>OZ014522.1:190064333-191468258 GCA_963966055.1 Lathyrus aphaca | reverse complement strand
GTATAATGGTGAAGGTATGCCTTTGGTCTTGCTGAAAACTTGATCTTTTGTTCTTTTTGGAGTTCTTGGCTTTTTAGCATGAGGAACACTTCCTCTGATTTCATCCATTGGGGTTGAATCCATGGGTACCACAGAAATGGGGGTTGCATGCACCATATCTTCCTTGTTGAGGATTTCTTCAGAACTGTTAGGGTTTTGAGACATTTTCGAAGGAAGTGGATGAAGAGTTTTAGGGTTGATGATTTCTGAAGAACAGCTAGAGAATGCAATTCGTTTTTGAGAGTATGATGAGAATATGGATAGCTGAAAGCAAGCTGTTATTATATAAGTAGCCGTTACTTGGAAAATTATTAGGAATGGAATACCCAAGGTGCTTGACCAGACTGGTGTTGCCATCTGGTGCTTATGCCACACAATGTCATATGACATGTTGGCACATCTCCATAACTGCTAAATCTCACATAAGCAGATTCCCAATTTGCCCCTTAAGTTTTCAAATTGAGTAGCATCCAAGGCTTTGTTAAATATATCAGCCAACTGCAGATTTGTAGCTACATGTTCCAGTGAAATCACTTTCTCTTCTACAAGATCTCTGATGAAATGATGTCTGATATCAATATGCTTGGTCCTGCTATGTTGGATAGGATTCTTTGATATGTTAATTGCACTTAAATTGTCACAGTACAATGTCATGACATCTTGTGGGACATTGTACTCAGTGAGCATTTGTTTCATCCAAACCAACTGTGAACAACTGCTTCCAGCTGCTATATATTTAGCTTCAGCAGTGGATAAGGATACACAATTTTGTTTCTTACTGAACCAAGAAATCAAATTGTTTCCTAGAAAGAAGCATCCTCCTGAAGTGCTTTTTCTGTCATCAGCACTTCCAGCCCAATCAGCATCACAGAAGCCAGTGAGAATTGGTTTGCATCCATGAAAATACATTATGCCATAGTCACAAGTACCATTAACATATTTCAGAATTCTCTTGACTTGATTAAGATGACTAACTTTTGGATCAGCTTGATATCTTGCACAAACACCTACTGCAAATGCTATGTCTGGTCTGCTAGCAGTTAGATATAGCAAGCTTCCAATCATGCTTCTGTATAGGCTTTGATCTACATTCTCACCCTTGTCATATTTAGTCAGCTTTAAATGTGTGGGGGCAGGAGTTCTCTTATGAGTAGCATTGTCCATCCCAAATTTCTTGACTATGTTCTTAGCATACTTTCTTTGGGAAATGAACATGGAGTCCTCCATTTGCTTTATTTGCAGTCCTAGAAAGTAGGTTAATTCCCCAACTAGACTCATTTCAAATTCATATTCCATCTGGTTGACAAAATGTTTGACCATCCTGTCTGACATCCCACCAAAGACAATGTCATCTACATATATTTGAGCAATCATGACATTTCCTTCTTCATCTTTAACAAACAAGGTTTTGTCAATTCCACCTTTCCTGTACCCTTGCTTGATAAGAAAAGTAGTCAGCCTTTCATACCATGCTCTTGGAGCTTGCTTCAGACCATAAAGAGCCTTCTTTAGTTTGTATACATGATTTGGACAGCTTGGATCAACAAATCCTTTAGGCTGTTCTACATATACCTCTTCATTAAGATAACCATTTAAAAAGGCACTTTTCACATCCATTTGAAATAGCTTGAACTTTAAGATACAAGCAATTCCCAAAAGTAGTCTGATTGATTCAAGCCTTGCTACTGGTGCAAAGGTTTCATCAAAGTCTACTCCTTCAATTTGAGTGTATCCTTGAGCTACAAGTCTAGCTTTGTTCTTTGTAACAACTCCTTGCTCATTTGACTTGTTCTTATACACCCATTTAGTTCCAATCACATTTATGTCATCAGGTCTAGGAACAAGGTTCCACACTTCATTCCTTGTGAATTGACCTAATTCCTCTTGCATAGCACAAATCCAGTATTCATCAGTAAGAGCTTCCTTGATGTTTTTAGGTTCTATTTTAGAAACAAAACAGGACCCTGAAATCACTTCTCTTGATCTAGTGCTTACACCTCTGTTGGGATCACCAATTATCAAGTCTTTGGGATGATCCTTCTGGATTCTGATGGAGGGAGGTTTGCTGGATTGTTCTGTCCTTGCATCAGTTTGAGTGAAGTCATAATGATCAATCTTTTCTTCAGCTTCAATCTTGATATCAGCAGATGTTCCAACATCTTCTGGGACATCTGTAGGAGCATCATCAATTATCACATTTATGGACTCCATGATAACCTTGGTTCTAGAATTAAATACTTTATATGCTCTGCTGTTTATAGAGTATCCAAGAAAAATCCCTTCATCACTTTTAGGATCCATTTTTCTTCTTTGCTCCCTATCTGCCAGAATATAACAGTTACTTCCAAACACATGGAAGTACTTAACTGTGGGTTTTCTGCCCTTCCAGACTTCATAGATTGTGGACAAAGTTCCTTTCCTTAGAGTAACTCTGTTATGGATGTAACAAGCTGTGTTCATAGCTTCAGCCCAGAAGTACAAAGGTAACTTTTTAGCATGGATCATAGCTCTTGCTGATTCTTGAATAGTTATATTCTTCCTCTCAACAATCCCATTCTGTTGAGGAGTGATTGGTGAAGAATATTCATGATTGATTCCTTCTGAAGAACAGAAATCTAAGAATTTTTGGTTCTCAAATTCTTTTCCATGATCACTTCTTATTCTGATCACACAGCTGGCTTTTTCCCTTTGTATTCTTTGGCATAAGTCTTTGAATACATCAAATACATCAGACTTTTCTTTGATGAAATTTATCCATGTATACCTTGAAAAGTCATCAACCACCACATAGGCATACCTCTTACCACCAAGGCTCTCAACCTGCATAGGTCCCATAAGATCCATATGCAATAGTTCCAAAACATTGGAAGTTGTCAGATGTTGGAGCTTTGGATGGGACATCTTGGTTTGCTTGCCTATTTGACATTCACCACATATTTTGCCATCATCAATCTTCAGTTTAGGAATACCTCTTACAGCATCCATAGAAATAATCTTCTTTATGCCTCTGAAATGAAGATGGCCTAGTCTTTGGTGCCATAGTTTCACTTCTTCTTCTTTAGCTAAAGAGCAAGTTGAAGTGAGACTGAAGTCTTGAGGTTCCCACATGTAACAGTTGTCTTTAGATCTGGATCCTCTCATAACAACCTCTTGTTCTTTGTTAGACACTATACATTCAGTTTTGGTAAAGTTTACACTGTACCCTTGATCACATAATTGACTTATGCTGATCAGGTTAGCAGTTAAACCTTTAACCAGTAGCACATCATTTAGCCTTGGTACATCTTGACAGTCCAAGGTCCCAACTCCCTTCATTTCTCCTTTAGCTCCATCTCCAAAGGTTACATATCTGGATGAATGTGACTTTAGGTCTACTAGCAGATTCTTCAATCCAGTCATGTGTCTTGAACATCCACTGTCAAAGTACCAGTCTTCTTTGGCTGATACTCTTAGTGATGTATGTGCTATATATGCAACACCTTTCTTTGACCATTTGAGTTGAGATTTCTTTTGATACCTCTGCCCTGTGTATTGTTCATCAGTAGAGCTCCAAGGTTGCTTGTTGATCTTGTTCTTGGGTATGTAGCTTTGATCAGCATGAAGACTAGCTTTTGATCTCCATACCTTCTTGATGACCTCTGTCTTCTGCTTAGGAGGTTGCTGATCTCTTTGATGTCTATGCAGCACTTTCTTGGTAACTTCTATCTTCTGCTTAGGAGGTTGCTGATACATTTGATTTGGATATCCATGCAACTTATAGCAATGAGGTTTGATATGTCCAAATCTTCCACAATGATGACATCTCCATCTTTGATACTTCTTCTTCATTATGTTCTTTTCAGAATGTTGAGACATTTGTTGGAACATTATGTTTGACTTTGTGTTCTTATGATGTTGAGGCATCTGTTGGGACATTTTGTTTGACTGTATGGACTTTGGAGTAGTTTTGCTAGAGCTAGCTTCATCCTTATGAACTCTGTTGAATCCCAGTCCACTTTTATCCCCTGAATGCTTATTGTTGTTGAGAATAACATCCAGTGTACTTGAGCTACTGTTCAGCATTCTAACAGATTTGGACATGTGTTCCAACTTGGAGTTGAGCAGACTTACTTCATTTTTCAAGGTGTCAATGATCTCTAGATCACTTGCCTTTTCATCCTTTAGTGCCTCAATCTGCTTCTTTAGCTTTATACTTTCCCTGCATATTTCAGTGCTTCTTTTGACTAGTTCTCTGAATGATTGCTCAAGTTCTTCAAAAGTAAGCTCCCCATCACTGGATTCACTTTCAGATTCACATAATCCAGCTAGAGCAGTGATATGCTTAGCTGGTTCTTCTTCTGAATCACCTCCTGAGTCTTCATCAGACCAGGTTACAGAGAGACCTTTCTTTTGCCTTTTTAAATAGGTAGGACATTCATTCCTGATGTGTACATATCCTTCACATCCATGGCATTTAATTCCTTTTTTCATGACTGGTCTTTTCATCATAAGTTGACCTTCTATCATTAGGTCTTTTGTTCTCAGAAGAGTTTGTGTATCTTCCACTTGGTCTGGACTTGTTTTCCATATTTCTGAGAATCTTTTTGAATTGTCTTCCAAGCATAGCAATATTGTCTAATAAGCTTTCACCAGTTTCTGATTCATCATCTTCTTCTTCATTAGTATTTGTCACCAAGGCTATGCTTTTGTTCTTCTTAACATTTGTGTCATTCATTCCCATCTCAAATGTTTGAAGGGAACCAATGAGCTCTTCAACTTTCATTGTGCATATGTCTTGAGCTTCTTCTATTGCTGTGACTTTCATGTCAAATCTTTTTGGCAAAGATCTGAGAATCTTTCTTACAAGCTTTTCATCAGTCATCTTTTCTCCCAAGGCTCCAGAAGTATTGGCTATTTCTAAGATGTTCATGTAGAATTCATGAACTGTCTCATCTTCCTTCATTCTCAAGTTTTCAAACTTGGTGGTGAGAAGTTGAAGTCTTGACATCTTTACCTTTGATGTTCCTTCATGAGTTGTTTTGAGAGTGTCCCACACATCTTTGGCCAGCTCACAGTGATGCACAAGTCTAAAGATGTTCCTATCAATGCCATTGAATAAAGCATTTAAGGCCTTGGAGTTGCCTAGTGCTGAATCTTCTTCCTCCTTACTCCATTCTTCTTTAGGTTTCAACACTTTTGATCCATCTTTGGTGTCTTGGATAGGGTGTTCCCATCCAATGTTGACTGCTCTCCAGGCCCTGTTGTCAAGTGATCTTAAGAATGCAATCATTCTTGGTTTCCAGTAGTCATAATTAGATCCATCCAGTATAGGTGGTCTATTTACTGATCCTATATCTCTGTCCATGTTTCCAGAATTTGTATTCCCTAGATCTCACCCAGTATAAACAGGCAGGGTGCCTACTCTGATGCCAATTGAAATTCTGTGATCAGGTATGAGATGTCCTATGAGATGTTCCAACACTTGACAGATTTAACCAAAACTTAAAGTGCAAGAAAAATAAACAACACAGTAGTTTGTTAACCCAGTTCAGTGTATAACCACACTTACATCTGAAGGCTACCAAGCCAGGAGGAAATCCACTATAAGTAATATTAATTCTAGACTTAAACCACCCAGTTTAATCTTTCACTTAATATCTACCCAATGCAATTTCTACCTAAGACACTACTTAGATATGAGTATCAACTCACTCCCCCTCAATCACACAGTGATCTTGTTTACAAGTTTAATAAAATTGAACTCATACTTCAAACAAAACAGCTTGATCTTACTTCACAGTTTCAATCAAGTCACAAATGCACTTATGCTTAAAAGCTCATAAAGTGGTACAATAAAAACAACCTGCTATTAAAATACAAAACAACCTATTTGGTCTTCTTGAATTCGTACTCAATTCTGAGATATTCTGTTGCTTAAATAGGTGTATGGATTTTGGGCTTTATGTAGATTAATCCAATCCTAAAACGCATGTATCTTCCACCTTGAATTAGGGTTTGTTACTTCCTAGATTCTAGGTGATTTAGTTCTTCTGATTATGCTGAAGTCTCATAATAACACTCCCTACAGATGCGCCTTATTCTGTTATTGTCCATCCATAATTAATTCCAGATAACTCTCCTTAAATTTCTCAGATCAGTTAGTTATTAATTAATTCTGGAAGCAGGTTTGAGATGTCTCAACATCTGTTGGGACATCCTGAAAAACTGAACTTAAATCATTTACACAATGTCCCAACATCTGGTGTGACATCCTGAATTAAGTTCTTATACTCTGTTTGATAATGTCCCAACATCTGATAGGACATTCTGAACTGAATTCAATATTTCTTGTTGGTCAAAAATTCTGCCAATTCTAAACATCTACAAAGTTGTTTACACCTACTAATCAAAACACCTAATAATCATTAAGACTTAATCTTGTAACTTGGGCCTTATATTAGGGTTACATCTCTTCCTGTTGGTTCAGAGGGACTAACCCTAGTGTTCAATGGACAAGTCCCCCTCAGGTTTAGTCTTACAAACATAAAATCCATTTCTTAATCCCACCATTAATTAAAATCCACTTTAATAAAGGCTTGTTATATAATGATTTTAATCCCTAACCATAGATTAAGTTGAGGAGTCTTCCTCATCTTAAGTGTTCTCATCTATTATCCTTCTCTTAGGATGGTGTAATGAGTTCACTAATCCTTGATTAGAGATTAAAATCATTACTTAACACAAAACAAAAATCCAAAAAAACACTTAATAATTACAAGTAGGTTAATGATCTTAATCCTGTATCATTAGGGCAATTAAGTTGGGATATCAATCTCATACTTAAGTATACTCATTATCCCTAATCAGGGATGATATAATGAGTTTGCAAACCCTCGATTAAGGCTTAAGCTCATTATCCTATGCAAAACACCAAAAAAACAATAAAAAACTGAAAACACAAAAACAAACAATAAATGTCTCCTCTAGGATTCTTTTCTCATCACATTCACTCTGAAAACGAGAACTCGCTTCTTCCGTTTAATGCAAGACAGTTAGCACTCGAGCCAGACGAGTCATACACTTGAGCATAGACAAGCAACCAGTTCACATCAAAAACATCCAAGTCTCTTTGGTCGAACTACGGTGTTCTGACTTCCTCAATGCAGTTATCGAACAAAAGTCTCTTTGTCCCCCCCTCTCCTCTTTCTAGCTTTATTTTCTTAGCCTTAGTTTTGAGCACTCAATTTCTTCTTGCACTGACACTTTGTACATCCATTCTTCCCTAGCCTTTTATACACAGTTTAGCACATATACTTCCCCCCTTTTAAAACACAGTCAGGTAAGCGTGGATCCCGTCGAGTACGACGGACAATCTGGGTGCTAATACATTCCCAGGTTATAACCAACCCCCTTACTCAGTCTCTTTGGTTTGCAACCGTCTTATCCATATCTTTCTTGGTTTATGAAGCATTACCTTTCCTTCGGGATAAAATTGCCTAGTTGGCGACTCTATTCAACCTCAACCTTCAACATCGCCGACACCAGTTTGCGTTTGCACCGGGAGGCAAGTCTGCGGGAGCGAAAGCTTGGCGACTCTGCTCGGGAATTTGCAACCAGGGCTTCTGGTTTTCTTTTGGGTTTCTCCTAGCGCTTGTTTGTTTGTGTTTATTGGGGGTGTTATGTGTTATTTGTGTTTATGTTTTTGCTTTATTTATTGGTTCCTGTACAGCTTTATTTATTGCATTTACTTTATCGCTTTCATTTATTGCTTTTTGCATTTCATTTATTATTATCATATCATTGTGCTAGATTTCTGGTTTACTTTGGTGGGAGGGGTATTCCAGAGAGAAAGGTCCAACATAAAGGCCTGAGTGACACATAGGATTAGAGTGGTTTTGTATTCTTTCCCATTCCATTTCGGTCTGGTGCGGGAATATGAAAACACGGTTCAGACATGGGTTTCCTTTTGATAACTATGTGCTACGGATTTCCTGTAGTGCTAGGGCTATCTGGGAAGCCAGCCAAATCTGGATGACCTTTTTAGATGACCTTCAGCATCTGAGGTGAATTAGAGGAGGACCCTTTATGATTAAGGTAAACATTGTACCTCCGGGTTAGAAGTGTTTACACTTCTCATAATAGATCTGAACCTGAGGATCCTTGTTCTAGAACAATACCTGTAAGTGGGTTGGGATGTTTCAGGTTTACAGGAACCCTTGATCTCAACATACCTTGCTATTGGAATTTGTTCTTATGGTTGTACTATTTTGGACTAGTTCTTTGAAACCCTGGACTATTGACTCTTTATTTGAGTCCCCCACCCGGTTACTGGTTCTCAAGCCTTCATCTGAAACTTTGAACACTCAAGGATCCCACCAGAGGCAACTGATAATCCAGCACTTGATCACAAACCTTTGCATATCATCATCATGCATCATATTGCATCATTTCTAACATTTGTCTATTTGTTTTACAGGGTATCCACTTTTCTTGGGTTGGTTTTGACCATTCTTCTGCTCAGCTTATCTGCTACAACACTTCTTCAGTTATCTCCTTCAGCACACATCTTCAACATGGATTCAACAAGGAAAAGCAACATCACCTATCATTTCTTCGAGTATCCCTTGGCAGGCATTAAACAGATACATGCCCTCATTACTCCCGATCATGTACCTTTGTTCATAAAAAGTTATGATAGAATCTTGGACATAATTATGGACCTGGATGCATCACAAAGAAGCATGATTCACACTTGTCTGCAGTTTTATGACCCTCCCCTCCGTTGTTTCACTTTCCCAGACTTCCAGATAGGTTCGTTGCTGGAAGAGTACTCTATGTTGTTGGATATCCCCATCCGAAGAGGAATTTATTTCAATCCTGAAATGACTCCTCCGAAGAATGAAGACATAGCCAAAGCACTACATCTGGAAGTAACCACCATCGATGAACACATGACTTCCAAGGCTGGAATCCCAGGCCTTCATCTGGATTTCTTGATTACTCAGGCTACAAAGCATGCTGCAAAAGAGAATTAGGAAACTGTCTGTGCTCTCCTAGCTCTCAGCATTTATGGTATCCTTTTGTTTGCAGACGAGCCTAAGTTTGTAAGCAATATTTCCATTCACATCTTCATTCTAAAGAACCCGGTTCCCACCTTGTTAGGAGACTTTTATTACTCAATTCATCAGAGGAATGAGAAACATAGAGGAAGACTGGTAAGATTTTGTGAATCTCTTTTCTACAGTTGGTTGATGAAACACATGCCAAAGACGGAAGCTTTCTTGAACCCACATCAGACAAGGAATCAGGCTAAGAGGATGATTGCCCTTACTTCAGAAGATATCAGGTGGTGTACTCAGAATACCAAGGGTCGAGATATAGTAACCAGTTGTGGTCAATACCCAAATGTGCCTCTCATTGGAGTGAAGGGGTGCATCAATTACAATCCTTTACTTTTCAAAAGACATTTAGGGTATGCCTTGGTACATCCACCTAGGTAGCAATACCTAGCAGAATCTCTTTATTGTACTGTTCAGAACAACCATGCCACCGTCCGACAAGCAGCCTGGGCTTGGGACAATATACAAACTAAAGGAACCGCCATTCTGGGAAAGTGTAATAACATAGTCTCTGCTCAGTACACTGAATGGTCACGCATCAGAGGACAAATTACTTGTATGCCATTCACCCTGGAAGATATATCAGGGCCATCAGCAGTTGAGTCCATAGCTACAATAAGCCTGGAAGAGTTTGAAAAGCTGAAGGAAAGAAATACCCAGCTCGCCGAAGCCTTAAAGAAGACCCTTTGGGAAAGGAATGATGCTCACTTGGACATTGAGAGGTTAGAAAAGCTACGCATCAAGCATGTAACCAAGATTGAGAAGACTAAATACTTCATCAGGAAAGCCCGAGCAGGAGAACTTGTGTTGAAGAATGCATGTAAAGAGGCCAAAATTCAGAAGGCAAGAGCTGAGCATTATCTAGAAGAGAATCAGGGTAGATGGGTCAGGATAACTGAGGCTCGTCTGAAAGAAGACCAGAAGATGCAAGCCAAGATAGAACAGTTAGAGTCTAATGAGAAAAGAAGCCAAGAAGCACTTCTAGCAGCTCAGAAGGATATCTCAGAGTTGAAACTCCGGGCAGGGTTAAAGAGATCCAAAGAACAAGACAAGTATCAGAAGATGACAAATGCCATTGCAACCAGAAACCTTCTCATCAGAACCATTACAGAGTACCCAATTGGACCGGTAACTGATGCTCTCCTGAAGGAAGTCAGGGAGGATGCTTTTGGACTGGATGTCTGATTTTATTTACTTATATCTATTTGATTATACTTTAGCTCACCATGGTGATTTTGTTTGTTGTATTCTTGAATTGGATTGTATTTTGATTCACCATGGGAGTTTGTTTGGTTATAATTCATGAACTATTTATATTTTGGCATTGCCACTTGTATTTTTATGGTTATGTATTGGATTTTTGTATGGACTTTGTTTGCTTCAACATCTTCATCTCCCAGAGGTCTGGAAGGTCAAAACCAAGAACCAAACCGGATACCCTTTGAAGACAAATAGACATATTGCATTGCATGCTAACCTCATATCCTTTGTTTTGCAGGTGTTTTGTTGTTGTTTTCTTACTTTGTTGATTGTTTCAGGAAATATTGCTCGCAGAAGGGTCTTTTCCGTCAATCGAGTCCACAGATATCCAACTCGACACAATCTTCCGAGTCTGTAAATGGATCAGCTACAGCAGGAACTGACAGATGTGAGGACTCAAATGATAGATGTGAGGACAGAAGTGAGGATCCAAATGAATCAATTCATGGCTGTGATGACTGGACTGGCCCAGACCCAAGAAAGATTGAGGGAGTTGGTTGAGCGGCAAACCCTGGAAGATAATCACGCAGGCTCTGGAGGTACTAGTAACAATGAGCGCGAGCAGTCGCGAACAACTCCAGTAGTGTTCGGACCTGACAACAATCCTGAAGCTAATATCCTTGGAAATACCCAAAGAAATGCTGGAGGTCGTTTCCTACAGGAAGATCCTCAACATGAGCAATTTACAGTGATAGGTGTTGGGGCAGATGAAGCTTATGACCGTCGGCTGGACGAGATATCAGAAAAGTTAAATTCCTTGGAATCCCATAACTCCTTGGGATTTGATGTGATGGATATGGGCCTAGTTGAGGGAGTAAGGATTCCTCACAAGTTCAAACCCCCGTGTTTTGAGAAGTACAAATGAACTTCCTACCCTCACACTCATTTACAGTCTTCTTTGGGAAGGCTGAAGGCATACACCATGGATGAGAAGCTATGAATGTTTTATTTTGAAGATAGCTTGACTAGGGCATCCAGAGAATGGTACTCACACTTGTCAAGGGCCACTGTTAGAAATTGGAAAGACTTAGTTGAAGCCTTTGTGCGCCAGTATCAATACAACTTGGATATGGCACCTAATAGGACCCTCTTGATGGGTATGTCTCAGTCCTCGAGAGAAAGTTTCCGCGAATACGCTCAAAGGTGGAGACAACTCGCTGCTGTTGTCCAAACACCTATGTCTGAAAGGTAAATGGCTGATATGTTTATGAATACCTTGCAAGGGACCTACATTGATAAACTTGCTGCCTTCTCTTCTACCAGTTTTGCTGATGTGGTTATAGCAGGCGAGAGAATCGAAAGCCTATTGAAGATGGGTAAGATTTCTGATAATGGAGTCAGCTCTAGCAACACAAAGAAACCCTTCTAAGGACCTAGAAGGACAGGGGAGACTAATGCAGTGCATGTTATTAGAGGTAGACCCCATTACTTGCAAAGATCAGTGGCTGCAGTCACCATCCCTACTCCAGTACCTCAGCAACAACAATATCCTTAACAATAACAAAGATCTTATAATAACAACAACCAACAATAACGTCCTTTCCAACATAGGCCTTCTCAGATTAATAGGGTGATTGATCCCATCCCAATGCCCTATGCAGTCTTACTCCCGCAGCTATTGAAGTTTAACCTGACTGAACTGAGGACTTTGGCTCCACCAGATCCTCTGAATATTCCAAGGAATTATGATGTCAATGCCAGATGTGCTTTTCACTCCAATGCGCCTGGTCATTCAATAGAGAAGTGTATGGCCCTGCACATGAAATTCCAAGATTTGATTGACTCCAAAGCTTTGAATTTTGCACCTCCACCAAATGTCACAAGGAATCCAATACCAAATCATGGTGAGCCAAAGATCAATTCCATTGAGGGGGGCCAACTAGCAATTCAGATTGATGACATTGCAAGTATTTAAACACCACTGGCCGAAGTAAAAGCTCAGCTATTGAAGTGCCAAGTGTTTCTGGGTTGTGAGGCCCGTTGTGAAGCTTGCAAAGTTTCTACCAATGGTTGTGCAAATCTGAAGAATGGTATTAGCAGTCTTGTTAGAGAAGGCATCCTGTAAATCACATCAACAACTCCATCTTCCACAAAGGCAACAAAAATCTCTCCTACAACACCAGCAAACATTATCTCAACAGAATCTCCTACAACGCCAGCAGAAGTCATTCCAACAACAACCAATACCAGTGACGACATATCAACGGTTACCATCTATTATGATCCAGCAACCATCCATGTTTCGGATTCTATCAACAACAACTTTCAGCAACACCCTCATCAACATCAACAACTTCCTGCACCTGCACCATCTTCAATCAGACCTCTTGTCACCATCTACTATGATCCACAGACTATCACAACTCCTTCTTCCATTGCAATTAATCTAGTAACCATCACGGTGCCTGGGCCAATTCCCTATGACAGCAACAGTGGCGGGCCTTGGCACTACAGCTCAGATCTTTACCACCACGGAAGGAAAGTTACCCTTGACTCTTCAACTTCTACACCACAGATTGACAATCTCGGGGGAGGTGGAGGAGTTCATGAGAATTATCAAGAAAAGTGATTACAAAGTTGTGGATCAGCTCCACCAAACACCCTCCAAGATCTCCATACTATCTCTGCTCATGTGTTCCGAGGCTCACCGGAATGCACTACTCAAGGTCTTGCACGCAGCTTATGTGCCGGAAGAAATCACGGTCAATCAGTTAGAAACGGTGGTCGCAAATGTCAATACTAGTCATGGACTAGGTTTCACCAATGCTGACTTGACTACGGAGGGGCGTAACCACAACAAGGCTTTGCATATCACTTTGGAATGTAAAGGTGTTGTACTTTCTCATGTCCTTGTTGATACCGGATCATCACTCAATGTGTTGCCAAAGAAAGCTTTAGTCAAGCTGGAGTATGATGGTCTTGCACTCCGTTCGAGCAACCTAGTTGTCAGAGCTTTTGATTGTTCTAAGAGATCGGTTCTCAGAGAGATTGAGCTGTCTGTGGTAATTGGCCCACAATTTTTCAAAACTACCTTCTCTGTGATAGACATACAGCCTGCCTACAACTGTTTGTTGGGTCGACCCTGGATCCACACCTCCGGCGCGGTAACGTCTACCCTTCATCAGAAGTTAAAATATGAGTGGGAAGGCCAAATTATCACCATCTGTGGAGAAGAAGACATCTTTGTCAGTCACCTGGCTACATACAAGTACATAAAAATGTATGGGGAGATCCATGAAACCATGAGTCAGGGTTTTGAAGCCTTGAACGTCAAAAAAGCTACAACTGAGGCGTTTCCTGCATCCCAAGAGGAAAGGATGGGCCCCTCAATTACTTCCTACGAACAAGCTCGAAAGCTTGTGGAAGAAGGGAATTCCCAAGGCTGGGGCAATGTAACACCCATATAATATATATCTAGAATAATATCATACAGTGTTAATTTTTGGTACTGGCACCATCATAAATACCTACTAGTATAATTCACATTCTCTTCCAATTCTAAAACTATACAAATATGGCACAAGACATAGAAGTCATACTAAAATAAAAGCAAAGAAAAATACAATATCCATTATTGTACAAAGATACAAAAATACACAGCGGAAGACTAAACTAAGCTTCACTTGAAACATCTCGAGCATAGCTCCACTCGTAAATCAAACCTGCATAGGAACCTGAAAAGCAACAACAATAACGGGGTGAGATAACAACATCTCAGTGGGTTCCCTATCTTAGAGTTCTCTCGGCTCTAAGGGTTCTATCAAAATCTAACTCAAGTCTTTATTCGAGGAAAACGACCTTGAGTTCACACGCCTCACTCTCGCTGGAACCACATCCAAGAGTTCTACAAATCCTATTATCACTAGCTAGGATATTACCTTTTTACTTCCCATGGGACTCGGTGTAACACCCATCTCAAGCCTAAGGTCACTTCTCTATAAGGAAACAAAACAAGATGGAATATTCATATAACATTCTCGACACTTCACGTGGGACTCAATGTAATACCCACCTCAAGCGTAAACCATGCTTCCCGTGGGACTCAGTGTAATACCCACCTCAAGACTTATCATTTTCTTCCTGTGGGACTCAATGTAATACCCACCTCAAGACTTATCATTTGTTTCCCGTGGGACTCAGTGTAATACCCACCTCAAGACTTATCATTTGCTTCCCGTGGGACTCAGTGTAATACCCACCTCAAGACTTATCATTTGCTTCCCGTGGGACTCAGTGTAATACCCACCTCAAGACTTATCATTTGCTTCCCGTGGGACTCAAAGTAATACCCACCTCAAGACTTATCATTTGCTTCCCGTGGGACTCAGTGTAATACCCACGTCAAGACTTGTCATTTGCTTCCCGTGGGACTCAGTGTAATACTCACCTCAAGACTTATCATTTGCTTCCCGTGGGACTCAGTGTAATACCCACCTCAAGACTTATAATTTGCTTCCCGTGGGACTCGGTGCAATACCCACCTCAAGACTTATCATTTTTGACGGTACCTCAAGCCTTTACGGATGCTTCCCGTGGGACTCAGTGTAATACCCACCTCAAGACTTACTCAAGACTTATCGGAGGATACCGCGTATAATGCATCATGGATTCACAACAACCTAGGATGAACCTAAGCATCTCACAAGTCATACCATCTAACAATTTCTAGTTACAATACTAGGCCACACTATTGGTTTATGGTAAGATTTCCTAACTCTTCCTCCATCCTTGATACTTTTGGTTATATAGTTTTCAAACATATAACTTTAACATTCTAGTCTAATTATCATCATTAAACTAATCACATTGTCTCTATTTCCATTCAATCCTCACAATTATCGCATATTTTCACAACTTGCACAACTAACATAATTACCACAATTCCTTAGCTAACATAATTACGGTTAATCGGAAAAGTCGGGTAAAAGTCCAGTAAAAATAACATTTTTCGGCATCAAAAGATAGTTCATGTTTTTAGCTTCGAATCGATATGTGGAACGCTAAAAACGGATACCTGAATCACAAGTTATGAATTAAATACCAAAATTGAAACCTACAGGTCTCGCTGAAAGAGCTCCTTCTCGCTGAGCGAAAATCGCCCTGGAACTTTCGCTGAGCGAGGTCTGCTCGCTGAGCGAGCTACACCAGTTCAGGAAGTTCCAGCCTTACGGGAAAACACTTCTCCCACACCAAATATCTTCCAAACATCAACCAATGCAGAAAAATATAACCAAACATGTTCATAAACATCATACGAGTAATTTAGTTAGGTTTTAGCCGAGTTTTAACCGTTAATCCATTATTTCTCAAGATTTCTACCAAAAACCCTAAAACTCTTAAACTCCAAAACTTAACCAAAAACTAAAATAAAAGTATCTAACTACGAACCCACCTCGAGAATTGAAGATTGGCGGAAAGAATGAGCCGATTTGACAGACGGATGATGGAAAATGATGGATTGAAGCTCTAGGTTTTCTCTTCTCCTTTTCCTTCTCCTCCTTTTCTTTCTCTTCCTTTCTTTCCAATTCTCTTACTAACTTTCTCTATTTTCTTTTTCTTTTTATAATACTTAACTTATTTTCCTTATTAACCAAACAAATTATATCTCTCAATTAATAATATTAATGGGTCCAATTTTGAGAGTATCCAAAAATATCTTTGAGCTGAATATTTTATAAAGCATCTGCTTCAGATAATACTAATTAATCTTAATTAGTATTATCCTGAGTGTTAACTAAAATGTGGGGTATTACATCCTCCCCTCCTTGAATTGAAATTCGTCCTCAAATTTCCTTTACTCATCCACAACAACAGTTTACATCAGTGTCTTAGATCCATACTTATCCTTAATTCTCTTACATAGACATACTCAAATTCCAATTTGACTTCGCGGCTCAAATCCTCGTTTCTCAACAAAATCCAACCTCGCGTCCTTACTCATACGCACGTTTCCAATATCGGGTTAACTTTCAAGTTACTATTTCCGTAACTTATATGTTGCTTCATGCTGAACACTTAGTCTCATTCCTCATTCAGAGATGACACACCAATCTAATTCTTTTCATTGAATCACAACACAGAAAGTTTGCACTCAGTTCACGGCGTGAACCCTGGTCGCGGGGCGAACTTAGCAAAAACATCAAACAAAATCAGCTACGGAAAGGACTTCTCAAAATGACTCAAAACATCCAAAATAGAGAAAACAACTATCAACATGATTGTTATCACAACACAAAACATAACACTCCGGCTTCATTCCGGAACATTCAACACTTGACAATCTCCACAAGATGCCTTGGTGAAAACTTAACCACATCTCATTTCCGACGAACCCTTATTACAATACTTCGATCACTAAAGCCATTTCAAAAGTTTGTCAAATGAGTTCATTACCAATTCCACTTGGTCTTACGTCAAACGGTAACCATTTACATTAGAAACTTCACTCTTTTGGTATCTTACCATAGACAACCCACTTAGAACAAGATTCTCTTACTTCGGCACTTATAAAATAATTCTCTTCAAATTCTCATAATCTGACTGAACTCTTTTTTCATTCCCCCTCCACTATGCTTCCAAAGCCTAACAGTGGAGATACCACGAATTCTCAAGCAATACCAAGTATTGATAGTCATCGAAGAAAATGCTTATCCATCGGAGCTCTCACCAACCAATAGAATAAGAACTTACGAACATACAATTATAGAACAACTCACTTGTCTAGTACATAATTAATAACATCGGTCCAAACTCTCCAATAACAAAGATACAGGGTTGTACTGCTGCAATCATAATCAATACAATTTCAATTCCATTCTAAACTCGAAACAATTCATCCAACTAAATTGAACCAATCCGACCATGGTTAATATGCTCCATATTAATTCTCTTTAAAACAATCCCATTCACTCAAGGTTTCCGTTGACACAAGGTCTCCATCAGTAACGATGCAGTAACGCCACTGACTTACAATAACCAGTGAGTCACTAATATCAAACTCAAATTATTCTTAGTACACTTGCGGGTTTCCATAATACTTTCCTTTTGCATACAAAATTTCCACTTACTCACCATTTAGGACCACACATAACTTATCATTCAAATCATTTACTATTTACCAAGCATGTTCAAGGGAAAGTTCAATACTTTGTTCACTGACGCTTGACACGGAAACTAAAACGGACTTACAGTCCAGAAAGAACGATTCTCTAAATTCTCCATAAAAGTCGCGTGTTATCGATTACCTGCCCCAGGCTAAATGATCGAACAAAACTAAACTCGTTCCTCTTGCTAACAGGTAATCCAACTCAAAATTAGCAATCTAGTCCACACTGACTTGTAATATGATTCTCACTTGCGGTCTTTAAATAGGTGCAACAATCGTTCACCACCCACAACCTAATATAACATAAACGGACACAACATGCAGATTATACTCTCTAACAAATGACGAAGTAGAAATACCATTCTGCTACAGACACAATACGAATACTCAACGGAATAGTCTGATTCCATTCTTACAATGACGCTACGCTAGTAGGAATCAACCAGGACAACATCAAAGGGTTTTAGTTACAAGCTAATGTTTGGTTCGTACATAAACAAAATCCAGTACACAATCCTTATCGGGTAAACAAAGCAAAACAAAGGAGATCTTATTTCTAGTATACAACCTTGTAATAATTAGTATCAACAATAACATTCTTAATCTCGCCAGGGCATAATCCAAATACTTTGATTATTCACAAACACAGAGGTTTTCCCTTACTCTTGAAGAATGAGGCAAAGCACTCTTCTGAAGAACCTTACTGTCTACGCTTACATAACAACCGAGGTTCCTTTACCCCCTACTGGTCATCGTATAGAAAGTCTCCACAACTTCCCATTGGTAACAAGAACGCTCCACCCGTACACTCAAGTCCAAATGTATGCATCTTAGAAAAATCCAATTTTCCAAAACTTAACAACGGTAACCGGTCACTACCAGGAGGGTAACGGATCACTCAGTACGATCTTGCACTTCTAGTAGTTGTAATATGTTTAGAAACACAATTTGGTAACCGGGCACTATCCAAAGGACAATCTGATTACTCAACGCAGAAGCGAACTTTTGGTCTTCATTGTTACCCAAACCTCTCAAACTTATTCCAATCACATCCAAAAGTTACGACCATACTAAATGATGATCCCACACAAAAGTAATCATACCACCAAAGCCTTAATGAGAGAACCATCGTTGCTTACACTTCTCAACCTTATTCTTAACAATAACCTAACAATTCCACTATACACTTGTCTAACCTACCTTCCGTTATAACTGTCTCATATTGTGCTGCTAAGACCGTTTCCATACCATATCAACTTCATGCTCTGCGGTAATCTCCTCACACCCAAACATAATGCATCTTACTAGAGTTCTCCCGAACGCAAGGTGTTTATTCTAACACTTAACATAACTTCATCCGGTCCATACCAAATTCTCCTCACGATACTGAACAAGGCTTACTTTCTCTCCTGCATTATACCTTATACCATTCCTTAGGTAATTCAACATTTCTGAAATGATCCCTTACTAAAATATAACATCTTGATGTATTACTCTAAACTTGTAGCTTCCGTCATAGACGGATATACAACTCTAGTCTTCTATCTTTCGTTCGGGGTATACTTATCTCCCTTGAAACGTGTAATCACATCCTAATGTTTCTTCCCAAGTTTTTCCACAATTTTAGGTTCCCAAAAGAAAATGAACATTCTTCACTCGTAACTCCTATCCATTTTCAAGGTATTATCCAAATACATTCCTTGAAGTACCCTCGCTCATCCAAGATGCCACTACGATCTTAGGTCCAAAACACTAACAATTAACACATTCCAGAACCTTAAGTCATACGTTCCATAAACATCTTCTCTTCTCGTAAAATGAAACTTCTCAACACTTTTATCCGTACCAGTAACCAACACTGATCCACTAGTGACTTCACTTATTCCATGGGACACCGACCACTCATCCTGTAGATACTTGTAACTTTCAGTCACTATCCATTCCAAAGGATTTCTCGAACAATATACTACTCTGCAACTCCATGTTACAGGAAGTAGAACTCTTATGAAGACTCCAACTGAGCTGACCAAAGCCCCACCCCCCCATTTGCTAACTCTTGGCTTGAATCTACTCTCACAGCACAAGTTACGACAACACTGCAGAGTCCTCATGGTCGCACAACCATGATCCTACCTATCACAAAAATAGCATTAGGCTGATCAGACCTAATACTACATAGTATGATATTAAGAATCATGCCAGCCAGACACACTTAAGAGACAAGAAAGATTTACTTATAATGTTTCAAGGCTAGGTCGAGGATACGACCTGCTCTGATACCAACTGTAACACCCATGTAATATATATCTAGAATAATATCATATAGTGTTAATTTTTGGTACTGACACCATCATAAATACCTACTAGTATAATTCACATTCTCGTCCAATTCTAAAACTATACAAATATGGCACAAGACATGGAAATCATACTAAAATAAAAGCTAAGGACAATACAATATCCATTATTGTACAAAGATACAAAAATACACAGCGGAAGACTAAACTAAGCTTCACTTGAAACATCTCGAGAGTAGCTCCACTCGTAAATCAAACCTGCATAGGAACCTGAAAAGCAACAACAATAGTGGGGTGAGATAACAACATCTCAGTGGGTTCCCTATCTTAGAGTTCTCTCGGCTCTAAGGGTTCTATCATAACTCAAGTCTTTATTCGAGGAAAACGACCTTGAGTTCACACGTCTCACTCTCACTGGAACCACGTCGAAGAGTTCTACAAATCCTACTATCACTAGCTAGGATATTACCTTTTTACTTCCCATGGGACTCGGTGTAACACCCATCTCAAGCCTAAGGTCACTTCTCTATAAGGAAACAAAACAAGATGGAATATGCATATAACATTCTCGACACTTCACGTGGGACTCAATGTAATACCCACCTCAAACGTAAACCATGCTTCCCGTGGGACTCAGTGTAATACCCACCTCAAGACTTATCATTTGCTTCCCGTGGGACTCAGTGTAATACCCACTGCAAGACTTATCATTTGCTTCCCGTGGGACTCAGTGTAATACCCACCTCAAGACATATCATTTGCTTCCCGTGGGACTCGGTGTAATACCCACCTCAAGACTTATCATTTGCTTCCCGTGGGACTCAGTGTAATACCCACCTCAAGACTTATCATTTGCTTCCCGTGGGGTTCAGTGTAATACCCACCTTAAGACTTATCATTTGCTTCCAGTGGGACTCAATGTAATACCCACCTCAATACTTATCATTTGCTTCCCGTGGGACTCAGTGTAATACCCACCTCAAGACTTATCATTTCTGACGGTACCTCAAGCCTTTACGAATGCTTCCCGTGGGACTCAGTGTAATACCCACCTCAAGACTTACTCAAGACCTATCAGAGGATACCGCGTATAATGCATCATGGATTCGCAACAACCTAGGATGAACCTAAGCATCTCACAAGTCATACCATCTAACAATTTCTAGTTACAATACTAGGCCACACTATTGGTTTATGGTAAGATTTCCTAACTCTTCCTCCATCCTTGATACTTTTGGCTATATAGTTTTCAAACATATAACTCTAACATTCTAGTCTAATTATCATCATTAAACTAATCTCATTGTCTCTATTTCCATTCAATCCTCACGATTTTATCGCATATTTTCACAACTTGCACAACTAACATAATTACCACAATTCCTTAGCTAACATAATTAAGGTTAATCGGAAAATTCGGGTAAAAGTCGGGTAAAAATAACATTTTTCGGCATCAAAAGATAGTTCATGTTTTTAGCTTTGAATCGATATATGGAACGCTAAAAACGGATACCCGGATCAAAAGTTATGAATTAAATACCAAAATTGAAACCTACAGGTCTCGCTGAGCGAGCTCCTTCTCGCTGAGCGAAAATCGCCCTGGAACTTTCGCTAAGCGAGGTCTGCTTGCTGAGCGAACTACACCAGTTCAGGAAGTTCCAGCCTTACGGGAAAACACTTCTCCCACACCAAATATCTTCCAAACATCACCAATGCAGAAAAACATAACCAAACATGTTCACAAACATCTTACGAGTAATTTAGTTAGGTTTTAGCCGAGTTTTAACCGTTAATCCATTATTTCTCAAGATTTCTACCAAAAACCCTAAAACTTTTAAACTCCAAAACTTAACCAAAAACTAAAATAAAAGTATCTAACTACGAATCCACCTCGAGAGTTGAAGATTGGCGGAAAGAATGAGACGATTCGACGGACGGATGATGGAAAATGATGGATTGAAGCTCTAGGGTTTCTCTTCTCCTTTTCCTTCTCCTCCTTTTATTTCTCTTCCTTTCTTTCCAATTCTCTTACTAACTTTATCTCTTTTCTTTTTCTTTTTATAATACTTAACTTATTTTCCTTATTAACCAAACAAATTATATCTCTCAATTAATAATATTAATGGGTCCAATTTGAGAGTATCCAAAAATGTCTTTGAGCTGAATAATAAAGCATCTGCTTCAGATAATACTAATTAATCTTAATTAGTATTATCCTGAGCGTTAAATAAAATGTGGGGTATTACAGGCAAGCTGCTGAAGGTTCAGATGAAAGAAGACAAATTCGGTTTGGGTTACAGACCATCCCGACAAGTTCCAGAGGAGGCTGCTGAAGCTCCCAAGTTCATAAGTGGGGGAATGCTGACCCTGGATGCTGTCAACACTTTGGAAGATGAGGCTGGGAGCGACTATAACCTGGAATGTTGGATCCGTCCAAGAGTCTCGGGCCAACAAGTCCTCAACTGGTCTTCCCAGGAAATTATAAGGGTTACTGCTACAGAGTAATTATTATTTCCTATTTTAAGCATGCATCAAAGTCCTGCATCTTGCCCAAGATATCGGGACTCATTTTGTAATAGGGTCATATGTATTTGTGCAAATTGAATATTAATGAACAATGAACATCTTTTTGCAAACAATTTTTTTCGCTCACTGTCTTTTCATTTTTGTTATTTTCGCACAAAACAATAAATGGCAATGTTTTTCTCAATAATAACTTCATTCACTTTTTCTAAATAAGATAAAATCAATCACTGAAATGAACCAAATCTCAACCCTTGAAGAGATAGCCCTCCAGATTGCACCGACAACGACACTACTATGACCTCGTATGACTTCGATAAACCGATTAATCAAGCAGATGAAGGGGTTGAAGAAGACTACGATTTACCTGAAGAGTTAGCCAGGTTATTGAGACGAGAGGAAAAGGTGATTGCTCCTCATCAGGAGGAGGTTGATACTATCAATATTGGTACCGAGGAAGATGTGAAAGAGGTGAAGATTGGAGCCAGCCTGCAAGCTTCAGTAAAAGAACAACTTATCAGTATGCTGCGAGAATATTTCAATGGGTTTACTTGGTCCTATCAAGATATGTCGGGCTTGGATACAGATATTTTCATACATAAGCTGCCATTGAAAGAGGATTGTCCGCCAGTTAAACAGAAGTTGTGCCGTACTCGCCCAAACATGGCCATGAAGATCAAAGAGGAAGTACAAAAGCAGTGGGACGCCAGTTTTCTTGCTGTAACTAGTTACCCGCCTTGGGTTGCTAACATTGTACCCGTACCCAAGAAGGATGGTGTTGCACCCCAAAATTTGCCCTCACCTAGACAAGACATTGTGTACTAAGGTGTCCAAAGAGGTTCACAAGGTTCACAATATTCACAAGGTATCTCAAGAGGTTCACAAGGTTCACAATTAGTCAAAAAGTTTGACAATCCCCTCAGACAATGCATCCTCCTAAATAATGCATCTTAAACTAGGGTTTTGGATTTCATCAGGCTAAATGGACTTCCAAGGCTTCAAGTGAGCTTCATAGCATCCTATATGTCTTCAAGAACCCCTATGTCAAGTTTCAAGGCTTTCCCAAAAGGTTTGTTCAGTCAGATGATCAGATATGCAAAAATCAGTCAAAGCAGTCAAAAAGTCAAACTGAGGTCAACTATGGTCAAACCAAAGTCAAACTTCATGATTTTTTGCCAACATCAAGTATATGAAATAAAATTCATCATTTTATCAAGGGTTGATCATGATTCATCAAGGACATTTCAGATCATCAAGAATCAGGAGTTTCTAAATTAGGGTTTTCACAGGAAAAGTCAACTGAACTTTGACCAGCCATAACTTTCACATGCTTCATCAAAAATTTTCCATCCACAACTCATTTTGAAGGAAATTGAATTCTCTACAACTTTTATTCTCACAAGCCAAGCCCAAAAATGCTTCATTTGGAAGGTATGAGCTAAGACATTATAGGTCATTTTAAAAGTCAACATCTTCCAAAAGGCATAACTTGAAAATGGTAAAATATATGGACATGAGACCAAAGAGTTTTGTTAGACGACTCTTTAAGCTTTCCAAAATGTCCAAGAACACCTTCATAGCCTTAAAATTGAGGGATTTATTCCTTGTCAAAGTTGGGAAATTTTTTAGGGGTTTATTAAGCAAATGGGATCTTAAAACCAATTCTTTCCACATGGGCTTGCATTTTTATGACCCAATCACTACCATGACATCATGCACGAACCAAAAATCATTTATTCAGATTTTTATTTATTTTATTTATTTTGATTTTATTCATTTAAAATCATTTTAAATCAAAATAAAATATAAAAAGTCAATCTAAAAATCTGATTTTTGTTCTAGAATGATTGAAACATCATTTAAAGATGATTGAGAGGATCAAATTTCGTGTAAAGTCTCTAAGGCATGAAAATATTTGATTTTTCTCACTTTTGGAATCATATCTTTCTTCAATCTCAAGTTATCCAAAAGCCCAAAGGAGAGACAAGTTTTATAACCTAAAATCATTCACTATAAGACCATGAACTAGTCACAATGCTAGGGGACGAAATTGGCAGCCTCTAAGACAAGAATCAAACTTCAAAAATTCACCAAAAAACTCACATTCGGATTCTTGGATAGGGGCAATTTCAAGGCGTTTCAAAGGTTGCAATACGTTTATAGGTGATCATTGAAGGATTCTGGACCATTTGCAGCATCAAAAGCATTGCCATAAACATAAACCGAATCAATGTTATCACACTTTTATGATTTTTTCATTTTCTATTGTTTGTGCATTATAAATTATGTTTGATGATTGTTTTGTGTTTGTGATAAGCTCAGGAACGTTTCTGGACAATTTAATTAGAGTTTCATGGCCAAACCGTAAGGACACCATTGTTAGGGTTCCAAGTTTCTATTTAGGGTTTCACGTTTAACCAAATATAAATGGATTCAAAGAACATGGATAGATCGTATGAATCATGAGGAATTCATTGGCATAGTTAATTTGATGAAATTGTACTGTTTGGTTGATGTTTGAAATTCGCAGGTCATGAACATGAAAGAATTCGTGGGAAAAATCGCAGCTGAATTCATATGAATTTTCGCAGGAAAATTGGAGAAGATGAAGTAGTTTGGCGCTGAAAACCAAATTCAAATTTTGGTTTTAAAATAAAATGTTTTGTTGTTGATTTTATGTTGTACGCGCCCTATGTGGCTCAGCTGGTTTGTGCGTTTGCCTGTGTAGTGAATGGTCCTGGGTTCGATTCCCCCCCAGGCCATTTTGTTTTGCTTTATTTTTTGATATTTTGCAGGTTAGTAATAAAAGGATTGTTGCTCCTATGCTAACACCAGCGCGCGTTTGGCCTGGTGGTGATGAGTTGGTCCAAGATGAATGAAGCCTAGGGCCGGGGTTCGAATCCCAGCCCCAGGTATGTGTTTTTTTCATTTTTTTTATTTATTTTATTATTTGTTTTGTTTATATTATAATTAACTTAATTAATTTCTTGAATCATCAATTTTAAAATAAATGTTTATATTATTTCTTATACCAAAAAAATTTATATTTTTAAAATTCAAACTTTATTTTCAAAATAACTTAATTATTTATATTTATTCTATTATATGTTCATATTATTAAATGTATATATATTTTGTAAATAAATTGATTTCTTTTGTAAATTAATATTTAAAACCCTAATTCTCATGATTATCATCCTAACCCTAATTTTTTCTAACCCTAACCCTAATTTTTTCTTAAACTTTAAAATTTAACCTAATATTTTCATAAAGTATAATTAATTATTTATTATTTGTTTAATATGTGAATAATTTGATATTTATTTAATATTAAAATTTATTTTCTTTATTAAATAAAATCTTTTCTAATATTGAATTATTTTGCTAATCTCTTATTTTTTCTTATTTTTATTTTCTAACCTTTTATCTTCACTCTATTATTATTGTTTATTATTATTTATCGTCATTATATTTCTCGATTATATTGTAATTATCCCGAAGCTTTGTAATAGTTTAGGCTTATATTTTTGCTTTATTTTATTATAAATATATTTACTGCATGGTTAGTAATTATAGGGTGTGTATAATATGTTTGTAATTAAAAATTAACTTAGAATAATTAATTTAAAAAGATAAATATTTGAATACAAACACTCACACACGTAAGTCGATCTTTGATCGCCATCTTGCACTTGCTAGGGTTGCCTCTCATGTTGCCTATTTCAAAAGGTCAAGTAAAGTGTCTTAAGCAAAGTCCCTTCATAAATATCATCAAGTCCCTTCAGTTTATAAGATCAAGTCCCTTCGAGGTTGCCTACGATAAATGATCTTGTCCCTTCGAATAAAAGATGATAAGTCCCTACGTATTGCTAAAGATACCTTACAGTTGCCTACATTCAGATTGTCCCTATACATGTCCCTTCTTACATCCAAGGTAATGACTACCTATTCCTTAATAATAGGGCTAGTCTTACCACTGAAAGAACATATAAGAACAGTAAAGATTTAATATAGGGTAGGTTCCTCTTAATTACTTGCTCACACATTTCAAAATACTTTTTACACTTCACATTTCAAACAGATTTTCAAAACAAAGTCTTTATATACATCCATACGAGGATCATTATAAAGTACTTAGAAAATTTCTAATCACACACTACACCTTTCTAAAAACAATTTAAAGTGAGTTAAGTAACTAAGAGCCCATGGATAACCATGGATATAAAGGGTGCTAACACCTTCCCTTTGTATAACCTACCCCCCGAACTCAAAATCGTTTTAAGGTCTTTCCTGTTCTTTTATGTCCTTTCCTTTTGGATAAAATAAAATTCGGTGGCGACTCTTGCTATCTGCAACATATAACTAAAGTCAGTTCTCCCACCATGTTACAGAACTGGCGACTCTGCTGGGGAGTTACTAAGTAAAAGAGGGGTACCCTTAGGAATTAGATCACTTAAATTGTTTGTCTTGTTTGATTTATATTACTTGTTGGGTTTTATGTGTGAAAGATCCTAACCGGGATCTAGTGTACCTTAGGTAAATGACAATAGACCAAGGAAACTGTACGACGTATACCGATATGGTTGATCTGGTGGCCATAGTTAGTGTGACTTCTTAGTTGGTGCTTATGTTCCTTAAGAAAGTTGAGGATAATATGAGGCTGCCATATGTTGTCAATACACTAACTGACTTTTAGAACCTTAGTCATCCCATCTTGGCCTTTAGAAAGTAGTGAGATAACCGGCTTTGGTGAATACTGAAGTTGGTTGATACTCGATGCTACACTCATTGAGATCCTAAACTTGGAGGGTTTTGGTTAGCAAGTAAGTTGCCTACTGAACGACCACCCTTGGGAAGGATCAATGATATTAAGATCCCTTAGAACCTGGTTACTTTTGTAGGACAGGATGAACCATCTAAACTTCAGGGGAGGGTATTTACCTTTAAACCTCATGCAAGCCTTCAAACCTAGGGCTATTGTGTGACTTGTTTGTGTGTGCCACATGTTTCTGATTGAGCATAACATCATAGCATCATCATGCATCATAAGCATAACATTTTCACTAACCATTTCAAGGACCAAAGGATTTATCTTTGTTCTTTGTTGCAGGTCATGGCTTCTGCTCGTAGGAATACTATTCGGATCAACTTTGTAGGAATACCTCCTAAGCTTAAGGAATTGGTCTCTCAAGTTTCTGAAAACTCCCAGTTCATCAAGAAGCATGGTCACTTACTCGACTTGGTTACCTCAGGATTTGATGAAGACATGATGAGTGTCCTATTTCAGTTCTTTGATCCTAAACATCACTGCTTCACATTCCCCGACTATCAGCTGGTTCCTACCATGGAAGAGTTCTCCAAACTACTGGGTATACCTATCCTTGATCAGAGACCTTTCACAGGCTTGGAAAAAGAGCCTAAACCTGAAGTCATTGTTGCAGCCCTACATCTGAAGAAATCAGACATTGTTCTAGAAACGAGAAGTGGATTTAAGGGTATTCTTGCCAAGGTATTGATGGAGAAAGCTCAAGTGTTCCTGAAGGCCATAAGTTATGATGCTTTTGAGGAGATCTTAGCCCTATTGATCTATAGTTTAGTGTTGTTCCCTAATCCAGACCAGTTCATAGACGTACACGCCATCAACATATTTCTGACTCGCAATCCAGTGCCTACATTACTTGGAGACATCTTACACTCTCTTCATACTCGTACCACGAAGGCACGAGGAACTCTGATGTGTTGTATACCTCTATTGTCTAGGTGGTTTATTTCTCACCTTCCTCGATCAGTGATGAAGAATGAACAAGGGTTAAGGTGGTCTAAGAGAATTATGTCACTTTCACATTCAGATATTCATTGGTGTTCTAAATATATGGATAATGTTACTATCATTGACCGTTGTAGGGAGTTCCCTAATGTGCCACTCCTTGGCATAAGAGGGGGCATTACTTACAACCCTTCTTTAGCTCTACGTCAGTTTGGTTACGCTCGGAGTGATGGTCCTTATGACATGCTTATTTAGGGTATTGTGTTCGACTACAACAACGATCTTCAAGGTTATCGTCAAAGGTTTATACGAGCATGGGGTAAAGTGAACAAGGTTGACAGCAAGACTCTGGAACCAAAGTACATTATTCCTATGGAACCTTATCTCAGATGGGTGCGATCTCATGCTCAGACTCTTATTATTCCATATCCTTCCATCCTGCCAGTTACCATGGAGCCTGTTGCTGAAGGAGATACTTCTTATATCATTCTTCATCCAGACATGCCCACTGACATGGAAGAGTTACAGAGGTCCTGGATCCAGTTGAAGGAGCAAAGGGATACTTTTGAGACTCATTTCAAAGCTAGTCAAGAAAGAATCCTAGAGCTGACAAGACAACTTCACGAGGAGCAGAATCTCAACTCATACCTCAACAAAAAATGAAACGTCCATGGGAGACTTAAAACCCCAATTCTGTATTCATTTCATTTTTGTTGTAAGCCCAATAGGCAAACAAGTTTATTACTAATAAAAGTTTCATTTCTGGTTGTTTAAACAAATTTAAATCCTGCGGTCCTTGAAAACATTGCATATACATTTACATACCATATCATTGCATCATAGGTTTCTTATGAACAGGTATCTTATCTTCTCGCTATTTATTTCAGCAGAAATGGCTCTTGAACATACTGTCAAAGATCTCCAGGCTCAGAATGCACAATTCCAAGAATTAATTCTGAATTTGTCCAAGGGGCAAGATGAGTTGAAGACACTGCTGGCTAAGAAGAAGAAGAAGACTACAAGATCAGGAGGCCTTATCAATTTGGGAAGAAGGTTCAGAGGTCCTATCAAGACAAAGGAACAGATCGAGGATTCTGAGTCTGAAAATTCTGAGAAAGAGGGAGGTAGTCTCCATGATACTGTGGGAGATTCTGATTCTGAGGCAAATTATTATCATGATCCTGCTAGCGAAGAGAAGTATAAGATGCTGGTAGACAAAATGAATGCTATGGAACTACAAAAATCTTCTGGGCTTGATTTTGAAGATCTGAGTTTAGTTTCTGGAGTGGTTATACCTATTGGTTTCAAGGTTCCTGTTTTTGTAGTATATGATGGTGCCTCATGTCCCAAGCTGCATTTAAGATCCTATGTCCAGAGGATTCAACCACATACTACTGATAAGAAGTTATGGATTCACTTCTTCTAAGAGAGCTTGTCTGGAGCTCAATTGGAATGGTACTACCAACTGGAAAGTGTCAATATTCGTGATTGTAATGATCTTGCTGAGGCCTTCTATAGACAATACCAATATAATGTTGATTTAGCACCTACTCGCATGCAGCTCCAAAGCATGTCAATGGGTGCTAAGGAGAGTTTCAAGGAGTATGCCCAAAAATGGAGAGACCTGGTTGGCAGAGTTCAACCTCCTCTGACTGACAGGGAGCTAGTGGATATGTTTATGAGTACGCTGAATGGTCCTTTCTATAGTCACCTCATTGGAAGCTCGTCATCTGGTTTCACCGAGTTGATAATGACAGGAGAACGTGTGGAGAGTGGTATAAGAAGTGGTAAGATACAGGTGGGTGTCTCTTCATCAAGCACTGCTAAGAAGCCCCCTAGTGGGAAGAAGGAGTCTAATGTTGTGTACGGTCAATATAGTCGTAACAAGAGTCACCAATCTATGGGAGCAATTCACATTTCCAATCCTACTCCTGCAGCACCAGAGCCACAACAAAATAATCAACAAAAGCCTAGAAGACAGTTCACTAAGATCAACATGTCACTGGCCCAAGCCTTGCAACACATGTTGAAAGGGGAACTCATTACTTTGAAGGACCCTCCTCAGAATCCTAATACCTCCTCTCCTCGATACAATCCTAATGCAAGATGTGCCTATCATTCTAATAGTCCGGGACATGACACCAACAACTGTTGGGTGTTGAAAAACAAGATTCAAGACATGATTGAATCTGGAGAAATTGAATTTGACCCTCCTGGGACCCCAAATGTGATCACTGCTCCCATGCCCAATCATGAGAAGATTGTTAATGTTGTTGATGGAGTTTCATATGTTTCCTCAGTAGCAGATGTGTCTACTCCCTTATCCATTATCAAGAAGAAGTTGGTGCAGGCTGGTTTCTTTCCAGGTTGTAATGAAGACTGTTTTTATTGTACCTACAAACTTGATAGTTACTGGAAGTTGAAAGATGGTATTCAACGCCTCATGGACAATTACACTATATTGTTTGAGAGGACACCTTCTATGGAAAGTATGTGTGAACATCTAACTCGAAGTACGAAGCTTGAAGATGTAGATATGGTTAATAAAGTGCCAGTGAAGATTACCTCCAAAGGCCCTGTCAAGATCACCTCTAAGGGTCCTGTCAGGAAGACTGTTGCTGAAGTTAGAATGGCTCCCATGATCATTACCACTCCCGGTCTTGTTCCTTATACTTATGACAAAGCTATACCCTGGAATTACGGTTTTGATGTTTATATCCATGGCGTTAAACAGGAACCTTTGGCTGATACACCTCTTACTGATGATAATCTTGATGTTGATAATATTGCTGGATCTAGTAAGATCACCAGAAGTGGAAGAATTTTCTCTCCTCAGGCTACCTCCAAAGATGCAGTTACTCCAACTACTACCTCCAATTCTGGGCCAAGTACTGATGCTCGGGGCAAAGGTCATGTGGTTGAACCTGTGCAAGCTGAGGCACCGACTGCTGAAAATCTCTCTAAACAGATGGAAGAAGTGCTGAAGATCATTCGCAAGAGTGATTATGATATTGTTGACCAGTTGGGGCATACTCCCTCCAAAATCTCCATGTTATCTTTGTTACTGTGTTCTAAGGGTCATGTTAAAGCCTTAATCAAGTTCTTGAAGACTGCTCATGTGCCAAATGAAATTTCTGTGGATCAATTCGAGAATTGTGTTGCACATCTGACTTATGATAATGGGTTAGGTTTTCTGATGCTGACTTGACTCCTGCCAAGAGAAACCATAACAGAGCTTTGCATATCTCCATTGAATGTAGGGGCACTACCTTGTCTCATGTGCTGGTGGACAATGGTTCTTCATTAAATGTGCTCCCCAAAGAGGTTCTGGACAAGCTCAGTCCTGAAGATGTTGTGTTAAGACCAAGTGATGTGGTGGTGAGGGCCTTTGATGGCTCAAGAAGAGTGGTACATGGAGAAGTAGATCTCCCGATCAAAGTAGGCTCTCAAGTCTTCGACTCTACTTTCTATGTAATGGATATTCGTCCTGTGTACTCCTGTTTGCTTGGGCGCCCCTGGATCCATGGGGAAGGTGCTGTGACTTCCACTTTACATCAGAAGTTGAAATATCCGGTGAAAGGAAAGATTGTCACTGTTTATGGTGAAGAAGAATACATGATCAGACATGTGAATACTTTCAAATATGTTGAGATGGAGGGTGAATTTGTTGAGACTCCTTGCCAGACATTTGAGGTAGTTCCTTGGGTTGTCCCTACTACTGAAGCTCCCCCTGTTGTTAAAAACGTTCATGTGGTTACCAGAGTACCTCCTACAATGGCCTCCCTCAAAGATTCTAGAGCTGTGGTTGAAGAAGGTGGTTGTACTATTTGGGGTCAGCTTCCTGACATCCCTTACAAGTCTGACAAGTTTGGTTTGGGTTTCACTGCAGAATCCCAGAAGGTTGTTCGTCGTGCTCGTGCTATCCGTATCACCAATCAAGGGGTCATGAGGGATCAAATCAATGATGTGGGTGACTATAGTGAAGACTACAACCTGGATGACTGGATCTTTCCTACCATGGGTGACGGGCTCAACAATTGGAAGACCGAAGACGTTATTCCTATCTCCTTTAGTCAGGAGTAAATACTATTACTGTGTTTTATTTTAAGTTTGTAATTTCGAACAATTAAACTTTTAAGCCTTGTGTCGTACCCGGGGCACAATGGCATGCTTGTTTTGGGATGTCATTTCATTTGCATACTTTATTCAATAAAAATCAATGGACGTTTCGTTTTTGTAAATATTGTGTTCCTTGTCTTTCTTTTATTTTTGTTTTGTCAGTTATGTGTTCTTACACACACCCACATCACTAAAATGCAGATCCTCATCCACTCTGGATCCTGTTGATAACAGTTCTACTATTGCCAATTATAATTTCGAGAATCCGATCTATCAAGCTGAAGATTGAAAGGAGGAAGATTGTGAAGTACATGTAGACCTTGCTAGGTTGTTACAACAAGAAGAGAAAGCTATACAGCCACATGAAGAGCCAATCAAAGTTGTGAATCTAGGAACTGAAGAAAACAGGAAAGAGGTCAAGATAGGGGATGAACTAGAAGATGGTGTTAAGAGCAGACTAATACAGATGTTACGTGATTATGTGGAAATCTTTGCTTGGTCCTATGAAGATATGACAGGGTTGGATACAGACATTGTGGTTCACCGTTTACCATTAAAAGAAGACTGTTGTCCAAAGAAGCAGAAGGTTCGTCGCATGCGTCCTGAAATGTCAGAAAAGATTAAAGCAAAGGTGATGAAACAGTTTGATGCAGGGTTCTTAGATGTGACTTCTTATCCTCAATGGGTTGCAAATGTAGTACCAGTACCTAAGAAATATGGTAAGGTACGTATGTGTGTAGATTACAGGGATTTGAACAAAGCCAGCCCTAAAGATGACTTTCCACTTCCTCATATTGATGTTCTGGTAGACAACACTGCTCAGCATAAAGTATTCTCTTTCATGGATGGTTTCTCTAGTTACAATCAAATCAAGATGGCACTTGAAGATATGGAGAAGACTACATTTGTTACACAGTGGGGTACCTTTTGTTATAAAGTGATGCCATTTGGTTTGAAGAATGTCGGGGCAACATATCAGCGTGCTACGGTGGCTTTGTTTCATGATATGATTCATCATGAGATAGAGGTATATGTGGATGATATGATAGCCAGGTCCCAGCATGAAGAACAACACCTTGATCATCTGCATAAGCTGTTTGAAAGGTTGAAGAAATACAAGCTCAAATTAAACCCAAATAAGTGTATTTTTGGAGTTAGGTCTGGTAAACTCCTGGGTTTCATTGTCAGTGGAAAAGGTATTGAAGTGGACCCTGCAAAAGTGAAAGCTATACAAGAGATGCCAGCTCCCCGTACTGAGAAGGAAGTTAGAGGTTTCTTGGGACGACTGAATTACATTGCAAGATTTATTTCCCAATTAACTGCTACCTGTGAGCCAATCTTCAAGTTGTTGAAGAAAGATCAGGTAATGGAGTGGAATGATGAGTGCCAGACAGCCTTTCATGAAATCAAGAGATATCTTCTAGAACCTCCAATTTTGATGTCGCCAGTAGATGGAAGACCCTTGATTATGTACTTAACAATGTTAGACAACTCAATGGGGTGTGTGTTGGGGCAACATGACGAGTCTGGTCGAAAAGAGCAGGCAATATACTACCTTAGCAAAAAGTTTACCGACTGTGAAACAAGATACTCACTGCTCGATAAAACTTGTTGTGCTTTGGCATGGGTTGCTCGCCGACTAAGACAGTATATGTTGACTCATACTACCTTGTTGATTTCAAAGATGGATCCAATCAAGTACATATTCGAGAAACCTGCTCTCTCCGGACGAATAGCGAGATGGAAAATGATCTTAACAGAATATGATATACAGTACACCACTCAGAAAGCCATTAAAGGAAGTGTTGTAGCTGATCATTTGGCTCATCAAGCAGTGGATGATTATCAGTCAATGAGTTTTGAGTTCCCTGATGAAGACATTATGATTATTACCAAAGAACCTGGACAATATGACGGACCTGAACAAGGATCCCGATGGACTATGGTTTTTGACGGAGCTTCTAATGCACTTGGTAATGGTGTTGGTGTTGTGATCATTTCCCCTGAAGGTTTTCATACCCCGATTACTGCAAGACTTTGCTTCTATTGTACCAATAACATGGTTGAGTATGAGGCATGTATCATGGGTATCAAAGTTGCCATTGAGATGAAGATTCATTTCCTGGATGTATATGGAGATTCAGCCTTGGTAGTGAGTCAGATTAAAGGAGATTGGGATACCAAGCATGAAAATCTTATTCCTTACAGAGAGCATGTGTTGTCTTTGATCCCATATTTTGAAGAGATTACCTTTGGACATATTCCACGAGGAGAGAATCAGTTGGCAGATGCACTAGCCACCATGGCATCTATCTTTGAGATTAGCTGGGATGATGAATCTCCCAAGATTACTATTGATAGATTTGAGAAGCCTGCATACTGTAATGAGATTGATACTGAAGGAGGAGAGGAAAAGCCTTAGTTTTATGAAGTGAAAAGATATCTTGAAACTCAGGAGTTCCCTGAATGGGCATCTGTCAAAGATAAGAAGTTTCTGAGGAGGTTTTCTGCTAAGTTCTTTTTGAGTAATGAAATTTTGTACAAGCGCAATCATGATTCAACTTTGCTTCATTGTGTGGATAAGAAAGAAGCAACAGAGATTATGGAAGACATGCATGATGGGATCTTTGGCACTCATTCTAGTGGTCATACCATGGCAAAGAAGATATTAAGAGCAGGTTATTATTGGTCTACTATGGAAGCTGACTGCTATCAACATTCCAGGACATGTCACAAGTGTCAAATCTATGTTGATAAAGTGCATATACCTCCAGATCCATTGAATGTGTTGACTGCTCCTTGGCCTTTTTCCATGTGGGGAATTGATATGATTGGTGAGATCAAGCCTACTGCTTCTAATGGGAATCGTTTCATCCTGGTCGCTATTGATTACTTTACAAAGTGGGTGGAGGCAGCTTCATTTGCATTTGTTACTAAGAATGTGGTGGCTCGATTCATTAAGAATAATCTCATATACAGGTATGGCATTCCTGAGAGGATTATCACGGATAACGGCTCTAATCTGAATAACACCATGATTACTAATCTTTGCACGCAGTTCAAGATTAAGCATCACAACTCTTCTCCATATCGTCCAAAGATGAATGGGGCAGTAGAATCTGCTAATAAGAACATTAAGAAGATTCTACAAAAGATGACTGTTACTTACAAAGATTGGCACGAGATGTTACCATTTGCTCTTCATGGTTATCGTACTACAATACTTTAACAGGGGCAACCCCATTCTCCTTAGTCTATGGTATGGAAGCAGTTCTACCCATTGAAGTTCAGATCCCCTCCTTAAGAATCATGAAAGATGCAGGCTTGGATGAAGATGAGTGGATTCAGAATCGACTTGACCAGATAAATTTGATTGATGAGAAAAGGCTGGCAGCTGTTTGTCACGGTCAGATGTACCAGAAACGGATGATCAAAGCTTTTAATAAAAAGGTTAAGCAAAAGATATATCAGGCTGGTGACTTGGTAATCAAGCGTATCATACTGCCACAAGGGGATCCTAGGGGCAAGTGGACTCCTACATATGAAGGACCATTTATAGTCAAGAGGGTATTCTCAGGAGGTGCCATGATGCTTACTACTATGGATGGTGAAGACTTCTCACAGCCCGTAAACGCAGACATAGTTAAAAAATACTACGCATAAAAAGAGACCCGCTAGGTTGACTGGCCCAGGCAAAAATAAGGGCATCCCGGCGAACCAAAAGGGTTCGGGCAAAAATTAGGGATATATATATATATATATATATATATATATATATATATATATATATATAATGTACACCCGGCAAGTCGAAAACCTGAAAGGGAGACTTGGGCAAAAAAGGGTATCCCAGTGGATTGAAAACCTGAAAGGGCAATCCAGGCAAAAGTTAGGGATTAAAGCGTATGACTATGTCTCGTTTGGATCACTCATGTAACTTCAACTGGTGGTGTTACCTAACTCAAGTTCAAACAGATAAAAGATCAATCCAATCGTTTCCGTCTCAACAACAGAAGATGAGATGCTTGAAGATAATGGCAATAGTGGAACTGAAACTCAATAGGATTATTTCTTACATAGCTGTTTTCTTTGTTTTGTAAAATGTTTTACGACGAATTCCTCTTACTAGGATTTCTGTCTCCTTGTACAGACTTTCCTGTGTATAGGCCACTTTATAATATAAATAAAATCTCGTCTTTGAATCCAGATTTACTTTTATCCTGTTTACCTAAACGAAAACGTCCATTGGTTGTGTTTGAATGTATGTATGCTTTTGAATATGATTGATGTTTACCAGAAATGCATAAAATGCAGTAATAGTATTTACTAAGGACGAACAAGGATAGGAGTTCAACGAAACTTCGCCAGGTTCACCCCCACAAGACAACTACAAATACCCAGCAGAGCAAATCTATCTTTATAGATACTTCGAGTTACATCTCCCCTTGAATTTATGTCCATCTCGTTTATCCTCAGTCGGGATACTCGGGAACTTATTCCTTCAATAGAAGTACGACGAACGAAGACGGGAAGTTATAAATAATATACTATCAAACAAGACGGGAGCGAGGTCCTCATATTCTTCAGCAACGAATCAGGATTTATTTTCCCTAGCCAGCAGTTGTTATACAAAGACATCCGGACGTTTCTAGTAACATGATTCATACATATATCATTTACATCATACCATAACTTATCCATAAAATACATTTACTTAGATGCATCATGCCATACATGCATACATATTGCATAAACTAACCTTTTCTTTGCAAGATAGTTATATGCAGATAAAACACTATCAACAATTCACAACAGTTCAGAGACGATCTATACGAAGATCTAGTGTTGATACTTAATTCAGGGATAATCGCTACGAAGATTCATTTCTGATGATCAATACTCAAGTTATTCTTGGAGGGGTAAATGGTCTATACGAAGATCTATTACCTAATCCAGGATATTTCCAGAAGAGATAATCTTTACGAAGATTTATTTCTACTGGCCTATTCAACAACTCAAAACAGTTCAGAGACGATCTATACGAAGGTCTAGTGCTGATACTTAATTCAAAAAAAGATCGCCACAAAGATTTGGTTCTGATACTTAAATTAAAGTATGTTCTTAGATATGGTTCAGAGACGATCTATACGAAGATCTAAGCCCTGACACTTAATGAAGGATATTCTTTTTCCCCAGAGATAATGCAGAGACGATCTATACGAAGATCTAGTGCTAGCATTCAACTCAAACCATGTTGCATAAATGATTCAGAGACGGCCTATACGAAGACCTGGTACTGATATCCAGTATCAACATAAAGATATTATCACCTACTGATATTATGGATGGCATCTATAAGCCAATCTCTAGTTCTTCCAAGTGGCATCTTCAAGCCCACTTAAGCATATACAATTTTTCATCAATGTTACTTTACACACCGACGAGTGCAAATTTTTGGGCTTTTGTGTTCAATCCCCTTCAACCTTCCAGATCGCGAATGGCACATACGCCAATCTAACCCCTCAGGTTTCAGAAAATTGAACAGGGGCAGCTGTTGCACCCCAAAATTTGACCTCACCTAGACAATACATTATGTACTAAGGTGTCCAAAGAGGTTCACAAGGTTCACAAGATTCACAAGGTATCTCAAGAGGTTCACAAGGTTCACAAGGTTCACAATTAGTCAGAAAGTTTGACAATCCCCTCAGACAATGCATCCTCCTAAACAATGCATCTTAAACTAGGGTTTTGGATTTCATCAGGCTAAATGGACATCCAAGGCTTCAAGTGAGCTTCATAGCATCCTATATGTCTTCAAGAACCCCTATGTAAAGTTTCAAGGCTTTCCCAAAAGGTTTGCTCAGTCAGATGATCAGATATGCAAAAATCAGTCAAAGTAGTCAAAAATTCAAACTGAGGTCAATTGTGGTCAAACCAAAGTCAAACTTCATGATTTTTTGCCAACATCAATTATATGAAGTAAAATTCATCATTTGATCAAGGGTTGATCATGATTCATCAAGGAGATTTTAGATCATCAAGAATCAGGAGTTTCTAAATTAGGGTTTTCACAGGAAAAGTCAACTGAACTTTGACCAGCCATAACTTTCACATGCTTCATCAAAAAATTTCCATCCAACTTTGTGTAAATTGAATTCTATACAACTTTGTGTCTCACAAGCCAAGCCCAAAAATGCTTCATTTGGAAGGTATGAGCTAAGACATTATAGGTCATTTTAAAAGTCAACAAAAAGTCAGCATCTTCCAAAAGGCATAACTTGAAAATGGTAAAAGATATGGACATGATACCAAAGAGGTTTGTTAGAGAACTCTTTAAGCTTTCCAAAATGTCCAAGAACACCTTCATAGCCTTAAAATTGAGGGATTTATTCCTTGTCAAAGTTGGGAAATTTTTTAGGGGTTTATTAAACAAATGGGATCTTAAAACCAATTCTTTCCACATGGGCTTGCATTTTTATGACCCAATCACTACCATGACATCATGCACGAACCAAAAATCATTTATTCATATTTTTATTAATTTTATTTTATTTATTTTGATTTTATTCATTTAAAATCATTTTAAATCAAAATAAAATATAAAAAGTCAATCTAAAAATCTGATTTTTGTTCTAGAATGATTTAAACATCATTTAAAGATGATTGAGAGGATCAAATTTCGTGTAAAGTCTCTAAGGCATGAAAATATTTGATTTTTCTCACTTTTGGAATCATATCTTTCTTCAATCTCAAGTTATCCAAAAGCCCAAAGGAGAGACAAGTTTTATGACCTAAACTCATTCACTATAAGACCATGAACTAATCACAATGCTAGGGGACGAAATTGGCAGCCTCTAAGACAAGAATCAAACTTCAAAAATTCACCAGAAAACTCACATTCGGATTCTTTGATAGGGGCAATTTCAAGGTGTTTCAAAGGTTGCAATACGTTTATAGGTGATCATTGAAGGATTCTGGACCATTTGCAGCATCAAAAGCATTGCCATAAACATAAACCGAATCAATGTTATCACACTTTTATGATTTTTTCATTTTCTATTGTTTGTGCATTATAAATTATGTTTGATGATTGTTTTGTGTTTGTGATAAGCTCAGGAACGTTTCTGGACAATTTAATTAGAGTTTCATGGCCAAACCGTAAGGACACCATTGTTAGGGTTCCAAGTTTCTATTTAGGGTTTCACGTTTAACCAAATATAAATGGATTCAAAGAACATGGATAGATCGTATGAATCATGAGGAATTCATTGGCATAGTTAATTTGATGAAATTGGTTGATGTTTGAAATTCGCAGGTTATGAACATGAAAGAATTCGTGGGAAAAATCGCAGTTGAATTCATATGAATTTTCGCAGGAAAATTGGAGAAGATGAAGTAGTTTGGCGCTGAAAACCAAATTCAAATTTTGGTTTTAAAATAAAATGTTTTATTGTTGATTCTATGTTGTACGCGCCCCATATGGCTCAGCTGGTTTGTGTGTTTGCCTGTGTAGTGAATGGTCCTGGGTTCGATTCCCCCCCCCCCCCCGACCATTTTGTTTTGCTTTATTTTTTGATATTTTGCAGGTTAGTAATAAAAGGATTGTTGCTCCTATGCTAACACCAGCGCGCGTTTGGCCTGGTGGTGATGTTGTTGGTCCAAGATGAATGAAGCCTAGGGCCTGGGTTCGAATCTCAGCCCCAGGTATGTGTTTTTTTCATTTTTTTTATTTATTTTATTATTTGTTTTGTTTATATTATAATTAACTTAATTAATTTCTTTAATCATCAATTTTAAAATAAATGTTTATATTATTTCTTATACCAAAAAAAATTCATATTTTTAAAATTCAAACTTTATTTTCAAAATAACTTAATTATTTATATTTATTCTGTTATATGTTCATATTATTAAATGTATATATATTTTGTAAATAAATTGATTTCTTTTGTAAATTAATATTTAAAACCCTAATTCTCATGATTATCCCCCTAACCCTAACCCTAATTTTTTCTTAAACTTTAAAATTTAACCTAATATTTTCATAAAGTATAATTAATTATTTATTATTTGTTTAATATGTGAATAATTTGATATTTATATATTATTAAAATTTATTTTCTTTATTAAATATTTAAAATCTTTTCTAATATTGAATTATTTTGCTAATCTCTTATTTTTTCTTATTTTTATTTTCTAACCTTTTATCTTCACTCTATTATTATTGTTTATTATTGCTTATTTATTATTATTTATCGTCATTATATTTCTCGATTATATTGTAATTATCCTGAAGCTTTGTAATAGTTTAGGCTTATAGTTTTGCTTTATTTTATTATAAATATATTTACTGCATGGTTAGTAATTATAGGGTGTGTATAATATGTTTGTAATTAAAAATTAACTTAGAATAATTAATTTAAAAAGATAAATATTTGAATACAAACACTCACACACGTAAGTCGATCTTTGATCGCCATCTTGCACTTGCTAGGGTTGCCTCTCATGTTGCCTATTTCAAAAGGTCAAGTAAAGTGTCTTAAGCAAAGTCCCTTCATAAATATCATCAAGTCCCTTCAGTTTATAAGATCAAGTCCCTTCGAGGTTGTCTACGATAAATGGTCTTGTCCCTTCAAATAAAAGATGATAAGTCTCTACGTATTGCTAAAGATACCTTACAGTTGCCTACATTCAGATTTGTCCCTATACATGTCCCTTCTTACATCCAAGGTAATGACTACCTATTCCTTAATAATAGGGCTAGTCTTACCACTGAAAGAACATATAAGAACAGTAAAGATTTAATATAGGGTAGGTTCCTCTTAACTACTTGCTCACACATTTCAAAATACTTTTTACACTTCACATTTCAAACAGATTTTCAAAACAAAGTCTTTATATACATCCATACGAGGATCATTATAAAGTACTTAGAAAATTTATAATCACACACTACACCTTTCTCAAAACAATTTAAATTGAGCTAAGTAACTAAAAGCCCGTGGATAACCATGGATATAAAGGGTGCTAACACCTTCCCTTTGTATAACCTACCCCCCGAACTCAAAATCTTTTTAAGGTATTTCATGTTCTTTTATGTCCTTTCGTTTTGGATAAAATAAAAGTCGGTGGCGACTCTTGCTATCCGCAACATTTAACTAAAGTCAGTTCTCCCACCGTGTTACAGATGGCAAGGTGTGTATGTGTGTTGATTACCGGGATCTGAACATAGCAAGCCCAAAAGATGACTTCTCATTACCTCACATTAATGTATTGGTGGATAACACAGCTCAATTCTTGGTATTTTCTTTTATGGACGGATTTTATGGATACAACCAGATCAAGATGTCGCCTGAAGACATGGAGAAGACAAACTTCATCACACCATGGGGGCACATTCTGCTACAAAGTAATGTCGTTTGGTCTGAAGAACACCGGTGTAACATATCAACGAGCTATGGTAAAATTATTCCACGATATGATCCATAACGAAATTGAGTGCTACGTGGATGACATGATTGCCAAGTCCCTCACAAAAGAAGACCATTTCGTAAACCTGTTGAAATTGTTCAAGCGTCTGAGGAAGTATCAGTTAAGGTTGAACCCCAACAAATGCACCTTCGGGGTACGTTCTGGTAAGCTGTTGGGTTATATTGTAAGCGGAAAAGGAATTGAAGTTGATCCCAACAAAGTCAAAGCAATTCAGGAAATGCCTGCACCTAAGACTGAGAAAGAAGTTCGAGGGTTCTTAGGTAGATTGAACTACATTTCAAGGTTCATATCTCTACTCACTGCAACCTGTGAGCCTTTGTTCAAACTGCTGAGAAAGGAACAAGCAGTTGGGTGGAACGATGATTGTCAAAGAGCTTTTGACAAGATCAAAGAGTATTTGCAAGAACCTCCAATTCTCATGCCTCCAGTTGAAGGAAGACCTCTAATAATGTACCTGACAGTATTAGATGAATCAATGGGGTATGTGTTGGGCCAGCATGACGAGTCTGGTCGAAAAAAGTACGCAATATAATACCTAAGCAAAAAGTTTACTGACTGTGAACAACGTTATTCACTGCTCGAGAAAACTTATTGTGCTTTAGTGTGGGCTGCTCGCCGACTAAGACAGTATATGTTGACTCATACTACCTTGTTGATCTCAAAGATGGACCTCATCGAGTACATATTTGAGAAGCCCGCACTTACCAGAAGGGTTGCAAGGTGGCAAATGATTCTGACAGAATATGATATTCAATGCACCTCTCAAAAGGCCATCAAAGGTAGTGTGTTGTCTGACTATCTGGCTGAGCAACCCACTGATGACTACCATTCTATGAGATTTGATTTCCCCGATGAAGACATCATGTTCTTAAAATCAAAAGATTGTGAAGAGCCTAGTCACACTGAAGGGCTAGATCCAGAAGAAGCATGGACTATGATGTTCGATGGGGCAGTTAATTGTAACAGTCGTGAAGTTGGTGCAGTGCTTATTACACCCAAAGGAGTCCATCTGCCTTTCTCAGCAAGGCTCACCTTTGCCTGCACTAACAACAAAGCAGAGTACGAAGCTTGCATTGTGGGTCTTGAGGAAGCCATTGACCTCAGGATCAAAACCTTGAATGTATTCGGAGATTCAGCTTTGGTGATCAACCAAACTAATGGCAAGTGGTATACTTATCAAGAGCATCTGTTTCCCTACCGTGACTATACGAGGAGATTGTTGACTTTCTTCACAACAGTCAAGCTTGAATACATCCCTCGATATGAGAATCAGTTTGCAGACGCCTTGGCCACTATTTGATCTATGATCAAAGTACAGACTGCTAACTATGTACCTCGGATTTTAGTATCCAGACTGGACCGACCGGTATATGTCTTCTCTGTGAACACTGTTACTGACAACAAAACTTGGTTCCACGACATCAAATGCTTCTTAGAGACTCAGACATACCCACCTGGGGCATCTTCCAATGATAAGAAGACGTTAAGAAGGGTAGCCGACAGTTTCTTCCTCAATACTGATGGTTCCTTATACAAGCGAAACTTCGACATGGTCTTGCTCAGATGTGTTGACAAGAAGGAAGCAGCCCTGCTGATGCACGAAGTACACGAGGGTTCTTTTGGTACCCATGCCGGAGGACATGCAATGGCGAAGAAGTTGTTGAGATCAGGTTACTATTGGATCACAATGGATGCAGACTGTTGTGCCTATGCCAGAAAATGCCATAAATGCCAGATCTACGCAGACAAAGTGCATGTGCCTCCAAGTCCTTTGAATGTATTGTCTTCACCCTGGCCCTTCTCCATGTGGGGCATTGATATGATTGGAAAGATCAAAGCCAACTGCTTCAAATGGTCACAGATTCATCCTGGTAGCCATTGATTACTTCACCAAATGGGTTGAAGCAGCTTCGTATGCAAATGTCACCAAGCAAGTGGTAGCCCGATTTCTGAAAAGGGATATAATTTGTCGATATGGAGTTCCCGAGCGAATCATTACTGATAATGGTTCAAACCTTAACAACAAGATGATGGCAGAACTGTGCCGAGATTTCAAGATTCAACATCACAACTCTTCTCCTTACAAGCCAAATATTAATAGTGATGTTGAGGCAGCTAACAAGAACATTAAGAAGATTGTGCAAAAGATGGTAGTCACATACAGAGACTGGCACGAAATGTTACCATTCTACTTACATGGGTATCGAACTTCCATCAGGACATCTACCGGGGCAACACCTTATCAGCTTGTGTATGGTATGGAAGCAGTCCTACATGTTGAAGTTGAATTACCCTCCTTACAGGTAATGATGGATGTTAAAGTGGACGAAGCAGAATGGGTCCGATCTCGTTAGAACCAACTGAGCATGATTGAAGAAAAGAGATTAGCAGCTATCTGTCATGGTCAGTTATATCAGAAACGGATGAAGAAAGCCTTCGATCAAAAAGTCAGACCTCGGGAATATCAAGTGGGAGAGCTTGTACTGAAAAGGATCCTTCCTCCTCATACATACCACAGGGGCAAGTGGACACCAAACTACGAAGGTCCCTATATGATAACTAAATTCTTCTCAGGTGGAGCACTGATGCTCGCAACCATGGATGGTGAAGACTTCCTGTCTCCTGTGAATTCAGATGCAGTTAAAAAATACTTTGCATAAATGACCCGCTGGACATAAAAATAGAATGTAAGTCCAGGAAAAAATACGGCATCCCGGCGAGTCAAAAACAGAATAAAAGACTCGGGCAAAAATAAGGGAAAAATTGAAAAAAAATGTACACCCGCTGAGTTGAAAAGCCACATCAGACAGCTCCGACAAAAAAGGGTATCCCAGTGGATTGAAAACCCGAAAGGGCGATTCACGCAAAATCAGGGAATAAGTGAACAACTGCATTCTGAATTCGTCTGTATCACTCACATAACATGGCAAGCTTCGAAAGGACAAAGCGTCAGTCAGAATCAACTTTCTTCAGAAAGCATGATAAGAAGAGCGTTCAGGTCATACAGGTCATAGCAAAGGAAGCTCATTGGAGCGTCAACTTTAACATTGCCGAATAGGACTTTTATTTTCTCAATTTTGCAGCAACCTCCTCATTTCAGGGATTAGCTTCCTCACTGTACTCGCCTATTTAGGGCACAGAAATCAATAAAGTCAAATATTCATTCACACATTGTTTTGTACCTTTTTGTTTTGTTTGCAAAATGTCCAAAGTTCGTAATACAACATTTGCATGAAAACATATAAGCCATTTTCAATAAATGCTTGCAGGAAATATGTGCTCTTAAGCGAACCTAACTTCTCTGACGTAATCCGGTTGAGGATACCTCAGGGCACTTGTGTGTTTCCTTTGTTTGACAGGTTGCAGGTGCTCAAGGCGGACAACCTTTCACGACAAGGGGCATATCAGACACTATATCCCCAGCCAAGCCGAAAGTCACATCATCAGAAGGACTACTTGACGAAAGTATTCCCCCATGGACCTTTTTATCCCCTCAGAGTATCCCCCACAAAGCTGATCCTCTGACAGATTACTTCCCATAAGTTCTCTCCTCCCCAAGCAGGATCTTCAAAGCAATGCCTAAATCATTTTCCCCAGTGAGTTTCCAAATCTTTTCATCCCCAGCATTGGATCCCACAGAGTTCTTCCCCCAGAGTTCTCCAGAAAGATCGTGTAGTGATCCTTTCTCCCCACAGATCGCCCAATGATCCATTCTCCCAACAGATTTCAGATCTCAGATCTCGTTTTTCTCATTTGCATAATCATAGCATTCGCATCATTCCTCCCCAAACAGAGCGTAACATTCCGTCTAATACGGAGCATTACGGAAAAAATCAAACATTTGCATGATCATAAGCTAGGTTCGAGCCAGTCACCTGCAAATACCAAAATCACTCTTCCAGCAATATGCAAAAAACTATCCCCTGCAGATAAAAGCCAAAATATCCTTTTGCACTCTCAATACAAATACTTGTACATACTTATACACAATCCTTCTGATACTCGTCTGTATCCTACTTATACATAATTCTTTGATACTCGTCTGTATCTTATGCATCTCCCCAGCAGATCAACACTCGTCTGTGTTCCTTGTTCAAACAGTTGATACTCGTTCGTATCATCACTCCTTAAACATGTGTCGTTGTTTGTTTCTATCGATATGTGTCTGTATCGTGGTCCTAAGGATACTCGTCCGTATCTTTAATTTATACACACTGTCGAAACACTTATACCATTTTATTTTTAGGGCTTAAACACTCGTTCGTGTTTATCTATCCCCAGAAGTCGCCAATAAAACAACTTTTTATCCGACATTCGTCCTATATCGCGGTAATCCTCAACAGCCGTACCATGCTAGGTGATCGTCCTTCACCTTTTGATGACCGTACCTCATCATTCATCTGATGGCCGTCCCCATCATCGATCTTTTTATTCGGAATTCGTCTTATGTTGAGATAATCCCCAACAGAGCAGTTGCCCCCTGCTAGGTGATCGTCCTTCACCTCTTGATGACCGTCCCTCGTCATTTATTTTGATGACCTTCCCTCATCATTTTATCTGATTGTCGTCCCTATCATTGATCTTTCTATCCGACATTCGTCCTATGTCGTGATCTTTTTCAACAGTCGTCCCCTGCTCGGTGATCGTCCTTCAACTTTTTGATGACCATCCCTCATCATTGTTTCATTTATCCTTTACTTGATGGTCGTCACTGTCGTGGTTTTCTTCTTTATCTTGATGATCGTCCTTCATCACTTTACCTGATGGTCGTCCCTGTTGCGGATTTTTATTCCCCGGCATTATGGTCGTCCCCGTCAGTGCGTTTCTCACCGTTTTTATCCCCAGCAGTCGTCCTTTGCTCGACGGTCGTCCTCCGTCGCTATCATTTGATATTCAGTCTATATTGTCTATTACAATTTATATCCATTTTCTTCTTATAATAAAGAGTGCAAATTTTGGATTGTCTTGGTATTCAACCACAAGTTATCTTGTTTGTCTGTTAAGCCATGCGCTTACATCCTACACAGCTAACTCATGCTTGAATAGGGGCAGCTGTAAACACCCCAAATTTGCCCTCTCTTTTTTCTCACACCTTGGCTTGTGATCCTTCATATTGCATTGCATAAGCATACCATCTCACACTGCATAGTTATTTCACTGCATAAGTTGCATAACTAGGGTTTGTGATCAAATGAATCTTAGAAGTGGTTTGAGCTATCTCAGAGGCCATGAAGAACTTCAAGAGGGTCCATGAGTGTTCTATGATCATATTATACCTCCAAGTTTTCTTTAAAGTCACAAAATCTCAGAGGATTGCACAACTACCCAGGCAGGCTTAGGGTTTCCTACACAAATGACCAGAAATTAGGGTTTTGGGTTTGAGGCCCTTACACTTAAATTTTTTTGCCATTCTTGATTCTATTGGTCTATATATATTATAAGGATAATGTGTATCAAATTTGAAGCAAAAATTCATTGTGGAAGTCATCTGATCAAATGGTAACTTGTTGTGCAAGAAAAGTCAGAATCAGGGCATCTGAGGCCTCCATCAAGGGTACCAAAGGGTCATCTTCATTAATTTGAGGTCCTATGATCTTTATTTGATCTTGGGAATGATTAGAAGTTCACAAAATTGGAGAATTTTTAGCCATTTGCAAAGTTGCCATTTTTTGACATGACTTGTAATGTAAACTTTCCATTTCGGGAAAGATTTTCAACCTCCTCTTTCTTGATCAAAAAGGCTTCAAATGAAATTTTTTTCAAACATGAAATTTGTAGATTGGATCTTCCCATTTTAAAAAAGTACAAGAACTCCTCTTGATTCATCCTAGAACTCAAGTTATGATGGATCAAAGATGACAAAAATTACATTATTTTCAAGTTCATGCCAAAGAGGGAAATGTGCAATTTTGCTTTCCAAGCCTTCTCATGACCTCTAATGCACTTCTACATATCATAACAACATAATGCAACTTGCCTTGACCAGAATTATGCCAAGAACCAAGGGTTTTCATGACTTGTTCTTCAAGAATTTATAAAGTTGGAAAAATGCAAAATCACTTCTAACTCTTGATCCAAGTGCTACAGCTCATGACAAATGATCCAAGGGTGCTCCATGAAGTAGCTGATGCAGAACCACCCTTCAAAACATCTTTGTCCCAGCCCATGCCTCTAGTACACAAAATCTTGAATTTTTGCATTTCAAGCCATGTCAATCCCACAGTGCCACAACAACTCTTCTGACCAATAGCATTGTTTATACAAACCCTAAGAAGCATAAACACATAACATCAAGCCTTGAAAGGGACCATATCATCAGATTACAAAACATCCTCTCAAACTTGCCTTCTTCGAAACTCATTACACAGCCATCAAACATCAAATTTTCTTTCACCATTCAATCATACATGACCTGAGGAACACATCTCACCCATTGCCATGGCCTAAAACTCAACAAACAAGAACTCCATTTTCTGCCAAACCAGAACTGGATATCACAAAATAGCCCAAACAAACTCTTTCAAGCATCATATTAGCTTCAGGAGGTTCAGTGGAGTTGGTTTGCACCAAGAAAAGGCTCAGAAAGCTCTTATTCAAAGGTCTTCAGTTCAGGTATCCATCAAGAACAAAATTTCCAGAACTTCATTTTCTTGTTATAAATTGAATTTATATGTTATCCTGATCACCATGATGTATTTAGATTTGAAAATGAGTGAGAAATGACCATTTTATGATGCTCTGAAATTTTGCCTGTGTTGTATGTTTGCTTCGATTCTCATGATTCTTGTGATATAAAATGATTTTTGTTGATTGATTCGTGTTTTATGATGTTAGAGGATCATTTTTGGGCAAGATTTATGAGTTATAGTTAGCTATAGAGGAAACTAGGGTTTGGGGTTCGTCGGAGAAGGTGACAGAAGCTTCCCTCCGGCCACCTGAGAGTAATTAGGGTTAATTATGTTTTATTTCCCAAATTTAACTACAGACCTAGGATCATGTTTAATTAGTGGAACGAACGGCCCAGATTCCTCATTAAACCCTAATCTCATTTAATTATATTAATCTAAATTAATTAATTCAGAGTGAACCAGGACCCTTAGATCACGCGCGAAACCAAACTTTGAACCTGGGCCTCTGGATCCTCATACCTTGGGTCACGCTGACTTCCCTTCACAACCCTTGATCTCATCAACTTTGCATCTGAACCATCCATTGTGATTACTTTGCATTTCTTTTTATTTTATTTTGCATTTGTTTTCTCATATTTATTTAAAATAGCAAATCATTTTCTAAAATCATGATCTTTTGAATTTTATCTTCAAATATTTTTCAGAAACCAAAAACATTTTTTATTTTTAAATTTTGCATTAAAAATATATTTTTAAATCATTTAATTGTATTATTTAATTCATTCATTCATTTTATTTAATTAAAAATACTTTTAGGGATTTAAAAATCACAACAAAAAAAAATTCATAAAGCATCCATAAACATTTAGAACAATTTACAAACTCATCTTACAAATTTCTTTTAGGGTTTGATCATGTTTTGACAATTAACCATGAATTAGGGTTTCCAAATTTCCTATTTTTCTAACCCTAACTTCAAAAATCCATTTCTGATCAACCAAGATGCGTTTGCACATGGTTCTTTTTGCATTCTTTCACACATTGCATATAGTATCTAGGGAATTTAACTCATATTTTTGCATTGCATTTTCCATTTGTTTGGAATTTTTCATGAAGAAGTACCCAAAACCCTAGCCTAACTTAGAAAAACCATAACTTGACTTTGGTATAGCTTCTAACCTCCATCTTTGGGGAGTGATCTTATATGTGTTTAGGGTTCATTTGGTTTCATTTTCAAATTTGTATCATGTGTTATCCTTTTGTTGTGGACATGTGCATCTCCTACTTTCTTAAAACCCTAATTTGTCATGTTCATTTGCATTCATCTTAGCATACCTTCATCATATGAACTTGTCATGACATCTCATGCATTTGTATGTCATCTTAGATACCTTAGGACATGTATGAACATTGGTTGATCATTGTTGCATCCATTTGGTATGTTTTGCATTCATTACTTCTTATGTGTATTCATGTGATTTCAAGCTTCTAACATGTCTTCCTTTGCATCCCATCTCTTGTATGATCATGCATAAACATTGTACATGTCTTTGCATCATTTCATAACACATTTGAATTGTGCTTTCACTTATGGTCTTGATCATTGCATCTTCATTTGCCTTATTTCCTTTTGTTTCATATCTTATGCATTCATACTAACTTTTCAGGGGCTTCAGGTAAGTTGTTTAGGATGTGGATTTGCCTCCACATACAACCTCTTCTTATCTCTTAATTTGCATCTTTATTTGTCTTTGAAGTGAGTTTGACTCACTTATGCTCTCTCTTTCTCCCTTTATTTCTCTTAGGTTACTTAACTTCTTCAGGAAGTAAGTAACCTATTCTCCTTTCTCTTCTCTTTTCATCTGCTTCTTCTTCCTTGGTGGCCATCTGAAGATCTTTCTCTAAGCCTCACAAACCATAGGAATATCCAAGCATGATAACCTTAGGGTTGTACATAGTCTCCCCTAGTTTTTACCTTTGAGTCTCCTTGAGTCTCTGCTTCTCATCTCATAATCAAGGCTAAACAGTTAAAGTTTTAAGACTCTGAATTAGGGTTATACATGTATCTTTATCTTAGGATGGAGTGTATAACTTTAATACTTAGTGTTAAACCTTTAAGTTGTTTACACCACCTAATCAAAACACCTAATAATCATTAAGACTTAAGATTGTAACTCGGGCCTTATATTAGGGTTACATATTTTCCTGTTGGTTCAAAGGGACTAGCCCTAGTGTTCAATGGACAAGTCCCCCTCAGGTTTAGTCTTACAAACATAAAATCCATTTCTTTATCCCACCTTTAATTAAAATCCACTTTAATAAAGGCTTGTCGTATAATGATTTTAATCCCTAACCATGGATTAAGTTGAGGAGTCTTCCTCATCTTAAGTGTTCTCATCTATTATCCTTCTCTTAGGATGGTGTAATGAGTTCACTAATCCTTGATTAGAGATTAAACTCATTACTTAACACAAAACAAAAATCCAAAAAAAACACTTAATAATTACAAGTAGGTTAATGATCTTAATCTTGTATCATTAGGGCAATTAAGTTGGGATATCCATCTCATACTTAAGTATACTCATTATCCCTAATCAGGGATGATATAATGAGTTTGCAAACCCTTGATTAAGGCTTAAGCTCATTATCCTATGCAAAACACCAAAAAACAATAAAAAAACTGAAAACATAAAAACAAACAATAAACGTCTCCTTCGGGATTCTTTTCTCATCCCATTCACTCTGAAAACGAGAACTCGCTTCTTCCGTCTAATGCAAGACAGTTAGCACTCGAGCCAGACGAGTCATACACTTGAGCATAGACAAGCAAGCAGTTCACATCAAAAACATCCAAGTCTCTTTGAGTCGAACTACGGTGTTCTGACTTCCTCATTGCACGAGAGGATACGAAGGTATAACTTAACAGTTATCGAACAAAAGTCTCTTTGTCCCCCCCCCCCCCTCTCCTCTTTCTAGCTTTCTTTTCTTAGCCTCTGTTTTGAGCACTCACTTTCTTCTTGCACTGACACTCTGTACATCCATTCCTCCCTAGCCTTTTATACACAGTTTAGCACATATACTTCCCCCCTTTTAAAACACAGTCAAGTAAGTGTGGATCCCGTCGAGTACGATGGACGATCTGGGTGCTAATACCTTCCCAGGTCGTAACCAACCCCCTTACTCAGTCTCTTTGTTTCGCAACCGTCTTATCCATATATTTCTAGGTTTATGCAGCATTACCTTTCCTTCGGGATAAAAATGCCTAGTTGGTGACTCTATTCAACCTCAACCTTCAGCATCGCTGACACCAGTTCGCGTTTTCACCGGGACGCAAGTCCGTGGGAGCGACATGTATACTTCCCCATTATCTGAGTATGTTCTACAACAGGAGTTACCTCCAAGGTGGAAAATCCCCAAATTTACCAAATTTTCAGGGGACACTAGTGAATCCACCATAGAGCATATAGCGTGTTATTTAATCTAAGCGGGAGAAATAGCCCATAATGAAAATCTAAGAATGAAATGCTTCCCAAGTTCTTTGACAAAGAACACGTTTACTTGGTTTACATCCCTGCCAGCAAACTCCATATACACATGGACCCAGTTAGAAAGATTATTCCATGAACAATTTTATATGGGACAAACTAAGATAAGTTTGAAGGAATTAGCCAGTGTTAAGAGAAAATTTTCAGAGCCTATAGTTGATTACCTAAATAGATTCAGATTGCTAAAGGCAAGATGTTTCACACAAGTGCCAGAACAAGAATTAGTCAAAATGGCTGCAGGAGGTCTAGATTATTCTATAAGAAAGAAACTAGATACTCAATATTTAAGAGACATGGCACAATTAGAAGATAGGGTAAGACAAATTGAAAGACTAAAAGCTGAGAAATTTAGGGCAAACAAAAGTAAAAGGAAATAGTGGCATATGTAGGAATATGCCAAGAGGAAGATTGTGACGAAGATGAACCAGATATCTTCGACGAACAAGAAATTAACTTGGCAGAATTGAAACAAAGCCCACCATACTCTTTCAAAATGCTAACTCCTTCGAATGGAAAAAATCCGGTCGAACTAGAAAAGAATAATAAGTTTCCTAAAAGAACTTATACTTTTAACGTCACCAAGTGTGACGAAATTTTTGACTTGTTTGTTAAAGATGGTCAGTTAATAAGACCGTCGGGAGTTAAGGAACCTCCTATTGACCAACAGAAAAAGAGAGGTTTTTGTAAATACCATAACTTTCTTGGTCATAAAACTTCTCAATGTTTCCTTTTCAGGGATCTGTTCAGAATGCAATTCAGGATGGAAGGCTGAAGTTTGGAGACAAACCAAAGCAACAAATGAGGATTGACATCAATCCTATGCAGGTGATGGAAGCCAATTATGCTGAACCATTCAATGTGAATATGGTCAAAATTGAAAAGATGTTTGAGGATAGCTTTGAGATGATAGAAGCCACTGAAGGTTTCGACACCCACATTAACGTGGTGGGGATTCCTGATGATCTCCCATACCAGGCTAAAGTGGAGAAAGTATCCAAATACTATTTGACCATGCCAATAATGATCAAGATTACTGACAATTTTGATGTGAAGGAACTGAATGACTACAGTCAAAACAATGTTGAGACTACTTAGGGTTTCGACAGCCCAAACAACGTTGAGATCACTGAAGATTTCAACAGTCCAAACAATGTTGAGACTACTGAGGGTTTCGACAGCCCATACAATGTTGAGATTACTGAAGATTTCAACAGTCGAAACAAGGTTGAGGCCACTGAGGGTTTTGACAGTCAAGACAAGGTCAAAGATACTGAAGACTTTGATAACCAGAAGAAGGAAACTACGGAAGGTTTCAACAAGGGAAATAACAACATGGATAAGAATAAAATAATATGGGATATTCTGGGAGAGCCAAATGGGAAGTTTGATTATCTTGTGAAATACATTGCCCCTGTAAGTTCTCATGTTGACATCAGCAAAATCCAGCCAACTAGATGGGAAGATGTCCTTGTGGACACTAAGGAAGAATATGACAGTTCTTTTAGTGTTGAAAAGAAGGCTACTGGGGGCCTCACCATTGAAGAACAGATTGCTGAAGGTTTCGACCCTAATCAAACAAAATAAAGGAATGTTGTAAGCTTCACCAACACTGTGAGACTTATTAACAAAGACATTGCGAGAATTAAGGCAGAAGTTGCTGAAGAGCCTGTAAAACCTGCCACTTACGGGATCCTGCGCAGAACAATGGAAGATCCTAAAGAGCAACAAATCAAAGAGAAAAATTCCCACCTAACAAAGAACCAGATTGAATTCGAAGGAGCTATTGTTGAAATAATGAATAAATTAAGTATTACTGATGGACATAAAATAGACATCAAAATGGTAGACTTGTCTCAGAAAATTCAAGAGAAACTTGATGAGGATCACTGTCGAGAAGAGCACCAGAGGCTGGCATATCCAAAGGAGGATGAGAATCTGGCAGAATTCATCCAAAGGTGTCAAAGGAAGAAGACTGAAGTGATGTTATTTCCACGTTGCAGTGCAATCTTCGACATGAAGGCAGCAGCAAACATAGAAGTAGTGTATAAGTCCCAGAAAAAAGGAAATTGGGGGAAAATCCCAGCAATCAAAACTGGAAGATATGACCCAAGAAGAACTGAGCACCACCTCCAGAGGTTTGGAGAAAAACACTACAACACTTACAAACCATTTGCGAAGTTGTTGATGATAGATGGGTCCAACCCATTAGGGATGCTCAAGGACCAAAGAAGTGGAGAAATTTTGAAATCCATAGAGGACCTTCAGTAGAAGGCAAGAAAGAAACTGAAAGGCCAAAACCAAGACCATGTCCATTAGAGAACTACAAAGGGAAAAATCATATGTCAAGGTCCCAATGGAGAAGATTCCAGAGGCAGAAGAGGACTGAAAAAGAAGCTGCAAAAGGAATCATTGTCAAGAAAGAAGATGTAAACAAGGATAAAGCAGAATCAAGCAAGAATGCTCAAGTTGCAGGCAAAGGGGATTCTTCTCAAAAGAACAACACAAGCACCCTGTCACCGGTGTCGGAACTCAACAACAAAGTGCTAGAAGATGACAAAGCGACTGATAATTTCGAATTTGGCTCAGAGGGATCATTCGACGTGGTCTGCAATGTAGTGTCTTTCCTCCCTAGGGACTATGACAGGATCATGGAAGTCGAAGATGAGGAAGAGCACATGGTGGACAATACAGTGGGACCTAGGCATGTTTGTTACTATATAATGAACAGCGGTTGCGTTGAAGAGCAGAATGCCTTCTTTGAAAATCCAGACGAATCAATGAAGGGACACCTGAAACCTTTGTTCATCAAGGGAAAGGTCGAAAATGTTGGTGTAAATAAAATACTAGTGGATGGGGGAGCTGCAGTGAATTTGATGCCCCACTACATGTTAAATAAAATTGGAAAAAATGATTCTGACGCAAAACCCCACAATATGGTGTTGTCGAATTATGAAGGGAAAGTAGGCACTACCATGGGTGTTATTCAGGTAGACTTGACAGTTGGAACTATAACCAGACCAACAATGTTCATACTCATCGCTTCCAGGGTAAATTATAATTTATTGCTTGGAAGGGAGTGGATTCATGGAGTAGGGGTTGTACCTTCTTCAATGCACCAGCGTATAATCATTTGGCGTCCTGATGGGATTGTCAAAAACATAGAAGCAGATCAGAGTTATTTCATGATTGAAATAAAAAATGCAAACAGTCGAAGCTTCGACAGAAATCTGGCTCATATACCTCCTTACAATCCAATAGAATTCGATTTGAATGCAACTGACAACGCCTATTGTTCCATGTACCTTCACCCAACACATGGTTTTCAATGGGATAAGGAAATAATTGGCGAACCAAGTCATATATGGGGGACTTCTCAGATTGAGCCAACAAGTTGGGGTAGCGAATTTGATGATGATGATGAGTGAAGCAGCAGCGCTTAAAAGACGGACGGCCTATATGGTCGAAAATAAACTCAAAGCGGCTCTTGAAGCCAAAGTAAAATACATGGTTCTCGAAGCCAACGAAGAAGAATTGGATAAACAATGTCCTCTAAAGGACGTTGACAAAGAAGGTAATGACAACCAAATAGGCGAATGGCAGAACCAGAAGCTTGACGCCATCTATGATGACGAACCCCTAGGGTTCGAAAAGGATCCATTGTCAACTAGCCTGAAAATGGTGGCACAGGACCCATTGGAAGAAATTAATTTGGGGCTGGGGGCAGAAAAAAGACCAACCTACATAAGCGCTAGGATGGATCCTCGACTCAAGGTCGAATTAGTCTATTTGCTGAAAGAATTCAAAGACTGTTTCGCATGGGACTATGACGAAATGCCTGCTTTAGATAGAAGTCTGGTCGAACTAAAGTTTCCTATAATAGAAGGAAAGAAGCCCGTGAAGAAAAATCCAAGACGCTTTGCGCCAGAAGTTCTGTCGAAAATAAAAGAAGAAGTAGAAAGACTTCTCAAAAGAAAATTCATCCGCCCAACCAGGTATGTCGAATGGATTGCAAACATATTACCTATAATTAAGAAAAATCGAAAACTAAGGGTGTGTATTGACTTTCGAGACCTAAACTCAGCCACCCCAAAGGATGAATATCCTATGCCAGTAGCAGAAATGCTAGTAGATTCTGCAGCAGGCCATGAGTACCTAAGTATGTTAGATGGATACTCTGGCTATAATCAAATCTTCATTGCAAAAGAAGATGTTTCCAAAACAGCCTTTCGCTGTCCTGGAGCAATAAGGACTTACGCATGGGTAGTAATGCCTTTCGGTCTAAAAAATGCTGGAGCAACTTACCAAAGGGCTATGAATTCTATCTTTCATGATTTTATTGAAACATTCATGCAAATATATATTGATGATATTGTAATAAAGTTTGTTTCAGGAAAAAATCATTTAGACCATCTTCGACAATCCTTTGAGATGATGAGGAAGTTTGGTTTAAAAATGAATCCCTTTAAATGTGCTTTTGGTGTGCAGGCAGGTGATTTATTAGGTTTTGTAGTCCACAAAAAAGGAATCGAAATAAATGCCAACAAAGCCAAAGCAATAATGGAAGCGAAAGCACCATCAATAAAGAAAGGATTGCAATCTCTGCAAGGAAAAATCAACATTCTCAAAAGGTTCATTTCTAACCTTAGTGGAAAAACGCAAGCCTTCTCTCCTCTGCTTCGACTAAAGAAGGAAGACTTCGCATGGGGGCAAGAACAGTAAGATGCCTTTGACAAGATCAAGGAATATCTAGCCAGTCCTCCAGTTTTGATATCTCCTTGTAGAAAAAGAAGTATGAGATTGTACATCTCAGCATCAGACAAGACTTTAGGAAGCATGTTGTGTCAGGAAGATGAAAATGGTGTCGAAGGAGCCATCTATTATCTCAGCAGAGTCTTAAACGACGTTGAAACTAGATATAGTGTAATAGAGAAATTATGTTTGTATGTATAATTTTCTTGTACAAAATTAAAGCACTGTATAAAACCAGTTGATGTATATGTCTCCTCTCATTTCGACGTAATAAAGTATATGTTATCTAAATCCACTTTACATAGTCGAATTGGGAAATGGGCTCTAGCATTGACAGAGTATTCCTTAACATATTTGCCTTTAAAGGCTTTAAAAGGACAAGTGGTTGCTGACTTTATAGTTGACCACTCAATATATGAAAATGAGATAAAGTATGTCGAATTAAAGCCATGGAGGTTGTATTTTGACGGTTCCAGTCATAAGAATGGAACTGGCATTGGAATATTAATTATTTCTCCTGAAAAAATTCCAACAAAATTCAAGTACAAGGTCGAAGTCTTATGTTCAAATAATGAGGCAGAATATGAAGCTCTGATCGTTGGACTTGAAATATTATTGGAATTTGGGGCAACAAGAGTCGAAATAATGGGTGACTCTGAATTGGTAATAAAACAATTAACCAAAGAATATAAATGTGTCAAAGAAAATCTGATTATGTAATTCGTAATAGCTAACAGACTCCTCAAAGCATTTGACAATGTAACCCTTAAACATATTCCTAGGATGAAAAATCAAGAAGCCAATGACCTGGCCCAAATTGCATCAGGCTACAAAGTGTCGAAGGAAAATTTGGAAAACGCTATTGAAGTAAGGGGAAGAGTTATATCCACCAAATTATCCCCATCCGATTTAGAGACAATAAAACTAGGTTATGGGGATGAGGAAAATTTTGAAATTTTCAATATAGATAGTTCAAAAGTTAAGGATTGGAGAAAACCTATTAAGGATTATCTACAAGACCCAAACCAGAAGGTGGAAAGAAAGGTAAAGTACATAGCTTTAAGCTACTTACTCTTTGGAAACGAGTTATTTAAAAAGACCGCAGAAGGAGTTCTACTGAAATGCTTGGGTGAAGAGGAAGCTTACATAGCTTTGTCGAATGTGCACAGTGGTGCGTGTGGTGCACACCAAGTACGACACAAGATGAAATGGTTATTATTCTGACAAGGCATGTATTGGCCAACCATGTTGAAAGATTGTGTTGAATTTTCAAAAGGGTGTCAGGAATGCCAATTACATGCAGGTATACCACATGTCCCTGCAAGTGAGTCGCATTCAATTATAAAGCCTTGGCCATTCAGGGGTTGGGCTTTAGACTTAATTGTAGAAATTCGACCAGCTTCGTCAAAAGGGCATAAATACATTTTAGTTGGAGTAGATTACTTCACTAAATGAATCGAAGACATACCTCTGGTAAACGTGGACCAAGAGGCAATCATAGAGTTTATCTAGAAATATATAATTTATAGATTAGGAATACCAGAAACAATAACCACCGATCAAGGATCTGTGTTTACTGGAAAAAACATGCAAACATTTGCAAAAGAAACAGGTTTTAAGCTTTTGACTTATACACCTTATTATGCCCAAGCAAATGGACAAGTCGAAGCGGCAAACAAAGTTGTAATAAATTTGATCAAAAAGTACGTGGGTAGAAAACCCAGAAATTGGCATAAGACTTTGGATCAGATTTTATGGGCTTGTCGAACGTCTCCTAAAGAAGCTACAAACTCTACTCCATTTAAATTAACTTATGGACAAGATGCATTACTTCCAGTCAAAATTTATTTATAATCTATAAGAGTGCAAAGGCATTATGAAATTCCATCAGAAATGTATTGGAGCATGATGATAGATGAATTAGTTGATTTAGATGAAGAAAGGTTGCGCGCTTTAGATTTGATAAAAAGACAGAAAGAAAGAGTCGAAAAGTTTTACAACAAAAAAAGTAAAGTCTAAGAGCCTCTTTGTGGGTAATTTAGTCTGGAAAGTAATTCTTCCCATGGATCAAAGAGATAGATTAATGGGAAAATGGTCCCCTAAGTGGGAAGGACCTTTCAAAATTTTAAAAGTTTTTTCAAATGGTGCGTATGAAGTCGAAGAGATAGGAAAAGACGAAAGGATACTAAAAATAAATGGCAAGTATTTAAAGAAGTAAAAGCCAACTTTGCAAGAAGTGAAAATAAAAACAGAATGATTATATGAAACAAATAAGGTACTTCTCCAAACAAATGGCGTTAATGTCATTACAAAAGAAATGCCTCAAAGGCTGCTAATAAAAACCTATTTCTATTACAATCTAGTCTTTAAGAAAAGACTCTTTGAGTTCCTCAAACTTTCTCTTTTGAACTTGAATTTGACATTCACACAAGCTTTTATTGTAAGAAATGTTATCAATTTCCTGACTTAATTGTTGGGCTCTGTCTGCGTGATGAAGTCCCACCTTGATCTCTTCATCAATCTCCTCATGCTTGGGTTGCTAAAGGCTTACTTTGCGTTGCCTTTCTTGGGAGATTTTGAGTTGAAGTTGGGCTATTTGTTCCTCAAAGTTTTGAATGTTGTTGTCACATTCAGCAACATCTTTGGAATAAGCTTCAGAAAGCCTTTGCAACTCTGAAACTTTTTCAGTCGAAGTAGCTACAGCATCCCATTCAGCAGTTTGAGTTTCAGTCTTGCTGGAGATCAGTTGGGAGAACTCTTTTTGACGATTGAGGTTTGCACTCACTGTATCAATTATTTGGGCTAAATCCATCATCAGACGAGTTTCGTTAGCAGAAACCTCCAGGACATTAACTTGCATGAGGAGTTTCTTGAGTTCAAACTGAGCAGTTGGATTTTCATCCAGAACTTTAAATAGATCCACACCAAGTATTTTTGCTTTAACTTCAATTATGATGGTGGTAAGGGATCTGACTTCAGAGGTGGCTCCAGAGGTAGTCGAACTACTATAAGAAGAATCCTGGAAATTGTAGTGGGCAATGAGCATGGCCTTTAGGTAATCTAAGGGTTTCCTCACTTTCAAATTTTCAAGCTCCTCTCGTGAAAGTCTAGTCGAACCAGTGGAAGGAGGAGTGCTTTGGGTCTGAGCAGAAATTGGTTGAATACGAGGCCCAGCAGAAGATCCAGCTTCTTTCTTCGACTGATCCTTGCCATCAACAGTTTTGCTTTGGTGCTCTCCTCAACATTAGCATCTTGTTCTTTCTCTTGTTCCTTTTCTTCCTCGACAGTTGGTTCGCCATCAGCCTTTTCGCCCTTATCATCCTTAACAGAACCATCATCTTTGCCAATATCTGATTTTGGGTGAAGAGGAGAGTTGTCATCAGATGGATCATCCATAGTGGTGTCGAAGTTAGCTACGGTTTATGGCTCAAGTTCGTCGTCTGTGGGAACAATTTCTTCTTGAATTCCCTCCACCAGATTGGTCTCACCATGAGGTTGGGTTTTTTCAAGATCTATTTCTGCTATTGATTCCTTAGTCGAATTTTTGGAGAGTGAGGAGTAGGGCTAATAGGGCGTTCTTCGACCATGACTTGAACCTGGAAATAAAATTAAGTTAAGTAAAGAAAGTGTAAGAAAAATAACATTAGTCGAAATGTAACTTACCTGAGGAATCTCAGTATGGGGACTGGAGTTCCCACTTTCTGCATCCTGTGTAGCTTTGCTTATTGGGCTGGTAGGAGGAGTTTTCTTCACAAATTGGACAAGGGATCTTTGAGAGGAAATTGTTTTAATCTTTAGAGCTTTCTTTTGTTTGAGGGGTTTTTGTTCTGGAGATTCATCCCCAGATTCCTCAGTTATCACTCGTACCTCCTCTTGTTTTCTTTTTTGAGGGGTTGGTGGTTTTCGAATAACTTGAAAAACCAAAAAAGGTTTGGTTAGTATAAGTAAAATGAGTTTGCCTTGTGAACAAAATAACCAAAGTTGGATGTTTTGTTGAAACTTTTTTCGCAGTGGAAGATGACTTTTCGACTGCCTTTCCATGTTTGCTTTCGACGGTAGCTTTCTTGACAGTAATCTTGACAGCTAGAAAGGAAAGCAAGAAAGTAAGTAAGTAAGGAAAAAGGAAAACATGAGAATAAAAATAAAATAAAATGAAAATTGTGTTTTTCTTTAACACCTTCAAGAATAGGGGATTCCACACGTACGTGTTCTATTCCAACATGAAGGTGTCCTGGGTAATTGTCCAAATGATATTTGGTTGGAACCACACGCTCAGCAAGTTTCTTACGAGACTCTTGAAGCAATTTCAAATCGGATCCACACACAAACCAATCTGGAAAGGGAGGGCTCATATCCACACCAAATTTAGCAGATGGTAGAGGGGGAAATTTTGGTGGATAGTAACTATACGCCAAGTCATAACGCTCTTTTGGTCGAACATATGAAGGCAGCGTTAATTTCCCCAACTTTTATGTGAACTTATGCTTCAGAGTCACCGTTATTTCGCCTATGGTTCGCCTAATATCATTTGGCCTATAAATAGTTTCAAAATATTTTTGAAATTTTTGAATCTCCTTAATATGTTGTTGAGTACCTTTTTTGGTTTGATCCTGCACAAAAGCAAAAATGTTCGTCAGGAGAGTTTGAAAGGTTGTTACATCATAGAATCTGGTAAAATAATAATCCCTCCAAGGTTGCATCATTCAACTTCTCTGATATTTCTATGTTTTTCGACGCATTGAGAAAAAAGTTGTAGAAGAGGATGGAGCTTTTCTTTGGGTAAATGGGTTTGGGTTTTATTTGGATCAGCCCAAACTGGTGAGCGACGAGGTTGGATTGATAAATAATCAAGGCAATTTTTGTGTTGGTCATGTTTTGATGGGAAAATAAGAGCCTTGGTGTCAGAAACGATTCCCAAATAACCAAGAAGGTGTCTTCGTCTTTTTGTAGTTCGAAGGGAAGCTGTTTGGTAAACCATTTAGGCCCAACAGTTCTATTGGCAAAAGGTTCCATACTTGGGGTGAAGTTCTACCTCTTGGCAAACATTGCTACATAGTTGGTGAAGGATCATCGAAGGCCAACTCCTTCTTCAGAGGGGGTTAGTTGTACTAACCTAGACCATTTGACAGTCCTTCTTTTGACACTTTCTTCATCCACCCCGTTCTTGATGGGAAAGGAGGCCTCAAAAGTGTTATTAAGCCACAATTGTAGGAGCCAGAAGGGGCCTACTAAGCTTAGTTTTCCTTTCTCTTTGATCAGCTTCAAGGATTCGACGCTCTCGCTGATCGATTCATAGAGGTTCGCCAGAATCATTTCGCTCAGGCAGAGGTTGTTACCAGCATGAAGTTGGTTGGCTATTGTGAGATATTTTTGGCAACTTGGAGGGATCTTGAGCAAAACACAAATTTTGATAGCCAAAAGGTTAAGAAAGTTATGTGTTCTACATCAAGTACTTCAGGGGAATTTTTGTCATGATAATGGGCAATGAATAAAGAATAAGAGGCGAAACTCGTTTCGAAGGCTATGGAGTTCTCATCCAGGACAGTTGGATTAAAATATATCCCTATTGGACTAAGGCCAACTATGGCAGCTAGGTCAAAAGGGTTGGAGTCACCATTCTACAAGGAAGGTGGAAGTTGTTGTAAGTGTTATCCCAAAAGTAAAGGGAAGCCAGGATCATGTTGGTACTATAGCTGGGACCTACCTTCGAAAGTTGGATTAAGTCGAAGATGCCAGTTTATTTCCAGAACTTTCCTTTAACCTTTTCGACTTTGGCTAGCCAATCTAGGTATTCAGATGGATCTTTTGTCAAAGGACAACTCCTAAAAATCCTGGGTTGATTCAGATAATTCAGGTTTAGTTCTGCAGGACTAGATGGGTTTTCATTTTTTTCTATGGGTTATCCACTAGGGTTGGGTTTCATTCCAGCACATATGGGTTTAGAACGAGAATAAGAAGGAAAAAACTCTTTTAATCGATTTTGATCAATGTTTAGGTTAGGAAATGGGCCTAACATAGCATGACAAGTTCCAGAAATGAGAACTGGAATAAGTACATGGGATTGATAAATGCTTGTCTTCTCTCTTTCATTTGGAGGTTCTAGTACGTACTGTTGATTGTCCATAATTTCTGGTCCAGAGAGTCTATGTGCATATGGGAGAGAATTTCTATCTTTGATCTTCTGGTTGCTTGAAGACGCCATTGTTAATTGAAGAACTTTGAGTAAGAGAAGAAGGTTTGAGATTGAGTTATGAAAAAGTAGGTTCAAGAATATAGAAAAGTTTTTTAGAAAAGGGAAAATGAGTATTTATATAGAAAGATGAGTAAAAAACGTTTTAGTTTTTCAAACGGTTATGGCACGTGTAAAGATTTCAATGGTAGTGGAGAAAAGTGATAGAAGTTGAAGAGAACGTGACAAACCTAGGTGCCTAGGGTGATGGAGGTTATGTCCAAACGTGGGCTAGACATGATGTTTTAGGAAAAGTGTGATGATTATTTTGTCTTATGACTTGACAAAAGTCAAATCTTGGGAATCAACGCAATTAATGTGAGTATCATGGAGTCGAAACATGACTCGACAGCAAATGATGGTTTCTCCAAAAGATAGTCGAAACATCTTTGCTGGGGGGAAATTTGTATACATGTATTTTCGACACCATGGTTTTTAAAGATCATCTCACATTCTTGAATGTATATCATGCCTACAAACAAAACAATGAGGATGCATCTTGGTGCTACGACAACTTTTTCAATAACAGAGCATTGAAATCAGTTGATAATGTTCGACAACAGCTAGTGCGTATCATGGCTTGGTTTAACCTGAAGCTATGCAGCACCAACTTCAGTAGTCGTGACTATTATGTCAACATTAGAAAGGCAATTCTAGCATGATATTTCATGCAGGTGGCTCATTTTGAAAGGACATGACACTATTTAACCGTGAAAGACAATCAGGTTGTACACTTGCATCCACCAAATTGTCTGGATCACAAGCCAGAATGGGTTATCTACAATGAATATGTTCTTACCAGTTGGAATTTTATATGTATTGTGACGGATATACGTGGGGAAGGGTTAGTAGTAAAATTATTGCTTTTGACAAGATTTGCAAAGGAAGGAAAATGAAGTAATGGTATTTCGATAATTCAACAGTGATGGTGGAATGTTCGGCAGTTCGACAAAGGGGATGATGTCTTGTTTTTTTGATGGTTTCATTGATGTGTCTGATATCAGATGAATTTGACATGGTAAAGGGACGTGTTGTTTCATCCTTAAGGAGAAGTTCAAATTTGAACATTGGTTTTGTTTGGCAGAGGAATATGTGGAAGTTTTAGAAGGAAAAGAACATGCAGAAAGCCAAGTGTCAAATTCTTAGAATTTTTCCGTTAGTTAGCAGTTATTTTATTTTTGTATAAATAGGGTAGCATTTGTTAGTTTTAGTGTGTTAAAACTTGTACATAAATTCCTGTAAAAATACTCTAAGTACTCGTGTGAAAGAGAAAAAGAGATTTATCTGGAAATGTACGTGTAAACACCATTTTATTCCAGTTTATGAAAATTTACAGTTTCTTTATTTCTTACTATGTTTACCATTCAATTTACGTTTCAACATTTATTTTCATGCAAACTTTTAAGTCTTTGTTTATTTTCACTTTGTCAAAACATAACTTAACCACATAATCAAAAATCACTCTTAATAAAGAAGATTAAAAAAAACCAAATAGAAGAATCAAAAATGTTTGTTCTAAGAGTTCACAAAATACATTCAAATTTTAGTACATGTGTCCTAAGACTTGTTTGGTTGGTCCTGCAAGTTACCCAAATTCAGTGAGATTGAAAAACCAGAGATTGTTCGTCAAAATTTGCAGCGAACACCTTCTAACCCCACAGAATAAAACACAACAATCACTTACATAAATCATAGTACAACTCAGAAAGGTGCCACATTTTCTTCATAAAACCTCTTAACAACATCATTACTCTGTCATACGGGTTTTTCAAAACATTTAGAATATTCATTTTCTTTCATAAATCAATAATAAACTAAACTCTACAGCGGAATTATAACTTCATAAATCTTCATTTATTTCATCAAAATACCAAGACCTTAGATCATTGTCAACTATCATCAATAAATACAAACTAGCATCTAATAACTCAAGAATATCATCATAATAGACAACATATTGTTCACTCAAGCGTGACTCACCCGATGTTACATCTATCAGAGCAAGACACCATATCACTAAATAAGTGACGCATAAACAATACTTCCAGCTACCTCCATGCACCAAGCTATTCTTGAGTATCTGCATGATGGCATAATAGACCATCACCAAAGGCAGGCAGGGTGAGTAATCACAAATCAATATAATCGACATAAAGTAAAGATAATCATACAGCAGTTCGTCATTAGCAACACAACAAAATTCTCATTCATCAACACATCATCAAACTCATCAAACATCTAGTCAATAAATATGCATCATGCTATGCCACCAAGAATGAAATGCAATCCTCATAATATGCATGTGGTATCGATTCATCATCATGGATGGACACTGGGCCATCAACCCTCCACAAGGGAGCATAACATAAACAACAACATATCACTTCAATCTACACAATTGGATTGAAGCAACCAACGGACCAAAGTCTCATCATAATTATGCCATGAATGCAACGATGCAACAACTTTAATATAATCAACATAATCGACATTTGCATCAGCATTCATGTAAAATTCATCATATAACTCAACATACATCTTACTTCAAATTCATCATACTATAGCATCACAACTTAATTTCAATACCAAATCATCATAATTAATTGATCATCATGTTCGTCACATAGCATGTATAAACATCAAAACATTCACCTCATAAATTTATTTCATCATAGCATCATTAAGCAACATCACTAATACATTTCACAATCCTCATAATAACATCATGCACATGACCATCAATACATAAGCAATCAACACATAATCATCATACAAGTTTCAATATGTAATTAGCATCATAACACAACAACACCCTATCGTTATCCTCTAGATCAACATAAGCATCATATCATATTCAACACATAGCAACCTCTTTACAACAACAATACCATACAACATTTGACTACATCATAAAAAACTATTACATTTACTAGTTAATCCATAAGCCATCATACCTTAACCAATCACAATTGCATGGTATTCCACGAAGACTTGACAACGACATCATAATTTATAATCACAACACACATTCATACAACCGATGTCCACATTTTACAATTCAACGTATATGGACCTATCCGAAAACATATATGGAGCTTCGAATAGTTGAAAATCTATCATTGAAAATAATTTTAAAACAAAGTATATGAAACTAGCTTTCCAACGGTTCAAACGGCGAACCAAACAAACTTACGAGTCAAATGTTATGAACTTTTGAAGTTTTCAAAAATTGCTGCCCAAAGGGCCCTCGCTAAGCAAACGGGAGCTAGCTAAGCGAGCCCTGCGAATTTTCCAAAAATTCATGTGATGACAACACATCTCCCACTATGATTCTACACCTTTAAACTGCTTTTTCAACCCTAATAACTGTAGTTTAGGTCATTAAAACCCCTATCTAACACATATACATCAATCACAACAAACATCACAAAACAAATCATCAAAGTTCATCAATTCTACATCTTTAATCCTAGGTTTTCTCTAAAACCCCAATTCTCCCCATTACCTAAACTCTACGTCAAAATATATTGAAAAGTAATACTCCTCATACCTTAGAGTAAAACGTTTCCACGGTCTTCATCAAAAATCTTCGGAAACCTCTTCAGACCTTCGCTCTTCATCATCGTTCTTCGTACCTCTTCTCTCCTCCTCTCCCAAAAGCGATCGTAAAACTGATTGTATTCCCAACCTCAATTTTCTTTTGTCAAAATTACCCCTAGGACCCCTAATACTCTTTTCCAACTTTGCCCTCAACTTAGTCTCCACAATTTACCAACATATCCTCAAGACCTCTACTTCTTTTATTTTAATTAAATAATAATAATTTGAATAATCTAAAATAATTATCCTTAATATTATTATTCACTAAAATAATTCAAATAATCTCATCCTTAACACAACAACGGTCGTCCAACAACAAATAATCAACAACAACAAGTTGCACCATTAAATCAAGAAATCGAGGTGTTACACACACACACAAGAATTTGTGGAACTTGTTGATCTATCCTTTGTTGGTTCTGGCTACTCCTATGATATTCTAGTGACATGGATAATTTCAACATTGTTTTTGCTATTCAATCTCTTATTTTTATCCAACAGAGGGTCATAGAGTCTCTCTCGCAGTGGGATATATGAATGTGAGCTGACATCTTATTTTTTATGTGATCATCTCGAGGAAGTTCAACCACAGAAAACTATTAAGGACCAATATTGTGACCACTTAGGTTTTGACCCACAACCTCAAGATCAATTGGGCCACTTTAGTAATTTAACATACATTGGATTACTGAAGAAGTGACACTACTTTATTTTCATATGGCAATTTGATCAGAATTATTTTTTCATGCTAGAGTTAGTTGGGGGAGTTTGATCTTATATCCTCAATGATTTGATGAAAGATATCATTTTCAAAACATGTAGATTTTAAAATATAAATTAGATGAAACACATCATATAATATCAAATAAAATTCATCCATATAACATAACACTTAATAATAAGGTTAATATTATTTTTGTCCCTACTCATATAATTCATTTATATATAACAACACTTAATAATAAGGTTAATATTATTTTCGTCCCTACCATATGAGTGACTTCTTTGTACCCTATAAAAAAATCAATCGAATGATTTTTTTTTTAATGTCAATTATATTGATGTGGACTTATTATTTTAATTTTAACTATTTTTAATTTTACATAATTTTAATCTTAATAAATTATTAAAGATATAAGAATTAAGAAAAAAACTCAAAATTTTACCACAAATAGGGATGTCGATGGGGCGGGGCAGGGGACACTTCCATATCTTTGTCTCTACTACCAAATTCATTCTCTGTCATGGGGGAGTTTTTATCCCAATCCTCGTTTCCCGCGGATCCCTGCTCCCCACGGATTCCCTGAGACCTTACATTTATCCATTAACATTTTATTTTTTAAAATATCTATATTTTTATTTTAAATAAAAAACACAAGTATTTCACATTTTTATTTTGTTATTAAAAAATACTAGTATTTCACATTTATTATTTTTTATTAAAAATACTAATGGAACATAAAATAATAATACTTTTTTAATAAAATGCTATAAAATTCAACAACATAAATTATAATACTTTTTTAAGTTAAAGTATGTCTAAACAACTACAAAATTCAACAACATAAATATGCTTAAAAACTATATTTCATCAAAACTAACAAGAGATACTTATAAAATTCGGCATCATGAGTATGCTTGAAAAGCTAAAAACAAATTCATAATAAATATACTTGAAAGTATATACTAAAGTATAAACTCATGATGCATAATTCTAAAATATTAAAATAAATAGGCGGGATGGGGACCCCGTTGGGCGAAGGATGTATTCCATGTCCCCGTTCCCGAAGTGTTCTCGGAGGAATATTTCTCTCATTTCCCACCCTCACGGGGGAAATTTCTCATCTTTGGGACCTCGAATGTGACAATCCCTACAGGAATCCTCACTGACAGATGCAAATTGACATTCCTAACCACAAGCAAGAATTGAAACAAAATGGAAACATATTTAATCATCACATCTAGATATTATTCAAACACATTTAATAATTAATTAAAATTATTGTTTAATAACATCTAAAATAAAATTCATATGTATATTTATTAGCACAATATATTTATTAACACAGTATATTTATTTATTATTAAATTATTTTCAAACAAAATTAAATTTATTTATAAAAAATTAAATTAAATTTAAGTTACAAAATTTCATTCAAATTTATAAATGAGACTTGTGAAACTATTGTAAAGAGTTTTTATGAAATTTTTAATTTGTATTAAATTTACAAATTAAAAGAAGAAGAAAAATATATTGAAATTTAAAAAACTTAAGAATGAATCTGATTTTTTGAATTTTTTTTAGAATAACCTAGTTAGATAAAAAATTCCAAAATAACCTACTTTTCAAAAAAAATACCAAAATAACCTACTTTCTACACATGGTCAACATGTGATCTGGCGAAAGTGTGTGTTTTATATACCAATTCGCCAATTGGTATGGCTAATGCCATGCATATTCTCATGCATTCAACAAACCAATTGGCGAATGTGTGTATTTTTTTTACCAATTCGCCAATTGGTATGGTGAACATGTTTGAATGCTTTGATTTGTGAATTTTTCTCTATAAATACATGTTGTAAACAACTTATAACATTCATTCTTTACCTTTCAAACCCTCTCTCATAAATTCTATTCAAACCTACTCTCATAAATTTTGTTCATCTCCTCCCTCTCTCATAACATGGCTTATCCTCGTCCATCTAATTTTGCATCGACACCATCATCTTCAACAGCAGAAGAACCGCTTCCAAAGTTTGAAATGTTGAAGAAAAATGCTTTGGTGTTTTTCTCAGCAACAAAGCCTCCGATAAAAATGCTGCTCTGGAACACGCAAACTCTAGAACACTTGCATAGAGAATTAAACCGCTGGTTAGAAGGAGAAATCGGACCTAAAGAAAATATCCTTAAAATTGAGAAGCAGGTTGTGGAGTATGGTGTGATGAAATGAAAAAAAGTGGTCAATGATGTTGGTGTTCTTATGATGATGTTAGGTCGAGATGAAGTTGTCTTGATGGTTTTAATAGGTCAAGCTTGAAATTATGTATTTTCTTGTTTTACTTATGTACGTCATGCTTGAAATTAAGTATTTTCTTGTTTTGTTTATGTATGTTCGTGTTTGTGGTTGTATGATTTTACTGATATGAAAGAAACGAACTAGGCTTCCATTTTAAATAAATACAGTTACAATGGTTTAATTTATGATGTTGAGCTTGGTCCAACGTTGGGACATTTTTTATGATTGTGACCAGGCTGACGACATGAACTGCATAGTCTCACCATCTTATTCGCCGTATCTATTTCGGTGCGAATATGCGTGCAGTTAGGACGCCCCTTTTTCTTTCTTCGCATGTTCTCATTGTGCCAGACTATTTCCCTGTTGTAGGTGGGCCAGTAGTCCTCATTTACAACTATCAGAAAGCTTTTGTTGTAGACGTTGCAAAGATTGTGCACTTGGTAAACAGGGGATAGTAAGCCTGAAGGGTCCAGCCGAACCTTTGAACATGTCGCTATGACATGGGAGCAAGGCATGTGAAAGGCTTGAAGTTTTCCGCAGTCGCACCAATTGTTATCAAGTTCTACCCGATAGGATCCCCTCGGTCTCCCTTCATTGTGATTCATGATCTCAGCAACATTGAAATGTCTCTTATTGCGGTTAAACACTATGACCACATATGTGTTAGATTTGGATGCTTCGTCTTTAATGAATGGCATAGAACTATCGCTGAACACTTGACCAGACTGTAGGATAGAACTCCACTTTGAACGCCTGGTGTCAAAAAGTTCTCCGAGCCTAAAGTAGGTTGACCTCACCAAAGCGGTTATCAGTAGGTTGTGTATGCCTTTGAAAAAAGAGTTCATTAATTCCACGAGATTCGTGGTCATGTGTGTTACACCCTAAGTTTTCTTTGTATTTTCATCTGCATCTTGCATACAAACAAGATTGCACTGGTTGCACGGCTCTTCTCGGGTTAGGTTTATGCCTCGCAGGGGATCGCCGTTGTCTTTAATTACTTTATTTGTTTGTGTTTAATAACCATTAATCAAAATCCAAAAATATTTTGTTTCCTTTTACTAACCTTTTTCAGGAAGAGGAACCATTGAAAATGCCAAAAATAGCAGTCCTGCAGCTCGAGCGAAATTTCACAGACAAAAGTCGAAATTGATACGCAAATAATTTATCTAATCGAGAATTTCCCAAGTTAATTGATTCATTCAAAGGATTTACAAGGTTCATGTGTTTACTTCTTCGACGCACAAACAGAATCGGGCCGAAACAACCAAGCAACCATGTTTGAATAAAAAATTCAAATTTTAGCTTGGTTAACCGGTTAACCAAATGCGTTAACCGGTTAACCAGTGCGAAATTTGAATTCTTTATTCAAATTCAGCACCCTTAGATCATTGATTTAATTGGAATATTCTAGATCCATTGGTTTCTTATTTCTCTACATCACTTTGATCATTTCATACCATAAACCCTCATTAATCACCACTCTTTTCCATTTCCCACCAAATTTCCATACCTAAGGCCTTTAAATATGCCTTTAAATAGGACCAAATTCACCTTGCAAAAATTTCTACAAGCTTTTGATAGCCACAAAACCTCTTACAAATTACTCCCCCAACACCAAAATTCTCCAAAGCTCACTTTCTTTCTTTTGAAGTTATCAAGAATTCACATTGAATTCTTAATTAACTTGAGCTAAACCTTCATCCTTTCTTTCTTTTGATCATCAATTGCAGTAGATCTAGCTTGACTTGGTTCAATTTGAAGAAGTGACTTTGGTAATTCCTCTCCTTCCACAAACCCATACTCACCATCAACTTTTCAAGATGTTGATCTTTGGTTCCTTTGATTCTAGATCCTTTGGATCTTTATTTTTTGTTTGATTGCAGGGATTCCACTGTATTTTAGTTTTAAAATTCATGCAAATTCAGATCATGATCATTAAATGTTTTGAAAGAGTTTTGGAAATAGATCAATGTTGAATTTCTGCACATTTTCTGCTGCTGCTTCAGCGTTAACCGGTTAACCATATGCGTTAACCGGTTAACGCAAGTCATAATTTAATTCTTGGTTTGTTTCAAGCCCTTTTTGGTTCCTTCTTCTTCTTCTTCCTCCTTTTTATTTTTACCTTGGGAAGCACTTTTGGGAGTGATTTCTCCTTAATTTCAATGAACTTTGGGTGTAGATTAGAGTAGTTAATGTTCATTAATTCAAAACTATCTTTAAGTGGATTATTCAATTCATTTAAGGTACTTTGCGTTAGTGATACATTTTCATGCTTAAATCCACCAAGATGAGTGATTGAACTTAAGGATGGAAGAATACCACAAGTGAGGCTCCATTTGGTATTCACCTTTATTTTCGTGTGGTATTGCATCCGGATAACGATTTACATATCGTTTATCTCGCATGCATTAGCACCAACATTATGCACCTTAATTGGTGGTGGCCGGCCTCATTTGTAGGGTAATTACTTCGTAAATTACTCGGCGATTGCTTAACATAGACCTAAATGTGTCCCGACTTCGGAATAAAATTCTAATTGGGTACTTGCACTTTCGTGGACCGGATCTCTTGTTGATCGCGTAATCCCAAAGTGGTTAATCATATTGCATTAAGAATTGAGACTTATGAATGTTTGATGCGTAGGTTCTTTGGGTCTCCCAATCGCCTTTCAAATTTCATTGAATTCGGTTCAGTTTGCCTTGATTAATCGTTATAGTGTAAGATGCTAAGCGGATCCAGTTGCCTTCGATTTTGGTTACTCTTTCTTTTTGGTTGTGGTTGATTAAGTTCACCATACCATTATTATGTGAATATTATTATACTTTTATTATTGTTAATATTAAGATTCTTGCACTTTAATTTCTTTTGTTACTAATATTTAATTTCTTGCACTCTTATTGCCTATATTCTAGTTTGCTTTATTCATCCATATCATGTTTATTATTTGTTCTTATTATTTTTTATGTTCATTTTCCTTTTGTCCATTTGGACACAAAAACATTAATAAAGGATTAAACTTCTAAAAGACTTGTGACTTTAATTTGTGGACTTTTGGTTACTATCTTTTGCATTAGAATGGAGATTTTGGACTTAGATTTTAGGATCCTTTCCCCTTACTTTGATCTTCATGAAGTTGGAATTAGCTTTTATTTGGCCATTTGCTAGCTTATAAGGATGGAACTCTTATGCTCATAATTTGGAATGTCATCAAGTTTGGTTAGATCTTTCTTCCCTTATCTCCTTATTTTCTTTTTTAGGATAGTCCCTTCATCTCCTCCCATTCTTTAATTTTCAAAATCTTCTCCCTTTTTCAAATGATTCTTTTTTTAAAATCATCACCTCTTTAATAAACCAAAACCTTGACTTTTGTCAAGCGGTTTTTACTCTTTTTATTTTCTTTTAAAATCAATGAATCTAATCATGTTGACCTTAATTCAAAAATAAAAAGAATCAAACTCATTCAAGTTGTTTTGTGCCTTTGTGCACTTTTGTTTTCTTCTTTTAAAAAAAGTGTTGATTATAAGTCATTATTCTTTAGTCGGGTGTAAGTCTCTCAATCTCCATGGTTGTAGTTTGATGTAATTGAGTCGCTTGTCATTTGTGGGGGTTTAGTGGCATACTCGTCGATTTTATCCGAGTTGGCGCCCTCCCCATAATGATGTATGAGTACATTCCTTCATTGTAATGGTAGATTTTTTAGGCTATCCACTTGAAGATGACAAATTCTCTTCACTTAATAAAATTAATCGTAACTCACCTTTTTCACTATTTGTACCACGAACTACGGGGTTTTGATCTCGCATTTCACTTTGTGGGTACGTAGGCATGAGGTGGTAAGCCTCTCAAAACACAAAAATATTAAAAAAGAATTCTTTTCTCATCCCTCCACTCACATTTTTACAAATCATTTTCAAACCAAAAGCAGTAAATTTTTCAAACGGCTCCCGTGGAGTACCACGGACATTTTGGGTGCGTAAAACCTTCCCATTGTGTAACCTATCCCTTTACATGTTTCTCTGTTGTGTTTCTTTAGATTTTTGCTTTTAGATTCATTAGGATTTATTCGCTCATTTTTCCTTTTCCTCTTGGAATAAAATAAAAGCGCGGTGGCGACTCTGTTTACTTTGAGTTAAACTAGTTAATAGTTCACACTCATGTTTTTACCACTACAGAAAAGTGGAGAATTTGCTGGGGAGTAATCTCTAAGTGGATTCGGCCTACTTTGATTTATTTACTGCTTTGGTTTGATTTGTTTGTTATTTGTTTGTTCTGTTTCGGTTTTGGTGATCCTTTGTTAGTGAGATAGATTATAACCCGGATCTGAGTTGAACTTATGATAGGACGGCAATATTCGAAGCGATAAGCGATGGAGTAGTCCAAAGCTATATCAATTTGATAATCTCCACTCGGTTAGGCTCTCTTGGATTATCAATGTCATGATGAGTAATCATACGTGGCATTATCTTCCGACCTTGAGCTGATCATATTGAGGACCGTAGAACCCTTAATTCATTAAAGCCAATTTAGGAACGTAGTGCGGAAACCATCCGGGTGTAAACCTAAGGTGCTTGTCACGCGATACTACATTCGGACGAGGTCTATTTTAAGAATGTTATCGGTTGGGGAGTAATCCAACGTACGGATAATATTCTAAAGATGGTTGTTAACTCCAGGCACCTCTGTTAGCACCCTTTTGGTTTTCTGCAGGTACAATGAAGACAAAACCTTAGTACTTACCTGTGTGGGTTGGTGTTCTGTTACCTTGACTTCATGTTCGTGACTCAGAATCTAAACCCGTGTGCTTTGTGTGATCTTGTTTGTGGTTGTTGCATACATGCACTCATGCATTCATGAGCATTGTTTTTGAGATTTCAAGGGACTCATAAGGAACTTTTGCAAAATTCCAGATGTTTATGGTTATGAATTTTGAAAGGAGGAACACAAAGAACTACACCTTCAAGAATCCTAATATAGTAGAGCTAAGAAAGCTAGGAGCATTGGTGGTTGACACCCAGGAGTTCCGGAAATGTTATGGAAAGCTCTTGTTTATCTTGGATACCGATGTACCAGAGGGGATTCTCCCTACCTTAGCTCAGTTTTATGATCTGTTGCATCATTGTTTGACCTTTCCAGATTATCAGCTTGTGCCGACTTTGGAGGAGTACTCTCATTGGATGGGTTTACCTATTTTTTACAAGGAATTTCTTTTCAGTGGTTTAGAGAAAGAGCTTACGACCAAAGTCATCGCCAAAGCCCTTTTTCTCAAGGAGTCTGATTTTAATGGGAAGTTTCTTCCAAAAGGGAGTGTTCATGGTATTAATGTTAAGTTCTTGATGGGAAAAGCTTCTACTTCTCTTACTTTGGGTCATAAGGATGCATTTGAGGCTATTCTTGCTTTGCTCATTTATGGAATTGTCTTGTTTCCTAACTTAGATGGTATTGTGGATGAGAATGCCATTCAGATTTTCTTGAAGAAGAATTCAGTACCTACTTTGCTTGGAGACATGTATCATGCCTTTCATTATAGGACCTCTAAAGGTGATGGAGAGATTGTGTGTTGTGCGCCTCTTCTCTATAGGTGGTTTATTTCGCACCTACCAAAGTTCGATGTCTTCAAGGATAATAGAGAGAAGCGAAGATGGTCTCAAAGGATTATGTCTCTTTCTCATAAGGATATGACTTGGTATTGTTCATATTATGATACTGGAGTGCTTATTGATAGTTGTGGAGAGTTTCCTAACGTACCTCTTCTTGGTACACGTGGGGGAATTAGTTACAACCCTATTCTTGCTAGGCGACAGTTGGGATATTGTTCGAAGGACATACCAAACAATCTTTTCTTATCCCGTTTCTTCTTTCTTAATGGTGCAGATCATATAGAAATGAAGAAAAGGATTGCTCATTCTTGGCATGCGGTTCATCAGAAAGAGAAGGGTCAATTAGGAATACAACACCTTGCTCCCTCCGAGTGTTACATCCAGTGGGTTCGATCTAGGGCTTCCAAGCTCAAGATGCCTTATCCACCCGAGGAGCCTTTGTTTCCTATACTACCATTGTCCGCTTTTCTTCCTCCCGTTGATGAGAAGGTTGCTCTTCAAGAAGATTTGGACAAGATGGAGAAAGAGAAATAAGAATGGCTACTTGAGAAGACGACGATGCAAAAGCAACTGAAGGAGAAGGATGATCTCATTGAGTTACTTGAGCGGCGTGTTATGAAGAGGCCAAGAGAGGATTTATCTTCCTCTAGTACTCCATCTACCATTCCTCCTACATTTGGTGCTTGGAAGACCATTGTTGACCAGTTGGTGAAGGATAAGGAAGACATGGAGAATTGGTACAAGAAAGAGATTAAGCGGATTTGCATGAAGTACCAGCCAGGATTCGGATCTTCTTCGGATGTGATCCCCTAGGCCTAATTTACTTTTTCTCTCATGTATTAGGATTGTTGAGGCTTGTACTTCATTTGTAATCCTTACTTTGATTTTAATGAGAATGAGTTTTTAAGTACTTCAAAAAGTGTTTCTTTATAAATATATCAATTTATCTTATAGTCCTTTGAAATCTTTGCATTTGCATACACATACCATGCATCATACCCGCATTTGTCTTGCTTTTTGAGGGTTGTATGGGGATCTTATGTTGTTTCTTGGTCTTCATTCAGTTCTCCTGTCAAGCTGACTCACAAATTTGATACTCGGGCTAATCGGAAGAAGATGTCGGAAACCTTACAACAAGAGAATCGCGAGCTGCGCGAGGAAGTTACATATCTGAGGGAAAGCTTGGAAACAGTTACTGCCATGATGGAAAGCTTGGTGGCTGCTCAGAATTAGCCACCTCCTCCTAATTCTCCTGTTCAGAATACAATCATCTCTGAGATTGTCACTGCATCAATTCCTGTTGAGACTGTTCTTTCTCCTCGCTATCGCATGCCTGCTAGTACACAGTGAGGCATTCCAGTTGATTTCATTCTTGCTGGTTATCATCCTCCTCCTCCTGAGACTGTTGCATTTAATACTCTCCCACCAGTGATGACAACTCTTCCGCCAGTGATGACTACTGCACCACCTGTGATGCACACTGTTCCGCACCATGATGAAGTGATTTATCATGCTGAGCCTAGTGAAGGCGCTGGTGTGATTGAAAGACTTGATGATTTTCAAGGTCGTTTTGCTGAGATACAGAAGGAGATTAGAGCTTTGAAGCATAAGGATTTTTTCGGAAAAGATTCCTATGATCTCTGTCTGGTTCCTAATGTCAAAGTTCTGTACAAGTTCAGGTTACCTGAGTTCGAGAAGTATAAGGGCAACACTTGTCCTCTGAGTCATTTGACTATGTATGCTAGGAAGATGTCTGCTCAGACAGACAATGATCAGTTGCTGATTCATTATTTCCAGGATAGTTTGACTGGTGCCGCCATGAGATGGTACATGAGTTTGGATAATAGCCCAATCAAGACTTTCAATGATTTGGGAGAGGCCTTTGTTCGGCAATACAAGTATAATGTGGATATGGCACCAAACAAAGATCAGCTTCGTGCTATGTCCCAGAAGGACAAAGAAACTTTCAAAGAGTATGCGTATAGATGGTGCGAGTTAGCAGCTCAGATTGTTCCTCCTCTGGAAGAGAAAGAGATGACAAAGATCTTTTTGAAGACTTTAGGTTCTTTCTACTATGAGAGGATGATAGCAAGTTCTCATTTTGATTTCACTGAAATGGTGAGTGTGGGGATGCGATTAGAAGAAGGTGTCCGTGAGGGACGATTGAACCAAGAGAGTAGTGCAGGCTCGAGCTCTAGGAGGTTCAATTTTGTTAAGAAGAAAGAAGGTGAAACTAATGTTGTGTCTCGTGAAAGTTACAGAAGACCTCGTGGTCATGAGAATCGTCATCAGCAGCACGTAGCTTCTATAACTCTGATAATTAATGTGACTCCAGCTGTGCCAACAGCTCCAAAGTATCAGTCTCGTTATCAACAACCTTCTGTGCAACAAGGTGATAATCAACCGGTTCGTGCTAAGCCAAGTTTTGATCTCATTTCAATGTTGTATGCAGATTTGCTTCCATCTCTGATTGCAAAGAATCTTGTGCAAACACATTCTCCACCTCCAATTCCAGAGACTATCCCATGGTGGTATAAGCCAGAGGCCCACTGTGTTTTTCATCAAGGTGCCCCGAGGCACGATGTTGAGAACTGTTATCCATTGAAGTTTGAAGTCATAAATTGATAAGGAGCAATGTTCTATCTTTCAATGATGTTAATCCAAATGTGAAGACAAATCCGCTTCCGAAGCATGGTAATGCATCTGTGAATATGGTTGATGGTTGTCCTAGTTTGTTCAAGATTTATGAGGTCTGCCATATTCGAAGGTCTTTGGTTGATATGCATGCTTTCTTAAGTGAATATCATGATATTGATCACGATTATGTTGGTTATTGCATTTGCTCAGTGAACCCTCGTTGTTGCGTGATTGTTAAGAGAGACATTCAAAAGATGATGGACGATAAGTTGATTGAAGTGACAGCAAAAAGAGATGAGTATGAAAATGAAGTGAATGTTATTGTGCCTTAGTTCAATATTCCTGAGAAGGTTGTTCCTGAGAAGGTGGTTATTTCTTTTGATAGCCGCAAATATGTTGTTACTCCATTGTTCTGTATCGGTATAATACTATGATGATAGAAAATGGTAAGGAAGTTCATATTCCTTCTCCAAGGTTTGTAGTTAGCATTGCTGATGTGACAAAGGTTACTCGAAGTGGTAGAGTTTATGCTTCGGATCCTCTAAAGAGAGTTGAAGATACAAATGTGAATAAGCAGATTATGGATGTTGTTGTCCGTTCAGTCCAGTTCAGTGATAGTGAAGATGAGGTGTTAAAATTGATAAAGAAGAGTGAGTACAACGTTACTGAGCAGTTGTTGCATACTCCGTCGAAGATATCAGTTTTATCACTATTGATGTGCTCTGAGGCTCATAGGAAGCCTTTGCATAAGAGTCTTGATCAAGCTTATGTTGACCATGATATGACTGTTGATCAATTTGATAGTATTGTGGTTAATATCACATCGTGCAACAATTTGAGTTTCTGTGATGATGACTTGCCTGAAGAAGGAAGGAATCATAAATTGGCTCTGCGTATTTCAGTGAACTGTCAAGAAGATGCTATGTCTAAAGTGCTGGTTAATATTGGATCTTCTTTGAATGTGATGCCGAAGTCGACTTTGTCAAGGCTTGCGTACCAAGGTGCTCCCATGAGGCATAGTGTGATTATTGTGAAAGCTTTTGACGGATCGAAGAAGACTGTGATTGGTGAAGTTGATCTTCCTATTCTTATTGGACCGTTTATATTCCAAATTACTTTTCAAGTAATGGATATACGTCCTGCTTACAGTTGTCTCCTTGGAAGACCCTGGATTCATGAGGCAGAAGCTGTGACGTCTATTCTCCATCAGAAGCTGAAGTTTGTGAAAGATGGGAAATTAGTGACTATTGGCGATGAAAAGGCGATGCTAGTGAGAAATCTGTCATCTTTATCCTATATTGATGCTGAAGAAGAGGTGGGAACTTCATTCCAGGCTCTTTCTGTTGTTGATAATGCTGCTAAGAAGAATTTCATGCCTATGTATTCTCTCAAAGATGCTCTGCGCGTACTCGAAATTGGTCGATCTGACGGTTGGGGACGAATTGTTAATGTTGTTGACAACAATGAAGGATTCGGTATTGTTTTTACACCAGGTGTGGTTCTCAATGACCCGAAGACTATTCAGGAAGGATTCCGAAGTGTTGGGTTTATCAACGATCATTCCGTTGCTGCCATCATTGAAGATGATGAAGATGAAGAAATGCCTAACTTTGTTACACACGGAAAGATTTGCAAGAACTGGATTGTTATTGATGTTCCTTTTATTGTTCATGCTTCAAAGTAATTTGTTTTATTTTCTTTAAAAAATCCTTTCACTTTGCCCAAGGTGAAAGTGATGTTTGTCGGGCTTTGTTTCAAATTTTATCATCATCAATAAAATGCTATTTTGTTATTTCCATATGTGTTTTTCCTTTTTTGCTTTATTCTGAAAAATGGTAACATAAAAAACCCAAAATAAAAATAATCATTGTTTATCTGCATAATGTTTGCATTTTTGTTCATACTCTAAAATAAAAATAAAATCATTGTGCAGATTGATTAATAAACCCATTGAAAACAATGATCCTATGCCCACTCCCGAATTTGAATTCCCTGTGTTCGAAGCTGGGGAAGAGTATGTTGAAGAGATTCCTGATGAAATTTCTCGGTTGATTTAGTACGAGGAGAAGGTTATTCAGCCTCATGGAGAGTCTATAGAGATAGTCAACTTAGGTTCTGAAGATGATAAGAAAGAAATCAAAGTTGGAGCATTGATTGGTCCTGATGTTAAAAAGAGGATTGTAGAGCTTCTTAGAGAGTATGTTGATGTGTTTTCTTGGTCTTATCAAGACACGCCAGGTCTTGATACTGATATTGTGGAGCATAGATTGCCGCTGAAGCCTGAATGTCCGCCTGTGAAGCAAAAGTTGAGAAGAACTCATCCTGATATGGCAGTAAAGATCAAAGAGGAGGTTCAAAAGCAGATTGATGCAGGTTTTCTTGTGACATCTAATTATCCAAAATGGGTGGCCAATATTGTACTTGTTCCAAAGAAAGACGAAAAAGTCTGTATGTGTGTTGATTACAGCGATTTGAATAAAGCCAATCCAAAAGATGATTTTCCATTGCCACACATTGATGTGTTGGTAGATAATACGGCTAAGTTTGATGTATTCTCCTTTATGGACGGATTTTCCTATTATAATCAAATAAAGATAGCACCCGAGGACATGGAAAAGACCACATTTATTACACCATGGGGAACATTCTGCTACAAAGTAATGCCCTTTGGATTGAAGAATGCTGGTGCGACATACCAAAGAGCTATGACCACACTTTTCCATGATATGATGCACAAAGAAATTGAGGTATATGTTGATGATATGATTGCTAAGTCGAGGAATGAAGAGGAACATGTTGAACATTTGTTGAAGTTGTTACAAAGGTTAAGGAAGTTTAAGCTTCGTTTGAATACGAACAAGTGCACATTTGGTGTACGTTCTGGAAAGTTGTTAGGTTTAATTGTCATCCAAAGAGGCATTGAAGTTGATCCTGATAAAGTGAAATCTATTCAGGAAATGCCTGCTCCAAGAACTAAAAAGAAAGTAAGAGGATTCTTGGGCTGTTTGAATTATATTTCGAGATTTATCTCTCACATGGCAACCACGTGTGCTCCAATTTTCAAGTTGTTTCGGAAAAACAAAGGTTGTGTATGGACAGATGATTGTCAGAAGGCATTTGAAGGTATCAAAGAATATCTGCTTGAACCTTCTATATTGTCTCCTCCGGTGGAAGGTAGACCGATGATCATGTACTTGACTATGTTGGAAGATTCCATGGGTTGTGTGCTTGGTCAGCAAGATGAATCTGGAAGAAAAGAATATGCAATTTACTACTTAAGTAAGAAATTTACTCATTATAAGTCTCGGTATTCCATGCTTGAAAAAACTTGTTGTGCCTTAGTTTGGGCTGCAAAGCGTCTTCACCAGTATATGTTGAATCATACAACTTGGTTGATCTCTAAAATGGATTCGATCAAATATATATTTGAAAAGCCTTCTTTGACTGGGAGGATTTCTCATTGGCAAATGTTTTTGTCAGAATATGATATCGAGTACCGAGCTCAAAAAGCTATAAAAGGTAGTATCTTGGCTGACCATTTGGCACATCAACCGATTGATAATTACCAGCTTATCAAGTATAATTTTCCAGATGAGGATGTGATGTATTTGAAAATGAAATATTGTGATGAACCTTTGATTGAGGAAGGGCCGGAGCCTGGATCTTGATGGGGTTTAGTTTTTGATGGTGTTGTGAATGCACGCGGAAGAGGAATTGGGGCAATGATCATTACTCCCCATGGTTCACATATTCCTTTTGCTGCAAGGTTGACTTTTCCTTGTACCAATAATGAAGCTAAGTATGAAGCTTGTATTATGGGTCTTGAGGAAGCTATTAATCTGAGGATTAAGCATCTTGATGTGTATAGAGATTCTGCCTTGGTAGTCAATCAGATCAAGGGTAAGTGGGTAACTCATCAACCCCACTTGATCCCTTTTAGAGATTATGTCAGGAGGATGTCAACTTTCTTCACTAAAGTTGAGTTTCATTATGTGCCTCGTGATGAAAATCAGATGGCAGATGCTTTGGCAACTATAGCTTCTATGATAAAGGTGCACCAATGGAATGACATTCCCATGATCAGGGTGATGCGACTTGAAAGACCAACTCATGTGTTTGCAGTTGAAGAGATCCATGATGACAAGCCTTGGTATCATAATATTAAATGTTTTCTCCAGAGTCAGGAATACCCACTTGGAGAATCTGATAAAGATAAGAGGAGTTTAAGGAGATTGGCAGACAATTTCTTCCTGAATGGAAATGTGCTTTATAAGAGGAATTTTGACATGGTCTTGCTCAGATGCGTGGATAGACACGAAGAAGACATGTTAATGAAAGAAGTTCATGAAGGATCTTTTGGTACTCATGCTAATAGGCATGCAATGGCTAAAAAGATGTTGAGAGCAGGTTACTATTGGCTGACAATGGAATCTGATTGTTGCAAGTATGTGAAAAAGTGCCATAAGTGCCAGGTGTATGCTGATAAGATTCATGTGCCACCAACTTATCTCAACGTAATTTCTTCCCCGTGGCCTTCTCTATGTGGGGAATTGATATGATTGGCATGATTGAACCCAAGGCTTCAAATGGACATCGTTTTATTCTTGTGGCAATTGACTACTTCACCAAGTGGGTGGAAGCGGCACCGTATGCTAATGTGACCAAGAAAGTTGTGGTTCGATTTACCAAGAATAACATTATCTGCAGATATGGTGTTCCAAAATAGAATCATTACTGATAATGGTTCGAACTTGAATAATAAGATGATGAAAGAGCTTTGTGAAGAATTCAAGATTCAACACCATAATTCTTCTCCTTATAGACCGAAGATGAATGGGGTTGTTGACGCTGTGAATAAGAACATTAAGAAGATCATTCAGAAGATGGTTGTGATATACAAGGATTGGCATGAGATTCTCCCTTTTTCTTTGCATGGGTATCGTACATCTGTCCGCACTTCAACAGGGGCAACCCCTTTTTCACTTGTTTATGGTACAGAAACAGTGCTCCCCATCGAGGTTGAGATCCCATCAATGAGAGTTCTGATGGAAGCCAAGTTGACTGAGGCTGAATGGTGTCAGAGTAGATTTGATCAGTTGAATTTGATTGAGGAAAAGAGAATAACAGCTTTGTGTCATGCTCGGTTGTACCTGCAAAGAATGAAGAAAGCTTTTGACAAGAAGGTCAAACCTCGTGTATTCAGAGAAGGCAACCTCCTGCTCAAAAAGATCCAGTCTTTCATTGAAGATTCTCGGGGCAAGTGGACTCCGAACTATGATGGCCCATATGTTGTCAAGAAATACTTCTCTGGCGATTCATTAATTCTTGCAACTATGGATGGTGAGGAGATCACTCGTCCTGTGAATGCGGCTGCAGTCAAGAAATAATTCGCCTAAAAAAAAGAACAGCTCGCTAAGTTGAAAACTCGAAAGGGCGGCTTAAGCAAAAATGAGCGTCTCGGTGGATTGAAAACCCGAAAGGGCGGTCCAGGCAAAAATTAGAGACATAAATAGAAATAATTATCCGGTAGATTGAAAACCCGAAAGGGAAATCTAGGCAAAAGTTAGGGATCATGGCAAGTAACTGCGTCAACAAGACTGGATCACTTGTAACGACCGAGGATTTCAGATTCTATCCCTCAGAAGAATTTCCCATCAAAGATTCTTATTCACTCATCCTTGACTGAAGTTTCGGGCACAGTGAAGTTCAAAGTTGATAGGGAGAATAGTGATCAGTGTATTTCAATGTAGCCATTTTCCATGTATTTACCATTTTACAAAACTTGTAATGATCCATGGAGTCACACCATTTGCTGATTACCATTCTATCAATAAATTTGAGCTTTATCCAATTGTTTGAAACTCTTTATATTGTTTCTGTTTACAAAATTTCAATTTATTGTTGATGATGATTTTTGAAACAAATTTAATAAATTTAATCTTTGAAGATTATAAAAACATTTTCTCTTGATTTGTGAACAAAGAAACGATATCAATAGTGAGTCCAAGGATGGTAAAGTCTGGATGTTTATAACTTGTCTCTCCCAAAGCAGGATTTGATCTGTTTGTGTCCTTATGAAATTCCTGATTGGTCCTGGCATGTTTTGTTCCCCAACAATGAGTATGATTGAGGATTGTATGGATGTTCTTAGTTTGAGTTCCAATGTCTTCCCCAGAAGAGTTGTTGGAAGGTATATCCTAGAAAATCCCCAACTGAGTTTTGATTTCTTCCTCAGCAGTTTACCCTTGACTTGAGAAGTCTTGGAAATCCTCAGCCGAGTCTTCGCTCCTCAGCATAAGTTGGTTGCATCCCTCAGCAGAAGTATTGGTATATCAGTCAGTCTAGAGGTTTTCTTTCACCTGTTGGTGATTATTGATTTAAAATCCCTCATAACTGTGATTTTCTATGATGTTAACTTCTGGTATCCCCATGGGTCGAAAAGTTCAAACGTTCAGTGATGAAAGATCTTCATAGATCCCCAGTAGGTCTGCGTGTGATGGTTTCCAGCATATTTCTATTTTTTAATCTTTGGCAACTTTTACACTCTTTCCCCAAACAGAGCAAGAATGGCATAACTTCTCCCCGAGTGGAGCAGGAATAATGTGATGACTATGTTCTTGCAGGAGTTTGATTAAGAACATTTATGTCGCCAGCATGGATCGTGGAAGTTTTCCCCATCCCAGGAAGATCATTACCTTTCCTCAGTAGGGTGGTATCCCTATGCAGAGTTGATGTTTGATACTCCAGTAGGCTATGCTTTATTTGCATCACTGGTAGATCTTTACCTTGTTTTCCCAAACAGAACTTTGAAGATATTTGTCCCCTTCAGAGTTTAACAGGGACATTTCCCTCTTTCCTTAGAGTATGGAAGATTTTGTGTTGTTGAGGTATCTCTGACATGTTGTCCTCTCAGAGTGGAATTTCTGTTGTTATCCTTTTATGGATTCTTGAAGATTGCTTTGTGGATTGGATCCCTAGCAGTTGTTTTTTCATCATGAGTTAAGCCTTGTAGTAGGATTTTATTCCTTCAATGGCTTTTGATGTTCCCCTGCAGGATGTCAACTTAAACCTCCAGCGTGTTTCCTGGCCTTGTGTCCTGATTAGTCGAGTATCTGGTTGTTGTGGTGTTTATGTCACTCGTTGCTTATTTTTGTGTCTTTTTTGTCAGCATATTCATATGCATATCCATACGCATAAGCATAGCATGGTTTGCTTGTGTCGCTCCCTGGATTTCCATCCTGTTACAAATGCGAAAGTGGCGCGGAAAGAGGTAGAGTCGCTAGCCAGGCATTTTTATCCCGAAGGAACGGGAATGGTAATGATGCACAAACCAGAAGCAAAAAAAGGAAGGACAAAGGTCCTGCGAACCAAAGAGACTGGGTTCGGGAGTCGGTTACGACCTGGGAAAGTATTAGCACCCCAGATCGTCCGCCGTACCCGACGGGATCCACGCTTGCAAAGGAACTGTTTCAAAGGGTGAAGGAATAAAAGCTGCTGCAAAAAGAAAGACTGAAACGGGATAAAAGAAATGAAAGGGGGGAAAATGTAGGGAAAATAAAAGAGTGTGCTCGAACGGGCCCTACCCCACTGCCTACGTACCTCATCTGGACAATGAGGATCAGAGACGCCGGAGTTCCCCTAACTAGGGGTGGAAAAGATTGCTTGTGTCTTAAGGCTTGAACTGCCTATGTCAATGCTCAGGTGTTGTAGGCTCGAACGACGAGTGTGTTACCGTCTTGCAAAATGACAAGTAGTAGCAATTTCGTACGTAAGGAGTGAGTGGGATGAGAAAAGAAGTCCTGAAGGAGAGACGCTTATTGTTTATCCAGTGTTTTTATGAGTTTTCTGATTTGAAGTTTGCATAGGTAAGTGTACCTAAGTCTTACTCAATGGGATATGTACTTCTTACATCATCCTGAAATGGAATGGATAAGAGGCACACCTAGCTATGGGGGAAATCCCCAAATCTAGTCCCTAAGAGGAAGGCTCAGACACACTGACATATTGGAATTTATTAAGTGTTTTTGTGATTTTTGATTAAGAAATGTTTTTTATGTTTTCTTTGTGAAGTCTTCTCATGCTAAGACCTATCCACCATGAGGGATATCCTACACCTCGCCACGAAATGGAACGCGTGCAAGTATCTCATAGCAAAGTTTCGTGTCACATGAGAAGACTCGTCGTTTATTAAGTGATTTGAGATTATGTTTGAAGATGAGAAGAGAGAGCACCAAAAAGATCTTTAAAGGTAAAAAGACTAATGGGGAAAGACTAATCCTAAAGTTATCATACATGGATGAACCTAGGTTAGTGTGGTTTCAAATATCCTAATGAAGAAGAAATAAAGATGAAAAGAAGAAGAAAGAAGGAAGAAAGAAGATAGAAGGTTAGAAGACAACTTACTTCTCTAGAAGAAGATAAGTTGTTTCTAAAGCGGGAGTGGTGAAGTTAAGCAAACAAAGCGCAATGCTAAAGCAATCACAACTTGAAAGCATAAAGAGATGAAGGAAGAAGTTGTATGTGGGATACCCTCCCACACACATGACTTACCCTAACCCCCTACAAAACAAAGATTAGTTAAACAATTGAACATTGAAAGCATATGGAAAGCAAAAGCAAAGTAATGGTCAAAGAAAGGGAAAATAACGTAGGGAAAAGAAAATCTTATGCTCGGATGGGCCCTATCCCACTGCCTACGTATCCTTTTTGAGGAATCAGAGTTAACGTAGTTCGACTAACTACTTTTGTTTGTTTTTGGATTTTTTAGTTGAACAATGTTAAATTCACGTTCTACCGGATTCTCGACCTTTGGAGACTCACGCACCTGGAGTAAAAGGAATTAACATGCTCTTATGAAAAGAAAACAAAGAGTTTGATTTGTGTTTTAGGAATGCTCATGCAAAAAAGGTAGTCCTAGACGAAGGAACCGTGCTACCTAAATTAACATGCAAACGAGAGACTATACAAAGCCTAGCAATCCTATAGGGAACAATCGCATCACACAAATAAGCAAACAAGCTCGAGGAGTATCCACATCACTAGAGTAGCAAACATCCACCTGTGGATTATGTCTTCACAATGGCAAAGAGAGGGCCTAGCAATGATATGGAGGATCGAAGCAGGACAAAAGTAGGGGTGTCACCTAACCATAATATCGAGGATCGGGCAGGATGGGTACACGAAGCAAGGAGATCTCCTCGAGCTTGTGACTATGGAAAAGGAGTATGTCTATACATGGTATCATATCACCAAGTAAGAACAAAATGGGGGAAATATCATGTGTGTACGAGCACAAAGCGTCAACGTCAACGGACGTGAGCTACATAAAGCGTGGGGATCCAGAAAGTGAGATCCTCTTCCACAGACTGACCGAACAAGAGCAGGATGAACTTTATCCAAAAGCATAAACATGAAGTGAGAGCTAATGAAAGACTCAATGATAGTGTGGGGCTGATTATGAGCCCTTTTCGCTTGCCTTCTTCGAGGTCTTATCAAGGGGAATGGGGATAGGGCGCCTCTTTTGAGGTCTTTATACAAATGTAAACAAACACATACAGAGCCTCTGAAGGAGGACTTCCAGAAAATGCCCACCAAAAAGAAACGGTCGGGACTGCAGCCTATGTAAGCGATAAAGTACGGAAATAGTAAATCGGATAAGAAACTATATTGTGCGGATGTAAATCCGAAGTAGAAACAAGCTAAACAGAAAATAGAAACCCAGAGGTCCGCTCGAACAAGCTAGCATCCACAAACAAAGCAAGTCGGACATCGCATTTCCCATATAAGCTCAAGTCATCGGAGTGAAAATAAATCACTCAAGATGTGAAAATCATATGCGACCACACAAATGTCATGCACACAACACAATCCAGACAAAACAACGGCACAAAATATCATTTGAAACCAAACGGTATCCCACAAATAAAGTGGAATACCAATCAAGCGACCGTCGTCAAGATCCTTGCGAGAACCTTACATGAACTCAACAAACGCATTAGAAACCAAAAAGAGGTGCAACCGGAAGTTGCACCTATGCCTCACAACTCAAAATCAAGTAAAAAGATGAGCATATGAGTCGTAGACATGCATTGAAATGTATGTTTCAAAACGGGGCAGCACCTATGCACTAACATAAACAACATGCAAACTAAAACCGGAATCAAACAAATTTACATGCAATGAATGATAAATGATGAACAAACATAAGTACAAGTCAAATAAAGATCAATGCATCAAAATCGCACCAAAGCGGACTTAAAAAGCCTTAAAACGGAAAAAATGCGTCAAAAATCACCGACTCGGAATTGAACGAAAATCACATGGTAACTTGTAAACGTGCCAACGGATTCAAATGTGCAATCATTTTTCGAAAATTCCGCTTGGAAGTGGGACTTTTTGGCCGATTTTGTCGGCTGGCAGTAGCGAAATAGCCGGAAAAAATTATCTGAAATCGACTAAAAAGTTTACCAATGGCTCTGAAATAATCCACAAAGTCAATTTACACTATTTACATTCGCAAAAACGCTCTACGGTTAGGAAGTTATGACCAAAACAATTTCTCGACACGCGACACATGAACAACATCAACAATTAAGCCTCAACCTATCCTATTTCGAATTTACACATTGAAACAATCATGAATTCAAAAGTCAAGCACTTCAATCAATATCAAGTCACAACAATTAGCTCTCCTAAGAATTTTGTGAAACACCTTACAAGCACCGATTATTCTATGTCAATTTTAACAAGCATTTCCACTAATGCACCACAACAATTATTAGGATCAATTAACCAAACATCAATCAACAATCAAACCAAGAATAAATGCACATAATCTCCACAAGATTAAATCAACTTGAAAATTCAATTCAAGAAACAATTCAACAATTATTCATGAATTAAAGTTTAAGAAGCTTACCGAATGAAGAAATCGACGAAGAAATTGTGAATCCGGAGGAAGTGAGACGCGGTCATGAACGGAGGATAGAGGGAGAGGCCGTGTGGCTGCCAGCGGCGGAAAATGGTGGTCGTGCGGTGGCGGAGTTGACCGGAGGTGGTGGTTCGTGGTGGTTCGGCTACCGGAAGCTTGATCGAAATTATTGTGTTCTTGAGTTCTTGATGAAGTTGTTGTTGTGTTCTTGAGAAAGAGTTGAGAGAATTAACTTTGATTATTTAGAGAGATTTTTTGAGAGTTTTTGGTGTTTGTAAATTGTGATTGAAGTTATGAGACAAATTGTGGGTTAAAAGAATATATATTGGAGTGTAAAATGAAAGGCAAAAGGTAGAATTTCGGCTTAAGTGAAAATAACAATATCTTCGACAAACTTTTTTGACTCTGAGCCTTCCACAACATCGTCCGCCTCTGAATCATGGTTGCAACTCAAAAAGAACGAACGTCATACGATCAAAATCGAGTGCGATCGATACGTTTAAGTTGCAAGACCTCACTGAATAAGTTGTTTTTTTAGCTTATTTGGTGTCCGCTGCTTGAAAATGTAATGAGGTCAACCTTTTCGAAGCATAATCTCGAATCGACTTTGTCAGAAAAGTTGTAGATCTATGAGTCAGTGACCACGTGTTAAAATGTGAGCTCAATCGGACAAACGACGAGGGAGATATGAATTTTCTCGTGAAACCACTTTCAGCTTTTTTCTTCGGTTCAGCACTTCAGTTTTATGAAATAAATCAAAACGACAATCTTCGGAGCACCATTCGAACTCGCGTTTGTCTTTGAACTTGAAGAGGATAAAATTTGTGAACCAACTCTTCAAGAACGGACGCAATCCGATGAAAATTGACCGAGTTATGAATTTTACAAAATCTGACAGACAGTGCACGACACCAAAGAACCCCACTGGTAATTTGCATTTTCGGGATCCTTCCACTCGGACCTAACCCAAACTGAATTCAAGGAATAATGGTAACATCTAAACAAAATTTTAGGCACCAGAACGACGTCAATCCGATGAACGAGCTGAGAGTAATGAATTTTTTAGTGTTCAAAGCTCACCGGTCCAACACTGTTTTTCACTATATCGACTCTGAAAACTCGCACATTCGGAGATCTTCTTCAAAGAATTAGTTCTCAGCCAAAACCCGAAAGTTGGAAAGGATATCAAGACGGAACTTTTTGAATATGAATCTCTCAGAAATCTTGATCCAATCAGAAGTTACGAACTCTTGAATACCGCTAGCACAGTTAATCGACGAAACTGAAATTTCAGAAACAAATAACTCCCGCCACTTTCCTTGATGAATTGGCCTCCGAGCCAAACATGAAAGTTGTAGAGAATACCGAAACCGTTCTTACCATTGAATTTCAGGCCAAAACAATTTTTCGGGCGAGAGTTACAACCTTTGCAAACTGCACCGTAAAACTGCTATGATGCTTAAACGGCTCTGAATCAACTGAGAACTTTGGCTTCTTTTTGAGATTCTTGTGCACGTGCCACATGAAGAAATAAAGGTCAGTCACAACCTATGAAAGCTCAATGGAGATGTATGTTCATGTATGTTTATGATGCAATTATGATCTAAATGCAATGCAATGTATGTAAGGATATGCTAAACGACATGAAAATGAGAGGGCAAATTTTGGGGTGTTACAGCTTGCATTCTTACATTTATCTTTGTTCCCCGCTCTTTGGTGTGATCTTTCCCCCACAGAGTGTGTGAGTTGTCTTCCTCTCAAGTATAGAGTATCGACCCTTAAGCAGAAAGTGTTTATCCTTTCTAATTCCCCACTGAGTTTGTTTCTCGTGGATGATATTGATTCAGTTTCCTCCCTAGTTTATTATTTGGATGGAATTTCCCCAGTTGAGATATTTCCTCCTCGGGATGAGTCTTGTTTGACCATTTCTCTCCAATTTGTTCTTGGATTGAACTTTGGTCCTTTTAGTGGGCAACGGTTTCCCCAGCTTGAGTATATTACTTTGGAATTAGGCTATCATTTATTCGATAGCGGGTAATATTACCAAATTTAATCAAGCTCTTTTGCTTGTCCTCCTACCCAGTAAACCCGGCAGTTGAGGGTTCTTCTTCCTACCTAGTAAAAAGGTAATAGAAGTTGTTTCCTTTTGTTGTGCTCCTACCCAGTAAATCAGGTAGTTGAGATTTGTTCTACCCAGTAAAAAGGTAGTGGAGGTTATCCCTCTTTGTTTTGCTCCTATCCAGTAAATCGATAGTTGAGACTGTTATTTTCATATCTTCTACCCAGTAAACCGGTAGTTAATGATTCTTATCCAACTCGGTATTCCACCATTTTTGGACTCGAATATTTTTTGTTTGGTTGATATTCCCTGGCAGAGTGTTTACTCCCCTCGGTGAATCTTTTACCTTGATTATGTCATATTTTTTTCTTTCCCCATGTGGAGTCGGTTATCCAGTGATTTATTTTCCTTGTAACTCTTTTGGTGTCTTTTGTTTTCCCTGGCGGGATTTTCTTTTGTGTCCCCAAGCTTTTTGCTTCTCTCTGATGATCGTGTTTTCCCCACAGAGATCTTGGTTTTGCATCTCATATGCATATCATATCATGTTCTCTTAGGACAAAAATTTGGGTTTTCTGTATTTAAGTCTCTCCCATCTTGCAGAGGCGAAGATGTCAATCTTCATATCTTCAGATTGAAGAAACTTAAATAGGGGCAGCTGTTGCACCCTAATTTTTACCCTAAGTTTTCTTTGCATTTTCATCTGCATCTTGCATAGAAACAAGATTGCATTGGTTGCACGATTCTTCTTGGGTTAGGTTTATGCCTCGCAGGGGATCACCGTTGTCTTTAATTAATTTATTTGTTTGTGTTTACTAACCATTAATCAAAATCCAAAAATATTTTGTTTCCTTTTACTAACCTTTTTTAGGAATAGGAACCATTGAAAATGCCAAAAATAGCAGTCTTGCAGCTCGAGCGAAATTTCACAAACAAAAGTCGAAGTTGATCCGCAAATAATTTATCTGATCGAGGATTTCCCAAGTTAATTGATTCATTCAAAGGATTTCCAAGGTTCATGTGTTTACTTCTTCGACGCACAACAAGAATCGGGCCAAAACAACCAAGCAACCATGTTTGAATAAAAAAATCAAATTTCAGCTTGGTTAACCGGTTAACCAAATGCGTTAACCGGTTAACCAGTGCGAAATTTGAATTCTTTATTCAAATTTAGCACCCTTAGATCATTTATTTAATTGGAATATTCTAGATCCATTGGTTTCTGATTTCTCTACATCATTTTGATCATTTCCTACCATAAACCCTCATTAATCACCACTTTTTTCCATTTCCCACAAAAATTGCAATTACCAAACCTAAATTCAAATTACCAAAGCAAGCTCCATCCCACCAAATTTCCATACCTAAGTGTCGTACCCCAAAAAATACGACCTCACGCGATCCGTAAGGACGGGAGCCGCGCGCTGGACAGACTGAAGAGTCGCCACCTAATTCTATTTATTCCCGAAGAGGGAAAGGGAAGATATAGATACAACCCGGGAAGAGAGAGATAAGGACAAAGGTCAACGGAACCATTGCCTGGGTTTGGGAGTCGGTTATGCAGGGGGAAGGTATTAGCACTCCCTATATCCATCGTACTCGATGGGAACCATCTAAGTTATCACGCGCAAAAGGATTTCTATGCTTAAACGAATTACTTGCTAGAGGGAAAAGAGTTGAATTATAAGTTAGATTGATCCTAGGTGCTCGGCAAGGATTGAGATCCCTGTGCCTATGTACTCCCGCGTGCAATGGAAAAGTCAGAGCCTCGTAGTTCGGCCTACTAAGGGTAATGGTCGTTTGATTTTATTACCTTTCTTTGATGAAAGGGTTTAGGAGTTGAAATGCACTAAAGACTATGGATAGTTTATCTCGTCCAACAAGACGAGCGTCTTGCGTTGAAATAATCGGAGCGAGTAACGAGAGCTCGTTATCCTCCTTTCTACCACTTAAGGCTCGTGGCGTACAATTTTTTCTCGTTTTATTAGAATGTTTTATGACCTAATGACCGCTTGACGTTGGATCAAGGGTTTGGATCTAAAAAGAATCGTTTTGGTTTTTTGAGGTTAGAGGGTGAATGCAAATGGAGGTTTATTTTGTGGTTTGTTTGCGAGGCGCAATGCGCTCGGCTCGCAAGGAGAGGTGGATCCTAATAAACGAAATGATAACTGGAAAATAAAGTGTAAGTGTGCGAGTGAAATCGCTTGGCGTTGGACCAAGGATTCGCGAACTAAACTAAATCAATAAAAAAATAAAATGCGTACAAAATAATGGGAGAGGGATACATGATAAATACAGGGGATTACGAGAAATAAAGGGGTCTCGTTGTAATTCGCCCAAGAGAAAGCATGTGTGCAGTGTTTTTGAACTATTCAAAGGCGTTCGGCCTTTTTATTCGAAGGCAACTGTTCGAAGGCGTTGGACCTTTTTGGGACGCGTCAAAATTTAGTTCGTTAACTACCTTAGAATCGATTCAAAGTTGGAATCATTCTATGAGGAGTCGAGCTATATTTTTTGAAATGCGGAAATAAATAAATAAATTGAATTGAATTGCGAGAATTAAATTAAGATAGAATAATAAATTAAATAATTAAATAAATTAAATAATATTAATAATAATAATAAATAAATTAAATTAATTTAAATGTTTATTTTCCAAAATAATAAAAATAAATAATAAAAAAACTAATTACAAGGAGGGCCTCATATTGACCGAGTATCACCGATCTACCAAAATCGGGCGATGCATCGGCCTTTTGTTATGTCATTGGCCCTAAAATAAAGTGAATGAATAAATACAAGTATTACCAAAAAAATCGAAACAAGTGAAAATACATCACATAAAAATAAAAGAAACAAATATAAAAATAGGGGGTCATGCTGATTTTAAAGGTGCAGGAAGTGAGGTTCAAGTGGGCTGAGCCCATACTTCAGCAATAAACCACATAACATTTTCTTCTTAAAAATAAAAAAAAATAATAAAAAGTTAATGAGAAGAGTAATGGCGGCTGGAAAAAGTATGCAGCAAAAGGTTAAATGGACCTAGCCTAAAAATCATCAGTACTTCTCCCTTCTTTTTTTTAGAATAATTAAAAAACAAATATTAGTAAGTCAAAGCAAAATTAAAAGGAACAAAAGTTAAACAAACAAATCCACAAATTCAAAGCCAAAACGAAAATCAGCGGCCAACCTTTCTCTCTCCGGTTCAAAAATTCAAGGTGGGTCTCTCCCTTTCTCTCGACGGCTCTCTCTCTGCTTTGGTGAACAGTTTGCTCACAGACTCAGTCCCTCACAGCCTCTCTCAGCTCCGATTCGATATCTGGTGGCTCCTTCTCGCGCTCACCTCTCTCTGTTTCTCGACTCTCTCGATTCCGCACCTCTCTCAGATTCGCGGCGATTTCACGGTGGTGACGGTTTCGCCTCAGGTTTTTACTGCTTGTGTTTTTGGTTATGGCGATTCCGTTTCGGTAGTTTTACGGTAGGTCGGCATGGCGGAATGGTTTTGGCCGGACAGCATTTTGGTTGGTCAGTAAAGGTGAAGGAGTGGTTCGAAGAAGAAGATTAGGTGAGTTTTGATTCGTCTCGCAGGTTTTTATTTCAGTGAGGATGAGTACATTTTTTGATTTTTTTTGTTCTGAGTTTTCAGTCAGTTTTTTTTGTGTTTGAAAGGGGATTTTGGCTTTGTTGAAGAATAAATGGAAAATAAGGTTTGTTATGTATTGAATGGTTTTCTGTTTGTTGTTCTGGAAAAAAAGGTATGTAAGGTTTGTGAATCTTTGTGAATCGTTTATGTATTTTGGCCTTGATGGTATGTTCTGCGGTTTTGGATTTGATTTCTGGTTTGGTGGAATGTGGTTTATTTGCTGGTTTGTTTGATGGTTATATTGAAGAGGGATGAAGGGTTATGGGGTTTATGAAAAGTTTTGTGAAGCTTGAATCTGATTTTTTTTGTAGTGTATTGGTGAGGTTTCCAAGCTTTTCCCTATGATATTTGAGCACTATTATATATAGGGAGGTGTTGAGCTGTGTTGGAATTGGAACGCTAGAAGCAGGACGCAAATTATGTGAAAACGAATTGTGCACTGCGGATAAAATCATGTGGAGTGGGGTCGCCTCTTATGAGTGGTTGTAAAAGTTGTGCAGGCTGTGGAAAGAAAGAGAAATGTGGGTGGAGAAAAAACCAAAAATAAAGAATGATGTGTGGGATTTGGTGTGATGTGCGTGAATGAGAAAAAATGTGACATGTAGCATACAAAACAAAAGGACAACAAATTTAATGGATAAAACAATGATTTACGAATAATAATAATAATACTAGTACTAATAAAAATAATAATGAGAATAGTAATAATAACAAATACTAATAATAATAACTAACAACTAATAATAATAATGACAATAGAAATAATAATATAAAAATAATAATAAGTAAATAAAGATAAAAAAGGTAATAATAAGAAAAAAGAAATAGAAAATAATAATAATAATCTTAATAAGAATAATAATATTAATAATGAAGATGATTTTTTGTGATTTTTGTAAATAGATTTTAAAGATTGGAAAAAAAAAGGTTTTGATAGAAAAAATAGACTTTTTTGATTGATATTTTTTTTTGAAAATGAACTAAAAGAAAAAACTTAATATGATATAGAAAGTGAATTTGAATTTTTTTTAAAAAGAAATAAATACGATTTTTTTGATTTTTGGTAAATGATTTCCTGTGGATATGTTAGAAAAATAAAATAAAATGACACATGCTTTTTTTTATATATTTTTTTTAAAATAATGATTAGACAGTAAAATGGTGCGGGTAGGACAAATTTGGGGTATGACAATCATTCCATAAGCTTTAAATGGGACCATAATTTCAATCATTCCATAAGCTTTAGAGAGCCAAATTCACCTTGCAAAAATTTCTACAAGCTTTTGATAGCCACAAAACCTCTTGCAAATTACTCCCCCAACACCAAAATTCTCCAAAGCTCACTTTCTTTCTTTTGAAGATATCAAGAATTCACATTGAATTCTTGATTAACTTGAGCTAAACCTTCATCCTTTCCTTCTTTTGATCATCAATTGCAGTAGATCTAGCTTGACTTGGTTCAATTTGAAGAAGTGACTTTGGTAATTCCTCTCCTTCCACAAACCCATACTCACCATCAACTTTTCAAGATGTAGATTTTTGGTTCCTTTGATTCTAGATCTTTTGGATCTTTATTTTTTGTTTGATTGCAGGGATTCCACTGTATTTTGGTTTTAAAATTCATGCAAATTCAGATCATGATCATTAAATGTTTTGAAAGAGTTTTGGAAATGGATCAATGCTGAATTTCTGCACATTTTTTGTTGCTGCTTCAGCGTTAACCGGTTAAACATATGCGTTAACCGGTTAACGCAAGTCAGAATTGAATTATTGGCTTGTTTCAAGCCCTTTTTGGTTCCTTCTTCTTCTTCCTCCTTTTTATTTTTACCTTAGGAAGCACTTTTGGGAGTGATTTCTCCTTAATTTCAATGAACTTTGGGTGTAGATTAGAGTAGTTAATGTTCATTAATTCAAAACTACCTTTAAGTGGATTATTCAATTCATTTAAGGTACTTTGCGTTAGTGATACATTTTCATGCTTGAATCCACCAAGATGAGTGATTGAACTTAAGGATGGAAGAATACCACAAGTGCGGCTCAATTTGGTATTCACCTTGATTTTCGTGCGGTATTGCGTCCGGATAGCGATTTACATATCGTTTATCTCGCATTGCATTAGCACTAACATTATGCACCTTAATTGGTGGTGACCGGCCTCATTTGTTGGGTAATTACTTCGTAAATTACTCGGCGATTTCTTAACATAGACCTAAATGTGTCCCGACTTCGGAATAAAAATCTAATTGGGTACTTGCACTTTCGTGGACCGGATCTCTTGTTGATAGCCTAATCCCAAAGTGGTTAACATATTACATTAAGAATCGAGACTTATGAATGTTTGATGCGTAGGTTCTTTGGGTCTTCCAATCGCCTTTCAAATTTCATTGAATTTGGTTCGGTTTGCCTTGATTAATCGCTATAGTGTAAGATGCTAAGCGGATCCGGTTGCCTTCGATTTTGGTTACTCTTTCTTTTTTGTTGTGGTTGATTAAGTTCACCATACCATTATTATGTGAATATTATTATACTTTTATTATTGTTAATATTTAGATTCTTGCACTTTAATTTCTTTTGTTACTAATATTTAATTTCTTGCACTCTTATTGCCTATATTCTATTTTGCTTTATTCATCCATATCATGTTTATTATTTGTTCTTATTATTTTTTATGTTAATTTTCCTTTTGTCTATTCGGACATAAAAACATTAATAAATGATTAAACTTCTAAAAGACTTGTGACTTTAATTTGTGGATTTTTGGTTACTATCCTTGGCATTGGAATGGAGATTTTGGACTTAGATTTTAGGATCCCTTCCCCTTACTTTGATCTTCATGAAGTTGGAATTAGCCTTTATTTGGCCATTTGCTAGCTTATAAGGATGAAACTCTTATGCTCATAATTTGGAATGTCATCAAGTTTGGTTAGATCTTTCTTCCCTTATCTCCTTATTTTCTTTTTTAGGATAGTCCTTTCATCTCCTCCCATTCTTTAATTTTCAAAATCTTCTCCCTTTTTCAAAGGATTCTTTTTTTTAAATCATCACCTCTTTAATAAACCAAAATCTTGACTTTTGTCAAGCGGTTTTTACTCTTTTTCTTTTCTTTTAAAATCAATGAATCTAATCATGTTGACCTTAATTCAAAAATAAAAAGAATCAAACTCATTCAAGTTGTTTTGTACCTTTGTGCACTTTTGTTTTCTTCTTTTAAAAAAATGCCTATTATGAGTCATTATTCTTTAGTCGGGTGTAAGTCTCTCAATCTTCATAGTTGTAGTTTGATGTAATTGAGTCTCTTGTCATTTGTGGGGGTTTAGTGGCATACTCGTCGATTTTATCCGAGTTGGAGCCCTCCCCATAATGATGTATGAGTCAATGTCTTCATTGTTATGGTAGATTTGTTAGGCTATCCACTTGAAAATGACAAATTCTCTTCACTTAATAAAATTAATCGTAACTCACCTTTTTCACTATTTGTACCACGAACTACGGGGTTTTGATCTCGCATTGCACTTTGTGGGGGTACGTAGGCATAAGGTGGTAAACCTCTCCAAACACAAAAATATTAAAAAATAATTCTTTTCTCATCCCTTCACTCACATTTTTACAAACCATTTTCAAACCAAAAGCAGCAAATTTTTCAAAGGGCTCCTGTGGAGTACCACGGACATTTTGGGTGCGTAAAACCTTCTCATTGTGTAACATATCCCCTTACTTGTTTCTCTGTTGTGTTTCTTTAGTTTTTTGTTTTTAGATTCATTGGGATTTATTCGCTCTTTTTTCCTTTTCCTCTTGGAATAAAATAATAGCGCGGTGGCGACTCTGTTTACTTTGAGTTAAACTAGTTAATAGTTCACACTCATGTTTTTACCGCTACAATGTGACCCTAGCGTTGTCCTTTGTCGTAGGCCCTGGTCCACTTATCCAATGGAATTTGGTTTATCCATTTGAATACATCTTCATTTTTCAGCCTGATTTCGTCACGATGGTGTTTGAATGACGGTTCGGTTAATGAGTACCCTGCATCTTCATATATATATATATATATATATATATATATATATATATATATATATATATATATATATATATATATATATATATATATATATATATATATATATATATATATATATATATATATATATATATATTTAAATTACATTTAAGACAAATTACAAATAATTCATATTTTATGGTTTTAGTTAGATTTTTATTTTTATTTTAATGTAATTTGTGAAATTTCACGTAATTTTCATAATTCGCATTAGTTTCTTAAGTGTAAAATAATGTGTCAATAAATATTATGTGGTGTTTATTTTTTATAATGTTTTAATAAATATAATATGTGAAATATCATGTAAAATTATGTGATATATATTCTATATGTTAACCTCAATCACAAAAACACGAGGAATTAATCTATCACCCCAGTTAAACTCGGTCATATTTACATAATTTTTAAATTATATAAAAATTTGAGTCAAAAGCGAATGAAATTTCTAGTAGTCATTCAAAATTTCCGGAAACATATTAAACTTTTAGTAGTTCATTTTTAAATTTTCATGTACAAAATTTTTATATATTTAACAGAAATTTTGAAAAGCTCTGTTGATTTACTGGAAATTTCGAGAAAAGTAGTTTATTGAAAATCTCAATTGACTAAATTTTGTTGTATAAAAAGAATTCTAATTTTTTTTTTAAATTCCGGTAATTTTTATTGTAAAAATTCGGTATTTTTTCAAAATTTCTGATAAACATAATTGAAAATCCTAAAAAATTTATTAAGAACATAAAAATTCATAGGTGTTAGGTTTAATTGTTAGTAGCGGTGTTCATGGGTTGAGTTTGGTCTAATTTGATTAAATCAAATACTTGACCCGATCAATATTCTTTGGGTTGAGTTGAGTGTTCAACCCGTATTTTTAAGACCAAACCTGAACCAAATCAATCCGCTTATCAATAAGTTTGGTTGGGTTCATGGGTCACCCACTAAACATAATTTTCAAATTTTAAATAAAATATATCAATTTAATTAACTTATTTATATTACAAAAACATTAAAAAAATTCATAAACCTTTAGTATTCAATTTGAATAAAATTTATTGGTTAATACTTAAAAACACTTTTATGATTCATATAAAGTTAAAAGGCTTAATTGCAACTTTAGTCCCCCTATGTCATTTTCATTAATAATAATTATGCCATGTTATATATTTTTATTTTAATAATAATATTACTTTAAATTTTAAAAAATTTACTTAAATTAAATTACATTACAGTGAATAATTTTAATAAAATTAATTTTGAATTATCAAGATTAAAATTGAATTAAATTATTAAGAATTAAGTAGAAACATAACCAAGAATCCAAAAACAAAATTCATTCCTTGAAAATCCACATAATTCATTCCTTGAAAACCCAATAACAAAGGCATCACCACTCCTACTTCAAAATAGTTTAAAACTAAAGACCATAACAACAACATCACAAATTTAAGATATATCAAAAATAGTAACAAAAGCAACATAACAAATTCATTAAAAAAAAAAACCAGTAACAAAAAATACCTAATAACAACAACATCATTGCTTCAAATGTATGTTCTTCCCCAAGATGAAAAAAATATGTTCTTGTCTCTGCTTCAAAACATTTTTTTGAATCTATGTTTTGTCTCAAAATAGAAAATCATTGTTCCTCTCTATCTGGATTTGGATCTAAGAACAACCATTGTAACAACAACTCGCCACTTTATTTGACGCTAGACAATGGATTCACGACTGAGAGAGATTCACTGCAACGATAACGATGATGGTTGTACGACTGATACAAGCTTTAGAAGCGGCGGCGAGCCTTCGAAAATGGATGGTCATGATATGCAATGAGTTATATCAATGAGTCCAAAATGAAATTGTTATTTTGGAAGAGGATGAGAGTCATGTTGTCGTAATAGGGGTGAATTTCTTGTTCAATGTGATAGGAAAAGGGAGAACAGATTCACAATTGGTTAGGGTTTTTTTTTTTGGGAAAATATGTTTCGGGGAAAATAACACGTTTTGGAGAAAAATATAATTTTGGTGATAAATTATTATTATATTAGTAAATTATTATTATTATTATTAAAAATGTTAAAGATATTAAAGTTGAATTTAATTGATATGCACTGATAGTGTAAAGAAATTTTAGAGTGTTATAATGTTATAACAAGTTTGACTTATATTTTAAAAATTTATAAAGTATAATAAACGGATGATGATGATGAATTGACAATGTAAAATATTTTACACTTTCAGTGCATATCAATTAATTTCATTAAAGTTATTTTTAATTCATTATAACTTTTATGATAATTATGATAATTTAATTCACACTAATGATATTGATCTCACCTGATCAGAAGGGCCTTCCAAGACTTGATGTAATGGCCAGAGAATGAAATGAGAAAGGAGGGGGTGTACCTGCAAAGCACTCCAATGCTTAAGTCAGAAGAGGTACAGAATAGTATGGTTAATTCAGATTGAGTGAGAAAACCTGACCCTTTGCTGAGAAAGGGTATTTATAATGTGCCCTCAGCGCTGGGCCAAGGCCCCTCAATGGGCTTAATCTAGCTAGGCCCATGGAGCCAAGGGACGCGTAAGAAGCGTGAAGACCTATACAAAAGGTCTGCCCCTTGGTCCAACTGCCCCTATCGTTCAGGAGATAATAAAGGGCAGTTGGGTGACGTGGCAGTTGAGCTGGCAGACATACTCTCTGCCTGTCCTTAATGTATGCCCGTTGCATAAGCAGGTGATTCGCCTAAGAGGTTCTCCTGCTCGAGTATATGGGCCCTTGCTCGACATGTATTGGGTCGTGGCCCTATACATTCTTGCGGCCCAGTCCAGAACAGGAGCCCCCCAAGTCGAGTCTCTGGGTCGGAGTGATGACATGTATTACGGTCGGGCACATATGTTAAGGACAAAAGTAGCGGACATATGGTCGGGTCGACATGACGTCTGCAGAGCTGACCGTAGCATCCTTTTCTCCCCGGGTGCGGGATACTCCAAATAGCGTCGAGGACGAAGGTCCCCGACGGGTCCGTGATGTTTTCATGGAAGTCGAGGACGCCATACGGGGCCGGGGACGTTCCGTAGAGTCGGGGAGGTGTATAGTTGCCCGACGTCGTTCCACATTCTTTATGGATTGACGTGTTTCAGTATTAATGGTGTCGCTTCGTTTAGTGTGCAAACGGCGGCGTAGGCAGTAGGCAATGATGGCCTAGCGCGTCAATCCACGCGCCTGTGACTATATAAAGGTGTTGAGTGATTTCATTTACACTTTTTCGCTCAGACGTTCACCGGAAGCTCTGAAGGATTTTCTTGTCTCCGCCCGTCTCGCCAACTGAACCACCACAGTTTGCTCGAGCTCCGTCGTGTCCCTTTGACTCTTCACTATGTCAGGTACTGTTTTTGCCTTCTTAATCATCCATTTTCCATGTTTTCCTGTGTTAATGGCTGTGAATGCATGTTTCATCTGTATAGAGTAATTAGATTTAACTTAGAAATAGTTAAATAGGTTGTAGATGTGAAAAATAGGGTTAGGATTAGACTGTCCCGGGCAGAAATTTCATGTGCCGGGCAAAATTTTCATAAGCATGTATGAGATTTTTGCCCGGGGCATAAGAATGTTCACGTGCGTATTACTGCGTCGAACACGTGCGAAATTTCTCAACTGGGCCTGGTGGCAGTGGGTGAAGTTTCGCACTGGTGCCCGTGAACGTCGCCCATACGCCCTTTCACTTGACCTGTGGTGGAAGGGTGGATTTGATATGACGTCGAATTCACTCTTTCTGTCTGCGTTTCAGGTGCAATCGGGCGTCTACGACCGAGAGGAGAAGAAACCGGGCCGCGGCCCGCGGATACGGACATTACGCGTTTGTCTGTCGAGGAGGGGAACGCCAGAGGTGGTATTGAGCATGTCTCGTCGTCCGGGCAAAATGACCTCTCTTGGGTTGCGGACGAACCCTTGGACGAGGAATCTTATTTCTGTGACGAGGCGACCCACGCTTATGTCGTGGTGGAAAATAGAAGTCGGGAAGATCCTGAAAACTGGCAGTGTCATGCTCCCAAAGAAGCGGACCGGATATGTCATCGTTTCCCGGGGAAGCAGTTCGCCATGTACGAGTTCGCTTTCCGAGAGGCGGGAATTAGGCTGCCCTTCAACTCCTTCCAGATGTCTATCTTCAAGTGGCTCCGGATGGCGCCGTCACAATTACACCCCAATGCCATTGCTTTTATGTGGGCATATGAGTTAGTCTGCCGCTTCCTCGGCATTGGGTGTACTCGGGCGCTCTTCTTCCATATCTTCCATCTCCAACGGTCCGGTCTTCGGGGGCGTCACAGCTGGGTCTCCTTCAAACAGCCTGTACGATTGTTCAAGACGTACGTGGATTCTGCCCGTCATTTCAAGGGTCGGTGGTATGTAGTGAGACCGATCACCCGTGCCGCCCTGCATTCCCTTTATTACCACAAACGGGATGCAGACGGAGAGGAGAAATTAATGTCGAAGATACCGCTGAGGTGGCAGCGTGGCCATTTCGATCTCACCACCAGCCACTATCGGATCAAGTTCTCGATGCTAGGTGTCGAGGATAGGCTCGCTTATAAGAAGCTGGTTGAGTACGTGCAGAGCTTCAACCTGGCGGTCTGGATGGATCGAAAGGGCGTGCCTTATCTTGACAAGGCCGGGATGCCAATCTGCGAGCCCCGTCTAATTAACACCAAGGTTTTGCTTGAGTGTAGAACCGAGGAGAAAGCCATGGAATTATTGAGTAGGTGTTTCTTTTATTCTTATGTCTTTTTGCTTATGTTTTCGCCCGCTGACGTATATGTCCCCGTTTTGTAGGTGCTATGCCCACTGCTCGTGATCAGGTTCTCAAGCTGTCCAACCAAACAGGTGCCCCGGACAGGGTTTCAAAGAAGAAGAAGAAGGTCGCGCCTCGTGTCCAAGAAATAGTTGGCGACTCCGGGGCTGGGACCTCGAACACAGCGAGTCCAGTGCTCTCCTCCCCTCCCCGTGCATCTATGATCAACATACCCGACAGCCCGCCTCCATCAACCTCCCCTCTCCACAAGCGGAAGCGCCCGGATGGGGCACTCTCCAGGTCGACCTTAGCGGGGAACGCCAGTCCGGGTGGCCCTGAAAGTTACTTACTGCCCCCCTGCTATGTAGAGCAGGCCTTTTTCAAGACTGAGGACGCCATTGTTGTGCCAGGGCCCGAGGCGAAGGCTATCTTGAACCAGGAGGCTGGTGTCCGGCGCAAGGAATTGGCCAGGGACTTGGCCGCCGTCATCAGGGTGATGGAGACGGCTATGGTCCTGACTGACACCTCCGTGTCCACTGCTTCCTTGGAAGATGCCCTTCTGCAAGTCCGGTCTGAAAGAGACAAGCTGTCCAAGGATTTGTCGGATTACAAGGAGGAGCACCAGTTGCAGGAGGGGCTGAAGAAAGAGTTGGAGGAGGTCAAAGAGGAGCGAGACCTGCTGAAGGCGGCCAAGGCAAGTCTGGAGGAGCAAGCAGCTGGGCATCAGAAGGTGGCCGAGGAGAATGCTGGGTTGCGTGCTCGTCTTGCTTCGCTCGAGGACAAGGTCTGTCCGTTGGCTGATGAGACTGAAGAAGAGCTTGCTCTCGGTTCTCGGGGTGAGTTGGTGGGGCACATTCGCTCTCTCAACCAGGACCTCGTGGCTGTATTCAAGGAGGGTTTTGATAATGCCGTCGAGCAGCTGAGGATATTAAATTCCAAGTTGGTGACGGAGGGGTCAGCCCACAATTATTGTGTCCAGGATGGGGAGATCGTGTGCCCGTTCGAGGCTGAGGAAGAGCTGGGGGTGGATGAAGGAGAGGAAGAGAATGTTGAAGAGTAGCTCCGGGCGGAGTCTCAGGAATTTTAATTTGTTTTGTTTATATGGCCTGCGTGCCTATTTTGTTTGAATATTGGCCTTCGGGCGTACTTATCTTTGGCTTTGGCCGTTTTCAATGAATGAATGCTTCGTTTTTAATTATTCATTTTGCTCGGTTTTTCTTTTATTATAGTTTGTTTCTTGTATTCACGAACTATTTTATGCTCAACCATGTTTGTCTCCTCGGTTTAGGGAACCGACGAGGTAGCGGGCGTTGTGCCCGTTTAGATCGAAACCGAGTTCGTGGTTTGGAACTCCGGCTCCGAGGCTTGGGCTTTCCCATCGCGATCTGGGTGCCCTTCCGGTCTTGGTACTTCGACGTTGGTGCTCGATCGAGGTCCCAACCGTCGGGGAGGGTTGTGTTCGCTGGAGGGGCGTGTTCGTCCCCGGGTCGCGCGGTTCCTCCCAGTAGTTTTGGAGGTGAAGAGTGTGGTCGTACCTCCCACGTCTCCCCGTGACATATTCAGCTGTAATATTGTCTATGTTTCTATGCGTTCCATGGTCGGGCAAGTTCTTCGCCTTGTAGGTTTTCTAAATAGTAGGCCCCGTTGCTCGTCTTATCGCGGACGCGGTAGGGGCCTTCCCAGTTGGCGGCCAGTTTACCCTCTCTTGGGTTTTTTTGGTTTCTTCTGAGGACCAGGCTGCCCACCTGGAACTCTCTTTTTATGACCTTCGCGTCGTGGCGCAAGGCTATTTTTTACTTGAGGGATATTTCTCGAAGGGCTGCTTCGGAGCGGATCTCGTCGACAAGGTGCAGCTCGGCTCTGAGTGCCTCGTCGTTCATTTCTTCGTCTAGGGGTTTTTTTATGCGCCTCGCCGGTTCTCTTATTTCTATTGGGATGACTGCTTCGGTGTCGTATGTTAGTCGGAATGGGGTCTCCCCGGTTGTGGAGTGAGGTGTTATGCGGTAAGCCCATAGGACGCTATGTAAAGAATCGAAGAATGTTTTGCGCTGTTATTTTAGCCAGCGCCTCTGCTTTGATCCATTTGGTAAAATAATCTACCCCTACGATGAGGTATTTAATCTGGTACGATCCGGTTACGAAAGGCCCGAGGATATCCATGCCCCACCACGCGAAGAGCCATGGAGAGGAGAGTGTTTTTAGTTCGTTCGGGGGTGCAAGGTGCATGTCGGCGTGCCGTTGGCACTTGTCGCATTTTTTGACGTGTTCCTTGGAGTCGTGTTGCATGGTCGGCCAGTAGTAGCCTGCTCGAAGAACCTTTCGTGCCAGTGATCGTCCGTCGGGGTGTTGGGCGTTGATTCCTCGGTGTATTTCCCCCAATATGCCGGGAACTTTCTCCTCCTCGACGCATTTGAGTAATGGGATGGAAAACACTCTACGGTAAAGTTTCCCTTCGAGGAGAACGTACGAGCATGTCCTACGTTTGGTGGTGGCCGCCTTTTTTGGGTCGGCGGGGAGCTCACCCTTCGTGAGGTAATTATAGATGGGCGTCATCCAACAATGAGTATCCCCGATCACGTTGACCTCGAGTGGAGGAGGTGGTTTTTTGATACTAGGTCGAGGAAGGATCTCTTGAATTACAGATTTGTTTCCGCCCTTCTTTCTCGTGCTAGCTAGCTTTGATAAGATGTCGGCCCGTGTGTTGTGCTCGCGAGGTACATGTTGTACTTCCCACTTCTCGAATTTTGCGAGTCTTTCTTTGACCAAAGCTAAGTACTCGACAAGGTTGTCGTTCTTGGTCTGGTACTCTCCTCGTACTTGTGATGCCACGAGCTGGGAGTCTGTTGATATTTTTACCTCCTTTGCTCCCAAGTCTCCGGCCAACCTCAGACCGGCGATGAAAGCCTCATATTCGGCTTGGTTGTTTGATGTCGGGAAAGTCAGTGCTAGTGAGACCTCGATCAGGATCCCGTCCTCATTCTCGAGGATGATTCCGGCTCCGCTGCCCGTCGTACTGGAGGCGCCGTCGACGAAAATCGTCCATTTATGGGCGCTGTCTGTCGGTGTCGGGCTGTGGGTCATTTCCGCGACAAAGTCGGCCAGTGCTTGAGCTTTCAAGGCCTTTCTGTTCTCATATTGTATATCGAATTCGGAGAGTTCCAACGACCATTTTAGCATTATGTCGGCCATATCTGGTCCCCCGAGAAGTTGTTTGATTGGCTGGTCGGTTCTTACTTTGACCGTATGGGCGAGGAAGTAGTGGCGTAGCCTCCTTGCCGCATTTATGAGAGCCAGGGCGACCTTTTCGATTTGTTCGTATCTGAGTTCGGGGCCTTGGAGCGCTTTGCTCATAAAATAGATGGGTTTTTGTCCTTCGTCAGTTTCCCTTATTAGGACGGCACTGACGGCCTCGGTTGCCACGGACAGATACAAGTATAAGGTCTCTCTTTCCAACGGTCGTGATAGGACCGGGGGCTCGGAGAGGACCTTCTTCAAATGGAGTAGTGCCCGTTCACATTCGTCAGTCCATTCGAAGCTGACCTCCTTACGAAGGAGTCTGAAGAAGGGCAGTGCATGTTGGGCAGATTTGGCGATGAAACGGGAGAGCGAGGCGAGCACCCCGTTGAGGGATTGGATTGATTTTTTGATCTTCGGGGTTGGAAATTCCGAGAATGCTCGGCATTTGTCGGGGTTGGCCTCGATTCCCCTCTCGGTGAGGTAGAAACCCAGGAATTTTCTTGCCCGGACGCCGAACGTACATTTTTCAGGGTTAAACCTCATTTTACACTGTCTCGCCTGCTCGAAGACTTTGTAGAGGTGTCGAGCATGGTCGACCTCCTCGTGTGACTTGATGATCATGTCGTCCATGTATACCTCGAGCATATCCCATATCTCTCTCTTGAAGACTTTTTTCATCATGCGCTGGTATGTGGCCCCGACGTTCTTGAGTCCGAAAGGCATTACGTTGTAGTAGTAATTTCCGGTCAGGGTCATGAACGCCGTGTGTCTCTTGTCCGTGTCTGGCATAGGGATTTGATTGTATCCGCTATATGCGTCCATGAAGGACAGGAGTCTGAAACCTGCAGAGTTGTCAACGAGCTTATCTATGTTAGGGAGAGGGAAAACATCTTTGGGCAAGCCCTATTAAGATCAGTATAATCAACACACATGCGCCATTTTCCATTATTTTTCTTAACGAGGACTACATTAGAGAGCCAGGTTGTGTACTGGGCTTCAGAAATAAAATTTGCCTCTAAGAGGCCTTTTATAGCTCGCTCGGCAGCCTCCGCCTTCTCGGGGGACAGCTTGCGCCTACGCTGTGCTATGGGTTTGACTGCCCGATCCAAAGCTAGTTGGTGGCACGCGACCTCAGGATCTAGGTCGGGCATCTCTGCGGCATTCCACGCGAAGAGGTCGGAGTTCTCCTTGAGGCACGTCTTGAGCTGCTCCCTTGTTTCCTCGGGCAATCCTTTGCCTATCCTTACTGTTCTTCCAGGGTCGTCGCCCAGAGGTATGAGCTCGAACTCTCCGTCTGGGATTGGCCGGAACGGGTGTTCGGGAGTCTGTTCCTCGGTGGGCTTCCATTCTTCAGTTTCGTCCTGGCCAATGCGGCAGTCGAGGTCGATGGCGTTGATTCCCTGGAGGGGAGGATCCTCGGTCTTGGGCCTTTTGTTGCTCTTTGTATTGACTGTAGCCTGTCCTTTTACTGCAGCGTCGTAACACCGTCGGGAAGCCTCGATGTCGCCGTGGACGGTGAACTACGCGACCTAGTTTGGTGTAGAACTTCATCTTTAGATGGACGGTAGATGGGACGGCGGTCAGTTCGGCTAATGTCGGGCGGCCGTGGATGCAATTTTAGAGAGAGGGACACTCTATGACCAGGAATTGGATTTTGATTTCTCTGGCCGTCTCCTGCTCTCCGAAGGTGACGAGGAGCTCGACGTAGCCCCACGGTTTTGTCGTGGCTCCGTTGAATCCTTGGAGATCGGATCCGACGTATGGGGATAGGTTGGTTTTGTCTAGTTTCAGAGTCTTGAAAAGGTGGACGTACATGATGTCCACTGAGCTGCCTTGATCGACCAGAATGCGTCTGACGTCGAACTGGTTCATCTTGGCCCTAATCAATAGTGGGATGCCCGAATTCGGGGAGCCACTCGGAAGCTCTTCTAAAAAGAAGGATATTGGGTTGGATTTGCCCTGGTATTTTGTCAGCGTTGCCTTTTGCTCGGGCGCGGTCAGAAGGAGCTCGTCGAACTTGCGTTTTACTGAGAGGGCGGCGGCCTCGCCGTTCATCCCTCCGCCCGATATGACAAGGGCGGTCGGGAAGTCTTCCCAGGGGCTGAGCGCGGCGATCCGGCCTTCGGGCAGTGCCTCGGGGAAGATGAAATCCTCTGGACGTGATATGCAGAGGGCCACTTGATAAGGAGAGTCGTCGGGGGGTGTATCCTCCCGAGGTCTCTTCTTCTCCGGCTCTTCGTGCTTGGAAGTTTCGTTCCTCCTAGTATACTGTTTAAGATGCCCTTCTTGGATTAAGATCTCTATTGCATCTTTTAGGTGAACGCAGTCTTCGGTCACATGCCCGTGGCTCCTGTGGAACCCGCAGTATTTGGATTTGTCGGTGTGAGGCTTTGGTGCAGATGGTTTTGGGAACCTCACTCGGCCCTGTTTGAACTCGGAGTTGATGCATTCGGCGAGGATGCGTCGCGGGGAGCTGTCAGTAAAGTATACTCGCTGTATCGGCCCGCGGGACCTCTTCCTTCTCGAGGTTCGCGGGGCTTTTCTTCCCTTTGCCTGTCCCCGTTGCGACGGGGAATGTTCGGATCTTCACGCTTGGGGTGATCGGTATCCCCGGTATTACGGCCGCTGCGAGCGTTGTGGGCCACCTACTTTTCCTCGTATCTGATGTAGGCCTGGGCCTTATGCAGGAGTTCGTTCAAGGTGCGGGGAGGCTCTATCCCAACGGCTCGACTGAGCTCGCTACCGGGCAAGAGTCCCCTCTTGAGGAGGTATTTCTTCATGTGTTTAGTGGTGTCCACCTCGAAAGCCTCCTGGTTGAATCGTTCGATGTACGAGCGTAATGTTTCATTTTACTTTTGTAATATGGCTTCGAGGGTCGCCTCTGTCTTAGGATGGCGCCGGGAGGCTGTGAAATGTCTCGTGAACATGGATCTCATAACTCTCCAAGACGTGATGGATTATGGGGCCAAGCTTTTGTACCAGGCCATGGCCCCTTTCCTGAGGGTCGTCGAGAACAGCCTGCACTTGAGATGCCCGGTGATGTCATTGCGGTAGTCGAGCATCGCGTTGACGTTGTCGACGTGATCGTCGGGGTCGGTAGTTCCGTCGTACACGGCCAGGTTAGGAGGTTTCTCCATGACTTTGGGGAGCGGAGCTTCCATTATTGCCCGTGATAGGGGACAATGCAGGTCTTCTTCGTCGCTCCTTGGTGGAGAGAGTTCGTTGCGGTCGGGGCTACGATCGCGCCTCGGTGAGGTTCTCGATCGACCGGTGTCACGGCGGGCGCGTGCCCTTCTGACGTTAGGCTCTGGGGAGCGACGTCCTCGTTTCTTTGTTGCTTCTGGACGTTGTTGTGTCCTCCTCTCTTGTTGAGGTCGGACCTCCTATCGGTCAGCTTCTAGGGCCATGATTCTCTCATGCTGCTGGTAGAGCATAGAGCTGGCCTGGTTGAGGGCGTTCACCATAGCAATCATGGAGGCGTCTCCTTCGACAGGAACAGGGATGGGTTGAAACGCCTCAGTCCCCTGGTTTTGAACTTGAGGGGGATCCCCATTATTCTGGGGATCAGGAGACGGGGTGGCCGGACGGCCATCTCGGGCGTCTGCTTCATGGTACTGCAGGCCGTCGTCCATTGTGTAGTCGACGAGGAGACGGCTACGCTCGTTAGGTTGTTCTCCGGACATGCTGGAAGGACGGTGTTTGAGCTTTGATCTTCTGTTGTGGAAGAAGGGGGAGCTAGTTTCCCACAGACGGCGCCACTGATCTCACCTGATCCGAAGGGCCTTCCAAGACTTGATGTAAGGGCCAGAGAATGAAATGAGAAAGGAGGGGGTGTACCTGCCAAGGGACGCGTAAGAAGCGTGAAGACCTAGACAAAAGGTCTGCCCCTTGGGTCCAACTGCCCCTATCGTTCAGGAGATAATAAAGGGCAGTTGGGTGACGTGGCAGTTGAGCTGGCAGACATACTCTCTGCCCGTCCTTAGTGTATTCCCGTTGCATAAGCAGGTGATTCGCCCAAGAGGTTCTCCTGCTCGAGTATATGGGCCCTTGCTCGACATGTATTGGGCCGTGACCCTATACATTCTTGCGGCCCAGTCCAGAACAGATATTATGGTAATTTAATTCAATTTTATTCAAAATGTTAATGATATTATTGTAATTTAATTCAATTTTAATTCACGTTAATTCACTTTTAATTCAAAATGTTAATGATATTATGGTAATTTTCATGTTTCTACTTAATTATTAGTAATATGATTAAATTTTATTCAAGATAATTCAAAATTAATTTTATTTATTTTATTAAAATTATTAAAATTATTAATATTTAAAAATTTTAAAATAATATTATTATTATTAAATTTAAAAATAAATATATATGATGTGGCATAATTATTAATGAAAATGACATGGTATCAACAGTCATCAAACTGAGTGTCACATCATTACAAATAAATTTTAAATTGGAGAGTAGACTAAAGCTCATCACAAAATTTAAAAAAGGGACCAAAATAATGATTTTTAAAATGAGTGGATCAAAATCCAAAAAAAAAAGGACTAAAGTTGCAATTAATCCAAGTTAAAAAATACAAATGGTGTAAAGTATAATTTAAAAATTAAGAAATATCTCTCTTTGAATAAATAAAATTGATCTCTCAAATTTGATTTAGACTTATGTTTTTACACTTAATAAAAATTATAATTATATTTAAAAAATATATGCATTTTAAGAATTATGCTAGATAATTTATAAATAAAATAAAAATAGTGTGACATATATCAATGAATTGGGTTCGTAGATTTAAAACTTCAAACTCATTACCTGAACCAAATACCAATGGATTTGAATGGGTTGGTTCGGATTAGATTCGTATATGATTGCCAAAGTTTGAAGATTGTATCATATACCCCTACACTTTGACTTATACCCCTTGTATCATATACCCTTACACTTTGACTTATACCCCTACAAAATTTTCAAAATGCCAAATATAACCTTGATATTATTTTATTAATTTTTACCATTCATGTCAAATCGTCAGAGTTCTGAAAAATTTACCCAAAAAGTCACGTTACGGAAGAATTTAGATATGACTTTCGATATATTTTTTTCCAAACCGGAAGATTTGGTATATTTTTTTCTAAAACGGAAGATTTAGGGAAAGTGTTCCGATTTAGTAATTTTTGATCACCGGAAGGGAAGTGTTCCGGTTCGGAACACTTAGGGGAAGTGTTCCGGTTCTGAACACTTAGGGGAAGTGTTCCGGTTCGGAACAGAAACAATAAGACTTTCGGTTGCCAAGTTTCCATGTATCGGAACACTTCATGTAAGAGTTCTGGTTTGTATCAAATAACTACTGGAAGACTTACTTGAAGTGTTCCGATTTTTTTTTTGTTTTTTAATTTTCTTTATAATTTGTTAATATATAATAAAGGAATGAAAAATTATTTGACATTAACAACATAACAAATATTTATTACAAATTAAAATATTTGACATTAACAACTAAATATACAATTAAGGAAGAAAAAATTATTTGACATTAACAACATAATAAATATTTATTGCAAATTAAAATTTATAGCATTTAAATGATGATTTATTAAATATGTGTTGTTGATGTAAATACTAAAATATGAATATTATATATTAATTATTCAAATACAATAAAAATAAATATCAATATTATATATTAATTATTCAAATACAATAAATATAAATATTGATACGGAAAATATTCTTTTATTAATTCTCAACTAATAGAAAAGAAAAAAAAACTTTATATATTTGTTCTTTATTGTACGTTGGAGTTTTTATCAATATATAAAGAATTTTTTTTTCTTTTTTATTAGTTGGGAATTAATAAAAAAATATTTTCAATATCAGTGTTTATTTTTATTGTATTTGAATAATTAATATATAATTTTTATTTTTATTTTTATTGTATTTTAATAATTAATATATAATATTCATATTTCAGTATTTACATCAACAACACATATTCAATAAATCATCATTTAAATGCTATAAATTTTAATTTGTAATAAATATTTGTTATGTTGTTAATGTCAAATAATTTTTTCTTCCTTAATTGTATATTTAGTTGTTAATATCAAATATTTTAATTTGTAATAAATATTTGTTACGTTGTTAATGTCAAATAATTCTTCCTTCCTTAATTGTATATTAATAAATTATAAAAAAAATTAAAAAATTAAAAAAAAAAAAAAACAAACTAGAACACTTCAAGTAAATCTTCCGATAAAGTTGGTTCTGTTCCAAACTGAAACACTTCCTCTTTGGGTACAACCTTCCAAAGTTTTCTTATATTTATTAATTATTATTTTAATTTTTAATAATTGTATGTTTAAAATAATTAAAAAAGAAAATAAATTATTGTGAAATTTAAAATATTTCAAAAAAAAAAAATTTAAATCATGTCATATATTATAAAAATTACTCGATGAACACAATACATAAGCAATTTTGCTGAATCATATTTCTATTAGATTTAAAACGAACAATATCTTTGTATGACAAGATTGGAATCTAATTTTTTTTACAAGAGGTAAAACAAAAGTTATCTATATTTAGAGGGAAAAAATGTTACTAAGCCCCTTAATAATATTAGAAAAAATGTTATTAAGCCCCTTAATAATATTATCAAATTTCATAAGTTGAAAATGATAAAAACAAAAAGATATATAAAAAATAATAAGCAATCACGTTTTATATTAAAATTACATAAATTTATTGGTCAAATCTAGTAAAAATATCTGTTGATGAGTAAAAAATTAGGGGAAAAAATAATTTGTAGTCATACTGATTTTTTTATTTAAAATAATAGTAAACCTATAATTTCATATCAAGAAGTTGGATGGATTAACATGCCCATACTAAAAAAAACTCAAACTTAATACTTGAAAATTCAAACCATGGATTGGGTTGGATAATACTTGTCCCTACTTTCTCTTTTGAGGCCCTATTTAACCGTAAGATTAATTAGGATAATTTGAGGTCCACGTCCTAGACTAGAGGGATACTAAATTTGTGCGGATGCTGTAACAAAGCTGTTATTTTTTCTGATATCACAAATTGAAAACTTGGACATTTGAAAAATAATAGTAATATTTGCACACAGAAGACAAACTTAAAATTGAGAAGCAAAATGATTTGCAGATGTAATTCCATGCAAGCCGTATTATTCCTCATTCATAGTATGATATACTTCCCCCGCACAAGAGCAGGAAATGAATCTAAAGAGCATTCACAATATAACCATTCAAAGAAAACTCAAATCCCTCATGAAACCATGCCACACTTCCTTTATAACTGTTGATGACAAGCTATAATTATCTTTGCGTAACTGTTCGTGAAATCTTAATTTCCATGTTTTTTTAGTGGTGCGTACTTATAACACCTAAGCTACTATATAGGTGAGTTTGTTCTTTAGCAACCACTAAAAAACAAGACAATATCCATCATGATTTCAAAACTCTGTTCCTCGTATTAAATAAGGCCTAGAACTTAATAAACAAGACAATATCCATCATGAACTATTCCACTAACAAAACATACTGTTTCATTTCATTGTGTATCACACTCCTACCTTAAACTTGCATTGGCAAAGTTCTGTGCTCAAGATTAGGATATGGTGACATCAACAATCATCTCTTGTCGCCATGATGCCTTCTATGAGGATGAGGATATTCATCAGGTTCGGTATCACGTCTTCTATGTCCACGATCTTCCCTCCTATGTTTGTAATCCTCATGGTCCCTAACATGTTTGTAATCACCATCATCTAGGCTTCATTTTCTTCGGCCTGACGGCCTGAATCAATCACATTTTCTCTGCAATCCTCGTCATTTCTTCTATGTTTGTAATCCTCATCATCTGGGCTTCGTTTTCTTCGTCCAGAATCATTCTTCACATCTGCCCTTCCACTGTCTTCAGTTCTCTTCCAATAATCTATGTCATTCTTCCTATCCAAATGGCTAGCATCAGTTTTTCTCCTTTCATCTCGACTAGCCCATTTTTCTGTGAAGCTATAACCTAAGTCTCTTTTTCTCGAGTCTAGCTCATCTTTTCGTCAATAGTCATCATCTCTCTGTCTTCCCACGTGCCTTTCTCTGTCTTTCTTGTCATCCTGCAAACCTGTATCTCTTGCACCTCTTTCCAGCCGTGCTTTATCATCTCTATTTCCTTCAAGCCCTCTGCCTCTATCGACATACCTATCTTTGTTATTTGAGCCTTCCATCTCCTGATCTCTGCGGCCTCTATGACTATCATCTTTATGAATTTCTTTCCTGCCTCTTTTATCATCTCGGTCATCTTTGTTATGTCTTTGGTGTTTCGTTTCTCTCCTTGGACTTTTCATGTTATCTCCATCAAAAACCATTTCATATCTACACCATGAAATTGTAGCCACTTATTATTTGAGACATAATCACAGACAGTAAAAGACAGACAGACAAATGTAATCAGAAGTACAGACCTCGCATTCTGTCCACCACGTTGGGTATTATTGTCCTTCAAGATATATTTTGTGGGTTGTTTCACTGTAGCATCTCCAGTGCAATCCTTGGCAATATGATCTGTGGAACCACATTTGAAGCAACCACCAGCTGCAGTTATATATTATGGTATTAACATGAAGGGCTAGTTTCAATAGTTAACAACCAAACATTGGCTGGCACTGTACAATGCCATACAATAAAAGTATAAAACAAATGCTTAATGTGATACCATTACCCTTATCATCTTTCCTGTTGTATTGTGACCACAATTTTGCAACACTTTGACTAAAATCTACATGTATTCTACGATCGTCAATCAAAGCATTATCCATCTGCAGAACAGGAGGTCATGAAAGAGAAGAGTTAGAGAAATAAAAATTTTATTCATCTCAGAAATTTTTTATGCATATGAAATAGAAAATACTAAGAATTACAAAAGAAAAGAACAACTCTGCTATCAAAAGTGAAACAGGATATCTCAGCACATAAAATAGGTGAGCGCAGCAGCCAAAACACTAGCTAAATTATCATTGGGAAATAAATGCAATATTATGTAAGATTGATAATGCTAACAAAGGAGGATTATGAAAGGTATACATAAGCTAACCTACAACAACATCCTGTGTGTGCATAAAGCAAAACAGTCATTTACTGTCCAGAAAAGAAAGACAATACTATTTAGGAAAACGACAGTTCAAGATCTCCAGCATACCTTGAAATATGCCATCTCACATGCCTGTTTGTCATCAAACTCTGTCATGATGCATAATCATTAGATACCATTGATTGCATTAATAACAAGAGCAGTTACCCTTTTTACAATTGCAGGGCAAGTTTGTAAAATACAGTCAAGTATTAGCAACTACAAGTTCTAAAAAATTGATGTATTTGATAGAAACCCAATGAAATCAGAAACATTGACAACAGATGCTCAGTCGGTTTTTAGCATTTTCCATTTATTAATTGGTAACTTCTAACCTAAAGTCAAGCCACTAGATTGCAGAACCAAAGCTCATAGACTAAATAAAGCTCTAAAAACAATTTGATCTTGTAAAGTTGATGTTCGGAAAGAGCTTCCAGTTCATACTTAAAATGTACTACAATCTACTGTCACTTTTGTAAGGAATAAATTGTTCCGATCTTTTCCATCAATGCTGGATGTGTCCTCTCTTAATCTGGAAGAATTTTTATAAATTTATAATGGGTCTCACTCTCACTGTCACCTTTTCTTGGATCCCTTCATGGCAGAACTTTATAGCACCAAGTTGCTCTTTATTTTAGAGGATTTAGAAGAGGTTAACTATGGAAGATATAATTTACGGTTTTGTCATTTCTACAGTTCTTTGGTGTATTTAGATGAAGTAGAATTCATTCACTTTGAGTTTACCGGTGCTTCTTTATATTTCAGGATGTAATGGTTAGGATATTCTCTCTTCATTTCAGTGCCTTATCATGGCTTCTTTAAGGGTTAATACATATATATACACATATATATATATATATACATATATATATATATATACATATATATATATATACATATATATATATATATATATATATATATATATATATGTATATATATATATATATATATGTATATATGTATATATATACATATATATATATATATATGTATATATGTATATATATATATATATATATATATATATATATATATATATATATATATATATATATATATATATATATAAGTACAATTTCAAAAAATGTTTATAAAACTCCTCCCCCAAAGTCATCTCTTCTTCTCCCCTTCAAACTCCCAAACAAAGCCTAAGGGATCAAACAATGTCATAATGTTCTATCATATATCATATCTCTATCCAACTATAGATTAGTAATGTAACCACATAAACAACTGAGAATCGGGATCATTGTAGCTTAGCAAAGGGATAAAGGCCAATTTAAAGTGAGAAATATAAGAACCATTTAAACAACTGAGAATCATTGTTTCTGCATGAATATAAAATTGCATAAAATTAATACAGATTGTAGACATACACACTAACCTATAAAAGCATAGCATAAACTGTCACCACTATTTTGATCACGGATGATTTCAGCCCTATCATCAAAATTTCAGGAGTTAACAGTATGTATATTGCTAAATGTAAATGTGTTGACAAGTCAACTCTTCCTTATTACTCACGATGATACAGTTCCAAAGCGTGAAAATATTGTATGCAAGTCCTCATCCTATAATTTAAAGAGAAAATCATTAATAGTTAAAGAAAACACTGATTGCTACCTTAGTAGAAATAAAGGATAAAGAAGGAAATGATACAGATCCATAACAGAGCATAAAAGATTACCCACCTCGGTCACCGGATTCAATTTACAGACAAATAATACATTATCTGGAGGCTTAACCTCAGCATCAGGAATATCCCCAATCTAAAATGAGGAAGAAAGGGAGTTATACAAACCTATCATAGTCGCATGCAAAATCACAAAGTTCTAAAATTTGTGTTACATATACTTACACTCTCAAGCACAACTGCCCTAGAATGTGCTTCCTTTGATCTAATAACCTCTTCCAGCTCTCCTGGGTTTAATTGTTCATCCATAGGCACCCAATCATCTTCAAGCCTGACTTCATCATCAACCTAGAAAAATTGCATGAAGTCGTGACTTTGAAATTCAAACAGGTGTGCTTACCAAGGTAATCAGTCAAGCACGGGATCTTAAGTAGGATCGGTAGGCCTATAAAAGATCATAAAACTAGGATCGTAGCACGACATTTAAGATCTCACCGAAGGGCAAAAGACTTTGTTCAAAATAAGTAGCTCAAAAAATATAAATCTAACAAACAAGTCTGATCATCTAAGATATTATGTATTCCCATATCAAATAATATAAGCTAAAAATTTGCTTGCTTTCAAGCTGTTAAATACAATTCAGCAATCAACCCATACCTCGTCCTTGGGTTTTCCCTCAGGTGAAGCTTCGGGAATAAACTCAGGTAGTTGAGGAGGATCATCATAAGGATCCTCAAGGATGTAAGTATGCTTGATCCTGTTCAAGTAATTCAAGAAGATGAAACTAAAATGCCACTTTCAATCCACATTTCTTAGTAGTGAAAAAAAGAGTATAAACCTGATATTTTTAAATGGTCTTCCCTTTCCATCTGCATAAGCCTCATTTATTCTAGTCAAAGTCTCAAATCCTTCAGCTACCTCGCCAAAAACCTACAAATATGGCATAGCATAGAAACCAAATAAATAATGTCGACATTATAAAAGTTGATAGACTATTATGAAAACTAAATAATATATTTTGAATATGAAAGTTGTACAAGCATTAATCTGTTTAGATAGACTATTCTAATCTATTTAGATAAATGTGTTGAATGTGATGTATCCTGTGAAAGAATGAAAGCAAGGGAAGGATGGGTAGAATACTTACAGTGTGCTTTCCATCAAGGTAATCAAGGTCATCACGCAGAGTTATATAGAACTGGAAAAATAAAGAAAAAAGAAAAACAATAGTAAGTGAAAATTGATTTGAAGGGGTGTGATAATTGCTGGTGCTTTATACAAAGGTTGTCAGGGAAGAACACAGGAAAGAAAGCATGTGATACCTGTGAAGCATTCATATTCTTTCCAGCACTTGCCATGGCAACAGTTCCAGTCTTGGAATGCTTTAGATCAATATGAAACTCGTCATTGAAAAAGCGAGCTTGATCACCATAAAGGAACCTGAAAAAACAAAAAAGGCCGTTGTACAAAATGAGAAGACCGAGTCAAAAACTCAAGAGTAAAGGAAATTAGGGTTTGTTACTTGTAGATAGAATCGTCAGCAGTGCCAGTTCCAGTTGGATCGCCAGTCTGTGCAGTGAAATCCTTTTGAACGGTGTGAAATAGACAGCCATTGTAGTACTTGATCCTAATAACAAGTTGTTCAAAGCAACAGGAAGAATGATAAGATGATGATTTGAAGAAATAGTTTTTTGAAAGAGGAATTTTGAGACGAACTTGCAAAGCTTCAAGAAGTTCTTGCAGGTTAAGGGACACTTTTGGGTGTGCAAATCGATAACCATGTCCCCTAAACTCGTCACCATAAGCACTGACATCTTCTCTGCTTCGTCAAGGTCACACTATCAGGCGGGGTGGACAAACGGGCGGTTCGGATCCGGATGGAAAATGCAAATTCACTCTTAACCGCGGTTGACACAACTACAACCATCACCGTCCGTTTGAGATGATGGATTTCTCGGTTCACGGATTTGTCGGATCTGCGGGTTTTCGGTCGGTTATTGGTGGTTTAATGCAGTACAAATCAAATTTCATAATGTAGTAAAAACACATGCATATTTTTTACACAAACAAAATCATAACAGAATAAAATTTTAACACCATTCACAATGGTAGTCTCACAAAAGAATATAGATCTAACCTACAAAAACATTTAAGATACAAATTTGAGTTGAAATTTACAAAAAGATGAAGAGAGAATGATAAATATATGTTTTCAACTATAGATCTGAAAAAATAGGGTTGTTCCTCGAAGAACTTTCCATGTGCAACACCACAAGTTAATTTACAATAACCACACAGATTGTATATTAAGCTTCTCTTCTCATTCCCTTGAACACATAATGAAAGTAAAATGTGATAATAAAAGTGAGAGATTGAAAAATAAATAGATTAAGTTAGTAAGAAGATTCAAGAGATGTGTGTGAATAACAAAGATGAAGAGATGTGTCTGAATAACAAAAATGAAGAGATGGGTGATAATGAATGTGAGGAAAGTGAATGAGTCAAAATTTTACTGATAGTGAATGATGAATCTAAAACAGCTGTATGGCATATAAAACAATTAAAAAAAATAATATTTTCGGTGGGTTCGAGTTTGGCCGGTCAAATGAAATTGATTTAATTAACCGTGTAAACCATCGAACCGCTTAAAACCAACTAGATACCATTATTTGAAACGGATTTTACGGTTTCGGATCGGATGGACACCGTTTGTCCACCCCTAAATTTCTCTAACAGTATCCAAGTCATTCCCTTCTCACATGTGAAGGAATATTCTTCTGAAAAATCCTCAAATTCACACGTATGAGCCTAACACGAATTCTTAAGCATGATTGATCAATTAAAAAAACCTACCAACACGGAAATCCTAGTAGAGATATACAAAGAACACACATAAAGAAAAAATACCAAAAAACCTAATTCACCAAAAAGCTCAAAGAAAAAGGATTAATGCATTCTGAACTTCTCTATGAAGCTCTGAATGTCGTGAGCTCAAGCCCCTACACATAACAAAATTCAACAATCACGGCAACAGAGTCTCGGTGATAAAGAAAAGGAGAAGAGAGTGAACAAGTGAAGAGAAGACAAGATTTAAAGGTATAGAATCGCCCCTCTGAGAACATTCAGAGAAGGTATAAAACTCGCTTTCTCTTTACGATTCATTACCGCTGTTGTTGTTAAGCTTCTGTTATGCGCTTTCTTTTTCCTTCACTACTTGATGGATCCACGATTTTCTGTATGGTTGGTGTTTTGGATTTGTTAGAATGTTCGTTTGATTCGTATGATTCTTATTTATGAACATTTGGGGCTAGGTTTTCCTTTTATGATTTAAGGATGGTTTTTGAAGGAAACAGGTTTACGCATGGTGTCAATGATACAATGAAGTTCATGTTTTCTTTTGAAAAACACTAGTAGAAGACCCGCATCCACACGGGAATGAGAAAAAAATATGAGATATAGTTTAATTATATTCAATTACATATTTGTTGGAAAAAACCAGAAATGGAGTGGTGAAAAACAGTGTGTTTGGGAAAGATGAAGATGGTTATGTGAATAGAGAGAGATAGAGAAATAGAGAAAGATTGAGAGAATTGAATCATATGACATTAACTATTCAACTATGACATACAATGTCTATTTATAGGGTACAAATTGGAACCACAAACAGGCCCAAGAATTGTAAGAAACTAAATTCTGCAGTTAAACTATTTTGGACACTTTTTCTACTATACTTCCACTGGTGGAAGTTTTATTCAAAAACTGCCTTTTTCGTATTTCTCTGCTTTTCACTTGCTCTATCAAGCATTTGAATTATTAAGGACTTCCAATACACCACCTTAATTCAAATGCTCCACACTCATCATGCTCAACTTCTTCACAAGTCTCTTGAACACATCACTTGTCACGCCTTTCGTTAACAAGTCTGCGACTTGTTCTTCGCTTCTGCAGTACCCTAAATGCAACTGTCCGGAGCTCACCAATTCTCTCAAATAGTGGAATCGCATTTCAATATGCTTGCTCCTCCCATGAGCTATGGGATTCTTAGCAAGGTTTATCGCTGAAATGTTGTCCACAAGTAGCAAAACAGCCCCATTTCTACTGCTGTCCAGCTCCTTACATAGATTCACCAGCCACACAGCTTGGCATGCACACATCGACGCTGCTATATACTCAGCCTCGCAAGAAGAGAGGGCTACAACCGATTCCTTTTTCGAACACCAAGAGATTGGTGCCTTACCGAACATAAAGAGATACCCCGCCGTAGACTTTCGATCATCCTTATCTCCGCACCAATTGGAATCGGTGTATCCGAGTAACTCACAACTTCTGCCCATGTCGCTTGCCGGAAACAAAATTCCACAGCCAAGAGTACCTTTCACATATCTAAGGATCCTCTTAACTGCTGCCAAGTGTGATACCTTCGGCCTCTCCATGAATCTACTCGCAATACCGACACTAAACGCCAAATCTGGCCGCGTATTGCACAAGTAACGCAATGATCCTATCAATCTCCGGTATTGAGTAGGATCCACATCTTGTTCTTCTTCACTCTTGGACAACTGTAATCGTGTCTCGGCTGGTGTTGTGGCAGCATTGCAATGCTCCATATCACACCTCTTCAGAATTTCCATGGCATACCTTCTTTGGTGCATGAGCAGTCCCAATTTTGTCCTTTGGAACTCTATGCCTAAGAAATATTTCATGATACCAAGATCACTCATTTCAAATTCCTTCATAAGCTCTCCTTTGAACTTTGAAATGTTCTTTTCACAGTTGTCGGTAATCAACAAATCGTCCACATAAAGACAAAGAATTATTACTCCCTCACTTGCATCCGGTTTCACATAAACTCCATGTTCGGATACGCATTTCTTGAAACCAACATCGCTAAGAAATCCATTTATGCGTTTGTTCCAAGCTCTTGGAGCTTGTTTCAAACCATAGAGTGCCTTCCTCAACTTATAGACCTTTGCCTCTTGATTTTTGATCACAAAACCAGGTGGCTGTCTCACATATACCTCCTCATCAAGTGGACCATTCAAAAACGCAGATTTGACGTCCATTTGATACAACGGCCAGTTGTTGTTATTTGCCATCGCAACAACTAACCGAATGGTTTCATGCCTTGCAACTGGAGCAAACACTTCATCGAAGTCTATCCCTTCCTTTTGCAAAAATCCCTTTGCTACTAATCGAGCTTTATGCTTGATTATCTCGCCTTTCGGATTCGCTTTCACTTTGTAGACCCACTTCACACCTATCGTCTTTTTACCTTTCGGTAAATCTACCAACATCCAAGTACTATTCTTCTCAATCGAATTCAGTTCTTCTTTCATCGCACACATCCACTTTGGATCGCTTAATGCCTCCTCCGTATTCACCGGTTCGGATTCGGCCATTAGAGCGAAGTGAATAAGATCACCCTCATTGTTGATCTCGCTATCTCGGAATAATTCACAATCCCGGAGTCTTTGAGGCAATCCTCTTTGCCTTGTTGGTCGTCTACTTGATTCACCTGTTTCGGTTACAAAAGGTTGTTGTACAGCACCTTCAGCAGGCTGAGAATTCAAATTTTCCTGCATGAAATCGATTTCAGCTTCACCAGAACCAATTCCAGCAGCAGCTCCAGAATGCTGATCTTCCTGCAGGAAATCGATTTCATCTTGCGGCAAATCGATTTCCTGAACTGATATGGCAGATTTTCTGCTGTCAAACTGCCGAAACTCGTCCACTATCACATCTCGACTTATCACAATCTTCTTGTTACTCATATCAAACAGCTTGTAGCCTCCGGTAGGATGATAACCAACCAGCAACATCATTTCACCCTTGTCATCTAATTTCTTTCGAATCTGACCCGGAATATGTCGAAACGCTACTGAACCGAAAACACGCAAGTGACTCAAACTTGGCTTGTGTCCACACCATACCTCTTCTGGAGTAACCTTGTCCAGCTTCTTTGTAGGACACCTGTTTATCAAATAGGCAGCTGTAGAAACAGCTTCTCCCCACAACTCTTTCGGAAGATTTTTCGCTTTCAACATGCTACGAACCATGTTCATAATCGTCCGATTTTTTCTCTCGGCAACACCATTTTGCTGAGGCGTATAGGGTGGTACAACCTCACGCACAATACCCTCATCGTCACAATAACTCCCAAATTCCTTCGAAGTAAATTCTCCTCCTCCATCGGTTTTGAGAATTTTGAGTTTGTGACTACTTTGTCGCTCAACCATGGATTTAAATCGTTTGAACATATCAAACACCTCATCCTTCCTCTTGATTAGATAAATCCACAGCTTCCTACTGAAGTCATCAATAAACGTGACAAAGTATCGGTTACCTCCATACGAATTGACTTGCATCGGCCCACACACGTCCGAATACACCACCTCAAGAAGATGCTTGGTCCTATGACCTGTATCCTTGCTGAAAACACTCTTGTGTTGCTTCCCTTGAACACATTCAACACACAACTCAGCTGGAACCACGATTCTTGGCAGCCCGGTCACCATACCATGTCTATGCAACGCGTCGAGGTCTCGAAAATTGAGATGACCAAGACGGTAATGCCATAACCACTCCTCACGACTTGCCACTGTAGCTAAACATCGATGCTCCATTACTTTCAATGTTATCTTGAAAGTTCGATTTGCAGCCATCGGTGCTTTAAGTACCAAAACTCCCTTTCGGTCCAAAACGCGCAATACCTTATTTTCCATGCGAATAATGTAATCTTTCTCGAGTAGTTGGCCAATGCTCAAGAGATTACATTTGATTCCTGGAATGTACAGCACATCCTTGATTAATGAACGACCACCATCTTTCTTCACGATCAAGACATCTCCAACGCCATCGGCGGATAACGTCGTATCATCGGCAAATCTCACTTTATTCTTCGTGGCTTGATTGATCTTGACAAACCAATCCTTTCTTCCCGTCATATGAGTCGAACAACCAGAATCCAAGTACCACTCATCGCTACTTTGAATTCCATCTCAAACCGTTACCATTGTGTTTTTCTCCGAACGCGTTTCTGCAGAATTGTCTGCACTGCTGCCACTGCTGCCACTGCTGTCCAGCCCTTCTCTCATGCCATAATTCTCTTCCGTGATCATCACAAGAAGCGTATTATCATCATTCGCTTCTTCCCTAGCAACCTTCGCCTCATCCGCGCGATTTTCTCTTTGTTTTGCGTGGCAATACTTTGCGAAATGCCCAAGCTTTTGACAATTGTAACACTTCACGTTACTTTTGTCGAATGGCTTGTGGGTTCCTTGATCACCCTCCTTGGAGCTTCCCTCACCTTTTTGCCCCTTTGAATTTTGTGAGTCTCTACCACCAAAATTCTGGAAATTGAACTTCCCTCTCGGATTCCCTTTCCTCTCCGATCGTTTACTCTTCTCATGAAGTCGCGCTTGCAACGCTATTTCCGACTTCGCTTTATCGCTTCCCCTCTCATCCATTCGTTGTTCATGAGCTTCTAGTGAGCTTTGAAGCTCCTCCTTCGACAACAACGATAAATCCTTCGATTCTTCAAGCGCAACGACAATGTTGTCGAATCTTGGCGTTAAAGAACGCAAGATCTTCGACACAACATTCTGTTCTACCGTAGTTTCCCCGCACAACTTGATTTGATTCACCACACGCGTAATACGCGTCACATAATCGTTTATCGACTCCTTGTCCTCCATTTGCATTAACTCGAACTGTCGCTTGTGAGTTTGTAACCTCACCACTTTGGCTTTGGCAGCCCCTGCATAAGCCTTCTCAAGAATCTCCCACGCTTGCTTTGCGGAATCGCAATCACCTACTTTTTCAAAATTGTCACCATCGACACAAGAATGGATCAAGAACATCGCTTTGTAATCCTTCTTCTTCTCTTCTTTGAACGTAGCCTTTTGAGCATCCGTAGCTCCTTCGACGAGAGACGTAACACCATCTTCGATCACCGCAAGAACGTCTTGATAGCCGAACAAAACCTTCATTTGCTTCGCCCATTTGTCGTAGTTTTTCGAATCAAGAATTGGGAGATTGGTGGGAATTCGATCATTAGAAACAGTAGCCATTATTGCAGCGGATTAGGATCAATAACCGGAGCTCTTGATGCCAAATGTTGGAAAAAACCAGAAATGGAGTGGTGAAAAACAATGTGTTTGGGAAAGATGAAGATGATTATGTGAATAGAGAGAGATAGAGAAATAGAGAAAGATTGAGAGAATTGAATCATATGGCATTAACTATTCAACTATGACATACAATGTCTATTTATAGGGTACAAATTGGAACCACAAACAGGCCCAAGAATTGTAAGAAACTAAATTCTGCAGTTAAACTATTTTGGACACTTTTTCTACTATACTTCCACTGGTGGAAGTTTTATTCAAAAACTACCTTTTTCGTATTTCTCTGCTTTTCACTTGCTCTATCAAGCATTTGAATTATTAAGGACTTCCAATAATATTAAGAGTAATAATTGTTAATAATTTTTTATTTGAATTTAATTAGTTGTGTCTTGTGTCACTTCAAAAATCTTTTTATTAAACAGTGAAAAAATAGAATCTAACTAATTGTCGTATCAGTGAAATATGAAAAAATGAATCTCATAATTCATTAAATATGAAAATATTTTAGTATTGTATTATATCATTTTTTTATGGTAACATGTATTATATCTATTCTAAAATAATTGAATTATTTATAAAATAAATTCAAATGAATGATTCATTTAAAACATTAAATATTTTTTATTTTTGAACTTCAAGGATCATAATTAGGGTTTAAACATATTTTTGAACTTCAATGATTCATTTAAGACATTAAATATTATTTATAAATATAGATATAAGTCACAATAGATATAATTTGATAATTAAAAAATCATCATAAATAATAATAATTTCATAGTTATCAATTTTTAATAGCTATCAATTTTAGAGTTTAATGTAGCAATAATTATTTTATAAATAATACTCTTAATTATTTGTTGAAGAATATATATATATATATATATATATATATATATATATATATATATATATATATATATATATATATATATATATATATATATATATATATATATATATATATATATATATATATATAATAATGTCTTAAAGAATAATAAATTTTATTAATATTGCAACAATAATTCAATTAATGGTTTAGATGACACTAAATAATTTTGTTTCTCTTATAGTTAGAAGATACAAAATATATTTAACTTTTTTATTTATTGTTATTAAATCAAATTTTAAATTAAAAAATAATAATATATGTTATATACGCACAAAAAAATTGTATAAAATTTTACATGAATGTGAAAATAACGGGTAAAGATTTTATTAGCCATAAAATTCAATAGTAATTGGATTGAGAGCAATGCGATAGTTATTAATCAACATATTTTTATTAATTCTTTTCGCATGATGTTTGGGACCCAATGAAAACAATGAAAATAAAATATTTGAATAATAGATCTTTCACAGTTAGCTACAGATTCTGGTATATTTTGTCATAGGTTCCTCGCATTTGTCTTTCACCTAGACGACCATTTTTGGTCATATTCTTTGAGTTTAAAAAGTCAAGCACACCATCTAATGAATGATTATGAGTTATTCGGAAGTGTCACAACAAAACCTGAATAAAGTGATTATAATTAAAAAAAATAGAACTGTAATGTGAATCATGAAATTGAACACTCTGAAATTTACAATAGAAATAGACAAAAGACAAATGGAAACACCTACTTAATAGATTTAGAACACGAACAATAAGACAGAAGAGAGAAGTCTAAGTAGATTCCTAATAATTTGGAACAAACCTGATACTAACATTCATATAATAATTTGGAAACAATAAAATCATGGTAATGCACATAGCAGATCCCCATTGTAGCTTTTCACATATATGCCAAATTCAACTAATTTCTCTTTGATGTTATGGTCCCGTGCAAGCGAAACAAGATATAATAAAACAATCATAACACAAAATTAGCAAAAACATTCAATCCATAACTCTAATGTTATACAACAAACTACTTACCATAGAGATGGTTAAACACTACTTTTGTAGCTTGAATAACATTTGCACACTCCAAAAGAGCATTAAGAGTACTATCAGTTTTGATCAACACAAGTCTAACTCCAAGAGATTTCAATGAGTGTCGTTCCTTTTTAGGACACCATATAAACACAGAAAACACATAACCATCCCTTGTAGCAACAGCTAGTGCTGGATTATCCTCAATGCTAAGATCCCTCCTAAACCAAACAATGGTTCTATTACTACCCATGTTATATAAATACCAATATATAACAAAAAATCAAATTTATCAATAAATACAAATATATAACATGTTCGAATACATGTAAGTCTAATGAGAAATAACTATAGATATGCAAATGTAAAATAAACCACACTCATCTATTTAATAATCCACGGATGAAAAAGGGACAGTTCAAACTAATCATTTAGCAACCATATATTTCAATATACTGAAATTGCTCCATGGAAAACCAGTAGCAGATAAAGTAGTTCCATTACATTTCACATTCAAAGATAAAAGTATATCCAAATGAGATTTCCAACAAATAGCAAAGCTTCTGAAAAATACAGAGAAACAAACATTTAATACATGTCTTCCACTTAAATTTGATGAGTTGCAGAAAGAAAAACTTTTGAGCAACAAATGATACTTGTTTATGTGTGTACCTGAGGAAGAACTAATCTCAACAAATTGGAACAAAGAGTAGTCACAATTCTGATTGTTATTATATAACTGTCATCAGTAAAAAAATGTTTCTCACTTCGGATCCCAATTCCAAAGCAGCCTCAGTGATTTGTGTTCGTACCGGTTGTTGATTGTCCGATAGTGTCACCTGAAAAATAAATTTAATCAGAACCAAGTTAACAAATGAATGTGAAACTGAGAAAAGGGTAATAAAATGGAATACCTTTATTAACTCACCCTCATATTAGCCATAAAACTTTGCTCTGCATAGTTAAACAAAGGTAAAAACTCTAACCCGAATACAACAAAACCTCAATTAAAATTACAATCAATATATTACAATATGATCTAAAAAATTCACAAAAGAAATCAATCTAATTTATTTCAACAAAACCTTAAAATTACCCTATAAAAGGATTCAAAATTGTTGATTGAAGGGGAGCTGAGCAATCGAACCCATATAGCAATATATACAAATCCTTCACTTGAGTTTTTCAGAAACAAATGGAAGTGAGATGCAGAGAGTGTTTTTAATTCTCAAATAAAATAGAAGTGAGATACAATAATTTGGCTATGAGAACTAAAGCCAACATCATAGTATGAGATGGAGAAATTTCCAATGCAGATATGATACCTGCATTAATATAGATTAAATTATGAGTTTGATTGTGTTACAGAAATTTCTGCAAATTTTTTATAGCAATTTAATAGTCTTATCAAAAAATTACCTGTTTGGCCTTCTTTTTTTTATATCTTTTTTTACTATTGAATACAAAGTGAAATCTCTACCAGGGCGATGTAAATAAAAATCCTAATACATTTGTTATATCCAGCAAATATCCTGCGAGAAAATGCAAGATCTTAAGATTCTTCATCAACTGTAGCAGTAGCCTGATAAAAATTACCATCGTTAAAAGAGAGAAATGGGATCCAAGTTAATTTAAAAAAGTACAACAGACATTCAATTAGTAAAAACTGAGAAGAAACATGAATTTAATAACGGTAAATGAGAAACATGAATTTGAACATGTCATGAGTCCATGACTGATAGTACAACATCCTTTCATCAAACCTTAACCACATAGTGGTTAAAACCTAATATGTGTCGTGTAACTCACTTTCTTCAATATGTTTTTTCATCTCCAAATCTGTAGTAAATCAAACCAATAAGTATTGTAAGAAACAACTAACCTTAAGAAATTTACAATGATTGAATATGATGTTTAAAAATCAACATATTTTAATTTCCAAAATCACCTCTTTGAAACAACATAAACTACCTTTTTCTCAGCAAATATTCTACTTTCATAGATACCAGGCAAATAATAAGTGTTGGGTTCTCCTTCAACTTCATCGTATGCAACCTCATCACACCTAAACTCTACACAAGTTTAAAAAACAAAGGGAAATTGTGATTGATTCAAGACTGATCAAAAACCACTCATAAATTAAATAATTTATATAGTGACAATAGTACCTGCTCTAGTATCATATATGGATGTTTTTCAACTTCTTCTAGAATGCTACTACCATTTTTCTAAAATAAATAAAGAACAACAAAATGTTAGATAAAATTTAGTATAAAAGAATATGGTAGTGATAAAATTTTAATAAACAAATACTGATTAAACACCGCATGAACTCTGACATTAAATCCAAATCAATTTTTTCATCAAAATACTATCTCTCTCATCTTCCACATATTATTCAACAACATCAAAAGAGACAAGTTAGTGAAGAAAAACACAGCTTACGAATAGAACAGTTATGATGATGAAAATTTAGGGTTTCAGATGCATATCTACAACAACAGTAAGAATCCTCCCATCTCTGACCCGTGTAAATTTCTTGTTTCTTGTACCAATAATAATGATGCAAAAATATCAGAAAAATAAAAACCCTAAAATCCAAAAACAGAAAAATGTACAAATCAGAAGCTATGTTAAAAGTAAAAATAGAAAACCAGAAGCAGCATACCTGCTTGTTTTTTCAACCAGATCTCATCATCTTCATATCGCACTGGTGGAACATAAACAGGAACAGAAACCAGATGATGAAAGACCGAAAAGAGAGAGAGGAGAAGAGGAAAAATTAAAGACGAGAAAGAGAGAGACGGGGAATGAGGGAGAGAGAGAGAGAGAGAGAGAGAGAGAGAGAGAGAGAGAGAGAGAAAGTGAGGGAAAGAATGAATACGAGAGTGAGAGGGAGGGAGAAAGAGTGAGAGAAGGTGAGGGAAAGAAGGAATACGAGAGTGAGAGGAAGAGTGAAAGGTAAACGTGAAGGAAAGAGTGGGTTGTGATTTTCAAAAAAAACTTCTGCCATTTGGCAATATGGGTTGTTCTAATTGGACAATGAATATTAATTTGTAAATTACATAAATGGGTATTGGTCAGTGTAAATGAAATTTTAATAAAAGGGTAATTTAGGGTATTTAGTGGTATATTATAATAATTGGTAGGTAGTTGATAACTGAGTTGAGACTTCGATATAGAGGAAAACGATTTGAGATAGGGGAATGAGATCGTTTTGATGCATCTGGTTTATATTATTTAATAAGTGTTTTTTTATTTATTTCAAATGTTTATGCTCTAGGCGTATGACGCACTGCTCGAGGAATAGTTGTTTTTGATAAGGACAATGCATAATATGACTAATAATATTCATGTTGGTCAGTTTGCTCTTTGTGATAGATTCAAAAGAATTTAATTATTCATATTGTAGAATTTTTTCCGTCAACTACCTACCAATTAATAGAGTATACCACCAAACACCCTATAATACCCTTTTAACCAAATATATTTTACATTACATAATACCTTTTATGGTAATTCACTAAATCATATTTATTAACCAATCATATTGTTTCATTTATACACATGGCATAATTTCTTGAAACCTTTTCCATTACATTCAATTTGAATTTTACAAACTTTTGTAAATGTCTCTCTCTCTTCATCTCCATATTTTCTCGTCTCTCTTTCCTTCCTCCCAACCCTAGCTACTACAACCACTTAATCAATGGATGAGTCTGGATTCAGGTGTGATTGGTGATATAGATGATATCAGTGAGCATACTCGCAAACTTCTTGTTGCACATCATGCCAACTCTTTCGATGTAGTTCCTGAGAGTTCAAAAGGAAGGAATAAATATGGAAAAGGTCATAGCGGGAAATGGGGTTTGCTGGGAAACAATTTTACAGTATCACTAATGGTGCAACTTTGCGATCCTCTGAGAAATTATGAACCAGTCGGAGTGTCAATGCTTGCTCTTATACAAGTCAAAAGAGTGTTAGTCCCATCGAAACAAAAGATTTACTTGATTGTCTCATATGTTCTCTCTCATCCATCTCTTTCTCTTATTTCGTCTTATTTATGTTACAGATTCATTGTTGTGTTGATTTGTTGTTGTTGACTGATGCTTAGATTCTGGTTTGTGAATTGGTGAAAGATTGTTACAGTTATCAATGTTTTGTTCTTTGCTCACCCTGTGTTCGATGAAAGGTCTCCGCCAAATTATTTCTCTTCCTTTTGGCACATAGGTGGATATTAGTCTTGCTATGGGTATTACTGGCACAAAAGTTGATCAAGAGAGCTCTTATATCATTATATTGGATGACAATTTTGCTTCAGTTGTAAAGGTAGAATCCTCTTGTAGATACATTTATTAAAGTTGTTGATGTGTTATAGGCACAACAACTATAGGAATTATGATAGACTAATAATTAAATTCATTGATCAATTCTATAGTTTATTATTACATCAGCATTTGGCTATTGGACATTTAACTCTACTTAATTTGTCTTTGTTGTAATTTACCTGACTGTTTATTTCCTGAACAATGTCAGTGATGAACAATACTTTGTCTTTGAGTCGGGAAGATGCATGGATTCTCCAATGTTGATGGGTTTGTGAGCCTGAATCTCCGAGAGAGCGCCTTTTAAGTCAATTTAAGAAGGAGGTTGGATCTAATGGATTCTCTTTATTTGATGTGGACATAGGTTATGATGATGAAGACGGAGAAGAATATTATGGCGGCTATGGTCCTTCTTTTGAATTTGAGCAGGAGGGATTCTCTATAGATATTACGCCACTATCTATGTTGTGTGATATGTGGAAAAGGCTTGAATTTGATGATGTGAGAAGAAAACCAAAAGGCCAAATACTTGAAGACTTGGAAATAGAAGCCTTAATGCGTGAATGGGGTATCAATGAGTACACTTTTTCAACATTCTCCGCCAAAAGGCTTTGCTGGTTTTGGAAGTCCAATGCATCTATCTGAAGAACTTTCTAGATTACCTCCTCTGGTAGAAGGGTTTGGTTATTTCCTCAAAACAAAAGATGGGGGATTTCTAAGGTCTGTGACTCCCTCACTTTTTATGAATTCTAAAAGTGATGGGAGCTTAATCATGCAGGTATCCAACCCTGTTGTTATGTCAGCAGAAATGGGTTTGGGATAATGGAGACAAAGCAATATTTGGCATCAGTCGAAATTTAAAAGCTTTCGATGCAGGCAAACAAGTATGTCTCTAGAAGACATCACAGGGAAAACAATGCAACAAATATCATGGGAAGCCATGCCAAGCTTTTAGGGAAAAGACAGGTATGTCTGTTAATTTTTATTAGTAAACAAACTTGTGTTAGGTTATGGATAATGATTCGATAAAAATGTTTCATCGATTGATCAAACTTTCACGACTCTATGTAGGTAATGGCATTTGCAGCATGGTTTGTTGCCGCAGAAAGGTTCTACCCGCGTGCAAAGGGACATGAATGGATCACCGTCTGAACTAAAGTTTGATGAGTTTATTTCGAGTTCAATTGACAACCAGGGAGGTTCAGGTTTTTTTTTTCTACTAGAAGAAAATGTATTGTTGCATTCTATATTTTACCATAAATGTTATGGACTTTAATGGAAAAATATTTTGTTTTTATAGGCCTGTGATTGACTTCAATGTGAAGAAAAAAGAAGTATTGTCTGTGACACTGTGTAAGAGAAGGTTGAAAGAGAAGAAAACAAAGTTATGTCTGTGTAAAGTTTGATTAAGTTTAAGTTAAGTTGATTTTGGAATTGTAGCTCTTATTTATGTGTGCAAAGATATTTGGTTATTTATGTGAAGTTTCCGGTTATGGTTTCAGAGTCGAATTTGAATAACTCCTCTTTGATTTCTTCATCGTCGATTGTTCAGAGTTTGTACCGCTCAGATGAATTGACTAGGTTTTCGAGGTTGATGATGTTGTGTGGTTGTTTCAATGCAGGCAAACAAGTATATGCCTCTAGAAGACAATGCAACAAATATCATGGGAAGCCATGCCAACCTTTGAGGGAAAATACATGTTTGTCTATTCTTTTTTATTAGTAAACAAACTTGTGTTAGGTTATGGATAATGATTCCTTAAAAATGTTTCATCGATTGATCAAATTTTCATGACTCTATGTAGGCAATGGCATTTGCAGCATGGTTTATTGACGCAGAAAGGTTCTAACTGCGTGTAAAGGGATATGAATGGATCACCGTCTGGACTAAAGTCTGATGAGTTTATTTCGAGTTCAATTGGCAACCAGGGAGGTTCAATTTTTTTTCCTACTAGATGAAAATGTATTGTTGCATTCTATATTTTACCATAAATGTTATTGACTTTAATGGAAAAATATTTGTTTTTTATAGGCTTGTGATTGACTTTAATGTGAAGAGAGAAAGAAGTATTGTCTGTGACACTGTGTAAGAGAAGGTTGAAAGAGGAGAAAACAAAGTTATGTCTGTGTAAAGTTTGATTAAGTTTAAGTTGAGTTGATTTTGGAATTGTAGCTCTGATTTATGTATGCAAAGATATTTGGTTATTTATGTGAAGTTTCTGGTTATGGTTTTGGAGTTTGTACCACTAAGATGAATTGACTAGGTTTTCGAGGTTGCTGATGTCGTATGCTTGTTTCAATGATGTTTCAGATTCAATATTATGAGTTTTGCATAAATGGCATTAGCTTGACCCTTTGATATAAAAGATTAGGGGGCTGCATTGTAGATTCTGCACCTGTTGCAAATTCTGATCCATAGGTAAAAGCTTTAGCGATTTTCAGACTCACTGAATACTGTCATTTGATCCATTGGCAACAATGAAGATTTAGGATCAAAACATGCACCTGTTGTCTCTCAATGAGTAGTCGAAGTACTTGTAGCAGTGGGAGCAACAGAGATATGATCACTCCATCTTGCTTAGAAGTTGGATTTTGTAGACAAAAGAGAGCAAGGTTTGTATCTCAATTATAATTTTATTAATTTTGGAATAAAAAATGCAGCAATGACTCTGATTGCTTGCTCAATATTCACTAAAACTATTCCAAAAGTATGATCTGTTAACTATATATTTGTATTTATTCTATAGGCTGGAAGTATCAAATATTGATAGTCATGCAAAAATGAGGTGTCCAGTTGCCGATCTCATGAATGATCTTGGTAGATTATTTGGCACTTTGTCTTTTTATGAATCTTTATGGATATTTTCCTCTGTTGTATTGGACTTGGGCAAAAAACAATTAATTGGTTAAGTGTTTGTTTCGAAGTATGTCGATTCAAGGACTAAGATTGAAAATAAATTCTTAGTCATACATTACATGTGCATCATTTTCTCCTTACAACCAAATAATATTAAGGTTTGTTTGTTATTTTCTACCGATCTTTTCTACAGGCATACCATTTGTCTAGAGACCACAAACCTGATCTTGAGATTGAGAAGGAAAGAATTTCGAAAGCCGGTGGTTTTATTCATGCAGGAAGAGTTTCTTCCTGCTATAAAACAAGTTGTAACTGTCAATCCATATATAAATACTGCAAGTTTGTCACTGTGATGCAATTCAACTAACAGCCTTAGTGATGCACATATCATATTTCCCATTTTCTCTATTATATAACCCCTAATTAATTTCATATGTTATGACGTATGATTGATATATTATTTTTGCTTTAATATTATAATTATAGGTTCTGCTTTGTGATGAAGATGAATTTATGATTCTAGCTTGTGATGGCATATGGTACTTTTCTTATGCCTTCATATGTCCATTTGATTCTGAACATTGTGATCTATTTGAGATGGCAATAATCGATGTTGTTGCGAATAGTATTTGTGCGTTATTGTGGAGGCTTTTTGGTGGTGCTTAAATACCATAACCACTTATATAACAAAAATATAAATTTAAAGCTAAAAATGGGAAAGAAATATATATATATATATATATATATATATATATATATATATATATATATATATATATATATATATATATATATATATATATATATAATCCTGTTATGTAAGGTATGCTGGTATTAAAGATTTCTTACTGTTTCATAATAAATAAAAATAGAATCATGTTATGGAATCAAGCATAATTTTTTGAAGTTCACAATCATTTTTTTAAAAATCACTTCTGTTAAAAAAAATATAATCATCATGTAGTGTTCATTTTATGTTTTATAAATTCATTTAAATATTGCAAGTGGAAGGGACAAGCAGGTAACATATGTGTTGCATCATTTGATTAGAGCTGCAATGGAATCTGCAAATCAGTTGAGAAGATTAAATATGTGCACTCGAAATACGACGAGGGGACAAAGTTGTTTGGAGTGCTTTATTTTAGGTAGAATATTCAAAGGAGAATGAATTTTTTCTTGATTTGCTCTGTTTCACACAAAATGAACAAAAAACACTATTAAAATATTAGGAAAATTGTTGGAAATATGTAGAATTACCGAGTGTCATCACCTTCCCGTCTCTATTAATTCCAGTATAGTCTTATATTAGTTTTAGTTATTAGTTTTGTTAAATGTTGTAAATAGGCCCCTAATCACATTTTGAGGATCAAAATGTCTAATATTATATTTCAAATGTTTTTCTCATACCCGTGCGGATGCACGGGTCTTCTACTAGTTTTATTGGAGGGGAAATCAGTATAATATGTTAACCTCATTTTCCAAAATTGATTACACTATACCCCATGAGCATGCTTGCTGAATAGTCCCTTCTTATGGTTGACTAAAGTAACGGCTAGGGTTTGTGGACGTTATGTCTACCAACCGGGTTTTTCGGCCCAATTTGAATTGACCAGCTGATGGATGATCATGGGCTGAAACATTCATGTGATTTTGTTTCCTTTTCATTTGAAATAATAAGATAATAAGTGAACTCAAATAAACCTTGTTTTTGTCATAAAAGAAACCAAAGAAATAATTAACATTTCTTTTTAATAACTCCTAAGTAGAAAAATTAAAAAAAATAAGTTTTTTTTACTTGTTAAAATTTAGTAGTGTTTGTTTTTTAATTGAATCTTCTTTTCAAAAGTTTGTGTGGATGATTAATTTCTAATTAATTGACACTTGCATGATGGTTTGTATGCTTGTCGACATGGTTTTTTTATGTTGTTTGTATGTCTTGTATGAACGTGAATGTTATTCTCGCATTTTGATAATAAATTGCTTAGTAAAATATGAACGCATATTAAGACTAATCATTTCAAAAGATAATAAAATTTATTGGTCCAACGCCAAGTAAATCTTCACACTTCACTTCATACACACACATAAGTCGATCATTCTTTGATCGCCATCTGCACTATTTTATACTTCACATTTTTCTCAACTTTTTTCAACTTAAACGAATCAACGTATCGCGCTTGTTTTCCATAGTCAACCATAGTACTTGATCCACATATCAAATTACATCCAACTCTCCCAAAGTAGAGTGCATCGTGCCTCGCAATCAATTTCGAACTCTTGTAAGTCGACCGCATTGTGCCTCGCCATCTACTTTAACCTAGCCCATTAAGCTCTTTTACTGTGAATCTTAAAACCTTTCTCATACGAATCCAAACATCGATTACGTTGAGTCATTTTCTTAAAGGTGTAAAAGAGAAATGTGGAATCTTCTATGCTTCTCCTCAACTATTTGAATATGAGGCATTTGTCTCGTAGGCGAGCAGTTGATACCTTTTCATTTCAAAACACTTAACCTTTATTAAACTCATATTTTCTCAAAGGTGTAAAAGAGAGTTGTCGGATCTCCGATGCCATTCCTCAATTGTTTCTGTGTGAGGCATCTGTCACACACGTGAACAATTGACGCCTCTAAAACAAACCAACAAACGATCAACCATTTTCTTAAAAATTAAGACACTTAACGATTATCAAACACTTTTTAAACGGTGTAAAAGAAATTTGTCGAATCTCCGATGCCTTTCTTCAATTGTTTTTATGTGAGGCATTTGTCACGCACGTGAGCAGTTGACGCCTCTAAAACGAACAACCAATCAAACGTAGTACCACGAACTACGGAGCTCTGACTTTCCCATTGCACGAGGGAATTACTTAGGAACGAGGATCTCAATCCTTGCCAAGCACCCTAGGTACAAAACCACCCATTCTCCTTACTCGTTTACCCTTAAGAAGACATTAACATAAGTTAACACCCGATCAAAAACTAGACTAAGAGGTTCCCGTTGAGTACAACAGACGTAAGAGGTGCTAATACCTTCCTCTTGCGTAACCGACTCCCAAACCTAGAATTTGGTTCCAATGACCAACTTCTTTCCGTTTAGGTTTTATCTATATCTTCCTTTTCTTTCGTTAGAATAAATAGAATTAGGTGGCGACTCTGTTGTTTGTTTTTCCGAGTCCTTCGCGAGGATCATATTTTTCGAGGTACGACAGATGGAAAATCTGTCGGGGACCTAGCTCCATGCATAAGAGAGTCGAGCCTAACTTATGATAGTTTGTGCTTGTGTGTTAGCCTTGCTTGTTTTTCTTCTTATTTGATTGTGTGCTTTCTCTTATTCATTTTGATTGAATACTTTCTATCATTTATTTATTCGTTTATCCATATTATTTTTATTGTGGGGATTCTTTGATCATTGGTACTGAGTGAGATAGGCTCACTACCCACGCTTGAGAAAAACCTAGGACTAAATTGATGGTTGTGTAGTGGAGGACTATGGGGAATCTTCCTCATAGGACGAAGCAAAAACCATCACTTGGAGTATATTCTCTTGGAAATATTGGAATATTATGAATCTTCGTCGTAGGACAATGTTTTCAAGTTGAGTTGTTGACTCCAGGGATCTTCAAATCAATCCATGGTGGTTAGTAGTGTTAACTTTCGAGATCTTTGTAACTCAACAGGTTATGCGAAAAATACAATCAGACTAGATCCCTTAAACGCGTTACTATCTGACAATAATATTTTCAACCTCAATCGATGATGTCTGAGAACCTTAAACCTATGATTGATGGTTGTGTAGTAAAAGCCTATGAGGAATCTTCTTTGTAGACTGATACGAAGACCTCACCTAGAAACAATTGTTTCAAAGATATTATCATCGGATGGATCTCCGTCATGGAAATAATTTCTTTGACGAGGAAACATGCTTCTGGGCACCTACCCTTTTTAGAACCTACCCATGGGGCTCCGCTGATCAGAGATACCCGTGCCTGACTCCATCTTCAGAATCTGTTTAACCTGTGATCTTGAGCTTTATCATTTACATTTGCATTCATTTGCATATCATTTGCATTCATTCGCATATCATTTTCCAAAACAAAACAAAAAACTCATTCCATCTTTTACACATTGAGCCAGGTGATTTCCCGACACCAAACCCGTGGTAGCTGCAGAGTGCTTGAAGTAAGATCAAATAGAGATAAAAGTCTGATCGGACAAACTAGATTGGAAGTTGTGGTAGCTATGTCAGAGAACAACCGTCAGCATATCATGATCGACACTAAGGGTTCACTTTCAAGTTTCACTAAGATGACTAACCCATTGTATGGTCATGTGCTTGATAATGATTCTCCACGAGTGAACATCCCTACTCAATCCCATATGATACCATTGACCGATCCTATGAAAGAAAGACTTCATGCCCTTGAGGAGAAAGCAAGATTAATGGAAATGCATGGAACGCCTGATCTCAATGTTGTTGATATGTGCTTAGTGCCAGACTTGGTAATTCCTCTAGAATTCAAGGTACCCAAATTCGAGAAGTATACATGTCTTAGTTGCCCAAATCGTCATTTGGTGATGTTTTGCCAAAAAATGACCACGCATGCTCGTGAAGATAAATTGTTGATTCACTTCTTTCAAGACAGTTTGAGTGGATCATCTTTGAGTTGGTACACAAATTTAGAAAGAAGTCGTATCCAGTCATGGAACGACTTAGCTAGTGCATTTCTAAAGTAATAAGAGTACATTGTGGACATGGCTCCCAGTCGTATACAGTTGCAAAGCCTATCTAAGAACACTGGTTGAAGGAGAGAGGATGTTCTCTATAAATAGGACAAAGCTAGCCTTAAAAATGACAAAGTTTCCTTGAAAATCAAATGCATTCTTAGTCAAGACTCGTTATTTTAAGTACAAAAGCTTCTCCATCCAATAAAGTGAACCGGCCAAAACAAGATTTGCAAGCACGCGTTTCACACTTATACCATCCACACATCAAAGGTCATCCTCTATTCACATGTTCTAAAACATGTTCTGACAACCCACTACAACATTGTACACATCCCCTGAAGAATCCAGCATAAATTGCAGAGAGCAGCTTTATACAATATAGCCTTTTGGACTCCTAGGATACTCCTTATCTGGATCATAAGGACATGCACACCACAACCACTAAGTAATAAAATAATCAGGAAAATATACTTAGTAGAACATGTCACAACATGTTGTGTAACATCACAAAACCTGGTTAAGGTATTACTCCCCCTTAACTCCACAAAATCAGTTGCATGGACTTGTAGCAAACTCCCCCTGTCAAGGATACTCCATGCTTTTCTGTACTTTGATGAAAGGAAAACATAAGACGTATCTTCATGTCTTCAAGAGCTCACCCTATGTTCAATTCCCAATTGAAACATTCACTTCTTGTACCAAAGCATACTTGATCCCTTCATGATTTGTAGTTACCACAGACTACACAAACTTCTACACACAGGTTCTTGAAACAACATTGGCCCAACATAATATCTTTAAAGTACTTTGGCCATACAATCCAGATAAAACACATTCAAACTAATTCAGAATTAGAAAGAATGTCCATAAATAAACTTATAAGCAATCAATACCTGATCTACTCCAGTCTCTTCTACATGTTTCTTCCAATACAGATCAACTACTTCATCATTATCCCATATGATTAGGTAGGCTAATAATAGAAACCATGTATACAAACACCTAAGATAATGTACTAACACATATTTAGAACATTTTCCACACACTAAGACCTTATCACCATGATCCCAGATGTGTTCCACCAACTGGACTTACTATACCATAGTAATCCAAGAACTGAAAATTTTCAACTTCATTATGCCACCAGCTAGAATCAGAAATCCAGAAAACCACCTTCAAGAAGAACAAATCTCCTTGAGTCTTCAACTCATCACTCTTCTATCCAAGAGTAATTTGTTCCAAGACAATCGTCAAGAACAACCAGCTGCCACACTCTGATTATCTTGATTCTTCAAATCCACTATAGAGATCAACCAATTGCCACACTTTGATCACCTCTTTTATGAATCCTCATATGAAGAAGTCAATTTCCACACTTTTCTTCTTCACGTTTATGAGAAATCTTCCAAAGATATCCTGATCAATAAAGTTGATTTTCACCAAGCTGTCAGGCCTTATGAAGCATTCAATCCCTGTAGATCATTCTATCTTAAATTGATGTGCCATTTCATGAATTAGATTCTGATGTTGAACTATATGTTTGAACATTGTTAGTCCATATCCAGCTATTAAATTCATCTATTTCTCATGCCACTTGAAAGAACATCCTTCCTTTACAGAACAAGAGTTCCATGCTCTCGTAGACTTGACTTATTTACCAAGTTTGAGTAGACAACCTCCATCCTATTGGTTTTGCAGAAAATTCTACCAATATCACATATTGATGAGAAACTGCCACTGTTTTCTCCAAAGTCTTCAAACCTGCCACTATCTGAATCTTCAAAAGGAATGGTCCATAACTACACCTTGAAGCAATACCAAGGATGACATTTCTCCCTGAGTAAAGCAATCTTCACAAAGTCCTGACGATTTATCATTAATAGTCTGCATCCACCAAAAATAGTCTGCATTCTTGCACCAAAACACCACAGATGGCACTACTTAACTCCCCCTTTCATGAACAACCAAAGCTCCTTTTTGAAGATAAGCATTAGTTACTCAGAACACTTTCTGAACCATAAGATTCAGACTGCAGATATGCATACTTCCAGATAAATACTAAGTCTCCCGTCTAAGTATCCATCTATATGCATCATAAAAACAATAGACAAATACCAAGTATCCCGTCAAGGTATTTACTAATGGTTAGATAAGATTACCTCCTCACACAAGGTTGAACATGTAATCTAACTTCTTATTATGCAAAATCTGACACTTTATGAGATGATGTTCTAACATTTTTTCAGACATCATTAGTATCGGTCACGTAACCCTCCACAATAAAAATATGCAGGGGCACAGGGGAATCAACCATCGGTAGTTGATTTGGCTTCCAAAACACATACATAAGCAGCAATTGGGACACTTCAACAGACTTCTCCTTCAGGTCCAGTAATCAGACTGAAGTGAGATGTCTTCACACATAATATAGATACTGATCAACTATATCCACATCAGTCAACTCCACCAGTTGACACAACTTGACCTTCATGTACAAGGAGTCTTTATGAAATAATCCTCCTTGAAGCTCAGGCATAACACTCTTGTAGAAAGGACCAAAAATAAACTGTTCTCAGGAGAAAAACACATGTTGATCACTCCTTGACAAACACCCATAACTAAGCAAAGTTCTAGGGCTAGAACTTTCTTAGACACACCATACAGATGCCTCCTCTTCCAGATCAGGAGTAGGTTCCAAACACTTGTGAAATAAACACAGTAGTTTAGCACCCAAGCATCTATGTAGCCATTCCTTGGACAATAAAATCATGCATAATTCTGATGTGATGTTATCATTCCAAGGATCACACAGAGATCTACAAACAGAAGATATGTCTGTTAATAGAAGTCTTCAGATCTCCAAACAACCACTTCTCTTCACAAAGCCTTGAGTGGACTTGAAAAAGAGTCTTCAAGTATCATTAGCATAGTTGACAGAAGCGGATAGATATATATCCCCAAAACCATAGGATATATCTCCAGAGAAGAGCAACCTTCTCACACAAAGGAGTTATCAGGTGGATAAGCAGCGGATAACAAACTCATTAGAAGCTTCAAGTGTCACAAATTAGCCCTAGAAATTATCTCTAGGTGACACCAGCAACCATAGTTTTGAAAATAAATCAAACCTATCACAATAGCAGCACGAACCCCATGCTACAACAACAAAACAAACCATCCTCTACTTCTAGGGATCATCCACACATCTAAATAGCTTTTTAGTAGAAGCCTTCTACCTTGATCATGAACCAGAAAGTATCCCCCTTGGATCTCATCCAGAAATAGACTAGGATGCCTGCTCTGATACCAATTGAAATTCTGGTATGACAGACTCAGATGTCGAATATGATGTTGAGACATCTTATACATTCCTTATAAACATGGTAAGGCATACATAACATCATATTTAAAATTATGATATATCAGATTCAAACATTCTTCAGGATGTTGTCACATCTGATATGATATTAAGTTCAGGTACTACATAATAATAGAAAACAAAAAAGCTATAAAGAACACAGCTGAATTGTTAACCAAGTTCAATCAAATCAATCTACTATGGGAGCTACCAAGCCAGGTAGGAAATCCACTATGTAATATAAATTCAAAGACTTCTCAGTAAACACCTACAATTTACAGTCTTCTCACTTAATCAGTACTTGTGCAACTTCTACTTAGGAACTCCTAAATATGAGAAACTCATCCTCACTTCCAATCACCTCAGTGATGTCTCACAGTCCTCAAAAGTCAATTGCTGATATTGACAGCTTCAAACCTATACAAAAATTCACAAACAAAAGCAACACTTCCATTACAAAAAACTTAACCTTACTTAGCAGCTTCAGTTAAGTACAACACTTCTCTTGCTTACAAGCTTCGAGAATCACAAGTGAAACAACCACAACAGGATTCCTTGTTGCGCACGGCTGCCATAAGAACACAACCCTAATGATATTACATTTTCGGTTAGGTTGGTTGTTTCTAAACTAAGTTACAAGGTTTCTTTTATAACTTATTCCCAACTGGATTTGGGCCTAAACAATCACATCAATAGCTGCTCCAAAAATGTAGAAACAATCTGCTTACAAAATAAAAAAGATCTTCAAATCTAAAAACTCCTAAAATATCTCTAAATATAGAAACTCTATATTTTTCAATATTTGTCTTCAGTGTAAATTTGAGTCTTCAAGATCTTTTACAATCAGCGTCATTGGATTGATTTAAATCTTCAAAATAATTTGTTTCTGTTGAAACCAAAACAGAAACTTCAATCCATCTTCAGCAGTTCATGATGTCGACTGAACTGTCTTGACATCTTCTTTGACATGTTGTTCCAGATGTTGAAACATTTCAACACAACATGTTTGGGCGCATACAAATGGATTATTTGCTTTATATATTATGTGTTTTACAAAGATCCTGTACATACTGTAATACCCCGTATTTTGTTTAAAGTTTTGGACAATATTAATTGGTAATAATATTATTTCGGAATACTCTAAGAAATTTTAATGGAACTGAATATGGTAATTCATGGGATTATATTTTATTAATTGATATTAGCTGACTCAGAGGTTTTATAAAATATCAGATTAAGAGACATTTTCGAATACTCTCTAATTTTTGACCTATCGGTAAAAATATAAGCTTTTATATTTTTATATATATAGAAAGATTATAAGAGAAAGAAAAAGTTGGTAAGAAAAGAAGAAAAGGAGAAGAGAAGAGAAGAAGAAGAGAGAAAAGCCCTAAAGCTCCAATTCCTCATTCCCGATCATCCGTCCGTCGAATCAACTCAATCTTTCCTCCAATCTTCATCTCTCGAGGTGGGTTCTTAGTTAGAAACTTTTATCTTTGATTTTGGTTGAGTTTTAGAAATGTTTGTGGTTAGGGCTTAGTTGGAAATCTAAGAAAAATCGGAAGTTTAATGGTTAAAACTCGATTAAAACCTACCTAAAATACTTACATTATGATAATAGATACGTTTGATCATGTCTTGTTGCATTGGTTGATGTTTGGGTGTGATTGGGTGTGGGAAGAGTGTTTTCCCGTAAGGCTGGAACTTCCTAAACTGGTGTAGCTCACTCAGCGAAAGTTCCAGGGCGATTTTCGCTCAGTGAGAAGGGACTCGCTCAGCGAGACCTGTAGTTTTCAACTTTGGTTTTTAATTCGTAACTTATGATTAGGGTATCCGTTTTGAGCGTTCTGTCGCTCCCCGGATTTCCATCCTGGTACAAACGCGAAAGTGGCGCGGAAAAAGAATAGAGTCGCCAGCCAGGCATTTTTATCCCGAAGAAAGGGAATGGTAATGCTGCACAAACCAGAAGGAAGAAGAGGAAGGACACAGGTCCTGCGAACCAAAGAGACTGAGTTCGGGAGTCGGTTACGACCTGGGAAGGTATTAGCACCCAGATCGTCCGCCGTACCCGACGGGATCCACGCTTGCAAAGAATACTGTTTCAAAGGGTGAGGGTATGAAAACTGCAGCAAAAGAAATGAAAATGAAAAGAAACTGGAACTGGAAAAGAAATGAAATAAGAAACAAAGAGAAAAATGTAGGGAAAATAAAGATTGTGCTCGAACGGGCCCTACCCCGCTGCCTACGTACCTCATCAGGATAATGAGGATCAGAGACGCCGTAGTTCCCCTAACTAGGGGTACTAAAAGGAAATTGCTTGTGAATTAAAGCTTGAACTGCCTAATGCCATTGCTCAGGTGTTGCAGACTCGGACGACGAATGCGTAACCGTCTTGCAAAGTGACAAGTAGGAGCAAGTTCGCGTACGGAGCGAAGGAGGTGAGAAAAGAATTCCCGAAGGGAAGATGCTTATTGTTTGTTTGGTGTTTTTTAGAAGCTTTTATGAGTGAAAGTTTGCATAGGTAAGTGTACCTAAGTCTTACTCAATGGGATGTGTACATCTCACATCATCCCGAAATGGAATGCGCAAGAGGCACACCTATCTATGGAGGAAATCCCCAAAGCTAGTCCCACAAGTGAAGACTCAAGCACACTGACCTATTACCATTATTAAGTATTTTTGTGGTTTTTTGGTTAAGAAGTGTTTTTTAGCTTTTCTTTGTAAGGTACTCATGCTAAGACCTATCCACCACGAGTGATAACTCACACCTCGCCCCGAAACGGAACGCGTGCAAGCATCTCATAGCAAAGTCTCATGTCACATGAAAGCACTCAACCTTTATTAAGTGAATTAGAATTAAGTTTGAAGATGAGAAGAGAAATAGAACCAAAGGAGCAAAAGGAAAAAACTAGGGGGGAAGTTTCTATCCTAAGTTAGGATGCATGGAGTTCCTAGGGTTTGTGAGGTCTTTCTAACCTAAAAAGGATCTCAAGAGAAGAAGAAGAAGATAAAAGGAGAGATGAGAAAGGCCTAAGCCCAACAAGAAGATGTTAGTCCATATAAACAATATGAGGAGAGATGAGAAATGGAGATGTGGAACTCAATTCCCACATCTCAAACTTACCATAGCCCCTGCAAGGTTAGTGTAACAACACAAAATCAAGGCATGCACCAACAAGTCAGAAGCTACTCAAGCATATAGGCATGGAAAAGAGTTCACAAGATGATAAGCAAAGCAACACAAAACCATATTGAGATGATTAGAAGTGAAACAAGTGCAAAGAAGGCATGCATAACACTTAAAGAAATAAAGCACATAAAAGAGACCCAACACCAAGACTCAAAGAGATTCAAACCCTATCATAAGACCAGGAGCAACCATAGACCTCTAAAGGACCCCAAAAGATGAAGAGAAGTTGGCACAAGTGCCCTTCTAAACTTAAAAGAGACTAGAAGACTCAAAGAATGCAAAACAAGGCAAGGTGAGGAGGAAAATACCCAAGAAAAAGATCCAAGCACTTAAAAAATTCTACCCAACCAGAAAAGTACTCTCCAAACACAAAGAATTGAGAATCCAAAAGGGTTTGCAAAAATACAGCACCAAACTAGGTCAATGAAGCTCAAGGATGCAAGGTATCACCATTTAAGGTTTTGAAAATTAAGGTACAAGTAACTCAAGAAAAGTCCAGCAAGGAAATTTGTGAAAAATCCAAGATAAATCATGAAGATAGTAGAGTGTCTTAGGATTTGAATGCAAAAAGAATGGGGTTCATAGCTTAAAGGATGAGAAAAATAGAAATTGGACAAGGCAGATTGGTCTATGAGAGTTCACAAGAAAGCAATGCTCAATGTTGAATTTATTTGGCCACGTGGGATAAAAATAAAAATCTGGAAAAATCATGATAAGAAACTAGATGAATCAAGGAGTGCATACGAATATTTTTGGATTTTTTAGAGTTAAAGAAATATTTTAAAGGAACTAAAAGCAAATGGAATAAATTGGTAAAGGAAAAAAATGAAAATAAAGCAAATGGGCCAATGGGGTGTGAAGAGCAACTATGCTTAGTTAAAAAATGCAATGGGCCGCGCATGAGGGGGTGCTGATAGCGCTGAATATGCAGCCCCTTCTTCTTCATGAAGAAACCCTAAAATTCTCACCACCATTAATGAACAAAACCCTAACCCTAAACCCTAGCTTCATGAAAATCCAAACTAAGCCACGGTCGGCCATGAAACTCTCCAGAATACATAATCTAACATCACTAAACAAAAATACATGCTTGGATTGAATTAAAAATCAAAGAAACTCAAGATATGAATGAAAATAAAATTGTCCATGAAACTTTAAATCACCATAACTTTGTGAATACTCAACCATTTCACAAACTACAAAGAGCATTGTAACCAGCACAACATGAGGATGCTAAAACACACAACCAAACACATTTTTATGAGATTTGAAATTTGAGTGTACCTAAGATGTTGTTCAAAATTTGAAGTCAAGAATGGTATAAAATGATGGCAAATGATCTCCTTATCCCCTTAGATGCAAAATAAATGCATCTAAGGCTTTGCAAGCTTGTAAATCCAGCAATGTGCTTCCTTGTGCTTCAAAGCTTCTCAAATGGCCACTTGAACAAACTTCACTATAAATCTAGATCCATGGGTGCTTAATGATCCTTGAGGTAAGAGGAGTATGAATATGGTCTTGGATTGAAGAAAGCTTGCCTAGGTCAAAAGTTATGGCACAAAATGCAAATGTGCACAAGGAATGGGAAATGGATGATTCTTGAAGAATAATCCAAACAAATGGTATGGAAATGATCTATGAGTGATGAGGATTAAGAATCCAGCAAGAGTTTTGTGAATGGATTCTTGTAGCAAGAGTTTGTGGAGAATGAGCAATTTTGCATAAGAGATGAGAATGAGAGAATGGGTGTGTGTTCTGGCTGCCTCTAACCCTAATTCTGATTGTTATGGAATATATATGGCAATGCAAAAGGGTTAGAACAAATGCACGTGAGAGAGAGCTGATTTTTGTAAAAATGCAATTTTGGCCTAAGTGTGCCATAGGCATGCCAAGCTCATGATTTGCTGGCCTCTATTGCATGTGCATTCACCATCCCACCAATGATTCCCAGCAAACAACTTCAGCCCTTGGATGTAAGCTATCACACAATTGCCATGCCTTGTGCAAATTCAAGTGTAAAATGCAAGTTTTATGGAACTTTTTCATGTGCATGAATTTTTCCACTTTTCTTTGAGCCAAATGACCTAAATGGGATGCATTTTGATTGTGTAAACTTACTTTGGACATAGCATAGCAAACTATCCATTTTTGAGCCTTTGTGCAAATGGGTTGGCCTTGAAATTTTGGAATTTGCCCTAGAATGCTCAAATTTTCGAGGGACTTATAGAAAAATCTATAAATCTCCAGAAAATGCTCTTGTACTTTTTAAAAATGGAAGCCCTTACTCTCCAACTTTCATGTTTACTTTGGGTCCATTTGAAGATTTTTTGATCAAGTTAAGGCCTTGTGAAGTTTTAGGTCAAAATAGCCAAAAATATTAACTTTTCCATGACCAACTTTGTGCACTTTTGCCAAAACCCCTCAAACCACCAAAATTCTTGTACTTTAAGCTCACCAAACATCTTATAACATTGAATAGACCTCATTTGGCCAAAAAAAATTGGGTTAGACCCCTTGGAATGACACAGTTGACTTTTTCTGGGCCCAGTTGACTTTCTGCTTCATCTGCAAGTAACTGAGGCAATGACTGACTTCCACTTGGAATTTTTCCATGAAAATTGACATGTAGGAACCTCTTATCATATAGAAAACATTGCCCAAAAGAGTTGGCCAAAATTATGAGGTTAAGGCCCTTGAAGCCAAAACCCTAATTTGGTTGCACTGCTTAGGAGCCTTGCATTGTCTTGAAACTTGTGATGATTAAGCAATCTTCTGAGCTTTTACAAGTGAACTTGGCCTTGCCAAAGGAGTCTAGACTCATCATAGGCCCCCCACAAATCCATTGGAACCCTTGCCTTGGCTTAAATGGCCTTCAACACCTCCCTAGATGGCCATATGCCTCATGCTAGGGCTTGATGCTTGTCATGCTTTATTTTTCTATGCTATAATGCTATATATATGATATGCTTATGATGCATATGGTGTATTATGATGCTTAAAATGAAGAGGGCAAATTTGGGGTTCTACAGCTGCCCCTATTCAAGCAACTGTTGATCTGAAAAGGACGATTGCCTCCGCTTTCGATCGTTCAAGATAAACTGTGGTTGGATACCCAAGAAAAACGGAAATTTGCGCTCTGATGCAGAAACAAGAAATGGGAAATAAACCCAATCCAATGACGTTGCAACTGAGCTGAAAGATGAGCAGACGAGCTCTTTCTAACGAAACCAAAGGTTCTGATGAAACATGAAACAGACGAATCTTCGAATGACCGGTGACGCCAGGTGTAGAGAGCGGACGAGCCCTTAAGAATCTTCAAAGTAACCTGAGATAGACGAATCTCCTTCACTAATCCTTACGCAGATAAGTGGAATAAGACGGACGAGTCTTCTTCGGATAACCCTTACGCAGGTTCCGGGAATGCATATAAGTCTGTGGGATAGACATGCAACTAGGATGGACGAATCCTCTTCACGAATCCTTACGCAGATAAGTGGAATAAGACGGACGAGTCTTCTTCGGATAACCCTTACGCAGGCTCCGGGAAGGCATATAAGTCTGTGGGATAGACATGCAACTAGGATGGACGAATCCTCTTCACGAATCCTTACGCAGATAAGTGGAATAAGACAGACGAGTCTTCTTCGGATAACCCTTACGCAGGTTCCGGAAATGGTTTTGACGTTTTAATCCCACCGTCAGGGTTTTCAACCTCTTCACGAATCCTTACGCAGATAAGTGGAATAAGACGGACGAGTTTTCTTCGGATAACCCTTACGTAGGTACCGGGAATTGTTTTGACGTCTTGATCCCACCGTCAGGATTTTCAACCTCTTCAATGCGGACGAGCATTGGAATGATCATCAAAGAAACACGGACGAGTGTCATAAGTCGACGATACGGACGAGTACCGGACAATGATCCGAGAAACACGGACGAGTGCTTCTGATATTGATACGGACGAGTATCAGCTTATTCCAGACGATCTTCAAAAGAAAATACCAAACACGGACGAGTGTCGGGGCGTGCGGACGAGCACTAGATAAGTAATAGACACGGGCGAGTGTCGAAGGATGCAGACGAGCAATCTTCAAAGGAGTAACAAGCACGTACGAGTGCTAAGAGATGCGGTCGGTCATCAAGTAAAGATGCTAGCACGGACGAGTGCTGATGAATACCTCAAATAAAGAGGGATCTGCTGAGGAAAAGGCACGGACGAGTGCTGAAAGAGGATGAGCATCAAATAAAGATGCTAGCACGGACGAGTGCTGAGGAATACCTCAAATAAAGAGGAATCTGCTGAGGAAAAGGCACGGACGAGTGCTGAAAGAGGATGAGCATCAAATAAAGATGCTATCACGGACGAGTGCTGAGGAATATCTCAAATAAAGAGGAATCTGCTGAGGAAAAGGCACGGACGAGTGCTGAAAGAGGATGAGCATCAAATAAAGATGCGAGCACAGACGAGTGCTAGTAGACATAGACTCTACTGGGGAAAGTGCACAGGCGAGTGCTACAAAGTGCTAATTCTTCTGGAGACTGCGGATGAGCAAACTGAATCATCATATAAGTGTCTAAGAGTGCGAACGAACACTGAATAAGTATCAACACAGACAAAGGCTGATTATGTTGGGGAAGTAGACAATTCCATTCTGGCTGGGGAATGAAGTCCTGGCGACCTGTGGGAGAAGATTCCGGCAACCTGCTGGGGACTCAAAACTTTTTAACTCTGACAGAAACGAAGGATTGGCTACCTGATGCTTGCTGGAGAGGCTTTCACTGGAAGAAAGACGACTCTGCGTGAGGTATACTTCGTTTAACTGCTTTGAAACTCTGCTAAGAATCTGATCACCCTGCTCTGACTCCACTGGGGAGACTTTCTTCTTGCTCTGCTGGGGGAATCCCTTGGGAATGAGAATCCCGATGACTCTGTGGGGAAATGAAGTTACCTGCAATTCTGCTGGGCAAGGAGAACTTCTAGCGATTCCATTGCGGATAATAAACTTCTGACAACTCCACTGAGGATGGGAGACTTCTATTGACTACTGCTGGGGATTGACCCGACCTCTGGGGAGTGCAGGTGTTCAGATACCTGTTGAGAATAAGTCACTTGTAAACAGGTGCTCTGCCGGGGAAATATCTCTACTTGGAGACTAACCCTCTGCTGCTTGAGGATACGGTGATAACCTGCAAATCCTGCAATAACCGAATACACACGTATGCACAAAGATTGGTACAACCTGATCTATTCATCTGCCGTCACCTGACACTCAAAGCGATGTTAAGTGTCTCTACAATGTCATTTTTATCAGTTTGAAAAGCAACATGTTTCGCATGCCATGTTATTTGTCAAAAATTCAGGACATTCTTGTAAACAAAATAAACATAACACGGTGTTTGACTGAATATTCTTTTTATTGATTGGCCTCTGAATAGGCAAAATTTTACATCAGGAAGTAACCACCTGGAAAGAGGTAGCTACTGTAAAATTGAGAAAAGAAACTATCATAATGGCAGTGGCACGGCATTCCAAAGAGTTTCCTTCCTGCTATGACTGGCATATCCTCGAGACTTTCCATTCCGTCTTCGGTCTTCTGAAGAGAATGAGGGGAGCTGATCCCTACCCTTCTGATATGGTCAAGTTGTTTGAAGCGGTGATGTGGTTCAGATAAACCGGAGCGCAATTGTTCGCTTATTCCCTGATTTTGCGTGGATCGCCCTTTCGGGTTTTCAATCCACCGGGTTACCCTTTTTTGCCTGAGTTGTCCGATATGGCTTTTCAACTCAGCGGGTGTACATTTTTTTTAAGCTTTCCCTAATTTTTGCCCGAGCTTTTATTCTGTTTTTAGCTCGCCGGGATGCCCTTTTTTTTTGCTTGGACCATAATTCTGTTTTTGTGTCCAGCAGGTCTTTTATGCGAAGTATTTTTTAACTGCATCCGAGTTAACAGGGTATTGGAAGTCTTCGCCATCCATAGTGGTGAGCATCAGTGCTCCGCCTGAGAATACTTTCTTCATCATGAATGGTCCTTCATAATTTGGGGTCCACTTGCCCCTGTGATCTGAACTGGGAGGAATGATTCTCTTGAGTACAAGCTCGCCTACTTGGTACTCCCGAGTACGTACTCGCTGATCGAAGGCTCGCTTCATTCTCCTTTGATAAAGCTGGCTATGACAGATATCTGCTAATCTCTTTTCCTCAATTAGGCATAGTTGATCGTATCGAGCACGCACCCACTCAGCCTCATCAAGCTTGACATCCATCAGCACCCGCAATGAAGGGATTTCCACTTCAACAGGCAAAACTGCCTCCATGCCGTAGACTAAAGAGAAGGGGGTTGCCCCAGTTGACGTCCTGACTGACGTTCGGTACCCATGTAAAGCAAACGGTAGCATCTCATGCCAATCTTTGTAGGTGATAACCATTTTCTGTACAATCCTCTTGATATTCTTGTTAGCTGCCTCTACCGCACCATTCATCTTCGGTCGGTAAGGAGAGGAATTGTGATGCTGGATTTTGAAGTCCCGACATAGTTCTGCCATCATCTTATTGTTCAGATTAGAACCATTATCAGTAATGATTCGCTCGGGCACTCCATATCTGCATATGATATCTCTTTTCAGGAATTTTGCTACCACCTGGCGAGTAACATTGGCATAAGATGCAGTTTCTACCCATTTGGTGAAGTAATCAATCGCGACCAAAATGAAGCGATGTCCGTTTGACGCCATTGGTTCAATCTTGCCAATCATATCAATGCCCCACATGGCAAAGGGCCAGGGTGAAGACATCACACTCAGAGGATTTGGAGGCACATGCACTTTATCCGCATAAATCTGGCATTTATGACATTTTCTGGCATAGGCACAACAGTCTGCATCCATCGTGATCCAGTAATAGCCTGATCTTAGCAACTTTTTGGCCATTGCATGCCCTCTAGCATGGGTACCAAAGGATCCTTCGTGCACTTCGTGCATCAGCAAGTCTGCTTCTGCCCTATCAACGCATCTGAGAAGTATTATATCAAAGTTTCTCTTATACAGGGAACCATCAGTGTTCAGGAAGAAACTACCAGCTAGCCTTCTTAATGTCTTCTTATCATTGGAAGATGCCCCAGGTGGGTATGTTTGATCCTCCAAGAAGCATTTGATATCATGGAACCAAGGCTTATCATCTTTAACAACATCTGCTGCAAATACATATGCTGGTCTGTCAAGTCTGGATACTGCAATTTGAGGCACAAAGTTGGCAGCTTGAACTTTGATCATGGATGAAATGGTAGCCAGAGCATCTGCAAACTGATTTTCATCTCGAGGGATATACTCAAGCTTGACTGTTGTGAAGAAAGTCAACAACCTCCTTGTGTAGTCCCGATAAGGTATCAGATGATCTTGGTGCGTGTACCATTTGCCGTTGGTTTGATTAATTACCAGAGCTGAATCTCCGAACACAGTCAAAGTCTTGATCCTGAGGTCAATGGCTTCCTCAAGACCCATAATACAAGCTTCGTATTCAGCTTCGTTGTTAGTGCAGTTAAAGGTGAGTTTTGCCGAGAAAGGCATGTGAACTCCCTTAGGTGTAATGAGTACTACACCAACACCACGACCATTCATATTAACAGCCCCATCAAACATCATAGTCCATTCTTCTTCTGGGTCAGGCCCTTCAGTGTGAATAGGCTCTTCATGATCTTTTGCTTTTATGAACATGATGTCTTCATCAGGGAAGTCAAATCTCATAGGCTGGTAATCATCAATGGGTTGCTCAGCTAGATAATCAGACAATACACTGCCTTTGATGGCTTTTTGGGATGTGTACTGAATGTCATATTCTGTGAGAATCATTTGCCATCTTGCAACCCGTCCGGTATGTGTTGGCTTCTCAAATATATACTTGACTGGATCCATCTTGGAGATCAACAAGGTAGTGTGGGTCAACATATACTGCCTTAGTCGGCGAGCAGCCCACGCTAAAGCACAACAAGTTTTCTCGAGCAGTGAATAACGTTGTTCACAGTCGATAAACTTTTTGCTTAGGTAGTATATTGCATACTCTTTTCGACCAGACTCGTCATGCTAGCCCAACACACACCCCATTGACTTTTCTAATACTGTTAAGTACATGGTCAGAGGTCTTCCTTCAACTGGAGGCATAAGGATCGGAGGCTCCTGTAAGTATTCCTTGATTTTGTCAAAAGCCCTCTGGCAGTCTTCATTCCACCTGACTGTTTGTTCTTTTCTTAATAGCTTGAACAAGGGCTCGCAGGTTGCTGTAAGATGAGATATGAACCTTGAAATGTAGTTCAATCTACCTAGGAACCCTCAAACTTCTTTCTCAGTTTTTGGTGCAGACATTTCTTGAATGGCTTTAACTTTAACAGGGTCAACTTCAATCCCTTTCTCACTTACAATAAATCCCAGCAGCTTACCAGATCGTACCCCGAATGTGCATTTGTTGGGGTTTAGCCTCAATTGGTACTTCCTCAGACGCTTGAATAACTTCAACAAATTTACCAGGTGGTCTTCTTCTGTGAGGGACTTGGCAATCATGTCATCCACATAACATTCAATTTCTTTGTGGATCATGTCATGGAATAATATTACCATAGCCCGTTGATAAGTGGCACCAGCATTCTTCAGTCCGAATGGCATCACCTTATAACAGAATGTGCCCCAGGGTGTGATGAAAGTTGTCTTCTCCATGTCTTCAGGTGACATTTTGATCTGATTGTATCCTGAAAATCCATCCATGAAGGAGAACACCGAGAACTGAGCCGTATTGTCGACCAATACATCAATGTGAGGTAAAGGGAAATCATCTTTCGGGCTGGCTCTGTTTAGGTCCCAGTAATCTACACACATCCTCACCTTGCCATCTTTCTTTGGCACTGGAACAATGTTAGCTACCCAAGGTGGGTAACTAGTCACGGCAAGGAACCCGGCGTCCCACTGTTTCTGTACCTCTTCTTTGATCTTCATCGCCATGTCTGGGCGAGTTCTTCTCAGTTTTTGCTTAACAGGAGGACAGTCTTCTTTTAACGGTAGCCGATGCACAACTATGTTTGTATCCAACCCTGGCATGTCCTGATACGACCAGGCAAAGATGTCAACATATTCACGCAACATTTCAATCAACCCCTTCTTAACTTCAGTCTGCAGGCCGGCACCTATCTTGATTTCCTTCTTAACCTCTTCTGTGCCGATGTTGATAACCTCGATTTCCTCCTGATGAGGCTGAATAGCTCTTTCCTCTTGCTTCAACAACCTGACCAGCTCTTGAGGGAGTTCATAATCTTCCTCAACTTCTCCATCAGCTTGGTAGATTGGATTGTCGAAGTTATGCTCAGTCATAGCAGGAGAGTTGTCAATGGAATCCGGTTGATCGACACTGCACAAGTGATGTGCTCATTCAAAATCTGCTTAGAGAAAACGCACACCAAAAAGCAAGAAAGAAAAACACATTGCCATTTTCTTTATTTGTGCAAAAAATTAAAATTGAAAGAAAAGGAACGATTTGATTGAAAAATGTCCTTTATTTATAACAAATAAATGCTTTCAAAACATGGAGGCCCATACAATGGATCCTTGTACCTTGGGCAGAGTACAGGATTTGACATGCAGTATGTAGAAAAAATGACAAATAAACAATTACTTTGTGATCCAGGTGACTTCGACGATGTCTTCCGTAGACCAATTGGGCAGCTCCTCTCCCGATGCACACGGGCGGATCCAATTATCCAGATCGCACTCGCTATCTCTGTCTTCACTGGTAGCACAAATATGGTTGCGGTCCAGCAACCCAGCACTAGTAAAGGTAATGGTCTTGTTATCTGATGAACGGACGAGCCCATCAGGCTGATACCCAAGCCCACACTTGTCTTCCTTCTTTTCCAGCTCCAATAGTCTGCCCCAGCCCTAGGGAACTGCCTGATTGCACAACCTCCTTGGCCTGCTTGTAGGAGGTAATAGACGTACCTTCTTTATCTTCAGCCCTACTCAGAGGAGATAAGGAACTAACATTCACTGCTTCGAATGCCTGACACAGGGTTTCATGAATTTCACCATCCATCTCCACATATTTGAATGTAGATAGATGGCTCACAAATATGTCCTCTTCACCGCACACAGTCACAACTTGACCATCCGCTACGTACTTGAGCTTCTGGTGCAAGGTTGACGTCACAGCCCCTGCGGCATGAACCCAGGGTCGACCAAGCAGACAACTATAAGCAGGTTGGATGTCCATCACGTAGAACGTGCTCTTAAACACTTGCGACCCAACCTTGATTGGCAACTTAACCTCTCCAAAGACAGACCTCCGAGAACCGTCGAAAGCCTTTACCACCAAATCACTTGGCCTCAAAACAACCCCTTCCACATTGAGTTTCATTAACGCCTTCTTCGGCAAGACATTAAGAGATGACCCAGTATCAACCAGGACATGGGACAGCACAGCCCCTTTGCATTCAATTGTGATATGAAGAGCCTTGTTATGATTCCTCCCTTCAGTAGTAAGGTCTCTATCAGTAAAGCCCAGACCATGGCTCGCGTTTACACTTCCCACCACAACTTCTAACTGATTCACGGTAATCTCCTGAGGAACATACGCCATCTGCAACACCTTCAGAAGGGCTTCTCTATGAGCTGGTGAGCACATCAGCAGTGACAAGATAAAGATTTTGGAGGGAGTTTGATTTAGCTGCTCGACTACCTTGTAGTCGCTCCTCTTAATAATCCTCATGAACTCCTCCATTTCCTTCTCGAAAGTACTTTGACCAGTAGCGGGAGTGGCATTATCGTCAGTTGCTATTTGCTTCCCTTTGGCTTTAGCAGAAGCCTCAGCATCAGTGTCTCCCCTCAAAGTCTGGGGAGCGAATAAGCGACCACTCCTCGTGAAACCTCCACTTCCCCCAACATTCACCACAGCTGGGTCCATGGTTACTGTCTTATTTTCCACTTTCTGTCCTCCGACATACACTTCTGATCCGTAATGCCACAGAATAGCCTTCTCATCTGAATACGGAATAGGCCCAGGCACCGTGATGGTGACGGGACTTACTTCTGGGACATAAATAGTAACCGACTCTCTTTGCGCTGGCATTTCAGTAGGATCATAGTATATGGTCACCGTTGACACTTCATCAGTCCTCTTACCAACCCTGTCGAACTGTAACAGCCCATCATCCATCAGTCTCTGTAAACCAGTCTTCAATCTTTCACAACCATTCTTCGACTCAACACAGTCTTCGCAATCAAACCCACAACCCGGGAAAACCTGACCCTTCACCAACCTCTCCTTGACCAGCAACAAGGAGGTCTTCACTTCTTCAACCTTCTCCACCAAGTTCAACCTCTCCTCCATCTCAATAGCATTAACCCTGGCTCCCCCATGATTAGGGATAGGGTTATTCGTGACATTCGGAGGCGGCGCAAAATTGATTGCCTTGGAGTCGATCAATTCCTGAACTTTATAGTGCAAAGCCCTGCACTTCTCTGTTGAGTGCCCGGGTGCCCCAGAATGGAAAGCACATCGAACATTGGCGTCGTAACCTGGAGGAAGGGTTCCAGTAGGTGGAGCCAAGGTCCTCAGTTGAATTAAGTTCAGTTCCAACAATCTCTGGAGTAAAGCTGTGTAAGTCATTGGGATCACATCAAAAACCCTATCAGCTTGGCGTGGCTGCCTCTGTTGATACGGTCTCTGTTGATAGTTGCGCTGCTATTGTTGCTGAGGCTGTTGTAGAGCCTGTTGAGCTGGTTGAATTGGTGTAGTGGGAATTGTGACTGCAGCCACCTGATTGTATTCTCGTCTATAACCTCTGCCTCTGTCTCGGCCATATACTGCGCTAGCTTCCCCTTCTCTTCTTCTAGGAGGTCCGCCAAAGGCTTTCCTCGCTCCTCCAGAGCTACCAGCAGTATTAGGGTCCTGAATCTTCCCCGTCTTTAACAGAGTCTCAACTCTCTCTCCAGCAATCACTATATCATTGAACTTGGTGGCCGAGCTAGACGCCAACCTCTCCAGAAAAACACCTTGAAGAGTGCCCATAAACATGTCGGCCATTTCGTCTTCTAAGAGGGGTGGTTGTACCCTGGCAGCTAGCTGGCGCCATCTCTGGGCATATTCTTTGAAACTTTCTTTTGCCGCCTGAGCCATATGCTGCAACTACGTGCGTTTCGGAGTCATGTCCATGTTATATTGATACTGCCTCACAAAGGCTTCAGCTAAATCCTTCCAACTCTTGATATTGACCCTATTGAGCTTCATGTACCATTCAAGAGAAGCTCCCACCAAGCTATCCTGAAAATAATACATCCAAAGTTTCTCATCTTCTGTATGAGCGGCAATTCTCCCGACAAATGATTGCAGATGGGTCTTCGGGCAAGTAGTGCCATCATACTTCTCAAAGGTTGGAACTTTGAACTTATACGGGATCCTGAACCCAGGAACCAAGCCCAAGTCGGTTATGTCAAATCCCAAAGAGCTTTGGGACTGAATAGCTTTGATTTGCTCAGCCATCTCTTCGAACCTCTTGTTCATCTCTGCCCCTTGACCTTCAGCTTCATCAAGTAGAGTGAACTGGTCATCATGATTGTCCATCTGAATGTTGTGCAACCCATCGTTGATTATTGTCACTCCTGGCTGTGTAACAGGAGGCTCGACCTGACGTGCGCCCGCACCGGTACGATTGTCAGCAGTAGCAGCAGCCGCAGTGTTCCTGTTCTGATTCTCAACCATCTCCCGCAGACGCTCTTGGGTCTGCCCCATGTCGGCCATTAGTGTCATAAAATTATCCATCCTTTGTCTCAGATCTGTCAAGTCCGCTTGTAACTGGTCCATGACTCGTTCTCTGTTAATCTTGGTTGGATATCTGTGTACTGTTGATTGCCCCCGAACTTTAAGAGGAGCTATAGTGCCTGAAACACAAAACACGTTAGTAACCGAGACACTACCTGCAAAATAGTAAACAGGTTATATAGATGCAATGCAGTTGTTTATGTTTCCAATCACAAGTCATTTATGCCCCGGTTCCGGTATTTAGCAAAGAGAACCATATGGGCACTGATCCTCGACTTCCAGAAACCTTCGCGAGAGACCACATTCAAACCACAACAACAAGCAAACCAAGAAATAATGGAAAAACCAAAACATAAATCAACCTATTAGGCAAATAACACAGAATTCCCCGTAGGGTACAAGTCTTTACAAGGAGAAACAATCAACTAGGACTCCTACAACATGCCTGTAGGTAATCCAGATACAAGAAAAGTAAACTAAAAAGCAGAACCAACGCCCAAGGACCCTGAAGCTCCATCACTAAGCCCCCCATCAGATTTGACCTTCTTGACTCCCGCCATCAACTTTAAGTCTTCAATCTCTTTAAATGCTGCTTCGAGGGCTTGTTGACTGTCTGCGAGTTGTTGGGTCTTCTCTCTGCGAATTTTGTGGACTTGCTCCACCTCTTCTTTTTTGTAAGCCATCTGAACTTCAAAGAACTCTTCTTTTTCTTTATATTGCTTCAGCTCTTGCTCTCTCTGTCCCTTCAACCAGACAATAGATTGACGAGCATCTCTGAGGGTCTTTGACTTCTTTTTGCGCTCAACTTCTCTTTGGGCTTCCATCATCCCCAATCTGCGGAAATGTGCTTCTCTACCTGCAAAGTCCTTCTCCTTAGCCTCCAAAGTCGTCTGTATCTTCAGCAACTTCTCTTCAGCTTCAATCTTGGCCCTATTGGCTTGGTGATACAGGCTTACCATCTCGGTATTTTCAACTCTAACTGCATGCAGCTGGGCTTCCAACTTCTTGAATTCCTCTAAAGGCACAGTATCAGTGGATTCAGCAACTGGGGGAACTGGTGTTGAAAATGGTAACAAAACTCTTCTAGCTCTGTCTTTCAACCAAGCTTCGTACTCTGGGAATGTCTGATTGTTACACTTCCCAAAGCTAACTATCCCTTCTCCCTTAATGCACTTCCAAGCTCCCGCAACCTTCCTCACTAAGGGCATATTATCTTTCACTGAGAAGTAGAAAATAGGGGTCAGTTTCAAATCTTCAGGCACCTCTCTCAAAGCGTATACCAATTGTCTTCTTAACAGGATTGGATTGTAATTAATCCCTCCAGTTATTCCCAACAAAGGCACACTATGGTAACTCCCGCAGCTGGTGATGAAACGTGCACCTTGCAGCCTTTGAGTGAACCATCTAACATCCTTGGCCAGCAACTTTTCCAGCTTCTGAGCCCATACCAGAGTGTGGTAACTAAACACTCCCGTACTAGGCAAATGCCTCATGAACCACATGTGAAATAATGGAGCACATCAACGAACCAAACCTCCCCTCTTCTTCTCAGTTTTGTAATGAACTGAGTAATACAAGTCCCCGAGTAAGGTAGGCACAGGATTCTTCAGCAAAAAGAGATGTATGGCATTTATATCTATGAACTTCTCCATATCAGCAAACAAGATAATGCCATAGATAGAAAGAGCCAAGATAGCACAGACAACATCCCATTCTCCTTCAACAGCCAATTCTTCCGCCTTCTTCACCAGAGCCTCCAAAGAAAACCCAGACACACCTCCTTTAATAATGGTCAAAGACTTCACATCAAAAGGGCTCAAATAAAGAGCCTTAGCAATAGCCTCAGGTGCCGGTCTACTCATCTCAGAATTGAAAGGAACTTGGTCTCGAACCGGCACACCCAGGATCAGAGCATATTCCTCCAGCATAAGGCCCAACTGAAAATCAGGAAAGGTGAAGCAACAGAGCTGAGGGTCATAATACTGAAGCAATGTATGAATGGCACTCCTCTCGGAAGGATCTAGCTCTATCACCACATCAAGAATACTCCCGTAAGCTTTTCTGAATCTCTCTACCTGGTTGGGTGTAATCAGCCTTACCATCTTTTTCAACAAGCCAACCTTGACATCAAAGAACTTGAAATGAATATTCTGCTTGCGAGGATCCTCCATCTTTGAAGAGAATACCGGAACCGGAAGCAAAGATATGAACCTGAATGAAAACAAAAAACAATGATTAATGATGCAATGATGCAATGCAGATGCAAATGCAAAGACACATGGCCATCTGAGACTGTCTGGAATCTGGACACTGACAAAGGCCCCTCTGAATAACTTGACAAACTAAAAGTCCACTGAGTCACACTCTCTGATAATCACAACTCTCTGAAGAAGATCTCAGGATCACAGTATCAAGAATACCAGAACAAGAAAACCAGATCTCCGGAACTGTATCATAATATGAACTGTACTGGTAACAAGGGTATGATGAGGTTAAAGGTTCCTGCAAACCTGTAAACCCATCCCCAATCTCACAGGTGTGCTCCGGGTCAAACATCACGGACTCTCAAAGCTGAATAGCAATAATACTTTCACCATTTCCGAGAAATGGCTCGTGACCAAATCAGGGAATCGGTTAGGCATTATATACTACGCAGGGAGGCCTCAGCTGAGTCCAGGAAAAACAAGCATCCCTTATAAGTCCCCAGCTTCAAGCGCTGAAATCGAGAAACAATAGTACATTCAGCCCGTAGGATACAGTACTAATGTCATACGACCAGATGCTTTGACTGAGTTCCTATAAGAGAACCAGGCCATCCTATGCGAGTCCCCAGTGGACCCTAGGGTGCGAATGGGTTTGCCACAAAATGTGGTCTGCCACTGCCACCATTGGAGAGGGTTGTTTCCACAAAGGTTCTCAATGATCGGTCCCCAGATGCACATAACTATCAAGGTCCTATCCCGAAGTGGAGGAAATCCCCACACAAGATATTTCCAAGACGGTCGCAATCTGGGCGTGAAACACATCGCCACTAATCATGCCACATGTGAGTACAATATGTCCACTCTAATCCTAGGGTGCACTCAAGCCGGGTACTTGGCTTATCTCTCAGAAACAGCATCACCCGAGCCCACCAAACAGAAAACCAGTCCAGACAGTCCAGTATGATATATGATGCGGAAAATAAATACTGAAAACTGTAAATAAAGCTGTAAATAAAACTATAAATAAACAACAATAATATACAACACACAACAACAAACAAACATCACCCAATGAAACAGAAACACACAAGCGCTAGGAGAGACTCACAGGGGAACCAAAAATTGTCCCCAGCAGAGTCGCCAAGCTGTCGCTCCCCGGATTTCCATCCTGGTACAAACGCGAAAGTGGCGCGGAAAAAGAATAGAGTCGCCAGCCAGGCATTTTTATCCCGAAGAAAGGGAATGGTAATGTTGCACAAACCAGAAGGAAGAAGAGGAAGGACACAGGTCCTGCGAACCAAAGAGACTGAGTTCGGGAGTCGTTTACGACCTGGGAAGGTATTAGCACCCAGATCGTCCGCCGTACCCGACGGGATCCACGCTTGCAAAGAATACTGTTTCAAAGGGTGAGGGTATGAAAACTGCAGCAAAAGAAATGAAAATGAAAAGAAACTGGAACTGGAAAAGAAATGAAATAAGAAACAAAGAGAAAAATGTAGGGAAAATAAAGATTGTGCTCAAACGGGCCCTACCCCGCTGCCTACGTACCTCATCAGGATAATGAGGATCAGAGACGCCGTAGTTCCCCTAACTAGGGGTACTAAAAGGAAATTGCTTGTGAATTAAAGCTTGAACTGCCTAATGCCATTGCTCAGGTGTTGCAGACTCGGACGACGAGTGCGTAACCGTCTTGCAAAGTGACAAGTAGGAGCAAGTTCGCGTACGGAGCGAAGGAGGTGAGAAAAGAATTCCCGAAGGGAAGACGCTTATTGTTTGTTTGGTGTTTTTTAGAAGCTTTTATGAGTGAAAGTTTGCATAAGTAAGTGTACCTAAGTCTTACTCAATGGGATGTGTACATCTCACATCATCCCGAAATGGAATGCGCAAGAGGCACACCTATCTATGGAGGAAATCCCCAAAGCTAGTCCCACAAGTGAAGGCTCAAGCACACTGGCCTATTACCATTATTAAGTATTTTTGTGGTTTTTTGGTTAAGAAGTGTTTTTTAGCTTTTCTTTGTAAGGTACTCATGCTAAGACCTATCCACCACGAGTGATAACTCACACCTCGCCCCGAAACGGAACGCGTGCAAGCATCTCATAGAAAAGTCTCATGTCACATGAAAGCACTCAACCTTTATTAAGTGAATTAGAATTAAGTTTGAAGATGAGAAGAGAAAGAGAACCAAAGGAGCAAAAGGAAAAAACTAGGGGGGAAGTTTCTATCCTAAGTTAGCATGCATGGAGTTCCTAGGGTTTGTGAGGTCTTTCTAACCTAAAAAGGATCTCAAGAGAAGAAGAAGAAGAAGATAAAAGGAGAGATGAGAAAGGCCTAAGCCCAACAAAAAGATGTTAGTCCATATAAACAATATGAGGAGAGATGAGAAATGGAGATGTGGAACTCAATTCCCACATCTCAAACTTACCATAGCCCCTGCAAGGTTAGTGTAACAACACAAAATCAAGGCATGCACCAACAAGTCAGAAGCTACTCAAGCATATAGGCATGGCAAAGAGTTCACAAGATGATAAGCAAAGCAACACAAAACCATATTGAGATGATTAGAAGTGAAACAAGTGCAAAGAAGGCATGCATAACACTTAAAGAAATAAAGCACATAAAAGAGACCCAACACCAAGACTCAAAGAGATTCAAACCCTATCATAAGACCAGGAGCAACCATAGACCTCTAAAGGACCCCAAAAGATGAAGAGAAGTTGGCACAAGTGCCCTTCTAAACTTAAAAGAGACTAGAAGACTCAAAGAATGCAAAACAAGGCAAGGTGAGGAGGAAAATACCCAAGAAAAATATCCAAGCACTTAAAAAATTCTACCCAACCAGCAAAGTACTCTCCAAACACAAATAATTGAGAATCCAAAAGGGTTTGCAAAAATACATCACCAAACTAGGTCAATGAAGCTCAAGGATGCAAGGTATCACCATTTAAGGTTTTGAAAATTAAGGCACAAGTAACTCAAGAAAAGTCCAGCAAGAAAATTTGTGAAAAATCCAAGATAAATCATGAAGATAGTAGAGTGTCTTAGGATTTGAATGCAAAAAGAATGGGGTTCATAGCTTAAAGGATGAGAAAAATAGAAATTGGACAAGGCAGATTGGTCTATGAGAGTTCACAAGAAAGCAATGCTCAATGTTGAATTTATTTGGCCACGTGGGATAAAAATAAAAATCTGGAAAAATCATGATAAGAAACTAGATGAATCAAGGAGTGCATACGAATTTTTTTGGATTTTTTAGAGTTAAAGAAATATTTTAAAGGAACTAAAAGCAAATGGAATAAATTGGTAAAGGAAAAAAATGAAAATAAAGCAAATGGGCCAAAGGGGTGTGAAGAGCAACTATGCTTAGTTAAAAACTGCAATGGGCCGCGCATGGGGGGTGCTGATAGCGCTGAATATGCAGCCCCTTCTTCTTCATGAAGAAACCCTAAAATTCTCACCACCATTAATGAACAAAACCCTAACCCTAAACCCTAGCTTCATGAAAATCCAAACTAAGCCACGGCCGGCCATGAAACTCTCCAGAATACATAATCTAACATCACTAAACACAAATACATGCTTGGATTGAATTAAAACTCAAAGAAACTCAAGATATGAATGAAAACAAAATTGTCCATGAAACTTTAAATCACCATAACTTTGTGAATACTCAACCATTTCACAAACTACAAAGAGCATTGTAACCAGCACAACATGAGGATTCTAAAACACACAACCAAACACATTTTTATGAGATTCGAAATTTGAGTGTACCTAAGATGTTGTTCAAAATTTGAAGTCAAGAATGGTATAAAATGATGGCAAATGATCTCCTTATACCCTTAGATGCAAAATAAATGCATCTAAGGCTTTGCAAGCTTGTAAATCCAGCAATGTGCTTCCTTGTGCTTCAAAGCTTCTCAAATGGCCACTTGAACAAACTTCACTATAAATCTAGATCCATGGGTGCTTAATGATCCTTGAGGTAAGAGGAGTATGAATATGGTCTTGGATTGAAGAAAGCTTGCCTAGATCAAAAGTTATGGCACAAAATGCAAATGTGCACAAGGAATGGGAAATGGATGATTCTTGAAGAATAATCCAAACAAATGGTATGGAAATGATCTATGAGTGATGAGGATTAAGAATCCAGCAAGAGTTTTGTGAATGGATTCTTGTAGCAAGAGTTTGTGGAGAATGAGCAATTTTGCATAAGAGATGAGAATGAGAGAATGGGTGTGTGTTCTGGCTGCCTCTAACCCTAATTCTGATTGTTATGGAATATATATGGCAATGCAAAAGGGTTAGAACAAATGCACGTGAGAGAGAGCTGATTTTTGTAAAAATGCAATTTTGGCCTAAGTGTGCCATAGGCATGCCAAGCTCATGATTTGCTGGCCTCTCTTGCATGTGCATTCACCATCCCACCAATGATTCCCAGCAAACAACTTCAGCCCTTGGATGTAAGCTATCACACAATTGCCATACCTTGTGCAAATTCAAGTGTAAAATGCAAGTTTTATGGAACTTTTTCATGTGCATGAATTTTTCCACTTTTCTTTGAGCCAAATGACCTAAATGGGATGCATTTTGATTGTGTAAACTTACTTTGGACATAGCATAGCAAACTATCCATTTTTGAGCCTTTGTGCAAATGGGTTGACCTTGAAATTTTGGAATTTGCCCTAGAATGCTCAAATTTTCGAGGGATTTATAGAAAAATCTATAAATCTCCAGAAAATGCTCTTGTACTTTTTAAAAATGGAAGCCCTTACTCTCCAACTTTCATGTTTACTTTGGGTCCATTTGAAGATTTTTTGATCAAGTTAAGGCCTTGTGAAGTTTTAGGTCAAAATAGCCAAAAATATTAACTTTTCCATGACCAACTTTGTGCACTTTTGCCAAAACCCCTCAAACCACCAAAATTATTGTACTTTAAGCTCACAAAACATCTTATAACATTGAATAGACCTCATTTGGCCAAAAAAAATTGGGTTAGACCCCTTGGAATGGCACAATTGACTTTTTCTGGGCCCAGTTGACTTTCTGCTTCATCTGCAAGTAACTGAGGCAATGACTGACTTCCACTTGGAATTTTTCCATAAAAATTGACATGTAGGAACCTCTTATCATATAGAAAACATTGCCCAAAAGAGTTGGCCAAAATTATGAGGTTAAGGCCCTTGAAGCCAAAACCCTAATTTGGTTGCACTGCTTAGGAGCCTTGCATTGTCTTGAAACTTGTGATGATTAAGCAATCTTCTGAGCTTTTGCAAGTGAACTTGGCCTTTCCAAAGGAGTCTAGACTCATCATAGGCCCCCCACAAATCCATTGGAACCCTTGCCCTGGCTTAAATGGCCTTCAACACCTCCCCAGATGGCCATATGCCTCATGCTAGGGCTTGATGCTTGTCATGCTTTATTTTTCTATGCTATAATGCTATATATATGATATGCTTATGATGCAAATGGTGTATTATGATGCTTAAAATGAAGAGGGCAAATCTGGGGTTCTACAGCTGCCCCTATTCAAGCAACTGTTGATCTGAAAAGGACGATTGCCTCCGCTTTCGACCGTTCAAGATAAATTGTGGTTGGATACCCAAGAAAAACGGAAATTTGCGCTCTGATGCAGAAAATAAGAAATGGGAAATAAACCCAATCCAATGACGTTGCAACTGAGCTGAAAGATGAGCAGACGAGCTCTTTCTAACGAAACCAAAGGTTCTGATGAAACATGAAACTGACGAATCTTCGAATGACCGGTGACGCCAGGTGTAGAGAGCGGACGAGCCCTTAAGAATCTTCAAAGTAACCTGAGATAGACGAATCTCCTTCACTAATCCTTACGCAGATAAGTGGAATAAGACGGACGAGTCTTCTTCGGATAACCCTTACGCAGGTTCCGGGAATGCATATAAGTCTGTGGGATAGACATGCAACTAGGATGGACAAATCCTCTTCACGAATCCTTACGCAGATAAGTGGAATAAGACGGACGAGTCTTCTTCGGATAACCCTTACGCAGGCTCCGGGAAGGCATATAAGTATGTGGGATAGACATGCAACTAGGATGGACGAATCCTCTTCACGAATCCTTACGCAGATAAGTGGAATAAGACGGACGAGTCTTCTTCGGATAACCCTTACGCAGGTTCCGGAAATGGTTTTGACGTTTTAATCCCATCGTCAGGGTTTTCAACCTCTTCACGAATCCTTACGCAGATAAGTGGAATAAGACGGACGAGTCTTCTTCGGATAACCCTTACGCAGGTACCGGGAATTGTTTTGACGTCTTGATCCCACCGTCAGGATTTTCAACCTCTTCAATGCGGACGAGCATTGGAATGATCATCAAAGAAACACGGACGAGTGTCATAAGTCGACGATACGGACGAGTACCGGACGATGATCCGAGAAACACGGACGAGTGCTTCTGATATTGATACGGACGAGTATCAGCTTATTCCAGACGATCTTCAAAAGAAAATACCAAACACGGACGAGTGTCGGGGCGTGCGGACGAGCACTAGATAAGTAATAGACACGGGCGAGTGTCGAAGGATGCAGACGAGCAATCTTCAAAGGAGTAACAAGCACGTACGAGTGCTAAGAGATGCGGTCGGTCATCAAGTAAAGATGCTAGCACGGACGAGTGCTGATGAATACCTCAAATAAAGAGGGATCTGCTGAGGAAAAGGCACGGACGAGTGCTGAAAGAGGATGAGCATCAAATAAAGATGCTAGCACGGACGAGTGCTGAGGAATACCTCAAATAAAGAGGAATCTGCTGAGGAAAAGGCACGGACGAGTGCTGAAAGAGGATGAGCATCAAATAAAGATGCTAGCACGGACGAGTGCTGAGGAATATCTCAAATAAAGAGGAATCTGCTGAGGAAAAGGCACGGACGAGTGCTGAAAGAGGATGAGCATCAAATAAAGATGCGAGCACAGACGAGTGCTAGTAGACATAGACTCTACTGGGGAAAGTGCACAGGCGAGTGCCACAAAGTGCTAATTCTTCTGGAGACTGCGGATGAGCAAACTGAATCATCAGATAAGTGTCTAAGAGTGCGAACGAACACTGAATAAGTATCAACACAGACAAAGGCTGATTATGTTGGGGAAGTAGACAATTCCATTCTGGCTGGGGAATGAAGTCCTGGCGACCTGTGGGAGAAGATTCCGGCAACCTGCTGGGGACTCAAAACTTTTTAACTCTGACGGAAACGAAGTATTGGCTACCTGATGCTTGCTGGAGAGGCTTTCACTGGAAGAAAGACGACTCTGCGTGAGGTATACTTCGTTTAACTGCTTTGAAACTCTGCTAAGAATCTGATCACCCTGCTCTGACTCCACTGGGGAGACTTTCTTCTTGCTCTGCTGGGGGAATCCCTTGGGAATGAGAATCCCGATGACTCTGTGGGGAAATGAAGTTACCTGCAATTCTGCTGGGCAAGGAGAACTTCTAGCGATTCCGTTGCGGATAATAAACTTCTGACAACTCCACTGAGGATGGGAGACTTCTACTGACTACTGCTGGGGATTGACCCGACCTCTGGGGAGTGCAGGTGTTCAGATACCTGTTGAGAATAAGTCACTTGTAAACAGGCGCTCTGCCGGGGAAATATCTCTACTTGGAGACTAACCCTCTGCTGCTTGAGGATACGGTGATAACCTGCAAATCCTGCAATAACAGAATACACACGTATGCACAAAGATTGGTACAACCTGATCTATTCATCTGTCGTCACCTGACACTCAAAGCGATGTTAAGTGTCTTTGCAATGTCATTTTTATCAGTTTGAAAAGCAACATGTTTCGCATTCCATGTTATTTGTCAAAAATTCAGGACATTCTTGTAAACAAAATAAACATAACACGGTGTTTGACTGAATATTCTTTTTATTGATTGGCCTCTGAATAGGCAAAATTTTACATCAGGATGTAACCACCTGGAAAGAGGTAGCTACTGTAAAATTTAGAAAAGAAACTATCCTAATGGCAGTGGCACGACATTCCAAAGAGTTTCCTTCCTGCTATGACTGGCATATCCTCGAGACTTTCCATTCCGTCTTCGGTCTTCTGAAGAGAATGAGGGGAGCTGATCTCTACCCTTCTGATATGGTCAAGTTGTTTGAAGCGGTGATGTGGTTCAGATAAACCGGAGCGTAGTTGTTCGCTTATTCCCTGATTTTGCGTGGATCGCCCTTTCGGGTTTTCAATCCACCGGGTTACCCTTTTTTGCCTGAGTTGTCCGATGTGGCTTTTCAACTCAGCGGGTGTACATTTTTTTTAAGCTTTCCCTAATTTTTGCCCGAGCTTTTATTCTGTTTTTAGCTCGCCGGGATGCCCTTTTTTTTTTGCCTGGACCATAATTCTGTTTTTATGTCCAGCGGGTCTTTTATGCGAAGTATTTTTTAACTGCGTCCGAGTTAACAGGGTATTGGAAGTCTTCGCCATCCATAGTGGTGAGCATCAGTGCTCTGCCTGAGAATACTTTCTTCACTATGAATGGTCCTTCATAATTTGGGGTCCACTTGCCCCTGTGATCTGAACTGGGAGGAATGATTCTCTTGAGTACAAGCTCGCCTACTTGGTACTCCCGAGTACGTACTCGCTGATCGAAGGCTCGCTTCATTCTCCTTTGATAAAGCTGGCTATGACAGATAACTGCTAATCTCTTTTCCTCAATTAGGCATAGTTGATCGTATCGAGCATGCACCCACTCAGCCTCATCAAGCTTGACATCCATCAGCACCCGCAGTGTAGGGATTTCCACTTCAACAGGCAAAACTGCCTCCATGCCGTAGACTAAAGAGAAGGGGGTTGCCCCAGTTGACGTCCTGACTGACGTTCGGTACCCATGTAAAGCAAACGGTAGCATCTCATGCCAATATTTGTAGGTGATAACCATTTTCTGTACAATCCTCTTGATATTCTTGTTAGCTGCCTCTACCGCACCATTCATCTTCGGTCGGTAAGGAGAGGAATTGTGATGCTGGATTTTGAAGTCCCGGCACAGTTCTGCCATCATCTTATTGTTCATATTAGAACCATTATCAGTAATGATTCGCTCGGGCACTCCATATCTGCATATGATATCTCTTTTCAGGAATTTTGCTACCATCTGGCGAGTAACATTGGCATAAGATGTAGCTTCTACCCATTTGGTGAAGTAATCAATCGCGACCAAAATGAAGCGATGTCCGTTTGACGCCGTTGGTTCAATCTTGCCAATCATATCAATGCCCCACATGGCAAAGGGCCAGGGTGAAGACATCACACTCAGAGGATTTGGAGGCACATGCACTTTATCCGCATAAATCTGGCATTTATGACATTTTCTGGCATAGGCACAACAGTTTGCATCCATCGTGATCCAGTAATAGCCTGATCTTAGCAACTTTTTGGCCATTGCATGCCCTCCAGCATGGGTACCAAAGGATCCTTCGTGCACTTCGTGCATCAGCAAGTCTGCTTCTGCCCTATCAACACATCTGAGAAGTATCATATCAAAGTTTCTCTTATACAGGGAACCATCAGTGTTCAGGAAGAAACTACCAGCTAGCCTTCTTAATGTCTTCTTATCATTGGAAGATGCCCCAGGTGGGTATGTTTGATCCTCCAAGAAGCATTTGATATCATGGAACCAAGGCTTATCATCTTTAACAACATCTGCTGCAAATACATATGCTGGTCTGTCAAGTCTGGATACTGCAATTTGAGACACAAAGTTGGCAGCTTGAACTTTGATCATGGATGAAATGGTAGCCAGAGCATCTGCAAACTGATTTTCAACTCGAGGGATATACTCAAGCTTGACTGTTGTGAAGAAAGTCAACAACCTCCTTATGTAGTCCCGATAAGGTATCAGATGATCTTGGTGCGTGTACCATTTGCCGTTGGTTTGATTAATTACCAGAGCTGAATCTCCGAACACAGTTAAAGTCTTGATCCTGAGGTCAATGGCTTCCTCAAGACCCATAATACAAGCTTCATATTCAGCTTCGTTGTTAGTGCAGTTAAAGGTGAGTTTTGCCGAGAAAGGCATGTGAACTCCCTTAGGTGTAATGAGTACTGCACCAACACCACGACCATTCATATTAACAGCCCCATCAAACATCATAGTCCATTCTTCTTCTGGGTCAGGCCCTTCAGTGTGAATAGGCTCTTCATGATCTTTTGCTTTTATGAACATGATGTCTTCATCAGGGAAGTCAAATCTCATAGGCTGGTAATCATCAATGGGTTGCTCAGCTAGATAATCAGACAATACACTGCCTTTGATGGCTTTTTGGGATGTGTACTGAATGTCATATTTTGTGAGAATCATTTGCCATCTTGCAACCCGTCCGGTAAGTGCTGGCTTCTCAAATATATACTTGACTGGATCCATCTTGGAGATCAACAAGGTAGTGTGGGTCAACATATACTGCCTTAGTCGGCGAGCAGCCCATGCTAAAGCACAACAAGTTTTCTCGAGTAGTGAATAACGTTGTTCACAGTCGGTAAACTTTTTGCTTAGGTAGTATATTGCATACTCTTTTCGACCAGACTCGTCATGCTGGCCCAACACACACCCCATTGACTTTTATAATACTGTCAAGTACATGATCAGAGGTCTTCCTTCAACTGGAGGCATAAGGATCGGAGGCTCCTGTAAGTATTCCTTGATTTTTTCAAAAGCCCTCTGGCAGTCTGCAAAAGGGTTAGAACAAATGCACGTGAGAGAGAGAGCTGATTTTTGTAAAAATGCAATTTTGGCCCAAGTGTGCCATAGGCATGCCAAGCTCATGATTTTCTGGCCTCTCTTACATGTGCATTCACCATCCCACCAATGATTCCCAGCAAACAACTTCAGCCCTTGGATGTAAGCCATCACACAATTGCCATGCCTTGTGCAAATTCAAGTGTAAAATGCAAGTTTTATGGAACTTTTTCATGTGCATGAATTTTTCCACTTTTCTTTGAGCCAAATGACCTAAATGGGATGCATTTTGATTGTGTAAACTTAGTTTGGACATAGCATAGCAAACTATCCATTTTTGAGCCTTTGTGCAAATGGGTTGGCCTTGAAATTTTGGAATTTGCCCTAGAATGCTCAAATTTTCGAGGGACTTATAGAAAAATCTATAAATCTCCAGAAAATTCTCTTGTACTTTTTAAAAATGGCAGCCCTTACTCTCCAACTTTCATGTTTACTTTGGGTCCATTTGAAGATTTTTTGATCGAGTTAAGGCCTTGTGAAGTTTTAGGTCAAAATAGCCAAAAATATTAACTTTTCCATGACCAACTTTGTGCACTTTTGCCAAAACCCCTCAAACCACCAAAATTCTTGTACTTTAAGCTCACCAAACATCTTATAAGATTCAATAGACCTCATTTGGCCAAAAAAAATTGGGTTAGACCCCTTGGAATGGCACAGTTGACTTTTTCTGGGCCCAGTTGACTTTCTGCTTCATCTGCAAGTAACTGAGGCAATGACTGACTTCCACTTGGAATTTATCCATGAAAATTGACATGTAGGAACCTCTTATCATATAGAAAACATTGCCCAAAAGAGTTGGCCAAAATTATGAGGTTAAGGCCCTTGAAGCCAAAACCCTAATTTGGTTGCTCTGCTTAGGAGCCTTGCATTGTCTTGAAACTTGTGATGATTAAGCAATCTTCTGAGCTTTTGCAAGTGAACTTGGCCTTGCCAAAGGAGTCTAGACTCATCATAGGCCCCCCACAAATCCATTGGAACCCTTGCCTTGGCTTAAATGGCCTTCAACACCTCCCCAGATGGCCATATGCCTCATGCTAGGGCTTGATGCTTGTCATGCTTTATTTTTCTATGCTATAATGCTATATATATGATATGCTTATGATGCAAATGGTGTATTATGATGCTTAAAATGAAGAGGGAAAATTTGGGGTTCTACACGTTCCACATATCATTTTGAAGCTAATAGCATAATCTATCTATTAAGATAAAGAAACATTATTTTCGAGCGGACTTCTACCCGACTATTTTTCAAATGACCAAAATTTGATAAAATGGAACTTATGAGTTAATGGAAATAGAGAAAGGTACGATTTGTGAGGTATCTAGATTCCCCTTAGACTCGTTTGAATTATGATTTATGTTTTGTTTTTAGGATCCTCCGTAAGGTCTTGTATAAGTCTCTATGTGGTTACTATGTGTTTCACTAGAGCATCCGTAAGGACTTGAGGTATTCGTTGTGTATGCATGGGCGTTGATTTGAGAAGTGTAGATTATAAGTCCTCCGTAAGGTCTTGAGTAAGCCTAGAGGTGGGTTGTCCTTAGTCCCACGTGAAGCATCCGTAAGGACTTGGGGCAAGTGTTATGCTAGTTACGTGTCAATCTTGAGTAAGTCTTGAGGTGGGTTATCTTTAGTCCCACGGGAAGCATCCGTAAAGATTGAAGCGCGTGTTATGTCAATTCCTCCGTAAGGTCTTGTATAAGTCTCAAAGTGGTTACTATGTGTTTCACTAGAGCATCCGTAAGGACTTGAGATAGACATTTCCCTTTGTGTTTTGAAATCGCGTGTGGACCTTAGTTTCCCCTATGCCCTTGTTCCTTGTGTAAATTGGTTGTGAAGCATGCAAGTTTCGTTGGAAATGAACCTTAGAGCCGAGAGAACTCTAAGATATAGAATCCACTGAGATGTTTTATCTCACCCCATGTTGATGTTGTTATTTCAGGTACTTCAGGTTCCGCTAAGGGTAAGGATAAAGCGACTTGATTATCCTTACTAGTTGATGGCTTAGTCTTCCGCTGTGGACTTTTGAGATCTTCGGATCTAGTTCTTAGATCTTTTTGTTGTTGAACATCTTGTACTATTATATAGCCTTGTTTAGTACCTTATGTTGTAGTGGCTATATTTATACAATGTGTTGCTAAGAACTTATTTGTATTTCAGTACCAAATTATTAATATTATATATGAAAAATATGATTTATGTATGTCTTTTGTATATGAGTATTACATTTGGTATCAGAGCAGGTCGTATCCTCGACCTAGCCTTGAAATATTATAAGTGTTTCCTTCTGTTCATACACGTTGACTGACAGTAGGACTAAGTGTTATGTTTATGGTATTGAGCCTGATCAACTTAATCCTATTTTGATGACATTTAGGAAATAAGGCTGGTAGACGTGGAACTCGTGCTCGACCCAGTGTCACTCCTCCTGGTAGTGATCAAGCGGGTAAAGATGGAATTGCTCCTATGTTCGAATTTATGCAGCAGATGCAGCAAAAACATCACCAATTCATGCAAGAAATGATGCATCAGATGAGTGGGGGCCTTCACCCTCACGTGGTTGCTCCTGGAACTGCGGGTGGAACATTTAGAGACTTCTTCCGCATGAACCCTCAGGAGTTTCATGGCGGGTTGGATCCGGTTAAGGATCATGAATGGGTAACTGGAACAGAGAGGATATTCCAGATTGTGATTTGTAGTGAAGAAGACAAGGTGACCTTCGCGTCACATTTGCTAAAGGGTCATGCTGCTAGGTGGTGGGAAAGTGCCTCCAACTTGATGATGGTGCAAGAAATTCCAAGAGTATGACAACAATTTAAGACAGTTTTTATGGACAAGTATTTCCTGAGTTCCTTGAGGACGCAAAAGGAGTTTGAATTTCAACAATTGAGGCAAGGGAGCATGACTGTGGCCAGTTATGCTGGAAAGTTTGAGAACATGGCGGCCTACTCTAGGCAGGCTACGTATGCCCCTGATGAAAGGTGGAAAATTGACCAGTTCTTGTTTGGGCTTAGGGCCGAGATCTCGCATAGTGTCTCTCAAAGGGAGTTCACTACCTACTCCGAGATGTTGAGACAATGTTATGTTGCGGAACATAGTTTGAAGAAAGTTCAAACAAAATCCAGTACCGGAAGAGTGGTTCAAGGAGATAGGGGGAGGGCTAGTCAATCTTTTAGGCCGAGGCCTCAACTCTTCAAGGGGAAACAATGTCGAGTCCTAGATCTAGTGCTCCTCCTTCTTGCCCTCGATGTCGCAAGAATTATTTTGGAAGATGTGAGAAGAACGGTGTGATTTGCTATCATTGTCAGAAGGAAGGACATATTTCTAGGGATTTCCCTTAGAGAAAGGATTTGACTCAAGGGAGAGTTTATCCTATGGATGCCAGGAAGGCGAAAGGCGACAATTCCTTGATTGCGGGTAATTGTCTTATTAACAACCATCTTAGTCTTGTTTTATTTGATTGTGGAGCTACGCATTCTTTTATATCTACTATTTGTGCGAAGCGACTTGGGTTGCGACTTTTTCCCTTGTCCCCTCCAATGGTGGTTACTACCGCTATGGATGAAACTGTCGAGATGCCGCTTAAGTGTGAGAACTGTACATTGTCCGTGGATGGCAGAATCTTTCAGATTGACCTCATTTGTTTGCCCCTAAAGAAAATTGATGTTATCCTAGGAATGGATTGGTTGTATGCTAATTCTGTGTTTATTGGGTGTGAAGAGAAGTTGATCCTCATTCCCTCCGTTGAAGTGCCTCCAAAAGATGTTTTGGCAACGATCTTAAAAGGTACGATTGGAATGGTAAATTTTCTGTTTGAGCAAGAGAAATCTGTTTTGCTTGTCCTCACTAAAGAGGAGAGTATTGACCATCAAGTTTTGAACATTCTGATAGTTTGTGAATTTCCCGACGTCTTTCCTAAAGATGTCACTTCCTTACCTCCGGTGAGGGAAGTTGAATTCTCAGTCGACCTGATACAGGGAACGACTCCTATATCTGTTTCCCCTTATCGGATGGCTCCGCTCGAGTTGAGAGAGTTGAAGGATCAATTAGAAGATTTAATGGCAAAGCATTTTGTAAGACCTAGTGTCTCACCGTGGGGAGCTCCGGTGTTATTGGTAAAGAAAAAGGATGGTGGTATGAGGTTGTGCATCGATTATCATAAGTTGAACAAGGTTACAATCAAGAATAAATACCCCTTACCAAGGATAGACGATCTTCTAGATCAATTGAAAGAAGCCTGCGTGTTCTCGAAGATTGATCTGAGATCGGGCTATCACCAAATTCGTGTGAAGAGTTCAGATGTTCCGAAGACTGCGTTCAGAACCCGTTACGGTCATTACGAATTCTTAGTAATGCCTTTCGGTGTGACGAATGCTCCAGCTGATTTTATGGATTACATGAATCAGATATTTCATCATTATTTGGATAAATTTGTGGTGATCTTTGTCGATGATATCCTTATCTATTCTCGTACTCCGCAAGAGCACGAAGAACATCTGAGGATTGTTCTTTCGATACTGCAGGAAAAGCAACTTTTTGCCGAGTTTAATAAGTGTGAATTCTGGATGTCAGAAGTCAAGTTCCTTGGACATGTTATATCACAAGGAGGTGTAGTGTAGCTGTAGACCCATCAAAGTTAGAAGCTGTAACTAATTGGGAGAGACCGAAGAATGTTACTGAAGTGAGAAGCTTCCTAGGTTGGCAGGTTACTACAGAAGATTTATTAAAGGTTTTTCCCAGATGGTGTTACTGTTAACTAAACTCACTAGGAAGGACTTCGATTATGAATGGGATTCTGATTGTGAACAAAGTTTCATGTGGTTGAAGGAGAGATTGACAACTGCTCCAGTCTTGATTATTCCCGATCCTAACAAATCTTATGAAGTGCTCTACGATGCTTCAAAGATGGATTTAGGAGGTGTTCTCATGCAAGAGGGACAGGTGGTGGCGTATGCTTCCAGACAGTTGAAAGTTCATGAGAAGAATTATCCTACGCACAATTTAGAATTAGCAGTCGTGGTGTTTACTTTGAAGGTTTGGCGACACTATTTGTATGGTGTGCATTTTGAGATGTTTAGTGATCATAAGAGTTTGAAATACCTCTTTGATCAGAAGGAACTAAATATGAGACAGAGAAGATGGATGGAGTATTTGAAGGATTATGATCTTGAGTTGAAGTATCACCCAGGAAAAGAAAACAAAGTGGCAGATGCCTTGAGTAGAAAAGTGATTCGTAGTGTCGAATTGATGGTATTAGAGTATGCATTGTTAGAAAAGTTTTGAGATCTTAACCTTCAGTTTGTTTGGACTCCGAATGGCGTAATCATGGGAAACTTGAATATTAGTTCTACATTGAGGAATAATATTCAACAAGCACAAGTTTTGGATGAGAAGCTGCAAGGACTGTTACTTCAACCGGGTTTCGTGAGATCATTAGATGGGATCATCCTATTTAATCAAAGAATTTGCATTCCGAACGACGATGTGTTAAAGAGAAGGATTCTGGAAGAAGCGCATAAAGGTTCTTTTACGATACATCTGGGTTCTTCGAAGATGTACCAAGACTTAAAGAGAGAGTATTGGTGGTCCGGAACGAAAAAGGATATTGCGGTATTTGTGTCAGAATGTGCGGTGTGTCAGCAAGTGAAAATTGAGCACCAAAGGCCAGGTGGATTGTTACAACCTTTGGACATCCCAATTTGGAAATGGGATAGCATCTCTATGGACTTTGCAGTAGGTTTACCAAGTACTCAGGGTGGCTATGACTCTGTTTGGGTGATTGTGGACCGACTAACGAAATCTGCGCATTTCTTAGCAGTGAAGACTACATATAAGGCAAGTCAGCTTGCAAGGTTGTTTATTGCTGAAATTGTGAGATTGCATGGTGTCCCGTCCAGTATTGTATCGGATAGAGATCCGAAGTTCACTTCGAGATTTTGGAAGGTGTTCCAACAAGCCATGGGTACGAATTTGAGTTTAAGTACTTCTAATCATCCTCAAACGGATGGTTAGACGGAACTTACGATTCAAACGATGGAAGATATGTAGAGAGCATGTGTACTAGAGAGAAGAGGAAATTGGAAAGAACTTTTACCGTTGATCGAATTTTCGTACAATAACAGTTATCACGCGAGCATCAGAATGGCTCCGTATGAAGCTTTGTACCGAAGAAAGTGTAGAACACCGTTGTGTTGGTCAGAAGTGGGCGAAGATAGAATTCTAGGACCGAAAATTATTCAAGAGACTACGGAAAAGATTTGTATGATCCGAGAAAAGATTAAGCAAGCCCAAGATCGCCAGAAGAGCTATGCCGACAATCGAAGGAGACCCCTGGAATTCGATGAAGGCGATCATGTGTACTTGAAAGTCACTCCGAGATTAAGATTGAAAGCACCGTTCAGGTCGCGTAAGTTAAGTCCGAGATACTTAGGACCGTATCAGATCCTATAAAGGATTGGTGAAGTCGCTTACAGTTTATCCTTGCCGCCATCTCTATCTAAAATGCATGATGTCTTTCATGTATCCCTTTCGTATGTTCATCCCCGATCCTCTTCAGCCTATTCTGCCGATTCTATCGAGATAGAAACGGATTTGACCTTTGAACCCAAACCAAGCCGCGTTGTTGGGAGAGAAACCAAGGTACTGAGAAAAAAAGAGATACCACTTGTTAAAGTGCAATGGGACGAGACGCATCCGGGCGATGCTACGTGGGAGTCAGAATCAGAAATGCGGGAATCATATCCTCACCTGTTCAGGTAATCCTTCAAATTCGTGGGTGAATTTTATTTAAGGGGGGGGGGGATGTAATACCCCGTATTTTGTTTAAAGCTCTGGACAATATTAATTGGTAATAATATTATTTCGGAATACTCTAAGAAATTTTAATGGAACTGAATAGAGTAATTCATGGGATTATATTTTATTAATTGATATTAGCTGACTCAGAGGTTTTATAAAATATCAGATTAAGAGACATTTACAAATACTCTCTAATTTTTGACCTATCGGTAAAAATATAAGCTTTTATATTTTTATATATATAGAAAGATTATGAGAGAAAGAAAAAGTTGGTAAGAAAAGAAGAAAAGGAGAAGAGAAGAGAAGAAGAAGAGAGAAAACCCCTAAAGCTCCAATTCCTCATTCCCGATCATCCGTCCGTCGAATCAACTCAATCTTTCCGCCAATCTTCATCTCTCGAGGTGGGTTCTTAGTTAGAAACTTTTATCATCTAAGAAAAATCGGAAGTTTAACGGTTAAAACTCGATTAAAACCTAACTAAAATACTTACATTATGATAATGGATACGTTTGATCATGTCTTGTTGCATTGGTTGATGTTTAGGAGTGATTGGGTGTGGGAAGAGTGTTTTCCCGTAAGGATGGAACTTCCTGAACTGGTGTAGCTCGCTCAGCGAAAGTTCCAGGGCGATTTTCGCTCAGCGAGACCTGTAGTTTTCAACTTTGGTTTTTAATTCGTAACTTATGATTCAGGTATCTGTTTTGAGCGTTCCACATATCGTTTTGAAGCTAATAGCAAAATCTATCTATTAAGATCAAGAAACATTACTTTTGAGCCGACTTCTACCCGACTATTTTTCAAATGACCAAAACATGATAAAATGGAACTTGTGAGTTAATGGAAATAGAGAAAGGTACGATTTGTGAGGTATCTAGATTCCCCTTAGACTCGTTTGAATTATGATTTATGTTTTGTTTTTAGGATCCTCCGTAAGGTCTTGTATAAGTCTCTATGTGGTTACTATGTGTTTCACTAGAGCATCCGTAAGGACTTGAGGTATCCGTTGTGTATGCATGGGCGTTGATTTGAGAAGTGTAGACTATAAGTCCTCCATAAGGTCTTGAGTAAGCCTTGAGGTGGGTTGTCCTTAGTCCCACGTGAAGCATCCGTAAGGACTTGGGGCAAGTGCTATGCTAGTTATGTGTCAATCTTGAGTAAGTCTTGAGGTGGGTTATCTTTAGTCCCACGAGAAACATCCGTAAAGATTGAAGCGCGTGTTATGTCAATTCCTCCATAAGGTCTTGTATAAGTCTCAAAGTGGTTACTATGTGTTTCACTAGAGCATCGTAAGGACTTGAGGTAGACATTTCCCTTTGTGTTTTGAAATCGCGTGTGGACCTTAGTTTCCCATATGTCCTTGTTCCTTGTGTAAATTGGTTGTGAAGCATGCGAGTTTCGTTGGAAATGACCCTTAGAGCCGAGAAAACTCTAAGATAGAGAACCCACTGAGATGTTTTATCTCACCCCATGTTGATGTTGTTATTTCAGGTACTTCAGGTTCCGCTAAGGGTAAGGATAAGGTGACTTGATTATCCTTACTAGTTGATGGCTTAGTCTTCTGCTGTGGACTTTTAAGATCTTCGGATCTAGTTCTTAGATCTTTTTGTATTTGAACATCTTGTACTATTATATAGCCTTGTTTAGTACCTTATGTTGTAGTGGCTATATTTATACAATGTGTTGCTAAGAACTTATTTGTATTTTAGTACCAAATTATTAATATTATATATGAAAAATATGCTTTATGTATGTCTTTTGTATATGGGTATTACAGTTGGTATCAGAGCATGTCGTATCCTCGACCTAGCCTTGAAATATTATAAGTGTTTCCTTCTGTTCATACACGTTGACTGACAGTAGGACTAAATGTTATGTTTATGGTATTGAGCCTGATCAACTTAATCCTGTTTTGATGACATTTAGGAAATATGGCTGGTAGACGTGGAACTCGTGCTCGACCCAGTGTCACTCCTTCCGGTAGCGATCAAGCGGGTAGCGATGGAAATGCTCCTATGTTCCAATTTATGCAGCAGATGCAGCAACAACAACACCAATTCATGCAAGAAATGATGCATCAGATGAGTGGGGGCCTTCACCCTCACGTGGTTGCTCCTGGAACTGCGGGTGGAACATTTAGAGACTTATTCCGCATGAACCCTCAAAGGTTTCATGGCGGGTTGGATCCGGTTAAGGATCATGAATGGGTGACTGGAACAGAAGGATATTCCAGATTGTGATTTGTAGTGAAGAAGACAAGGTGACTTTCGCGTCACATTTGCTAAAGGGTCCTGCTGCTAGGTGGTGGGAAAGTGCCTCCAACTTGATGATGGTGCAAGAAATTCCAAGAGTATGGCAACAATTTAAGACAGTTTTTATGGACAAGTATTTCCTGAGTTCCTTGAGGACACAAAAGGAGTTTGAATTTCAACAATTGAGGCAAGGGAGCATGATTGTGGCCAGTTATGCTGAAAAGTTTGAGAACATGTCGGCCTACTCTAGGTAGGCTATGTATGCCCCTGATGAAAGGTGGAAAATTGACCAGTTCTTGTTTGGGCTAAGGGCCGAGATCTCGCATAGTGTCTCTCAAAGGGAGTTCACTACCTACTCCGAGATGTTGAGGCAATGCTATGTTGCGGAACATAGTTTGAAGAAAGTTCAAACAAAAGCCAGTACCGGAAGAGTGGTTCAAAGAGATAGGGGGTGGGCTAGTCAATCTTTTAGGCTGAGGCCTCAATCCTTCAAGGGGAAACAGTGTCGAGTCCTAGATCCAGTGCTCCTCCTTCTTGCCCTCGATGTCGCAAGAATTATTTTGGAAGATGTGAGCAGAACAATGTGATTTGCTATCATTGTCAGAAGGAAGGACATATTTCTAGGGATTGCCCTTAGAGGAAGGATCTGATTCAAGGGAGAGTTTATGTTATGGACGCCAGGAAGGCGAAAGGCGACAATTCCTTGATTGCGGGTAATTGTCTTATTAACAACCATCTTTGTCTTGTTTTATTTGATTGTGGAGTTACACATTGTTTTATATCTACTATTTGTGCGAAGCGACTTGGGTTGCGACTTTTTCCCTTGTGCCCTCCAATGGTGGTTACTACCGCTATGGATGGAACTGTCGAGACGCCGCTTAAGTGTGAGAACTGTACGTTGTCCGTGGATGGCAAAATCTTTCAGATTGACCTCATTTGTTTGCCCATTAAGAAAATTGATATTATCCTAGGAATGGATTGGTTATATGCTAATTCTGTGTTTATTGGGTGTGAAGAGAAGTTGATCCTCATTCCCTCCATTGAAGTGCCTCCGAAAGATGTTTTGGCAACGATCTTAGAAGGTACGATTGGAATGGTAAATTTTCTGTTTGAGCAAGAGAAATCTGTTTTGCTTGTCCTTACTAAAGAGAAGAGTATTGACCAGCAAGTTTTGAACATTCTGATAGTTTGTGAATTTCTCGACGTCTTTCCTAAAGATGTCACTTCCTTACCTCCGGTGAGGGAAGTTGAATTCTCAGTCGACCTAATACCGGGAACGGCTCCTATATCCGTTTCCCCTTATCGGATGGCTCCGCTCGAGTTGAGAGAGTTGAAGGATCAATTAGAAGATTTAATGGCAAAGCATTTTGTAAGACCTAGTGTCTCACCGTGGGGAGCTCCGGTGTTATTGGTAAAGAAAAAGGATGGTGGTATGAGGCTGTGCATCGATTATCGTAAGTTGAACAAGGTTACATTCAAGAATAAATACCCCTTGCCAAGGATAGACGATCTTCTAGATCAATTGAAAGGAGCCTGCATGTTATCGAAGATTGATCTGAGATCGGGCTATCACCAGATTCGTGTGAAGAGTTCAGATGTTCCGAAGACTGTGTTCAGAACCCGTTACGGTCATTACGAATTCTTAGTAATGCCTTTCGGTGTGACGAATGCTCCAGCTGTTTTTATGGATTACATGAATCAGATATTTCATAATTATTTGGATAAATTTGTGGTGATCTTTGTCGATGATATCCTTATTTATTCTCGTACTCCGCAAGAGCACGGAGAACATCTGAGGATTGTTTTATCGATACTGCAGGAAAAGCAAATTTTTGCTAAGTTTAATAAGTGTGAATTCTAGATGTCAGAAGTCAAGTTCCTTGGACATGTTATATCACAAGGAGGTGTAGCTGTAGACCCGTCAAAGATAGAAGCTGTAACTAATTGGGAGAGTCCGAAGAATGTTATTGATGTGAGAAGCTTCATAGGTTTGGCAGGTTACTACAGAAGATTTATTAATGGTTTTTCCCAGATGGTGTTACCGTTAACTAAACTCACTAGGAAGGACTTTGATTATGAATGGGATTCTGATTGTGAACAAAGTTTCGTGTGGTTGAAGGAGAGATTGACAACTGCTCCAGTCTTGATTATTCCCGATCCTAACAAATCATATGAAGTGTTCTGCGATGCTTCAAAGATGGGTTTAGGAGGTGTTCTCATGCAAGAGGGACAGGTGGTGGCGTATGCTTCCAGACAGTTGAGAGTTCATGAGAAGAATTATCCTACGCACGATTTAGAATTAGCGGTCGTGGTGTTTACTTTGAAGGTGTGGCGACACTATTTGTATGGTGTGCGTTTTGAGATGTTTAGTGATCATAAGAGTTTGAAATACCTCTTTGATCAGAAGGAACTGAATATGAGATAGAGGAGATGGATGGAGTATTTGAAGGATTATGATCTTGAGTTGAAGTATCACCCCGAAAAAGCAAACAAAGTGGCAGATGCCTTGAGTAGAAAAGTGATTCGTAGTGCCGAATTGATGGTATTAGAGTATCCATTGTTAGAAAAGTTTCGATATCTTAACCTTCAGTTTGTTTGGACTCTGAATGGCGTAATCATGGGAAACTTGAATATTAGTTCTACATTGAGGAATGATATTCAACAAGCGCAAGTTTTGGATGAGAAGCTACAAGGACTGTTACTCCAACCGGGTTTCGTGAGATCATTAGATGGGATCATCCTATTTAATCAAAGAATTTGCATTCCGAACGACGATGTGTTAAAGAGATGGATTCTGGAAGAAGCACATAAAGGTTCTTTTACGATACATCTGGGTTCTTCGAAGATGTATCAAGACTTAAAGAGAGAGTATTGGTGGTCCGGAATGAAAAAGGACATTGCGGTATTTGTGTCAGAATGTGCGGTGTGTCAGCAAGTGAAAATTGAGCACCAAAGGCCAGGTGGATTGTTACAACCTTTGGACATCCCAATTTGGAAATGGGATAGCATCTCTATGGACTTTGCAGTAGGTTTACCAAGTACTCAGGGTGGCTATGACTCTGTTTGGGTGATTGTGGACCGACTAACGAAATCTGCGCATTTCTTAGCAGTGAAGACTACATATAAGGCAAGTCAGCTTGCAAGGTTGTTTATTGCTGAAATTGTGAGATTGCATGGTGTCCCGTCCAGTATTGTATCGGATAGAGATCTGAAGTTTACTTCGAGATTTTTGAAGGTGTTCCAACAAGCCATGGGTACGAATTTGCGTTTAAGTACTTCTAATCATCCTCAAACGGATGGTCAGACGGAACGTACGATTCAAACGATGGAAGATATGTAGAGAGCATGTGTACTAGAGAGCAGAGGAAATTGGAAAGAACTTTTGCCGTTGATCGAATTTTCGTACAATAGCAGTTATCACGCTTGCATCAGAATGGCTCCATATGAAGCTTTGTACCGAAGAAAGTGTAGAACACCGTTGTGTTGGTCAGAAGTGGGCGAAGATAGAATTCTAGGACCGAAAATTATTCAAGAGACTACGGCAAAGATTCGTATGATCCGAGAAAAGATTAAGCAAACCCAAGATCTCCAGAAGAGCTATGCCGACAATCGAAGGAGACCCCTGGAATTCGATGAAGGCGATCATGTGTACTTGAAAGTCACTCCGAGATTAAGATTGAAAGGACCGTTCAGGTCGCGTAAGTTAAGTCCGAGATACGTAGGACCGTATCAGATCCTAGAAAGGATTAGTGAAGTCGCTTAGCGTTTAGCCTTGCCGCCATCTCTATCTGAAATGCCTGATGTCTTTCATGTATCCCTTTCGTAGGTTCATCCCCGATCCTCTTCAGCCAATTCTTCCGGATTCTATCAAGATAGAAACGAATTTGACCTTTGAACCCAAACCAAACCGCGTTGTTGGGAGATAAACCAAGGTACTGAGAAATAAAGAGATACCACTTGTTAAAGTGCAATGGGACGAGACGCATCCGGGCGATGCTACGTGGGAGTCGGAATTAGAAATGCGGGAATCATATCCTCACCTGTTCAGGTAATCCTTCAAATTCGTGGGTGAATTTTATTTAAGGGGTGGGGGGAGGATGTAATACCCCGTATTTTGTTTAAAGCTCTGGACAATATTAATTGGTAATAATATTATTTCGGAATACTCTAAATTTTAATGGAACTGAATAGAGTAATTCATGGGATTATATTTTATTAATTGATATTAGCTGACTCAGAGGTTTTATAAAATATCGGATTAAGAGACATTTTCAAATACTCTCTAATTTTTGACCTATCGGTAAAAATATAAGCGTTTATATTTTTATATATATAGAAAGATTATGAGAGAAACAAAAAGTTGGTAAGAAAAGAAGAAAAGGAGAAGAGAAGAGAAGAAGAAGAGAGAAAAGCCCTAAAGCTCCAATTCCTCATTCCCGATCATCCGTCCGTCGAATCAACTCAATCTTTTCGCCAATCTTCATCTCTCGAGGTGGGTTCTTAGTTAGAAACTTTTATCTTTGATTTTGGTTGAGTTTTAGAAATGTTTGTGGTTAGGGATTAGTTGGAAATCTAAGAAAAATCGGAAGTTTAACGGTTAAAACTCGATTAAAACCTACCTAAAATACTTAAATTATGATAATGGATACGTTTGATCATGTCTTGTTGCATTGGTTGATGTTTAGGAGTGATTGGGTGTGGGAAGAGTGTTTTCCCGTAAGGCTGGAACTTCCTGAACTGGTGTAGCTCGCTCAACGAGCCTACCTCGCTCAGCGAAAGTTCCAGGGCGATTTTCGCTCAGCGAGAAGGGACTCGCTCAGCGAGACCTGTAGTTTTCAACTTTGCTTTTTAATTCGTAACTTATGATTCGAGTATCTATTTTGAGCGTTCCACATATCGTTTTGAAGCTAATAGCATAATCTATCTAGTAAGATCAAGAAACATTATTTTTGAGCCGACTTCTACCCGACTATTTTTCAAATGACCAAAACATGATAAAATGGAACTTGTGAGTTAATGGAAATAGAGAAAGGTACGATTTGTGAGGTATCTAGATTCCCCTTAGACTCGTTTGAATTATGATTTATGTTTTGTTTTTAGGATCCTCCGTAAGGTCTTGTATAAGTCTCTATGTGGTTACTATGTGTTTCACTAGAGCATCCGTAAGGACTTGAGGTATCCGTTGTGTATGAATGGGCGTTGATTTGAGAAGTGTAGACTATAAGTCCTCCGTAAGGTCTTGAGTAAGCCTTGAGGTGGATTATCCTTAGTCCCACGTGAAGCATCCGTAAGGACTTGGGGCAAGTGTTATGCTAGTTATGTGTCAATCTTGAGTAAGTCTTGAGGTGGGTTATCTTTAGTCCCACGGGAAGCATCCGTAAAGATTGAAGCGCGTGTTATGTCAATTCCTCCGTAAGGTCTTGTATAAGTATCAAAGTGGTTACTATGTGTTTCACTAGAGCATCCGTAAGGACTTGAGGTAGAAATTTCCCTTTGTGTTTTGAAATCACGTGTGGACCTTAGTTTCCCCTCTGTCCTTGTTCCTTGTGTAAATTGGTTGTGAAGCACGCGAGTTTCGTTGGAAATGACCCTTAGAGCCGAGAGAACTCTAAAATAGAGAACCCACTGAGATGTTTTATCTCACCCCATGTTGATGTTGTTATTTCAGGTACTTCAGGTTCCGCTAAGGGTAAGGATAAGGCGACTTGATTATCCTTACTAGTTGATGGCTTAGTCTTCCGCTGTGGACTTTTGAGATCTTCGGATCTAGTTCTTAGATCTTTTTGTAGTTGAACATCTTGTACTATTATATAGCCTTGTTTAGTACCTTATGTTGTAGTGGCTATATTTATACAATGTGTTGCTAAGAACTTATTTGTATTTCAGTACCAAATTATTAATATTATATATGAAAAATATGCTTTATGTATGTCTTTTGTATATGGGTATTACACATACATTTCTGCTATATTTGTTTTACAAAAATAATGCCAATTTTATAGTACTTACAATTATTATTTTTTTAAAAAGTGTGGAGGGTAGTGTCGCTCCCCTGAAAAGACACTAGGTCCCAAGGTGCAGACACGAACGGTCGGCGAAAGAGAAATGATGTTGAATTGAATAGAGTCGCCAGCTAGGCATTTTTATCCCGAAGGAAAGGTAATGCTGCATAAACCTGGGAAGAGATAGATAAGACGATTACGAACCAGAGAAACTGAGAAAGGGGGTTGGTTACAACCTGGGAAGGTATTAGCACCCAGATTGTCCATCGTACTTGACGGGATCCACGCTTACAAGATTGTGTTTAAAAGGGGTAGGTGTATGTGCTATCTGTGTGCAAAAGTTAGGAATGAATGTACATGTGTCAGTGCAAAAGGGTGAATTGCTCAGGAACTGATGCTTAGAAAAGAATGCTGAAAGAGGGGGAAGACAAAGAGACTTTTGTTTGATAACTGTTAAGTTATGCCTACATATCCTCTTGTGCAATGAGGAAGTCAGAACACCATAGTTCGACTCAAAGTGACTGAAAATGATTGACTATGAACTGCTTACTTGTCTATGCTCAAGTGTATGACACGAGTGCTAACTGTCTTGCATTAGACGGAAGAAGCGAGTTCTCGTTTATAGAATGAGTGTGATGAGAAAAGAATCCCAGAGGAGACGATTATTGTTTGTTTTTGTGTTTTCAGTTTTTTATTGTTTTTGGTGTTTTGCATAGGATTATGAGCTTAAGCCTAAATCAAGGGTTGTAAACTCATTATATCCTCCCTGATTAGGGATAATGAGCCTAAAGTATGAGATAAGCATCTCAACTTAATTACCATGATGATGTAGGATTAAGATCATTACCCTACTTGTGATTATTTAGATGTTTTAGGGTTTTTGTTTAGTGTTAAGTAATGAGCTTAATTTCTAATCACAGATTAGTGGACTCATTACACCATCATAATAGAAGGATAATATATGAGAACACTTAAGCTGAGGAAGTTACCTCAACTTAATCCATGGTTAGGGACTAAATTCATTATATAACAAGCTTTTATTAAATGGATTTTAATTAAAGGATGAGATTAAGAAGTGAATTTTATGGTTTGTAAGACAACTTGAGGAGGACTTATCCATTAAACACTAGGGTTAGTCCCTCTTAACCATAAGGAAGATATAGAACCCTAATGTAAGGCCCAAGTTACAAGATAAAGTCTTGGGGATTATTAGTGTGATTTGATTAAGAGGTGTAAACAAATTAAAGGTTTAACACTTAGGATTAAAGTTATACACTCCATCCTAAGAGAAGGATGCAGGCATAACCCTAATTCAAAGTCCTAAAGCTTTAAGAGTTTAGTCTTTGATTATTGAGATGAGAAGAGAGACTCAAGAAGACTCAAAGTTAAAAGACTAAGGGGGACTATATATAACCCAAAAAGTTATCATGCTTGGGTATCCTATGGTTTGTTAGGCTTAAGAGAAAGGATCTTCAAGGCCACCAATGGAAGAAGCAGATGAAAAGATAAGGAAGAAGAATAATAAGTTACTTACTTCCTGAAGAAGATAAGTAACTTAAAAGAAAGAAAGTAAGAAGAATGGAACACAAGTGAAACAAGTTCACTTAAAAGACAAGTAAATATGCACATGAATGATGAGAAGAGATAGGAAGTGAAGGCAAATCCACCTCCCAAATAACTTACCATAAGTTCCTGAAATGTTAGTATGAATGCATACGACATAAAGTAAAAGGAAATGAAATGAAATGAGATGTGAATACCAAAGTCAGAAGTGAAAATGCAATGTAAAAGGCATATGAGATGATGCAAAGTCATGCAAGATCCATATGAATGATAATACAAGTATGAGATGCAAAGGAAGCATGTTTAGAAGCTTGGAAACACATGGATGTTCATGAAATGTAATGGATGCAAAGCATAGCAAATGAATGAAGAAATTATCAAACAATGTTCAAGCATGTCTTAAGATGTCTAAGATGTCATACAAATGCTTGAAATTTCATGGAAAGTTCACATGATGATGATATGCAAAGATGAATGCAAATGAACATGAGAAATTAGGGTTTTATGAATGTATGAGATGCAAATGACCAAAAAAGAAGCAATCAACATGATAAAAAATTGAAATCAAGCTCAATCAAAACCTAATCCCATATAAGATCACACTCCAAAGGAGAAAGTCAGAAACTTAACCTAATGAGAGTTATGAATTTTCTAAGTTTGCTAGGGTTTTTAGGTGATTTTTAAGGGAAAATGCAAATCAAATTTAAAATGCAAGATAAATTCATGAGAAAAATAACCTAGAAACTATATGCAATATGTGAAACAATACAAAAAGAATCAAGTTCAAACTCATCATGGTTAGGCAGAAATAAAGTTTTCAAGTTAGGGTTAGAAAATGTGAATTTTAAGAACCCTAATTCAAAGAAAATTGTGAAATTAGGATCAAACCTAAAAAGAAATTTGTATGATGAGTTTGAAAATGTTTCTAAATGTATTGGAACGGTTCATGAATTTTTTGGTGATTTTTAGAAACCTAAATGCATTTTTAATTAATTAAAATCCATTAATTAATTAAAAATAACATTTAAATATTTTAAAAATAATGCAAAAAATAAAATAAAAATTATTTTCAGATTAAGAAAAATATTTGAAATAAAAATGAAAAGGATCAGATTTGTTTGATAAGTTTTGAAATAAAATGAGAAAGAAAATGCAAAGAAAATGAAATACAAATTTATTTAAATAAAAAGTATGTTGATCCAAGACTCCAGATTCAAACTTGGGTGGAGAGAATTGACTGCGCGCGTGATTACGTGGTCTGGATTCAATCTGGCATAATTTCTAATTAAACCTAATTAATTAATCTAATTAAAATATTATGGCTTTAATGAAGCATCTGGGCCGTCCAACACGCGCGAGAAGCAAGATCCTAAGGCTGAGATTCAAACTAAACCTAAACCCTAATTAAACCCTAATTACCCTCAGGTGACCGAAACAGTGTTCCTGTCATCTTCTCCAGTGACCCCATTCCCTGAACTCTCTCAAAACCTCACATCAATGCATCAAACTGTCCATAAATGATCAATAAACAACATTAAACAAGAATCCAGGCATAAAATCCATTTATATTGCATCAACAACAAGAATCGAAGCAAACATTGTAGATATTTAGAATTGGCAGAATTTTTGATCAACAAGAAGTGTTGAACTTAGTTCAGGATGTCACACCAGATGTTGTGACATTATCAAACAGAGTATAAGTTAATGAACTTAGTTCAGGATGTCACACCAGATGTTGTGACATTGTATAAGTTAATGAATTAAGTTCAGACATCAGGATGTCACACCAGATGTTGTGACATCTCAAACCTGCTACCACACTTAAATGATGCATAACAGAACTGAGTAAATTCAGGGAATTTCTCTGGAATTAATTGTGAATGGATAAACAATACAAGGCGCATCTGTAGGGAGCTTAATTATCTGATTTCAGTATAACAGAATAACTACCTCACCTAGAATCAAGGAAGTAACAAACCCTAATTCAAGGTGATGACAGCATGCGTATCAAGACTGGATAATCTACAGAAAGCCCAAAATCCAAGCATCTATTTAAGGAACAGAAACTCTCAGAATAGAGTACGAAATTAAGAAGACTAAATAGGGTGTTTGTGTTTAATAGAAGGTTTTAGTTGTGTATCACTTTATGAGATTTTAAGCAAAAAGTGTATTGTGTCTTGATTGAAACTGTGAAGTAAAATCAAGCTGTTGTGTTTGAAGTGTGACTTCAATTTTATTAAACATTGTAACATATCACTGTGTGATTGAGGGGGAGTGAGTTGGTACTCATATCTAAGTTGTGTCTTAGGTAGAAATTGCCTTGGGTAGATATTAAGTGAAGGATTAAACTGAGTGGTTTAAGTCTAGAATTAATATTACTTATATTGGATTTCCTTCCTGGCTTGGTAGCCCCCAGATGTAAGTGTGGAGATACACCGAACTGGGTTAATAATTTCCTGTGTTATTTATTTTACCTGCACTTTAAGTTTTTGTTTAAGTCTTCGAGTGTTTAAACATCTCATTCGACATCACGTACCTGATCCCAGAATTTCAATTGGTATCAGAGCAGGCACCCTGCCTGTTTAACTGGGTGAGATATAGGGACTGCAAATTTTGGGAACATGGACAGATATGTAGGATCTGTGAATAGACCACCTATATTGGATGGATCCAACTATGACTACTGGAAGCCAAGAATGGTAGCATTCTTAAAATCACTTGATAGTAGGGCTTGGAAAGCAGTCAACAAAGGATGGGAGCACCCTGTCCAAGACAACAAGGATGGGGCAAAAGTGTTGAAGCCTGAAGAAGAATGGAGCAAGGAGGAAGAAGATTCAGCACTTGGAAATTCCAAAGCCTTAAATGCCTTATTTAATGGCATTGATAGGAACATATTCAGACTTGTGCATCACTGTGAGCTGGCCAAAGATGTTTGGGACACTCTCAAAACCACTCATGAAGGAACGTCAAAGGTGAAGATGTCAAAACTTCAACTTCTCACCACCAACTTTGAAAACTTGAGAATGAAGGAAGATGAGACAATTCATGAGTTTTACATGAACATCTTGGAAATAGCTAATACTTTTGGTGCTTTGGGAGAGAAGATAAGTGATGAAAAGCTGGTAAGAAAGATTCTCAGATCTTTACCAAAAAGATTTGACATGAAGGTTATTGCAATAGAAGAAGCTCAGGACATATGCACAATGAAGGTTGAAGAGCTCATTGGTTCCCTTCAAACTTTTGAGATGGGAATGAATGATACAATTGTGAAGAAAAACAAAAGCATAACCTTGGTTTCAAATACTGATAAAGAAGAAGAAAATCATGAAGCAGACCCTGAAGAAAATTTATCAGAAACAATTTCTATGCTTGGAAGACAATTCAACAAGATTCTCAGAAGAATGGATAGCAGGTCCAGACCAAGTGGAAGAAACTCAAACTCTTCTGAGAATAAAAGACCTTATGATGCTAATAGAAGGTCAAATTATGATGAGAAGACCAACCAAGGAAAAGGGGTTCAATGTCATGGATGTGAAGGATATGGACACATCAGAAATGAATGCCCTACCTATCTAAAGAAGCAGAAGAAAGGTCTCTCTGTGACCTGGTCAGATGAAGACTCAGGATGTGAATCAGAAGAAGAATCTGCAAAGCACATCACTGCTCTAGCTGGAGTATGTGAATCTGAAGGGGGATCCAGTGATGAGGAGCTGACTTTTGAAGAGCTTGAAGAATCATACAAGATGCTGTGTAAAAGGAGCACTGAAGTATGCATGGAGAATATAAAGCAGAAGAAGCAGATTGAGACATTAAAGGTTGAAAAGACAATTAATCTAGAGATCATTGACACTTTGAAAAGTGAAGTAAGCCTTCTCAACTCCAAGTTGGAGCATATGTCCAAATCTGTCAGAATGCTGAACAGTAGCTCAAACACACTGGATGTCATTCTCAACAACAACAAGCACTCAGGGGATAGAACTGGGTTGGGATTTAATAAAGCTCAAAAGTTTGAGGCTAGCTCCAGCAAAACAACTTCAAATCCCATAAAGTCAGACAAGATGTCCCAACAGATGTCCCAACATCATGAAAATAACATGATGAAAAAGAAGTATCAAAGATGGAGATGCCATCATTGTGGAAGGTTTGGTCACATCAAACCTTTTTGCTACAAGCTGCATGGACATCCAAATCAGAGGTATCAGCAACCCCCTAAGCAGAAGACAGAGGTTACCAAGAAAGTGATGAATGGACATCAAAATCAAAGATATCAACAACCCCCTAAGCAGAAGACAAAGGTCATCAAGAAAATATGGGTACCTAAAGCTAGTCTTCATGCTGATCAAAGCTACAAATACATGCCCAAGAACAAGTTCAACAAACAACCTTGGAGCTCTAAAGATAGACACTACACAGGGCAGAGGCATCAAAGGAAACCTCACAACAGGCGAAAATGGTCAAAGAAGGTTGTTGCCTATATAGCTCATACATCTCTCAGAGTATCAGCTAAGGAAGACTGGTACTTTGACAGTGGATGCTCAAGGCACATGACTGGATTGAAGAATCTGCTGGTAGACTTAAAGTTACACTCATCCAGATATGTAACCTTTGGAGATGGAGCTAAAGGAGAAATCAAGGGAGTTGGGACTTTGGACTGCCCTGATGTACCAAGACTAGATGATGTGCTGCTGGTAAAAGGATTGACTGCTAACTTGATCATCATAAGTCAATTATGTGATCAAGGTTACAGTGTAAACTTTACCAAAACTGAATGCATAGTGTCTGATAAAGAACAGAAGGTTGTCATGAGAGGAGCTAGATCTAAAGACAACTGTTATATGTGGGAACCTCAAGATTTCAGTCTCACTTCAACTTGCTCCTTAGCCAAAGAAGAAGAAGTGAAGCTATGGCACCAAAGACTGGGTCATCTTCACCTCAGAGGAATAAAGAAGATCATATCTATGGAGGCTGTAAGAGGTATTCCAAGACTGAAGATTGATGAAGGCAAAGTATGTGATGAATGTCAAATAGGCAAGCAAACCAAGATGTCACATCCAAAGCTCCAACATCTGACAACTTCCAAAGTTTTGGAATTATTGCATATGGATCTTATGGGACCAATGCAGGTTGAGAGCCTTGGTGGAAAAAGGTATGCCTATGTGGTTGTTGATGACTTTTCAAGATATACATGGATAAATTTCATCAAAGAAAAGTCTGATGTGTTTGAGGTATTCAAAGATCTATGCCAAAGAATACAAAGAGAAAAAGCAAGTTGTGTGGTCAGAATAAGAAGTGACGATGGAAAGGAGTTTGAGAATAAAAAATTCTCAGATTTCTGCTCTTCAGAAGGAATCAATCATGAGTATTCTTCCCCTATCACCCCTCAACAGAATGGGATTGTTGAGAGAAAGAACAAAACTATCTAAGAATCAGCAAGAGCTATGATTCATGCTAAAAAGTTACCACTGTACTTCTGGGCTGAAGCTATGAACACAGCTTGTTACATTCACAATAGAGTCACTCTAAGAAAAGGAACCTTGTCCACCATCTATGAAGTCTGGAAGGGCAGAAAACCTACAGTCAAGTACTTCCATGTGTTTGGAAGTAATTGTTACATTCTGGCTGATAGGGATCAAAGAAGAAAGATGGATCCTAAAAGTGATGAAGGGATTTTCCTTGGATACTCCATAAATAGCAGAGCCTATAGAGTATTTAACTCCAGAACCAAGGTTATAATGGAGTCAATAAATGTGATCATTGATGATGCCCCTGCAGATGTAGCTGATGATGTTGTAACATCTGCTGACAGTCAGACTGAAGTTGAAATAAAGAGTGATAATCCTGACTTCACTCTAACTGAGGCAAGGACAGAACAATCCAGCAAACCTCCCTCCATCAGAATCCAAAAGGATCATCCTAAAGATCTGATAATTGGTGATCCCAACAGTGGTGTAATCACTAGATCAAGAGAGATGATTTCAGGTTCTTGTTTTGTTTCAAAGATAGAACCTAAAAACATCAAGGAAGCTCTGAATGATGAGTACTGGATTTCTGCTATGCAAGAAGAATTAGGCCAGTTTACAAGGAATGAAGTGTGGGATCTTGTTCCTAGGCCTGATGACATAAATGTAATTGGCACTAAATGGGTGTACAAGAACAAGTCAAATGAGCAGGGAGTTGTTACAAAGAACAAGGCTAGACTTGTAGCTCAAGGATACACTCAAATTGAGGGAGTAGACTTTGATGAAACCTTTGCACCAGTAGCAAGGCTTGAATCAATCAAACTACTTTTAGGAATTGCTTGTATCCTAAAGTTCAAGCTATTTCAAATGGATGTTAAAAGTGCCTTTCTAAATGGGTATCTTAATGAGGAGGTATATGTGGAGCAGCCTAAGGGATTTGTTGATCCAAGCTATCCAGAGCATGTATACAAACTAAGGAAGGCTCTTTATGGTCTGAAGCAAGCTCCAAGAGCATGGTATGAAAGACTAACCACTTTTCTCATAAAACAAGGGTACACGAAAGGTGGAATAGACAAAACCTTGTTTGTGAAGGATGAAGAAGGAAATGTCATGATTGCTCTAATATATGTAGATGACATAGTCTTTGGTGGGATGTCAGACAGGATGGTTAAACATTTTGTTACTCAAATGGAATCTGAGTTTGAGATGAGCCTAGTAGGAGAACTAACCTACTTTCTTGGACTGCAAATCAAGCAGATGGAGGACTCCATGTTCATATCCCAAAGCAAGTATGCAAAGAACATTGTCAAGAAGTTTGGGATGGACAATGCTAGTCACAAAAGAACACCTGCCCTCACTCATTTAAAGCTGACAAAGGATGACAAGGGTGAGAATGTAGACCAAAGCTTATACAGAAGCATGATTGGAAGCCTATTATATCTGACTGCTAGCAGACCAGATATAGCCTTTGCAGTAGGTGTATGTGCAAGATATCAAGCTGATCCAAAAGTAAGTCATCTAAACCAGGTTAAGAGGATTTTGAAATATGTCAATGGTACTTGTGACTATGGCATAATGTACTCTCATGGATGTGAACCAATTCTCACTGGCTTCTGTGATGTTGACTGGGCTGGAAGTGCTGATTATAGAAAGAGCACATCAGAAGGATGCTTCTTTATAGGAAACAATTTGATTTCTTGGTTCAGTATGAAACAAAATTGTGTATCCTTATCCACTGCTGAAGCTGAATATATTGCAGCTGGTAACAGTTGTTCACAGTTGGTTTGGATGAAGCAAATGCTCACAGAATACAATGTCCCACAAGATGTCATGACATTGTACTGTGACAATTTAAGTGCTATTAACATATCAAAGAATCCTATCCAACACAGCAGGACCAAGCACATTGATATCAGGCATCATTTCATCAGAGATCTTGTGGAAGAGAAGGTGATCTCATTAGAACATGTAGCCACAAATCTACAATTGGCTGATATATTTACTAAAGCTTTGGATGCTACCCAATTTGAAAACCTAAGGGGTAAATTGGGAATCTGCTTATGTGAAATATAGCAGTTATGGAGAAGTGCCAACATGTCCTATGACATCGTATGGCATGATCACCAGATGGCAGCACCAGTCTGGTCAGTAACTCTGTGTATTCCACTTTTTAGAATTCCATCAGTAACGGATTTTATAAAAGCTCAAGCTTGCTCTCAGCTCTTCATCTCCTCACTATCTCCTCAAAACCATTTGCATGCTAAAGCTGATTTTCTGAGCTCATCAAAATCAATCAAACCTAAACTCTTCTTTCACCACATTCGAAAAATGTCTCAACATCAAAACCCTAACATCATGGATGAGAATCTCAACCAAGAAGATGTGGTGCATGCAACCCCAATCTCTATGGTACCAATGGATACGACTCCCATATACGAAATCAGAGGAAGTGTTCCTCTTGCTCAAAAACCTAGAACTCCAAATGTGAGAAGAGCAAAGGAACCTGTATTCAGCAAAAGCAAATGGACTCCTTCATCAACAAGCACCACTCCCAAAGCTTCTGACTATGTGGATGCTTCCATCAAGCATCTTGTGAACAGGATTTTATCTGAACAAAGAGTAGTGCGTGGGGTATCTGTTCCCCTGAACAACATGCCTGCTCCACAACAAGAAGAACCATGCAATCAGGCTGAAGAGGACACTCCTGCTCAACAGGATGTCCCAATAGATGTTGAAACATCTGAGGATCAGAACAAGGCCTCAACTGATGATGATGATGAAGCCACTGATGACCAAGCTTCTGTTGATCCACCTGCTGAAAAGGAGGCTTCCCAACCTCCTCCTGCTGAAACCATAGATGATGACTCTGACATAGAGATCATTGCATCTGTTAACCCTAGCATAGCCAAAAGGCTTAGGGCTAGGAAGGAGAAGAAGTCTGCTGGACATGTAACTCCTGAAAAGAAACAGCCTACTCCAAAGAAAGACAAGGCCAAAGTTGTATTTGGACCTACTAAACAATGGAGCAAGGTGAGTACCCAAAAGAGGAAAGCTATAACTCTACCTGATTCAGATGTTGAAGAGGATGTCCCAACATCCCAACCAAGGAAGAAACCAGCACCTCCAAGGTCTACCTCTGCTGTTCCAGAAGCTCCTCTGGACAATGTGTCCTTTCATCATGTGTCAAGTGTGAGCAAATGGAAATATGTCTACCAAAGAAGGGTGGCACTGGAAAGAGAGCTGGACAGCAATGCACTGGAGTGCACTGAGGTAATAGACCTAATATCCTCTGCTGGTTTATTCAAGACAGTTTCAAATTTTTCACCCTGCTATGAGCTGCTGGTCAAGGAGTTCATTGTCAATCTGCAAGAAGACTGTGCTGATGGGAAGTCAGAAGAATTCCGAAAGGTCTATGTGAGAGGGAGATGTGTGGAATTCTCTCCTAGGGTTATAAATCATTACCTAGGGAGAGAATCTGATGGGCCTAATGAGCTGGGAAGACTGACAACCAAGTTTGCAAGGTCATCACTGCCAACCAGGTCAAAACTTGGCCAGTCAAGGGCAAACTTTCTGTTAGCTTGCTTACAAGGAAATATGCTATGCTGCATCGAATTGGTACTGTCAACTGGGTCCCTACCAACCATACTTCTTCAATAGCTACTGGATTGGGAAGATTCATTTATGCTGTGGGCACCCAAACAAAGTTGGACTTTGGGGCTTACATATTTGATCAAACCCTAAAGCATGCAGGAACATCAGCAACAAAGCTTCCCATTGCTTTTCCATCTCTGCTCTATGGAATCATCCTCAACCAGTATCCAGGCATCCTCACTGAGAAGGATTCAGTCTGCAAGAGAGAAAGTCCACTGGCCTTCCACTACAATCTATTCTTGAGACATCTGCTGGACCTTCAAAAGCAAAGACTCCCATATCCAAAGCTGCCTTGATTGCAGAACTCAAGAACACTTGCAAAGAGCTGAATGCTAGGAAGAAAAATCTTGAGGAAATAATTCAAAGGATGGAGATGGAAGAGGGTGCTCAGAATGCTGATGAATCTGATGATGAATCTGAAGAGGAAGAAGATACTGAATATGATGAATCTGAGTGAAATGTGTGTGGAAAGTGTACTGTCTGTTTCAACATTGTAGTTTTGGTTTTGTAATTTTGTTTTTATCTCTGCTTATGTAAAGTTTGGCCCCAATTTCTATCTAACAAGGGGGAAAAGAGAAGTGTACTGATCAACAACAATGTCTGCTGCAGTTTGCCTGATTAATGAACAATGTTGTTTGTCTGTTTAATTTCTGCTTCTGAACTAAGTTTTTTTTTAATAGAAAATTCTGTTGAACAAGTCAGAATACATACAGGTTTGAGGGGGAGTAAATTATTATAAACTCTCACATGATTCAACAGAAAAGAACTGCTGCACTCTGATAAATAAAACTCTGCTGCACTCTGATAGAACCAGAAGATTGTGTTAGCCAAAAATTAGCCAAAGGGGGAGTTTGTAGATGTTTAGAATTGGCAGAATTTTTGATCAACAAGAAGTGTTGAACTTAGTTCAGGATGTCACACCAGATGTTGTGACATTATCAAACAGAGTATAAGTAAATGAACTTAGTTCAGGATGTCACACCAGATGTTGTGACATTGTATAAGTTAATGAATTAAGTTCAGACATCAGGATGTCACACCAGATGTTGTGACATCTCAAACCTGCTACCAGACTTAAATGATGCATAACAGAACTGAGTAAATTCAGGGAATTTCTCTGGAATTAATTGTGAATGGATAAACAATACAAGGCGCATCTGTAGGGAGCTTAGTTATCTGATTTCAGTATAACAGAATAACTACCTCACCTAGAATCAAGGAAGTAACAAACCCTAATTCAAGGTGATGACAACATGCGTATCAGGACTGGATAATCTACAGAAAGCCCAAAATCCAAGCATCTATTTAAGGAACAGAAACTCTCAGAATAGAGTACGAAATTAAGAAGACTAAATAGGGTGTTTGTGTTTAATAGCAGGTTTTAGTTGTGTATCACTTTATGAGCTTTTAAGCAAAAAGTGCATTGTGTCTTGATTGAAACTGTGAAGTAAAATCAAGCTGTTGTGTTTGAAGTGTGACTTCAATTTTATTAAACATTGTAACATATCACTGTGTGATTGAGGGGGAGTGAGTTGGTACTCATATCTAAGTTGTGTCTTAGGTAGAGATTGCCTTGGGTAGATATTAAGTGAAGGATTAAACTGAGTGGTTTAAGTCCAGAATTAATATTACTTATATTGGATTTCCTTCCTGGCATGGTAGCCCCCAGATGTAAGTGTGGAGATACACTGAACTGGGTTAACAATTTCCTGTGTTATTTATTTTACCTGCACTTTAAGTTTTTTTTTAAGTCTTCAAGTGTTTAAACATCTCATTCGACATCACGTACCTGATCCCAGAATTTCAAACATATTTTACGGGAAAAATTTCAGAGCAAGCATACATGGCCATTTCTCAACCATTTTCAAAACAAATTACATCAGCATGCTCATGGGAACATATAGAATCATTTAGGAACATAAAACAAAGATTCTGGAAAAAATGTTCTTGAGGTATACCTGAGATGGAGCTTTCTGATTTTGGGCTTTCTGGACCTTTCCTTGATGCAAAATCACTCCACTTGATCCCCTTGTGCTTCTGGAAGGCTTGAATGAAGTTTAAATGGCTTGGTTTGGAAGATTCAGTTCTGATAGTGCAGGAATCGTGTTTTGGTTTTGTAAGCTATCATGCCATTTTAAGGGTTGCTTTGTGTTCTATGAGTGATATTGAGATGATTGGTGAAGTTTGCTTTGAGGTTTGATGGCTGGTTTTTGAGAATCGAAGAAGGGAAACTTTTTGTGGATTTTGGAGATTCTGAGTTCTTGGAGCATTCATGCCAATGTGTTGTATGCTTTGGAGTGTTTGAGGTTTGTATAAACAATTGTGATTGGTTCAGAGAGTTGGCGTGGCACAACTTGATTGGTATGGGAGGTTTTGCAAAAAGTCAATTTTGAGTACTTGGAGGTATGGCACGGGTCAGATCTGCTCAAAGGGGTGTTTTGGCCTCAGCTTTCATCAAGGATGGCCATAGGATCAGATTACATGAGCTGGCACAAGTGGATGAAAGGTTTCCAAGGTTTTTGTAACTTTCCCTCTTTGAGAATTTTGTGAAAATTTCTTGATGAATCTTGAAATCCAAGGCACATTTTTGGTTCAAATGCATTGCACTATGTTTGTATGATGTTTAGCAATCAATTAGAGGTCATGAAATGGCTTGAAACTTGAATTTGCAAAAAATCCTCTTTGGCATGAACTTGAAAATTATAGGATTTTTGCCAACTTTGAAAGGCCATATCTTGAGTTCTAGGATGAATCAAGACATGTTCTAGTACTTTTTGAAAATGGGAAGACGTAATCTACAACTTTCATGCCCAAGAATGTTTCATTTGAAGCATTTTTGGTCATGAAAGAATAGGTTGAAAATCTTTCCCAAAATGGAAAGTTTCCATTACAAGTCATTTCCAAAAATAGGAAGTTTTCATTTGGCTCAAAATTCTTCAACTTTGTGAACTTCCAACCACTTACAAGATCAAATAAAGTTCGTAGAGACTCAAAATGATGATGATGACCCTTTGGTACCCTTATTGGGGGCCTCAGATGCCCTGATTTTGACTTTACTTGCTCAAGAAGTTACCCAATGATCAGATGACTTCCATAATGAATTTCTTCATCAAATTTGGTACACAAGATCCTTATAACATATTAAGACCCTTAGAAACAAGAATGACCAAAAAAATTGGGATTAAGGCCTCTGAAACCAAAACCCTAATTTTGATCATCTGTGTAGGAAAACCCTAGCTCTGCCTCTATGCCTTTGCCATGCTTTGTGATTTTTTGACTTTCATAAACTTTGGGGAGCATATTATGATCATGGAACACACATGGACCCTCTTGGCAAGCTTCAAGACCTTTGGGATAGCTCAAATCACTTCTTGGATTGCTCAGATCACAAACCCTAGATGCAGATGAAATGGAACTATGCAGTGAAACAAATATGCAATATGAGATGGTATGCTTTTGCTTATGAAAAAATGAAAGACCACAAGCCATGGTGTGAGAAAAAGTGAGGGAAAATTTGGGGTGTTTACAGCTGCCCCTATTCAAGCACGAGTTAGCTGTGCAGGATGTAAGCGCCTGGCTTAACAGACAAACAAGATAACTTGTGGTTGAATACCAAAGACAGTCCGGAATTTGCACTCGCTGGGGAGAAGAAGAAAAGGGATATAAATTGTAAAAGATAGCATAGTATGAATATCAAATGAAAGCGATGAAGGACGACCATCAGCAGAGGAAGACTGTTGGGGTAGACGATAAGCAATGCAATGACGGGGACGACCATCATGCTGGGAAATAAAGGAACCATGACGGGGACGACCATCGGGTAAAGAAAATAAAAAATCTCCGGGGATTTGAGGAAGCGAGAAAAGCAATGATGGGGACGGCCATCAGGCTGGAAAGTAACTAAACCGCGACGGGGATGACCATCGGGTAAAAGAATAAATGAAATAATGATGAGGGACGGTCATCAGAAGGTGAAGGATGATCACCCAGCAGGGGACGGCTGCTGAAAATATCATAACATAGGACGAATGTCGGATAGAAAAGATCAATGATGGGGATGACCATTGGATAAGCATGATGAAGGAAGATCATCAAGAGGCGAAGGACGATCACCTAGCAGGGTACAACTGCTCTTAGGGAATATCACGACATAGGACGAATGTCGGATAACAAGATCAACGATGGGGACGGCCATCGGATAAATGATGAGGGATGGTCATCAAAAGGTGAAGGACGATCACCTAGCAGGGGACGGCTGCACTTTATCACGACATAGGACGAATGTCAGATAGAAGGTTCCAACAATGGGGATTCCACTGGGGAATGAATGAGGGACGGTCATCCAAAGGTGAAGGACGATCACCTGGCAGGGGACGACTACCGAAAGTATCATGACATAGGACAAATGTCGAATAAAAGAAAGTTGTTTTGTTGGCGACTTACTGGGGAATGGTAAAAATGGACGAGTGCTTACACCTTTTTAAAATAAAAGATATAAGTGTTTTGATGGTGTGTATAGACTAAAGATGCGGACGAGCATCCTTAAGACCATGATACGGACGAGTATCAATCGATTAAGCAAGGAACACAGACGAGTGTTTAATCTGCCGGGGGGTGATATATACAAGATACATACAAGTATCAAAGACTTTTGTATAGGTATGTACAAGTATGATCTGCTGGTGAAGTATGTGCAAGACACGGACGAGTGTCAAAAGATTGAGCAAGGAACACAGATGGGTGTTTGACTTGCTGGAGAAGTATGACACGGACGAGTGTTAGAAGGAATATGTACAAGTTATGAACAAATATCTGTATTTGAGAGTACAGAAGGTATTCTGGTGACCTGCGGGGGATAAGATGACACAGACGAGTGCAAAAGGGGGTGTCTTGTCTCTTATATGCAGGGGAAATGAGTTTTGTATATTGCTGGTGAGGTGATGATGGTATTTGCAGGTGATTGGCTTGAACCTGGCTTATGATCATGCAAATGTTTGATTTTTGTCGTAATGCTCCGTACCAGACGGAATGCTACGCTTATTTGGTGAATATGATGTGAATGCTATGATTATGCAAAATGAGAAACCTGATCCAAGACTCGGATCCTGCAGGGAGAAAGATCTCTAGGCGATCTGTCTGGAGGGGGAACTCAGCTTGGGGATAAGGATCATTGGTTGATCTATCCGGAGGGAGAACTCCTAATGGGGATGAGGAAGTTTTACAACTCCACTGGGGACGTGTTTCAGGTATTGCTCTACTAGGGAGGCAACTCTGTGGGGGAACAATTCCACCAATTCTGCTGAAGATGAGAGAAATCTGGCATTTCTGATGGGGAAAAGAAAGTTCTTTGACCACTTTGCTGTGGAAGAATTGTCAGGCATTGCTTGGGAGATCCTGCTTGGGGAGGAGATAACTTCTGGGAAGTAGTATGCTGGGGATTTAATGCTTGATATGCCCCATGTTGCGAAAGATTGTCTGCCTTGAGTACCTGCAACCTGTTAAGACAGAGGAAAACGCACAAGTGTCCCGGGGTATCCTTAACCGGATTCCGTCATAGGAATTAGATTTGCTTAAGAATTCATATTTCCTGAGGGAATTTTGTTTAAAAATGGCCTATAAGTTTTCATGCAAATGTTGTATTACGAACTTTGGACATTTTGCAAACAAAACAAAAAGGTAAAAAACAAAGTGTGACTGAATATTCTGATTTTATTGATTTGCATGCCCTGAATAGGCAAGTACAGTCAAAGAAGCGAATCCTCTGAAAGGAGGAGATTGCTGTAAATTGAGAAAATAAAAGTGTTGGCAATGTTGAAGATGACGCTCCAGTGAGCTTCCTTTGCTATGACCTGTATGACCTTGACGTTCTTCTTATCTTACTTTCTGAAGAAGGCTGATTCTGACTGACGCTTTGTCTTCTCGGAGCTTGCCATGTTGTGAGTGATACAAACGAATTCAGAATGCAGTTGTTCACTTATTCCCTAATTTTGCGTGGATCGCCGTCTCGGGTTTTCAATCCACCGGGATACCCATTTTTGCCTGAGCTGTCCGATGTGGCTTTTCAACTCAGCGGGTGTACATTTTTTGATTTTCCCCTTATTTTTTCCCGAGTCTTTTATTCTGTTTTTGACTAGCCGGGATGCCCTATTTTTGTCTGACTTGGTATTCCCGAGGTCTGACTTTCTGATCGAAGGCTTTCTTCATTCGCTTCTGATACAACTGCCCATGACAAATTGCTGCTAATCTTTTCTCTTCAATCAGATTCAGTTGATTGTACCGAGACTGGACCCATTCTGCTTCATCCAGTTTCACATCCATCATTACCCGTAAGGAGGGTAACTCAACTTCAACAGGTAGGACAACTTCCATACCATACACAAGCTGATAAGGTGTTGCCCCAGTAGATGTTCTGATTGAGGTTCGGTACCTATGCAAGGCAAATGGTAGCATCTCATGCCAGTCTTTGTAGGTAACTACCATCTTCTGCACAATCTTCTTGATGTTCTTGTTAGCGGCCTCAACAACGCCATTCATCTTTGGCCTTTAAGGAGAAGAGTTGTGATGTTGAATTTTAAAGTCCCGGCAAAGTTCTGCCATCATCTTGTTGTTTAAATTGGAACCATTATCAGTAATGATTCGCTCGGGAACTCCATATCGACAGATGATATCCCTTTTCAGAAAACGAGCTACCAATTTCCTGGTGACATTTGCATACGAAGCTGCTTCGACCCATTTGGTGAAGTAATAATGGCTACCAGGATGAATCTGTGACCATTTGAAGCAGTCGGTTCAATCTTTCCAATCATCTCAATGCCCCACATAGCGAAGGGCCAGGGTGAAGACATTACATTTAAAGGATTCGGAGGCACATGCACTTTATCTGCGTAGATCTGGCATTTGTGGCATTTTCTGGCATAGGCACAACAATCTGCATCCATTGTGATCCAGTAATAACCCGATCTTAATAACTTCTTTGCCATTGCATGTCCTCCAGAACCTTCATGTACCTCGTACATCAATAGGTCTTCTTCCTTCTCGTCAATACATCTGAGCAGGATCATGTCAAAGTTTCGCTTGTATAATGAGCCATCAGTATTGAGGAAGAAACTGTCGGCCAGCCTTCTCAATGTCTTCTTATCATTTGACGATGTCCCAGGTGGGTATGTCTGATTCTCCAAGAAGTATTTGATTTCATGGTACCAAGGCTTGTTGTCACTATCAGTGTCCACAGAGAATACATATGCCGGTCTGTCTAGTCTGGATACCAAAATACGAGGCACATAATTGGCAGCTTGTACTTTGATCATGGATGAAATGGTAGCTAAAGCGTCTGCAAACTGATTCTCATCTCGAGGGATGTATTCAAGTTTGACTGTTGTGAAGAAAGTCAACAATCTCCTCGTATAGTCACGGTATGGAATCAGATGCTCCTGATGAGTGTACCACTTGTCGTTGATCTGGTTGATTACCAAAGCTGAATCTCCGAATACATTCAAGGTTTTGATCCTGAGGTCAATGGCCTCCTCAAGACCCATAATACAAGCTTCGTATTCTGCTTCGTTGTTAGTGCAGGCAAAGGTGAGTTTTGCCGAGAAAGGCATGTGAACTCCTTTAGGTGTAATAAGCACTGCACCAACCCCACGACCGTTCATATTGACAGCCCCGTCAAACATCATAGTCCATGCTTCTTCTGGATCAGGCCCTTCAGTGTGAATAAGTTCTTCACAATCTTTTGCTTTTAAGTACATGATGTCTTCATCAGGGAAGTCAAATCTCATAGGATGGTAATCATCAATGGGTTGCTCAACCAGATAGTCAGACAATACACTGCCTTTGATGGCTTTCTGAGAGGTGTACTGAATGTCATACTCTGTTAGAATCATTTGCCATCTTGCAACCCTTCCGGTAAGTGCTGACTTCTCAAATATGTACTTGACTGGATCCAACTTTGAGATCAATAAGGTAGTATGAGTCAACATATACTGTCTTAGTCGGCGAGCAGCCCACGCTAAAGCACAACAAGTTTTCTCGAGCATTGAATAACGTTGTTCACAGTCGATAAACTTTTTGCTTAGGTAGTATATTGCATACTCTTTTCGACTAGACTCGTCATGCTAGCCCAATACACACCCCATTAACTCTTCTAATACTGTCAGATACATAATTAGAGGTCTTCCTTCGATTGGAGGCATGAGAATTAGAGGTTCTTGCAGATATTCTTTGATCTTGTCAAAAGCTCTCTGACAATCATCGTTCCACTTGACTGTTTTTTCTTTCCTTAACAGCTTGAACAAAGGTTCACATGTTACAGTGAGATGAGATATGAACATTGATATGTAGTTCAATCTACCTAAGAACCCTCGAACTTCTTTACTCAGTCATAGGTGCATGCATTTCCTGAATAGCTTTGACTTTGTCGGGATCAACCTCAATTCCCTTTTCACTTACAATAAAACCCAGCAGCTTACCAGAACGTACCCCAAATGTGCATTTGTTGGGGTTCAAATTCAGCTTATACTTCCTCAGACTCTTAAACAACTTCTGCAGATTCACCAGATCATCTTCTTCTGTAAGGGACTTGGCAATCATATCATCCACATAACATTCGATTTCTTTGTGGATCATATCGTGGAATAATGTTACCATAGCCCGTTGGTATATTGCACCGACGTTCTTTAGTCCAAACGGCATTACCTTGTAACAAAATGTGCCCCAAGGTGTGATGGAAGTTGTTTTCTCCATGTCTTCGGGTGACATCTTAATCTGATTGTATCCAGAAAATCCGTCCATGAAAGAAAATACCGAGAACTGAGGTGTGTTGTCTACCAATACATCAATGTGAGGTAATGGGAAATCATCTTTCGGGCTAGCTCTGTTCAGGTCCCGGTAATCCACACACATACGCACCTTGCCTTCCTTCTTAGATACGAGTACAATGCTAGCAACCCAAGGAGGGTAACTAGTTACAGCAAGAAAACCGGCGTCCCAGTGCTTTTGTACTTCTTCCTTAATTTTCATGGCCATATCTGGGCGAGTGCGGTGCAACTTCTGTTTAATTGGCGGGCAATCTTCTTTCAATGGTAGCCTGTGCATGACAATATCCGTATCTAGACCTGGCATGTCTTGATAGGACCAAGCAAAGATGTTGACATATTCCCGAAGCATACTGATGAGCTGTTCTTTCACTGGAGCTTGCAGACCGGCCCCAATCTTCACTTCTTTCACATCTTCCTCGGTACAAGATTAACAGTTTCAACTTCCTCCTGATGAGGAGCAATCAATTTTTCCTCTTGTCTCAACAACCTGGCCAACTCTTCAGGCAGCTCATAGTCTTCTTTAACCCATTCATCTGCTTGATTAATTGGATTGTCGAAGTCATACAATATCATAGCAGTGCTATTGTTGGTGCAATCTAGAGGATTATCTCTGCAAGGGTTGAGATTTGTTCATTTTAGTGATTGATTTTAATCTTGTTTAGAAAAAGTGTGAATGAAGCTATTATTTTGAAAACATTGCCTTTTATTGTTTTGTGCGAAAATAACAAAAATGAAGAGACAGTGAGGGAAAAAGAAAATCTTTTGCAAAATGATGTCCATTGTTCATTGAAATTCCATTTGCACAAAATACAAATATGGCCCTATTACAAAATGGGTCCTGACACCTTGGGCAAGATGCATGATTTGATGCATGCTTAAGCAGGAAATAATAATTACTCTGCAGGAGTAACTCTTATAATTTCTTGGGAAGACCAGTTAAGGACTTGTTGGCCCGGGACTCTTGGACGAATCCAGCTTTCTAGGTTGAAGTCGCTTTCAACCTCGTCTTCTACGTTATTGACAGCATCTGGGGTCAGCATTCCCCCACTTACGAACTTGGGCTCTTTAGCAGCCTCTGCTTGATCTTGTCGGGATGGTTTGTAACCCAAACCGAATCTGTCTTCTTTCTTCTCCACAGGTAGTAGCTTGCCCCAACCTTGGGCATTCCCATCTTCAACAACCTTCCGAGCTTGTTGGTAGGAGACAATTGAAGTACCCATCCTATCCTCTTGGGATGCAACAAATACTTCAGTTGCCGCCTCATTGACGTTCAGTGCTTTGAAACCTTGGCTCATGGTCTTGTGGATCTTACCATCCATCTCAATATATTTGTAGTTAGCCAGATGGCTAACAAAAATGTCCTCCTCTCCACAGATTGTGATAATTTTCCCTTCCCACTCGTATTTTAATTTCTGGTGAAGGGTCGACGTAACTGCGCCAGCGGCGTGAATCCAAGGTCGACCCAACAAACAATTGTAGGCCGTTTGAATTTCCATCACATAGAAAGTAGTTTGAAAGATCTGTGGGCCAATTATCACATGAAGCTCCACTTCTCCAAGAACAGACCTCTTGGAACCATCAAAAGCTCTGACCACCAGATTGCTTGGTCGAAGAGTTATACCATCATATTCAAGCTTAACAAGGGCTTTAATTGGCAAGACATTGAGTGAGGACCCAATGTCAACTAGAACATGTGAAAGCACAACCCCTTTACACTCTAGAGTGATGTGCACAACTTTATTATGATGACGACCCTCCGTAGTCAAATCAGCATTGGTGAAGCCTAGTCCATGACTAGTATTAACATTAGAAACCACCGTCTCTAGCTGATTAACCGTGATCTCCTCAGGCACGTAGGCTGCATGTAGGACTTTAAGTAATGCATCCCGATGAGCTTCGGAACACAATAGCAGTGATAAAATGGAGATCTTGGAAGGAGTCTGGTGGAGCTGATCCATAACCTTATAATCGCTTCTCTTGATTATCCTCATAAACTCGTCCACATCCTGATCAAAGGATGCCTTCTGAGCTTCTTTTGTAACTGGTTCTTCAGGCACCACATTCTTGCCTTTAGCCTTGGCAGCAGCCTCTGCCTCAGCATTAACTCTCGGAACTTGTGACACGAAGAGACGTCCGCTTCGAGTGAAGCCTCTGCCTCCCCCGACATTATCGATTTTTGGTGTATAAGTTGAAGAATCAAGAGCGACTCTCTTCCCGTTGCAATAGAGATCTGAACCATAGTGCCACAACACAACATTATCTTTTTCATACGGAATGGGTCCAGGTACCGTGATAGTGACTGGACTAACTACGGCGGAAGTAGGAACTATTATTGTCTGTGGATCGTAATAAATGGTAACATGATTTCTGACTGATGGTGGTGGTGGAAGACTGAAGCTGGGTTGTTGTTGAGATTGTTGCTGAAAATTGTTGGAATCAGGGACCATTTCCGGGTCATAATAGATGGTGACTGTGGAGATGTCATTATTAATGATTGATGTCGTTGTAGAGGCGGATGCGATTGAACTAATGTCCGTTGAAGTAGTAGAAGCGATGATTGTTGACTTTGTAGAAGAGTCTGTCAGAACAATTGTTTTTGAAGTTGTAGGAGGGGTGTTTGTTGGTTCTGTAGAAGGAAAAGTTGTTGATGTTGTAGAAGCTGAAACCGTTGATGTTATTTGCAAGATACCTTCTCTAATAAGACCATTGATGCCACTTTTTAAACTTGCACAACCATTTGCGGAATCTTTGCAAGATTCACAGCATGCCTCCCAACCTGGGAACACCTGGCATTTTAAAAGCTGAGCTTTAACCTCGGCCAAAGGTGTTTGAATACTTGCAGTATCTTCAATTAGGTTCGCTGGCTGATCCTCCTCAATTGCATTTATCCTGGGCCCACATGGCTAGGCATAGGATTCTTTGTGACATTAGGAGGAGGTGCAAAATTTAAAGCCTTGGAATCAACTAAATCCTGGACCTTCATGTGCAAGGCTCTGCACTTTTCTGTTGTATGGCCAGGTGCATTGGAATGGAAGGCACATCTGGCGTTGACGTCGTAATTCCTTAGACGGTTCTGAGGATCTGGTGGAGCCAGAGTCCTCAATTCAACAAGATTAGGTTTCAAAAGTTGTGGTAGTAAAGTGGCATAGGGCATCGAGATAGGATCGATTACCATGTTGATTTGAGATGGCCTTTGTTGGAAAGGACGTTGCTGTTGGTTGTTGTTGTTGTATGATCTTTGTTGAGGAAAATGTTGTTGTTGAGGGAAATGTTGTGGTTGGGGAGTGTATTGTTGTTAAGGTGATGAAGTGGGAATAGTGACAGCGGCTATTGATCTCGGTATGTACTAGGGCCTACCTCTGCCCATGTGTATTGAATTGGTTTCACCCGACCTGCGAGGCCCCGCAAAAGGTTTCCTTGTGCTGCTGGAGCTGGCACCATTATTAGAAATCTTACCCATCTTTAAACAAACTTTCAATTCTCTCTCCTGCTATGACCACATCAGCAAAGCTAGTGGAAGAGAAAGCAGCAAGCCTATCAATGTATGTCCCCTGTAGGGTGTTCATGAACATATCAACCGTTTCTCTTTCCGACATTGGAGGTTGAACAGCAGCAGCTAACTGTCTCCATCTCTGGGCATACTCTCTGAAGCTTTCTCTTGAGGATTGTGACATACCCATTATGAGAGTTCTGTTGGGAGCCATGTCTAAGTAGTATTGATATTGGCGTATGAAAGCCTCGGCCAAATCCTTCCAATTTCTGACTGTTGCTCTGGTCAGATGAGAGTACCATTCACGGGATGCCCCAGTCAGACTATCCTCGAAGTAGAACATCCACAACTTTTCGTCCATAGTGTAAGCCTTCAATCTTCCCAGAAAGGATTGAATATGGGTACGAGGATAAGAGGTACCATTATATCTTTCAAAGCAAGGAGGTTTGAATTTGTGAGGAATTCTGACTCCCTCAACTAGACCCATGTCCATAACATCCAATCCTAAGGAGTTTTGGGACTACAGAAATCTTAGTTTTTCTGCTATCTCGTCCAGACGACGATCATAGAATTCATCCCCAGCACCAATTACAGTAAAATATTCCTCTTGAGGGTCCTTCTGCAAGGCACGACCTCCATTGTTACCTTGGGTATTCCTGATAGCATTGACTTTAGGGTTGAGACGAGGCCCAAACTCCGGGGGGTCAGTACGTGGCTGCACGTGATCATTGTTGCTAGTACCTCCCGTACCTGGATGATTCTCTTCAGGAGTTTGCCGCTCGACCAACTCTCTTAATCTTTCTTGGCTTTGGGCCAACCCAATCATTACTGCCATGAACTGGTTCATCTGAGCCCTCATCTGAGCCCTCATCTCAGTTCTTTCATTAGCCATCTGAGTTCTTACATCAGTCAAATCTTGTTGAACTTGGTCCATCTGTAAACTCGGAAGGTTGTTTCTTGTAGGATACCAGTGAACTCTGTTGATGGGGAAAACCCTCCTACGAGCAATGTTTCCTGAAAGCACAAAAAAGTGAGAAAACAACAACAAAAATACCTACAAAACAAAGAATGAGGTTATTATGCAATGCAATATGTCTATTTGTCTTCCAAGGGTATCCGATTTGGTTATTTGGTTTTGACCTTCCAGACCTCGAGGAATGATGATGTTGAAGAGAAATGAAGCCCAAAGGATGATACACAAACCATATATTACAAATGCAAAGATACATAGTTTATGATTACAACAAGTTCCCATGATGGGTCAAAATACAACAAAATCAACAAAAGTACAAACAAAATGAAATACAAGTATGAAGAAATCAAACATCCAACCCAAAGTCTTCTTCTTTGACTTCCTTCAAGAGAGCATCAGTCACTGGTCCAACTGGATGCTCTGTGATGGTCCTGGGAAGAAGGTTCCTGGTAGCAATGGCAATTGTCAATTTCTTATACTTGTCTTGGTCTTTTGATCTCTTCAACCCTGCCCGGAGTTTCAACTCGGAGATTTCCCTCCATGCTGCTAACAAGGCTTCCTGACTCTTCTTCTCATTAGCTTCAAGCTGCTTTATCCTAGCTTGGGTCTTCTGATATTCCTGTGAACGAGCCTCAGAAATTCTGATCCATCTAGCTTGACTCTCTTCCAAGTAGTGCTCAGCTCTGGCTTTCTGAATCTTAGCTTCTTTGCAAGCATTCTTCAATACCAACTCCCTTGCTCGGGCCCTTCTGATGTAATCATCTGTCTTCTCAATCTTGGTCATATAATCGATCCAGAGCTTCTCTAACCTCTCATTGTCTAGACGACTATCATTTCTCTCCCAGAGGGTCTTCTTTAGAGCTTTAGAAAGCTGAGCATTCTTTTCTTTCAACTTCTCAAACTCCTCTAAACTGACTGTAGCCACAGGCTCTACTGTTGATGGTCCTGGCACATCCTCCAGGGTGAATGGCATGCAGGTGATTTGTCCTCTGATACGAGACCAATCAATATACTGAGCTGAAGCTATGTTGTTGCACTTGCCAAAAATGGAAGTCCCTTTTGTCTGAATGTTATCCCAAGCCCAGGCTGCTTGTCGGATGATAGCATGATTATTCTGAATGTCACAGTAAAGGGTTTCTGATAAGTCCTGCTCTCTTGGTGGATGTACTAAGGCATACCCTAGTTGCCTTTTGAACAACAAAGGATTGTAGTTGATGCAACCCTTCACTCCAATAAGAGGTACATTGGGATACTGCCCACAACTTGTGATTATGTCCCTGCCCTTGGTGCTCTGAGTGCACCACCTGATGTCTTCTGAAGTGAGAGCAATCATTCTTTTAGCCCAATTTCTTGACAGATGAGGATTCAGGAAAGCTTCTGTCGTTGGCAAGTGTCTCAATAGCCAACAGTAGAAGAGAGGTGCACAACATCTGACTAATCTTCCCCTCTGTTTCTCATTCCTTTGATGCACTGAGTAATAGAAATCCCCGAGCAAGGTAGGAACTGGATTCTTCAGCAAGAAGACACGGATAACACTCTTGCTTACAAATTTAGGCTCGTTTGCAAACAAGATGATACCATATATGCTAAGGGCTAAGAGAGCACAAACAGTGTCCCATTTCCCTGCTGCAGCATGACTGATGGCCTGAGTAATCAAGAAGTCCAAATGGAGGTCTGGGATTCCAGCCTTAGTAGTCATATTCTGATAAATGATGGTGATTTCAAAATACATAGCCTTAACTATGTCCTTATTCCTAGGAGCAGTCATCTCAGGGTTGAAAGGAATCCCCCTCCTGATGGAGACACCCAACAACATGGAAAATTCTTCTAGCAAAGGACCCAACTGAAAGTCTGGGAAAGTGAAGCATCTGAGAGGAGGGTCATAGAACTGAAGGAAAGTTTTAATCACGCTCCTCTGTGATGCATCCAAGTCCATGATCATGTCCATAATACTACCATAATGTTCCCTGAATAATGGGACATGATCAGGAGTGATGAGTGTCTGAATATGCCTGATGCCTGCTAGAGAGGGCTCAAAGAAATGATAAGTAATGTTGCTCTTCCTGGATGGGTCCATATTGATAATGGATGTTGATGCAGATAACTGAGGAGAAACACTGACGAAGACAACTGTAGAAGATACTGAAAAAGATCTTTGATGAAGATAACTGATGAGGATATCTGATGAAGAAGATCTTTGAGAAAAATATCTGATGAAGGTGGCTGAGAAGAAGAAGAGTCAAAACCAAACCAAAGATAAGATGTGGATACCCTGTAAAACAAACAGACAAATGTTAAAATGATGCAAAATTATGTATGCAGAATGATAAGCAAGGGTTTGTGATCAAGTGCTGGATCTGTTATATACTTTGATAAGGTCCATGTGTGTTCAGAAATCCAGATGAAGGCTTAGAGAACTAGTAACCAGGTGGGGGACTCAAATAAAGAGTCACAAGTCCAGGGTTTCATAAGATCAGTCCAAAATAATGTAACCTTAAAACAATATTAGTAACAAGGTGTGTTGAGGCCAAGGGTTCCTGCAAACCTGTAAACATCCCAACCCCCTCACAGGTATTGTTCTAGAACAAAGATCCTCAGACTTGGATCAGTTATGAGAAGTGTAAACACTTCTAATCCGGAGGTACATTGTTTATGTTAATCATAAAGGATCCTCCTCTAATTCACCTCAGATGCTGAAGGTCATCTAAAAAGGTCATCCAGACTTAGCAGGCTTCCCAGATAGCCCTAGTACTACAGGAAATCCGTAGCACAGAGTTCTCAAGAAGAAACCCATGTCTGAACCGTGTTTCATATTCCCGCACCAGACTGAAATGGAATGGGAAAGAATATGAAGCCACTCTAATCCTATGTGTCACTCACCTTACTCATTGAGTATCCCTCCCACCAAAGTAAACAATAGATCCAGCACATGATATGATGACAGTAATATGAAATGCATAAAAACAGTAAATGAAAACGATAAATAAAGCTGTACAGAAAGCAATAAATAAAGCAATCAACAAAATAACACATAACACATAACACCCCCATAAACACAAATCAAACAAGCGCTAGGAGAAACCCACAAAAAGAACCAGAAGCCCTGGTTGCAAGGGATCTTTATTCCCCAGCAGAGTCGCCAAGATGTCGCTCCCCTGAAAAGACACTAGGTCCCAAGGTGCAGACGCGAACGGTCGGAGAAAGAGAAATGATGTTGAATTGAATAGAGTCGCCAGCTAGGAATTTTTATCCCGAAGGAAAGTTAATGCTGCATAAACCTGGGAAGAGATGGATAAGACGGTTGCAAACCAGAGAAACTGAGAAAGGGGGTTGGTTACAACCTGGGAAGATATTAGCACCCAGATTTTCTGTCGTACTTGAAGGGATCCATGCTTACAAGATTGTGTTTAAAAGGGGTAGATGTATGTGCTATCTGTGTGCAAAAGTTAGGAATGAATGTACAGGTGTCAGTGTTAAAGGGTGAATTGCTCAGGAACTGAGGCTTAGAAAAGAATGCTGAAAGAGGGGGAAGACAAAGAGACTTTTGTTCGATAACTGTTAAGTTATGCCTACGTATCCTCTCGTGCAATGAGGAAGTCAGAACACTGTAGTTAGACTCAAAGAGACTGAAAATGATTGACTATGAACTGCTTACTTGTCTATGCTCAAGTGTATGACTCGTCTGGCTCGAGTGCTAACTGTCTTGCATTAGACGGAAGAAGCGAGTTCTCGTTTATAGAATGAGTGTGATGAGAAAAGAATCTCGGAGGAGACGATTATTATTTGTTTTTGTGTTTTCAATTTTTTATTGTTTTTGGTGTTTTGCATTGGATTATGAGCTTAAGCCTAAATCAAGGGTTGTAAACTCATTATATCCTCCCTGATTAGGGATAATGAGCCTACTTAAGTATGAGATAAGCATCTCAACTTAATTACCATGATGATGTAGGATTAAGATCATTAACCTACTTATGATTATTTAGATGTTTTTGGGTTTTTGTTTAGTGTTAAGTAATGAGCTTAATTTCTAATCACAGATTAGTGGACTCATTACACCATCCTAATAGAAGGATAATAGATGAGAACACTTAAGTTGAGGAAGATACCTCAACTTAATGCATGGTTAGGGACTAAATTCATTATATAACAAGCCTTTATTAAATGGATTTTAATTAAAGGATGAGATTAAGAAGTGAATTTTATGGTTTGTAAGACAACTTGAGGAGGACTTATCCATTAAACACTAGGGTTAGTCCCTCTTAACCATAAGGAAGATATAGAACCCTAATGTAAGGCCCAAGTTACAAGATAAAGTCTTGGGGATTATTAGTGTGATTTGATTAAGAGGTGTAAACAAATTAAAGGTTTAACACTTAGGATTAAAGTTATACACTCCATCCTAAGAGAAGGATGCAGGCATAACCCTAATTCAAAGTCCTAAAGCTTTAAGAGTTTAGTCTTTGATTATTGAGATGAGAAGAGAGACTCAAGGAGACTCAAAGGTAAAAGACTAAGGGGGACTATATACAACCCAAAAAGTTATCATGCTTGGGTATCCTATGGTTTGTTAGGCTTAAGAGAAAGGATCTTCAAGGCCACCAATGGAAGAAGCAGATGAAAAGATAAGGAAGAAGAATAATAAGTTACTTACTTCCTGAAGAAGATAAGTAACTTAAAAGAAATAAAGTAAGAAGAATGGAACACAAGTGAAACAAGTTCACTTAAAAGACAAGTAAATATGCACATGAATGATGAGAATATATGGGAAGTGAAGGCAAATCCACCTCCCAAATAACTTACCAAAAGTTCCTAAAATGATAGTATGAATGCATAATACATAAAGTAAAAGGAAATGAAATGAAATGAGATGTGAAGACCAAAGTCAGAAGTGAAAATTCAATGTAAAAGGCATATGAGATGATGCAAAGTCATGCAAGATGCAGATGAATGATAATACAAGTATGAGATGCAAAGAAAGCATGTTTAGAAGCTTGGAAACACATGGATGTTCATGAAATGTAATGGATGCAAAGCATAGAAAATGAATGAAGAAATGATCAAGAAATGTTAAAGCATGTCTTAAGATTTCTAATATGTCATACAAATGCTTGAAATTTCATGGCAAGTTCACATGATGTTGATATTGAAACATTGAATGCAAATGAACATGAGAAATTAGGGTTTTATGAATGTATGAGATGCAAATGACCAAAACAGAAGTAATCAACATGATAAAAAATTGAAATCAATCTCAATCAAACCCTAATCCCATATAAGATCACACCCCAAAGGAGAAAGTCAGAAACTTAACCTAATGAGAGTTATGAATTTTCTAAGTTTGCTAGGGTTTTTAGGTGATTTTTAAGGGAAAATGCAAATCAAATTGAAAATGCAAGATAAATTCATGAGAAAAATAACCTAGAAATTATATGCAATATGTGAAATAATGCAAAAAGAATCAAGTTCAAACTCATCATGGTTAGGTAGAAATGAATTTTTCAAGTTAGGGTTAGAAAATGTGATTTTTAAGAACCCTAATTCAAAGAAAATTGTGAAATTAGGATCAAACCTAAAAAGAAATTTTTATGATGAGTTTGAAAATGTTTCTAAATGTATTGGAATGGTTCATGGATTTTTTGATGATTTTTAGAAACCTAAATGCATTTTTAATTAATTAAAATCCATTAATTAATTAAAAATAACATTTAAATATTTTAAAAATAATTTTTTAATGCGAAAAATAAAATAAAAATTATTTTCAGATTAAAAAAAATATTTGAAATAAAAATGCAAAGCATCAGATTTTTTTGAGAAGTTTTGGTATTTTAAAAAAAATGTTAAAGAAAATGCAAAGAAAATTAAATAAAAATTGATTTAAATGAAAAGTATGCTGATTCAAGGCTCCAGATTCAAACTTGGGTGGAGGGAATTGACTGCGCGCGTGATTGTGAGGTCTGGATTCAATCTGGTATAATTTCTAATTAAACCTAATTAATTAATCTAATTAAAAGATTAGGGCTTTAATGGAGCATCTGGGCCGTCCAACACGCGCGGGAAGCAAGATCCTAAGGTTGAGATTCAAACTAAACCTAAACCCTAATTAAACCCTAATTACCCTCAGGTAACCGGAACAGTGTTCCAGTCATCTTCTCCGGTGATCCCATTCCCTGAACTCTCTCAAAACCTCACATCAATGCATCAAACTCTCCAGAAATGATCAATAAACAACATTAAACAAGAATCTAGGCATAAAATCCATTTATATTGCATCAACAACAAGAATCAAAGCAAACATATTTTACGGGCAAAATTTCAGAGCAAGCATACATGGCCATTTCTCAACCATTTTCAAAACAAATTACATCAGCATGCTCAGGGGAACATATAGAATTATTTAGGAACATAAAACAAAGATTCTGGAAAAAATGTTCTTGAGGTATACCTGAGATGGAGCTTTTTGATTTTGGGCTTTCTAGACCTTTCCTTGATGCAAAATCACTCCACTTGATCCCCTTGTGCTTCTGGAAGGCTTGAATGAAGTTTAAATGGCTTGGTTTGGAAGATTCAGTTCTGATAGTGCAGGAATCGTGTTTTGGTTTTGTAAGCTTTCAGGCCATTTTAAGGGTTGCTTTGTGTTCTATGAGTGATATTGAGATGATTGGTGAAGTTTGCTTTGAGGTTTGATGGCTGGTTTTTGAGAATCGAAGAAGGGAAACTTTTTGTGGATTTTGGTGATTCTGAGTTCTTGGAGCATTCATGCCAATGTGTTGTATGCTTTGGAGTGTTTGACGTTTGTATAAACAATTGTGATTGGTTCAGAGAGTTGGCGTGGCACAACTTGATTGGTATGGGAGGTTTTGCAAAAAGTCAATTTTGAGTACTTGGAGGTATGGCACGGGTCAGATCTGCTCAAAGGGGTGTTTTGGCCTCAGCTTGCATCAAGGATGGCCATAGGATCAGATTACATGAGTTGGCACAAGTGGATGGAATGTTTCCAAGGTTTTTGTAACTTTCCCTCTTTGAGAATTTTGTGAAAATTTCTTGATGAATCTTGCAATCCAAGGCACAATTTTGGTTCAAATGCATTGCACTATGTTTGTATGATGTTTAGCAATCAATTAGAGGTCATGAAATGGCTTGAAACTTGAATTTGAAAAAAATCCTCTTTGGCACGAACTTGAAAATTATAGGATTTTTTCCAACTTTGAAAGGCCATATCTTGAGTTCTAGGATGAATCAAGACATGTTCTAGTACTTTTTGAAAATGGGAAGACGTAATCTACAACTTTCATGCCCAAGAATGTTTCATTTGAAGCATTTTTGGTCATGAAAGAATAGGTTGAAAATCTTTCCCAAAATGGAAAGTTTCCATTACAAGTCATTTCCAAAAATAGGAAGTTTTCATTTGGCTCAAAATTCTTCAACTTTGTGAACTTCCAACCACTTATAAGATCAAATAAAGTTCATAGAGACTCAAAATGATGATGTTGACCCTTTTGTACCCTTGTTGGGGGCCTCAGATGCCCTGATTTTGACTTTACTTGCTCAAGAAGTTACCCAATGATCAGATGACTTCCATAATGAATTTCTTCATCAAATTTGGTACACATGATCCTTATAACATATTAAGACCCTTAGAAACAAGAATGACCAAAAAATTTGGGATTAAGGCCTCTGAAACCAAAACCCTAATTTTGGTCATCTGTGCAGGAAAACCCTTGCTCTGCCTCTATGCCTTTCCCATGCTTTATGATTTTTTTGACTTTCATGAACTTTGGGGAGCATATTATGATCATGGAACACACATGGACCCTCTTGGAAAGCTTCAAGACCTTTGGGATGGCTCAGATCACTTCTTGGATTGCTCAGATCACAAACCCTAGATGCAGATGAAATGGAACTATGCAGTGAAACAAATATGCAATATGAGATGGCATGCTTTTGCTTATGCAAAAATGAAAGACCACAAGCCATGGTGTGAGAAAAAATGAGGGCAAATTTGGGGTGTTTACAGGTAGAAGTGATTTTTTTTCTAAAAGAGAAGTTGTGGATTCTTAAAAGAAGTCTTAGAAGATGGAATGTCGGAGTTTTTGGGAGATTTGATTTGGCGTTAGAAGATTGTGTGTTAGAGGTGAACAAGGGGGATGAGACGAAGGATTTGGCTAATGGAGATGTTTCAGACAATTTTTTAAGTTGATATCTAGTCATTTTTGGTTAAACTTAAGGATTAAGGAGAACATGCTCATTCAAAAGTCTAGGTTAAAGTGTCTCAATGACGGTGATAATAATAGTCGGTATTTTCATTGCATTATGAAAAAGAGAAGGAGGCGTAATTCAGCTAGATGTGTTTTAGAGTCGGTTAACGAGGTTAAGGAAGAGGTGCAACAACATTTTTCTAGAAATTTTTTAGAACCTGATTCTAATAGACCCACCTTGGAAGGAATTTCTTTTAATTCTCTTAGTCCGGAGGAGGAAATTAAAGATGTAGTGTGGGGTTGTGAGGGCTCGAAAAGCCCTGGTCTGGATGGGTATTCTTTTATGTTCATAAAGAAGCATTGGTATTTCATCAAAGAGGATGGTAGTATGCGCTTGTGCATTGACTACCGACAGCTGAATAAGGTTACTATTAAGAACAAGTATCCACTTCCAAGGATCGATGACTTGATGGACCAACTTGTGGAAGCTTGTGTTTTTAGCAAGATTGATTTGAGGTTAGGATATCATCAAATCATAGTGAAAGAGGAAGATATCCAGAAGACGGCATTTAGAAATCGATATGGTCATTACGAATATGCAGTGATGCCTTTCGGAGTGTCTAATGCGCCGGGTGTGTTTATGGAATATATGAACCGGATATTCCATTCTTACTTAGATCAATTCGTCGTAGTATTTATTGATGATATATTGATATACTCGAAGTCTGAAGGAGAGCATGAGAAACATTTGAGAATTGTGCTGCAAGTGTTAAAAGATAACAAATTGTTTGCTAAATTTTCCAAGTGTGAATTATGGTTGAAGAAAGTGAGCTTTTTGGGACATGTAATATCTGGTGAAGGTATAGCAGTAGACCCTTCGAAAGTCAGTGATGTGCTTGATTGGGAACCTCCGAAGACGGTAACGGAAATTAGAAGTTTTCTTGGTTTAGTTGGTTATTATCGAAGGTTTATAGAAGGATTTTCTAATTTGGCGTTGCCATTAACTCAATAGACCAGGAAGAGTCAAGCCTTTATTTGGGATGTAGCTTGTGAAAGAAGCTTTAATAATTGAAAAGGAATTTGACTTCGGCACAGATATTGATTTTATCGAATCCTAATGAAGCTTTTGTTGTGTATTGTGATGCATCTAAAATGGGTTTAGGTGACGTGTTAATGCAGGTTGGTAAAGTAGTAGCTTATGCTTCAAGACAGTTGAGGATACACAAGAGGAATTATCCTACTCATGATTTAGAATTGGCTGCAGTGGTATTTGTGTTGAAAATTTGGAGACATTATCTCTATGGGTCGCGATTTGAAGTCTTTAGTGACCATAAGAGTCTGAAATATTTATTTGATCAGAAGGAGCTTAATATGCGGCAGAGGAGATGGTTAGAATTTTTGAAAGATTATGATTTTGATTTAAGTTACAATTCGGGAAAGGCAAATGTAGTAGCAAACGCATTAAGCCAGAAAACAGTTCATATGTCGGCTATGATGATGAAAGAAATGGATTTAATTGAGAAATTTTGAGACTTAAGTATGGTGTGTGAGAGAACACCTGGAAGTGTCAAGTTGGGCATGTTACGAATAAATAATGAATTTCTTGATGCAATTAAGGAAGGCCAACGACAAGACGTGAAATTGGTGGACTTAATGCCTACCGAAGGAAATGATCAAGGCGGTGATTTTAGTTTGGATAATAATGGTATTTTGAGATTTCGGGAGAGAATTTGTATACCCGATAGTGTTGAACTAAAGAAAGCAATTCTGGAAGAGAGCCATCGGAGTAGCTTAAGTATTCACCCGGGAGCTACAAAGATGTACCATGACTTGAAGAAATTATTTTGGTGGCACGGTATGAAACGAGATATTGCACACTTTGTTTATGCTTGTTTAGTATGTCAGAAATCAAAAGTAGAACATCAGAAGCCTTCGGGGCTGATGCAACCTTTAGAGATCCCAAAGTGGAAGTGGGATAGTATTGCTATGGATTTTGTGACAGGTTTTCCGAATACTGCGAGAGGACTGGATACTATTTGGGTAGTGGTGGACCGGTTGACTAAGTCTGCGCATTTTATCCCGATTAACATCAGTTACCCGTTAACTAAGTTGGCAGAGATTTATATCCGAGTTGTTGTGAAATTGCACGGTGTACCGTCAAGTATAGTATCAGATAGAGATCCGCGATTTACCTCTGAGTTTTGGAAAAGTTTGCACGAGGCTTTGGGTTCTAAGTTGAAATTGAGTTCGACTTACCACCCACAGACAGATGGACAATCCGAGAGGACTATTCAGTCATTAGAAGATTTGTTGAGAACTTGTGTGCTAGAAAAAGGTTGTGCGTGGGATACACATTTGGCACTGATTGAATTTACTTATAATAATAGCTATCATTCAAGTATTGGAATTGCGCCGTTTGAAGCTCTTTATGGTAGAAGATGTAGAACACCTCTGTGTTGGTATGAGACAGGTGAAAATGTTATGCTTGGGCCTGAGATTATTCAGCAGACTACTGAAACTATTCAGATGATCAAAGAGAAAATGAAAGCGTCTCAGAGTCGGCAGAAAGGTTACCATGATAATAGAAGGAAAGACTTAGAGTTCAGTGAGGGTGACCATGTATTTTTTAGAGTCAACCCAATGATCGGTGTTGGACGTGCGTTGAAGTCTAAGAAGTTGGATCCTAAGTTCATTGGACCATATCAGATTATGCAGAGAGTATGCAAGGTTACTTACAGAGTGGCATTACCGCCAGAACTTTCGAATTTGCACGAAGTGTTTCATGTATTGCAACTTAGGAAATATGTGTCTGATTCGTCACATGTAATTCAGAGAGATGAAATGCAAATCTGTGACAATCTTACGGTGGAGACTTTACCGTTGAGGATTGAAGATCGTAAGATGAAGCAACTTCGAGGCAAAGAGATACCTCTTGTGAGGGTAGCTTGGGGATGAGCTACTGGTGGAAGTGTTACCTGGGAACTGGAGAGCAAGATGCGGGAATCATATCCAGAGTTATTCCATCCAGGTACATTTTCGAGGATGAAAATAACTAAGTGGGGGAGAGTTGTAACGCCTTAATTTTATATTTATTTTTGTGAAATAAATATTAATGGCATAATTGAATTAATTGGTGAAGAAAGTATTTTATGAGAATAATAATAATAATATAAGGTGTACTATTATAATGTTGTTATTATTTAAATAAAATAAAATAAAGAGTTGGTTAGAGGTTTAAGGGGCAAAGGTGGAATTGCTGTTTTATAAAAAGAGGAAATAGAGAAACAAACCTCATTCATCGTATTTTGACGAAGAACATAGAGGTCTGGAGAAAGAGGAGAAGAAGGGCAAGGTCAAGGATCGTAGATCACCAAGATCAAAAGTTGTGAAGGAAAGCTTCGATTTTAAGGTAAGGGGGGAGAAAAGGGTTTATGATTGGTGATAGGACATAGAAGGGTAATTGGGAGTTCCTTCATCCCTTATGTATTTTAAGAGATTATGATAATAATGATTGAATTGATGCAATATTGTGAAATTGTTGATGAATATGAGTATACGATGTGTTTTGAAAATATATTTGGTGTTGTGTGTTTGGTTTTGGGAGGAATGGCATATGAAGGTTATGGGGGATATGATGAACTGAGAAGAGGATTAAACCTCATAGATTCCCTAATTTGATCTAGGAAAGTTTATTAATAAAACTAGTTGAGGTTATATGTATAAATGGATAATAAACATGTGAATTGGTTGGTTTTGAGTGCTAAATTCAACTTAGAATGATTGGGGTTCGTACAGGTGAGAAAGGAGGAAGAAAATGGGAAAAATGTAAAAATCAGAATTTTGGGAGGTAGGTGCCCTGACACGGGTGGCCGTGTCAGGCTTCGGGAAATGGGTTTTTGGTGATTTGGAGGGGCGTATCCCCAGGCCACCAGACACGGGCCGTGTTAGGGGACACGGAAGGCCGTGTCAGGCCACTGTAAATGTGATTTTTCATCCGTTTTAAGGTAGATTTGACTCATTATTCTAATGTAGGATTATATTAGTGAAATAAGACTTTGAGGATGTTCTAATAGTGAATATAGGACTTGATGATTAGTTTCATAAGAAATCCTAAGTGTTTAATTGAATTATATGAATATGTAGATTGTTATAATTGTGAATAACATGAGATATGTGTATGCTCTACGTGTGAATAAGATGCACTGATGATTGGTTGATGGGATCATGAGGATCGTAAAGCATGATGTGTTCATGTGTATTGTGATATGGTATGTGTTTTTGTGTCTGCATGCGCATACATTTGATGGAATAATCATATCGTGGATGTGATTATTCGGGATTCATTGAGAATCGTGGTTGCAGGGATGATCGTGTCTTGTTGGAGACGTTAACGATTCATTCGGGGTTCTATTTAATGAACCGTTATTGTGAGTCGGTACCGCATTTTGCATTGTGCATTTGAGTCGCATTGCATTATGACTGATTGAATAATATGATTGATAATTTTGTATGATTAGGGGTGAATTACTTCTTCATATATGTCGTATGTGCCGTTATATTATGAATCTATTTCTCACCCCTCTGTTTGTTTGTTGCGTCTGTGCTTCTTCGGAAGTGTAGACAATTCAGGTACTTGAGAAGTACGTTGGTGTGATGTCCGTGTCCTAGGAGCTCTGATATGTAACGGGAACGGGGATCTTTGTCCACATTTACTTTTAATGTTTAGAAAAAATTATTTTTATAATTAAACTTGAATTGAAGAACCTTATTATGTGTGATTTGTTAAGCCTTTGAGCTATTGACGTTAAAGATTTGGATTCCGCTGTTTTCTTTTATTAACGATTTTGATGAATGATATGATGTAACATCTCACTTTAGACAAGCAACTCTGATTTTATTAAAGATTTATACAAATAATTCTGTGGGAAAAGTGGGTGTTACAAATCACGTATGGTCTGATAGAAAGGGTTGCATCTGGTTGGCGGTGTGATAGAACTTGTGGATTCTTTGATCCTACAAAGAAAATAATGAGTTTTTGGAATCATCACTAGAGGAATGCATGAAGATAATAGGCGCCTTGAGAACGGAGGTAGAGAAAGACATCGATCTATATTTTCAAAGTACACTCTATTGAACACATTCTGAGAGAAAATTCTATAAGAATGTGTTATGGCCTAGTTAAAGAATGTTAGAGGTAAGATAACACAATACCGTAAAGTAGGTAACACAAATCATAAATCAAAATTTAATTATTAATTATTATAAAAATATATTTCAATGTATATTTGTCAATAAAAGTAATTTTAAAAATTAGACTACCAAATAGATTTTTTATTTTCTCATCTCTAAAACTGTTTTTAAAAATTAGCTTATCAGATGAATTTTTTATTTTCTCATTTCCAAAACAATTTTGAAAAGTTATATTACCAAACACTTTTATCATTTGTTCTATTCTTAAAAATACTTTTCTAAAACAATTTTATAAAACATGTTTTAAAAAGTAAATATTAAAACTCATTCAAACGGGTCCTAAATAACTAAATCCTCCTTTGTATCTCACACTCCTATTCACAACTCTCAATGAGAAAAATTGTGGAGTCGTTAGTTCTGTTTCTGATTCACGTGATTATATATATATATATATATATAACCCTAGTCCCCACCCATTACAGGGCCGGGGTTAGAGCCTGTACCAATAAGGTTTCAGATACTCAGTATGTAATTTAAAGAGATCACTTAACCAATAAAAGGGATTATATATGCACCCATATCAGAATCACGATTAACCCATTTTTCCCAAACTAAACAACAATTGAATGTAGCCCATAAATAGTTAGATAATTCTAACATTCTCCCACTTGGGAAAAATCAGTTATGTGATTTTTATTTTAAAATACATTTTAAAAATGACACTTGGTTTAATGATTGATTCCTTCAAGGAAATGTATGATTCCAGGTGCAGTGTCTGAATATGACTCAATCCAACAAAATTCAATAAGTATTGAATCACGAAAATTATTATATCCTTCATTGACATAAAACCTTCCATGATTATAAATACTACGGACTCCGTCAACTAGTCATCAGTGTGGAGTGTGACAAGAAAATAGCATGCCAATGTGATCCAATAACCAACTATTATTTTCTTTGTCAATCCTTAATAATTTCTCTCATATACATTAAATTCAAAGAAATTTCATGGTTTTACAAACCATAACGCCTCAGCTCCAATATGGCGTGGACCACTGGCATAGTGGTCCAGACCACGTCGAGCTTAAAATCTACCTCAATTCCAATATGGAATCAATCACCAGTATAGTGATCCCAAAGACACCAAGCTCAAAATTATAACCATGACTCGAACTCAAAACAAGTGCCAACCATAGGCATGGTGGTCCCAATGACAATGAGTCCCATTTTAAGCAATTAACATATAAAACAATGACAAATAATAATAACAATATTCATTGTAATACCAATTGCTCAAAATAGAAAGTACTTGCCAATCCAACACTTAAAGTGTCCTGAATAAAATACAACATGATAAGAAAATAACATAAAGAACAAATTCCCACTAACCAAGTACATTAAAAGAGCTCACAATGTCCATGCTCTCAACATGGATTTTGAACACAATGGGCCTAAGTCCCTTAGTTAGGGGATTAGATAGCATGAAATCAATATTAATGTACTCAACAATGATGTCATTTTTCTTTACAAGATTTTTAACTTTCAAATACTTCAATTTAAAATGCTTAGAACCACTAGACGTTTTATCATTCTTAGAGTAGAACACAACTGCACTATCATCACAATAAAGCTTTAGTGGATTTGCAATGGAATAAACAGTACAAATTCCAGTCACTAAACTTCTCAACCAAAATGCATGAGTGACAACATCATAACAAACAACAAACTCTGCTTGCATAGTAGAAGATGCGACATAAGTTTGCTTTTTTACTCTTCCATGATATCGCATCTCCAACCAACAGAAAAATATAACTAGAAGTAGATTTCCTATCATCAATGTAACACCCCAAAATTTGTCCTCTCTTTTCATGGCATATTATATATCATATTGCATATACATCATTGCATATTTTCATAGAACAATGAAGCATACATTTCAAACATAATTCATAGGGCATGTGGCCAGGGTTTGCTAAGTTGTGGTTCCTCAAAGCCAAAGACAAGAGCCAAGTGTCCTCCAAAAATTCACAAGAGGTACTCATATCTCATACAAGTTCAAATAATACCTTAAGCCCCTTGAGGAGGGAACTTCATCAAGGTTCATTTCTCCTACACAAGTCTTCCAAATTAGGGTTTTGTGTAAAGGCAATAAGTCTTCAAGGATTTGATCTAATCTTGTTGCCATGGGTCTTTATATGTTATGCAAGGTTTAAGAATGGATTTTGGCTAATTGGTTCAAAGTGGAAGTCATTCAATGGTTCAGTTACTTGTACAACAAGAAAAGGTCAACAATTCAAAAGGAAAGTCAACCATGGGATTTCAAAGGTTCAAATCATGTTTCTCAAGTCCATGGACCTTTATTTGGTCAAAGAATGGCATGGATGTCATCATTCATCAAGAATCAAAGTTTGTGAAAAGTTACTAAAAATGGCAAGGACCTATAATATGGAACTTTTTATTTTTGGAAATTTTCACATCACCTTCAATTAAACTTTCCATCACCAAAGAAGTTTCAAATAGATTTTTGATAAACATGAAAGTTGTAAATCATGGTTTTCCCTTTTCAAAAAGTACAAGACCATCTTCATATCATTTGTAGATCAAAATTTATGCTCACTTGAAGTTAGGGTTTGGTTTATGTATTCTCATGCGTACCAAATTTTACACTTTTGCAAATTGATTCCATTTGACTCCAAATGGCCTCTAATTGTTCAATCCTTGTTACAACATCAAAATATAGCTCACAAGGATCATGTTTGGCCTTTGAATTGCAAGAATTTGTGCCATATACATCATGAACATTTCATTATGCCAAATTGCAAAACCATCTCAAACTCAAAATTCAGTGGCTTTCCCTCCAAGTAATCATCACTCACGCACTCAACAAGTTATTTGTGAATGAAGAATGCTGATTTCATGACCTTTGCACGTGTGGATGAGGGTGTGCATAATAACTTGCAAATTTGCAAAACACATTCTAATTATTTAACCAAGGGTTTAGATAAACCCTAACCATGATCAGAAGCCTAAGCAAGCATATACAAAGAGAATTACACGTTCAAATCACACTCATGCACTTTCATTTCTCATATTTCAAAATTTCTGCTCTCACACTCTTCTCTTTGATTCTCTTGATTCTTGAGATTTCTTCCTCATTTCTAAGATCCTTGATCTCTAAGGAAGCTTTTGCAACCACTCATTGGAGCTCATACTGAGTATTTGTCCATAACTGAAGAAACTCTGGTTAGGAGGTCCCCAACAGAGTCGCCAGTTGTCCAACTGGCGACTCTGTTGGGGACCTCCTAACCAGAGTTTCTCTAGTTCCCTATGCAACTCAATCCTAGAGCTTGTCTGTTTCTGTTTCTTTGGGTGTTTATTTGTTTGTTGTTTGTGTTTATTTTACTGTTCTTATTTACAGTTTTAGTTTACCAGTTTATAAGGCATCATTATTATACTGTTTGGAATGTCTGGTTTTCTTGGCGGGATGGAAGATACTATGAGATGAGCCCAATACCAAGGCTCGAGTGTACTCTAGAATTTAGTGTGCAAAAACATTGTACTTCCATGATATATCATCATGATGAGTGGCATTGTGTTCCACACCCAGACTGCGACCGTCTAGGAAATATTCTGTGTGGGGGTTTTCTCTACTTCAGGATATGACCTTGATAGTAATGGGCATATGGGGACCGATCATTGAGGACCTTTGTGGAAACATCCGTTTCTAGTGGTGACAGTGGTAGACCACATTTGTTGGCAAACCCACTAGCACACGAGAGCCCACTAGGAACTCGCATAGGATGACCTTGTTCTCTCGTAAGAACTTAGTTAAAGCAACTATTTGTATGATGATAGTATTGTACCCTTCGGGATGAATGTAATATTGTTTCTCAATCTCAGTCCTTGAAGCTGGGAACTTATGGGGGATGCTTATTTTCTCCGGACTCAATTGAGACCTCCTCTTTTAGTGTATAATGCCAAACTGTTTCTCGGAGATGGTGAACGCATTATCACTACTTGACCTGAGAGTCCGTGATGTTGATCCGTAGTAGGACACACACCTGTGTTATTGGAAGGGTGGTTTATAGGTTTCAGTTATGGTTGTTCTTTAGAGATCCTGGTTTTTAGCTTTAGAAACTTGGTCCAGTACCAATACCAGACACCAGTCACTGATCACATGTTTGTAGCATACATGACATCATAGCATTTTAGCATACATGCTCAGTTATTTCTGAGGATCTCATATCTGAATCATGCTGCTGGTTATTCTGTATCAAAACTTAAATCTAAGAAGATAGATTCCTTGGAAAAACCCAACATGGCATTTGCACACATCCTTGCATTCATGACAGGTGTTCAGAGATAGTTCTTATCCTGACTTGGTTTCTCTTCCGAATGGCCAACTTGAATCACGATCACCAGGGTATGGATTTGGAACAAATCCGGGCGGAGGTAACCAAAATGAAGACCCAACTAGGGAAGTTCAGGGCAGAGGTGCAAGCTTTATTTCAGGGTCAATTTTTTTTTGAAGGAGGAATTCAACCTGATGAAGACTCTAATGAAGTTGCTTATGGGGATCATGAATGTTGTGTTGAAGAAAGAAAGTAATCATGCGTCCACTTCCCCAAGAGAAGGTCCTGTTTCTCCCATCTCTTTGAGAGTTTCGCTTAATCAAGAGTTGTTTTGTTGATTTCATCTATAGTTTGAGCCTCCGCGTCCGCAATCACTGCTTGTTAGCCAAGAAGAGCCTAAGACATAAGTTAGTTTCTCCCTGCTCGATACAAATGAACTGAGTAGTCCTATGCCAATTGTTGCAAAGGAAACAGTTACTCCCTTTCCTTATCAAGGATCCCTCCTTAACTTATATGCCTTGGTTTCCAGAAGAAATACTCCAACAAGCTTAAGTTGTAGCTCATCCAGTGGAGGTATCTCGGTACCGACATGAGCAAGAAAGGGTTATTGATCTGTTGCCTGTTGTTTCATGGTCCATTAATGGGTTTTGGTGATATTGGGATTGTCGTGGGAAAATTGAGAGTTTGTTAAAGCTTGGGAAGATTCAAGATTATGGTGCATCATCTTTAGTTACTAAGAAACCTTTTGCCAATGGCCAGAAAAGGAATGGAGGTGAATCAATAAATCCAGAAGTATTTTGATACTCTCAGTAATGGCAGTCGTTTGATTTCTTTATTGCATTTTCATCCCTAGTGAGGGGAACTATGTCGCTCTGATTCTTCATTGGTCATGGGTCAATGGAGATACGTAGGCAGAAGATCGTCAGGTCTTTGCGAGCAACCTTATATGTCAACTTTATCTCTCAGCTTTAGACATCTCTGGTCAGTGTTCAACTCAAGAGTCTTAAGGAAATAATAGTTGGAGAGAAAGTATGATTACCATTCTGGGCACCTGGCCATTTAATTGAAGATTGTAAGTCTTTCAGAGGCAAATGTAAAGATAAGGTCCCAAATTTGATTGAATCCAAGAATCTCGTGTTCACACCAGGAAAAAGTGGGAACATGGCACTAAACCACTAATAGAATGAACATCCAGACTGCTGACTGTTGTAACTCTCCGAGAGCAATAAGTCCAGACGGAGTCCGGACTCCTCAATAATGGAAACCACGATGTGAATACTAGATGAAAGTACATCTCATTTTCATTTAGGCATACAAGTGAGAATTGCAATGTGTTCAATTTCAAGGTGCAAAATTTGTATCGACTCAAAGGTCATCATACTAGACGGACTGCCCATACATTGGAGTCCCCTCATTAGATTGAGCACCAGTTTGCAAAGGCATCTTCAGAAAGAGTAAGTCCCGATGGAGTCAAGTCTCCTCAATGATGGCAATGTCCATCTTCTTTACTGCATTTTCCTTTGTATCATTTATGTTTGTTTAAACATTTGTTTGCATGCATGAAACTTGTTTATTTTTTAATGATAATCATAGTAAAATGCGCATGTTTTTCTTGAAGTAATCCATTCGTATTCACTCCTAATTTTGTGTATGTGCATTGCAATACTAACTGTCGTGCTTACACTCTTGAGGGAGGATGACAAAGTGAAAACGTAAAAAATATATGATATGGTGCTCTTGAATAAGACCCTGTTGATGATGTACAAGAATATTTTCAAATCCTAAACACTGGAGATATAAGGGAGATAGACCTTCAGTAACCCCTTTGAGCCTTGAAGTAGGAGTTTCTTTTCGCATGAAAAAACCCTTACATTTAACCCAGGGGCAGGGTAGGTGTCAGCTAGTTGGACCGAGCGATCATACTTTCATAAAAGAGTGTATCTTAGGATCCATTACATGTCATTGTACCAAATCAAGAGGTCCAAGGACCAGAAACCACAATGGTTATCCCAATTAAGAGGTCCAAAGATTGGGAGCCACAATGGTTATCCTTCATCGACCAAAGAACGAGGCAATCACTATCCTCACAAAGATATCAAGACAAACAATGTTGCACGATTTGTTAAAAAAAAGGAAAAGAAAAAAATAATTGAAAAAAGTAATAAAAAAGCCCGCTAAGTTAAACTCGAAAACAAGAGACTTAGGAAAAAGTTAGGACATCCCGCTGGGCTCCAATTGCAAAAGATTCAAAAGAATCAGTCCAGGCAAAAGTTAGGGATAAGGAAAATAATGAAAAAGCGAAAATGGAAAAGGATTACGATACAAAAATTCTCGAGATAACAAAGTCGGGTGATACAGACACAAAAGAAAAGGGGGTGACTGTTACTCCAAACAAAAACCTGATTGGTGCTTGAACCGTTGGTGTTATGGGTTCCTCGACCAACACAAAATCCTTTTGAGAGGTGAGTGCTTGTGAAAGCTAGCTGAACATAGGATTGAATAACATCACAAAAAGGGTGGGTACAAATAAAACTTTGAGCCTTAATCCTTGTTTCTAAAACCGTTAACTAGGCCACGATACAACCCTCAAAAGTCCTAATTGAAACAGGGTTATTTCGAGAGCGTACTACCACGAGACAGCGTTCCTGACTCCTATGAGTTGTGCTAAAAGATCTTTGTTGGTATCACATGTGCATGCTTTCTGTTATACAAAAATCCATGTCGTATCTTAACCAGTGATTCGCTCACAAAGGTTTGCAACATCTTTTCGGTAAAACTTCAAGATTAACATATGTTTTGCATTAGAATTTTCATCCTTAGAATAAAACATTTTTTGCTTGCATACATTTGTTTGGCATCAAATAAGTTCACATATGGAACCTCAGTCCATAGGATTTATCTTGCCTAATTGAGAAGTCGGAAATTCTTGAAGGACAAGCTTACGAAGTTGAACTTTTCAAAGAAACTCCTCTGAGTAAGGATTTTCTCAACAATTGTGTTAAGAGGTAGCCAATCTGGGGCAGTCACGTCGCGCAATCTCTTCAAGGTGTAGCCAATCTAGGCCAATCACGTCGAGCAATATCTCTTCAGATTTCAGCTAATTTGGGGTAATCACTTAGAGATCAAATCTCTCAAGGAGCCATTAGTCTGGGGTATTCACTCAAAGTTCAACCAATCTGGGCCAGTCATGTCGAGAAATATCCCCACAAATGGATAGTCTGAGCATTCCCCAAAGATCAGTTAATCAGGGGCAATCACTTTAAGGCTCATACTAGGGCAGGCCACCCAAGAGCACAATAAGTTCTTTTCTCTAAGAGACTGTTAATTAGAAATACCTATCCGGGGTTTAGAATACTGGAATTATGAAGAGAGATCTTTCATAAATCTTTTTCAGAAAATTTCTTTCATAGACCATGCAGCCTGGGGAAGTTATTTTGAAATTCGACGAATCTCTCCAACAGTTTGAAGATACAGGGAAATTTTGGATGCCAGGTCTTCTGTAGAATCCTCTTGATATGATTTTCTTGCGGTCAGGATTTTGAAAGAACAAAGTAGTTTTCAGCACACAACAAGCAGGAAGTGTTCCCACTAAGAGGTGCTTTCTATTTCTTCTCCCCCAACAAGAGACGTCTAACAACTTATATCCCCAGCAGAATGGTGATTCATACACATCATCCTCGGTGGAATTGAAGATTGAAACTTTCCCCAGTTAAGTCAGAGCAAGATGATTGAACAAGTGGTAGTCCCCAAGCGAATTTATTTTCCCTATAGTGAAGTTTTCCCAACAGGCAACTGAATGCCTTGTTTCCCCACAAAGTCAGAGTTATAAGAATTCTTTCCCCAACTAATGTATTGACAAAGCCACTCCTCATCCGAGTTTCAATATTGTCATTTCCCCGCAGAGTTTTATGATTGGGATTTACTCCCATTATTGAAATATTCCCTAGTGAAGTCGTCGATTTATTTTTGGCAAGTGTGACAAGTCTAAGCAGGTAGGTTTGCTCACATTCTTCTCTCCAACAGATTGGTATCCTCTTAAGGATTTCCAAAAACAATTCAACGATCATTATCTCCCTAGAAAGAGTCATACATTGTTAGAGTATCTTTGTCTCATTCCTCAGCAGATCGTCAAGTCAGGATGTTCTCATCCCCAATGGAGTTTTTCAAATGGAATTCTCCCTTGTAGAGTCACTACTATCTTCTCAAACCCAACCTCTGTGGATTGATTTCAATGTCCCATCTTAGTGGGCCAATCTTAGAATTCTTATCTACTTGGTAGATGGCACGTCTTTTCGTTTGAAAAGAATCTTATAGCGCGTTACTCAGACGCATGGTTCTAATTAAGACTTCCTTTTTACCACACAACCGATGCATATGAGGTGTGAAGAGAATCTTATAGCGCGTTCCTCAGACGCAAGGTTCTAAGTTAGTACATTTTTGTCACTTATCCGACACATAAGATATTTGAAAGGAATCTTATAGCGCATATTCAGATGCAGGGTTCTGACAATGTATTTTTACCAAATATCCGACGGATAGGATATGTGAAGAGAATCTTACAACGTGTTCCATAGATGCATGATTCTAGGAAATGCATCATTTGAAAAGAATCTTATAGCGTGTTCCTCAGACACAGGGTTCTAATAAATGTATTGTTTCCACATCACTCAACTTAGGGTATATGAAGAGGGTCTTACAACGTGTTCCTCAGACGCAGGGTCCTGACAGTGGGTTATATTGTCGAAGCAGTAAGAAGAATCTTACAACGTGTTCCTCAAGCGCAGGGATAAGACGTACAGTTTACCACACATCCTACGCATAAGAGGTATGAAGAGAATCTTACAGCGTGTTCCTCAGACGCAAAGTTCTAATCAATGCATTGTCATCACTTATCCAATTTAGGATACATGAAAGGAATCTTAAAGCGCATATTCAGATACAGGGTTATGACAGCGTATTTTCTACCATTTATACGACGCACTAGATATTTGAAGAGGATATCACAATGCATATTCAGATGTAGGGTCCTGTGCATGTATATCCCACTGACTAAAATACACTAAGTCCACAGTTGATGTGGCAAGCCAATAGTCATCTGGCGTCGTTCAAAAGACAGGTTTTCAAGTCCACCGTCGCTGTGGCAAGCCAGTAGTCGTCTGGCTTCGTACAAAAGACAGGTTCCAAGTCCAGCATCACTGTGGCAAGCTAGTAGTTGCCTGGCGTCGTACAAAAGACAAGTTCCAAGCCCACCAGCATTGTGACAGATCAGTAGTCGTATGGCTCCACTCAAAAGACATTTTTATGGCCCACCAGCGTTGTGGTAGGTCAGTAGTCCTCTGGCTTCACTCAAAAGACATTTGTAAGGACCACAACCTTGTGGTAGGCTATTAGTCGTCTAACTTTGTATAAAAGACAGGATTTCCAAGGCCCACCAGGGTTGTGGCAGGCCAATGGTTGTTTGGCTTCGTACAAAAGACAGTTCTCTGTTGTTAGCTTTGGTTACTGTTCACTGTGTCAGAGTTATCTCCAAGTAGATTACTTTGGTTAGGTTTATATCCCTTTAATTCTTCCCCATCAGAGTGCAAAGTTTTCTTGTTGTTTGGTATTCAATCACATTTTATCTTGAATGTCTGACAGCCGTTGCTACATCCTTTTCAGATTAATAGATGATTGAATAGGGGAAGCTGTAACACCCCAAAATTTTTCGTTGCTCTCATCCTTTTCAGATTAACAGATGATTGAATAGGGGAAGATGTAACACCCCAAAAATTTCCCTCTCTTTTCATGGCATAATACATATCATATTGCATATACAACATTGCATCTTTGCATAGAAAAATGAAGCATACATTTCATACATAATGCATAGGGCATGTGGTAAAGGTTTGCCAAGCTATGGTTCCTCAAAGCCAAAGACAAGAGCTAAGTGTCCTCCAACAAGTCACAAGGGTCCTCATATCTCATGCAAGTTCAAATAATACCTTAAACCCCTTGAGGAGGGAAATTCATCAGGGAACTTCATCAGGGTTCATTTCTCCTACACAAGTCTTCCAAATTAGGGTTTTGTGTAAAGGCAAGAAATCTTCAAGGCTTTGATCTAATCTTGTTTCCATAGGTCTTCATATGTTATACAAGGTCAAAGAATGGATTTTGGCTCATTGGTTCAAAGTGGAAGTCATTCAGTGGTTCAGTTACTTGTACATCAAGAAAAGGTCAACAATTCAAAAGGGAAGTCAACCATGGGATTTCAAAGGTTCAAATCATGTTTCTCAAGTCCATGGACCTTTATTTTGTCAAAGAATGGCATGGATGTCATCATTCATCAAGAATCAAAGTTTGTGAAAAGTTACTAAAAATGGCAAGGACCTATAATATGGAACTTTATATTTTTTGGAAATTTTCACATCACCTTCAATTCAACTTTCCATCACCAAAGAAGTTTCAAATGGATTTTTGATAAACATGAAAGTTGTAGATCATGGTTTTCCATTTTCAAAATGTACAAGACCATCTTTATAACCTTTGTATATCAAAAGTTACACTCACTCGAAGTTAGGGTTTGGTTTAAGTATTCTCATGCATACCAAATTTTAAACTTTTACAAATTGATTCCGTTTGACTCCAAATGGACTCTAATTGTTCAAGTCTTGTTACAACATCAAAATACAACTCACAAGGATCATGTTTGGCCTTTGAATTGCAATAATTCGTGCCATATACATCATGAACATTTCATCATGCCAAATTGCAAAACCATATCTAACTCAAAATTCAGTGGCTTTCCCTCCAAGCAATCATCACACATGCACTCAGCAAGTAATTTGTGAGTGAAGCATGCTGATTTCATGACCTTTCCATGTGTGGATAAAGGTGTGTACAACAACTTGAAAATTTGCAAAACACCTTCTAATTGTTTAACCAAGGGTTTAGATAAACCCTAACCATGATCAGAAGCCTAACCAAGCAAATATAAAGAGAATTACACGTTCAAATCACACTCATGCACTCTCATTTCTCAGATTTCAAATTTTTTTGCTCTCACACTCCTCTCTTTGATTCTCTCAATTCTTGAGGTTTCTTCCTCATTTATTTGCATTTCTGAGATCCTTAAACTCCAAGGAAGCTTTTGCAACCACTCATTGGAGCTCATACTGAGTTTTTGTCCATAACTGAATTTGGAAGAAGCTTAATCAAATCTCCAGATATAGTCTGATTCAAGCTTCTATTTGCATTTATTTTGCAAATAGAACTGAAAAGGAGGAGATATGCACGTGTATACTGGATTTCTGAAGGTTTTAAGCTCAAGAACACTTTTCAGGTGAATTTCAAATCGTATCCTATAACTTGATTTTTTAGCTTGCATGATGATCCATGATGTTCCCTGATGATCCTGATCTAGTTTGTTTTGATTTTGGACGTGTGCATCGCATGAATTTTGAGATTGAAAATTTGCAGATCTACTTTGTATGCTTCGATTCTCTTAATTGATGATTGATCTGTGATTTTTGTTTGTGGATTTGGAATCTTGAAGTTGTTCTAATTTGTTTAAGGCTAGATTTGTGGATTTTTGGAAATTTTGATGGATATTCATGGTGCAGGTGACCGGAAAAGGTGACTGGAGGTAGGGCTCCGACCACCTGAAATTCTCCATATCATTTACAAGCTGCATGGGGAAGATGATGTTTTAGCCGTTGATATTTTTGATCTGAAGGCTTATAGCGTTCCAACACATTAAATGAGGCACATACCACTCACGTGCCTTGCTCTTTATTTACTTTATAACGTGACCATTGGATGTGCATACTAACTTCCTGACTATCTTGTGTGTGTTGTATCTAGTTACTTTTGGTTGACTCTCTAGCATGCGTTGGATTTGTTTACCTTTTGTTTGACTCACTAGTGTATGTTGATTCTGATTACGTTAATTTTGTTGACTAATCCTGGCACGTTGGATGGATCCTAAGGCAGTTATGGAGTCAACTTTGTTGACTCTGAATCTTTCCTAGAAGCGCCTTGGGCTTCTTTACTTCTTTCACCCCTTGTTTTTGGCATGGTCTAGTTTTGATCTGATTTCGCTTGCTTATTACACCCCTGGCTTGTGTCTTCCATTTTATTTTTTATTTTGCATAACATTCTCTTTTTAAAATTATTAAAATAGTTTAATGCATTAAAAAATTATAAAAAAATTCATGAATCATCTTCATAGTGAGTTATCTAATTGCTTTGCCATGCTTATTTGAGTGAGTTATCTTGTGAATTTTTACATGCTCTTTTGGTATGTTGTTTTCCCCTGGTTGAGGTCCCTTGAGAACTAATTTAGTAAATTTTGAATCATGTTTGGTATTTTTTTGGTTCTTTGACTTTGAGTGCTCTTTTTGTGAACTTCTTTGATCATGCTTGGTTTGCTTGCTTGAGAAGGAACTTGTGCCATTGTATGAGATTACTTCCTTGGTTTCTTGAGCCATTTTTAGACTATTATAGGTCCTTTTGTTTTCTTTTATAGGTCATTGGTTTGAGTTTGATGTTTTTTTGTGTACATGTTCAATACTTGTTTCACATGGCTTCATTTGACCTAATTCTTCATCTCTTCTCATCTATGCTTCTACTTGACTTGTAATTGGTTTGTTTATGCCATGCCATATCATCCATTTTCATCTAATATGATTTATGCCTTTGAATTCAAAGAATCTCATTCATTTCACATGCCATTCATGTCTTACTTTGCATACTTGAACATGTTTCATCTAAATGCATGCTTCTTCTTCTCTTAACTTCAAAATGACTTGTAATTATTCAAAGTTGATTAACTAGTGCATCTTATCTTCATCTTAATATGTAATCTTGCTTCTGACCTTCGTGCTTGACCTTTCATCTTTCATGTTTTGTATTTGACTTGCATGATAAGTAGCTTCCTTTCCATATATGATTCATGTTCATTCCTTCTCATTTCTTCTCCCATTGGTTTCTAATGTTTGCTTATATGATTTGCATGACATTTTAAAATCATGTTTAAGAACATGTTTAGGTCATCCACATTCTTACTTTGACATTTCTTGAAGCATTAATGCACGATCACCTTGCATATCCACTCATTTTTCTTCTACTACTTCTTTAATGATCTTCTTGGTTGTTTTGTCACTTCGTTGCATTCTTCTTGCTTGATTTTGTTTGGTAGACATTATAGGTCACTTCTAAAGTGTTCATTATGACTTTGTTGCTTTTTGTTTGGTTTATAACCTTTATCCTTTGAGTGTTGACTTGCTTGAGTCTTATTTACCTTACCTTTGCTTATGCTTGTTTTTGCTAACCATGTAGGGGTAATGGTAAGTGAATGGGATGTCGATAAGCATCTACATTCTAACTTCTCCTCTTCTATTTTATTCATTCCATATGTGTTTTCCTAAGCATTTAATGTGATTTGTTTGTATAACTTCTTCATCTCCCTCTTAGAAACATCTTAACTTCTTTTGAGAAGTAAGTTGTTTTCTAACCTCCTCTTCTTCTTTCTTTCTTTTTCCTCTTTCTTCTTCATTAGGATAAAGTTCTTCAAACTTTACTAACCTAGCTTTATCCAAGCATGACAGCTCACTTAGGATTGTTAGTTCCCATTAGACTTTTACCTTTGGTTCCCTTTTGGTGTTTTCTCTCCTCTCATTTTAAAACAACTCAAAACCTCTTAATAAAGGTCAAGTTTTCTTATGTGCCAAAGGACTTTTCCATGGGATACTTGCACACATTCCATATGGGGATGAGGTGTAGGGTATCTATCATGATGAATAGGTCTTATCATGAGGATGCTTCACAAACATAAACTAAAAAACATTTCTCAATCAAAAAACAACAAAAACATTTAATAAATAAAAAAAAAGGCTTGTGTGCTTGAGCATTAAACTTTGGGACTAGGTTTGGGGATATCCTCCATACTTAGGTGTGCTTCTTATCCATTCCATTTTGGGATGATGTAAGGAGTACACATCCCATTGAATGAGACTTAGATACATTCTTTTATGAAAACTCCCAAATAAAAAGCTTCTAAAAGCATTCAAACCAATAATAAACATCTTTCCTTCGAGAATTCTTTTCTCATCTCATTCACTCTTAATGAAAGAACTCACTTCGACTTGTCTCTTGTAAGAAGATAAACACACTCGTGCCAGACGAGCCTGCAACACCCGAGCATAATCATAAGAAGTTTAAGCCATAAAAAACACAAACAGTTTTCCTCCCTAGTTAGAGGAACTACGTCGAATCTGATTCTCATTTCCTGATGAGATACATAGGCAGTGGGGTAGGGCCCATTCAAGCACTCTTTTTTATTTTCCCTACATTTTCCTATACCTTTTCTTTCTTTTATCTTGTTCTAGTAGCAGTTTTTAGTTCAGCAGCAAATACCCTTACCCTTTGAAACAATTCAAGTAAACGTGGATCCCGTGGGGTACGATAGACCATCTAGGGTTCTAATATCTTCCCAATTTGTAACCGACTCCCTTAGCCTTCACTTTGATTTGCGAGACCCCACTTTCTCCTTTCTTTTCCGGTTTGTGCGGCATTACCTTTCCTTCGGGATAAAAATGCCTAGTTGGAGACTCTCTTTTTTTGTGCCACTTTCGCGTTTGTACCAGGATGAAAATCCAGGGAGAGACAATCAACATACCTAGCAAGATCAGGGTCAGTATACCCAACTATTTCCAAGTTATCAACTCTCCTAAAAACAAGCATATACTCCTTAGTTCTCTGCAAATATCTCATCACTTTCTTAACAGCAATCCAATGATCATTCCTAGGATTAGACTGATATCGTCCCAAGATTCCAACTAGGAAAGCAATGCTAGGCCTAATTTATACTTGAACATACATCACATTGTCCAATGCACTATCAAAGGGTTTTTCCTTCATCTCTGTCTGCTCAATATCATTTTTAGGACATTGATCTTTACTGAATTTGTCACTTTTAGTAATTGGAACATCTACTAGCTTACAATTTTTCATATTGAACCTCATGAGCTCTATCAATATAAGCTCTCTATGACAAGCCAAGTACACCACATGATCTATCTCTGTGTATTTCAGTTTCTAACACAAAGGATGCTTCACCAAGAGCTTTCATATCAAAATGCTAAGCATAAGTTTGGTCTCATGAAGTAAACTAAGATCACTACTGGCAAGCAAAATATCATCAACACACAACATGAGAAAGATGGATTTTCTCCCACTAACCTTAAGATAGATGCACTGATAAACTTTATTTTCTTCAAAACCCAATGAAGTCACCACCTCATCAAATTTCAAGTACCATTTCACGGAAGCCAATTTCAAACAATAAATAGATTTTATTAATTGACAAACCAAATGCTCATTACCACTTCTCATAAAACCCTTAGGATGTTGCATGTACACCTCATTAAGATCACCATTCAGAAAAGTAGTTTTAACATCAATCTGATGCAATTCCAAGTCAAAATGTGATATAAGGGCCATAACGATTCTAAAAGAGTCTTTAGTGGAAACATGAGAAATTGTTTCATTAAAATAAATCCCCTCCTTTTTTGTGAAAACTTTAGCCACAATTCTTGACTTAACATCTCTATTTTACCTTTTGAGTCCTTCTTTGTTTTGAATACCCACTTGCAACCGATCACCTTCCAGTTTCTCAGTAACTCCATTAGTTCCCAAAGATCATTATTTACCATGAATTTAATTTCATCATGCATTACATCCGTCCACATGCTAGATTGAGAACAAGTAATAGCTTCTAGATAATTTTTAGGATCAATAAAAATACCAACACCATAAGCATGCTCACTAAGATAAACTACAAAATCATCAGGGATAACGGGTCTTTATTGTCTTACTGACCTTCTAACATGAATTTGCTCAGTTGGCTCATCAGGTTGTGCAACCTCAATTTTAAATATTTTAAACTTTTCAAGTGCTTACGATTTTTCCTTAATCAAATAGAGATAGACATATCGGGAAAATCATCAATGAAAGTGATAAAGATTTATTACCATAAATAATGGTTGAAAGGGGGTCGCTAATGTTTGTATGAATAATTTCGAAAAGGTCTGAACTTCTAGTTGAACCTTTCTTATTGATCTTAGTAAATTTTCCTCTAATGTAATCTACATAAGTCCCTAAATCATTAAAATCTAAGGAAGGTAAAATATCATCTCTAACTAACCTTTCAACTCTTTCCTTAAAGATATGGCCTAAATGCTTGTGCCACAACAAAGAAGATTTTCTCTAAATTTAGACCTTTTAAAAATGGAGCTTTCAACATTCAAGGATGAGGAAATCATATTAGAATCCAAAGACAACTTATATAAATCATCCAACAAGATACCATTACCAACAACTTGAGAATTCAACATGAAATTTATTTTCCATCATAAAAGGTAAACTGAAATCCAAACTTATATAAATAAGATACTGAAATCAAATTACTCCTAAAAGAAGGTACATAAAATGTACCCTTAAAAACACATTTAAAACCAATTCTTAAAACTAAGCTAACATCTTCCACTAGATCCATATTGACTTCAAGATCGTTTCCTACCCTAAGTTTGCTTTCTCTCAAGTTTGGTCTCTGTTGGTTTCTGAGCCCCTGTAAGGACACATCAATATGGGTTATAGAACCACTATCAAGCCACCAGGAATTAATGGGAACATCAACTAAGTTAGCCTCAAAATAGACAAAATCTAAATGATTACTTCCAAATTTGTTCTTGTTGTCTAACTAAGCTTTAAAAGCACGACAATCAGTTTTCTTATGCCCCTTTTCCTTACACCAAAAGCATCAAAAGAATTTCTTAAATGATAACAGCTTAAGACCTCCTATATTATGGTGTTGACCATTACCAGGTTTCCTAAATTTAGGATATATGAGAGGCATTATGAGTGTTTTTCTTATTTTCCCAAGAATAACCAAATGAATAATTGAAATGGTCATTGGGTTGACCCCCAAAATAGAGATAACGAATGGCGACATGAAAACTTTCCACCTTACCCCTTGATTTCCGAATAAACAAATTGATATTTGAAATGATCATTGGTTTGACCCCTAACAATATAATTTTATTTCAAAATGGTGTAGCTTGTGCCACATACCTCTCGATTTTGGTTAATAACCGAGATAAAAAGGCCAATATTTATGTCAGTTTAGTATAATAACCGATGGGTATAACCTATTTTTTGTCATTAATAATTTGTTTTAAATCTCATATTTACTGGTCTGTATCATTTTTTACATAGATATTACAAATTTAAATTGTGACAGAATACCAAATTTACAAAACATAAAAACAAAATACTTACATTGTTTACAAAAGAAAATGTATAAATATCCAAAACGGTACACAAAGAGTGTTGAAAATGTAATTCCTTGTGTCGAAGCAGGTTGCTCAACAAAAGGAAGAGTGTGTCGAAACAGTTATTTCACATAGATTTGATTTAGCTCCAAAATAGGTATTTTTTGTTTTATAGTTTTGGGCTTTGCTTGGGATGTAAGCAAACCTAATTCTATAAATAGGGAGTAACCCTTATATTTTGTAAGAATTATAACACATTGTAATTCACGGTTTGCAGTTGCAAGTAAATAGAAGAAATACCACGGTTTGAGGGTAGCAAAACTTTCTCTCCAAATTCTCTTAGAACCCTAATTATTTTCTACTTCATATTTCTTCTTCTTCTTTGTTAATTGTTCCACAAGAACCTTTCTTGTTCATACAGAAAGGGTCGGAATTCTCATAGGTTTTGAGTTAATAACAACATCTGGTATCTAGAGCTCTAGTTGAGAGATTCAAGGGCAAGAAATCGCAAATCACAATGGCGATGAATCATAAGAATGGGCATTTTATGGAGAGTCTTTTTATTCTCAAGAAAGATAACTATGAGAATTGGTGCAAGCAGATAAATGTTGTGTTTTGTTATCAAGATATTTGGGATCTTGTGAAGGAATGAGTAACAATGCTTGCAGAGAATGCAACGGAAGCTGAGAAGCCATCACACCAAGAACTGAAGAAGAAAGATTATAAATCTCTCTTTATAATCCATCAATGTCTTGATCCAGATAACTTTGAAAAGGTTAGTGATGTAGAGTCTGCAAAAGAAGCATGGGATATTCTCGAGAAATCGTTTGGAGGCGTAGAGAAGGTGAAAGAGGTGAGGTTTCGAACTCACAAAAGGGATTATGAATTGCTTAAGATGGAAGACAATGAAAGCATATCACATTTCTTCACAAGAGTTATGAAACTTGTGAATCAAATCAAAGTATGTGGAAAAGTGCTAACAACGAAAGCAGTTGTCTCAAAGATTTTGAGATCGTTGGCACCAAAGTTCGACCATGTGGTATTAGGCATAGAAGATTTGAAAGATTTGTCGAAGGTGACTAAAGAAGAGCTTCAAGGGACTCTTGAATCTCATGGAAAAAGAATGGCTGAAAGAGAAGCAGGCAATTCGAAGAGTGATGTGGCTCTGTATGCTCAATCAACAAGAGATAAGAAAAGCAAAAGAAAGATGTTCGACAACAAAGGAAGAGGAGTCTACAACAGTTCGACTAGTCAAAGTCAGTAAGAAGGAGGCTGGTCGAATCAAAGAAAACCCTAGAACCAAGGAAACCAAAGAGGTGATGCTGCAGGTAGAGGAAGAGGTGGTGGTCGAAAGCCAGACAAGAGTCCCATTCAATATTTCAATTGTCAGAAGTATGGTCACAATTTTAGTGGTTTTCCAAAAAAGCAAAAGAATCAAGATTTTGATAAAAAGATGGCAAAACGTGAAGAAGAAAAGATGTTATTGATGGTCACAACAAGAGATGAAGAGATATTCCAAGATCATTGGTACTTGGAATCAGGATGCTCATCACACATGACTGGTAGGAAATATTGGCTTGTAAATATGAAGCCCTCAATAAAGAACACAATGAATTTCACAAATGAAAATACTCTAACAGTTGAAGGTATTGGTGATGTTCTGATAGAGGAAGGATGGCAAGAGGTCAGTAATTTCCAATGTTTTGTACATACCAGGCATGAAGAGCAATTCTCTCAATATAGGGCAGTTGGTAAAAAAAGAACTACAAGGTGTCTGTCATAGACAAGGTGATGAGAGTCGTCGACGCAGGTAATAGGTTGATATTAAAGGTTCCAATGTCTCAGAATAGAACCTTCAAAATCGAACTAATTGTGACAGAGCATAAGTGCCTTGTAAGTGCAACTATCAAAGATGAATGGTTATGGAACTATAGACTTGGCCATATCAATTTCAAAGACATCAGAGATTTAAAGAGAAGAAATATGGTTTTAGGATTGCCAAAAATCGACATCCCAAATGAAGTATGGGAAGAGTGTGTTGAAGTATGTTGAATGGGAAGCATCTACCCAAATGACTATGGGGAGAAGCTGTGTTGACTGCAACATATATTTTGAATAGATATCCGGAGAATAAGCTAGAAGGAGTTACGACAGAAGAGTGTTGGTCTAGTGTCAAGTCTTGCTTGAGTCATCTGGAGGTATTTGGATCTATAACACATAGACATGTGACAAATCAGTTGAGAAAGAAGCTTGATGACAAGTATAGTCAAATGATTCTGATAGGATATGATTCGACTGGAGGTTACAAGTTGTTCGACCCAGTGAACAAGCAAGTAGTGATCAACATGGACATTATCATAGATGAGCTTAAAGAATGGGATTGGATTGAAAACATCAAGAAATATTCAGTTGAAATATTATGTGAATAACCATCTAGTGAACTTGAAAGAGATGTTCAACAGGAAGATGTTAGAGGTGAAGCAAACCTAAGCATACCTCAAAGAACATGACACATACCTACAAGATTGCAAGAATGTGTGATTACATCAGATGGTGTACAAGCTGCACAAAGCCCTGTACGGACTTAAGCAAGCTCCAAGAGTTTGGAATAAGAAGATTGATAGTTTTTGAAGGGAGAAAGAATTTGTTAAGTACACAACTGAGCATGAAGTATATGTAAGAAGAAGCAATGGTAAATTTCTTATACTATCTATATGTCGATGACCTGTTGATAACAGGAAGTTGCAAGAAGGAGATTGAAAATTTCAAACGTGACCTGAGCGAGGAGTTTGAAATGTCAAACTTGAGAAATCTCTCTTATTTCCTTGGCATTGAATTCTACAAAAGTGGTAAAGGTTTGATGATGCATCAAAGAAGATATGCAGGAGAAATAATGAAGATATTTGAGATGCAAGATTGTAACCCAACTTCGACTCCAACTGAGCCCAGATTGCAACTGTCAAAAGATTCAGATGAAGATGATTTCGATGCAACCCAATACAGAAGACTTATTGGGTCACTTCGATACCTTTGTCACACAAGGCCTAACTTAGCATACAATGTTAGTATGGTGAGTAGATTCATGCAGTGGCCAAATGTATCACACCTAGCAGCTACAAAGAGAATACTAAGGCATCTGAAAGGAACTCTCGACTATGGTATTTTGTTTCCTGCAACTGATGAAGGAAAAGAATGCAAGATAGTGGGATACACTTATTCAAGTTAGTGTAGTCATGCTGAGGATCGAAAATCCACAGCTGGATATGTTTTTATGATAGGTGGTGCACCAGTTGCTTGGAGTTTCAGAAAGGAGCCTGTAGAGGTATTGTTATCATGCGAAGCAGAGTACATAGCTGCTTCTCTTTATGCATGTCAAGAAACATGGATGGTGAATATGGTCGAAGAGATTTTAGCGAAGAATCATGGAGCAATTACCATGAAGATCGACGACATGTCAGCTATCAATATGGAAAAGAATCCGATAGCGCATGGTCGAAGTAAGCACATCAAAATAAGGTTCCATTATCTTCGAGAGCAGGTAGCAGACGAGAAGATGAACTTGGAACACTGCAGAATTGAGAATCATATTGTAGATATCATGACGAAGGGAGTGAAGGTCGAAGTGTTCAAGAAGTTAAGGTCTATGATGAATGTAGATATCTTAGACACAATGAATTAGATGGTGTGTTGAAACTGTAATTCCTTGTGTCGAAGCAGGTTGCTCGACAAAAGGAAGGGTGTGTCAAAATAGTTGTTTCACACAGATTTGATTTAGTTCCAAAATAGGTATTTTAGGCTTTTATAGTTTTAGGCTTTGCTTGGGATGTAAGCAAACCTAATTCTATAAATAGGGAGCAACCCTTATATTTTGTAAGAATCACAACACATTGTAATTCACGGTTTGCAATTGCAAGTGAATAGAAGAAATCCCACAGTTTATGGGTAGCAAAACTTTCTCTCCAAATTCTCTTTGAACCTGACTCTTTTCTACTTCATATTTCTTCTTCTTCTTTGTTAATTGTTCCGTAAGAACCTTTCTTGTTCATAAAGAAAAGGTCGAAATTCTCATAAGTTTTGAGTTTATTCCAACAAAGAGAACCTATACATATTTGAAAACAAAATCATATAATGCTTACAACACCTATAATGAAATTTAGGATACAAAAAATCTCTACCAAGAGAACCTATACATATTTGAACCTATACATATTTGCATTTATAATGACAAAACCTCTATATAATGCTTACAACAACAAAGATAAACTATGTCCTCTTGTTGAGATTTATAATAAGATATGAAAACACCGGTCCAACGTGATCGAATGTCATATATGCCCTCTTATGAGAATGGTGCTTCGTCTAAATGCCTATAATTTGAGAAAAATTTAAATTATGATAAAATTACAACAACATTAAATTAACAAATATAAATAAATTTCATGTATATGGATAAAATTAATACCTTAAGCCATGAATCGACAATGCCTTCGGAGAAAATATTTAACACATGTCTCATAACATAGTATCCATAAGAAAAGTTGTCGGGTTTTTTTCTTGACTACTTATATTTTTTCATAAAGTTATTAATTAATACACACAAAAATCACAATTAATATATTAGAAAAAAATAAAAGAATGTCAAAAAGCATAAGTAATATTTACTTTTGGAAAAATGAACCTTGACTTTCTACATTGTATATTACGTTCTCACAAAATTATATCCCTTTATAGCTCCACATGTGGGTAAAAATAAACATGAATAAAAACTATTCAAAAATAAAGATAAAATTTAAGTATTAAAAGTAATAACACCTACCCTCTAAAACCATTATGCATATCTTCATTAAGTTTATAGTGTAATGAGCATAACATATCTACAACATTTTGCTTCAGACATATAATAAGTAATTGTCAATGCGAACTGCATAAACATTAAGAATAATTAATATTGTGTAAAAATTGATATATAAATTTAAACACAAATTAATATACACTTATGTATGGTAAAACGGTCTCAAGTAACAATCTCATTTTGTATGTATGTCTTGATATTGGTTGCTACCATATCGTGAAAGTTAATGTTCAATGGATCTAATAAACAATAATTTCTTTATTTCCTTTTGTAACACCCTAATTTTTGCCCCTAAGATTGTTTTTTTTTTGCATTTGCATCATTTGCATACAAACAAGATCACGTACTGGTTCTTCTATCCTTTTTGGTTGCAGGTGTATGCCTCACATTGGATCACCGTTGCTTTTGTTTGCCTTTTATGTGTTTATGTATACTGACATCTAATCAAAATCCAAAAATATTTTGTTTTTCATCTTTTACTTAATTTTTCAGGAAGAAAGCAAAAATATCAAAATAGTTCCTCAACTCGAACAAATTTCATCCGAACAAAGTCAAAGTTGATATGCAAATAATTCAAATTCATATGATCAAGGATTTCCCAAGTTTTATTGATTATTATTCAAGGAATTCCAAGGTTCATGTGTTTATTTCCATACCTTCTTTGACAAGCAAAAGAATCGAGCTAGAACCATAACAATGTAATAAAAGAAACAATTTTCAAAATTTACACTGTGTAACTGGTTATCACATATGTGATAACCGATTACTAGTGAATAAATTTGAAAAATGGCAGCAAATTCAAAATTTGTGATTTTGATACCAATTTCATTTTTGATCACATGTGGAATATTCTAGACCATCTCCATTTAATTTCCATACATCATCAAAATTAATTTCCACCATGTACCTTCATTGATCACCACTCTTTTGCTAATTTCTCTCCAAATTTAATTTCCAAGCCTACTCTTGATCTTCCAAACCTAGCTCCATTCCACCAAATTTCCATACCTAAACTCTTTAAATAGTAACCTCATTTCACTCATTTTATCAAGCTTTAGAGAGCCAAAAAACGTCTTTCAAATTATATCCCCAACTACCAAATTTCACCAAAGTTCAATTTCTTCTTTTGAAAGTTATCAAGAATTCACATTAAATTCATGCTGAATTTTGCACATTTTCAGCCTTTGCACGCAGAGTGACCAGTTAACAGATGTGCAGTAACCAGTTACTCAGCGTATTTTTTCCCTGTTTTCTGCCTTTTTGAACTGTGTAATAAGTTAGCAAATATGCAGTAACCAGTTACACATGAGTCAAAATGTGTTTTTGCCTTGTTTTTGGGGTTGTTTTGCTTTCTTTTTGCTTCTTCTTCCCTTCTACAATTATTTTAACCTTGGAAAACATTTTTAAAACTAATTCCTCTTTAATCTCAATGGACATTGGATATTGATTAGAGTAGATTAATGTTCATTAATTCAAATCGATCTCTAAATGGATTATTAAATTCATAAAAGGTGCTTTGGATTAGTGATATATATTTTTTAATTTGAATCTATCAATTAAAGGTGCTTTGATATTAAAGATGGAAGGACCTCTAAATTGTGATTCAATTTGATTCTTCTCCACCCCTCTCTTTAATTTCTTCTTTTTTTCTTTTGATTGATGAAAGTCTCATAGATCTTGAAATCTCTTATTGGATTTTGATCAAGACTAGATCGCTACCTATTTTCTTTTTGTGCGACATTGTTTTCAGATGATAACTTATATGTTATTCATCTAACATACATTAGCACAAATAATAGTTATCTTAATTGGTATTGACCAACCTCGTTCTAGGGTGACTTCTTTATAAGTTACTTGGCGATTGCTTAACATAGCGCTACATTTGTCCCTCTCAATCCTTATCGACATTTGTACTTTTGTGGCCCAGACCTTGATTGGTTGCGTAAGCGCAAGCATGGTTGGTATTTTTATTAAGTTCATAATTCTCAAACTTGTTGTTATAGAGGCTTTGATTCTATCAATTATCTGACAAGTTTTGTTAACTAATGACTTTAATGCATATGCCAATCATATAGTGCAAAACGCGAGACTGAATTATGTTGTCGCTCTGAGCTTTTAGCTTTGTTACTTTTGTGGATGATTAAGTTCACCGGATTCTTGTATATTATTTTATTTCTTTTATTTCCTTCTTGCTCCTTACCCTTTTTACTTTATCTCTTTCCCCCTTCTCTCTTTTATTTTTATTATGCTTTATATAATCCATTATCATGTTTATGTTTATGTCATTATATCTTTGTGCTTTTCTTTTCTTTTTGTCCTTTGGACACCAAAAACATTAATAAAGGCTTAAACCTCTAAAAACCTTTTGTTCCTAATCTTGGACTATGGTTACTATCCTTTGCATTGGACTTGGAGTTTTGGACTTAGATCCTAGGACATCTTCCCTTTGCTTTGATCATTATAGACTTGGTACCTTAGCCTTTATTTAGTCACTTGCTAGCTTTTGCTTATGAGGATAGAATTCTTTTTCTTATGCTTTGAAGGGTCTTCAAATGGTTAGATATTTCCTCCCTCATCTATTTTATTTTATTTTTAGGGTAGCCTCTTCATCTCCTCCCTTTCTTTAATTTTCAAAACTTTCTCTCTTTTTCAAAGGATTCTTGTTTTAAAACCATCACTACTTTAATAATTCAAACCTTGACTTTTGTCAAGTGACTTTTACTCCTCCTTCTCTTTTAATAAATTTTCAATTAACTTAATCATGTCTAATTCAATTCAAAAATAAAAAGAACCAAACTTATTCAATTTGTTTTGTGCTTTTGTGCACCTTTTTTGTTTTCTTTGCAAGTTTAGACTATGAGTCATTTTTAAAGTTAGGTACAAGACTCTCAATCTCCATGGTTGTAGTTTGATGTAATTGAGTATCTTATCATTTATGGGTTTTTAGTGGCACACTCGTCGATTTTATCCGAGTTGGCGCCCTCCCCATAATGTTCTATGAGTCCATGCCCTCATTCTCATGGTAGATTTATGAGGCTATCCACTTGAAAATGACAAATTGTCTTTACTTCTTAAAATCAATCAAAACCAACAAATTTTTAACTATTTTTACCACGAACTACGGGGTTTTGATCTTACATTGCATGTGTACGTAGGCATGAGGTGGTAAACCTCTCCAAACATAAAAAAATTTAAACTTAATTCTTTTCTCATCCCCCACTATCATTTACCAAACCATTTTCAAACTAAAAGCGTAAATATTTCAAATGGCTCCCATGGAATACCATAGACGTTTTGAGTGCTAACACCTTCCCCTTTCCTAACTAACCCCTTACCCTTTCTCTGTTGTTTCTTTAGCTTTTTCCTTTTAAATTATATTTAGGATTTATTCGCTCTTTTTTCCTTTTCCTTTTGGAATAAAATAAAAGCGTGGCAGCGACTCTGTTTTCTTTGAGTTAAGTTAATCAATAGCTTACACTCACGATTTTTACCGCTATAGAAAAGTGGCGACTCTGGTGGGGAGTAATCTCTATGTGGGTTCAACCTACTTTGATTTATTTATTACTTTGGTTTGATTTGTTTGTTATTGCTTATTCTGTTTCGGTTTGGTGATCCTCTTTGAGTGAGATAAATCCTGTACCCGGATCTGAGTGAACATATGATAGGGTGGTAATATATTCAAGGAGATATGCATGGAGTAGTCCTGTGCGATGTCGATTCGAGAATCACCACTCAGTTAGGCTCCCTCGGATTACTAATGTCATGGAGAGTAGTCGTATCATGGCATTACTTTTCCGACCTTGGGCTTATCATACTGAGGATCGTAGAACCCTTAACCCATCCAGGCCATTTTAGGAACATAGTGCAAAAGTCATCCAGGTGTAGACCTAAGGTGATTGTCATGCGATACTACACTTGGACGAGGTCCTCTTGAGGAAATTATCATTTGGGGAGTAGTTCAACATACCGATAATATTCTAAAGATGGCTGCCAACTCCGGGAACTTCTGTTAGAACCCTTTTGGTTTTCTGCAAGTACAATGAAGAAAAAACCTTAGTATATACCTTTGTGGGTTGGTGTTCTTATCCCTTGACTACATTCTCGCGACTCGGAACCTTGACCCATGTGCTTTGTGTGATCTTGTTTGTGTTTGTTGCATACATTCACTTAAGCATTCATGAGAATTGCTCTCAAGATTTCAAGGGACTTATATGAACTTTTGCAAATATTTCAAATGTCTTTGATTTTGGATATCGTAAAAAGGAATACTCAGAAGTTCCGTTTCAAGAGTCCTAATTTAGGAGAGTTGAGAAAGCTCAGAACTTTGGTAGTTGATATTGATGATTTTTGGAAGAGTTATGGTAGACTTTTTTGTTCATCCTGAAGACCGATGTACCAGAGGGGATTCTTAATACCTTGGTTCAGTTTAATGATTCGTTGTATCACAGTTTCACATTTCCTAATTATCAGTTTATGCCAACCTTAAAGGAGTATTCCTATTAGGTGAATTTGTTGATTCTGGACAAGGAGTTTCTTTTCAGTGGTTTAGAGGAGGAGCTTACGCTCAAAGTTACTGCTAAGGCCCTTTGTCTTAAGGAATCCAATCTTAAGGGAACGTTTGTTCCTAAAGGGAATATTCATGGAATCAATGCTAATTTCTTAATGGGGAAAGCTTCTACTTCTCTCACTATGAGTAATAGAGATACATTCGAGGCCATTCTCACTTTGATATTAATGAGAATCAGTTTTCAAGTATTTCAAAATATGTTATTCCTTTTATAAATATTTCAATTTGCCTTATTGTTCTTTGAAATCTTTGCATTTGCATTTACACATCATGCATCATTGCTTGCATTGGTCTTACTTGCTGAGCATTCTACATGGTTCTTATGTGTTTCTTGGTCTTCATCCAATTCCTTTGGCAAGTTGACTCATCATTACGGTATTCGGGCTAATCAAAGGAAGATGTTGGAATCTCTACAACAAGATAATTGCGAACTCCACGAAGAAGTCACAAATCTAAAGGATAGTCTGGAAAGGTTAACTGTTATGATGGAGAATTGGGTGGCTACTTAGAATCAGCCACCCTCTCCTCCTTATTCTCTAGTTCAGCGAACGGTCATCTCTGAGATTATCACCATGCCGATTCCTGTAGAACCTATTTTTTCTTCTTGTTACCATATACCTGCTAGTATACCGTGGGGCATGCCACCCGACTTCATTCTTGAGGGTTATCATACTCCTCCTCCTCCTGAATTCTTGTGATTGCTCCTCTTCAGTATGTGATGACTATGACATCGCCTGTGATTCATACTACTCAGTGTATAGATGAAGTGATTTACCATATTGAGCCTAGTGAAGGCGCTGGTGTGATTGAAAGGTTTGATGATTTTCAAGGCTGGTTTGATGAAATGTAGAAATAAGTTAAGGCTTTCAGAAGTAAAGAGTTATATGGGAAAGATGCTTATGAGCTTTGTTTGGTTCCTAATATCAAGATTCCTCACAAGTTCAAACTGCCTGAGTTTGAGAAGTACAAATGCAATTCTTGTACCCTGAGTCACTTGGCTATGTATGTAAGGAATATGTCTACTCAAACAGACAATAATCAGCTTCTGATTCATTACTTCCAGGACAACTTGATTGGTGCAGCACTGAAGTGATACATAGGTCTAGATAGCAACCAAATCCATTCTTTCAATGATTTGGGAAAAGCTTTTGTGAAACAGTACAAGTATAATGTTGATATGGCACCAGACAAAGATCAACTTCGTGCTATGGCTCAGAAAGACAAAGAAACACTAAAAGAGTACACACAGAGATGGCGCGCAACTTAGATTATTCCTCCATTAGAAGAGAAAGAAATGACGAGGATCTTTTTGAAGGCATTGAGTCTTTTCTATTATGAGAAGATGATTGCAAGTGCTCCAAGTGATTTCACTAAATGGTGAATATGGGAATGTGATTAGAAGAAGGTGTCCATGAAGGGCATTTGAGTAAAGAAAGCAATTATGGTTCAAGTTTTAAGAGGTTTGGTTTTTATAAGAAGAAAGAAGGTGAGACTAATGTTGTGTCTCATGAGGGGTATAGGAGACCTCGCAGTCGAGAAGTCCGTCACCAAGAACATGTAGCTTCAGTAACTCTAGTGATTAATGTGGCTCCAACTGTTCCAGTGGATCCAAAGTATCAACCTCGTTTTCAGCTACCTCGTGTTCAACAAGATGGTAATCAATAGAATCGTGCAAAGGAATACTTTGATCCTATTCTGATGTCGTATGTAGAATTGTTTCCATCACTAATTAAGAATCTTGTTCAGACACGTTCTCCACCTCTTGTTCCAGAGGTTATTCCATGGTGGTATAAGCCAGAAGCTCATTGTACTTTTCATAAAGGTGCCCCGTGAAATGACATTAAGTATTGTTATCCATTGAAGTATGAAGTACATAAATTGGTAAGGGAGTAACATTTTGTCTTTTAATGACATTAACCTAAATGTTAAGACATATCCACTTCCTAACAATGGTAAAGCTTCTGTGAACATGGTTGGTGGTTGTCCTGGCTTGTTCAAGATTTATGATGTCTGTTGGATATGAAGATCTCTGGTTGAGATGCATGCTTTCTTAAGTGAATATCACGACATTGATCATGATAATGCTGCTTGTTGCAATTGCTCGATGAATCCCCGTGGTTGTGTGATTGTTAAGATATATCTTTAGAAAATGATATATGAAAAGTTGATTGAATTAACAATAAAAAGAGATGAGTACGAGAATGAAGTGAATGCCATTGTGTCTCAGTTTAATATTCCTGAGCGGGTGGTTATTTCTTTAAATAGCCGCAAGTATGTTGTTACTCCGTTGGTGATCAATTTACCTGGTCCAATGCCATATGAGTCTGATAAAGTTATTTCATATAGATATAATTCTACGATGATAGAAAAATGGAAAGGAAGTTCCTATTCCTTCTCCAAAGTTTGTGGTTAGCATTGCTGATGTGACTAGAGTTACTCGAAGTGGTATAGTCTTTGCTTCAGATCCTCTGAAGAGAATAGAAGATGTTGTTGCCCAGTCAGGCCAATTCATTAATTCTAATCAGAAAGTAAGTGAAGATGAGGTTATGAAATTGATCAAGAAGAGCGAAGCAATTGTTGCATACTCCGTCCAAGATATCATTTTTGTCACTCTTGATGTATTCTGAGGCTCATAGGGAATATTTGTAGAAAATTATTGAACAAGCTTATGTTGACCATGATGTGACTGTCAATCAATTCGATAGTATTGTGGCTAATATCACATCATGCAACAATTTGAGTTTCTGTGATGATGACTTGCCTGAAAAAGGAAAAAAATCATAATCTGGCTTTGCATATTTCGGTGAATTGTTAGGATGATGCCATGTCTAATGTGTTGGTCGATAATTGATCATCCCTGAATGTGATGCCAAAGTCGACCTTGTCAAGGCTTGCGTACCAAGGTGCTCCCGTGAGATATAATGGGATTGTCGTGAAAGCTTTCGATGGCTCAAAGAAAGCAGTGATTGGTAAAGTTGATCTTCCTATTCTGATTGGACCATTTGTATTCCAAATTACTTTCTAAGTAATGGATATAAATCTGACTTATAGTTGTCTCCTTGGAAGACCTTGGATTCATAAGGCAGGGGTTGTGACCTCCACTCTCCACTAGAAGTTGTAGTTTGTGAAAAATGGGAAGTTCATGACAGTCGACGGTGAGTAGGCTATGCTAGTAAGCAATTTGTCATCCTTTTTGTATATCGATGCTGATAATGTAAGTTCTGCATTTTTAGAATTGACATTAATTTAGTAAAACAAATATAGCAGCAATAAAATGTACATGATCTTGCAAAATAAAGAACAAATTTAGCAAGGAAGTCCTATTGTACGCCTAAACATGTTGTGTATAAGTGGTTCAACATCTGGAGCAACATGTCGAAGAAGATGTCAAGACAGTTTATTCGAGATCATGAACTGACATAAGAGGATTAAATATTATGTTATGATTTAACAGAAAATAGAATATTCAGAAGCAATCCAATGTGGCGCTGATTTAAAGATCTTAAAGATTCAAATTTATATTGAAGACAAATATCAAATATTGAATAAATATAGAGTTTCTATATTTAGATATATTTTAGGAAGTTGTTAATTTGAAGATCTTTTTGTAGCAGATTTTTCTGCATTATTGTAGCAACTGCTATGCAGCATTTTTAGGCCCAAAATCCAGTTGGGATTAGGTTATAAAAAGAAACCTCGTAACCTAGATTTATCAACCAACCAAAGATGTAAAAGTTGTATCATTAGGGTTGAGTTCTTAACAACCATATGCTAAAAAGATGTAATCTTCAGGGTTGTTTCTTTGTAAACCTCGAAGCTGTTAAGTGTAACCCCCCAAAATTTGCCCTCTTATTTATTATCGACCTCGAGCGATTTACGCTTCGCTCCCGCATCATTCCGTATATCATTGCATCACTTTCGAAAAATAATAATAAACAATAGATCACAAACCATTTGCATGTGCATGAGGAATGTGACGGGCCAAGTGACGATATTTGGAGCTCAAGAGGAGAAAAGACACTACAAAAGAAAAAAATACGAATCAATTCCATGAGAAAGCTTTTTAAAGAACAAAGAATTGGAGTTTTGGCTCCGTTAACCAGTTAACGCTTTGGTTAACCGGTTAACGGTGGCGAATTTGGAGAAAATATTTTGAAAAGTGGTTGGTTCATCCTTTCCCTCCACATTTCCTTCCATTTTTTCCCTCTCATTTTTTCATCTTCAATTCCATCCCATTTCCCTTGGATGTTTCTATCACCTTCTAGATTATTTCAAGGAATATTATTCACTCCAAACCACTTTTAACTAACTCCATTCCTAATCCCACTTTTAACTAACTTTACTCTAAACCACTTTTAACTAACTCCATTCCTAATCTCAAAGACCTAAGGAAAGCTTTGAAGAATACGCCCAGAGGTGGCGTGAGCTGGCTGCGCAGGTTCAACCTCCATTACTCGATAGGGAAATGGCCGACATGTTTATGGGCACCTTGAAAGGTGCATACTTGGATCGTCTGGCCGCTTGCCCGTCCATCGGTTTTGCTGATATTGTCATCGCTGGAGAAAGGATAGAAAATTTCTTGAAGTTGGGAAAGATCCAGGATGCAAATAGTGCTGGTTCTTCTGGTGTGAAAAAGCCTTTTGGAAATGGCCAAAGACGAAGAGAAGGCAAGACCAATGCTGTGTATAGGGGCTGAGACAAAGGTCATTCTCAATGTTACTACCAAACAACTGCAGTAACTATTATGCCACATGTTCAATAACCTCAAGGTCAGCAACAACAGACACAAAGACTAAATCAGGAAAAAACAAGAGTGAGGAACCTGTAAACACCCCAAATTTTCCCTCACTAATTTCACACCATGGCTTGTGATCTTTCATCTTTGCATAAGTTTAAGCATATCATCTCATATTGCATTTTTGTTTCACTGCATTAGTTCAAGTTCATCTGCATCTAGGGTTTGTGATCTGAGCAATCCAAAGATCCATCTGAGCCACTCCAAAGGTCTCCAATCATTCCAAGAGGGTCCATGTGTGTTCCATCATCATATTATATCCCTCAAAGATCAAGGAAGTCAAGAAATCACAAGAACTTGGAAAGCATGGAAGCAGAGCTAGGGTTTCACTACACAGATGACCTGAAATTAGGGTTTTGGTTTCAGAGGCCATAACTCCAAATTTTTGGGTCATTCTTGTTTCTATTGTTCTTAGGATGCTATAAGGATCATATGTACCAAGTTTGATGAAGAAATTCATTGTGGAAGTCATCTGTTCACTGGGTAACTTCTTGAGCAAGTCAGAGAAAAATCAGGGCATCTGAGACCCCCAACAATGGAACCAAAGGGGTATTTTCATCAAATTGAAGTTATATGATCTTTATTTGATCATTGAAGTTCTTGTAGTTCACAAAATTGAAGAAATTTGAGCTAAACCAAAAGTTGCCAAAAATGGAAATGACTTGTAATGGAAACTTCCCATTTTGGGAAAGTTCTTCAACCTCCTCTTTCTCAACCAAAAATGCTTCAAATGAAAAATTGTTGGTCATGAAAGTTGTAGATTGGATCATTCCCTTTCCAAAAAGTACAAGAACATGTCCTAATTCATTATGGAACTCAAGTTATGGCCTTGCAAAGTTGGCAAAAATCCTATAATTTTCACTTTCACACCAAAGAGGATTTTTTGCAATTTCACATACCAAGCCATTTTGTGACCTCTAATCAACCTCTAAGCATCATAACAACACAAATCAACTTCCAAAGACCAGAATTGCCCAAGGAATCACAAGTTTATATGACTTGCATCACAAGAAATCACAAAAGGGGAAAATTGCATAACACTTGCAAAACCTATGAAAGCCATGCCTCTAAGCCATCCAGCTACATAAAATGAATCCCATGGCTCTCCTTGAACCAAGCTGAGGCCAGACATGCCCTTGAACAGCTGATGCACAAGCCCATACCTCAAGTACACAAGTTGTTGACTTTTTGCATTTGGACCTATACCAATCAGCTGCAGCCACAACAACTCTCTGGCCAATAGAGACATGTTATGTGGACTCAAAGCAAGCTACTTCACATAACATTGGAGCTGAGAACCTCTCATAAGCCAAGTTCACAAAAATTCACTCTCAACCTTCCTCTCTTCGAAACACACTGCACAAGCATCAAACCTCCAGTATTTTTCCATAGATCAACTCACCATCACCCACTGATCATTTCCCAACCATTGCCAAGCCCTAAAAGCCAGCCAAACACAAACACGATTCTGGACCAGTTGAGTTGCAACCTCTCAATCCAGCTCATTTTAACTCATTCCAAGCCTTGCAACAACACCAGGGGATCAAGTGGAGGCCATTTGCACAAGAGAGAGGTCCAGATAGCTCAAACTGAGAAAGCTCAAGCTCAGGTATACCTCATGAACTTTTTTTTCTTCCAGAAATGCTATTTTAAGTTCTTAAATTGTTCCTTGTGTCTCCCTGGTCATTGTGATGTGCTTAGTTTTAAAAATGGTTGCGTATTAAGAATTTCATGGCCGTCTGAAAGTTTTGTCATTTTTATGTTTTTCTTCGAATCTTGAGAATGATGAATGAGAAATGAATTTTGAGGGATGATTCGTGTTTGGGGTGAGCTGGGGATTTGATCTGGAGCTTTAGAGCTCCTGAAATGGCATGTGGAGAGAGTTTGAGAGAGGACCCTGCCGGAGAAGACGACCGGAACACTATTTCGGCCGTCTGAGTTGGATTAGGGCTAATCTAAGGTGATTAGCTGAGTTTGAATCTGGGCCGTTTGATGAGAGCATGGCGCGCGTTTTTAATGGACCAGATCACTTCATTAACCCTAATCTTATTTAATTAATTTAATTAATTCAGGTTAAAACACAGCCGTAGGATTTCATTTAATTAGCAAGCTTAAATCACAGCCTCAGGATTAGATTACCCCCAGTCACACTGACTTTACATCCTGACCCCTAGATTCCTCAACTTTAGATCCTAGCCACTCATTCTGCATACTTTCATTTTTATTTTTATTTTCTTTATATTTTATTTTACATATTTATTAAAAATAGCAAAAAACACTAAAAAATTCTGAAATTTTTTATCAAGTCTTTTATTAATTTTCAGAAACCAAAAACATTTTTATTTTTATTTTTGCATTTTTAAATCATTTTAAAAATATTTAAATGTTTATTTTAATTAATTAATGGAAATTAATTAATTAAAATACCATTTAGGTTTCTAAAAAATCACAAAAAAATTCACATTGCATCTTAGGACATTTAGAGACATTGTCAAACCATCCATACAAATATATTTTTGGTTTTGATCCAATTTTGACATTTTTCTTGAATTTAGGGTTCATAAAATTCCCTTTTTGGAACCCTTACTTTGAAAATTCTTTTCTGCCTAACCATGAAGGGTTTGACAATGATTCATTTTTCATTGTTTTCCATGTAGCATGTAGTTTCTAGGATATTTTTGTCATGAATTTGTCTTTCATTTTCAAATTGATTTGCATTTTTCCTCTCAAGGTACCCAAAAACCCTAGTTAACTTAGAAAAATCATAACTTCCTTTAGGTTAAGAGTTAGACCTTCTCCTTTGGGGTGTGATATCATATGGGGTTAGGGTTTGTTTGAGCTCATTTGCAAATTTTTATCATGTGAATTGTTTCTGTTTTGATCATTTGCATCTCATCCTTTCATGTAACCCTAATTTTGCATCCATACTTGCATCTTACATTGCATTGCATGGACATATGAACTTTCCATGACATTATAAGCACTTGTATGCCATCTTAGACATCTTAAGACATTGCTTGGTCATTTATTCATACATTTTCTATGCTTTGCATCCATTTCATTTCATAAACATCCATGTGTTTTCATGCTTCCCACATGCCTTATATGCATTCATTCCCTTGTATGATCACATATGTGCACCTTGTATGCTCTCATATCATCTCATGGAATCATTTGCATCATGTGTTTGCTTATGGTTTTGGTTTCTTACCTTTGCATATGCTTCATTTCATTTCATGTCATTTCTTTCTTTGTGCACTTTGTACTAACATTTTCAGGTGGTAAGTAATTCGAGAAGTGAATTTGCCTTCACTTCTCATTTCTCTTCATCTTCTTCACATGCATCCTTGCTGCATTTTTCTTTGCCTTTGAGTGGGATTTCCCCTTCATGTTTATCTTTCACTTTCTTTCTCTAAGTTACTTATCTTCTTCAGTGAAGTAAGTAACTTATTCATCTGCTTCTTTCTCCTTTCATCTGCTTCTTCCATTGGTGGCTTCTTTGAAGATCTCTTTTAAGCCTTACAAACCATAGGAACATCCAAGCATGATAATAATTAGGGTTGTGATTAGTTCCCCCTTAGTTTTCACCTTTGAGTTTTCTTTGTGTCTCTCTTCTCATCTCATCATTAGAGACTAAACCTTTAAGGTTTTAGGACTTTGGAATTAGGGTTATGCATGCATCCTTCTCTTAGGATAAAGTGTATAACTTTAATCCTAAGTGTTAAACCCTTAATTTGTTTAAACCTCTTAATCAATCCATCTAATAATCACTAAGACTTCATCTTGTAACTTGGGCCTTAAATTAGGGTTCTAATTCTTCCTTTATTGGTTAAGAAGGACTAACCCTAGTGTTTAATGGACAAGTCCTCCTCAAGTTGTCTTACAAACCATAAAACTCATTTCTCAATCTCACCCTTAATTAAAATCCACCTTAATAAAGGTTTGTTATATAATGAATTTAATCCCTAACCATGGATTAAGTTGAGGTATCTTCCTCAGCTTAAATGTTCTCATCTATTATCCTTCTATTAGGATGGTGTAATGAGTTCATTAATCTGTGATTAGAGATTAAACTCTTTACTTAACACTAAACAAAAACCCAAAAAAACATCTAAATAATCACAAGTAGGCTAATGATCTTAATTCTACATCATCATGGCAATTAAGTTGAGATGCTTATCTCATACTTAAGTAGGCTCATTATCCCTAATCAGGGAAGATATAATGAGTTTATAAGCCCTTGATTTAGGCTTAAGCTCATTAACTTATGCAAAACACCAAAAACAATAACAAAACTGAAAACACAAAAACAAACAATAATCGTCTCCTTCGGGATTCTTTTCTCATCACACTCATTCATAAACGAGAACTTGCTTCTTCCGTCTAATGCAAGACAGTTAGCACTCGATCCAGACGAGTCATACACTTGAGCATAGACAAGCAAGCAGTTCACAGTCAATTTATTTTCAGTCTCTTTGAGTCGAACTACGGTGTTCTGACTTCCTCATTGCATGAGAGGATACGTAGGCATAACTTAACAGTTATCAAACAAAAGTCTCTGTGTCTTCCCCCTCTTTCAGCATTCTTTTCTAAGCCTCAATCTTGAGCACCTCACCCTTTTCTTTTTGCACTAACACTTATATATTTCTTTTCCAGCTTTTTCACACAGATAGCACAAACACCTACCCACTTTAAACACAATCTTGTAAGCGTGGATCCTGTTGAGTACGACGGACAATCTGGGTGCTAATACCTTCCCAGGTTGTAACCAACCCCCTTTCTCATTTTCTCTGGTTCGCAACCGTCTTATCCATCTCTTTCTAGGTTTATGCAGCATTACCTTTCCTTCGGGATAAAAATGCCTAGCTGGCGACTCTATTCATCTTCATTTCATTCTCTCCTTTCGCCAACCGTTCGCGTCTATACCCTATCTGACCAGGTGTCTTTTTAGGGGAACGACAACTTGGCGACTCTGCTGGGGAGATTTACATTGCAACCAGGGCTTCTGGTTCTTTTTGTGGGTTCCTCCTAGCGCTTGTTTGATTTGTGTTTACGGGGGTGTTATGTGCTACTTGTGCTTATTTGTTTGCTTTATTTATTGCTTTCTGTACAAATTTATTTATTGCTTTCATTTACAGTTTTTTATGCATTTCATACTGTCATTATCATGTGCTGGATCTGTGTTTTCCTTGGTGGGTGTGGATCATTGAGTGATTAAGGTCCTATACCTGGGACCTGAGTGACACATAGGCTAGAGTAGCTTCATATTCTTTCCCATTCCATTTCGGTTTGGTGCGGGAATATGAAACACGGTTCAGACATGGGTTTCTTCTTGAGAACTTTTTGCTATGGATTTCTGGTAGTACTAGGGCTATCTGGGAAGCCTGCTAAGTCTGGATGACCTTTTATGACCTTCAACATCTGAGGTGAATTAGAGGAGGATCTTTTATGGTTATTGTAAATACTGTACCTCCGGGTTAGAAGTGTTTACACTTCTCATAACTGATCCAAGTCTGAGGATCTTTGTTCTAGAACAATACATGTGAGGGGGTTGGGATGTTTACAGGTTTGCAGGAACCCTTGGCCATATCACACCCTGCTACTAGTTTTGTTTTAAGAATGCATCACTTTGGACAGTTCTTGTGATTACCCCATACTTGTGACTCTTTATTTGAGTCCCCCACCTGGTTACTGGATTTCTAAGCCTCCATCCGGACTCATAAACACATATAGAGACCCTATCAAGGCAGATACCAGATCCAGCTCTTGATCATAAACCTTTTGCATATCATTTTGCATACATCATTTTTGCATCATTTAACATTTGCCTATTTGTTTGCAGGGTATCCACCTTATTGTCTTTGGTTTGATTTTGACCCATTCTGCTACTCAGACATCTTCAGCTATCTTCTCCAGCACCTTCAACAGTTTTTCAGTGATTCTTCTCCAGCTATCTTCATCAGAGACTCATCTTCAGCATCTCATTCAGTGACCTTCATCAAGGTTTCTTTCAGCTCCTTCACCAGCATCCATTATCAGCATGGACACTTCCAGGAAAAGCAACATCACATACCACTTCTTTGAGCCCACCCCGACAGGCATCAGGCAGATCCAATCTCTCATTACTCCTGATCATGTCCCACTATTCAGAGAACATTATGGAGGCATATTGGACATGGTCATGGACCTGGATGCATCCCAGAGGAGCATGATCCATACTTGTTTGCAGTTTTATGATCCTCCTCTCAGATGCTTCACATTCCCTGATTTCCAGTTGGGACCTTTGCTAGAAGAGTTTTCCATGTTGTTAGGAGTTCCTATCAAGAGAGGGATTCCTTTCAACCCTGAGATGGTTTCTCCCAAGAATGAAGACATAGCTAGGGCATTGCAATTAGAGCCTGCCCTCATTGATCAGAGCATGACCACTAAGGTTGGGGTTTTAGGCCTTCACCTAGACTTCTTGATCTCCCAGGCTACCCTGCATGCTGAAGTAGGGAAATGGAATGTTGTCTGTGCACTTCTAGCCCTCAAGATATATGGGGTTATCTTGTTTGCAGATGAGCCAAAGTTTGTGAGCAAGAATTCCATTCACCTGTTCTTACTGAGAAACCCAGTTCCTACCTTGCTTGGAGACTTCTACTACTCAGTACACCAGAGGAATGAGAAGCAAAGGGGAAGACTGGTCAGATGCTGTGCTCCCCTTTATTACTCTTGGTTGCTAAGACATTTGCCAAAGTCAGATACTTTCCTGAACCCTCATCAGCAAAAGAACTGGGCTAAGAGATTTATTGCCTTGACATCAGAAGACATTAGATGGTGCACTTAGAACACCAAGGGCAAAGACATCATTACTAGCTGTGGGCAGTATCCTAATGTGCCTTTGATAGGAGTAAAAGGTTGCATCAACTACAACCTTTTGCTTTTGAAGAGACAGTTAGGGTATGCTTTGGTTCATCCTCCAAGAGGACAAGACTTGACTGAGACCCTCTATTGTGAAATCTAGCACAACTTTGCTGTTGTCAGACAGGCATCCTGGGCTTGGGACAACATCCAGACCAAAGGGACAACCATTTTGGGAAAATGAAACAACATTGCTTCAACACAGTATTTTGATTGGTCTCGTACCAGGGCTCAGATCACCCGGATGCCCTTCGCTTTAGAAGATGTACCTGGACCTTCAACAATGCGACCTATAACTACTGTTAGTTTGGAAGAGTTTGAGAAGCTGAAGGAAAGGAATACTCAGCTCTCTGAAGCCTTGAAGAAGACTCTCTGGGAGAGAAATGACAGTCGTCTGGATAATGAGAGGTTAGAGAAGCTCAGGATCGAGCACTTGACCAAGATTGAGAAGACGGATGACTACATCAGAAAGGCTAGGGCAGGGGAGTTAGTACTGAAGAATGATTGCAAGGAAGCAAAGACTCAGAAGGCTAGGGCCGAGCATTATCTAGAGGAGAGCCAGGCTAGGTGGATCAGGATCACTGAATCCCGTGCGAAAGAAGATCAAAGGACTCAGGCTAAGATAGAGCAGTTGGAGGCTAGTGAGAAGAAGCATCAGGAGGCATTATTAGCAGCTCAGAAGAAGATATCATAATTAAAACTCCGGGCGGGGTTGAAGAGGTCAAAGGATCAGGATAAGCATAAGAAGTTAACCAGTGCCATTGCTACCAGGAACCTCCTCACCAGGACTATCACAGAGCACCCAGTTGGTCCAGTGACTGAGGCCCTCCTAAAGGAAGTCAGGGAGGATGACTTTGGATTAGATGTTTGACTCTTTTTGCTTGTACTTTTATTTTGTTGTACTTTTGAATTTGTTGTTGTATTTTGACCCACCATGGGGATGTCATTGTAATCAAACTTTGTATTTTCACTCTTTGTAATATATCAATTTGTATCATTTTTGGTGGGCTTTATCTCTCTCATCAGCATTTCTTCGAGGTCTGGAAAGGTCAAATCCAAAGAACTAAACCGGATACCCTTGGAATACAAATACGCATCCTGCATTGCATACTAACATTTTCTTTGTTTTGTAGGTTTTTGTTTGTTGTTGTTTCTCACTTTGTTGTGGTTTCAGGAAACATTGCTCGCAGAAGAGTGTTCCCTGTCAACAGAATACACCGGTACCCGACAAGAAACAACCTTCCGAGACTTCAGATGGATCAAGTTCAACAAGACTTGAATGAAGTAAGGACCCAGATGGCCAATGAGAGGGTTGAGATGAGAAATCATATGACTCAATTCATGACAGTGATGACTGGTTTAGCTCAGAGCCAGGAAAGACTGAGGGAATTGGTGGAGAGACAAACTCCCGAGGAACACCATCCAGGTACAGGAGGTACCAGTAACAACGATCACGTGCAGCCTCACACTGATCCACCAGAGTTTGGACCTCATTTGAATCCAGAGATTAATTCCATAAGAAATACCCAGGGTAACACTGCTGGAGGAAGGGTCTTGCAGGAAGATCCTCAAGAAGAGCAGTTCACTGTAGTAGGGGCTGGAGATGAGGTTTACGATCGTCGTTTGGATGAAATTGCAGAGAAACTGAGGTCTCTTGAATCCAAAAACTCCCTAGGTTTTGATGTCATGGACATGGGATTGGTGGAAGGGGTGAAAATTCCTCACAAGTTCAAACCCCCGTGTTTTGAAAAGTATAATGGCACATCCTGCCCACGCACCCACCTTCAGTCATTCTTGGGAAGACTAAAAGCATACACCATGGACGAGAAGCTATGGATGTTTTACTTTGAGGACAGTCTGATCGGGGCATCCCGAGAATGGTACTCCCACTTGACTAGAGCCACAGTAAGAAACTGGAAAGACTTGGCTGAAGCCTTCATCCGTCAGTATCAGTACAATCTGGACATGGCTCCAAACAGGACACTTCTGATGGGAATGTCACAGTCTTCCTGTGAAAGCTTTAGAGAATATGCCCAAAGGTGGAGGCAACTGGCTCCTGCAGTTCAACCCCCTATGTCTGAAAGGGAGATGGCAGACATGTTCATGAATACTCTCCAGGGGACATATATTGACAGATTGGCTGCATTCTCTTCTACAAGCTTTGCAGATGTGGTGATAGCTGGGGAAAGAATAGAGAGCCTACTGAAGATGGGGAAGATCTTCGACAACGGTGCCAGTTCAACCAATGCAAGGAAGCCATTTGCTGGGCCCCGTAGATCTGGTGAGACAAACTCTGTGCACATGGGAAGAGGGAGACCCCAATACATGCCTAGAACAGTTGCTGCTGTTACTATCCCTGCTCCACCTCCTCAGTATACTCAACAACCACAACAGTTTCCGCAACAACAACAGTTTCCCCAACAGAGATCATACAACAAAAACAACAACAATCAACAACAACGCCCTTTTCAACAGCGACCATCTCAGATCAACAGGGTGATTGACCCTATTCCAATGCCATATGCTACACTACTGCCACAACTCCTAAAGCTCAATCTTGTTGAGTTGAGGACATTGGCTCCACCTGATCCTCAGAACCTTCCAAGAAACTACGATGTCAATGCTAGGTGTTCTTTTCATTCTAACGCACCCGGTCATTCTACGGAAAAATGCAGAGCTCTGCATATGAAGGTCCAGGATCTGGTAGATTCAAAGGCCCTGAACTTTGCACCACCTCCCAATATAATGAAAAATCCTATGCCAAGCCACAGTGGGCCGAGGATTAATGCTATAGAGGAAGGCTCACCCATGAGTTTAATAGAAGACATTGCATGTATTCAGACACCTCTGGCAGAGGTTAAAGCCCAGCTTTTGAAATGCCAAGTATTTCTAGGTTGTGAGGCCTGTTGTGAATCTTGCAAGCTTTTCGAGAACGGGTGTGCTAGCTTGAGGAGTGGAATTAATGATTTGATTAAAGAAGGCATTCTGCAAATTACAATGACCACTTCTACAACACCAGCAACTCTTTTGTCAACAACAAGTGAATCTTCTACAACTGCAACAACCATTGTTCCTAGTGAATCTTCTACAAATGCAACAACCATTGTTCCTACTGATTCATCTACAACTTCAACGACCATTTCTTCTGTCACTTCAACAAACAACAGTTCCATTTCATCTCCTTCTACAACTCCAGCAACCACCAATAATGATGTCTCCACAGTTACAATTTATTACGACCCGACAACGGTTCCGAACTCCAACAATTTTCAACAATCTCAACAACAGTTTCAACCAAGCTTCAATTCACCACCACCAACACCCACCAGAGGTCCTGTTACTATTTTCTATGATCCACATACTATTACAGTTCCAACCTCTGCAGTAGTAAGCCCAGTCACCATCATGGTGCTCGAGCCAATCCCATATGATAAAGACAGTGATGTACCATGGCATTATGGTGCTGACCTTTACTGCAACGGAGAAAAAGTCCTTCTTGATTCTCCAGTTCTCACTCCCCAAGTGGACAATGTCGGGGGAGGCGGAGGCTTCACCCGAAGCGGACGTCTCTTCGTGTCACAAGTTCAAAGAACCAACACTGAGGCAGAGGCTGCTGCCAAAGCCAAAGGAAAGAGTGTGATACCTGAAGAATCTACACCAAAAGAGACTCGTAAATCATCCTTTGATCAGGATGTGGATGAATTTATGAGGATAATTAAAATAAGTGGCTATAAAGTTGTGGACCAACTCCACCAGACTCCTTCAAAGATCTCTATCTATCCCTGCTGTTGTGTTCCGAGGCTCATCGGGATGCGCTACTCAAAGTTCTGCACACTGCCTACGTTCCAAAAGAGATCACGTTGAATCAGTTGGAAACAGTGGTATCTAATGTCAATACTAGCCATGGGCTAGGCTTCACCAATGCTGATTTAACAACAGAAGGATGTCACCACAACAAAGCTTTGCACATAACCCTGGAGTGCAAAGGAGCTGTACTATCTCATGTTCTCATAGACACTGGGTCCTCACTCAATGTCTTACCCAAGAAAGCTCTAGTCAAGCTCGAATATGATGAAATAGCTCTCCAACCAAGCAATCTTGTGGTCAGGGCTTTTGATGGCTCCAAGAGGTCTGTTCTTGGAGAGGTGGAGATGCCTGTGATAATCGGTCCGCAGGTCTTTCAGACTACTTTCTATGTGATGGACATTCAGCCGGCCTACAGTTGTTTGTTGGGACGACCATGGATTCATGTCGCTGGCGCTGTTACATCGACCCTTCACCAGAAATTGAAATATGAGTGGGAAGGACAGATTATCACCATTTGTGGTGAAGAGGACATATTTGTTAGCCATTTGGCTACATACAAGTATATCGAGATGGATGGTGAAATTCATGAGACTATGAGCCAAGGGTTCGAGGCCCTGAATGTCAATGAGGCAACGGCTGAAGTATTTGCTGCATCCTAGGAAGACAGGATGGATACTTCAATTGTCTCCTATCAGCAAGCCCGGAAGGTTGTTGAAGATGGTAATGCCCAAGGCTGGGGCAAGCTGCTGCCAGTGGAAAAGAAGGAGGACAGATTCGGTTTGGGTTACAGACCATTCCGACAAGATCAATCAGAGGCTGCTAAAGAGCCCAAGTTCATCAGTAGGGGATGCTCACCCCAGATGTTGTTAACAACCTGGAAGACGAGGCGGAAAGCGACCGCAACCTGGAGAGCTGGATACGTCCAAGGATCCCGGGGAACATAGTCCTTAACTGGTCTTCCCAGGAAATTATAAGGGTTACTCCTGCAGAGTAATTATTATTTCCTGTCTTTTAGCATGCATCAAGTCCTGCATCTTGCCCAAGGTGTCAGGACTCATTTTGTAATAGGGCCATATTGTAATTTTGTGCAAATGGATTAATCAATGGATATCAGACATCTATTGCAAACGAGTCTCTTTTTCGCTCACTGTCTTTTCATTTTTCACTTTTGTACAAAACAATAAAATGGCAATGTTTTCAAAATAAATAACTTCATTTTCACTTTTCTAAACAAGATTAAAACTAATCACTAAAACGAACAAATCTCAACCCTTGCAGAGATTATCCTCCAGATTGCACCGACAACAACACTACTATGACCTTGTATGACTTCGACAATCCAATTAATCAAGCTGATGAAGGGGTTGAAGAAGACTATGAGTTACCTGAAGAGTTAGCCAGGTTGTTGAGGCAGGAGGAGGTTGAAACAGTAAATCTTGGTACCAAAGAAGATTTGAAAGAAGTGAAAATTGGGGCCAATCTGCAGGTTTCAGTAAAAGAACAACTCATCGATATGCTTAGGGAATACGTCAACGTCTTTGCTTGGTCTTATCAAGACATGCCAGGTCTGGATACTGACATTGTTATGCATAAGCTGCCATTGAAAGAAGATTGCCCTCCAGTGAAGCAAAAGCTATGCCGTACTCGTCCAGATATGGCCATGAAAATTAAGGAAGAAGTACAAAAATAGTGGGACGCCGGTTTCCTTGTTGTGACTAGTTACCCGCCATGGGTCACTAATATTGTACCAGTGCCTAAGAAGGATGGAAAAGTAAGGATGTGTGTGGATTACCGAGATCTAAACAGAGCTAGCCCGAAGGATGACTTCCCTTTACCTCACATTGATGTATTGGTCGACAACACAACTCAGCTCTCGGTATTTTCCTTTATGGATGATTTTTCTGGGTATAATCAGATCAAGATGTCACCCGAAGACATGGAGAAGACTTCCTTCATCACACCTTGGGGCACGTTCTGTTACAAGGTAATGCCTTTTGGACTGAAGAATTTCGGTGCTACTTATCAACGGGCTATGGTAACATTGTTCCATGACATGATCCACAAAGAAATTGAATGCTACGTGGATGACATGATTGCCAAGTCCCTCACTGAAGAAGATCATCTGGTAAATCTGCTGAAGTTGTTCAAGCGTCTGAGAAAGTATCAGCTGAAGTTAAACCCCAACAAATGCACATTTGGGGTGCGTTCTGGTAAGTTGCTGGGATTTATCGTAAGTGAAAATGGAATTGAAGTTGATCCTGACAAAGTCAAAGCCATTCAGGAGATGCCCGCACCTAGGACTGAAAAATAAGTTCGGGGGTTCTTAGGTAGATTGAACTACATATCAAGGTTCATATCTCACCTCACTGCAACCTGTGAGCCCTTGTTCAAGTTGTTAATAAAGGAACAAACAGTCAGGTGGAAAGAAGATTGTCAGAAGGATTTTGAAAAAATCAAGGAGTACTTACAAGAACCTCTGATCCTTATGCCTCCAGTTGAAGGAAGACCTCTAATAATGTACCTGACAGTATTAGAAGGGTCAATGGGGTGTGTGCTGGGCCAGCATGACAAGTCTGGTCGAAACGAGTATGCAATATACTACCTAAGCAAAAAGTTTACCGACTGTGAACAACGTTATTCACTGCTCGAGAAAACTTGTTGTGCTTTAGCGTGGGCTGCTCGCCGACTAAGACAGTATATGTTGACTCACACTACCTTGTTGATCTCAAAAATGGACCCCGTCAAGTACATATTTGAGAAGCCAACACTTACCGGAAGGGTTACAAGATGGCAAATGATTCTAACAGAGTATGGCATTCAGTACACATCTCAAAAAGCCATCAAAGGTAGTGTACTGTCTGACTATCTGGATGAGCAACCCATTGATGATTACCAACCAATGAGATTTGACTTCCCTGATGAAGATATCATGTTCCTAAAAGCAAAAGATCATGAAGAGCCGGTTCACACTAAAGGGCCTGACCTAGAAGAAGAATGGACAATGATGTTTGATGGGGCTATCAATATGAATGGACGTGGAGTTGGTGCAGTGCTCATTACACCTAAAGGAGTTCATACGCCTTTCTCGGCAAAACTCACCTTTGCCTGCACTAACAACGAAGCTGAGTACGAAGCCTGTATCATGGGTCTTGAGGAGGCCATTGACCTCAGGATCAAGACTTTAACTATATTCGGAGATTCAGCTTTGGTAATCAATCAGACCAATGGCAAATGGTACACTCACCAAGAGCATCTGATCCCATACCGCGACTATACGAGGAGATTATTGACTTTCTCCACAACAGTCAAGCTTGAGTATATCCCTCGAGACGAAAATCAATTCGCAGATGCTCTAGCTACCATTTCCTCCATGATCAAGGTTTAGACTGCCAATTTTGTGCCTTGGATTTCGGTATCCAGACTAGACCAACCAACATACGTATTCTCTGTGGACGTTGCTAAAGATGACAAGCCTTGGTTCCATGACATCAAATGATTCTTAGAGGATCAAACATACCCACCTGGGGCATCATCCAATGATAAGAAGGCATTAAGAAGGCTGGCTGGTAGTTTCTTCCTTAATGCTGATGGTTCATTGTACAAGCGAAACTTTGATATGGTTCTGCTCAGATGTGTTGACAAGAAAGAAGCATAATTGCTGATGCACGAGGTGCATGAAGGATCTTTCGGTACCCATGCTGGAGGACATGCAATGGCAAAAAAATTGTTAAGATCAGGTTACTATTGGATCACAATGGATGCAGACTGTTGTGCCTATGCCAGGAAGTGTCATAAATGCCAGATTTATGCAGACAGAGTGCATGTGCCTCCAAATCCTTTGAACATAATGTCTTCACCTTGGCCCTTTGCCATATGGGGCATTGACATGATAGAAAATATCGAACCGACTGCTTCAAATGGCCACAGATTCATCATGGTAGCCATTGATTATTTCACCAAGTGGGTTGAAGCAGTTTCGTATGCAAACGTCACCAGACAAGTGGTAGCCAGATTCCTGAAAAGAGACATCATCTGTCGATACGGAGTTCCCGAGCGAATCATTACTGATAATGGTTCCAATTTGAACAACAAAATGATGGCAGAATTGTGCCGGGACTTCAAAATCCAACATCACAACTCTTCTCCTTACAGGCCAAAGATGAATGGCACTGTTGAGGCGGCTAACAAAAACATCAAGAAGATTGTGCAAAAGATGGTGGTTACTTACAAAGACTGGCATGAAATGCTACCATTTGCCTTGCATGGGTACCGAACCGCAATCAGAACATCCACTGGGGCAACACCTTATCAACTTGTGTATGGTATGGAGGCAGTCCTACCTGTTGAAGTTGAGTTACCCTCCTTAAGAGTACTGATGGATGTAAAGCTGAATGAAGCTGAATGGGTCCGATCTCGGTACAATCAACTGAATTTGATCGAAGAAAAGAGATTAGCTGCAATTTGTCATGGGCAGTTATATTAGAAAAGAATGAAGAAAGCCTTCGATCAGAAAGTCAGGCTTCAGGAATACCAAGTAGGATATCTTGTGCTGAAAAGACTCCTTCCTCCTCATACATACCACAGGGGCAAATGGACTCCGAACTACGATGGTCCATTCATAGTAAAGAAGGTTTTCTATGGTGGAGCACTGATGCTCACTACTATGGATGGTGAAGATTTCTTGTCCCCTGTGAATTTAGATGTAGTTAAAAAATACTTCGCATAAAATGACCCGCTGGACATAAAAACAGAATGTAAGTCCAGGAAAAAATAGGGCTCCCGGCGAGTCAAAAACAAAATAAAAGACTCGGGAAAAAATAAGGGAAAATTAAAAAAAAAATGTGTACACCCGCTGAGTTGAAAAGCCGCATTGGACAGCTCAGTCAAAAATGAGTATCCCGGTGGATTGAAAACCCGAAAGGGCGATCCACGCAAAATCAGGGAATAAGCGAACAACTGCGTTCTGAATTCGTCTGTATCACTTACAACACGGCAGGCTTCGAAAAAGTTAAAGCATCGGTCAGAATCAACCTTCTTCAGAAAGCAAGATGAGAATAGCATCAAGGTCATACGGGTCATAGCAAGGAAAGCTCACTTGAGCACCGCCAACATTGCCAACACTTTTACTTTTCTCAATTTGTAACAATCTCCTCATTTCAGGGGATCTGTTTCTTTGATTGTATTTGCCAATTCAGGGCACCCAGATTAATAAAATCAGATTTTCAGTCACACCTTGTCTTGTACATTTTTGTTTCGTTTGCAAAATATCCAATATCCATGATATAATATTCGCATAAAACAAATGAGCCATTCTTATTAAGTGCTTGCAGGAAATGTATTTACTCTCAGGAATATCTAACTCCTATGACGGAATCCGGTAAGGGATACCTCGGGATGCTTGTGCGTTTCTTTGTTTTGACTGGTTGCAAGTATTCGATACCCAGCATGGGGCATGCCAGGCACATTTCCCCAGTATACCTTCTCTCCAAACAGCAGCCGGAATGCTTTTCCCCAGCGGAGTTGTCAAAACCTCCTTATCACCAGCATAAGTCTAGTCAACAGGAGCTTCCCAGCCAGGATCCCCGTAGAGTTCTCTAGGAAGATCGTTCAGTGATCTTTTCTTCCCCAAGCAGAGTGTCGGGTCTCAAAGACAAAAAAAAATATCTCCCCACTGAGTTCCGACCTTTCCCCAGAAGAGCAATACCTTAAACCCTTATACAACAAAGTGATGAAAGTTTCTTTCACCCCAACTGGGTTTCTCCTTACAGGATGGGTCTATCAATGATCTAGTTCCCCAAGCAAAGCCATATCTTAACGGATCTACCAATGATCTTCCCCAGCTGGGATACTCCTCCAAGCATATCAGCCAGAGATCTCCACAATAGCAGGATCCGAATCCCGGATCGGTTTCTTTTTGCATAATCATAGCATTCGCATCATTTTTCGCCACAGAGCGTAGCATTCCGTCTAATACAGAGCATTACGGAAACAATCAAACATTTGCATGATCACAAGCCAGGTTTGAGACAGTCACCTGCATTTACCATCAGTATTTCATCAGTAATGTATATAAAAGCTCACATCCCTTGCGAATAAAAGCCAAGGCGTCCCCTTTGCACTCTCCAACACAAATGCCTGTTCATATATACCTTTTCGACACTCGTCCGTGTCATATTATTTCCCCTACAGATATAAGCCACAAACATCCTCTTTGAATACAAATATCTATACATTCTCTTTTGACACTCGTCCGTGTCACCCTTCCCCAACACAGTTGCCAAAACACTTGTTACAAACCAAGTACTTTATTATAATATACTCCTCTCGACACTCGTCCATGTCATCCTATCCCCACAGGTCTCCGAAACACCTTTTGCACTTTCATATACAAATACGAGTTCATAACTTATACACTTTCTCTTCTGACACCCGTCCGTGTCAAACTTTCCCCAGCAAGTTGAAAACCCGTCCGTGTCTTGCCCATACTTCACAATACTTGTTCATACTTATATAGATACTCGTCTTTATCTTGTATATATATTCATCCCCCACAGATTCGACACTCATCCGTGTTCTTTGTTAACCAGTTGGTACTCGTCCGTACCATCATCTCTGAACATGCGTCAGCGTTTGTTTCTACTGATACTCGTCCGTATCATGGTCTTAAGGATGCTCGTCCGCATCTTTAATCTATACACAACATCAAAACACTTATACCTTTTATTTCTTAGGCGTAAACACTCGTCCGTGTTTACCATCCCCCAGCAAATCACCAATAGAACAACCTTCCTTCTATCCGACATTCGTCCTAAGTCGTGATACTTTCAGCAGCCGTACCCTGCCAGGTGATCGTCCTTCACCTTTGGATGACCGTCCTTCATCCTTTCCCTAGCGGAGTCTCCATTATTAGAACCCTTTTCTATCCGACATTCGTCCTATGTCGTGATATTTAGCAGTCGTCCCCTGCTAGGTGATCGTCCTTCACCTTTTGATGATCGTCCTTCATCATTTTATCCGATGGCCGTCCCCATCGTTGATCTTGTTATCCGGCATTCGTCCTATGTCGTGATAAACCCTGAGAGCAGTCGTACCCTGCTAGGTGATCGTCCTTCACCTCTTGATGATCGTCCTTCATCATGCTTATCTGATGGCCGTCCCCATCGTCGACTTTTTCTATCTGACATTCGTCCTATGTCATGATAAAGAGCAGCTGTCCCCTACTAGGTGATCGTCCTTCACCTTTGATGACCATCCCTCATCAATATTTCATTTATTCTTTAAACCGATGGCCGTCCCCGTCGTTCTTTTCATTACTTTATGAACTTGGTGGACGTCCCCATCATTACCTTTGTTTTAATCCCCAGATAATCTTACTTCCTTACCCGATGGCCGTCCCCATTATGGTATCTTTATTTCCCCAGCTTGTCGGTCGTCCTCGTCATTACTTTATCCCCAGCAGTCGTCCTCTTCTCGATGGTCGTCCTCCATCGCTTTCATTTGATAATCATACTATACTTTCTTTTACAATTTATATCCCTTTTCCTTTTCTCCCCAGTGAGTGGAAATTTTGGACTGTCTTTGGTATTCAACCACAAGTTATCTTGTTTGTTTGTTAAGCCAGACACTTACATCCTGCACAGCTAACTCATGCTTGAATAGGGGCAGTTGTAAACACCCCAAATTTGCCCTCACTAATTTCACACCATGGCTTGTGATCTTTCATCTTTGCATAAGTTTAAGCATATCATCTCATATTGCATTTTTGTTTCACTGCATTAGTTCAAGTTCATCTGCATCTAGGGTTTGTGATCTGAGCAATCCAAAGATCCATCTGAGCCACTCCAAAGGTCTCTAATCATTCAAAGAGGGTCCATGTGTGTTCCATCATCATATTATATCCCTCAAAGATTAAGGAAGTCAAGAAATCACAAGAACTTGGAAAGCATGGAAGCAGAGCTAGGGTTTCACTGCACAGATGACCTGAAATTAGGATTTTGGTTTCAGAGGCCATAACTCCAAATTTTTGGGTCATTATTGTTTCTATTGTTCTTAGGATTCTATAAGGATCATATGTACCAAGTTTTATTAAGAAATTCATTGTGGAAGTCATCTGTTCACTGGGTAACTTCTTGAGCAAGTCAGAGCAAAATCAGGGCATCTGAGGCCCCCAACAATGGAACCAAAGGGGTATTTTCATCAAATTGAAGTTATATGATCTTTATTTGATCATTGAAGTGCTTGGAATTTCACAAAATTGAAGAAATTTTAGCTAAACCAAAAGTTGCCAAAAATGGAAATGACTTGTAATGGAAACTTTCCATTTTGGGAAAGTTCTTCAACCTCCTCTTTCTCAACCAAAAATGCTTCAAATGAAAAATTGTTGGTCATGAAAGTTGTAGATTGGATCATTCCCTTTCCAAAAAGTACAAGAACATGTCCTAATTTATTATGGAACTCAAGTTATGGCCTTGCAAAGTTGGCAAAAATCCTATAATTTTCACTTTCACACCAAAGAGGATTTTTTGCAATTTCACATACCAAGCCATTTTGTGACCTCTAATCAAACTCTAAGCATCATAACAACACAAAGCAACTTCCAAAGACCAGAATTGCCCAAGGAATCACAAGTTTCTATGACATGCATCACAAGAAATCACAAAAGGGGCAAATTGCATAACACTTGCAAAACCTATGAAAGCCATGCCTCTAAGCCATCCAGCTGCATAAAATGAATCCCATGGCTCTCCTTGAACCAAGATGAGGCCAGACATGCCCTTGAACAGCTGCTACACAAGCCCATACCTCAAGTACACAAGTTGTTGACTTTTTTGCATTTGGACCCATACTAATCAGCTGCAGCCACAACAACTCTCTGGCCAATAGAGACATGTTATGTGGACTCAAAGCAAGCTACTTCACATAACATTGGAGCTGAGAACCTCTTATAAGCCAAGTTCACAAAAAATCACTCTCAACCTTCCTCTCTTCGAAACACACTGCACAAGCATCAAACCTCCAATATTTTTCCATAGATCAACTCACCATCACCCACTGATCATATCCCAACCATTGCCAAGCCCTAAAAGCCAGCCAAACACAAACACGAGTCTGGACCAGTTGAGTTTCAACCTCTCAATCCAGCTCATTTTAACTCATTCCAAGCCTTGCAACAGCATCAGGGGATCAAGTGGAGGCCATTTGCACAAGAGAGAGGTCCAGATAGCTCAAACTCAGAAAGTTCAAGCTCAGGTATACCTCATGAACTTTTTTTCTTCCAGAAATGCTATTTTAAGTTCTTATTTTATTCCTTGTGTCTCCCTGATCATTGTGATGTGCTTAGTTTTAAAAATGGTTGCGTATTAAGAAATTCATGGTTGTCTGAAAGTTTTGTCATTTTTATGTTTTTCTTCGAATCTTGAGAATGATGAATGAGAAATGAATTTTGAGGGTTGATTCGTGTTTGGGGTGAGCTGGGGATTTGATCTGGAGCTTTAGAGCTCCTGAAATGGCCTGGGGAGAGAATTTGGGAGAGGACCCTGTCGGAGAAGACGACTGGAACACTGTTCCGGCCGTCTGAGTTGGATTAGGGCTAATCTCAGGTGATTAGATGAGTTTGAATCTGGGCCGTTTAATGAGAGCTTGGCGCGCATTTTTAATGGACCAGATCACTTCATTAACCTTAATCTTATTTAATTAATTTAATTAATTCAGGTTAAAACACAGCCGTAGGATTTCATTTAATTAGCCAGCTTAAATCACAGCCTCATGATTAGATTACCCCCAGTCACGCTGACTTTACATCCTGACCCCTGGATTCCTCAACTTTAGATCCTAGCCACTCATTCTGCATACTTTTATTTTTATTTTTATTTTCTTTATATTTTATTTTACATATTTATTAAAAATAGCAAAAAACACTAAAAAATTCTGAAATTTTTTATCAAGTCTTTTATTAATTTTCAGAAACCAAAAACATTTTTATTTTTATTTTTTGCATTTTTAAATCATTTTAAAAATATTTAAATGTTTATTTTAATTAATTAGTGGAAATTAATTAATTTATATACTGTAGATGTTTAGAATTGGCAGAATTTTTGACCAACAAGAAATGTTGAATTCAGTTCAGAATGTCCTATCAGATGTTGGGACATTATCAAACAGAGTATAAGAACTTAATTCAGGATGTTACACCAGATGTTGGGACATTGTGTAAATGATTTAAGTTCAGTTTTTCAGGATGTCCCAACAGATGTTGTGACATCTCAAACCTGCTACCAGATTTAATTAATGACTAACTGAACTGAGAAATTTAAGGAAAGTTATCTGGAATTAATTATAGATGGACAAAAACAGAATAAGGCGCATCTGTAGGAAGTGTTGTTAAGAGACTTCAGCATAATCAGAAGAACTAAATCACCTAGAATCTAGGAAGTAACAAACCCTAATTCAAGGTGGAAGCTGCATGCGTTTTAGGACTGGATTAATCTACAGAAAGCCCAAAATCCATACACCTATTTAAGCAACAGAATATCTCAGAATTGAGTACGAATTTCAGAAGACTAAATAGAGTGTTTTGAGTTTTAATAGCAGGTTGTTTTTATTGTACCACTTTATGAGCTTTTAAGCAAAAGTGTATTTGTGTCTTGATTGAAACTGTGAAGTAAGATCAAGCTGTTTTGTTTGAAGGATGACTTCAATTTTATTAAACTTGTAAACAAGATCACTGTGTGATTGAGGGGGAGTGAGTTGGTACTCATATCTAAGTTGTGTCTTAGGTAGAAATTGCATTGGGTAGATATTAAGTGAAAGATTAAACTGGGTTGTTTAAGTCTAGAATTAATATTACTTATAGTGGATTTCCTCCTGGCTTGGTAGCCTCCAGATGTAAGTGTGGTTATACACTGAACTGGGTTAACAAACTACTGTGTTGTTTAATTTTCTTGCACTTTAAGTTTTGGTTAAATCTGTCAAGTGTTGGAACATCTCATAGGACATCTCATACCTGATCACAGAATTTCAATTGGCATCAGAGCAGGCATCCTGCCTGTTTATACTGGGTGAGATCTAGGGAATACAAATTCTGGAAACATGGACAGAGATATAGGATCAGTAAATAGACCACCTATACTGGATGGATCTAATTATGACTACTGGAAACCAAGAATGATTGCATTCTTAAGATCACTTGACAACAGGGCCCGGAGAGCAATCAACATTGGATGGGAACATCCTGTCCAAGACACCAAAGATGGATCAAAAGTGTTGAAACCTGAAGAAGAATGGAGTAAGGAGGAAGAAGATTCAGCACTAGGCAACTCCAAGGCCTTAAATGCTTTATTCAATGGCATTGATAGGAACATCTTTAGACTTGTGCATCACTGTGAGCTGTCCAAAGATGTTTGGGACACTCTCAAAACAACTCATGAAGGAACATCAAAGGTAAAGATGTCAAGACTTCAACTTCTCACCACCAAGTTTGAAAACTTGAGAATGAAGGAAGATGAGACAATTCATGAATTCTACATGAACATCTTAGAAATAGCCAATACTTCTGGAGCCTTGGGAGAAAAGATGATTGATGAAAAGCTTGTAAGAAAGATTCTCAGATCTTTGCCAAAAAGATTTGACATGAAAGTCACAGCAATAGAAGAAGCTCAAGACATATGCACAATGAAAGTTGAAGAACTCATTAGTTCCCTTCAAACATTTGAGATGGGAATGAATGACACAAATGTAAAGAAGAACAAAAGCATAACCTTGGTAACAAATACTGATGAAGAAGAAGATGATGAATCAGAAACTGGTGAAAGCTTATCAGACAACATTGCTATGCTTGGAAGACAATTCAAAAAGATTCTCAGAAGGATGGAAGACAAATCCAAACCAAGTGGAAGATACATAAACTATTCTGAGAACAAAAGACCTTATGATGCTAATAAAAGGTCAAATTATGATGAAAAGACCAGTCAAGAAAAAGGAATTAAATGCCATGGATGTGAAGGATATGGACACATCAGGAATGAATGTCCTACCTAGTTAAAAAGGCAAAAGAAAGGACTCTCTGTAACCTGGTCTGATGAAGACTCAAGAGGTGATTCAGAAGAAGAATCAGCTAAGCATATCACTGCTCTAGCTGGATTATGTGAATCTGAAAGTGAATCCAGTGATGGGGAGCTTACTTTTGAAGAACTTGAGCAATCATACAGAGAACTATTCAAAAGAAGCACTGAAATATGCAGTGAGAGTATAAAGCTAAAGAAGCAGATTAAGGCACTAAAGGATGAAAAAGCAAGTGATCTAGAGATCATTGACACCTTGAAAAGTGAAGTAAGTCTTCTCAACTCCAAGTTGGAACACATGTCCAAATCTGTTAGAATGCTGAACAGTAGCTCAAGTACACTGGATGTTATTCTCAACAACAATAAGCATTCAAGGGATAAAAGTGGACTGGGATTTAACAGAGTTCATAAGGATGAAGCTAGCTCTAGCAAAACTACTTCAAAGTCCATACAGTCAAACAAAATGTCCCAACAGATGCCTCAACATCATGAAAAGAACACAAAGTCAAACATAATGTTCCAACAGATGTCTCAACATTCTGAAAAGAACATAATGAAGAAGAAGTATCAAAGATGGAGATGTCATCATTGTGGAAGATTTGGACATATCAAACCTCATTGCTACAAGTTGCATGGATATCCAAATCAGATGTTTCAGCAACCTCCTAAGCAGAAGATAGAAGTTACCAAGAAAGTGCTGCATAGACATCAAAGAAATCAGCAACCCCCTAAGCAGAAGACAAAGGTCATCAAGAAGATATGGAGACCAAAATCTAGTCTTCCTGCTGATCAAAGCTACATACCCAAGAACAAGATCAAAAAACAACCTTGGAGCTCTACTGATGAACAATACACAGGGCAGAGGTATCAAAAGAAATCTCAACTCAAATGGTCAAAGAAAGGTGTTGCATATATAACTCATACATCACTAAGAGTATCAGCTAAAGAAGACTGGTACTTTGACAGTGGATGTTCAAGACACATGACTGGATTGAGAAATCTGCTAGTAGACTTAAAGTCATATTCATCCAGATATGTGACCTTTGGGGATGGAGCTAAAGGAGAAATCAAGGGAGTTGGGACCTTGGACTGTCCAGATGTACCAAGACTGGATGATGTGTTGCTGGTTAAAGGTTTAACTGCTAACCTGATCAGCATAAGTCAATTATGTGATCAAGGGTACAGTGTAAACTTTACCAAAACTGAATGCATAGTATCTAACAAAGAACAAAAGGTTGTCAGGAAAGGAGCCAGATCTAAAGACAACTGTTACATGTGGGAACCTCAAGATTTCAGTCTCACTTCAACTTGCTCTTTAGCTAAAGAAGAAGAAGTGAAACTATGGCACCAAAGACTAGGTCATCTTCATTTCAGAGGCATAAAGAAAATCATATCTATGGATGCTGTGAGAGGTATTCCTAATCTGAAGATTGATGATGGCAAAATATGTGGTGAATGTCAAATAGGCAAGCAAACCAAGATGTCCCATCCAAAGCTCCAACATCTGACAACTTCCAAAGTTTTGGAATTATTGCATATGGATCTTATGGGACCTATGCAGGTTGAGAGCCTTGGTGGTAAGAGGTATGCCTATGTAGTGGTTGATGACGTTTCAAGATATACATGGATAAATTTCATCAAAGAAAAGTCTGATGTATTTGATGTATTCAAAGACTTATGCCAAAGAATACAAAGGGAAAAAGCCAGCTGTGTGATCAGAATAAGAAGTGATCATGGAAAAGAATTTGAGAACCAAAAATTCTTAGATTTTTGTTCTTCAGAAGGAATCAATCATGAATACTTTTCACCAATCACTCCTCAACAGAATGGGATTGTTGAGAGGAAGAATAGAACTATTCAAGAATCAGCAAGAGCTATGATCCATGCCAAAAAGTTACCTTTGTACTTCTGGGCTGAAGCTATGAACACAGCTTGTTACATCCATAACAGAGTTACTCTAAGAAAAGGAACCTTGTCCACAATCTATGAAGTCTAGAAAGGCAGAAAACCCACAGTTAAGTACTTCCATGTGTTTGGAAGTAATTGTTATATTCTGGCAGATAGGGAGCAAAGAAGAAAAATGGATCCTAAAAGTGATGAAGGGATTTTTCTTGGATACTTTATAAACAGCAGAGCATATATAGTATTTAATTCTAGAACCAAGGTTATCATGGAGTCCATAAATGTGATAATTGATTATGCTCCTACAGATGTTCCAGAAGATGTTGGAACATCTGCTGATATCAAAATTAAAGCTGAAGAAAAGAGTGATCATTCTGACTTCACTCAAACTGATGCAAGGACAGAACAATCCAGCAAACCTCCCTCCATCAGAATCCAGAAAGATCATCCCAAAGATTTGATAATTGGTGATCCCAACAGAGGTGTAAGCACTAGATCAAAAGAAGTGATTTCAAGTTCCTGTTTTGTTTTTAAAATAGAACCTAAAAACATCAAGGAAGCTCTTACTGATGAATACTGGATTTGTGCTATGCAAGAGGAATTAGGTCAATTCACAAGGAATGAAGTGTGGAACCTTGTCCCTAGACCTGATGACATAAATGTGATTGGAACTAAATGGGTGTATAAGAACAAGTCAAATGAGCAAGGAGTTGTTACAAAGAACAAAGCTAGACTTGTAGCTCAAGGATACACACAAATTGAAGGAGTAGACTTTGATGAAACATTTGCACCAGTAGCAAGGCTTGAATCAATCAGATTACTTTTGGGAATTGCTTGTATCTTAAAGTTCAAGCTATTTCAAATGGATGTGAAAAGTGCCTTTTTAAATGGATATCTTAATGAAGAGGTATATGTAGAACAGCCTAAAGAATTTGTTGATCCAAGCTGTCCAAATCATGTATACAAACTAAAGAAGGCTCTTTATGGTCTGAAGCAAGCTCCAAGAGCATGGTATGAAAGGCTGACTACTTTTCTTATCAAGCAAGGGTACAGGAAAGGTGGAATTGACAAAACCTTATTTGTTAAAGATGAAGAAGGAAATGTCATGATTGCTCAAATATATGTAGATGACATTGTTTTTGGTGGGATGTCAGAAAGGATGGTGAAACATTTTGTAAATCAGATGGAATCTGAATTTGAGATGAGTCTAGTAGGAGAATTAACCTACTTTCTTGGACTGCAAATAAAGCAAATGGAGGACTCCATGTTCATTTCCCAAAGCAAGTATGCTAAGAACATAGTCAAGAAATTTGGGATGGACAGTGCTACTCATAAGAGAACTCCTGCCCCCACACATTTAAAGCTAACTAAAGATGACAAGGGTGAGAATGTAGATCAAAGCCTATACAGAAGCATGATTGGAAGCTTTCTATATCTAACTGCTAGCAGACCAGACATAGCATTTGCAGTAGGTGTTTGTGCAAGATATCAAGCTGATCCAAAAGTTAGTCATCTTAACCAAGTCAAGAGAATTCTGAAATATGTTAATGGTACTTGTGACTATGGCATAATGTACTTTCATGGATGCAAACCAATTCTCACTGGCTTCTGTGATGCTGATTGGGCTGGAAGTGCTGATGACAGAAAAAGCACTTCAGGAGGATGCTTCTTTCTAGGAAACAATTTGATTTCTTGGTTCAGTAAGAAACAAAATTGTGTATCCTTATCCACTGCTGAAGCTGAATATATAGCAGCTGGAAGCAGTTGTTCACAGTTGGTTTGGATGAAACAAATGCTCACTGAGTACAATGTCCCACAAGATGTCATGACATTGTACTGTGACAATTTAAGTTCAATTAACATATCAAAGAATCCTATCCAACATAGCAGGACCAAGCATATTGATATCAGACATCATTTCATCAGAGATCTTGTAGAAGAGAAAGTGATTTCACTGGAACATGTAGCTACAAATCTGCAGTTGGCTGATATATTTACCAAAGCCTTGGATGCTACTCAATTTGAAAACTTAAGGGGCAAATTGGGAATCTGCTTATGTGAAATTTAGCAGTTATGGAGATGTGCCAACATGTCATATGACATTGTGTGGCATAAGCACCAGATGGCAACACCAGTCTGGTCAAGCACCTTGGGTATTCCATTCCTAATAATTCTCTAAGTAATGGCTACTTATATAATAACATCTTGCTTTCAGCTATCCATATTCTCATTATACTCTCAAAAACGAATTGCATTCTCTAACTGTTCTTCAGAAATCATCAACCCTAAAACTCTTCATCCACCTCCTTCGAAAATGTCTCAAAACCCTAACAGTTCTGAAGAAATCCTCAACAAGGAAGATGTGGTGCATGCAACCCCCATTTCTGTGGTACCCATGGATTCAACTCCAATGGACGAAATCAGAGGAAGTGTTCCTCTTGCTAAAAAGCCAAGAACTCCAAAAAGAACAAAAGATCAAGTTTTCAGCAAGACCAAAGGCATACCTTCACCATTATACAACACTCAAAGAGCTTCTGAATACGTGGATGATTCCATAAAGGAGTTGGTAACCAAGATCCTATCTGAGCAAAGAGTGGTAAGTGGCATATCTATCCCTCTGAACACCATGCCAGCCCCACAAGAAGATCAACAAACTCAGGCTGCAAAGGACACTACTGCTAAACAGGATGTCCCAATAGATGTTGAAGCATCTGAAGACCAGCAAAAGGTCTCACCTGATACTGCTGATGATATACCTGAGGACCAGAAAAAGGCCTCCACAGATAGTGATACAGAAGCATCTGAGGACCAGCACAAGGCCTCCACTGAAGAGCACATTTCTGTTGATCAACCAGCTGAAGAGGAGACTGCTCAATCTCCTCCTGTTGTGAACCTAGAGCATGATTCTGATACAGAAATCATTGCTTCTGTAAAACCTAGCATAGCCAAAAGGCTTAGGACTAGGAAAGAAAAGATGAATGCAGGACATGCAATTCCTGAAAAGAAGCAAGCTACACCAAAGAAGGACAAAGCTAAAGTTGTCTTTGGTCCTACAAAACAATGGAGCAAGGTGCAAACACAAAAGAGGAAAGCTGTCACTCCTCCAGATTCAGATGTTGAAGAAGATGTCCCAACATCTCCTCCAAAGAAGAAATCAGCACCCTCAAGGTCATCAACTGCTGTTCCAGAAGCTCCCTTGGACAACATCTCCTTCCATCATGTTTCAAGTGTGAATAGATGGAAGTTTGTTTATCAAAGAAGGGTAGCACTTGAAAGAGAGCTGAGCAGTAATGCACTTGAGTGCACAGAGTTAATTGATCTCATCTCTTCTGCTGGCCTCTTCAAAACTGTCTCCAACTTCTCTCCCTGCTATGAGCTACTTGTCAAGGAATTCATAGTCAACCTCCAAGAAGATTGTGCCAATGGTAAGTCTGCTGAATTTAGAAAAGTATTTGTAAGAGGCAGGTGTGTAGAATTCTCTCCTAGGGTTATCAACCAATACCTTGGAAGAGAATCTGATGGTCCAAATGAGTTAGGGAAGACTGATAACCAGGTTTGCAAGGTTATCACTGCTAATCAGGTCAAGGCTTGGCCAGTTAAAGGAAAGCTCTCAGTTAGCATGCTGACAAGGAAATATGCCATGCTGAACAGGATTGGTACAGCAAACTGGGTACCTACCAATCATACATCCTCAATATCAACTGGATTGGGCAGGTTCATTTATGCTGTGGGCACTCAAACTAAGCTGGATTATGGAGCTTACATCTTTGATCAGACATTGAAGCATGCTGGATCATCTGCAACAAAGCTGCCAATTGCCTTCCCTTCCTTGCTGTGTGGAATAGTGCTGAGTCAGTACCTTGGGATCCTCACTGAGAAGGACACAGTTTGCAAAAGAGAAAGCCCTCTGGCCTTTCACTACAAGCTGTTCCTGAGTCATCATGCAGCTGATGTTGAAGCACCCTCTGGGACATCTGCAGGTCCTTCAAATGCAAAGTCTCCAATCTCCAAGGCTGCATTGATTGCTGAACTGAAGAGCACTTGCAAAGAACTGGATGCAAGGAAGCAGAAGCTTGAGGAGATTATCCAAAGGCTGGAGATTGAAGAAAGTGCTCAAAAAGCTGCTACTTCTGATGAGGAGACTGAGGAGGATGAAGAAACTGAATATGAGGAGTCTGAGTGAAAAACTGTATGTGAGGAAAAATGTAATGACTGCTGCATTGTAATTTTGAATTAGTAACTTTGGCCCCAAATTTATGTCTAACAAGGGGGAGAACAACAACAACAACAATGTATGATGCTGTTTAGCTATTAATGAAAAACTTCTGTTTGGCTCTGAACTGAATCAGTGTGTTTTAATGAAAATTTCTGTTGCAACAAATCTAAATACATGTATGATTGAGGGGGAGTAAACTCACACATGACTCAACAGAAAAGAACTGCTATACTCTGATAAAAGAACTTCTGCTGCACTCTGAAAATCAGAAAAGAATGTTAGCCAAAAATTAGCCAAAGGGGGAGTTTGTAGATGTTTAGAATTGGCAGAATTTTTGACCAACAAGAAATGTTGAATTCAGTTCAGAATGTCCTATCAGATGTTGGGACATTATCAAACAGAGTATAAGAACTTAATTCAGGATGTTACACCAGATGTTGAGACATTGTGTAAATGATTTAAGTTCAGTTTTTCAGGATGTCCCAACAGATGTTGTGACATCTCAAACCTGCTACCAGATTTAATTAATGACTAACTGAACTGAGAAATTTAAGGAAAGTTATCTGGAATTAATTATAGATGGACAAAAACAGAATAAGGCGCATCTGTAGGAAGTGTTGTTAAGAGACTTCAGCATAATCAGAAGAACTAAATCACCTAGAATCTAGGAAGTAACAAACCCTAATTCAAGGTGGAAGCTGCATGCGTTTTAGGACTGGATTAATCTACAGAAAGCCCAAAATCCATACACCTATTTAAGCAACAGAATATCTCAGAATTGAGTACGAATTTCAGAAGACTAAATAGAGTGTTTTGAGTTTTAATAGCAGGTTGTTTTTATTGTACCACTTTATGAGCTTTTAAGCAAAAGTGTATTTGTGTCTTGATTGAAACTGTGAAGTAAGATCAAGCTGTTTTGTTTGAAGGATGACTTCAATTTTATTAAACTTGTAAACAAGATCACTGTGTGATTGAGGGGGAGTGAGTTGGTACTCATATCTAAGTTGTGTCTTAGGTAGAAATTGCATTGGGTAGATATTAAGTGAAAGATTAAACTGGGTTGTTTAAGTCTAGAATTAATATTACTTATAGTGGATTTCCTCCTGGCTTGGTAGCCTCCAGATGTAAGTTTGGTTATACACTGAACTGGGTTAACAAACTACTGTGTTGTTTAATTTTCTTGCACTTTAAGTTTTGGTTAAATTTGTCAAGTGTTGGAACATCTCATAGGACATCTCATACCTGATCACAGAATTTCATATACCATTTAGGTTTCTAAAAAATCACAAAAACATTCACATTGCATCTTAGGACATTTAGAGACATTGTCAAACCATCCATACAAATTTCTTTTTGGTTTTGATCCAATTTTGACATTTTTCTTGAATTTAGGGTTCATAAAATTCCCTTTTTGGAACCCTAACTTTGAAAATTCTTTTCTGCCTAACCATGAAGGCTTTGACAATGATTCTTTTTGCATTGTTTTCCATGAAGCATGTAGTTTCTAGGATATTTTTGTCATGAATTTATCTTTCATTTTCAAATTGATTTGCATTTTTCCTCTCAAGGTACCCAAAAACCCTAGTTAAATTAGAAAAATCATAACTTCCTTTAGGCTAAGAGTTAGATCTTCTCCTTTGGGGTGTGATATCATATGGGGTTAGGGTTTGTTTGAGCTCATTTGCAAATTTTATCATGTGAATTGTTTCTGTGTTTGATCATTTGCATCTCATCCTTTCATGTAACCCTAATTTTGCATCCATACTTGCATCTTACATTGCATTGCATGAACATATGAACTTTCCATGACATTCTAAGCACTTGTATGCCATCTTAGACATCTTAAGACATTTCTTGAACATTGCTTGGTCATTTATTCATACATTTGCTATGCTTTGCATCCATTTCATTTCATAAACATCCATGTGTTTTCATGCTTCCCACATGCCTTATATGCATTCATTCCCTTGTATGATCACATATGTGCACCTTGTATGCTCTTATATCATCTCATGGCATCATTTCCATCATGTGTTTGCTTTTGGTTTTGGTTTCTTACCTTTGCATATGCTTCATTTCATGTCATTTCCTTCTTTGTGCACTTTGTACTAACATTTTCAGGTGGTAAGTAATTTGAGAAGTGAATTTGCCTTAACACTAAACAAAAACCCAAACAAACATCTAAATGAGTTCATTAATATGTGATTAGAGATTAAACTCATTACTTAACACTAAACAAAAACCCAAAAAAACATCTAAATAATCACAAGTAGGCTAATGATCTTAATCCTACATCAGGGTGATTAAGTGTGAGGTGTTTACTTCACACTTAGGGTATTCTCATTACCCCTAATCAGAGGGAAGATGTGATGAGTTTACTAACCCCTTGGTTCAGGCTTAAGCTCATTAACTTATGACAAACTCCAAAAGCAATAAAAGATTGAAAATACACCAAACAAACAATAATCGTCTCCTCCGGGATTCTTTTCTCACCTCATTCACTCACAAACGAGAACTTACTTCTTCCGTCTAATGCAAGACAGTTAGCACCTGAGCCAGACAAGTCATACACTTGAGCATAGACAAGCAAGCAGTTCACAAGTCAATTTATCTTTCAGTCTCTTTGGGTCGAACTACGGTGTTCTGACTTCCTCATTGCACGAGAGGATACGTAGGCATAACTTAACAGTTATCGAACAAAAGTCTCTGTATATTCCCCCTCTTTCCAGCATTATTTTTTTTAGCCTCATAATCTTGAGCATTTCATTCTTGTTCTTACACTGACACTTCTCTTATACACTTCACTTTTCTTTTACACTGACACTTGCATTCTTTTCCAGCTTTGATACACAAATTGCACTGACACTACCCCTTTAAAACACAAATCTTTCAAGCGTGGATCCCGTCGAGTACGGCGGACAATCTGGGTGCTAATACCTTCCCAGGTTGTAACCAATCCCCTTTCTCAGTCTCTCTGGTTCGCAACCGTCTTATCCATCTTTTCCTAGGTTTATGCAGCATTACCTTTCCTCCGGGATAAAAATGCCTAGCTGGCGACTCTTTTCTCTTGAGTTCACCCTTGTGTGTTCTCTCTCCTTTCGCCGACCGTTCGTGCTTGTACCGGGATGCAAATCTTTGGGAGCGACAGCTTGGCAACTCTGCTGGGGACCCTTATACTGCAACCAGGGCTTCTGGTTCTTTTTGTGGGTTCCTCCTAGCACTTGTTTGATTTGTGTTTACTGGGGTGTTATATGCTAATTATGTTTATTTATTTTGCTTTATTTATTTCTTTATGTACAACTTTATTTATTGCTTTCCTTTACAGTTTTACATTTTTCATACTGTCATTATCATTGCTGGATCTGGCTTCTGTTTTGATGGGTGGGGTTCCATTGAGAGTTTGAGCTCCTATACCTGGGACCTGAGTGACACCTAGGCTAGAGTGGTTCATGTTCTTTCCCATTCCATTTCGGTCTGGTGCGGGAATATGAAACACGGTTCAGATGTGGGTTTCTTCTTGAGAACTCTGTGCTACAGATTTCCTGTAGTGCTAGGGCTATTTGGGAAGCCTGCTAAGTCTGGATGACCTTTATTCTGACCTTCAGAAACTGAGGTGAATTAGAGGAGGATCTTTTATGGTTATTGTAAACACTGTATCTCCGGGTTAGAAGTGTTTACACTTCTCATAACTGATCCAAGTCTGAGGATCCTTGTTTTAGAACACTACCTGTGAGGGGGTTGGGCTGTTTACAGGTTTGCAGGTACCTTTGGCCACATCATACCCAGTTACTTGTTTTAATTAAGAGTACTTCACTTTGGACAGTTCTTGTGATTTAACCCTGGATATGTGACTCTTTATTTGAGTCCCCCACCCTGGTTACTGGATTTCTGAACCTCCATCTGGACTTCTTGAACATACATGGACTTTATATCAAGACAGATAATCAGATCCAGCTTGATCACAAACCCTTGCATATCATTTGCATACATCATCATTGCATCATTTAACATTTGTTTATTTGTTTTTCAGGGTATCCACATTATATCTGGTTTGGTTTTGACCCCTTCACTTGTATAGACCTCTGCTTCAGTTGTCTTCATCAGTTGTCTGCTTCAGCTATCTTCATCATCATCAGCACTAGCCTGTCAGTGGCTCATCTCCAGTATCATTCTTGATCCTCATCAGCACTTGTCTTCAGCTCTTCATCAGCAGTCAGGGCTACTCCCAGGAAAAGCAACATTTCATACCATTTCTTTGAGCCTGTGTTGACTGGTATCAGACAGGTCCAGTCACTTATCACTCCTGACCACATCCCATTATTCAGAGAGCATTATGGAGGTATCCTGGATATGGTTATGGACCTGGACCCTTCTTAGAGGAGTATGATCCACACCTGCCTACAGTTTTATGACCCTCCTTTGAGATGCTTCACTTTCCCAAACTTTCAGCTAGGACCTCTGCTGGAGGAGTTTTCATCACTGATTGGAGTACCTGTCAGGGGTGGTGTCCCCTTCAACCCAGAAATGACTTCTCCCAGCAATGGAGAAGTGGCAAAAGCACTGTACCTGGAACCTACTTTGATTCAGCAAAATATGACAACAAAGGCTGGGATCCCTGGTTTGCACTTAGACTTCTTGACTTCTCAGGCCATCCTAAAGGCCTCTTTGGGAGAATGGAGGGCAGTTTGTGCATTGTTGGCCCTCAGCATATATGGGGTTATACTGTTTGCAGATGAGCCCAAATTTATCAGCAAGAATGCCATTCATCTTTTCCTTTTGAGGAACCCAGTACCCACATTGCTGGGAGATTTCTATTACTCCATTCATTAGAGGAATGAGAAACAAAGAGGGAAGTTGGTGAGATGCTGTGCTCCTCTGTTTCACACTTGGCTGCTCAAACACCTACCTAAGACAGATGCTTTCCTGAATCCCCACCAACAGAAGAATTGGGCTAAGAGACTTATTGCTTTGACCTCAGATGACATCAGATGGTGCACCCAGAGCACCAAAGGCAAAGACATCATTACCAGCTGTGGGCAATACCCAAATGTACCTCTGATAGGAGTAAATGGTTGCATCAATTACAATCCTTTGCTGTTTAAGAGACAACTGGGCTATGCTTTGGTTCACCCTCCTAGAGTGCAAGATTTAGCTGAGACCCTGTATTGTGAGATAAAGCCTAACTTAGCTGCTGTCAGACAAGCATCCTGGGCTTGGGACAACATCCAGACAAAAGGGATGGCTATTCTGGGCAGATGCAATAATGTTGCTTCAGCTCAGTATTATGACTGGTCTCATGCTAGAGCTCAGATTTTTGGGATGCCCTTCACTTTGGAGGACACACCTGGACCATCTACAGTACAACCAGCAGCCACTATCAGCCTGGAAGAGTTTGAGAAACTGAAGGAAAGGAATGAGAATCTGTCTCAAGCTCTGAAGAAGACCCTCTGGGAGAGGAGTGATGGTCGTCTGGACATTGAGAGGTTGGAAAAGCTTAGGATGGAGCATTTAGCCAAGATTGAGAAAACAGAGGACTACATCAGAAAAGCAAGAGCTGGGGAACAAATATTGAAGAATGCTTGTAAAGAGGCCAAGCTTCAGAAGGCTAGGACTGAGCTATATCTGCAAGAAAGTCAGGCTAGGTGGGTCAGGATCACTGAAGCCCGTACTCAAGAAGATCAGAGAACTCAAGCCAAGATTGAGCAGTTAGAGGCCGATGAAAAGAAGCAGCAAGAAGCTTTGCTGGAAGCCCAGAAGGAGATTTCAGAGTTGAAACTTAGGGCTGGTTTGAAAAGATCAAAGGATCAGGATAGGCACAAGAAGCTGACCACTGCCATTGCCACCAGAAACCTCCTCATCAGGACTATTACAGAGCATCCAGCTGGTCCAGTAACTGAGGCGCTTCTGAAGGAGGTTAAGGAGGATGAGTTTGGACTAGATGTCTGACTTTTTTTATTGTTGTTGTTTTCATTTGATTGTACTTTTCTTTTGTGATGTATTTTGACCCTTCTGGGGCATGTGTTGTAAAAAAAACAGACTATGTATTATTCATCTTTTGTAATATATTTTAGTTTGTTTCCATTTGGGTTTTCTTTTCTCAACAACATCAAAGCATCTTCCTCGAGGTCTGGAAAGATCAAAACCAAGAACCAAGCCGGATACCTTGGAAAACAAATAAGCATACTGCATTGCATACTAACTTTTGTTTTGTTTTGTAGGTTTTGTTATTACTTTGTTTGTTTCTAAATCTGTTGTGGTTCAGGAAATATTGCTCGCAGAAGAGTGTTCCCTGTCAACCGTGCACACCGGTATCCTACTCGCAACAACCTTCCGGGTATTCTAATGGAGCAAGTGCAGGAAGACCTGACTGAACAGAGCCAGCCTGAAAGATGACTTCCCTTTACCTCACATTGATGTATTGGTTGATAATACGGCTCAGTTCTCGGTGTTCTCCTTCATGGATGGATTTTTGGGATACAATCAGATCAAAATGTCACCTGAAGACATAGAGAAGACAACTTTCATCACACCCTGGGGCACATTCTGTTATAAGGTGATGCCATTCGGACTGAAGAATGCTGGTGCAACCTACCAACGGGCTATGGTAACATTATTCCATGACATGATCCATAAAGAAATTGAATGTTATGTGGATGACATGATTGCCAAGTCCCTCACAGAAGAAGACCACCTGGTGAATCTGTTGAAGTTATTCAAGCGTCTGAGGAAGTACCAACTGAAGTTAAACCCCAACAAGTGCACATTCGGGGTGCGATCTGGTAAGCTGCTGGGATTTATTGTAAGTGAGAAAGGGATTGAAGTTGACCCTGACAAAGTCAAAGCCATTCAAGAGATTCCTGCACTGAAGTCAGAAAAAGAAGTTCGGGGGTTTCTAGGTAGATTGAACTACATTTCGAGGTTCATATCTCACCTTACCGCAACCTGTGAACCCTTGTTCAAGCTGTTAAGAAAAGAACAAACGGTCAGGTGGAACGAAGACTGCCAGAGGGCTTTTGACAAAATCAAGGAATACTTGCAAGAGCCTCCAATCCTTATGCCTCCAGTTGAAGGAAGACCTATAATCATGTACTTGATAGTATTAGAAGAGTCAATGGGGTGTGTGCTGGGCCAGCATGACGAGTCTGGTCGAAAAGAGTATGCAATATACTACCTAAGCAAAAAGTTTACCGACTGTGAACAACGTTATTCACTGCTCGAGAAAACTTGCTGTGCTTTAGCGTGGGCTGCTAGCCGACTGAGACAGTATATGTTGACCCACACTACTTTATTGATCTCAAAGATGGATCCAGTTAAGTACATTTTTGAGAAACCAGCACTTACCGGACGGGTTGCAAGATGGCAAATGATCCTCACAGAATATGACATTCAGTACACCTCTCAGAAAGCCATCAAGGGCAATGTATTGTCTGATTATCTTGCTGAGTAACCTATTGATGATTACCAGCCTATGAGATTTGACTTCCCTGATGAAGACATCATGTTCATAAAAGCAAAAGATCATGAAGAGCCTGTTCACACTGAAGGGCCTGACCCAGAGGAAGAATGGACTATGATGTTTGATGGGGCTGTTAATATGAATGGTCGTGGCGTTGGTGCAGTGCTCATTACACCTAAAGGAGTTCACATGCCTTTCTCGGCAAAGCTCACCTTTAACTGCACTAACAACGAAGCTGAATACGAAGCTTGTATTATGGGTCTTGAGGAAGCCATTGACCTCATGATCAAGACTTTGACTGTGTTCGGAGATTCAGCTCTGGTAGTCAATCAGACCAACGGCAAATGGTACACCCACCAAGACCATCTGATACCTTACAGGGATTATACAAGGAGGTTATTGACTTTCTTCACAACAGTCAAACTTGGGTATATCCCTCGAGACGAAAATCAATTTGCAGATGCTCTGGCTACCATTTCATCCATGATCAAGGTTCAAGCTGCCAACTTCGTACCTCGAATTGTAGTATCCAGATTTGACAGACCAGCATATGTATTTGCAGCAGATGTTGTTAAAGACGATAAGCCTTGGTTCCATGACATTAAGTGCTTCTTGGAGGATCAAACATACCCACCTGGGGCATCATCCAATGACAAGAAGACATTAAGAAGGCTAGCTGGTAGTTTCTTCCTGAATACTGATGGTTCCTTGTACAAGAGAAACTTTGATATGGTGCTCCTCAGATGTGTTGATAAGACAGAAGCAGACTTGTTGATGCACGAAGTGCACGAAGGATCCTTTGGTACCCATGCAGGAGGGCATGCAATGGCTAAAACGCTGTTAAGATCAGGCTATTACTGGATTACAATGGATGCAGACTGTTGTGCTTATGCCAGGAAATGCCATAAATGCCAGATTTATGCAGACAAGGTGCATGTGCCTCCCAATCCTTTGAATGTGATGTCTTCACCATGGCCCTTTGCCATGTGGGGCATTGATATGATTGGCAAGATTGAACCAACTGCTTCAAATGGCCACAGATTCATCCTGGTAGCCATTGACTATTTTACCAAGTGGGTCGAAGTAGCCTCTTATGCAAATGTCACAAGGCAAGTGGTAGCCCGATTTCTGAAGAGACATATCATCTATCGGTATGGAGTGCCCGAGCGGATCATTACTGATAATGGTTCCAACTTAAACAACAAAATGATGGCAGAGCTATGCCGGGACTTCAAGATCCAACACCACAATTCTTCTCCTTACAGGCCAAAGATGAATGGCGTTGTTGAGGCAGCTAACAAGAATATCAAGAAGATTGTGCAAAGGATGGTAGTCACCTACAAAGACTGGCATGAAATGCTACCATTTGCCTTGCATGGGTACCGTACGTCAATCAGAACATCCACTAGAGCAACACCATATCAGCTGGTGAATGGTATGGAGGCAGTTCTACCTGTTGAAGTTGAATTACCCTCCCTGCGGGTACTGATGGATGTTAAGTTGAACGAAGCAGAATGGGTCCGGTCCCGATACGAACAACTGAATCTGATTGAAGAGAAGAGATTGGCTACAATCTGTCACGGGCAGCTGTATCAGAAGAGAATGAAGAAAGCCTTCAATCAGAAAGTCAGGCTCCGAGAGTACCAAGTAGGAGATCTTGTGTTGAAAAGACTCCTTCCTCCTCATACAGACCACAGAGGCAAGTGGACTCCAAACTATGAAGGGCCATTCGTAGTAAAGAAAGTTTTCTCCGGTGGAGCACTGATGCTCAGTACTATGGATGGTGAAGACTCCCTGTCCCCTGTGAATTCAGATGCAGTTAAAAAATACTTCGCATAAAATGACCCGCTGGACATAAAAACAGAATGTAAGTCCAGGCAAAAATAGGGCCTCCCGGCGAGTCAAAAACAGAATAAAAGACTCGGGCAAAAATAAGGGAAAATAAAAAATGTACACCCGCTGAGTTGAAAAGCCGCATTGGACAACTCAGGCAAAAATGGGTATCCCGGTGGATTGAAAACCTGAAAGGGAGATCCATGCAAAATAAGGGAATAAGCGAACAACTGCATTCTGAATTCGTCTGTATCACTTACAATTTGGTAAGCTCCGAAAGGTTCAAGCTTCGGTCAGAATCAACCTTCTTCAGAAAGTAAGATGAGAAGAACGACAAAAGTCATACGAGTCATAGCAAGAGGGAAGCTCCTTGAAGCGTCATCAACATTGCCAACACCTTCTTGTTTCTCAATTTTTTGTAACAATCTCCTCATTTCAGGGGATCTGTTTCTTTGACTGTATTTGCCAATTCAGGGCACTCAAATTAATAAAATCAGATTTTCAGTCATGATTCGTCTCGTACATTTTATTTTCGTTTGCAAAAATGTCCGATGTCCTTAAGATATTAATTGCATAAATGCAGATGCTTCCCTTCTGAAAAATACGTGCTTGTAGGAAATATACTTACTCCCGGGAGTGTCTAAACTCCTATGATGGAATCCAGTAAGGGATACCTTGGGATACTTGTGCGTTTCTCTATCTTTACAGGATTGCAGGTTTTCAAAGCGCAACATGGAGCATGACAGCTTCCCCCCAGTAGAATGCCAAGTCATTGTTTCCTCAACACACCTTCCAAACAGCACCAGAGATGCTTTCCCCATCAGAGTTTCCAGGCATCACTTCTCCAACATTTCCTTCAAAGGGCAGCACCAGAAGGTGTTCATATCCCCAGCTGAGTTGTCAAGTATCATCCTCAGCAGGATCCCCACGGAAATCTCTAGGAAGATCTTTCAGTGATTTCTCTCTTTCCCCAGCCAAGTGCTAGACAGGGAACCAGCTCCCCACAGAGTTTCAGCCTCTATCCAGAAGAGCAGCGCCTGAAGATCTCACAAAAGAGTAATGAAAGCTTCTACAAACCCCAGATGGGTCCCTCATTACCAAGATAGGTTTATCAAAGACCTACTTCCCCATACAGAGTCACATATGTCAGATCTACCAATGATCTCATCCCCAGCTGGGACATCTATTCCAAGCAGATCAGCTAGAGATCTCCTCAGCAACGGGATCCAGATCCCGGATCGGTATCTTTGCATAATCATAGCATTCGCATCATATTTTCCCCACAGAGCGTAGCATTCCGTCTAATACGGAGCATTATGGCAAAAATCAAACATACGGCATAAATCATAAGCCCTGTCCTGAATCGAACACTTGTAAATACTGACAATCCATCAACAATATACAGAACATTCCCCAATTCCTCACCAGAGAGCCAAAGCATTTCCCTTACAGATACAGATACATGCTCCTTTTGGCACTCGTCCGTGTCATCATTCCCCAGTAAAATTGCCCGGACAAACAGATACTTCTTGACACTCGACTGTGTCATATCCCCAGCAGAAAGCTAAAGCGTCCCCTTTGCACTCACTATATAGATATATATGTGTACACAGTTCTTTGACACTCGTCTGTGTCACCTTCCCCAGCATAGTTACCTAAACACTTTGTATTCCAAATACTCGTTTATAATACACTTTTTCTGACACCCGTCCGTGTCGTGTCCTCCCTAGCAAGTTAAACACTCGTCTGTGTCTCACTCATTTAGATACTCGTCCGTATCTTGTATAAACCACTTATATCCCCTCAGATTCAACACTCGTCCGTGTTCTTTGTTAACCAGTTGGTACTCGTCCGTCTCATCATCTCTGAACATGCGTCAAGCGTTTGTTTCTACTGAGACTCGCCCGTATCATAGTCTTAAGGATGCTCGTCCGCATCTCTAATCTATACACAGTGTCAAACATTTATATTTTCTTGAATTTTAGACACTCGTCTGTGTCTACCCTTCCCCAGGAGGGTCCACAACAAAACTTGTTAAACTATTTTCTTTCTATCTGACATTCGTCCTATGTCATGATACCTTTTCGGCAGCCGTACCCTGCCAGGTGATCGTCCTTCACCTTTCTGATGATCGTCCTTCATCACCCCCAGTGGAGTCTCTATTCATTAGAACCCCTTCCTATCCGACATTCGTCCTATGTCGTGATATTTTCAGCATCCGTCCCCTGCTAGGTGATCGTCCTTCACCTTAGATGATCGTCCTTCATCATTCTATCTGATGGTCGTCCCCATCGTTGACCTTGTTATCTGACATTCGTCCTATGTCGTGATATTTTCAGCAGCCGTACCCTGCTAGGTGATCGTCCTTCACCTCTTGATGATCGTCCTTCATCATGCTTATCCGATGGCCGTCCCCATCGTCGACCTTTTCATCCGACATTCGTCCTATGTCGTGATATTTCCGGCAATCGTACCTTGCCAGGTGATCGTCCTTCACCTTAGATGATCGTCCCTTATCTTATCCCCAACAGAGCAGCCGTCCCCTGCTAGGTGATCGTCCTTCACCTTTGATGACCGTACCTCATCATCTGTTTCATTCACTTTTTCAACCTGATGGCCGTCCCCCTCATTTATTTTTAATCCCCAGAGAATCTTATAGCTCAACCCGATGGTCGTCCCCATCATAATCTCCTATATCCCCAGCCTGTCGGCCGTCCCCATCATTGCTTTACTCCCAGCATTTTCCCCAGCATGTCGGTCGTCCCTGTCATTGCTTCATCCCCAGCAGTCGTCCTCTGCTTGACGGTCGTCCTCCGTCGCCCGCACTTTATACATACTTTATTTTCTTTTACAATCTATATCCCTTTTCTTCTTCATTCTGTGAGCGCAAATTTTGGACTGTCTTTGGTATTCAACCACAAGTTATCCTGTTTGCCTGTTAAGCCGTTGCTTACATCCTGCACAGCTAACTCATGCTTGAATAGGGGCAGCTGTAAACACCCCAAATTTTCCCTCACCCATTTCACCATGGCTTGTGATCTTTTCATGTGCATAAGTTCAATCATAGCATCTCATATTGCATTTTTGATTCACTGCATTGTTTCTAAGTCATCTGCATCTAGGGTTTGAGATCTGAGCTATCCCTGAGCAATTTGAGCCACCCCAAAGGTCTTCAATCACTTCAAGAGGATCCATGTATGTTCAAGCATCATATTATATCCTCACAAGGTCAAGAAAGTCAAAGAATCACAAGAACTGAGAAAGGCATAGAAGCAGAGCCAGGTTTAACTACACAGATGACCTAGAATTAGGGTTTTGGTTTCAGAGGCCATAACTCCAATTTTTTTGGTCATTCTTGTTTCTATTGGTCTCTATATGTTACAAGGATCATGCATATCAAGTTTCATGAAGAAATTCCATGGGGAAGGCATCTGATCAAGGGGTGACTTCTTGAGCAAGTCAGTGCAAAATCAGGGCATCTGAGGCCCCCAATGACCCAACCAAAGGGTGTTCTCCATCATTTTTGATTGTGTATGATCTTTATTTTATCATAGAAGATTTTAGAAGTTCACAAAATTGGAAAATTTCAAGTCATTTGCAAAGTTGCCTTTTTGGGAAAGAGACTTGTAATGAAAACTTGCCATTTTGGGAAAGTTTTTCAACCTCCTCTTTTTGATTCAAAAGTGATTCAAATGAGAAAACTTTGGTCATGAAAGTTGTAGAATGGATCCTCCCATTTTCAAAAAGTACAAGAACTCATTCTAATTCATTTTGGATCAAAAGTTATGGCTTGTCAAAGTTGGCAAGAATCACATAATTTCAAGTTTTACACCAAAGAGGCAAAGTTGCAAAACCTCATGCCAAGGCAAAATGTGACTTCAAATGGACTTCTATGCATTACACAAACATAAACCATGACCTAAAAATCAAAATGCACCAAAGAATCTCCAAGTTTCATGACTTATGCTTCAAGAAATCACAAAAGGGCCAAACTTTGTGAAAATTGCAAAACCTCACATAAACCCTAATCCACTTGCTGCATTGCCTCAAATTCATTTCCATGGTTCTCCTTGAAGCATGCTGAGCCAAGCCATGCCCTTGTACCTTGACTGCCATAGCCCATACCTCTTCTTACACAAAAGTTGACTTTATGCAAAATGGCCCATACCAATCAAGCTAGGCCAGCAACAACTCTCTGACCAATCACAGCTTCACATACATGCCTCATGGATTACATTTCATATAATCTTGGAAGCTGAAGCCTCTCATAAGCGATAGTTCCCAAAACTCACCTCTTATGCATTTTGTTTCGAAACTTATCACACAGGCTTCAAACATCAAAACAAACTTCACAAAACCATTCACCATGTTCCTCTGATCATTTCCCAATCCTCATTTGTCCCTGAAACCACCCCAAGCAGAAATACGATTTCTCACCCCTCCTGAACAGAACTTTATCAATCTCTCAAACCAGCCAAAAGAAATTCCAAACAAGCATTGCAAGCTTCTTAGGAGGTTCATTAGAGGCGTTTTGGACCAAAGAAGAAGCCAGAAAGTTCGAAAGATCAAAGCTCCAGTTTAGGTGAGCTCAAGAACATTTTTTCCAGAAACTTGTTTTTAAGTTACTAAATGATTCTTTATGCTTCACTGATCATATTGATGTGTTTTGTTTTGAAAATGGTTGAGAAATGAGTATGTATTCGTGTTCTGAAATTTTTTGACCTAGAACTGTTTTGATTCGATTCTCACTTTTGATGTGTTTTAAATGTTGTTTGTTTGTTGATTCTTGATGTATGATGTATGGGGATCATTTATGGGCAGAAAAATTGAGTGTTAGAAGCTTAGGGAGAGAGATAGCAATTTTCAGGGAGGGGTGTGGCCGGAGAAGATGACCGGAGGTTATTTCCGGCCACCTGAAAGTCATTAACTCATTAATCACGTTTAGGGTTCAGTTTGAATGTGGACCATGGATCTGTTTGACTTGTGTTGACTCCCGCGCGTTTGGATGGACCAGATCTCTCATTAAAACCCTAATCCTAATTAATTAAATTAATTAATTAAGTTTAATTTAATCCAGCCAGTTTGAATGAGGACCACAGGATATGGCGCGGGTCAACTCCCTCCAAAACCAGTTTAAACCACAGCCCTTGGATTTGCATACTTCTCATAAATTCAATTTTTATTTCATTTAATTTGTTTTATCTTTTACGAATTATTTAAAATAGCAAAAAAACATTTTAAAATTCTGAAAATTTTTGTCAAGCATTTCATTAATTTTCAGAACCCAAAAATATTTTTATTTTTATTTTTTGCATTAAAAATCATTTTTAAATCATTTAAATGATTATTTTTAATTAGTTAATGAGAATTAATTAATTAAAAATACATTTAGGTATTTAATAATTCCAAAAAAATTCACATTGCATTCTAAAACATTTAGAAACATTATCAAATTCTCAAAACAAATTTCTTTTTGGTCCTTAATGCATTTTGACACTTTTCATTGGAATTAAATTCATTTTAAGGCAATATTTTTGTTCAAACTTGAAAATATCCATTCTGCCTAATCATTGAGAGTTTGTTGATGGTTCTTCTTGCATTGTATCCTCCATAGCATGTAGTTTATAGGATAAATTTGGTTTGAATTCATATTTCAATTTCAATTTGTTTTGCATTTTTCTTTGTGAGGTACCTTGAAACCCTAATTGACTTGAGAAATTCATAACTTGCACTAGGTTAAGAGTTAGGTCCCCCCCCTTTGGGCAGTGAACTTGTATAGGTTTTGGGTACCTTTGATCCCATTTTCAAATGTTTTATCATGTCATTTGCTTCTGATTTTGAATTTTGCTTTGTGTGTTGTGTATAAACCCTAATTTTTGTCTTCCTTTGCATCCATCTTTCATTTGCTTGCATCCAACAACTTGCCATGACATTTTGTGCATCCACATGATTCATAATACATCTTAGGACATATTAGAATCATGTTTGATCATTGCATCCTTCATTTGCCATGTTATATGTCCATTGCATTTCATAAACTTTCATGAACTTCCATGGTTCAAAGCATGCCTCATTTACATCCTTATGCTTGTTTGATCACTCTCATCTCTTGTCATGTGTTTGCATCATCTCTTAGCATCATTAACATCATGTTTATGCTTCTGGTTTTGGTTTGAACCATGTCATTTCATCTCATTTGCATTGCACTTCATTTCTTTTGCTAACTTTTCAGGTGGTAAGTTGTTTTGAGAAGTGAATTTGCCTTTACTTCTCACAATCTCTCTTCATCTCTCTTATGCATTCATTGCTGCATTTTACCTTTGTATTAGAGTGAGCTTGCTCATTCATGTTCTTTCCTACTTTCTTTCTTCAAGCAACTTGTCTTCTTAAATGAAGCAAGTTGTCTTGCTTCTCTCTGCTTCTTGCTCCTTTCATCTGCTTCCTTCCTGGTGGTTTCTCTGAAGATCTTCTTGCAAACCTCATAAACCCTAGGAACAACAAAGAATGATAATAATTAGGGTTTGATTAGTCCCCCATTTAGTTTTGCCTTTGTGTCATCTTTGAGTCTTCTCCTCTCATCTCATAGTCAAGGACTAAACCTTAAAGGTTTTAAGGCTTTGTGATTAAGCTTATGCCTGCATCCTTCTATTAGGATGGAGTGTATAACTTTAATCCTAAGTGTTAAACCCTTAACGTGTTTAAGTCCTTTAATAAATCCACCTAATAATCACTAAGACATCAAGCTTGTAACTTGGGCCTTGCATTAGGGTTCTAATTCTTCCTTAATTGGTTAAGAAGGACTAACCCTAGTGTTAATGGACAAGTCCCCCTCAAGTTGTCTTACAAATCATAAAATCCATTTCTTAACCTTATCATTAACTAAAATCTATTTAAAAAAGGCTTTGTTTTGTCATGAGGTTAATCCCTAATCATGGATTAAGTTGAGGAGTCTTTCTCAGTTTAAATGTTCTCATCTATTATCCTTCTATTAGGATGGTGTAATGGGTCCATTAAATCCTTGATTATGGCTTAAACTCATTACTTAACACTAAACAAAAACATCTAAATAATCACAAGTAGGTTAATGATCTTAATCCTACATCATGGTGATTAAGTGTGAGGTGCTTACTTCATGCTTAAGGTATCCTCATTACCCCTAATCAGAGGGAAGATGTGATGAGTTTACTAACCCTTGGTTTAGGCTTAAGCTCATTTTCTTATGACAAACTCCAAAAGCAATAAAAGATTGAAAACACCAAAAAACAAACAATAATCGTCTCCTCCGGGATTCTTTTCTCATCTCATTCACTCACAAACGAGAACTTGCTTCTTCCGTCTAATGCAAGACAGTTTTCACCTGAGCCAGACAGGTCATACACTTGAGCATAGACAAGTAAGCAGTTCACAAGTCAATTTATCTTTCAGTCTCTTTGGGTCGAACTACGGTGTTCTGACTTCCTCATTGCACGAGAGGATACGTAGGCATAACTTAACAGTTATCGAACAAAAGTCTCTGTATATTCCCCCTCCTTCCAGCATTACTCTTTAAGCCTCATAGTCTTGAGCTTCACACTCTTTCCTTGCACTGACACTTCTTTTATTCACTTCACTTTTCTTTGACACTGACACTTGTATTCTTTCCAGCTTTGATACACAGATTGCACTGACACTACCCCTTTAAAACACAAATCTTTTAAGCGTGGATCCCGTCGAGTACGACGGACAATCTGGGTGCTAATACCTTCCCAGGTTGTAACCAACCCCCTTTCTCAGTTTCTCTGGTTCGCAACCGTCTTATCCATCTTTTTCCTAGGTTTATGCAGCATTACCTTTACTCCGGGATAAAAATGCCTAGTTGGCGACTCTTTTCTCCTGAGTTCACCCCTGTGTGTTCTCTCCCCTTTCGCCGACCGTTCGCGTCTGTATCCCATTTGACCTGGCCTCATTTGGTGGGAGCGACACTTGGGCCTTGCATTAGGGTTCTAATTCTTCCTTAATTGGTTAAGAAGGACTAACCTTAGTGTTAATGGACAAGTCCCCCTCAAGTTGTCTTGCAAATCATAAAATCCACTTCTTAACTATATCATTAACTAAAATCCATTTAATAAAGGCTTTGTTTTGTCATGAGGTTAATCCCTAATCATGGATTAAGTTGAGGAGCCTTTCTCAGCTTAAATGTTCTCATCTATTATCCTTCTATTAGGATGGTGTAATGAGTCCATTAAATCCTTGATTATGGCTTAAACTCATTACTGAACACTAAACAAAAACACCAAAAACATCTAAGTAATTACAAGTAGGTTAATGGTCTTAATCCTACATCAGGGTGATTAAGTGTGAGGTGTTTACTTCACACTTAGGGTATTCTCATTACCCCTAATCAGAGGGAAGATGTGATGAGTTTACTAACCCCTTGGTTCAGACTTAAGCTCATTAACTTATGACAAACTCCAAAAGCAATAAAAGATTGAAAATACACCAAACAAACAATAATCGTCTCCTCCGGGATTCTTTTCTCACCTCATTCACTCACAAACGAGAACTTGCTTCTTCCGTCTAATGCAAGAGAGTTAGCACCTGAGCCAGACAGGTCAGACACTTGAGCATAGACAAGCAAGCAGTTCACAAGTCAATTTATCTTTCAGTCTCTTTGGGTCGAACTACGGTGTTCTGACTTCCTCATTGCACGAGAGGATACGTAGGCATAACTTAACAGTTATCGAACAAAAGTCTCTGTATATTCCCCCTCTTTCCAGCATTATTTTTTTTTAGCCTCATAATCTTGAGCATTTCATTCTTTTTCTTACACTGACACTTCTCTTATACACTTCACTTTTCTTTTACACTGACACTTGCATTCTTTTCCAGCTTTGATACACAAATTGCACTGACACTACCCATTTAAAACACAAATCTTTCAAGCGTGGATCCCGTCGATTACGGCGGACAATCTGGGTGCTAATACCTTCCCAGGTTGTAACCTACCCCCTTTCTCAGTCTCTTTGGTTCGCAACCGTCTTATCCATCTTTTCCTAGGTTTATGCAGCATTACCTTTCCTCCGGGATAAAAATGCCTAGCTGGCGACTCTTTTCTCTTGAGTTCACCCTTGTGTGTTCTCTCTCCTTTCGCCGACAGTTCGCGCTTGTACCGGGATGCAAATCTTTGGGAGCGACAGACATCATAAGAAGTTCGCATTCGGAAATTCAGTCCAAAAGCTTAAGTTGTGCAAGTTGAGAAGCCTGAAACTTCTTAAAGACCCTCACGTCAAGGTGCACTCTCAACCAGTCATGGTAAGGGCCAGCCAATCTGGGGCAATTACGTCGAGCAATCTCTTCAAAATTCAGCCAAACTGGGGCAATCACCTCGAGATTCAAATCTCTCCTAGAGTAATTAGTCAAAGACTCGTACTGGGGAAAGCTACCTCAATCGCACGAGGATTCATTCTTTCCTGAAGGCAGATAATCGGAAGTTGAGAATACTAGGGAAATTATACTCCTAAATAGTTTAAAGACACCAAGTATTTTGTAAAATCCTCTTAAGGTAAATCCTAGGCAAAAGCAAATGATCCCTAGCGCGAAACAACGAGAAGTCTCTCCTCCTCAGCATGACGTGGTGGTTTGTTATCCCCAACAGGCGCATGGAAGTTATCCCCAATAAAGTCGCCAAACTTTTCTTCAGCAGGTTTCCTTGATCCTATTTCCCCAGCAGATCTAGGGTGGCTCATATTCTCCCAGCGGATCCTGGACGAATCTTTCTCTTCCTCGCCAAATCTCGAAGAGTTCCTTTATTCCGACAGAGCCGTAGGGAAATTATCCCTAGCAAGAGTCATCTTCCCGTAGTGAAGCACTTCTTACAAGAATCCAGGAGTCCCTTGCAGTCAGCTGGACGATTTCCTTCCCCATAGAGGTTTGGAAAATTCAGGTAGAACAAGAGTTCTCCTCAGCAGAGCCTTGGCAAGACCTTTCCCCAGCTAAGTTGAAAAGTTGCAGATCACCCAACGAAGTCTTAGGGGTGAGATTTAATCCCTAGTAGTCGAGGCATCCCCTAGCAGGGGCTTCAAATCTAAAGTCCAATTTATTTTTGGAAAAGGTGATAAGTCGAGACAGACTAGTCACACTCTTCTCCAAAAAATATATCGGCAATCATCTGTATTCCCCACAGAGTCAGCAAGGATTTGTTATTTCCGCGTCAGGAATTCCCTTTGTACCTATCCCCCTAGTGTCATGGGGCATCATGTCATGTAGTTCAACATATGCATGCTCAATCCAAGGTTGATTTCCAAAGTCCACCCGCAGTGTGGCCTCGCATCCAAAGTCCAACCGTAGATTGGCGAAAGTCCATCCGCTGGGTGGAAAATTCTTAAAGTCCAACCGCAGATTGGCAAAAGTCCATCTTCTGGGTGGCAAATTTTTAGAGCTCCCGTAGTGAGCAATGCGCCCCCGTAGTGTGGCGAAGTATCAAAAGTCTCCCGTAGCGAGCAGCAACCCCCGTAGTGTGGCAGAAATTGAAGTCTCCCGAAGTGAGCAGAAGTCTCCCGTAGTGAGCAGAAGTATCTCGTAGCGAGCAAAGGGTCCACATAGTGTGGCGAAGCCAAAAGTCTCCCGTAGTGAGCAGAGCGCCCCCGTAGTGTGGTAGAAATAATAGTCTCCCGTAGCGAGCAGTGGCCCCCGTAGAGTGGCAAAGTATTGAAGTCCCCTGCAGTGTGACAAAGCATTCAGAAGACAACCCGTTGTGTGGCACGTCATTAATAGCCCAACAAAAGTCCACCCGTAGCATGGAAAATCAACAATCTCTAGGCATTACTCCAAAACATTCACCGGTTCATTATTCTTCACATCACGATTCTCCCCAAACAGAGTTCAGATGGTTGGGTTTATTTCCCTTTTCTTCTTCCACAGAGTGCAAAATTTCTGGTTGTTTTTAGTATTCAATCCCTGCATACTTCAAACGTCCGAAAGCAACTACTATCATCCATTCAAGTCTACAGTGATTTAATAGGGGCACCTGTAACACCCCAAAATTTTCCCTCTTATTTATTATCGACCTCGAGCGATTTGCGCTTCGCTCCCGCATCATTTCGCATATCATTGCATCATTTTCGAAAAAATAATAATAATAAACAATAGATCACAAACCATTTGCATGTGCATGAGGCATGTGACAGGCCAAGTGACGATATTTGGAGCTCAAAAGGAGAAAAGACACTACAAAAGAAAAAAAATACTAATCAATTCCATGAGAAAGCTTTTTAAAGAGCAAAGAATTGGAGTTTTGGCTCCGTTAACCAGTTAACACTTTGGTTAACCGGTTAACGGTGGCGAATTTGGAGAAAATATTTTTAAAAGTGGTTGGTTCATCCTTTCCCTCCACATTTCCTTCCATTCTTTTCCCTATCATTTTTCCATTTCAATTCCATCCCATTTCCCTTGGATGTTTCTATCACCTTCTAGATTATTCCAAGGAATATTCTTCACTCCAAACCACTTTTAACTAACTCCATTCCTAATCCCATACCTAAAACCTAATTCCATTCCCAAACCTAGCTTCAAGCCTAGTCTCTATATAAACCATAATCACCTCAATGCAAAAGGTTCCACCACATTTTCACCATTTTCACTTCATCACTTTCATTCTTCTCTCAAACTTTTCCACCATTTTCAACCTCTCACCAAAGCTTCTTCCTAGAAGATCTTCAAACTCTTGATTGGAATTTAAAGAACTTGAAGCTAAAACCTTCATCAATCATCTCATTGTGAAGCTTATTTGAAGAATCAATTCTGATTTTGGAGGAGTTTTTTTGAGCTTATTGGAGGTTATTGATCAAGTGTTCATCAAGATCGAATCGCATTTATTTTGCATTCGCGGATCTCCGGTTTTTCTTCTCCATTTGCATTCCGATCTACACCGCAACACTCACCGAAACAACCTCCGCTTCGTAGGTTGGTGATCTAAATCCGCTTCTTGATTTAATTTATTCTCTTCATCTCGCTGTTGCGGCATTCTTTAAAGTGTTTATCGTTATGATTATGTTTTGATCAGTGTTCTTGCATTTTGATTGAGATTCGTTGATTTTGATTGTTAGAAGCTAGGTTGTAGTTTGGTCTAGGTGTTAGTGTGTGTTAATTAAGCCATAATTGAGTAGAAATTCGTGTTAACATGTTTATATGTGTGTTAGGGATGTTTAGAGGTAAGTTGCCGGCCAAAAGCACATATTTCAAAGCAAATTTTCACATTCTATTCAGTGTTAACCGGTTAACGTGGTTAACCGGTTAACACATGCGTTTTGGCCAAATTGTTACTGTCTGGAGTCCGTTAACTAGTTAACGGTTTGGTTAACCGGTTAACGCTGTTGGATTTTGGATTTTCAGCTTATTTCAATGCTTGTGTGATTTTCTTTGTGCCTTTAATCTTCATACATGTTTAGGCATTTATTTTAGGGAATTTTTAGATCCATTTTCAATACGTGATTTTGTCGTGCGTTTTGTTACTTTTGCATACTATGTGTTAATTGTCCATTAAGGCATGTAATGCTTTGCATATTGTTATGCCATGTTGTGATGCATCCATTATCATCTTAATGCCTGTTCTCAATATGTTTTGCATCATGATTATGGTACATACATTGTTGATGGTGATTACCATGCTATGCCACGAGTTCTTGAAAATGTATGAACATAAATGTGCAGTTTCTTGCATTGTTGATTGAATTGCCATGTGATCTTAATTTTGTTTTTGGTGCCAACTAACATGTTTTAATTAATGATCCTTGTTGATACATGCACATATTCCATATATGATTATGTGATCAAATACTTGAAAGTGCATAATTGTGTTCATTGTTTTGTATACATTTTGTTCATGAGTATCCATAAAATATCATGTTCATCCAATCATGCATGTTGATTTTTGTTAATCATGATCTGTGAAGTATTTGCATTAGTTGTTATCCATCTTGTGCATAAAAATGAAAATAATAAAATCTGCCATGTTTTCGCATCTGTTTTTGAATATAACAGCTGTTAAATGTATGTTGCCTGTTATATAGCTCATGCTGTTTGTGATCTTTTACACCTATTTTTGGTGGCTGTGTATTAGCTGCAGTAGGCTGTTTGTGTTGTGCAATATTTTCATAGCTGTTTGTGCATTTGAGAGCTGTAAAAAGCTGCTGGATTTTAGCTTAGCATTACTTTTAAACCCCTTTAGACTTAGGATTGAGTATAGTTTAGGTCCTAGTTGCCTTAGGAATTATTGGGTGTGTGTTTACCTCATTCCTTTTTATCAAATGCAATATTAACCTTTGTTTTGTAGGGAGGTTGAGGTATGCTTCCTTCAACTTATTCTTTTACTTCCTTTACCTTTCATACTTGTATTTGGTAGGATTTCCCCCTCTTTTGTAGAATCAACTTAACTTCCTTAGGAAGTAAGTTGCATTCTAATCCTCCTTTCTTCGTTTCCTCCTCATTAGGATTAGAAACCACACTAACCCTAGGACATCCCATGAATAAACAATTTTAGGGTTAAGTCTTAGTCCCCTTAGTTTTTGTCCGTTTTTCAACTTGAGTCCTTCTTTCTCATCTCATAAAGAAAATCATAAAACACCTAATAAAGGTCAAACTTTCTTGTGCTCCATGAGACTTTGTCGTGGGTTACTTATGCACGTTCCATTTCGGGGCGAGGTGTAAGGCATCTACCACGATGAACAAGTCTTAGTATGAGAATGTTTCACTAACAATAAACTCAAAACACTTCTCATAAAATATAACCAACAAAGACATCGCTTCTTCTCTTCTCATCTCATACTCTTTGCGGACGAATACGACTTACCTCGATAGTTCAAACAGTGATACGGTAAATGCCCTCGAGTCAGAGCTGACAACACCTGAGCTAGAGCTATGGTAACGTCATCCTAAAAAAACACAAACAAAGTTCCCGCCTTATTGAGGCAAACTACATCGACTCTGGTCCTCATTTTCCCGATGAGGTACGTAGGCAGCGGAGTAGGGCCCGTTCGAGCACATTCTTTATTTTCCCTACATTTTCCCCCTTTCTTTTCGATCTTTTTTTCCATGTCCCCTTTCTCATGTCATTTTCCATCCCAGTTAGCGGTTTATTTCAACATCATCTTATTTCTCACCCTTTGAAACATACAAACAAGTGTGGATCCCATCGGGTACGGCAGACGGTCTGGGGTGCTAATACCTTCCCAGGTCGTAACCGACTCTCGAACCGAGATCTTTGGTTCACAGGACCTCGTCCTTTCTTTCTTCCTTAGGTTTGTGCAACATTACCTTTCCCATTCCTTCGGGATAAAAATGCTTGGCTGGCGACTCTACCTTTTTCGCGCCACTTTCGCGTTTGTACTAGGATGTAAATCCTGGGAGCGACATTAAGTAAGAGGTGTATTGTTCTTGGAGGAAGCTTTTAAGCAATTATGAGATGTTGTCATGGAATTGTGTCTCTTTTTTTTCCTTGTTGTTTAGGTAAAGATCTGTCAATATTAGAAACTGAGAGTTGGGACTGTGAGACATCATTGTAGTGGTTGGAAGTGAGATGAGTTTCTCATATTTAGGAGTTCCTAAGTAGAAGTTGCATTGGTAGTGATTAAGTGAAAAGTTGTAAACTGTAGGTGTTTGCTGAGAAGTGTTTGAATTGATTCTACATAGTGGATTTCCTTCCTGGCTTGGTAGCCCCCAGATTAGATGAGTTTGCATTGAACTGGGTTAACAATTTGGATGTGTTCTTTACAGCTTTTCTGTTTTCTGTTTTATACTTTATGTAGTGTTCTTGCTGGATGCCAAACCAGATGTTTAAAAATCCTGTAGGATTGTCAATATCTGGTATATCATAATTTTTAATACTGTTGTTTGTACCTTGACATGTTTATCAACAACAGATCAGATGTCTCAAAATTGTATTTGAAATCTTAGTCTGTCATACCAGAATTTCAATTGATATCAGAGCAGACATCCTAGTCTGTTTCTGGATGAGATCCAAAGCGGATACTTTATGGTTCATATTCAAGGTGGAAGATCTTTGTTGAAAAGCCATTTGTTGTGTGAATGGTCTCTTGAAGTGGAGGATGGATTATTTTGTTGTTGCAGCATGGTAGTGAGTTGTTGTTGTAGTAGGTTTGATTTATTTTCAAACCTATTGTTGTTGGTGTCACCTGGAGAATATTGATAGGGCTAATTTGTGACACTTGAAGTTCCTAAGGAGTTTGTATCCACTGCTTATCTATCCGTTAACTCCTGATGTTAAGAGATTTGAAGATTGTTTTTAGTAGACCTATCTCTCATCTGTAGATCTCTTTGTATGATCCTTGGAATGATGTCATCTCTATAGATAGGACATCACATTAGAATAAGGCATAATTCTATTGTCTAAAGGATTGGTTGAAGAAATGCTTTGGGTGATGAACTAATGTGGTTGAATCACATTTGTTTGGAATCTACTCTTGACCTGGAAGAGGAGGCATCTGAGTGGTGTATTTGAGAAGTTTCAAGCCCTGAAACTTATCTCACTTATGTGTGTTGGTCAAGGAGTGATCAACGTGTTATGTTCTCCCGAGGACAATTTATTTCTGGTCCTTGATATAGGAGTGAAGTACCTGAGCTTCAAGGAGTATTACCCCTAAGAGACTCGTTGTACATGAAGGTCAAGTGTGGGGCTGTATCAACTTGTGGAGTTGATTGATGTGGATATAGCTGATCAGTTGCTATATTGTGTGAAGATATCTCATATCAGATAGTCTAAATACTAAGTCTGGAGAAGAAGTCTACTTAAGTGTTCCAGCTGCTGCATATGTCTGTGTTTTGGTCTGATAGCTTGATCAACTACTGGTGGATGATTCCCTTGTGTTCCCCTGTGTGTACATTACTATGAAGGGTGCCTTCAAAGCCATAGTAATGTATGAAGCTCTTTATGACTAAAACTAATGTCTGAAAGATGTTAGAACATCATGTCAGTAAGTGTAAGACGCATGCAGAAGATGAAGAAGAAGTCATACTAATTGTCCTACCTTGTGTGAGAAGGTAATCTTATCTGACTAATAGTAAATACCTTGATGAGAGACTTGGTATTTGTCTATTATTGATGTGATGAATAAAGGTGGATACTTTGACGGGAGACTTAGTATTTATCTGAGAATTATGCATATCTGCAGTCTGAATCTGATGGTTCAGAAAGTGCACTGAGTAACTGATGCTCATCTTCAGAAAGAGCTTTGGTTGTTCATGAAAGGGGGAGTTAAGAGTGTTATCTGTGGTCTAAGGGTTGGTGCAGTTGGAGTTTTGGTTCTTCCCATGACAGGGAAGGTGTGCAAAATCATGATGTTAGAATTGACAATAATATTAGAACTTTGTGAAGAGTGCTTTACTCAAGGAAAAATGTCATCCTTGGTATATATGTAAGGCGTAGTTCTGAACTATTCCTTCTCATGTTTCAGATAGTGGCAGGTTTGAGGTCTTTGGAGAAACTTTGGCAGATTCTCATCAATGTGTGATTGGTAGGAAATTCTGCAGAAGCAACAAAATGGAGGTTGTCTACTCAAACTTGGTTGATGAATCAAGTCTATAAGAGCATGAAACTCTTGTTCTATTAAGGGAGGAGGTAATTTCAAGTGACAAAAGAAGGAGCCGAGTTCAACAGTTGGATGTGGAATGATAATGTTCAAGCATCTAGTTCAACATCAGAATCTCAGTTGGTGAAGTGGCACATCAATTAAAGAGAATGATTTACAAAATAAATAGATCAAAATATTTTTGAGAGAATTATGACAAACGTGAAGAAGACAAAGTGTGGTTGTTGGCTTTTTCATATGAGGATTCATAAATGAGGCGTTCAAATTGTGGCAAATGGTTGGTTTCTATAGTGGATTCGAAGAATCAAGATAGTCAAAGTGTGGAAGCTGGTTGGTATTGAGGATTATCTTGGAACAAGTTACTCTTGGGAAGAAGGGCGATGAGTTGAAGACTCAAGGAGATTTGTTCTTCTTGAAGTTGGATGAGAGTTTCTCTCTCTTTTTGGATTTCCGGCTCAAGCTGGTGGCACAATGTTGTTGAAGATTTTAATTTCTTGGATTACTATGCTATAGTAAGTCCAGTTGGTGGAGTAGATCAAGAATCTTGGTGTATGAAAGATGTTCTAACTGGTGTTAGGATATTATCTGGGGTGTTTGCTTACATGGTTTCTATTTTTATCCTACCTAATCATATGTGAGAATGATGAAATAAATGATATGTCTTGGAAGAATCTATGTAGAGAAGACTAAAGTAGATCAGGTATTGATAGCTTGAAAGTCTGAATGTGGATATTCATAAATTGATTCTCTTGTCAGAATTAGTTTGGATGAATATTGTCTGGAGTGTTTGGCCAGAAGGACTATGAAGGTAGTATAGGCCTAGTGTCAGGACCTTCTAGCAAGAAGATGATCAGCAGTTGTAACTTATGGTAACAACAAACCAAGAAGTGATCATGTGTGTTTTGGTACAAGGGATGATTGTGTTCAATTGTGAATTGAACAGAGAGTGAGCTCTTAAAGACATGAAGACGCGTCTTATGTTTTCCATTCATCAAAGTACAAAGAAGCACGTCTTATCCTTGATAGGGGGAGAGTGTTACATTCTTGTGCAGCTGGACTTGAGAAGTTAAGGGGGAACACCTTAATAAGGTTTTGTGATGTCACACAACATGTTATAACATGTTCTACTAAGTATGGTAAATTATTTTCTCAGGCTAATATATATTACTTAGTTGTTGTGTGCTTGCATGTGTGATCCAAATAAGGATTGGCTTGTGTTTCCATAAGGTTGAATGGAATACATCTGCTATTTGCAGTTTATTTGTGGATCCTGGAGGGGTGTGAACCATGATGTAGTGTTGCTAGAAGACAGTGTGTGGTTGGATGTCAGAACATGTATGTGTTGAGCCTAGCTAGGATTGTGTGTGGACGGTGTTGGCTGAAAAGTGTGGAACGCGTGTTTATTTGTTTCAGACGATTCCTTTGAAAAGTGTGTATGTGCTGAGCCTAGCTAGGGTTGTTGTTGTTTCTTCAGTTTTGCTGCTGTAATATGAGTTGTAATATTTTTGTATTATTTGTTTTAGCCAAAATTTTCCAAAGGGGGAGATTATAAGTTCTGCATTTCTAGGAGTGGCATTAATTTTGTAAAACAAATATAGTAGAAATAAAATGTACAAGATCTTGAAAAATAAAGAACAGATTTAGCAAGGAAGTCCTAATGTGCGCCTAAACATGTTGTGTTGAAGTGGTTCAACATTTGGAGCAACATGTCGAAGAAGATGTCAAAACCGTTCATTCGACATCATGAACTGATAGAAGAGGATTGAAGATTCTGTTATGATTTAACAAAAAATAGAATATTCAGAAGCAATCTAATGTGGCACTGATTTAAAGATCTTGAAGATTCAAACTTATATTGAAGACAAATATCAAATATTGAATAAATATAGAGTTTCTATATTTAGAGATATTTTAGGAAGTTGTTAATTTGAAGATCTTTTTGTAGTAGATTTTTCTGCATTATTGTAGCAACTGCTATGCTCAGTTTTTAGGCCGAAAATCTAGTTGGGATTAGGTTATAAAAAGAAACCTTGTAACCTAGGTTTAACAACCAACCAAAGATGTACACGTTGTATCATTAGGGTTGAGTTCTTAACAGTCATATGCTAAAAAGATGTAATCTTTAGGGTTGTTTCTTTGTAAACCTAGAAGTTGTTAAGTAAGAGGTGTATTATTCTTGGAGGAAGCTTGTAAGCAACTCTAAGATGCTGTCATGGAAGTGTGTCTTTTGTTTTGCCTTGTTGTTTAGGTAAGAAGCCGTCAATATCAGCAACTGAGAGTTGGGACTGTGAGACATCATTGTAGTGATTGGAAGTGAGATGAGTTTCTCATATTTAGGAGTTCCTTAGTAGAAGTTGCATTGGTAGTGATTAAGTGAAAAGATTGTAAATTGTAGGTGTTTGCTGAGAATTCTTTGAATTGATACTACATAGTGGATTTCCTTACTCGCTTGGTAGCCCCTAGAGTAGATGAGTTTGCATCGAACTGGGTTAACAATTTGGATGTGTTCTTTACAGCTTTTCTGTTTTCTGTTTTATACTTTATGCAGTGTTCTTGCTAGATGCCAAACCAGGTGTTTAAACATCCAGTAGGATTGTCAATATCTGATATATTAGAATTTTTAATACTGCTGTTTGTACCTTGCCATGTTTATCAGCAACATATCAGATGTCTCAACATTGTATTTGACATCTGAGTCTGTCATACCAGAATTTCAGATAAAGGTGTTGGAACTCCATTCCGAGCTCTTTCTATTGCTGATAATGTTGTTACGAAGAATGCCTTGCATATGTCTTCTTTCAAGGATGCTTTACATGTGCTTGAAACTAGTCGGTATGACGGTTGGGGATGAGTTATTGAAGCTGTTGACAACAAATATGGGGTTGGTATTAGTTTTGCGCCATGTTCGGTCCTCAATGAACCAAAGAGTATTCAGGAAATATTTCAAAGTGTTGGTTTATCAACATCAAAGATCATTCCACTGCTACCATCATTGAAGATGATGAAGAAGAAGAAATGCCTAACTTTTTTATGCATTGAGTATTTGTCAGAACTGGATTTTTGTTGATGTTCCTTTTATTGTTCATGCTTCAAAGTAATTTGTCTTTTAGTTTCTTTCAAAAAAATCCTTTCGCTCTGCCCAAGGTGAAAGTGAAATTTGTTGGGCTTTGTTTCAAATTTTAATCATCATCAATAAAATGTTATTTTGTTTATTCCATATTATGTTTTCTCTTTTTGCTTTATTCTGAAAAATGGTAACATAAAAAAACCGAAAAAAATATAATCATCTTTTTACCTGCTTAATGTTTTCACTTTTATTCATAATATAAAATCACCTCATTGAAAATAATGATCCTATGCCCACTCCCAATTTTGAATTCCACGTGATTGAAGCTGAGGAAGAGGATGTTAAAGAGATTCCTGATGAGATTTCCCAGTTGCTTGAGCACGAGGAAAATGTCATTCAGCCTCATAGAGAGTCGGTAGAGATTATTAACTTGGGTTCTGAAAATGATAAGAAAGAAATCAAGATTGGGACATTTCTTGGTCCTGATGTTAAGAAGAGAATGGTAGAGCTTCTTAGAGAGTATGCTGATGTATTTGCTTGGTCTTATTAAGATATGTCAGGTCTTGATACTAATATTGTGGAGCATAGATTTCCGCTGAAGCCTGAATGTCCACATGTGAAGCAAAAGTTGAGAAGAACTCATCCTGATATGGCAATAAAGATTAAAGAGGGGGTCCAAAAGCAGATTGATCCAAATTTTCTTGTTACATCTGATTATCCTCAATGGGTGACCAATATTGTGCCTGTTCCAAAGAAAGAAGGAAAAGTCTGAATGTGTGTTGATTATAGAGATTTAAATAAATCTAGTCCAAGAGATGATTTTCCATCACCACACATTGATGTTTTGGTAGATAATACATCTAAGTTTAATGTGTTTTCCTTTATGGACAGATTTTCTGGTTATAATCAGATAAAGATGACACCCAAGGACATGGAAAAGACAACATTTATTACACCATGGGGAACATTCTACTATAGAGTGATGCCCTTTGGATTAAATAATGACGGTACGACGTACCAAAGAGCTATGACTACTCTTTTCCATGACATGATGCACAAGGAAATTGAGGTATATATTGATGATATGATTGCTAAGTGAAGGACTGAAAAAGATCATATTGAACATTTGCTGAAGTTGTTTCAAAGATTAAGGAAGTTTAAGCTTTGTTTGAATCCGAACAAGTGCACTTTTGGCGTTCTTTCTAGAAAGTTGTTGGGTTTCATTGTCAGCCAAAGAGGCATTGAAGTTGATCTTGACAAAGTGAAAGCTATTTGGGAAATTCCTACTCCAAGAACTAAAAAGCAAGTAAGAGGATTCTTGGGTCATTTTAATTACATCTTGAGGTTTATCTCTCTCACATAACTGCCACATATGCTCCGATCTTCAAGTTGCTTCGAAAATATCAAGGTTGTGTTTAGACTGATGACTGTCAAAAAGCTTTTGAAAGTATCAAAGAGTATCTGCTTGAACCTCCTATTTTGTCTCCTCCGGTCGAAGGTAGACCGTTGATTATGTATATGAAAATGTTGGAAGACTCCATGGGTTGTGTGCTTGGTCAGTAAGATGAATCTAGTAGAAAAGAATGCGGTATCAACTATTTGAGTAAGAAATTCACTGATTGACTCTTGGTACTCCATGCTTGATAAAACTTATTATGCCTTAGCTTGGGCTGTAAAGCATTTTCGCCAATATATGTTGAATCATACAACTTGCTTGATATCCAAAATGGATCATATCAAGTACATATTTGAAAAGCCGACTTTAACTAGGAGGGTTGCTCGTTGGCAAATGTTATTGTCTAAATATGATATCGAGTACCGAGATCAAAATGTTATAAAAGGAATTATTTTGGCTGATCATTTTGCACACCAACCAATTGAAGATTACCACTCCATCAAGATTGATTTTCCTGATGAAGATATGATGTATTTGAAGATGAAAGATTGTGATGAGCCTTTGATTGAGGAAGGGCCTGAGCTTGGATCTCGATGGGGTCTAGTTTTTAATGGAGTTGTGAATTCATGTGGAAAAGGAATTGGGGCAATGATTATTACTCCCCACTCTTCGCATATTCCTTTTGTCGCAAGATTGACTTTCAACTGTACCAATAATGAAGTTGAGTATGAAGCCTGTATTATGGGTCTTCAAGAAGCTATTGATTTAAGGATCAAGAATCTTGATGTGTATGGAGATTCAGCCTTGATAATTAATCAGATCAAGGGTAAATGGGTAACTCATTAACCTCACTTGATTCCGTATAGAGATTATGCTGGAAGGATATCGACTTTCTTCACTAAAGTTGAGTTTCATTATGTACCTTGCAATGAGAAACAGATGGCGGATGCTTTGGCAATCATAACTTCTATGATAAAGCTTAATCAATGGAATTAAGTTCCTATGATTAGTATGATGCATCTTGAGAGACCAGCTCATGTGTGATAACCGGTTACTAGCGCGTAAATTTGAAAAATGGCAGCAAATTCAAATTTTGTGATTTTGGCACCAATTTCATTTTTTATCACATGTGGAATATTCTAGATCATCTCCATTTAATTCATCATTTCACTCATTTTCTCAAGCTTTGGAGAGTCGAAAAACATCTTACAAATTATATCCCCAACCACCAAAATTCACCAAAGCTCAATTTCTTCTTTAGAAAGTTATCGAGATTTCACATTGAATTCTTGATTAACTTTGAGCTAAACTTCATCCTTTTCATTTTTTTCATCAAATTCAGTAGATCAAGCTTTCTTGTGGAATAATTTCGAGTTGTTCTAATCCTTAAAGTGGTAATTCATCTCACACCATTATTACACATTCATCTTCATCATCCACAATGTAGATATTTGGGGACTCTTGTGCTAGATACTTTTGGATCTCTTTTTATATTTTAATTGCTAGTTTTTGTTGTGTTCTTACTTTAAAATTTGTGCAAGTTCAGATTTATGATCACAAGGTGTTTGAAAATTGTTTTAAAAGTGGATCATGCTGAACTTTGCACATTTTTTAGCATCTGCGTGCAGAGTAACCGGTTAGCAGATATGCAGTTACTGGTCACTCAGTGTATTTTTTCCCTGTTTTTTGCCTTTTTGAACTAAGTAACTGGTTTGCAGATATGCAGTAATTGGTTACACCTAAGTCAGAATATGTTTTTGCCTTATTTTTAGGTCTTTTTTGCTTTCTTATTTGCTTCTTCTCCCCTTCTTCTATTATTTTAACCTTGGAAAGCATTTTTAGGCTAATTCCTCTTTAATCTCAATGGACCTTGGATATTGATTAGAGTAGATTAATGTTCATTAATTCAAATAGATCTCCAAATGGATTCTTAAATTCATAAGAGGTGCTTTGGATTAGTGATACATTTTTTAACTTGAATCTATCAATTAAAGGTGATTGATATTAAAGATGGAAGGACCTCTAAATTGCAATTCAATTTGGTTTTTCTCCATTCCCCTCCCTTTAATTTTTTTTCTTTTGATCGATGAATGTCTCATAGATCTTGAAATCTCTTAATGGATTTTGATCAAGACTAGATCGCTACCTATTTTCTTTTCATGCGACATTGTTTTCGGATGACAACTTATATGTTGTTCATCTAATATGCATTAGCACAAACAATAGTTACCTTAATTGGTATTGACCGCTGTCCCTCCCGGGATTTCCATCCTAGTACAAACTCAAAAGTGGCGCGAAAATGGAAGAGTCGTCAGCCAAGCATTTATATCCCGAAGGAAGGGTAATGTTGCACTAACCTAGAAAGAAGGAGAAAGCGGGGTCTCTTGAACCAAAGAGAAAGGGTAAGGGAGTCAGTTACGAAATGGGAAGGTATTAGCACCCCAGATCGTACATCGTATCAGACGGGATCCACGCTTGCTAGCACTGTTTCAAAGGGTAAGAGTAAACTTCTGCTGAACTGGAACTGCTACTAGAAAGAGAAAGAAAAAGAATGGGAAAAATGTAGGGAAAATAAAGAGAGTGCTCGAATGGGCCCTACCCTACTGCCTACATATCTCATCAGGAATACAAATCAGAGTTGACGTAGTTCCCCTAACTATGGAGGAAAACTGTTTGTGTTTTTTTATAGCTTGAACTGCTTATGTCTATGCTTAGGTGTTGCAGGCTCGTCTAGCACGAGTGTGTTTACCATCTTGCAAAGAGAAAAGTAGGAGCAAGTTCTTTCGTTAAGAGTGAAGGAGATGATAAAAGAATTCCCGAAGGAAAAATGCTTATTGTTGGTTTGAATGCTTTTAAAAGCTTTTATGGAATTTGGCACAAGAAAGTTTATTTAAGTTCCTTTCCATGGAGTATGTACTTCTTACATCATTCCAATATGGAATGAGGAAGAATTACACCCAAGAAGGGAGAAGACCCTCAAGACTTGGTTCCAAAGATTAGGGCTCAAGCACACTAACCCATTGTACTTATTAAGTGTTTTGTATTTTGAAGTGAAGAAGTGTTTTTTTTAAGATTTTCTTTGTGAAAATTACTTCAAGTTTAGACTTGTACATCATGCTAGACAAGTTCACATTACCCTAAGATGGGATAGATACAAATGCCCCATGAAATAAGTCCATAATACAAGAAGTCACTTCAACCTTTATTAAGTCTTTTGAAGTTCTTTTGAGATGAGAGGAGAGAAAACACCAAAAGGATCTTCAAAGGTAAAATGCCTAAGGGATACTAAACCTAATGAAGTTATCATGCTTGGTTATCTTAGGTTTATGAGATATAAGATCTCTATTCTAAAGTAGAAGGAAGAAGAGAAGAATTAAAGAAAGGAAGAAGAAATGAGAAAGGATTAGAAGATAACTTACTTCCAAGATTGAAATTAAGTTGCTTCTAAAGGGGATGAGAAGAAATTATACAAATAAAACATATTAAATGCTTAAACAAACGCAAGTATGAACGTTAAAAGAGAAAGGAGAAGTTGGAGTGTGGAAACACACCCACTCTCCTTCAACTTACCAAAGCCCATGCAAGGTTAGTAAATGAAGCATGAAAGTTCAAAAGAGGGAAGATGGAAGCCAAACATGTAACACCCCGAATTCCATTATGAGTAATTGTTGCTTATTTGAGGATATATGAGGATTTTGGACAATAGGTGGTTATGTGGCCGATGCATTGTGGTGAGATTATTTTGATAATATTAATAATAAGAATAATCATATAGTATTATTCGAATTATTGATTATTATTTAAAATAATAGAAGTGGTGGTATGAAGGTTATATTGGTCATTTGTGAGTATAAGGAGTAATTTTATATAATATGAATAATTAGTTTATTATTATTATTAAAAATATATTAAAGAAAAGGGTAAGGTGGTCCTTTTGTGAAAATTATGAGGGTAAGATGGGAAAAAACATAACTGGGATAGTTTTGGTAAAAAGGATTACACGATCAGTTTTTCTTATTCTATCATGTTTTGGTGAAGTGCTGTGAAGAAAAGAAAAGGAGAAGAAGGTCAGAGTTAGGAAACTATGAATAACCCCAGAGAAGAGTGTCAATCGAAGAAATTCTCTAAGGTATGAGGAGTTTTCATAATCTATTGTAAATGTGTAGGAATTGGATTATGAGTAGATTAGGATTTTAGGAGTTTTGTGAGTTTAGATGTTTTTGATTTAGGTTGAGTTTATGAGTAAAATCTTGATGAATTAGAGTGATTAAAATGAGTTAGAATCATATAATTGATTGTGTAATTGTTGAATTGATGCTGATAGTGTTTGATTAATGCATTAGAATGATTTTTGGGTGGTTTGATGTGAAACCCGTAGTAAGATTTGGGGGTTTTGATGGTTGAAAATGCAGTCTGTATTGAATAGCAGAGAACTGCTATAAAACGTGCGTTAACTGGTTAACGCTATGGTTAACCGGTTAACACTGTTTGTGAGGCAATTTTAATTCTTTTAAAAATCTATAACTTTTAAACCGTGAGTCCAGTTCACATTCCATTTGAAGCGTCAGAAAGAGAATGTACTAAACTTTATTTTGATGGATTAAAATGAGAAAAATACAAAAAAAATTGAGAATTGAATTTTTGAAATAACCTTGTAAATTGTCTCCTAATTTTACCGGATACATGTTAATTTTACCGGATACTTGATGAGTCGAAGTGATTATAGAACTAGAGTTTTTGGTGTATTGTTATGATGAAATTGATGAATAATTGATGTTGGATTGCTGATGTGAAATGAATGATGCGAGTTATTTTGATGAATTTTTACGATGTAGCGCATCATTCCATTTCTTAACATTCACGATGAGGCTTCGACGTATTTAGCAGCTTCAATCCCATTGTGTGAATTGAAGTGTCTCGATGATTACGGTGTGCTCCCTTATGGAGGGTTGATAGTCATGTATCCATCTCACGATGAAATTGGTACCAATGCATATTGCATATCAGGATGGTTAAAATTGCATATTCTGGATGAATTCATGATTATGTTATTGTTGCTGAATTTTATTATTGATGATGTTATGATATGCTGTTCTAATTTATATATATTCCATATTCTTGTATGTTTATGATATATTATGATTACTCACCCTGCCTGCTTGGAAACGTTACCTATTTTGTGGGTAACTTGCAGATGAGAAAGAGGAGCTTTGCACTGCAAGAGGAGTTTTTCAGAGTCTCGGAGCGTACCTTAGTTTTTCTTTAGAAGTGGTTTGGAGTCAATGTGTCCTGCTCTATGTCATGTAACACAGGGATGGGTTTTTGAGATATTATTTGATTTCAGTTATATTTTTAATTGATTTCTTATTTTATGATGTTGAAGTCTTGATAAAGTATATTTTATTTATGAAATTGAAATTAATTATTTGAATTATGAAGTTTAAATTCCGTTGTGAAAAGCTTGTATGTTGTTTATGATGTTGATTAACCCGTGTTATGGGACAAGACACTGTATATTTGATGTTATGGTGAGATGTGATATCCTTCTTGTTGATTACTCTGATATTATTTTTAAATATTTGGTTTTGGGGTAGAAGGGTGTTACATTAGTGGTATCATAGCATGTCGGTCTGTCCGGCCAGTGTCGTTAATGTCGTTTATTTCCCAAGTATGTGATATGTGTGTGAAACACTGTCGGCACTTATTTGTTGGTTTCTAGTTGTTGTTTATAGAGATTATTTTAGAATTAAGTGAGGGAGAGGCTTGCCCCAGAATGTTATTAGTATGAAGAATTTGGTTCAAGTTGATGTTGGTTGCGAGAGTGCATGGTTGTGAAGGTGATGTTGTTCTGGACCGGCAGGAGTTTGGACTCCTGAATTCGTATCGGTCGGATTTGAGAAGTGCGTATATTTTAGATGGGAATTGTTTGAGAAAGAAGCTTTATTTTGACGAGAATGATAAGTTGACGGACCAAGTCAGTAGCTTTTTTTTCTTTGAGTGTAGGTGGATTAATTCGAGTAATTTTCGAAGTTGGAGGTAGAGTAAGATTCTTGGTAGAGCTTAGAAGTAAGAGCGAGAGAGATGAAACTTATGTTCATTAGTCTCAAAATTCTGGTTTTTGGCAATCTTGGAACAGCTGTCATGAGAAGTGGCGTAACTTTTTAACCGTGATATGAATTGAAGCGTTTTTGGACGTTTTGGAAAGCTTACAGAATTCCCTACAGTTTGCATATAAGATTTGCATTTGGGAGGTTTGTGATGAGGAAGAAAAGTAGGTTTTAATAGTTGGTTTGGTTGCTGATTTTGGAAAATTTTGCATGCGAGAATTGTTGACCAGTCACATTGCGAGAGGAATAATGTTTTACTCGTAAGTCAGATTCAAGCGATTCTCGAAGTTCTGGAATCTACAAGAAATTCTCTTCATTTTGAAATATAAATTCGTGTTTGGGGGGTCTGTATCGAAAGAGATAATTGTGGTTAAAGTTGAGCGACTATTGCCGAATTTTTTTGAATGATGAAAACAAGTGTGAAATATTATTAAGGATGAAATGTGGGTATTTGTGAGAGCGTAATGGTGTTGAGGAATGAATAGAGACACGATTTATATTGAATGAGGATGATTAATATGCTGATGTTGGATGATAATAATGTTGAGAGAAAGACGGATGTTTGAATTGTGCTGTTAAGAATTATAATTGGGAAGAAAGTCGTAATTGGAAGAGAACCGAATTGGACTACGCTTAATGTTTTAGTGACTCCAGTGTTATAAGAATATTTAAAGTTGTGTTGTACGAGGAGCATGCATGAAATATTGTGTATTAGATTTTGGATGTTTTGGTGTAATCGACGAAGTGAAATTATAAGTGGGTTTATTAAAGCGTGGTTTTGATTAGAACAAGGATAGTTGTTTTGGTTGCGTTGGTTCGGATATGAATTTGTGAAAGGCCGTGTTAGTATGAGTAACAATCAAGGATTCAATATGTTGGATTAGTTAGCAACAAAGAAATATGAGTTATCTTGTGGAAGCTGTTGTATCGGTGCACCTTATATTGTCATAATGATGTAGTGTGTTTAAGGTGATTTTCAAAGGATGTGTTATTTTAAGATGATAAAGTTGTAGTTGTGTTGAGGATAATTGGAAATTCATGAAATATATAAATATTTTCCAAAATTTGGAAGTTGTCGCGGTTGTATTTATGTTGAACATTTGGAGATGTTGTCTTAGGAATCTAAGTTGGAGGTATTCGGTAACTACAAGAGTAAAATACCTGTTGGAACGAAATTCAGAAAGAGTTAAATATGAGGCAGAGGTGGTGGCTTGAATTATGAAAAGATTTTGACTTTGATTTGAATTACCATCCTGGTAAGGAAAATGTAGTAGTCGATGCTTTGAGTAGGAAGTCGTGGCATATTTCAATGCTTATGGTGAGAGAGTTAGAAATGATTGAGCAATTCAAAGACATGAGCTTGCTATGTGAAACTACTACTGATAGTGTGAAATTGGGTATGTTAAAGTTGACCAGTGAGATTTTGGAAGAGATTCGTGAAGGTCAGAAATATGATTTGAAATTAGTTGATCAATTGATGTTGGTTGATCAAGGTAATGAAGGTGACTTCCGAATTGGTGAAGATGGAGTTTCGAATATTCCGGAAATTAAAAAGAGTATTTTAGAGTAAGGACATAAGAGTCGACTGAGTATTCATTTTGGCGCTATGAAGATGTATCAGGATTTACACATGTTATTTTGGTAGCCGGGTATAAAAAGAGATATTGATTTGTGTATACTTGTTTGACATGTCAGAAGTCAATGATTGAGCATCAAAAACCTTTAGGTATGATGCAACCATTGAATGTTCCTGAGTGGAAATGGGATAGTATTTCCATGGATTTTGTGAATTAGTTACCTAAGACTGCAAGGGGTAATGATTCGATTTGGGTGATTATAGATCGGTTAATTAAGTCGGCACACTTCTTGCCGATGAAGATTAACTATACTATGCAAAGGTTAGCTGAGATTTATATTGAGGAAATTGTGAAGTTGCGCGGTGTACCTTTGAGTATTGTGTCAGATAGAGATCTCTGATTTACGTTGAGTTTTAGGAAGAGTTTGAATGATGCTTTGGGTACTAAGTTGAGGATGAGTTCTGTTTATCACTCGCAAATGGATGGTCAGACAGAAAGAACAATCCAATCTCTAGAAGATTTGCTGAGAGCTTGTGTATTAGACCAAGGAGGATCTTGGGATAGTCAATTTTCGTTGGTTGAGTTTACATACAACAATCGTTTTCGTGCTAGTATTGGAATGGCTCTATATGAAGCATTGTATGGTAGACGTTGTCGTACTCCATTGTGTTGGTATGAGTCAGGAGAGAGTTTGGTGCTTGGGCCTGAGATTGTTCAAGAGACAACTAGGAAGATAAAAAAATGATTCGGGAAAGGATGAAGACGTCTCAGAGTCATCAGGAGAGTTATCATGATAAGAAGAGATAAAAACTTGAGTTCCAAGCGAGAGGATAAGATGAGGGAGTTGTACCTGACTCTGTGTAATTCAGGTAATTTCCGAGGACAAAAATTCTTTAAGTGAGGGAGAGTTGTAACACCCCAAATTCGATTATGAGTAATTGTTACTTATTTGAGGATATATGAGGATTTTGGACAATAGGTGGTTATGTGGCTGATGCATTATGGTGAGATTATTTTAATAATATTAATAATAAGAATAATCATGTAGTATTATTCGAATTATTGATTATTATTTAAAATAATAGAAGTGGGTGTATGAAGGTTATATTGGTCATTTGGGAGTATAAGGAGTATTTTTATACAATATGAATAATTAGTGTATTATTATACTATTATTATTATTAAAAATATATTAAAGAAAAGGTTAAGGTGGTCCTTTTGTGAAAATTATGAGGGTAAGATGGGAAAAGACATAACTGGGATAGTTTTGGTAAAAAGGATTACACGATCAATTTTTCTCATTCTATCGTCTTTTGGTGAAGTGCTCTGAAGAAAAGAAAAGGAGAAGAAGCACAGAGTTAGGAAACTGTGAAGAACCCCAGAGAAGAGTGTCAATCAGAGAAATTCTCTAAGGTATGGGGAGTTTTCATAATCTATTGTAAATATGTAGGAATTGGATTATGAGTAGATTAGGATTTTAGGAGTTTTGTGAGTTTATGCATTTTTGATTTAGGTTGAGTTTATGAGTAAAATCTTGATTAATTAGAGTGATTAAAATGAGTTAGAGTCATAAAATTGATTGTGTAATTGTTGTATTGATGCTGATAGTGTTTGATTGATGCATTAGAATGATTTTTGGGTGGTTTGATGTGAAACCCGTAGTGAGATTTGGGGGTTTTGATAGTTGAAAATGCAGTCTGCATTGAGTAGCAGAGAACTGCTATAAAATGTGCGTTAACCGGTTAATGCCATGGTTAACCGGTTAACACTGTTTGTGAGGCAATTTTAATTGTTTTAAAAATCCATAACTTTTAAACCGCGAGTCCGATTCGCATTCCGTTTGAAGCGTCAGAAAGAGAATGAACTAAACTTTATTTTGATGGATTAAAATGAGAAAAATGCAATAATTTTTAGAATTGAATTTTTGAAATAACCTTGTAAATTGTCTCCTAATTTTATCGGATACAAGTTAAGGCTTGATGAGTCGAAGTGATTATTTTGATGAATTAGATGAACTAGAGTTTTTGGTGTATTGTTACGATGAAATAGATGAATAATTGATGTTGGATTGCTGATGTGAAATGAATGATGCGAGTTATTTTGATGAATTTTTACGATGTAGCGCATCATTGTATTTCATAACATTCACGATGGGGCTTCGACCTATTTAGCAGCTTCAATCCCATTGTGTGGATTGAAGTGTCTCAATGATTACAGTGTGCTCCCTTGTGGAGGGTTGATGGTCATGTATCCATATCACGATGAAATTGGTACCACATGCATATTGCATATCAGGATGATTAGAATTGCATATTCTGGATGAATTCATGATTGTGTTATTGTTGCTGAATTTTATTATTGATGATGTTATGATATGTTGTTATGATTTATTTATATTCCATATTCTTTTATGTTTATGATATATTATGATTACTCACCATGCCTGCTTGGAAACGTTGCCTTTTTTGTTGGTAACTTGCAGATGAGAAAGAGTAGCTTTGCACTGCAAGAGGAGTTTTTGAGAGTATTGAAGAGTACCTTAGTTTTTCTTTAGAAGTGGTTTGGAGTCAATGTGTCCTGCTCTGTGTCATGTAACACCGGGATGGGTTTTTGAGATATTATTTGATTTCAGTTATATTTTTAATTGAGAATAATTTTTTATTTTATGATGTTGAAGTCTTGATAAAGGATATTTTATTTATGAAATTGAAATTAATGATTTGAATTATGAAGTTTAAATTCCGCTGCGAAATGCTTGTATGTTTTTCATGATGTTGATTAACCTGTGCTACGGGACTGGACACTGCATATTTGATGTTATGGTAAAATGTGATACCCTTCTTCTTTATTACTCTGATATTATTTTTAAATATTTAGTTTTGGGGTAGAAGGGTGTTACAAAACACATAAAGAACATAAATGGAATGGAAACCAAGGTAATAAAACCTTACAAGTCAGAACCACATCATAACAACACTTTAAAAGTTCAAAGAAATCAACCACAGTAGAAAAACTTACAAATAAGCACAAGAGAGATGAAAAAGTTCAAAGAAGTTTCCAAAGAAGAAGTAAGAATGCAAATTTGCACAAACATGGTTAAGGACACATGATGAACCTCAAAGTCAGAATTCAAACATCACATTTAAATGCCTAATGTCATCCTAAATGAACATACCAACATGCATGAGTTAGTTCATGGTAGAATGGGAGATGAGGAAAGAAAGGCAACCACATATTCATGTTATAAGAAACAAGTAAGGTGAAGATGAAAGTAAAAGATGCAAAGATGACATGAGATGGTCAAAGTTAGAATCATATGCATAAGATGACATATTAAATATGCACAAATGATCATGGCAAAAGCACATATCCAACAAGTTCAAACAACTTAGCAAAAATGCATAAGGATGTCACATAAGGAAATGGATGCTTCATACTGGAAATGGAATGCAAAATATCATACAAGTGTGGATGATTGGGTATGAAGTCACTAGCATATCAAGGATGCAATGTAAATGAGATGATGATATGGACATATTAGAGGCACACTATCAAGCATTAGAGGCAAAGGATTATGGCATGGAAAGAATTAGGTCAAAATCTCACACAAGATGCATCATACAAAACACAAAGTCAACACATACCAAATGGACTAAACAAAAATCAAACAAAAATTATAAGAGTATAAACACAACACACAAACCCAAACAAGAGATCTCAAATGGTGGCATGAATTCCTCTAGGCAAGTAGGATTAAGGGATGACACATAAAGATCATGCAAAGTTTCCTCAAACACAAGCAACTAAACATACATCACATGACATTCAAAAATTATGAAATCAGAACTCAAATGACCAAATCCAAATACCTATCACATGTTAAAATCTCACACAAAAATTCAGAGTGGTAGGACTTCAAACAATCAAACAAAAGTCTAGTAGGAACCATGGATCAATAGGCAAAAAAGAGGGACTAAAATGCAATAAAAGAAAGTTTTAAAATGGAAAAAAAATAATTTTATGAATTTTGAAATGTTAATGAAGGAATGCTTAAAGATTGATGTAAAAATGTTTGAGGAACTATGAGAAATAATTTCTTAAAGTTGAAGTATGAAAATAGAAACCATTTTAAAACGAAATAAAAGAAAATAAGAAAACAAAATGAAAAAATGCATGAAATCAGAAATAAAAAATGTACATAATTATTTAAATGTATTAATAATGTCCATGATTTTTTTTATAAAATATTAGGATGAACCTCAACATAAAATTTTCCAAAAATTGCAAACAAACACCCAAATCCACTCTAAATTACCTCCTGGTCTTAAATATGCAATCAAAAACATCATACAACACACCAATTGCACAAATCGAAGCAAGAAAGTTAGAATCTGGAAATTTTTAAAACCACATTATGAACATAATACATGTCCAAACTTGATTTTAAACACATCATTACACTTAGCACACTCAAATATTCGGATGCACGTAAAAAGTTCAATATCTAAGTGCATGAAAATTTCACTAACCTGAGATCTTAAAGAGCTTGAACTACTCCTAAAAACCCATCTGGCACCTGTAGATCAATCCCTAGGAACCTCTAATTGAAAAATAAATGCAACTAGAGCTTGAATATGGTCTAGATCTTGAGTTTTGAAGAAGAGAAATTCAAATTCATATCTACTGAAATCCTTGCAAGGAGCTTCAGATGATGGATGCTTTGTATTTTATGGACTTCAAGGATTCAGAATGTGAAAGAATTTTGCAAAAAGCTCTGAAGATGAGTGAGAATCGTAGAGAAGAATAAATTTGCAAAATGTGATGAAATTCAACAATGGATGGACCTCTTCTTGAACCAGAGTTATCTGGAGCTTTTATGTGACCTAATTTGGGCCTAACCACAGTTAGAGACCCAAGGGAACTGTGGTTAATCTAATTTGAAGGAACTTGCATTTTTGCATGTTGAAATGAAACTCATGATTCATATGTGCATGGGAGGTGTTATGAACTGTGGTTATGAACATTCATTGGCTTCTATTGATGTACAAATCAGAAATGAAATGAACTTGTAACTTGTGATGGCTTGGTTTTCAAGTTACAACTCAATTTGCATTTTGGCCATTTGTAATGAAAGTGAGAAATAATCAATAACATGATTATAAAGCCAATATTGCTTCAAATGAGGTGTACTTGAAATATGTAAACTGAATTAGCAAGTTAGAAGCAACAAAAGTCTTGTAGAAGACATTTTGCAAAAGTAGAAGAAATGGTTCATGTGAAAAACCCTAAAACATCACCTTTGGTCTTTTGATCATATCTTGAGCTTCACAAATGACATGGAAATGATTTATTACTTTTTGGAAAGGGGCGAGAAAGATCTTCAACTTTCATGTTTGGAAACATTTCATTTGAATCATTTTTGGTGATGGAAAGTCGGGTTGATTGTGACTTGAAAAGTTTCCAAAAATGGAAAATTCAAATTATAGGTCATTTCCAAAATTAGTAACTTTTGACCTAACTCTTGATTCTTGATGAATGATGTGAATCTTGGCCTTTTAAGACCATGTAAAGGTATGGGACCTTGAAAATCATGAATTAGACCTCAAAAAGTCATAGTTGACTTTTCTTCTTGTATAGTTGACTTTTGCTTACACCACAAGTAATTGTCTGCCTGATGAACTTCCTCAAGGAACCAATGCACCAAAATTCATCTATAGACACTTGAGAACCTGTATAAGACCATGAAAACAAATGGGAACCAAAAAACGTCAAGAGGACTCTTGCAACCAAAACCCTAGCTTGGGTTCCTTGTGTAAGAGATAAGGCACCAAGCTAGCTTCCTGATGAATTTCCCCCTTCTAGGGACTTGAACCATCATTTGAGATTATTTGAGATATAAGAGATCCTTTGAGCTTTGTTGATAGACACTTGAACTTTGTCTTTGGCTTTGGATGAAAAGAAACTTGCAAGTATTGACCACGTGCCTTATGCCTCAAGTTATGGATGTTATGCTTCAATTTCTTATGCTAAAGAATGCAATGCCATGTATGCAAATGATATGAAAATGAAATATTACATGCTATGAAATGAGAGGGAAAATTTTGGGGTGTTATAGTTGCCCCTATTCAATCATCTGTTAATCTAAAAAGAATGAGAGCATCGACTATCCGACGTTCGAGATAAACTGTGATTGAATACCAAAACAAACCGTAAAATTTGCACTCTAATGGAGAAGAAGAAAAAGGATATAAACCCAACCAAAAGAAAACTATGCTTAGAGAACTCTAATGTGGAGAAAAAAGTAACCAATGATAACAACGGAGAACTTCCCTTTTAACGACACCAGGAGACTACTGGCTTGCCACAACGACGACAAACTTGGAAACCTATCTTTTGTATGACGCCATGCGACTACTAGCTTGACACAACGATGGTGGACATAGAAACCCCGTCTTTTGTACGACGCCAGATGACTACTGGCTTGCCATAGTGATGGTGGACTTAGAAACCCTGTCTTTTGTATGACGCTAGACGACTACTAGCTTGCCAAAATGACGGTGGACTTGGTGCACTTTAGTCCGTGGGATAGACAAGCACAAGACCCATGCATCTGAGATATGCACTGTGAGATCATTTTCAAATATCTTGTGCATCTGATAAATGGTAAAAATACACTGTCAGAACCCTGCGTCTGAAGAACACACTGTAAAATTCCTTTCATGTATCATGTAACTGAATAAGTGATAACAATGCATTAATTAGAACCCTGCGTCTGAGGAACACGTTATAAGATTCTCCGAACTGCTTCGATGATAAATCCCACCGTCAGGATCCTGCGTTTGAGGAACGCGTTGTAAGACCCTCTTTACATTCCCTAAGTTGAGTTATGTGGTGATAAAATGTTGAATAGAACCCTATGTCTTAGGAACACGCTGTAAGATTCTTTTCAAATGATGCATTGCCTAGAACCACGCGTTTGAGGTACACGCTGTAAGATTCTCTTCACACTTTCTATGCATCGAACATATGGTAAACATACATTGTCAGAACCCTCTGTCTGAGGAACACGCTATACGATTCCTTTCACACCTCCTATGCGTCGGATGTGTGGTAAAAAGGAAGTCTTGATTAGAACCTTGCGTCTGAGGAACACGCGGTAAGATTCTTTCCAAGGAAAAGACGTGCCATCTACCTAATAGATAAGCATTCTATGATTGGTCCACTAAGACTGGACATTAACATCAATCCACTGAGGTTGGATCTAAGAAGGGAGTAATGACTTTGTAGAGGAGAATTTTATTTGTGAAACTCTGCTGAGGATGAGAACGTCATGATTAATATTCTGCTGAGAAATGAGACAAAGATACTCTGACAATATCTGACTCTTGCTGAGGAATGAATGATCGCTGAATCAATCTCCGAAATGTGTAAGAGGATAACAATTCATTGGAGAGAAGGATATGAAAAAATCTGTTTGCTTAGACTTATCACACTTGCAAAAAATAAACATGGGACTTCTCTAAGGGATATTTCAACAACGGGAGTGAATCCAAATCATTAAACTCTATAGGGACATGACAATCTTCAGACTTGGCTAGGGAGATGCTTTGTCAATACAATAACTGAGGAAAGAATTTTGACAATTCTGTCTCTGCGGGGATTGAGTGTATTTAGCTGGTTGCTGGGAAGACTTGCTTAGGGAAAAGATAACTCCGCTCGGGGACTATAGCTTGTTCAATTATCTCTGGAATTCTGTTGGAGAAACCACCTGCTCTAACTCAGCTGGAGAAGATTTCAATCATAAACTCCATTGAGGATGATGTATGGGAATAACCTTTCCACTAGGGATAAGAGTTGTAAGGCGTCTTTTGCTGGGGAGAAAAGATAGAAAGCATCTCTTCGTAAGAACTCTCTACTTGGGGAACACCACCCTTCTTGATACCTTGCTCTGAAAAGCATTAGAATCTATAGACTCTGATTGGGGAAAAGACTTCCACAATGCTATGTGCTGAAAAATGACGATGTCTTTCAATCTCTTGGCTGCAAACCATGCAACAGAAATGCACACCCATGCCCGGGGAATAATATGGTTTGAATTCACCATCCGATATTATTCAACATTCAAAGAAATTTTAAATGTTTTTCCCCTTCATGTTATTGTAAAGCCACCTTGTTTAAATGCAATGTTTTTTTAATCAAAAACTCAGGACATTTTTGCAAACAAAACATTTAAAATAAAGACAAAGATGAAGCTTTTTGACTGAATAATTCTTTTTATTGACATGCCTTTGAATATGCAAAGTACGTCAAGAAGAAATCCCTTAGAAAGAGGTGATCACTGTAAATTTAGAAAAGAAACAACCCTAATGGAAATGTGAAAACAACCTTCCACTGAGTTTCAATTCTGATATGACCAGTATGTCTTCAAGATTTTCCTTTATTTTGCTTTTTGAAGAGGAGGATTGAACTGATTCCTATCCTTTGGAGATTTCCAGGTTGAATGAGATGACGATGTAGTACAAATAACTCTGATCGCATTCATTCGTTTATTTCCTCTTTTGCGTGGACCGCCCTTTCGGGTTTTCAATCCATTGGGATACCCTTTTTGCCTGAGTTATTCAATCTGGATTTTCAACTCACTGGATGTACATTTTTTATCCATATCCCTAATTTTTTCCCGAGCCTTTTATTCTATTTTTGGCTCGCCAGAATTCCTTTTTTTTTGCGTGGACTCTTTATTCTGTTTTTGTCCAGCGGGTCTCTTTTATGCGAAGTATTTTCTTAACTGCATCTGAGTTGACAGGGGATGAAAAGTATTCACCATCCATGGTTATAAGCATTAAGGCCCCACCTGAGAAAACCTTCTTAACCATGTATGGACCTTCATAGTTAGGAGTCCATTTGCCCCTGTGATATGTACTTGGAGGAAGGATCCTTTTGAGCACAAGTTCACCAACCTGATACTCCCGAGGACGCACTCTCTGATTGAATGTCCGCTTCATTCTTCTATGATATAGATGACCATGACATACAACTTCCAGTCTCTTCTATTCAATCAAACTCAACTGGTTTTATCTAGCACAAACCCATTCAGCTTCTTCAAGTTCGACATCCATCATCACAATTAGTGACAGAATGTCCACTTCAACTGGTAGGACAACTTCCATACCATATACAAGTGAGAAAGGTGTTTCCCCAGTGGATGTCCTAACTGATGTTCTATACTCATTCAAAGCGAATGGTAACATCTCATGCCAATCCTTGCATGTCACCACCATTTTCAGCATAATCTTCTTAATGTTCTTATTGGTCGCTTCAACAGCGCCATTCATCTTTGGACGGTAATGAGAAGGATTATGATGTTGTATCTTGAAGTCCCGAATAATTATGTCATCATCTTGTTATTGATATTAGAATCATTATTAGTAATGATTCTCTTGGGCACTCCGTATCTGCAAATGATATCTCTCTTCAGAAACCTGGAAACCACCTGCTTGGTGATGTTGGCATAAGACGCTGCTTCAACCTATTTGGTAAAGTAATTAATAGTGACCAAAATGAAATGATGGACGTTAGAAGCAGTAAGTTCAATATTTCCAATCATATCAATGCCTTATATAGAAAAGGGTCAAGGAAAAGACATGACGTTCAACGGGCTTGGAGGCACATGCACTTTATCTGCATAAATCTGGCACTTGCGGGCATATGAGTAACAATCTGAATCCGTTTTCATCCAGTAATACCCTGATCTCAATAACTTCTTTTCCATTGCATGTCCTCCGACATGGGTACCAAAAGATCCTTCGTGCACTTCCTGCATTAACATTTCTGCTTGCTTCTTGTCCACACATCTAAGCAAGACCATGTCAAAGTTTCTCTTGTATAACACATCATTAGAATTCAAGAAGAAACTAGCAGCAAGCCTTCTCAAAGTTTTCTTGTCATTGGAAGATGCCCCAGCTGGTTATTCCTGACTCTTCAAGAAACACTTGATATCATAATACCACGGCTTGTCATCAGACACTGCATCAACAATAAACACATATGCAGGTATGCCAAGTCGAGATATGTCAATCTTGGGGACATAATTCCTTTGCAGCACTTTAATCATTGAAGACAAGGTAGTCAACGCATCAACAAACTAGTTTTCCTCACGTGGTATGTAATGCAGCTTTACTGTTGTAAAGAACATTAACATTCTTCTCACATAATCCAGGTATGGAATTAAGTAAGGTTGGTGAGTATACCACTCACGGTAATCTGGTTAATCACGAGAGTTGAATATCCAAATATATCGAGGGTCTTAATCCTTAGATTAATTGCCTCCTCTATTCCCATGATAAAAGCCTCGTATTTTGCTTCATTGTTGGTACAACCAAAAGTTAATCTGGTAGCGAAGGGAAAATGAACACCATCAAGAGTAATAAGTACGACAACAACTCCACGACCATTCATATTGACCGCCCCATCAAACATCACACTCCGAGATTGGTTCCTCGTAATCTTTAGCTTTGAGGTACATGATGTCCTCATAAGGGAAATCAAAACGCATTGGCTGATAACAATCAAGAGGTTGCTGTGCAAGATAGTTTGAAAGAATACTTCCTTTGATGGCTTTCTGGGAAGTGTATTGTATGTCATATTTAGTCAGCACCATCTGCCAACGGGTAACTCTTCCGGTTAACACTAGTTTCTCAAATATGTACTTGATAAGATCCATCTTTGAAATCAACAAAGTTGTATGGGTGAGCATGTATTGTTAATCTCTTAGCAACCTATCAAAGTGCACAACATGTCTTCTCAAGCATTGAGTACCTTGATTCATAGTCATTAAATTTCTTGCTCAGGTAGTAGATGGCATGTTCTTTTCTACCCGTCTCATCGTGTTGAACGAGAATAAAACCCATAGACCATTCAAGTACTATAAGATACATGATGAGTGGCCTCCATGGAATTGGAGTCATGAGAATAGGAGTTTCCTGTAAATACTCTTTTATTTTTTTGAAAGCCCTTTGGCAATCCTCATTCCACCTGGCCGCTTGTTCTTTTCTTAGAAATTTGAATATTGGCTCACAAGTGGCAGTGATGTGAGATATGAACCGTGCAATGCAGTTCAATCTACCCAGGAAACCACAAACTTCGTTTTCAGTTTTCGGTGCAGGCATGTCTTATATTGCTTTTAATTTAGCAGGATCAACCTCTATTCCTTTTTGACTCACTTTGAAACCCAACAATTTACCGGACTGCACTCTGAAAGTGCACTGTGTTATCAACCAATACATCAATGTGAGGTAATGGAAATTCATCTTTCGGGCTTGCTCGATTAAGATCCTGGTAATCAACGCACATGCAGACCTTGCCGTCCTTCTTTGGTACAAATAAAATGTTAGCTACCCAAGGTGGATAACTAGTTACGACAAGAAATCCAACATCCCATTGCTTCTGAACTTCCTCTTTAATCTTCATAGCCATGTCAGGATGAGTTTTGCGAAGCTTCTACTTGAATGGCAAAAATTCTTCTCTTAATGGCAGCTTATGCATAAGAATGTCAATATCTAAACCTGGCATATCTTGATATGACCAAGCAAAGGTATCAACATACTCACGTAACATACCAATCGACTCTTCTTTCACACTGACCTACAGACTGGCCCCAATCTTTATCTCTTTTTTAGCATCCTCGGACCCAATATTGATGACCTCAATTTCCTCCTGATGAGGCTGAATAACCCTTTCCTCTTGTCTCAATAACCTAGCTAATTCTTCAGGGAGTTCACATTTTTCCTGAATCCCTTTATCAACTTGATATATTGGATTATTAAAGTCATACTTGGCCATAGCAGGACTGTTATCAGTGAAATCCGGGTGATTAAATCTGTACAAGTGATGTGCTTTATTTTAGAATTCCTTTTTTTATGAAAGAAGAAAAAGAAAATAAACATTGCCATTTTATTATTTTTTGTGAAAAACTTAAAAATGAAAGAATGGGAACACAATTTTGAATGAAAAACGTCCTTTATTGATGATAAAGTAAACTTGCAAATATGCAAAGGGTGGCCCCACAAATGGATCCATACACCTTGGGCATAGTGTAGGACTTGACATGCAAATGAAAATGAGAAAAACATAGAAAATTACTCTGTTTGAAGAGTAACTTGGATGATATCTCCTGCAAACCAATTGTTCATCTCCTCTCTGGGGATACGTGGGTGCACCCAGTTGTCCAAGTCGCAGTCATTGTCAATTTCTTCCCCTATAGAAGCACACATCTGGTTGGGATCAATGATACCTCCCCCGGAGAATGTAATCGATCCTTTTTTTTCTGAAGAAGCTGCTTGACCCGGTTGATAGCCTATTCCGTACATATCTTATTTCCTTTCCACCGCAACCACTTTGCCCCAGCCTTGCACATTGCCTGCTTGAACTACTTCCAAAGCTTGTCTATAAGACGCTATGAAAGTACCCACTTATTCATTACCTTGAACAACTGAATTAGGAGAGACTTCACTAACATTAACAGCTTCAAAGGCTTGGCATAGCATTTCTTGAATCTCACCTTCCATTTCCACATACTTAAATATAGACAAATGGCTCACAAAGATATCTTCCTCCTGTCGTAGCTCAAAAAATACGATCCTCACGAAAGACGATGAAAAATAAACAACAGAGTCACCACCTAATCCTATTTATTCTAACGAAAGAAAAGGAAGATATAGATAAAACATAAAAAGGAAATAACTTGGTTGTTGAAGCAAATTCTAGGTCAGGGAGTTTGCTACGCAAGAGGAATGTATTAGCAACTCTTATGTCCGCTATACTCAACGGGAACCTCTTAGTCTAGTTTGCGATCAAGTGTTAACTTATGCTAATGTCTTCTTAAGGGTAAACGACACGTTATGGAAAATGGGTGGTTTTGTTCCTAGGGTGCTCGACAAGGATTGAGATCCTCGTGCTGACGTATTCCCTCGTGTAATGGGAAAGTCAGAGCTCCTTAGTTCGTGGTACTACATTTGGTTGGTGTTTTTTAGTAGCGTCAATTGTTCACACACGAGTAAGGGAACTCGCACCCGAACAATTGAAAACACATCAAAGCCTTGATGCCCTTCTTTTTTGTATTTAAAGAAGTGTTTCGATAGTTGTTAAGTATTTTTATTTGAATTGAGAAAAATATTGATGTTAAGGTTCGTTGGTTTTTTTTATAGGTGTCAATTGTTCACACACGAGTAAGGGAACTCGCACCCGAACAATTGAAAACACATCAAAGACTTGACGCCCTTCTTTACACCTTTTAAATAAATGTTTGATTGTTGTTAATAAAGAACTCGACGTTGGATCGAGGTTTTGAATTGCATATTAAAAGTTTACGATAAATGGTATGAAGAACCTAATGGACTGGGTTAAGGTAGATGGAGAGGCACGATGCGCTCGACTTTTAGAATTGGTTACGAGGCATGATGTGCTTGACTTTGAAAATGTTGAAACTTGATATGTGGATAAAGTAAGCTAAATGCTAGCTATGGAAAACTAGCACGATGCGTTGATTAATTTAAGTTGAAAAAGTTGAGAAATTTTTTTGAAGTTTAAGGTTGTGCAGATGGTGATCATGGAACAATCGACTTATGTGTGTGTATGAAGTTTGTAGAAGCATTTACTTGGCGTTGGACTAAAAAATTTAATTATCTTTAAAACAATAGCCTTAATGTGCATGTATTCATTTTTACTTAACAAATTATGGTCATAATGCGGAAGTAGATCACACAAACAAAGCATATCATAAGCATTACACCAAATAATAATTGAGGTTCATCAAGCAAGCTCGCAAACGAGATCAACAAAAATTATGCATGCAATCACAAATCTTGCCTAGCTATTTTAACTACCCATGCAAAAACGGAATAACCCAAGTGCTAACATGAATAAAAACAACAATTATATCAAGACTTTATTTAATCAATTTTCTATAGAAAATAATGGTTATGATTCTTTTGACATATTAATAAAAATTATAAGAAAACGCACAAAGAAATCATAACCATATAAACAATTAGGCCATCAATTAATAAGAAATGGGAAACTTTTATTTCCAGAATAAAATGGACTTGGATTAGAAAAGAAAAACAATTAGCACCCATGGCCCAACTACTTATGTCCTTTGGAAAGCATAATGGGTTCAATCAACTCAGTAGAGGCAACTCATAAATTGAGACTGACTGCTACAAGCCTACAACTGACCTATGTAAAGGATGCATATGACTACAATCACATGTGAAAACAAGAGATCATCACATATTCTGACGAAGAAACCAAAAGGCGTAAACTTTGCTACACATGTGTCCATTCAAGACACTTGGAAGACCATAAAGGCAACAACACCAGGCAGCGTGCAATTAAAATTGAGAAAATACCCACATTAAAACTCCTCTTTAAAATAAATGGATTAAAAAGGAAAACTCTTAACTATTTATGACCCTTAAAACGATAACAAGCAAAAATCCCACTAAACAAATACCTTGGGCAGTGAAACACACATTATCATCTTTTTTTAAAGGCATCGCTAAAGAAGAAAAAAAAGCATCACATTCACGTTTCAAAATGAACGAAAAAAAATGAGAACAGGGATCCTTCCTCGACTTTGCATCGGCACAACTCAGTTGGGTTTTCTCTTCAGAAAAGAAAAATCCAACTTCATCATATCATCGTTATCATCCCGAAGCACCAAACAAAAATCACACAAAAAGGAAACCATCCTCAAATCGTGAAAGTCCAAGCCCCAAATGCAAGTTTGACAAATAACTCATCAACCCGTGAAGGCAACACAGAACGTAAGCTCAATAACAACAACGGAACGAATCAAGCATAAAGATAGAAAAATGATTTTTAACTTCTCTGAATGTTCTCAGAGGGACGATTCCTCTCCAGGTATTTCACTGATTTTTGTCTTTTTTGTTCACGCACTCTCTTCTTTTCTTCTTCACCGCCGATCCTGTATTATTATTATGAGTGTGCGAAAGGCTGAGCTCAAGATTGTTGAGCTTCAATGTGAATACTCAACAATCTGGGCATGAGACTAGAGCTTTAGTAAAGTTTATGGTTTCGTGGAGCGATTTCAACAGAACGACGCTAAGGTTTTTTCTTCTTTGTGTTTTCAAGTGTCTACTAGGGTTTTTCCTCATGGTTGATGGCTAGGTTTTTTTGCAGGTGTTCCTTTTTTTCTGTGCCAATGATTCGCCTTTTTATAGTGGAAATACTTTGCATGAAATTCGTGTGAGGCTGGGGATTTGTAGAGAAAAATCGTGTGAATGAGCTGTAATTCCGTTAGAATCCTTTTGCAATGTGATTTGTTGTGGGGACCAATTGTTGTGACTCACCATTTGTTTCTGTCTGTAGCAAACTTCTAGAATGGATTGTGGTCCCTCTGATTGTATTAGATTTTTACCGTTGTAAACATTTTTATTTGGATTTTTTTACTGCTACGAATTTGGTATGAATTGTGAATCATGTATTCTCTCTGAATTTTCTTTGCTAGACAACTCTGTTTTGTTCATATGATATTTGTTGTTCCTCACATAAGTATGTCTGCTGCAATTCCCTGTGTTTACCTTTAATGATTCTTTGATATTGCTTGTGATGATGAATTGGTCTTCTAATATTCATCGGCTTATAGGACTTGCTTGTTACTAATCATTCACGTTTATTTCTTCTTTCATGTGCAAATATTTTGCGCAATCTTGGTACAAACTTGGCATAATGATCAAAGGAGGAGAGACCGTGGATGTTAACTTCATGGGACTGGTGCAACACTTCTTTCAGGGCTTGTAGGATTGCTCTTGTCATTTGGGAATATGAATGGTGATTAATTCTCAATGGTAATGCTTCCATATGACCATAACCTTGTTGATTGTGTTAGGTGCTAAGAGTTTTTCTTACAAGATGAAAGCTGCAAAAAATCTTACAGTGATGAAACTTGCAATTCATTTTTAGATTCTTCCTTGTATGGTTATACTGCCCTGTCTCATGGCATTGGCACAATCTTGAATGACTCCATTGTCACAATCTTAAATGTAATGCACTAAGCTCTGAGTTTTTTTTGTATCCATGTTGAATGACTCCATTGTCTGTAATGGCTTTGCTGCAACTCTCTTTTTCCTTGTTGCTATGAAGAAAATTCACTTGTTTGTTCTTTCTTTCTCTTTCATGTACAATTTGAAGTTGTCTGGTATGAAGAAACTAGATACAGTAGAATATGTTTGGTGACGACAATGGCTTTTTGCCATGATTGGAATTGGGATCCTTGGTGTGTATGCTTGATGGCGTGTGAGATAACTTGAAAGAAAGGAGGACCGCTTAGAAACATGAATTTTTAAAGTTGTAATCTTGAAGTTTAGGCTTGTTTTACCTTGTAGCTTGACTTGTAACCTCGTTCTTTTTGTAACAATATTTGTAATCTCATGATTTTGCAACTTTTTGAATTCAATCAAATGGAAGCTTCTTGTAATGGTGCCTTTGCAATCAATTTAGGATTTGCAACTAGAAATTTGCATCAAATTTGTACTTTGAGATTCCATCATTTTGTACATTCTTACCTTTAGTGTCATATGACATGTCTTGAAAACAACTCGAACACTCTTACAAGGACTTTGAAGTTTTAATCCATTAACCATCCTTTGGTTTTGAACTTTTTGAAACCCTTTGGACAATCCCGAACCTCTATAAAAATGAATTTAATTCTTCAATGTGCCTTATTTCTTACCTGCCTCCATGAGCTTACTTGCAATATTACATTATTTTGTGTATCAATCAAAATATATGAATATGGCATGCCAAGATAATAGTGCCTCACTTGAAGTCTAAAATTTAAACTTTTCAAACAACTTCCCCTTGAATAAAACCTTTTGCACCTAATTTTCAACACTAAGAGAAAATGATAATGCTAGCTCCACACAACACAATAAATCCACCTTGGATTTCCTTCGTGAATAAGGCTATCCTTTTTTATTAATCCAAAATCATAGGAGTCACGACATGAGGCCAATAGATTCTCTAAAGAAGGAGCTCTTGATCTTAGGAATACCTAGAATAAAAAAACAAAAGAGGTAGGACAAATTTGGGGTATGAAAAATGCCCATATCTAATTGCCTTGAACCCGAGAAAGTGAACTGCAACATGGCGTTCAATATTAAGGTAAGAGTCAATTAAATATAAGAAAACCCTAAAATTTGTCCAACAAGAAAGAAAATATAATGCACTAATAAGAGATATGAGGATGGGATGGTAGATTGCACAAAATGTCTGAGATTCTTTGAATTACCAAAGCAATATCTCAATTTATAAGTGAAATTCTCCAGTTTGCACAAAGCAGTACCTTATCAACTTAAGGTACTTTGGCGACTATTAAAGTGACTTAACAAATAAATGAGACCCTACGCATCACATGAAATATTCCCTTCAAATCTAAGGCTTTTTAAGGATGTTTAGAGCCTTATCTTTGATTGGGGTAGTAAGCTTCTAATAACCAATGAAACAATATCTTATTGATTGATACATTCCAACACATGGAATAATACCTCAATCGCACTTAAGATTCTACAAGGGTACTATAGAAACATTTCCAAATGAAGTATAAGATTTTCTAGATCAAGCATAACAGTCCCTTATAAAGGTTCTCCGGTGATACTAGAATAATATCTCTACCACAACATGAGATTCTTTGGGTCTTGCGAAGTAGTTCCTTATCAATTAAGGCTCTTCGGAGAATGCCAAAGCAGTATCTCGAACAAATGATATTCTCTAATCCAAGCAAAGTAGTTCCTTAACAATAAAGGCTCTTTAAGGATAGTTAGAGCAGTATCTCGAACAAATGGTACAAGATTTTAAAGGTCAAGTGAAGCAGTCCCCTTCGAGGGTTCTTCGGTGATACTAGAACAATATCTTTACCACAATATGAGATTCTTTGGTTCTTGCGAAGTAGTTCCTTACCAATTAAGGCTCTTCGGAGAATTCCAAAACAATATCTCGAACAAATGAGATTCTCTGATCCAAGCAAAGCAGTTCCTTAACAATAAAGGTTCTTTGGGGATACATAGAGCAATATCTCTAACACATGGTACACAATTTTCTAGGTCAAGCGAAGCAATCCCTTTCAAGGGTTCTTCAGTGATACTAGAACATTATCTTTACCAAACATGAGATTCTTTAGGTCTTGCAAAACAGTTCCTTATCAATTAAGGCTCTTCGGATAATGCCAAAGCAGTATCTCGAACATATGAGATTCTCTAATCCAAGCAAAGCAGTTCCTTAACAATAAAGGCTCTTTGGGGATGCATAGAGTAATATCTTTAACATAAGGTACAAGATTTTCTAGGTCATACGAAGTAGTCCCTTACAAACGTTCTCCGATGATACTAGAACAGTTTCCTTACCAAACATGAGATTCTTTGGGTCTTGCAAAGCAATACCTTATCAATTAAGGTTCTTCGGAGAATGCCAAAGCAATATCTCGAACAAATGAGATTCTCTAATCCAAGTAAAGCAGTTCCTTAATAATAAAGGCTCTTTGGGGATACTTAGAGAAGTATCTCTAAGACATGGTACAAGATTTTATAGGTCAAGCGAAGCAGTCCCCTTCAAGGGTTCTTCGGTGATACTAGAACAATATCTTTACCAAACATGAGATTCTTTGGGTCTTGCGGAGCAGTTCCTTATTAATTAAGGCTCTTCGGAAAATACCAAAACAATATCTCGATCAAATATCTGTTAGGGGAAACAAATCAATAAGAATTCCTTTTCGGAGGAATAAAGTTGGCTTAGAAAGAGGATTGTCCATGACGTAAATCAATCCTGGATCTTGTTATGTTATGTTTGATAATGATGTTGTGCATTGCATGATGCACAGTGTTACATAAGAAAACATGATTATTAGGAAATGTTGATGTAAATGATTTTTATGTTGATGATTAATATGATTGTGTTAGATGACATTCATGTTTTTGGGCAGGAATGCTATGCATGATGCATGTCATGCATGTGACAATGAAAATAATTGGGTATGTTGGATATAGGTCTCCTTTTTTAGGGTGAGAACCTTTCGGGGTCACTAGGGATTTTATTTAGGAAATTTCAAGTGAAATTGGACTTTTGCCTTTTAATGGTTGCCAACGAAATTGGACTTTGGCTTTTATGAAGGATGCCAACATGGTGGACTTTAGGTTTTATGAAGGATGATAACATGGTGGACTTTGGATGCCAAACACAGTTGGAATTTTGAGATGTTCCAAACACGGTTGGACTTTTGGTCTTATATTGGTTGCCAACGGGATTAGACTTTGGGTTTTATGAAGGATGCCAACACGGTGGACTTTAGGTTTTATGAAGGATGCCAACATGGTGGACTTTTGGTCTTATACTGGTTGCCACCCTAGTGGACTTTTGGGAATTAGGAGAGTGCCAATGAAATTGGACTTTAGCCTTTTTGTGGTTGCCAATAAACATTATACTTTAGTTTTTGGTGGAAGTATTGACTTCTCGACACTTGGAATCTGACGATGCTCTAATCGGAGGATGGATGCGACCATTTTTGGTGCCTCATGTCTGATCCCTTGTTGAAGTTGTAAGATGCTAAGAAAACTTCAACTTATTTGACTGATATGCGAAGATTAACTACAATTGAGCATAGCGACATAATCAATGCATGTTGATTATGCTTTTGCTCAGCCCTAAGACATCTTGTCAAGACATGATGATGTGGTAGCATGATCTTTCGACTCCCATTGTGAACTTAACAGTTACCAGTGTCTGGCGCAACCTGCTTGATCAATATGAAGGGAAATTGTTCTTTTGCCACTTGCTTACCCTAGTCTGTAGAGACTTTGAATGAATTCACTTCAAATGGAAGCCTTGGGAATGATTGTAGCATATCATGGACCGATACAAATTTCCCCAATATCTGGATCTCATGGGGAGCTTCCCCTGTCTGAGCCTTCGAAAGGACTTGCCCCGAATTAGCTGATGACTTGAGTAATTTTCCCCAAATAAGGCTGATAGCTGAAATAGTCTTCCTCCATGATCCCCTGATTCTTGGAGATTCAATTTATGACCAACCAATTTTCAAGTTAACACAATCATTGAATGCCATGCCCCTGATTCATAGGATTAGGAGTGATCTTGATTCGAGTCAACACCAATGAGTGGTCAAGTTCCTATTTGACTTTTCCTTGTTTGGAATTTCTTTAGATGCCAAGTACTGGCTTGCAATTAAAATTTGTTTGTTCAGCAATGGTAATTTTAATGCAATATTCATGCGAGTTTTGAAAATAATCATTTATTTAAATGATGTGACAATGTGTGACGAATGGATCGATTGTCCAAACGTAGTGCTAGTGATTTGTAATACAACAAGGGGAAGATTAGGAAATATTTTAGGAGTCAGTTTACACAACCTTGTTGTAGTACACTTTCAGAATAAACCCTGCCTTAATTAGGTCTTTTGAGGGTTGTAACATGGTCTGGTTTACGGTTGTTGAAACAAAGGATATAGGCTTAAAGATTTTTGTACCCACCCCTCTTCGTGATGTTCTCCAGTCCAATGTTCAGCTAAATGACACACGCATTTGTCTCTTAAGAGAGCTTTAAGGTGTAATGATGATTCAAGACTTTCTTGAAATGGCACTCACCTTATTCGATTCTTTTTCTTGAATGTCAGTGACCCTTTTGGTTTTGGATAGCATGGTCACTGATCTTTGTTTTATCTTTGCTGGAGGATTTGAGGACCTTTTTTTTTTGTTTTTTTTATTGATCCCTAATTTTTGCATGGACTGTTTTTTGAGATTTTAGTCCATCGGGATTTGCCCTAGTTTTTGCCTAAGTCTCCTATTTGGATGTTCAACTTAGCGGGATTTTTCTATTATTTTTGTTTTTGTTTTTTTACTGAAGGATTGTGACTGCCAAGTCATTGGTTATGGATGATTCCCAGATAGAATGTTTCACCTTGTAGTTTGGATGCGTAGTTAGGTTAATTGAACACTACCCTGCCCTGGGTTAAACGTGAGGGTTTTGAATAACCGAAAGAAACTCCTACTTCTAGGGATTTGAAACAATGCCTGTACATTGTCAGCAAGGTTCTTTCCGAAAGCATATTCATCAGAAATTATGGGTATTTCTTTTTCGTCATCCTCCCTCAAATATTTTCTAAAACAACAATGTGATAACGGGAGTGAAATGTTTTTGATTTAATTTCAATAAGTGAGAAAAAATGAGTGAATGCGAATGGATGGATTAGTTCAAAACATGCATGTTCATTTCATTAATATTACCATTAAAGACAACGGTTCTTATTTAAAGGCAAGTAGCACTTAACAAAAAAGAAACTAAAAATGCAAAGAAAGCATATGGGCTAAAGCATGCCAGTGTTGAGGAATTGAGCTTTGGGAGATCTCTCATGAGTCTTCGAACTCGATCAGTCGGGAAGCATGACACACATAACCAAATTCCCTTATGAAAAGGATATGTACCCCGGGTCCATCAACAGTTGTACTCTGGCTTGGAAAGTTTTGCAATCTTTAGTTGAGTGTCTCATCGATCCAGCATTAATATCCATATCTCTCATGAGGATCGTACCCGGGTGGGCATGGCTTGGGTAATGGCTTGAGAGGCTTGGGCTCCGCCAGTGAATTTCATATCAAATATGGTAGAAGCTGGTTGTACGTCATAGGAATTGGATGAAGAATAACATTTCTTCTTACGAAACTTCTGCTGATTCTGATGCTGACTCTGAAATCCTCGGCCACAAGTTCGATGGGAATCATTTTTGAAACTATTCTCAACAACTTCTTCCATAGCCTAGACTGAAGTATCCACATGACCAATTGGAGGAATGTTGATCTGCATGAATTGAGGTGTAAATCAGATAAACTTAGACTCAATCAGATCTTGAATTCTATTCTTGAGATGTTGTCAATCATCAGTTGAATAACCGGGTGCGTTGTAACATCCCGATTTTAGTAATTATTTATTTATTTATATTAATTACGTAATTGTGTGATTGTGTGCCTAATTGAATTATTTGACTTGTTTGATCTAATTGACTTATTGGATTTATTTGAATTAATTAATTTAATTTAATTATGTGATTTAATTTAATTAATTGAATTATTTATTTTATTTGAAATAATTGATATAAGTGAATTAATTGATTTACTTTATTTATTGAAAATTAATTGATTTAATTGATTTATTTTATTTGGTGAAATAAAATAGAATAGTAAGAAAACTAATTGGGCCAATAGTGGGTGTGTGATTAGTGAGTAAGTAGATTGTAAGCCCAATAAGAAAATATAATGTTTATGAGGAAGAGTTAGGTTTTAAAAAAAAATTAGAAAGAGTAGAAAGAATAGAAGTTGGAAGAGGGAAAAGGAGGCTAGAAGGGAAAAGAGGAGAAGAAGAGAAATCAAGAACAAGGACTCAAAATCAAAGGTAAGGGTGAGTTTTTATTAAATTATTTGGAATTGTTAGATAATATATAATGGGTAGAAATATGGTTAGGGTAAGATCCCAAATTTCATGAATTTAGAATTTTTAGGTTTTACTTAAAATTTTGATTTGATTGTGTTTGAAGTTGATATATTGGTATATTATAGAGACCCATTTATAATTAGGAAGAATTATTTGAAAATTGATTTTCTATTGGAACTGAAACATATCGCTAATTTATTATAGTTGAATGATTCACCTCACTGTAGAATATGGGGTGGGTAGCGATATACTGGATGAAATCCTGTAGCTCCCTTTTTGCGCAGTATGTGTAGGTATGTGGTCATATTGTGTGATGCTACTTATTATTAGTTACTTTAATAAATTAGAAGACTATTAGGAGAGGGATGGTGAGTTAAAGAATTAAATAATAAACATGATGATGATCATGATATACATCACATAATGGTGATAGTAGTATCAAGTCATGTATGTGACTAAGTGTTTTGGAATAAAGTATCTTAGTGAATTCTTTTATGAGGAACTTTAGTAAGAAGTAAATAAGACATATCAGATTACTACAACCACATGATTTTATTAATAAATAGGAGCTAGAATGATAGCATGAGGTACATTGATGATGATACTTGTTCATGATTTAGCGCAGGAAGATACAGAAGACATTCATGAGTAGTAGTTATACCCACTTAATATCACCTTATTTAGAAATAGAAAAGTGATATTAATTTTATATATGTATAATAGATATTGTACTAATGTTGTTACTGTAACAGTATTAAGTTAACTTGAAAATATATTAATGGAAGATTTTCTTTAGTTAATTATGTATCCCAATATATATAGATTAATAATGTAATACCTTTAATTAATTAATGATATTTTATTTTAGATAGTATTTTAGTATCTAATTTAATTATTCATGATTGATTAATTAACTTTTTTTTTATATTAATCGGTGATGTGTGGTTGCTAATCGAGATCGAATTGTGTTGATATCTTGCGTATCATTTGCTAAGTGTGTGACAATACTGGAATAATAAATATTGGGATTTGAAAATATGTCATATGTGCAATTGTGTGATAATTCGAATGTGATGAATTATTGAAATATGCATGAGTATTAAGATTAGAGAACGGTCTTAATTGCATATGGTGATTGTAATTGCACATGCATCATTTGTATCAAGAGGCACGTTTGCTAGTTCTGTGGGAGCTAGTGACTTGTCCCAAACCTAGAGGACGGGTTTGAAAGCTTAGAGGACGGACTTTTGATGTGTTATCGGTCTAGAGGACGGACCCGGTTTAAATGTAAAAACCGAAAAATGATAATAAGAGATTGGTACCACATGCATGAGTTGCATTTGAGTCTTGCATTGAGTCTCATTGTGTCTATGGTTACAATGTGAGATTATATGTGTTATGTGAATTGTTGAATTGGTGAATTATGGATTTGTGAGTATGTACTTGTTAATAGTATGACTACTTAAGTGATATTATGTTGATGAAACTTTTGAAGTGTGAGAATAATTGTGGTTATGCTTGTACACCTTAATTTATATATTATCTTATGATTTCAGTAATTATGTGAATTCTCACCCTTCTGTTGGAATGATGTTTTATACGACATCGCTCAGGTACTGAAGATTAGAGTTGCTTCTAGCAAGAGAGTAGCTGATGGAGTAACCTATTTTAGTTTCATATTTATTTTGGGTCGAGTCGTGCTCTGATCATGTAACACTGGGAATGTTTGATTCATGTCTTAAGAGATACAATTGTATACTCTATCTATTTTGTTAATTGAATTTGAATTTTATGGTGAAGTGGCTTTTATGCCCAAGTTGATTTAATGAATGAAGTTTATTTGAGACTTGAATGTCATGAGATTCTTAATAAAAGTGATCCGCTGCTACATACTAATGTGAAAGTATATGAAAGCATGAATTTATTTCAAGTGTTATTGAGCATGACAGGTGTATGTGTGATGTTTTGAATTATGTGTGACATCCTTGTTTGATATGCATGATAATTACTCTGATTATTTATATATTTTCCGCGGGGTTTAGAAGGGTGTTACATTAGTGGTATCAGAGCAAAGTCGTTCAGTTGACCAAGTTGTCTGTGTGTTTATTTTGTGTTCCATTATTGGTATTGTTGTTCTAATGAAGATTTTATTGTGGAATCAAAGAACAATGGCTACAGGTAGGAATGATAGAGCACTTGCTGAAGCTTTGGCGTTGTTGGCTGGAGCGATTAGGCAGATTCCTCAAGTCAATGTGAATGCTGTGAACAACACTGATGATGAGTTTCGTGCATTGGGAAAGTTTCAGAGGAACAACCCACCAAAGTTCATGGGAAGGCATGAACCCGACAAAGCACAAGAATGGTTGGATGCAATTGAAAAGATATTTCGAGTTATGAGTTGTTCAGATGCGCAAAAGGTGCAGTTTGGCACCCACATGCTTGAGAAGGAAGCTGAGCACTGGTGGGGTAACACTCGTCGAAGATTTGAAGAAGACGAAGTTGAGATTACTTGGGCTATTTTTAGAGAGGCATTTCTTGAGAGGTACTTTCCGGAAGATGTACGTGGAAAGAAGGAAATTGAGTTTCTTGAATTGAAGCAAGGTAACTTAACTGTGGCTGAGTATGCAGCAAGATTTGAAGAGTTGATTCAATTTTGTCCTCACTACAACACTACTAATGCTGAGAGATCCAAATGTCTTAAGTATGTGAATGGTTTGAGACCTGAAATCAAGCAAGCCATTGGTTATCAAGAGATTAGACGATATTCTGATTTGGTGAACAAGAGTAGGATCTATGATGAAGATAGTAGGGCTCGATCAGCTCACTACAAAAGTATGGCTAATAAGAAAGGAAAAGGCCAATTCATAGGGAAACCGTATGTGACATCTGGTGACAAAGGGAAGCAGAAAGCTAGTTATGGAAAGAAGTTGAGGGAGGGAGGAGCTTCCACTCCAGTGAGGTGTTATCAATGTGGTGATGAAGGACATCGTGCTTCTGAATGCACAAGTGTTGAGAAGAAATGTTTCAAGTGTGGCAAGCCTGGCCACAAGGCTTTAGAGTGCAGGAGTGGTGCGAGTGTGACTTGCTACAATTGTGGTGAGCAAGGGCACATTAGTACCAAGTGTGACAAACCAAAGAAGGCTCAAACGAAAGGGAAAGTGTTTGCTCTGTCTGGATTTGAGACGACTAGTGAAGATCGATTGATCAGAGGTACGTGATTCATTAATGGTATACCTTTGATAGCTATAATTGATACTGGAGCTACACATTCTTTTATTTCTTTGGATTGTGTTAAAAGATTGAATCTTGAGTTGTCTGTTATGGGTGGTAGTATGGTTATTGATACTCCTGCTATGGGTTCAGTAACTACCCCATATGTGTGTTTGAATTGCCCGTTGAGTATTTTTGGTAAAGACTTTGGCGTTGATTTAGTGTGTCTTAAGTTAGATCAACTTGATGTTATTCTTGGCATGAATTGGTTGGAGTTCAACCATGTCTATATTAATTGTTTTGATAAGTCAATTGTTTTTCTTAAACCTGAGGATGAAGGAGACTTATTTATGTCTGCCAAGCAAGTGAATGTGTTAGTGCAAGATGGTGCCGAGATGTTTATGTTGTTGGCAAATTTGAGTATTGAGGAAAGTGGAGAAGTTGGTGCTTTGCCAATTGTTTGTGATTTTCCAGAAGTTTTTCCTGATGAGATAAGTGATTTACCGCCGGAACGCGAGGTGGAGTTTTCGATCGACTTAGTTCCTGGAACTAGTCCGGTATCAATGGCTCCATATCGTATGTCTGCATCGGAGTTGAAAGAGTTGAAGAGTCAACTTGAAGATCTACTTGAGAAGAGGTTTATTCTTCCGAGTGTGTCACCGTGGGGTGCACCTGTTTTGCTGGTTAAGAAGAAAGAAGGTACTATGAGGCTTTATGTGGATTACCGACAATTGAACAAGGTAACTATCAAGAATAAGTATCCACTTCCGAGAATTGATGATTTGATGGATCAGTTGGTTGGTGCGAGTGTGTTCAGTAAGATTGATTTGAGATCTGGGTATCATCAAATTCGTGTGAAGGCTGAAGACATTCAAAAGACCGCTTTTAGAACAAGATATGGTCATTATGAGTATTCTGTGATGCCATTTGGTGTGACAAATGCACCAGGTGTATTTATGGAGTACATGAATAGGATTTTCCATCCGTATTTGGACAAGTTTGTGGTTGTTTTCATTGATGATATTTTGATATATTCTAAGAGTGGAGAGGATCATGTCGAACATCTGAAAATTGTGTTATCTGTGTTGAAGGAGAAACAGTTGTATGCTAAACTTTCTAAGTGCGATTTTTGGTTGAAGGAAGTGAGTTTCCTTGGTCATGTGATTTCAAGTAAAGGAATTGCAGTTGATTCATCGAAGGTTGAAGCTGTATCGCAATGGGAAACTCCAAAATCAGTTTTGGAGATTCGAAGTTTTCTTGGTTTGGCAGGTTATTATCGGAAATTTATTGAAGGATTCTCTAAGTTATCTTTGCCATTGACGCAGTTGACTAGAAAGGGTCAAGCTTTTATTTGGGATATAAAGTGTGAAGAAAGTTTTCAAGAGCTTAAGAGGAAGTTGACGACAGCTCCAGTTTTGATTTTGCCGAATCCGGAAGAACCATTTGTTGTGTATTGTGATGCTTCGTTGATGGGTTTGGGAGGTGTATTAATGCAAAATCAGCAAGTTGTAGCTTATGCTTCAAGGCAACTTAAAGTGCATGAGAGAAATTATCCGACGCATGACTTAGAGTTAGCCGCTGTTGTGTTTGTGTTGAAGCTTTGGAGGCACTATTTGTTTGGATCGAGATTTGAAGTCTTTAGTGATCATAAGAGTTTGAAGTATCTCTTTGATCAGAAGGAATTGAATGCGAGACAAAGAAGATGGTTGGAACTTTTGAAGGATTATGATTTTGGTTTGAATTACCATCCGGGTAAGGCAAACGTGGTAGCTGATGCATTAAGTCGTAAATCCTTGCGTATGTCGATGATGATGGTTAGAGAGTTGGAAATGATTGAACAATTTTGAGACATGAGTTTGGTTTGTGAAGAGACTTCTTATGGAGTTAAACTTGGTATGTTGAAGCTTACAAGTGGTATTCTTGAAGAGATTCGAGAAGGTCAAAAATATGATTTAGGTTTGGTAGATCGATTAACTTTGATCAATCAAGGCCGAGGAGGTGATTTCCGGATTGATGAGAATGGTATCATGAAATGTCATGATCGAGTTTGTGTTCCAGATATTGCAGAACTGAAGAAGAGTATTCTTGAAGAAGGTCATCGTAGTGGGTTGAGTATTCATCCGGGTGCGACTAAGATGTATCAAGATTTGAGGAAAGTGTTTTGGTGGCCTTGTATGAAGAAGGATATTGCAGAGTTTGTGTATTCTTGTTTGACTTGTCAGAAGTCAAAGATTGAGCATCAGAAACTGTCAGGTTTAATGAAACCTTTAGCTATTCCTGAGTGGAAATGGGATAGCATATCTATGGATTTTGTATCTGGTTTACCTAGGACACCGAGTAATTTTGAGGCTATTTGGGTTATTGTGGACAGGTTGACGAAATCTGCTCACTTTATTCCGATAAGGATGGATTACCCATTGGAGAAGTTAGCAAAGTTGTATATCGAGAGGATTGTCAATTTGCATGGTATTCCGTCTAGCATTGTATCGGATAGAGATCCAAGGTTCACATCACGATTTTGGGAGAGTTTGCAAAGTGCTTTGGGTACTAAGTTGCGTTTGAGTTCTGCTTATCATCCGCAGACAGATGGTCAGACGGAGAGGACGATTCAATCACTTGAGGATCTTTTAAGAGCTTGTGTTTTGGAAAAGGGAGGAACTTGGGATAACTACTTATCTTTGGTTGAGTTTACTTACAATAACAGTTTCCATTCGAGTATTGGTATGGCACCGTTTGAAGCATTGTATGGTAGGAAGTGTAGGACGCCATTATGTTGGTATGAGGCTGGAGAGAGTGCGGTGGTTGGACCTGAGATAGTTCAACAAACTACAGATAAGATTAAGATGATTCAGGAGAAGATGAAGATTTCTCAAAGTCGTCAAAAGAGTTATCATGACAAGAGGAGGAAAGCACTTGAGTTCCAAGAGGGAGATCATGTGTTTCTTCGAGTTACTCCGATAACTGGTGTTGGTAGGGCATTAAAGTCGCGCAAGTTGACACCACGTTTTATTGGTCCTTATCAGATATTGCAGAGGATAGGAGAGGTAGCCTATCGGATTGCTTTGCCGCCGTCGCTTGCTAATCTCCATGACGTGTTCCATGTATCTCAGTTGAGGAAATACATTGCGGATCTGTCTCATATAGTCCAAGTAGATGATGTACAGGTGAGAGATAACCTGACTGTTGAGACTTCACCTACGAGGATAGAAGATCGGGAGTTGAAGCAACTTCGAGGTAAAGAGATTGCTTTGGTGATGGTCGCTTGGGGAGGACCAACTGGTGGGAATGTAACTTGGGAACTTGAGAGCCAGATGAGAGAGTCTTATCCCGAGTTGTTCATTTAAGGTTATTTTCGAGGACGAAAATCTTTTAAGTGGGGGAGAGTTGTAACATCCCGATTTTAGTAATTATTTATTTATTTATATTAATTACGTAATTGTGTGATTGTGTGCCTAATTGAATTATTTGACTTGTTTGATCTAATTGACTTATTGGATTTATTTGAATTAATTAATTTAATTTAATTATGTGATTTAATTTAATTAATTGAATTATTTATTTTATTTGAAATAATTGATATAAGTGAATTAATTGATTTACTTTATTTATTGAAAATTAATTGATTTAATTGATTTATTTTATTTGGTGAAATAAAATAGAATAGTAAGAAAACTAATTGGGCCAATAGTGGGTGTGTGATTAGTGAGTAAGTAGATTGTAAGCCCAATAAGAAAATATAATGTTTATGAGGAAGAGTTAGGTTTTAAAAAAAAATTAGAAAGAGTAGAAAGAATAGAAGTTGGAAGAGGGAAAATGAGGCTAGAAGGGAAAAGAGGAGAAGAAGAGAAATCAAGAACAAGGACTCAAAATCAAAGGTAAGGGTGAGTTTTTATTAAATTATTTGGAATTGTTAGATAATATATAATGGGTAGAAATATGGTTAGGGTAAGATCCCAAATTTCATGAATTTAGAATTTTTAGGTTTTACTTAAAATTTTGATTTGATTGTGTTTGAAGTTGATATATTGGTATATTATAGAGACCCATTTATAATTAGGAAGAATTATTTGAAAATTGATTTTCTATTGGAACTGAAACATATCGCTAATTTATTATAGTTGAATGATTCACCTCACTGTAGAATATGGGGTGGGTAGTGATATACTGGATGAAATCCTGTAGCTCCCTTTTTGCGCAGTATGTGTAGGTATGTGGTCATATTGTGTGATGCTACTTATTATTAGTTACTTTAATAAATTAGAAGACTATTAGGAGAGGGATGGTGAGTTAAAGAATTAAATAATAAACATGATGATGATCATGATATACATCACATAATGGTGATAGTAGTATCAAGTCATGTATGTGACCAAGTGTTTTGGAATAAAGTATCTTAGTGAATTCTTTTATGAGGAACTTTAGTAAGAAGTAAATAAGACATATCAGATTACTACAACCACATGATTTTATTAATAAATAGGAGCTAGAATGATAGCATGAGGTACATTGATGATGATACTTGTTCATGATTTAGCGCGGAAGATACAGAAGACATTCATGAGTAGTAGTTATACCCACTTAATATCACCTTATTTAGAAATAGAAAAGTGATATTAATTTTATATATGTATAATAGATATTGTACTAATGTTGTTACTGTAACAGTATTAAGTTAACTTGAAAATATATTAATGGAAGATTTTCTTTAGTTAATTATGTATCCCAATATATATAGATTAATAATGTAATACCTTTAATTAATTAATGATATTTTATTTTAGATAGTATTTTAGTATCTAATTTAATTATTCATGATTGATTAATTAACTTTTTTTTTATATTAATCGGTGATGTGTGGTTGCTAATCGAGATCGAATTGTGTTGATATCTTGCGTATCATTTGCTAAGTGTGTGACAATACTGGAATAATAAATATTGGGATTTGAAAATATGTCATATGTGCAATTGTGTGATAATTCGAATGTGATGAATTATTGAAATATGCATGAGTATTAAGATTAGAGAACGGTCTTAATTGCATATGGTGATTGTAATTGCACATGCATCATTTGTATCAAGAGGCACGTTTGCTAGTTCTGTGGGAGCTAGTGACTTGTCCCAAACCTAGAGGACGGGTTTGAAAGCTTAGAGGACGGACTTTTGATGTGTTATCGGTCTAGAGGACGGACCCGGTTTAAATGTAAAAACCGAAAAATGATAATAAGAGATTGGTACCACATGCATGAGTTGCATTTGAGTCTTGCATTGAGTCTCATTGTGTCTATGGTTACAATGTGAGATTATATGTGTTATGTGAATTGTTGAATTGGTGAATTATGGATTTGTGAGTATGTACTTGTTAATAGTATGACTACTTAAGTGATATTATGTTGATGAAACTTTTGAAGTGTGAGAATAATTGTGGTTATGCTTGTACACCTTAATTTATATATTATCTTATGATTTCAGTAATTATGTGAATTCTCACCCTTCTGTTGGAATGATGTTTTATACGACATCGCTCAGGTACTGAAGATTAGAGTTGCTTCTAGCAAGAGAGTAGCTGATGGAGTAACCTATTTTAGTTTCATATTTATTTTGGGTCGAGTCGTGCTCTGATCATGTAACACTGGGAATGTTTGATTCATGTCTTAAGAGATACAATTGTATACTCTATCTATTTTGTTAATTGAATTTGAATTTTATGGTGAAGTGGCTTTTATGCCCAAGTTGATTTAATGAATGAAGTTTATTTGAGACTTGAATGTCATGAGATTCTTAATAAAAGTGATCCGCTGCTACATACTAATGTGAAAGTATATGAAAGCATGAATTTATTTCAAGTGTTATTGAGCATGACAGGTGTATGTGTGATGTTTTGAATTATGTGTGACATCCTTGTTTGATATGCATGATAATTACTCTGATTATTTATATATTTTCCGCGGGGTTTAGAAGGGTGTTACATGCGTTGGCGTGAAAACCATAACAAACATTGGGATCAAAGTTTGGTGGGTATGGAAGAGGCACTGGATCCAATTTCTTTGGCTCTGCCCATCCACTATCTATCAAATATGGAAGTATACGACTGTGTAACATTGTCAATAAATTGAAATGCCTTTTTGATCTTTTGGGTAGCAAAGACGCCTTTGTGGAATATGTTGCTGGTGGCATGGTTGTTGTTGTGCAAACTACGGTTGATACTAAGGAGATCCATTATTGTCACGACCATCTAGAGGAATCATCATTTGATATGGAAATCTAGAAGCTTGCTGATTCTGAACAACTGACCTACATGGCTACTGTTGATTTGTATAAGGAGCAGTTCATGGTTTCCGGTATAGCTCTTTAGTCATTGGTTGTCATAAGGGTGGTGATGTGCTGACAATGATGGCTGATGAGAAGAGGATGGGCCAAAAGGTCTTGTTGATGCACCCTAAGAATACTCATCTGCCGTAACATCATTGGTTGACATTTTTCCAATCCAAAGGTTGATGTCCTCTTCAAAATCAGTAAGGTCACTTTCAAAGTATCCTTTTGTAACATCTTTATAAGATATAACATTTTCTTTACATGCATGGGTGGTGGCATCTCAAGCTATGGTTTCCACATTCTTGTCATAGAGGAAAAACACATCATCTTCCACAAGTTGAACTCGTTCCTTATGGTACATGATTATGACCGGGCTAAGAGGCTTGTGCATTTTCTCTTTACCATGCCTTTGAATCAAACTATTCATGCTTGGATCTTCCTTGTTGACTAACCTTCGCAATTTGTTTCGAAATTCTTCACATTCTTTGACAACATGCCTAGGGCTCTAGTATGATATCCATACTCTATTCTGGGGCTATCCTCTTCGAAAACTAGGCGTTTGTTATTAATTAACTCTTGAACTTTATTCTTTAATGACCAACAACCTTCAATATAGTTCCCCATCGCCCATTTGTGGTATTCACATTGCGCATCAGGATCATATCCAGGCAGAAAACGGGTACGAGGCAGTCCGAGGGATATGGGCACCACTAAAGAACTTTGTATTAAGTATGACAGCATATGTGAACATGGTATAGGAACGGAAATAGGAACAGGCTGCAACCTCTCCAATCTTCTTTGTGGATAGCTCTGGGTTTTCTTCCTATAGTCTTGAGTGGGAGTGATTAATATTCCTTGTTGATAAGGAATCACGGTAGGAGTTGGTTTTGTGACCCTTCTAGGAGGACTTACACCAGATGATTGACCTCTGCCATACTCTGTGTCCTTTTCCTTACTTTGGGCATTGCATGGCCTATTAATTAGGATCTCAACCCTTGAACTGTTTCTTTTGAACATCAAAATTTTGCTATCAATTAGCTCTTTTACCTTATACTTAAGGATTTTTCATTCTTCAGTAGTATTCCCTGATGACCCTTCATGGAACTCACACCTTACATTTGGGTTGTACTCAGGCAAGCTTGGATACACCATTGACTTGATATTTTGAGGAAATACCAATGACCTTTGCACAAGCTGTGGAAGCAATTCACTGTATAACATTGGCAGTGGTTCAAATTGAACTGAATTCCTTTCTTTGACAACTCGAGGTCTATCATGGATAAGGTACTGATCATACGCTGGTTTCTGCAGTCTTGGAACATGTATTGTCCTCTGATAATGTCTAGTAATACCCTCATGTAGTGGGTTGATCAATGAAGATTGTGGAGCGGAAGGAAAGATAGGAGTAACATGTCGGCTTACACTCTCTTATTGAAGTCCTTCCTCTCTTGCCAAAGATATTACAACCTCTAGAATCTGGTCCACTTTTCCTTTCATGTGATCCATGTCTTTTTTCATCATGTCTTAATCTTGCATCAGACGCTCCATTAGTTCTCTCGAAATTATCAACAGTGTTGAGAAGTACAAGGACTGTTTATGGATGAAAGGTTTAAAGTGAGTTTTTATGGGAGATGATATGCATGATGTATGTTGAATGCAAATGATATGCATCTTCGTTTTCAGGTAATCGTTCAAATTAATTATAAGTTGTTCAGAAATATAAGGATATGAAAAATAACAATGAAGAAAATATAAATATCATTCATTCATTCAGCATGTATCAAAAAGTCAAAAGTACTTTATTTTATACATCTTAAAATGCTAAAAGTACAAATGGCAGAAAATATCGAGCTTCTTGAATCTGAATGTGTAAAAGTCTTGGATGTTTGATCCCATAATTTTTGAAATTCTGTTACTATAATTCTTGGATTCCCTGGAAACAAAAAATGTGAATGATGTGGTAATGAATATGTAATGTCAATGCATGGTATCAGGATCACAGGTGTCTGCTTCTGAAGATGGAATCAACCACGGGAAGGTAGGTTCCCTGAGTCATGGATCCTTATCAAAGACATTATCCCATGATGAAGGCTCATCACACGATAATAACTTTGAAATGAACGCCTCTAGGTGAGATTTTCGTTTCTTCCCAGAAGAAAGGCTCCTCGTAGTCTTCCACTACACAACCATCGATCAAAGGTTTTGAAAACGGGATTCTCAGACATCATCGATCGAGATTGAAAATATTACTATCAGATAGTAATATGTTCAAAGGATCTAGTCTGATTGTGGTTTTCGTATTAACCCATTGAGTCACAAAGATCTCTTAAGTTAACACTACTAACCACGATGAATTAGTTTGAAGGTCCACAGAGTCGACAATTCAACTTAGAAAAATTGTCACACGACAAAGGCTTGTCACACCACAATATTCCAAAGAGAATCTACTCCGGGTGATGGTTTTTGCTTCGTCCTACGAGGGAGGCCCCCCGCATTCCTCCATTACACAACCATCTTCCAGTCCTATGGTTTTTTCTCAAGCTTTTGTAGTGAGCCTATCTCACTTAGTACCGATGATCAAGGAAATCCCACAATGACAATAACAATATGGATAATAAAGATAAGCAAGTAAATAAATAATAGAAAGCATGCAATCAAAATGAATAAGAGAAAGCACACAATCAAACAAGAAGACAAGCAAGTAAAGCTAACACACAAGCATAAACTATCCTAATTTAGGCTCGACTCTCTTATGCACAAGGCTAGTCCCCAACAGAGTCGCCATCTATCGTACCTCGAAAAATACGATCCTCGCAAAGGACGTGGAAAAACAAACAATAGAGTCGCCACCTAATTCCATTTATTCTAAGGAAACAAAAGGAAGATATAGATCAAACCTAAAAAGGAAAGAAATTGGTCGTTGGAACCAAATTCTAGGTTTGGGAGTCGATTACGTAAGAGGAAGGTATTAACACCTCTTACATCCATTGTATTCAACGGGAACCTCTTAGTCTAGTTTGCGATCAAGTGTTAACTTATGCTAATGTCTTCTTAAGGGTAAACGATAGTTATGGAAAATGGGTGGTTTTGTTCCTAGGGTGCTCGACAAGGATTGAGATCCTCGTGCCTACATATTCCCTCGTGCAATGGGAAAGCCAGAGCTCCTTAGTTCATGGTACTAAGTTTGGTTAGTGTTTTTTAGTAGCGTCAATTGTTCACACACGAGTAAGGGAACTCGCACCCGAACAATTGAAAACACATCAAAGTCTTGATGCCCTTCTTTTTCACATTTAAATAAGTGTTTCGATAGTTGTTAAGTATTTTGATTTAAATTGAGAAAAAGTTTGATGTTAAGGTTCGTTGGTTTGTTTTATAGGTGTCAGTTGTTCACACATGAGTAAGGGAACTCGCACCAGAACAATTGGAAGCACATCGAAGACTCGACACCCTTCTTTACAGTTTTTAAATAAATGTTTGATTGTTGTTAAGAAAGAACTCGGCGTTGGATCAAGGTTTTGAATTGCATATTAAAATTTTACGATAAATGGTATGAAGAACCTAATGGACTAGGTTAAGGTAGATGTGGAGGCAGGGTGCGTTCGACTTTTATAATTGGTTGCGAGGCACGATGCACTCGAATTTTATAATTGGTTACGAGGCACTATGCGCTCGACTTTGAAAATGTTGAAACTTGATATGTGGATCAAGTAAGCTAAAGGCTAGTTATAGAAAACAAGCACAATGCTTTGATTCACTTAAGTTGAAAAAATTTGAGAAAACAATTTGAAGTGTAAGGTTGTGTAGATGGCAATCGTGGAACGATCGACTTATGTGTGTGTAAACACCCCAAATTTTCCCTCACTTTTTCTCACACAATGACTTGTGATCTTTCATTTTTGCATAAGCATATGCATACCATCTCATATTGCATATTTGTTTCATCTGCATTGTTTATTTCATCTGCACCTAGGGTTTGTGATCTGAGCAATCCAAGAAGTGATCTAAGCCACCCAAAGGTCTTTAAGCTTACCAAGAGTGTCCATGTGTGTTCCATGATCATAATATGCTCCCCAAAGTTCATAAAAGTCAAGAGATCACAAAGAATGGAAAAGGCATAGAGGCAGACTGAAGATATCCTGCACAGATGACCTAAAATTAGGGTTTTGGTTTTAGAGGCCTTAATCCCAAATTTTTTGGTCATTCTTGTTTCTAATGGTCTTAATATGTTATAAGGATCATGTCTACCAAATTTTATGAAGAAATTCACTGTGGAAGTCATCTGATCATTGGGTAACTTCTTGAGCAAGTAAAGTCAAAATCAGGGCATCTGAGGCCTCCATCAAGGGTACCAAAGGGTCACATTCATCATTTTGAGGTTCTATGATCTTTTTTTGATCTTATAAGTAGTTAGAAGTTCACAAAGTTGAAGAATTTTGAGCCAAATGCAAACTTGCTATTTTTGGAAATGACTTGTAATGGAAACTTTCCATTTTGGGAAAGATATTCAACCTATTCCTTCATGACCAAAAATGATTCAAATGAAAAATTCTTGGGCATGAAAGTTGTAGATTATGTCTTCCCATTTTCAAAAAGTACAAGAACATCTCTTGATTCATCCTAGAACTCAAGATATGGCTTTTCAAAGTTGGCAAAAATTCTATAATTTTCAAGTTCATGCCAAAGAGAGATTTTTGCAATTTCACTTGCCAAGCCATTTCGTGACCTCTAATCAACTTCTATGTATCATAACATGTCAAGGCATCTTCAAAACATCAGAATTGGCCCAAAAATGCATGGTTTTCATGGCTTGATTCACAAGAAATCTCAAAATGGCAATATGCATAAACTTTGCAAAAAGCATGACAACTCTTGATCCAAGTGTGCCAGCTGCATAAACTCCATCCTAGGGTCATCCATGAATCAAGCTGAGGCCAAGACACCCGAAAAGCCAGCTCTGACTCAGCTCCTGCTTATGGTACCATAACTTTTGACTTTTTTCAAATCAAGCCATACCAATCAGCCTGTGCCACAACCACTCTCTGGCCATTTAGCATGACTTATGTGGACATCAAGGAGCCCATTTCACACAAGCTTGGAGCATGAATCCTCAAGAACTTAGAAATCCCAAAAATTTCCATAACACTTCCTCTTTTCGAAAATCACTCCTCAACCATCAAAACTTAAAATTACTTTCACCATTCAACTCCACATAACCTAAGGATCATTTCCCACCCCTTGCCATGGCCTGAAACAAGCCCAAACACAAACAAGATTTCTGCACTAAAACGAGCCACCATAAACTTGTTCTAAGCATCACAACATCCTCAGGGGGTCCATTGGAGTTAATTTGCACCAAAGAGAGGTCCAGAAAGCTCAGATTGAGAAAGCTTCATCTCAGGTAACCATCAAGAACAAATTTTCCAGAACCTTTCTTTTAAGTTCTTAAATGATTCTATGTGTCTCCCTGATCATGCTGATATGATTTGTTTTGAAAATGGTTGAGAAACTAGGATGTATTGATGTTCTGAAACTTTTTGATATGAAAATGTTTTTCTTCGATTCATGCGTTTGATGCAAAATAAATGTTGTCTGTGGCCTGATTCTTGTTTATAATGATTAGGGGGTTGATTCTGGAGAGTTTGGGGGTTTGGGGTAGCCTAGGAAAGAAGTTAGCATGAATGGCTCACCGGAGAAGATGACCGGAGCTTGCTCCGGTCACCTGAAAATCAATAGGGTTTGTGATTAGGGCTAATCCTCCCAGTTTGAATGTAGGCCATTAGATTGAGATTACCGCGTGTTTGGAGGGCCAGGATGCATCCACTTAAACCCTAATCTTTTAATTAAATTAATTAGGATTAATTAAATAAAAACCCAGTTTGAATGTCAGCCATAGGATTGCGCACGCAGTCAATGCCTTTTCCCCCAATTTGAATCCTGGCCATCAGATCTTCATACTTTTCATTTTATTCATTTTCTTTTTATTTCTTTTGTTCATTTTATTTAAAATAGTAAAAATCATCAAAAAATATTATTTCTTGCATTTCTGTTTTAAATATTTTTCTTAACCTAAAAGCATTTTATTTTATTTTTTTGCATTAAAAAAGTATTTTTAAAATATTTAAATGTTATTTTTAATTAATTAATGGATTTTAATTAATTAAAAATGCATTTAGGTTTCTAAAAATCACCAAAAATTCATGAAGCAATCCAATGCATTTAGAAACATTTTCAAACTAACCATACAAATTTCTTTTTAGTTTTGATTCCATTTTCACAATTTTCTTTGAATTAAGGTTCTTAAAAATCACATTTTCTAACCCTAACTTGAAAAATTCTTTTTTGCCTAACCATGATGAGTTTGAACTTGGTTCTTTTTGCATTGTTTCAAATATTGCATATAGTTTCTAGGTTATTTATCTCATGATTTTATCTTGTATTTTCAATTTGATTTTCATTTTCCCTTTAGAAGCACCCAAAAACCCTAGCAAACTTAGGAATTTCATAACTTCCACTAGGTTAAGCTTCTGACCTTCTCCTTTGGGGTGTGATCTTGTATGGGATTAAGGTTTGTTTGAGTTCAATTTATTTTTTTATCATGAAGTATGCTTCTGTTTTGGTCATATGCATCTTATGTCATTTTAAAACCCTAATTTTGCATCTTCATTTGCATTCTCCTTTGCATATCATCATCATATGAACTTGCCATGACATTTCAAGCATTTGTATGACATCTTAGACATCTTAGGACATGTTTGAAACATTGCTTGATCATTTCTTCATTCATTTTCTATGCTTTGCATCCATTACGATTCATGAACATTCATGTGTTCTCATGCTTCTAAACATGCTTCCATTGCATCTCATCCTTGTATGATCACTCATATGCATATTGTATGACTTTGCATCATCTCATATGCCATTTAAATTGCATTTTCACTTCTGACTTTGGTCTTTGCATCTCATTTCATCTCATTTCCTTTTGCTTTATGTCTTATGTGTCGCTCCCCGGATTTCCATCCTGGTACAAACGCGAAAGTGGCGCGGAAAAGAATAGAGTCGCCAGCCAGGCATTTTTATCCCGAAGGAACGAGAATGGTAATGATGCACAAACCAGAAGAAAAAAGAAGGAAGGACACAGGTCCTACGAACCAGAGAGACTGAGTTCGGGAGCCAGTTACGACCTGGGAAGGTATTAGCACCCAGATTGTCCGCCGTACCCGACGGGATCCACGCTTACAAAGAAACTATTTCAAAGGGTGAGGGTATGAAAGCTGCTGCAACAGAAAAGAAACTAGGACTGGAAAAGGAAACTGAGAAATGAAATGAATGAGAAAATAAGGAGAAAAAAATGTAGGGAAACTAAAGATTGTGCTCGAATGGGCCCTACCCCGCTGCCTACGTACCTCATCAGGACAATGAGGATCAGAGACGCCGTAGTTCCCCTCACTAGGGGTAGAAACGAAATTGCTTGTGAATTAAAGCTTGAACTGCCTATGCCATTGCTCAGGTGTTGTAGACTCGGACGACGAGTGCGTAACCGTCTTGCAAAGTGACAAGTAGGAGCAAGTTCGCGTACGAAGCGAATGAGATGAGAAAAAGAATTCCCAAAGGAAAGACGCTTATTGTTTGTTTGTGTTTTTTAGAAGCTTTTTTATGAGTGAAGTTTGCATAGGTAAGTGTACCTAAGTCTTACTCACTGGGATGTGTACGTCTCAAATCATCCCGAAATGGAAAACTTAAGAGACACACCTATCTATGGAGGAAATCCCCAAAGCTAGTCCCACAAGTGAAGGCTCAAACACACTGACCTATTAACATTTATTAAGTGTTTTTGTGATTTTTGATTAAGAAGTATTTTTTATGCTTTTCTTTGTGAGGTAATCTCATGCTAAGACCTATCCACCACGAGGGATGACTTACACCTCGCCCCGAAACGGAACGCGTGCAAGTATCTCATAGCAAAGTCTCGTGTCACATGAGAAGACTCATCATTTATTAAAGTGACTTAAAGTTAAGTTTGAAGATGAGAAGAGAGAGCAGCAAAAGGATCTCAAAGGTAAAAAATCTAAGGGAGACTAAGAATCCTAAGGTTAGTGTGGTTTTCTATCCTAAAGAAGAAGGAAGGAAGAAGAGAAAGAATAGAAGAAGAGGGAAATAAGGCCTAAGCCCAACAATCAAAAGGTTAGCACAAGTAAGAATAAGAAGAGAAGGGATAAGATTTGGAGATGTGGGAATCACATCCACACCTCTCACTTACCAGAGCCCCTGAAATGGTTAGTGAACCGCGATAAGCATACAATGAGAATAAGAACATTTAAACACTACGCAAACCAAAAATGACAATCATAAGTCAATCAAAATCAACAAAGTCAGCACCTAGCCCTAGAACAAAGACCAATAAATCCTAATAGGATGGCATAAATACCTTCCTCAAATTATGTTAGCAAGAAGGAAGAAAGAGGCACGAAACGCTACCTAAGAAACGAGACTCCAAACAAATATCAAATGACATGAAAATAAATCTCTAAAGTCAACAACCAGCAACTAACAATGCATCAAAATATCTCATAAAAATTCACAATGAAACTCCATTAAATAATCACACGAAGTCGCTTAAGAACAAGTAACGGAATCGCACAAATACGACTTACAAAACTATGGATAAAATGGGATTAAAAATAATACAAAAATATTTTTAGGTACCTTTATGAGTCTACGAAATAATTCAAAAAGAACAGAGTAAAAAAGTTAATTGAGGTGAAAGAAATAAATCTTACAAGATAAGGCGTTATTTATGGAATTTGAATGAAAAGAAAACAAAAGAAAATTCGAAATAAAATTTAGAAATTAATTAAAAACAGGAAATAAAAAATATGACAAAATTATAAAAGGAGTTATGAGACTAAAAATATTTTTTATGCAATTTATTAATGTGATTTAGTATTTTAAATGCATTAAAACTAGAAATATGTAAAATGAAAAATAAAGGAATACAAGAAAAGGAGGGGGAATCACCAAAATCTGATAGCACCCTATCTATTCCCCTCGATTCCCTCAACTTCTTCCATTATCCATAATATTATAACTTTAATATATTTTCAATGTTTACAAACAATCAAAACCAATTAAGTAGAAAAAAAAGAAAAAAACAAAAGAAGCAACTCTCTCTCACGCCGCTCGGCCTCTTCTCCTTCATCTTCTCCGCGGAAACTTCATCACCCACCTCACCCTAGCCGCCTTCTTCATATCTCGCCGACCACCTCTAACCGCCGCTTACCCTCTTCGACAACCTACCACCCGAATCCGTTGCCTTCATCTCCCTCACCGTCACATCTTCTTCATCTTCTCCGATCAACAACAACAACAACACCTCACCGAATCCAACATCAACCTCATGAAAACACAACACTCGAAACAACAGTAAAACAATGACAAACATTAATCGACGGACAACAATCTCTAAGAAGTTTACCTACCGGAGACAGTCCGGTGCTTCTTCAACGATGAAGAGCGAAATCCGACGCCGAGCCGAAAACCTTCCAAGCAGCTTCAAGCCAATTTCCTCTTCTTTCTTCTATTTCCCGACACCACTTTTCTTTTGAAGTTACTGTTCGGCTTCGATGCGTCAATTTCGATAACGATGTTGAGAGTTCTCTGTTTGCAGGTTGATGAAGATATTATCGACGTGATGAAGATGACGATGAGCGTCCGGCCATTGATTTTGTAAGCTCTCGACTACATTGAATAAAAAAAGCTAAAATAAGCTTCGTTGATATGCGAAAATTGATTATGGTTTAGGCTGATGCTTGATGAAGAAAAGGGAGGAATCTGTTATGGATCAAGCCTTTTTTGTTATGAAATATTCAGAAGACGATGTAGAGGACTTATTTTCGTGTCAAGAAAACTTCAGAGGAGTTTGTTATGGTGATGCAACAAAAATGGAGAGGATGAATTCAATCTGTGATCTCATGAAGAAGAGGTGAATTCTGTTTTTGTTTAGGGAAAAAGATGAAGCTTATTGTTGTGATGATGATGAAAGAGAATTCTGGTTTTCTGTGTATAAAAAGTGATTCGAAATGGTTATTGATTCCCTTTTCTTTTTGCTAACAGAATTCTTTTTTTTTGTTGTTATTTTTTCCCTTCCTCCCCCAATTCTGTTTTTAAAATTCATTCCATTTTGTGCTGACTAGCTGCATGTGGTGTGTGATCCTTTGGACGCGTTTTGATATCAGTTCCAATCACACCTTTTTCATTGCGTCTCTGGATGATATATCTGCGTGTGACTTGTTTTTCCTATTGCGTTTTTTGCTTTCTTTTTTGGCTGGATTTCTTTTATTTGTCGTCATGTGAAATCAAAGGATAATGGCTGGAAAAGCAACATTACAGATGGTTGTGTTGAGCTGGGCCAATGGGCCCCTTTTATCATATATATATTTTCAAACTTATATGTAAAAATGAAACTGCTCTATGATTGCTTTTTTTTCTTTTATTTTGAGATATGGAACAAAAATGAATAAGAATATTAAAACAAAAATGGAGACTAAAAAAAATGGTTTATGAATGGGAAAAGAGAGAGGAAAAAAAAGAAAAAGAAATTAATTTGTGGTAGTTAGGAATTTAGAAATTTTTGGGATTAAATGAATTACGAAAATGGATGTTGGAAATAAAATGAACATTTGGATGATAACAATAATTTGGGTAGCAATTGAAAGTGGATAATAGAAATTGAAGTATTAAAAGAAAGATGAGATGATAACTGGAAATGGTTACTGAAAAGGGAATTGTTTAATCGAAAATGAGTAATGGATGAAACAATGATTTTCCTTTATCTTAGCTTACACCGAATCTTGAATTTCTCACAAGCCACTGATTAAATGAACAAAATTGTCACCAGACAACTTGCAAATGACATGCACAGTCATCTGAAATAATCCTCTTCTGAATTCTTGAATCAAACCCCCCACAAACCACTATTTGATAATATAATGAATTCCACACAACAACCTGATTTCGTACACGCACTGGTTGAGAAATAACCCCCCCTAAAAGGAATAACTCGCCCTTGAAAACACCTCCCAACAGTTGACCGAGATTAGGTCATATATCCATCTGAATTGGATCTCGACCGAAGAAACATACTTGAAATGAAATAACTGCTAGCTTATGCTATGCTAATGGGTTTCATTCTTTATCTTTCTATGTTAATGATGCAGTGTGAAGTATGCGAGATGATACACTGAATGTTATGAAAAAGAGAGGGCGAAATTGAGGTGTTACAGCTACCCCTATTCAAGCAACTGTTAATCTGAAAAGGACGGTAGCCCAGGCTATCGACCGTTCAAGATAAATTGTGGTTGAATACCAAAATAACCCCGAAATTTGCACTCTGCTGGAGAAGAAACGAGATGGAAAAGTAACCCAAAATTTTTCGTAGGCTGTAGTAAAACAGAGCGGACGAGCTCTCTCCAAATTAAACTGTTACACCAGATGGAGAGATAACTTAGACAGACGAGTCTTCCTCAAAATAAACCTGCTACGTCAGGTGAGAAGTAAATAGGACGGACGAGCCCTCATTACAAATCTTGCGTAGACATGGGAAGCTTAAGACAGACGAGTCTTCTTCCGGAAAGCTATTACGCCAGGACCCGTAAACATTTTGACGTTTAATTCCATCGTCAGGATTTTAAACCTCTTCAATACAGACGAGTATTGGATGATCATCAAGAGACAAACATAGACGAGTGCTATAGGTCAACGATACAAACGAATATCAGACGATGATCTAAGAAACACAGACGAGCATTTCAGGCGATGATACAGACGAATATCAACCAGTGGTACAGACGAATACCAAGAATCCAACACAGACGAGCATTGGATAAAACCAAATGATCTACTAAGGGAATGACATCGAGCGATCCATAACCAAGAACATGAGCACGGCTCAAACAACGAGGAGTAATCTCGAGCGATTTACAACTCGAATATGTCTTTTGGTACAACGCCAGGCGACTACTAGCTTTCCACAACGACGGTGGACTTTTAACGGCGTTGCAATATCGAGCAATTTGCAACCCAAACAAGATCGAGCAATCTGATAGGAGAATGGTATCGAGCGATCCATCCATAATAGGTCCGATGACGCAGGACAAGGCGATCAATAAGCTTTGATTTGAGAAATGAGTAACAACTCTACAGGGGAATATCATCTAGTGACATCTTGCATTTTCCGGACTAGTTGACTGCTTGAAGATCAATCCAAGAGGATTTTACAGAAGACCTGACATCCAAAATGCCCAAGTGTCTTCAAACTCTTTAGAGATTCGTCGAATCCTGACATAACTGCCCTAGACCTCATAGACTGCGGAAGAATTTGTCTCGCGAGGATTCCTGAAAAACCTCGTATCACTGCGAAATATTGTGCCCTGGTATTGTGAACCATATATAGGTCTATCAATTATCAAGCTCGAAGAACGTCTCAATACCCTGAACAAATTTCAATCTCGCTTTCGAGTTCAGCCTGAAACTGTTACCTGTAAGCACAAAGATATGCACATATGCCCCGGGTAGAGCTGAACCAAGTATGGTTGAACTTTGATATGATTTTGATTTTTCTTTTATGACAGACTTACTGGGTATCAACTCAAGGGTTGCAGAGGTGAAGACTATGATATCGACTCAAGGGTCGTAAGAAACGGAAATATCGACTCAAGGGTCAAGGAGAACACAACAACATCAACTCGAGGGTTGAGGAATAAAGCGACAACAACATCGACTCGAGGGTTGAGAAAACAAGATGACAATATCGACTCGAGGTTCGAAGACTACAAAGCAACATCAACTCAAGGGTTGAGGAAACGAAGGAAGAAACATCGACTCGAGGGTCGAGAAACAGAAGCGATGGTATCGACTCGAGGGTCGAAGCAAACACCAATATCGACTTACAGGTCGAAGAAAACCAAAGTGAAGATTGCCACACTCAGCTGAAGTGAGAGGCTGAACGCATATAGATGCCAACTAGTCATAGTTAAAGAGATGCCAACAAAGATTGGACTTAACCTTGAAGATGCCAACGACTACTGGACTTTAGTCGCGTATGATGATCAGATGAAGAAACCATAACGGCTGAGGAGAAATTATCTGATTAGGGAAACACGCTTCCCGCGCCCTACTGGGATTAATCATCAGACATTCATCCTGGGAACGGCCTTGCATACCGTAATATTGTCTCAAGAGGATTTTACAGAAAACATGGCATCCGAAATGCTTCAGTGTTTTCAAACTCCTGAATATCTCGAAGTAACCACCTCAAACTGTATGGTCCATGAAGGAATTTTCCCCAAGATCTTGCATCATCATGAGGTGTACTGCCCTAGTATTCTGAACCTTGGGTAGGTGCATCTAATTAACCGTCTTCTGGAGAGAGTAACTTCTAGTGCTTCTAGGGTGACCTGCCCCAGTACGAGCCTTGCTTTGGAGAAAACATCCAGGCTAACTGCTCTGTGTGAGAGATTTAGATCTCGAAGTGATTGCCCCAGTTTGGATGGAAATTGAAGATATTGATCGACGTTATTGCCCATGTTGGCTGCATTTAACTCAACTGGTTGGAAAAGTCCCTATTCAATGGAGTTTTTTTTTGGACAAATGCCCCTTGACATGAATGTCCCTCAGAAGTGTATGCCTTCTCAACTTGGCAAGATTAAACTTCTATACTGAAGTTCCATATGTGAACTTCTTTGATGCCAAACAAATCTATGCAAGCAGAAAATGTTTTATTCTGAGAATGATTATTCTAATGCAACACATGTTAATCTCGAAGTTCTTATTGAAAAAATGTCGCAAACCTTTGTGAGCAACTCATTGGTTAAGATATGACAGGTATTATTATTTTTAGAGGAAGCATGCATATGCAATACCAGCAAAGATCTTTTAACATAACTCATAGGAGTCAGGAACACTATCTTGTGGTTGTACACTCTCAAATTAACCCTATTTCAGTTAGGACTTTTGAGGGTTGTATCGTGGCTTGGCTCACGGTTATAGAAACAAAGATATAGGCTCAAAGTTAATATATGCCCACCCCTCTTCGTGATGTCCTTCCACTCCTATGTTCAGCTAGCTTTCACAAGCGCTCACCTTTCCTAAGGGTTTCGTATTGGTTGAGGAACCATTACTACTAACGGTCTTAGCACCACTGAGGTTGTTGTGGGTATAACAGTCACCCTTATGGTCTTTTGTGTCTGTATCACACGACTTGTTCTTGCTTAAGGATCTTTCTTGTTTAATCCTTTTCATCTTTCGCTTTTCATTCTTTTGCTTATCCCTAAATTTTGCCTGGACTGATTCTTGTGAATCTTTTGCAATCGGAGTCCAGTGGGATGCCCTAATTTTTGCCTAAGTCGTTTGTTTTCAAGGTTCGACTTAGCGGGCTTTTATTTCTTTTATTTCCCTTTTTTTAAAAACAAATCATGTGATACAGGTTTATCCTGATTGTTTTGTAAGGGTCGTGACTGTCTCACTTTTTAGTTGATGATGGATAACCGTTGTGGTTTCTGGTCTTTGGACTTCTTGATTTGGTACAATGAAATGTTAGGGATCCTCAGATACACTCTTTTATGAAAGCATGAACGCTTGGTCCAACTAGCTGACACCTACCCTGCCCCGGGTTAAATGTAAGGGTTTTTTCATGCGAAAAGAAACTCCTACTTCAAGGCTCAAAGGGGTTAACGAGGGTCTCTCCCTTATGTCTCCGGTGTTTAGGATTTGAAACAAAGCCTGTACATCGTCAACAGGGTCTTATTCAAGAGCACACAAATGGAGATTTTTGCGTTTTCATTTCGTCATCCTCCATCACAAAGTTTAAGAACAATAGTTGGTATTGCAATGCACACACAAAATTATAAGCAAAACGAATGAATTACTTCAAGAAAAACACGTGTGTTTCATTAATTAACATTCAAAAAGAAAACAAGTTACATGAAAGCATACAAATGTTCAAACAAACATATAAAAGTGACACATGAAAATGCAGTAAAGAAACTGAACAATGCCATTGTTGAGGAGACTTGACTCCATATGGACCCGTTGATCTTGAATACTTTCAGTAGTCAGCATCCTTTTCCTAATGAGATTTGCAGTCTTCAATCAAATGACCACGTGTCAGCAATATACTTCATTCCCAATTGTTCTGACCTGAATCTTTCGACGTTCAAACATTCACACGAGACGTCTGAAAAAAAGAGTGACATTGAGATGAAATTGCCACATAAGTTTGCTCGGAAAGACCTGACGATCTTTTGCCTACGTATCTCCATTGACCAAAGACCAATGAAGAATTAGAGTAACGTAGTTCCCCTCAATAGGGATGAAAATGAGGTACATAAACTAACCATCCTCATAGCCGCTCTTCCAAATCAAACTGAGAATCACCTTCACATATATCTTCAATAAATTCCTCCATAACATGAGCTGACGAACCCACATGACCAAACAGAGACTTGTTAACTTGAATGCCTTGAGGCGTCACTGAAATCAACCCATACTCAATCAAATCTTGAACCTTATCCCTGAGAGGCTTGCATTCTTTAGCTGAATGTCCTAGTGCGTTGCCATGGAATCCACATTGAACACTGGGATCAAAACTTGGTGAGTATGGAAAAGGAACCGGACCCGGTTTCTTCGGCACTATCAATCCACTATCGACCAGGCATGGAAGTATCTGACTGTATGGCACTGGCAATGGATCAAAATACCTTTTGGATCTCTTAGTGCAGTAACGACGCCTTTGCGGAGTATGTTGCAGTTGGCATGGTCGTTGTTGATACTGAGGAGGTTCAATATTCACTGAAATCTGACATACGAATTCAGAAGGTTGCTAACTCTGAGCACTTGAAATGCACGGGTAACGTGGATAAGTCAATGGAGATTGAGGATTTTCCCATATTGCATCAATCACATGCTTATCTTGGGAACTGACAAAAGATTCATTCTCCTCAACTGAGATCTCTGAAATGCCTTGGATCTTTCCCATCTTGATAAAACTCTCAATGCATTCTCCAACTATCACCAAGTCCGAGAAACTCGAAGTTCCACTGCCACTCAACCTCTCCAAGTACGGTCCCTGTAAGGTCTCTATGAAAAGATCAACCAATTCTCTGTTGATAGTGGGGGTTGCACCCGAGCAACTACTTCTCTCCACCTCTGGGCATACTCTCTAAAAGATTCACCATCTCTTTGGGATTAAACTTGCAAATCTATGCGGCTAAGAGCCCTGTCAAGATTGTAGTCATACTGCTTCACAAATGCATTGGCTAGGTCTGACCCTGATTGGATACGACTGCTCTCTAACTGCATATACCAACTCGATGATGCCTCACTCAAACTGTATTAGAAACAATGAATCATCAATTTGTCATTATGCTCATATGAGGTCATCCTTCTGCAAAATCTTACCAAATGCTGCCTAGGACAACTATCCCCTTTATACTTTTCGAACTTCGGTACTTTGAACTTTGGAGGTATTACTAGGCCGTGCACCAGACACATGCTTACAGCACTTAATTCAACAACATTAAGACTTTGAAGGGCTTTGATCTCTTCCTCCAACGCACGTAATCTTTCCTCCCTCTCCACAACTCGTGGATCTTGGATTCTCACCACAGGGATTGCCTCTTGGGATCTTGGCATAGTGAAAGCAAAACTGTGATAATATGCAGCATCAACAGAAGAAGAACGACCACTTCGGGCGACCTGACGTTCTCGAACATCCGGGTTCTCAGTGGGGATCTGTGCAGGTTGAGCTTGAGAAGAATTACGGCCATCTTGCCTTGCCAAAGTCATCATAGCCTCTAAAAGTTGGTCCTACTGATCTCTTGTCAACCCAACACTTGCAGACTGGCTTTGGTCTCCAGGGTCCATGATCTGTCAAAAAGTTGCTTCAAGTCTGATACGAGAACTGGAATCTCAACTGTAGATTGTGAACAAAGAACGGATGAGCCCTGCTTGCGAAACAGAAATGCAATGCAAAAGCTATGAGATGCCATGTTCGGTTACTTCCAAAGAATCTATCTGCTTTGATTCACATTTTGATACAAAAAATCCAACAACAATAGTTCAGATATGAGATTCTCGGAAATAACTTAACATGTATGCTAAAATGCTATGATGGCATCTATGCATCTGGCAAGTGATTGGGAGCTGGTGTTTGTCTGGATACGAAACACTAAGCTAAGAACCAAGTAACTGATGATATATGTCCTCTGAATAATAACCATCTGATAAACACTCAAAACCAAGGATCAAGAACTCCAGCATTATAATAATCAGACCAAAACATAAGATCACACTGATGATGAAGGGTATGTTGAGGTCAAGGGTTCCTGCAAACCTGTAAAGCCCTCCCAATCTCACGGGTATGCTCCGGGTCAAACATCACGGACTCTCAAAGCCGAATAGCAATAATACTTTCACCATTTCCTAGAAATGGCTCATGACCAAATCAGGGAATCAGTTTGGCATTATGTACTACTCAGGGAGGCCTCAGCTGAGTCCGGGAAAAACAAGCATCCTTTATAAGCCCCCAGCTTCAAGCGCTGAAATCGAGAAAAAATAGTACATTCAGCCCGTAGGATACAGTACAATTGTCATACGACCAGATGCTTTGACTGAGTTCCTATAAGAGAACCAGGCCATCCTATGCGAGTTCCTAGTGGACCCTCTGGTGCGAATGGGTTTGCCACAAAATATGGTCTGCCACTGTCACCACTGGAGAGGGTTGTTTCCACAAAGGTTCTCAATGATCGGTCCCCAGATGCACATAACTATTAAGGTCCTATCCCGAAGTGGAGGAAATCGCCACACAAGATATTTCCAAGACGGTCGCAATCTGGGCGTGAAACACATCGCCACTCATCATGTCACATGTGAGTACAATATGTCCACTCTAATCCTATAGTGCACTCAAGCCGGGTACTTGGCTTATCTCTCAGAAACAGTATCACCCAAGCCCACCAAACAGAAAACCAGTCCAGACAATCCAGTATGATATATATGATGCGGAAAATAAAATACTGAAAACTGTAAATAAAGCTGTAAATAAAACTGTGGATAAACAACAGTAAAATACAACACACAACAACAAACAGTCAACACCCAAAGAAACAAAAGCACACAAGCGCTAGGAGAGACTCACAGGGGAACTAGAGATTCTGGGTTCGATTCCCCAGCAGAGTCGCTAGCTGTCGCTCACCGGATTTCCATCCTGGTACAAACGCGAAAGTGGCGCGGAAAAGAATAGAGTCGCCAGCCAGGAATTTTTATCCCGAAGGAACGGGAATGGTAATGCTGCACAAACTAGAAGAAAAGAGAAGGAAGGACACATGTCCTACGAACCAAAGAGACTGAGTTCGGGAGTCAGTTACGACCTGGGAAGGTATTAGCACACAGATTGTCCGCCGTACCTGACGGGATCCACGCTTACAAAGAAACTGTTTCAAAGGGTGAGGGTATGAAAGCTACTGCAAAAGAAAAGAAACTAGGACTGGAAAAGGAAACTGAGAAAGGAAATGAATGAGAAAATAAGGAGAAAAAAATGTAGGGAAAATAAAGATTGTGCTCGAACGGGCCCTACCCCACTGCCTACGTACCTCATCAGGACAATGAGGATCAGAGACGTCGTAGTTCCCCTCACTAGGGGTAGAAAAGAAATTGCTTGTGAATTAAAGCTTGAACTACCTATGCCATTGCTCAGGTGTTGCAGACTCGGACGACGAGTGTGTAACCGTCTTGCAAAGTGACAAGTAGGAGCAAGTTCGCGTACGGAGCGAATGAGATGAGAAAAAGAATTCCCGAAGGAAAGATGCTTATTGTTTGTTTGTGTTTTTTAGAAGCTTTTTTATGAGTGAAGTTTGCATAGGTAACTGTACCTAAGTCTTACTCACTGGGATGTGTACGTCTCACATCATCCCGAAATGGAATGCGCAAGAGGCACACCTATCTATGGAGGAAATCCCCAAAGCTAGTCCCACAAGTGAATGCTCAGACACACTGACCTATTAACATTTATTAAGTGTTTTTGTGATTTTTGATTAAGAAGTATTTTTTATGCTTTTCTTTGTGAGGTAATCTCATGCTAAGACCTATCCACCACGAGGGATGACTTACACCTCGCCCCGAAACGAAACGCGTGCAAGTATCTCATAGCAAAGTCTCGTGTCACATGAGAAGACTCATCATTTATTAAAGTGACTTAAAGTTAAGTTTGAAGATGAGAAGAGAGAGCACCAAAAGGATCTCAAAGGTAAAAAATCTAAGGGAGACTAAGAATCCTAAATGTTGTCATGCATGGTATTCTAAGGTTAGTGTGGTTTTCTATCCTAAAGAAGAAGGAAGGAAGAAGAGAAAGAATAGAAGAAGAGGGAAGTAAGGCCTAAGCCCAACAATCAAAAGGTTAGCACAAGTAAGAATAAGAAGAGAAGGGATAAGATTTGGAGATGTGGGAATCACATCCACACCTCTCACTTACCAGAGCCCCTGAAATGGTTAGTGAACCGCGATAAGCATACAATGAGAATAAGAACATTTAAACACTACGCAAACCAAAAATGACAATCATAAGTCAATCACAATCAACAAAGTCAGCACCTAGCCCTAGAACAAAGACCAATAAATCCTAATAGGATGGCATAAATGCCTTCCTCAAATTATGTTAGCAAGAAGGAAGAAAGAGGCACGAAACGCTACCTAAGAAACGAGACTCCAAACAAATATCAAATGACATGAAAATAAATCTCTAAAGTCAACAACCAGCAACTAACAATGCATCAAAATATCTCACAAAAATTCACAATGAAACTCCATTAAATAATCGCACGAAGTCGCTTAAGAACAAGTAACGGAATCACACAAATACGACTTACAAAACTATGGATAAAATGGGATTAAAAATAATACAAAACTATTTTTAGGTACCTTTATGAGTCTACTAAATAATGCAAAAAGAACAGAGTTAAAAAGTTAATTGAGGTGAAAGAAATAAATCTTACAAGATAAGGCGTTATTTATGGAATTTGAATGAAAAGAAAATAAAATAAAATTCGAAATAAAATTTAGAAATTAATAAAAACAGGAAATAAAAAATATGAAAAAATTCTAAAAGGAGTTATGAGACTAAAAATATTTTTTATGCAATTTTTTAATGTGATTTAGTATTTTAAATGCATTAAAACTGGAAATATGTAAAAAGAAAAATAAAGGAATACAAGAAAAGGAGGGGGGTGCAAAAATGAAAAAAAAGAAGTTAAAAAAAACAGCATGGGCCGCGCAGGGGGGTGTGAGTAGTAGAGACAAAAGGCCCAAAATGCCAGGCTGGGTGGGGAGAGTATGGTGGTACGCGGTCAACGGATTGACCTGATCTGGGAGCGCACGATCTGAAGACCTCACACGGTCATCTCATCGCGTGGCTGGAAATGCAATGGAGCACGGATGCTATGATGAAATACATGCGCAGGATTCACAAACACAGGCCCTACCGGACGGTGACAAGTGTCACCGCCGGTACGGGCAGAATCACCAAAATCTGATAGCACCTTATCTCTTCCCCTCGATTCCCTCAACTTCTTCCATTATCCATAATTTTATAACTTTAACATATTTTCAATATTAACAAACAATCAAAACCAATTAAGTAGAAAAAAAAGAAAAAAACAAAAGAAGCAACTCTCTCTCTCACGCCGCTCGGCCTCTTCTCCTTCATCTTCTCCGCGGCAACTTCATCACCCACCTCACCCTAGCTGCCTTCTTCATATCTCGCCGACCACCTCTAACCGCCGCTTACCCTCTTCGACAACCTACCACCCGAATCCGTTGCCTTCATCTCCCTCACCGTCACATCTTCTTCATCTTCTCCGATCAACAACAACAACAACACCTCACCGAATCCAACATCAACCTCATGAAAACACAACACTCGAAACAACAGTAAAACAATGACAAACATTAATCGACGGACAACAATCTCTAAGAAGTTTACCTACCGGAGACAGTCCGGTGCTTCTTCAACGATGAAGAGCGAAATCCGACGCCGAGCCGAAAACCTTCCAAGCAGCTTCAAGCCAATTTCCTCTTCTTTCTTCTATTTCCCGACACCACTTTTCTTTTGAAGTTACTGTTCGGCTTCGATGCGTCAATTTCGATAACGATGTTGAGAGTTCTCTGTTTGCAGGTTGATGAAGATATTATCGACGTGATGAAGATGACGATGAGCGTCCGGCCATTGATTTTGTAAGCTCTCGACTACATTGAATAAAAAAAGCTAAAATCAGCTTCGTTGATATGCGAGAATCGATGATGGTTTAGGCTGATGCTTGATGAAGAAAAGGGAGGAATCTGTTATGGATCAAGCCTTTTTTGTTATGAAATATTCAGAAGACGATGTAGAGGACTTATTTTCGTGTCAAGAAAACTTCAGAGGAGTTTGTTATGGTGATGCAACGAAAATGGAGAGGATGAATTCAATCTGTGATCTCATGAAGAAGAGGTGAATTCTATTTTTGTTTAGGGAAAAAGATGAAGCTTATTGTTGTGATGATGATGAAAGAGAATTCTGGTTTTCTGTGTATGAAAAGTGATCCGAAATGGTTATTGATTCCCTTTTCTTTTTGCTAACATAATTCTTTTTTATTGTTGTTATTTTTTCCCTTCCTCCCCCAATTCTGTTTTTAAAATTCATTCCATTTTGTGCTGACTAGCTGCGTGTGGTGTGTGATCCTTTGGACGCGTTTTGATATTAGTTCCAATCACACCTTTTTCATTGCGTCTCTGGATGGTATATCTGCGTGTGACTTGTTTTTCCTATTGCGTTTTTTTCTTTCTTTTTTGGCTGAATTTCTTTTATTTGTCGTCATGTGAAATCAAAGGATAATGGCTGGAAAAGCAACATTACAGATGGTTGTGTTGAGTTGGGCCAATGGGCCCCTTTTATCATATATATATTTTCAAACTTATATGTAAAAATGAAACTGCTCTATGATTGCTTTTTGTTTCTTTTATTTTGAGATATGGAACAAAAATGAATAAGAATATTAAAACAAAAATGGAGACTAAAAAAAATGGTTTATGAATGGGAAAAGAGAGAGGAAAAAAAAGAAAAAGAAATTAATTTGTGGTAGTTAGGAATTTAGAAATTTTTGGGATTAAATGAATTACGAAAATGGATGTTGGAAATAAAATGAACATTTGGATGATAACAATAATTTGGGTAGCAATTGAAAGTGGATAATAGAAATTGAAGTATTAAAAGAAAGATGAGATGATAACTGGAAATGATTACTGAAAAGGGAATTGTTTAATCGAAAATGAGTAATGGATGTAACAATGATTTTCATTTATCTTAGATTACACTGAATCTTGAATTTCTCACAAGCCACTGATTAAATGAACAAAATTGTCACCAGACAACTTGCAAATGACATGCACAGTCATCTAAAATAATCCTCTTCTGAATTCTTGAATCAAACCCCCCCACGAACCACTATTTGATAATATAACGAATTCCACACAACAACCTGATTTCGTAGACGCACTGGTTGAGAAATAACCCCCCTAAAAGGAATAACTCGCCCTTGAAAACACCTCCCAACAGTTGACCGATATTAGGTCAAATATCCATCTGAATTAGATCTCGACCGAAGAAACATACTTGAAATGAAATCACTGCTAGCTTATGCTATGCTAATGGGTGTCATACTTTATCTTTCTATGCTAATGATGCAGTGTGAAGTATGCGAGATGATACACTGAATTTTATGAAAAATAGAGGGCGAAATTGAGGTGTTACATTATGCATCCATACTAACATTTCAGGTACTTTTTGTAAGTTATCTGGTAGGTGGATTTGCCTTCACCTCCCACCTCTTATTATCATTCATATGAATTCTTACTTGTCTTTAAAGTGAACTTGCTTCAATTATTCTCCCTCCTTCTTACTTTCTTTCTTCTAAGTTACTTATCTTCTTCAGGAAGTAAGTAACTTATTCTTCTTCCTCCTTCTCTTTTTATCTGCTTCTTCCATAGTGGCCTTCTTGAAGATCCTTTCTCTTAAGCCTCACAAACCATAGGATGTCCAAGCATGATAACTTTTAGGGTTGTGTATATCCCCCCTAGTCTTTTACCTTTGAGTCTCCTTGAGTCTCTCTTCTCATCTCAATAATCAGAGACTAAACTCTTAAAGCTTTAGGACTTTGGAATTAGGGTTATGCCTGCATCCTTCTCTTAGGATGGAGTGTATAACTTAAATCCTTAGTGTTAAACCTTTAATTTGTTTACAACTCTTAATCAAAACACATTAATAATCACTAAGACTTTATCTTGTAACTTGGGCCTTACAGTAGGGTTCTATCTCTTCCTTTTGGTTAAGAGGGACTAACCCTAGTGTTTAATGGACAAGTCCCCCTCAAGTTGTCTTACAAACCATAAAATCCACTTCTTAATCTCATCCTTTAATTAAAATCCATTTAATAAAGGCTTGTTATATCATGAATTTAATCCCTAACCACGAATTAAGTTGAGGTATCTTCCTTAGCTTAAGTGTTCTCATCTATCATCCTTCTATTAGGATGGTGTAATGATTTCACTAATCTGTGATTAGAGATTAAACTCATTACTTAACACTAAACAAAAACCCAAAAACATCTAAATAATCACAAGTAGGTTAATGATCTTAATCCTACATCATCATGGTAATTAAGTTGAGACGGTTATCTCATACTTAAGTAGGCTCATTATCCCTAATCAGGGAGGATATAAGGAGTTTACAAACCCTTGATTTAGGCTTAAGCTCATTATCCTATGCCAAACATCAAAAACAATAAAAAACTAAAAACACAAAAACAAACAATAATCGTCTTCTCCGGTATTCTTTTCTCATCACACTCATTCACAAACGAGAACTTGCTTCTTCCGTCTAATGCAAGACAATTAGCACTCGAGCCAAACGAGTCATACACTTGAGCATAGACAAGCAAACAGTTCATAATCAATTCTTTTTCAGTCTCTTTGAGTTGAACTACGGTGTTCTGACTTCCTCATTGCACGAAAGGATACGTAGGCATAACTTAACGATTATCAAACAAAAGTATTTGTGTCTTCCCCCTCTTTCAACATTCTTTTCTAAGCCTTAGTTCCTGAGCAATTCACACTTTTTGCACTGACACCAGTACTTTATTTCCTAGATTTTGCACACAGATAGCACATACACTACCCTTTTTAAACAGAATCTTGTAAGTGTGGATCCCAAACCTAGAATTTGGTTCCAACGACCAATTTCTTTCCTTTTTAGGTTTGATCTATATCTTCCTTTTATTTCGTTAGAATAAATGGAATTAGGTGGCGACTCTATTGTTTGTTTTTCCACGTCCTTTGCGAGGATCGTATTTTTCGAGGTACGATAGATGGCAACTCTGTTGGGGACTAGCCTTGTGCATAAGAGAGTCGAGCCTAAATTAGGATATTTTATGCTTGTGTGTTAGCTTTACGAAGGATGATCTGGGTGTTAATACCTTCCCAGGTCGTAACCAACCCCCTTTCTCTGTTTCTCTGGTTCGCAACCGTCTTATCCATCTCTTCCCAAGTTTATGCAACATTACCTTTCCTTCGGGATAAAAATGCCTAGCTGACGACTCTACTCTATTCAACCTCATTCTTCTCTTTCGCCGACCGTTCGCGTTTGCACTGGGATGAAAATCAGGGGAGCGACAGCTTGGCGACTCTGCTAGGGAGCTTTATCTTGCAACCAGGGTTTCTGGTTCTTTTTGTGGGTTTCTCCTAGCGTTTGTTTGATTTGTGTTTATGGGGGTGTTATGTGTTGTATGTGCTTTCATTTTTGCTTTATTTATTGCTTTTTATACAGCTTTATTTACTGCACTTATTTATCGCTTTCATTTACTGTTTTATGCATTTCATATTATTGTCATCATATCATGTGCTGGATTTGTTGTTTTGCCTTGTTGGGAGGGGTATCTTAGTGAGCAAGGTTCCACACCGGGAGACTGAGTGACACATAGGATTAAAGTGGCTTCATATTCTTTCCCATTCCATTTCAGTCTGGTGCGGGAATATGAAACACGGTTCAGACATGGGTTTCTTCTTGAGAACTCTATGCTACGGATTTCCTGTAGTACTAGGGCTATCTGGGAAGCCTGCTAAGTCTGGATGACCTTTTTAGATGACCTTCAGCATCTGAGGTGAATTAGAGGAGGATTATTTATGATTAATGTAAACATTGTACCTCCGGGTTAGAAGTGTTTACACTTCTCATAATAAATCCAAGTATGAGGATCCTTGTTCTATAACAATACCTGTGAGTGAGTTGGGATGTTTACAGGTTTGCAAGAACCCTTGGCCTCATCATACCCTGTTACTGATATTGTTTTAAGGTTACACTATTTTGGACTGATTCTTATGAAACCCTGGACTTGTGTCTCTTTATTTGAGTCCCCCACCTGGTTACTGGTTCTCTAGCCTTCATCTGGATTTCTGAACACTCATGGACCCAATCAAAGCAAATGGCAAATCCAGCACCTGATCACAAACCCTTGCATATCATTCTGCATACATCATTTTGCATCATTTAACATTTATCTATTTGTTTTACAGGGTATCCACATCATCTTTTGTTTGGTTTTGACTGTTCTTCTGCTCAACCATCTTCATTAGATATCTTCCTCAGAGATCTTCTTCATCAGATATCTTCTTCAGTTGTCTTCTTCAGCTATCTGCATCAGTTACCTTCATCAGTACTTCTCCTCAGTTATCTTTATCAGCATCCATTGTCAGTATGGATTCATCCAGGAAGAGCAACATTACTTATCATTTCTTTGAGCCCTCCCTAGCAGGCATCAGGCAGATTCAGACACTTATCACTCCTGATCATGTCCCTTTATTCAGGGAACATTTTGGTGGTATTATGGACATGATCTTGGACTTGGATGCATCACAGAGGAGCATGATCCACACATGCCTTCAGTTCTATGACCCTCCTCTCAGATGTTTCACTTTCCCAGACTTCCAGATGGGTCCTTTGTTAGAAGAGTTTTTCTTGTTGCTGGGTGTCCCCATCGGGAGAGGGATTCCTTTCAATCCTGAGATGACTGCTCCTAGGAATGAAGACATAGCTAAGGATTTGTATTTGGAAAACACCATCATTGATCAGCATATGACCACCAAGGCTGGAATCCCAGGTCTCCATTTTGACTTCTTGATCACTCAGGCCACCAGTCATGCTGCAGTTGGGAAGTGGGAAATTGTTTGTGCTCTCTTGGCTCTTAGTATATATGGGATCATTTTGTTTGTAGACGAGCCTAAGTTTGTAAGCAAGAATGCCATCCATATCTTCTTGTTGAAGAATCTGGTTCCTACCTTGCTAGGGGATTTCTACAACTTAGTGCATCAAAGGAATGAGAAGCAGAGGGGAAGATTAGTCAGATGTTGTGCACCTCTCTTCTACTGTTGGTTATTGAGACACCTGCCAAAGACAGAAGCTTTCTTGAATCCTCATCAGTCAATAAATTAGGCTAAGAGAATGATTGCTCTCACTTCAGAAGATATCATGTGGTGTACTCAAAGCACCAAGGGCAGGCATATAATTACAAGTTGTGGGCAGTATCCCAATGTACCTCTTATTGGAGTGAAGGGTTGCATCAACTACAATCCTTTGCTTTTCAAAAGGAAGCTAAGGTATGCCTTAGTACATCCACCAAGAGAGCAGGATTTGGCAGAGACCCTTTACTGTGATGTTCAGAATAATCATGTCATCGTCCGACAAGCAGCCTGGGCTTGGGATAATATTCAGACAAAAGGGACTGCTATTCTTGGCAAGTGCAACAACATAGCTTCAGCTCAGTACATTGATTGGTCTCGCATTAGAGGACAAATCACCCACATGCCATTCACCCTGGATGATGTGCCAGGGCCATCATCACTAGAGCCTATAGCTACAGTCAGTTTAGAGGAGTTTGAGAAGTTGAAAGAGAGGAATGCTCAGCTTTATGAAGCTCTAAAGAAGACCCTATGGGAGAGGAATGATAGTCGTTTGGACAATGAGAGGTTAGAGAAGCTCCGGATCGAGCATATGACCAAGATTGAGAAGATATATGATTACATCAGAAAAGCCCGAGCAGGGGAGTTGGTATTGAAGAATGCTTGCAAATAAACCAAGATTCAGAAAGCTAGAGATGAGAACTACTCAGGAAACATTGCTCGTAGGAGGGTTTTCCCCATCAACTGAGTTCACCGGTATCCGACAAGAAACAACCTTCCGAGCTTACAAATGGACCAAGTTCAACAAGATTTGTCTAACGTTAGAACTCAGATGGCTAATGAGAGGACTGAGATGAGGGCTCAGATGAACCAGTTCATGGCAGTAATGATTGGGTTGGCTCAAAGCCAAGAAAGATTAAGAGATTTGGTCGAGCAGAAAACTCCAGAAGAGAATCATCCAGGTACATGAGGTACTAGTAATAATGATCGCGGACAACCATGAACAGATGCGCCAGAGTTTGGGCCTCAACTCAATCCTGAGATCAATGCTATCAAAAATACCCAAGGAAACACTAGAGGTCGTGCCTTGCAAGAGGACCCTCAAGAGGAACAATTTACAATAATTGGTGTCGGGGATGAAGCATATGATCGTCGCCTGGACGAAATAGCGGAGAAGCTGAGATCTTTAGAGTCCCAAAACTCTTTGGGATTTGATGTTATGGACATGGGTTTAGTTGAGGGAGTCAGAATTCCTCACAAATTCAAGCCTCCTTACTTTGAAAGATATAATGGTACCTCTTGTCCACATACTCACCTACAGTCTTTTCTAAGGAGACTAAAAGCTTATACCATGGACGAAATGTTGTGGATGTTCTACTTCGAAGACAGTCTGACCGGGGCATCCCGTGAATGGTACTCTCACCTGTCCAGAGCAACAGTCAGAAACTGGAAGGATTTGGCCGAAGCATTCATACGCCAGTATCAATATAACTTGGACATGGCTCCCAACAGAACACTCCTAATGGGTATGTCACAGTCTTCAAGAGAAAGCTTCAGGGAGTATTCCCAAAGATAGAGACAGCTTGTTGCTGCTGTCTAACATACAATGTCTGAGAGATAAATGGCCGACATGTTTATGAACACCCTACAGGGGACTTACATTGACAGACTTGCTGCTTTCTCGTCCACCAGCTTTGCGGATGTAGTTATAGCTGGGGAGAGAATTGAGAGTATTTTTAAGATGGGAAAAATTCCGGATAACGGTGCTAGTTCCAGCAATACAAGGAAACCTTTCTCGGGATCTCGCAGGACAAGTGAGACCAACTCAGTGCATATGGGCAGAGGTAGACCTCAATACATGCCAAGATCAGTAGCTGCTATCACAACTCCAGCTCTAGTGCCTCAACAACAGTATCCTCCACAACCACAACACTTTCCACCGCAACATCAATTTCCTCAACAGAGATCTTACAATAATAACAATCAGCAACAACGCCCGTTTCAACCAAGGACTTCACAAATCAACAGAGTTATCGATCCCATTCCAATACCCTATGCTGCCTTACTACCACAATTATTAAAGCTCAACTTAATTGAATTGAGGACTCAGGCTCCCCAAGATCCCCAGAAACTTCCAAGAAACTATGATGTTAATGCCCGGTGTGCCTTCCATTCAAATACACCTGGTCATACTACAAAAAAGTGTAGAGCCTTACACATGAAGGTTCAGGATTTGATTGATTCTAAGGCAGTCAACTTTGCACCTCCTCCAAGTGTTACCAAGAATCCTATGCCTAGCCATGGTGGACCCAGGATAAATGCCATTGAGGAGGATCAACCAATGAACCTAATTGACAATGCTACAAGCATTCAGACACCTCTGGCCGAGGTTAAAGCCCAGCTTTTAAAGTGCCAGGTGTTCCCGGGTTGTGAGGCCCATTGTGAAGCTTGCAAGAATTCTATCAACGGTTATGCAGATTTGAAGACCGGTATCAACAATCTTATCAAAGAGGGCACTTTACAAATCACTTCTATAGTCATAGCTCCTACAACATCTACAATCATTCCTTCTACAACATCAACACACATCATTCCATTAGATATCACTCCTACAACTTCAACAACAATAATTCCAACATATTCTTCTACAACATCAACAATCATCCCTTCTTCAACTTCAACAAACATCAGTTCAACACATCCTTCTACAACAACAACAATCATCAATGAAGACATTTCCACAGTTACAATTTACTATGATCATGCAACAATCCACGTTCCAGATTCACATCAACATCTTCATCAACAGCAACAACCTTCATCACCAGCACCATCTCCGGTCAGACCTCCCGTTACAATTTATTATGAACCTCAGACTGTCTCAATTCCTTCTTCCGCAACAATCAGTCCAGTTACTATCACAGTGCCTGGACCAGTTCCATATGACAGCAGCAATGTCGTGCCTTGGCATTATGGCTCGAATTTGTATTGCAACGGAAAGAAAGTCACTCTTGACACTTCTACACCACAGGTTGATAATGTGGGGGGAGGCAGAGGCTTTACTCGAAGCAGACGTCTCTTTGCCTCACAATTCTAAAGAACTAACGTTGAAGCAGAAGTTGCTGCCAAGGCTAAGGGCAAAAATGTGGTGCCTGAAGAGCCTATTACCAAGGAAGCTCAGAAGACATCCTTTGACCAGGATGTAGACGAGTTCATGAGAATAATCAAGAAGAGTGACTACAAGGTTGTGGACCAGCTCCATCAGACCCCCTCCAAAATCTCTATTGTATCACTGCTAATGTGTTCCGAAGCTCATAGGAATGCACTTCTCAAAGTCTTGCACGCAGCTTACGTGCCAGAAGAGATTACAGTTAATCAGCTAGAAACGGTGGTTTCAAATGTCAATACTAGCCACGGGCTAGGTTTTACTGATGCTGATCTAACTATGGAGGGCCGTAACCATAATAAGGCTTTGCATATCACCTTGGAGTGTAAAGGTGTTGTTCTCTCTCATGTCTTGGTTAACACTGGGTCTTCTCTCAATGTTCTTCCAAAGAAAGCCTTGGTCAAAATGGAATATGATGGTCTTGCTTTATGTCCAAGTAACCTGGTAGTGAGAGCCTTTGACGGTTCTAAAAGATCGGTTCTTGGGGAAATCGAGCTGCCCGTGGTGATTGGCCCACAGATCTTCAAAACTATCTTCTACATGATGGACATTCAGCCTGCATATAGCTGTTTGTTGGGTCGGCCGTGGATTCATCCCGCTGGCGCTGTAACGTCGACCCTTCACCAGAAGTTAAAATACGAATGGGAGGGCCAAGTTATCACAATCTGTGGGGAGGAGGATATTTTCGTCAGTCATCTAGCTACTTACAAGTATATCGAGATGGATGGAGAGATCCATGAGACAATGAGCCAAGGGTTTGAGGCCCTCAATGTCAATGAAGCAACAGCTGAAGTGTCTGGTACTTCAATCTCCTCTTATAAGCAAGCTCAGAAGGTTGTTGAAGACGGGAATGCCCAGGGATGGGGCAAGCTTCTGCAAGTTCAGGTCAAGGAAGACAAGTTCGGGTTAGGTTACAAACCATCCCGACAGGTCCAAGAGGAGGCTGCTGAAGCTCCCAAGTTTATCAGTGGGGGAATGCTAACCCCGGATGCAATCAACAATGTGGAAGACGAGGCTGAAAGTGACTTCAACCTGGAAAGCTGGATTTGTCCAAGGGTCCCAGGCCAACAAGTCCTTAACTGGTCTTCCCAGGAAATTATAAAGATTACTTATGCAGAGTAATTATTATTTCCTTTTTAAGCATGCATCAAGTCCTGCATCTTGCCCAAGGTGTCAGGACTCATTTTGTAATAGGGGCATATTTGTATTTTGTGTAAATGAATGATTAATGAACAAATGGACATCTTTTGCAAACAATCTTTTTTCGCTCACTGTCTTTCATTTTTGTTATTTTCGCACAAAGCTATAAATGGCAATGTTTTTCAATAATAACTCCATTCACACTTTTTCTAAACAAGATTAAAACAAATCACTATAATGAAAAAATCTCAACCCTTGCAGAGATAATCCTCCAGATTTCACCGACAACGGCACTGCTATGACCTTGTATGACTTCGACAATCCGATCAATCAAGCAGATGAAGGGATTGATGAAGACTATGATTTGCCTGAAGAGTTGGCTAGGTTGTTGAGACAAGAGGAAAGAGTGATTGCTCCTCATCAGGAGGAAGTTGAAACTATCAATCTTGGTTATGAGGAAGATGTAAAAAAGGTGAAGATCGGGGCCAGTCTGCAAGCTCCAGTGAAAGAACAACTCATCAGTATGCTTCGGAAATATGTTGACATCTTTGCTTGGTCCTATCAAGATATGCCAGGTCTGGATACAGATATCGTCATGCACAGGTTGACATTGAAAGAAGATTGTCCGCCGGTTAAACAGAAGCTACGCCGTACTCGCCCAGATATGGCCATGAAGATTAAAGAAGAAGTACAAAAGCAGTGGGACACCGATTTTCTTGCTGTAACTAGTTACCTGTCGTGGGTTGCTAACATTGTACCCGTGCCTAAGAAGGATGGAAAGGTGCGTATGTGTGTGGATTACCAGGATCTGAACAGAGCTAGCCCGATGGACGATTTCCCATTACCTCACATTGATGTATTGGTGGATAACACAACTCAGTTCTCAGTATTCTCTTTCATGGACGAATTCTCTGGATACAATCAGATTAAGATGTCACCTGAAGACATGGAGAAGACAACTTTCATCACGCCTTGGGGCACGTTTTGTTACAAGGTAATGCCGTTTGGTCTAAAGAACGCCGGTGCAACATATTAACGGGCTATGGTAACATTATTCCACGATCTGATCCACAAAGAAATTGAGTGCTACGTGGATGACATGATTTCCAATTCCCTTACAGAGGAAGATCATTTGGTGAATCTACTGAAACTGTTCAAGCGTCTGAGAAAGTATCAATTGAATTTGAACCCCAAAAAGTGCACATTCGGGGTACGTTCTGGTATGCTGCTGGGTTATATTCTAAGTGAAATAGGAATTAAGGTTGATCCCGACAAAGTGAAAGCCATTCAGGAGATGCTTGCACCTAAGACTGAGAAAGAAGTTCGAGGTTTCCTAGGTAGATTGAACTACATCTCGAGGTTCATATCTCATCTCACTGCAACCTGCGAACCTTTGTTCAAGCTGTTAAGAAAAGAACAAACAGTCAGGTGGAACGATGATTGTCAGAGAGCATTTGACAAGATCAAAGAATATCTGCAAGAACCTCCAATTCTCATGCCTCCAATCGAAGGAAGATCTCTAATCATGTATCTGACAGTATTAGAAGAGTCAATGGGGTGTGTGTTGGGCCATCATGACGAGTCTGGTCGAAAAGAGTATGCAATATACTACCTAAGCAAAACGTTTACCGACTGTGAACAACGTTATTCACTGCTCGAGAAGACTTGCTGTGCTTTAGCGTGGGCTGCTCGCCGACTAAGACAGTATATGTTGACTCATACTACCTTATTGATCCCAAAGATTGACCTAGTCAAGTACATATTTAAGAAGCCAGCACTTACTGGAAGGGTTGCAAGATGGCAAATGATTCTAACAGAGTATGACATTCAGTACACCACTCAAAAAGCCATCAAGGGCAGTGTATTGTCTGACTATCTGGCTGAGCAACCCATTGATGATTACCAGCCTATGAGATTTGACTTCCCTAATGAAGACATCATGTTCTTGAAAGAAAGAGATTGTGAAGAGCCTATTCACACTGAAGGGCCTGACCAAAAAGAAGCATAAACTATGATGTTTGATGGGGCAGTTAATTGCAATGGCCGTGGAGTTGGTACAGTGCTTATTACACCCAAAGGGGTTCACATGTCTTTCTCAGCAAAACTCACCTTTGCCTGCACTAACAACGAAGCAGAATACGAAGCTTGTATCATGGGTCTTGAGGAAGGCATTGACCTCAGGATCAAAACCTTGAATGTATTCGGAGATTCAGCTTTGGTAATCAACTAGACCAACGGCAAGTGGTACACTCATCAGGAGCATCTGGTTCCCTACCGTGACTATACGAGGAGATTGTTGACCTTCTAAACAACAGTTAAGCTTGAATACATCCCTCGAGATGAGAATCAGTTTGTAGACGCTTTAGCTACCATTTCATCAATGATCAAAGTATAAGCTGCTAATTATGTGCCTCGGATTTTGGTATCCAGACTAGACAGACAGACATATGTATTCTCTATGGACGCTGCCACCGATAATAAGCCTTGGTACCATGACATAATATGCTTCTTGGAGGATTAGACATACCCACATGGGGCATCATCAAATGATAAGAAGACATTAAGAAGGCTAGCCGGTAGTTTCTTCCTCAATACTAATGGCTCTTTGTACAAGCGAAACTTCGACATGGTCTTGATCAGATGTGTTGACAAGAAGGAAGCATACCAACTGATGCACAAAGTACATGAAGGTTCTTTCGGTACCCATGCCGGAGGACATGCAATGGCAAAGAAGTTGTTAAGATCAGGTTACTACTGGATCAAAATGGATGTAGACTGTTGTGCTTATGCCAGAAAATGCCACAAGTGCCAGATCTACGCAGACAAAGTGCATGTGCCTCTGAATCCTTTGAATGTAATGTCTTCACCTTGGCCCTTCACCATGTGGGGAATTGATATGATTGGAAAGATTGAACCGACAGCTTCAAATGGTCACAGATTCATCCTGGTAGCCATTGATTACTTCACCAAATGGTTTGAAGCAGCTTCATATGCAAATGTCACCAGGCAAGTGGTAGCCCGATTTCTGAAGAGGGATATCATCTGTCGATATGGAATTCCCGAGCGAATCATTACTGATAACGATTCCAATTTGAACAACAAGATGATGGCGGAACTTTTCCGGGACTTCAAGATTCAACATCATAATTATTCTCCTTACAGGCCAAAGATGAATGGCACTGTTGAGGCTGCTAACAAGAATATCAAGAAGATTGTGCAAAAGATGGTAGTCATCTACAAAGACTGGCATGAAATGCTACCATTTGCCTTGCATGGGTATCAAACCTCTATCAGAACATCTACTGGGGCAACACCGTATCAACTTGTGTATGGTATGGAAGTTGTCCTACCTGTTGAAGTTGAACTACCCTCCTTACGGGTAATGATGGATATGATACTAGATGAAGCAGAATGGGTACGGTCTCGATACAATCAACTGAATCTGATTGAAGAGAAAAGATTAGAAGCTATCTATCATGGGCAGTTATATCAAAAGCGAATGAAGAAAGCCTTCGATCAGAAAGTCAGACCTCGGGAATACCAAGTGGGAGAGCTTGTTCTGAAAAGACTTCTTCCTCCTCATACAGACCACATGGGCAAGTGGACAACAAACTATGAAGTTCCCTATGTGATAACCAAAGTTTTCTCGGGTGGAACACTGATGCTCGCAACCATGGATGGTGAAGACTTCCCGTCTCCTGTGAATTTAGACGCAGTTAAAAAATACTTCGCATAAAATGACCCGTTGGACATAAAAATAGAATGTAAGTCCAGGAAAAATATGGCATCCCGGCGAGTCAAAAACAGAATAAAAGACTCAGGTAAAAATAAGGGAAAAATTAAAAAAATGTACACCCGCTGAGTTGAAAAGCCACATCGGACAGCTCAAGCAAAAATGGGTATCCCGGTGGATTGAAAACCCGAAAGGGCGATCCACGCAAAATCAAGGAATAAGCAAACAACTGTATTCTGAATTCGTCTGTATCACTCACAACATGGCAAGCTTCTAAAGGATAAAGCAGTGATCAAAATCAACCTTCTTCAGAAAGCAAGATAACAAGAACGTCAAGGTCATACAGGTCATAGCTGTAAACACCCCAAATTTTCCCTCACTCATATTACACCATGGCTTGTGATCTTTCATTTGTGGCATAAGTTTAAGCATATCATCTCATATTGCATATTTGTTTCATCTGCATAGTTCAAGTTCATCTGCATCTAGGGTTTGTGATCTGAGCAATCCAAGGATCCATCTGAGCCACTCCAAAGGTCTCCAATTGTTCCAAGAGGGTCCATGTGTGTTCTATCATCATATTATATCCCTCAAAGTTCAATGAAGTCAAGAAATCACAAGAACTGGCAAGGCATGGAAGTAGAGCTAGGATTTTCACTGCACAGATGACCAAAATTAGGGTTTTTGGTTTCAGAGGCCTTAACTCCAAATATTTGGGCCATTCTTGTTTCTAATGTTCTTAAGATGTTATAAGGATCATGTGTACCGAGTTTTATGAAAACATTCATTGTGGAAGTCATATGTTCACTGGGTAACTTCTTGAGCAAGTCAGAGCAAAATCAGGGCATATGAGGCCCCCAACAATGGAACCAAAGGGGTATTTTCATCAAATTGAAATTATATGATCTTTATTTGATCATTTAAGTGCTTGGATGTTCAAAAAATTGAAGAAATTTGAGCTAACCCAAAAGTTGCAAAAATGGAAATGACTTATAATGGAAACTTTCCATTTTGGGAAAGTTCTTCAACCTCCTCTTTCATGATAAAAAATGCTTCAAATGAAAAATGCTTCAAATGCTTCTATCATCATATTATATCCCTCAACGTTATTCACTGCTCGAGAAAACTTGATGTGCTTTAGCTTGGGCTGCTCGCCGACTAAGATAGTATATGTTGACTCACACTACCTTGTTGATCTCAAAAATGGATCCAGTCAAGTACATATTTGAGAAGCCAACACTTACCGGAAGGGTTTCCAGATGGCAAATGATTCTGACAGAGTATGACATTCAGTACACATCTCAAAAGGCCATCAAAGGCAGTGTACTATCTGACTATCTAGCTGAGCAACCCATTGATGATTACCAGCCCATGAGATTTGACTTCCCTGATAAAGACATCATGTACCTAAAAGCAAAAGATCATGAAGAGCCTGTTCACACTGATGGGCCTGACCCAGAAGAAGAGTGGACAATGATGTTTGATGGGGCTGTCAATATGAATGGTCGTGGAGTGGGTGCAGTGCTCATTACACCTAAAGGAGTTCATATGCCTTTCTCGGTAAAACTCACTTTTGCCTGCACTAACAACGAAGCTGAATACGAAGCCTGTATCATGGGTCTTGAGGAAGCCATTAACCTCAGGATCAAGACTTTAACTGTATTCGGAGATTCAGCTTTGGTAATCAATCAGACCAACGACAAATGGTACACTCACCAAGAGCATCTGATTCCATACCGTGACTATACGAGGAGATTATTGACTTTCTTCACAATAGTCAAACTTGAGTATATCCCTCGAGATGAAAATCAGTTCGCAGATGCTTTGGCTACCATTTCCTCCATGATCAAGGTTCAAACTGCCAATTATGTGCCTCGGATTTCGGTGTCCAGACTAGACCGACCAACATACGTTTTCTCCGTGGACATTGCTAAAGATGAAAAGCCTTGGTTCCATGACATCAAATGCTTCTTGGAGGATCAAACATACCCACCTAGGGCATCATCCAATGACAAGAAGACATTAAGAAGGCTGGCCGATAGTTTCTTCCTTAATACTGATGGTTCGTTATACAAGCGAAACTTTGACATGGTTCTACTCAGATGTGTTGATAAGAAAGAAGCAGACTTGCTGATGCACGAGGTGCATGAAGGATCTTTCGGTACCCATGCTAGAGGGCATGCAATGGCTAAGAAATTATTACGATCAGGCTACTACTGGATCACAATGGATGCATACTGTTGTGCCTATGCCAGAAAGTGTCATAAATGCCAGATTTACGCAGATAAAGTGCATGTGCCTCCAAATCCTTTGAACATGATGTCTTCACCTTGATCCTTTTCCATGTGGGGCGTTGACATGATTGGAAAGATCGAACCGACTGCTTCAAATGGCCACAGATTCATCTTGGTAGCCATTGATTATTTCACCAAGTGGGTTGAAGCAGCTTCGTATGCAAATGTCACCAGACAAATGGTAGCCAGATTCCTGAAAAGAGACATCATCTGTCGATATGGAGTTCCCGTGCAAATCATTACTGATAATGGTTCCAATTTGAATAACAAAATGATGGCAGAACTGTGCCGGGACTTCAAAGTCCAACATCACAACTCTTCTCCTTACAGGCCAAAGATGAATGGCGCTGTTGAAGCAGCTAACAAAAACATCAAGAAGATTGTGCAAAATATGGTGGTGATCTACAAAGACTGGCATGAGATTCTACCATTTGCCTTGCATGGGTATCGAACCTCAATCAGAACGTCTACTGGGGCAACACCATATCAGCTTGTGTATGGTATGGAGGCAGTCCTACCTGTTGAAGTTGAACTACCCTCCTTATGAGTAATGATGGATGTAAAGTTGGACGAAGCAGAATGGGTCCGATCTCGGTACAATCAACTAAATCTGATTGAAGAAAAGAGATTAGCCGCTATCTGTCATGGGCAGTTATATCAGAACAGGATGAAGAAAGCCTTCGATCAGAAAGTCAGGCTTCGGGAATACCAATTGGGAGATCTTGTGCTGAAAAGACTTCTTCCTCCTCATACAGACCACAAAGGCAAATGGACTCCAAACTACGATGGTCCATTCATAGTAAAGAAGGTTTTCTCTGGTGGAGCGCTGATGCTCACTACTATGGATGGCGAAGATTTCTTATCCCCTATGAATTCGGATGTAGTTAAAAAATACTTCGCATAAAATGACCCGTTGGACATAAAAACAGAATGTAAGTCCAGGAAAAAATAGGGCATCCCGGCGAGTCAAAAACAGATTAAAAGACTCGGGTAAAAATAAGGGAAAAATCAAAAGAATGTACACCCGCTGAGTTGAAAAGCCGCATTGGACAGCTCAGTCAAAAATGGGTATCCCAGTGGATTGAAAACCTGAAAAGGGAGATCCGCGCAAAATTAGGGAATAAGCGAACAAATGCATTCTGAATTCGTCTGTATCATTTGCAAGACGGTAAGCTTCGAAAGGATAAAGCATCGGTCAGAATCAACCTTCTTCAGAAAGCAAGATAAGAAGAACGTCAAGGTCATACAGGTCATAGCAAAGGAAGCTCACCGGAGCGTCGTCAACATTGCCAGCACTTGTACTTTTTTTTAATTTGTAACAATCTCCTCATTCCAGGGGATTTGTTTCTTTGACTGTATTTGCCAATTAAGAGCACCCAGATTAATAAAATCAGATTTTCAGTCACACCTTTTTTTGTACATTTTATTTTGTTTGAAAAATGTCTAGTATTCATGATATGATACTTGCATAAAACAAATGAGCCATTCTTAATAAAATGCTTGCGGGAAATATATTTACTTTCAGGAATATCTAACTCCTATGATGGAATCCGATAAGGGATACCTCGGGATACTTGTGCGTTTCTTTGTCTTAACAAGTTGCAGGTATTCAATGCGCAACACGGGGCATGCCAAGCACACTTCCTCAGCATACCTCCTCCCCAAATAGTATCTGGAATGCTTTTCCCCAGCGGAGTTGTCAAAGATTCCTCATCCCTGGAACAGGTCTACTCAATAGGAGCATCCCCAGCCAATCTCCCCACAGAAGTTCCAGCCTCTCTCCCAGAAGAGCAATGCCGGAAACTCTCACACAACAAAGTGACGGAAGTTTCCTTCTCCCCAACTGGGTTTCTCCTTACAGTATAGGCCTATCAATGATCTATTTCCCCAAGCAGAGTTACACCTCCTAACAGATCTACCAATGGTCTCTTCCCCGGCTGGGATATTCCTCCAAGCAGATCAGCCAGTGATCCAATCTTCAGTGGGATCCAAATCCCGGATCGGTTTCTCTTTTGCATAATCATGGCATTCGCATCATTTTTTCCCACAAATCGTAGCATTCCGTCTAATACGGAGCATTATGGCAAAAATAAAACATTTGCATGATCACAAGTCAGGTTCGAGCCAGTCGCCTGCAATTACCATCGGTATTTCATCGGCAATATATATAAAGCTCACATCCCTTGCAAATAAAAGCCAAAGCGTCCCCTTTGCACTCTCCAACAAAAATGCCTGTTTGTATATACTCTTTCGACACTCGTCCGTGTCATATCATCCCCCCGCAGATAAGCCAAAGCACCCTCTTTGCATTCAAAAACCTATACATACCCTTTTGACACTCGTCCGTGTCACCTTTCCCCAGCATGGTTGCCAAATCACTTGGTGCAAACAAAACCCTTATTCATAACACCCCTTTTTTTCGGCACCTGTCCGTGTCATCTTATCCCCACAGGTAGCCAGAACACCTTTTACACTCTCACATACAAATATTTGTTCTTAACTTATGCACATTCTCTTTCGACACCCGTCCGTGCCATACTTTCCCCAGCAAGTTGAACATTCGTCCGTGTCTTGCTCAAACAATCCTCACTCATACTTATACAGAAGTCTCTGATACTCATACGTATCTTAATTATATATTATTCCCCACAGATTCGACACTCGTCCGTGTTCTTTGTTAACCAGTTGGTACTCGTCCGTATCATCATCTCTGAACATGCGTCAGCGTTTGTTTCTACCGATACTCGTCCGTATCATGGTCCTAAGGATGCTCGTCCGCATCTTTAATCTATACACAAGCGTCAAAACACTTATTCCTTTTATTCTGGAAAGCGTAAACACTCGTCCATGTTTACCATTCCCCAACAGAACAACTTTTCTCCTATCCGACATCCGTCCTATGTCGCGAAACTTTCGGCAGCCGTACCCTGCCAGGTGATCGTCCTTCACCTTTGAATGACCGTCCCTCATCCTTCCCCCAGCGGAGTCTCCATTATTGGAGCCCTTCTCTATCCGACATTCGACTTATGTCGTGATAAAGAGCAGCTGTCCCCTGCTAGGTGATCATCCTTCATGTCCTGATGACCGTTCCTCATCATTTCATCTGATGGCCATCCCCATCATTGATTTTGTTATCCGACATTCGTCCTATGTCGTGATAAACCCCGAGAGCAGCCGTGCCCTGCTAGGTGATCGTCCTTCATCTCTTGGTGATCGTCCTTCATCATGCTTATCCGATGGCCGTCCCCATCGTCGACCTTTTCTATCCGACATTCGTCCTATGTCGTGATAAAAAGCAGTCGTCCCCTGCTAGGTGATCGTCCTTCACCTTTGATGACCGTCCCTCATCAATATTTCATTTATTCTTTAAACCGATGGCCGTCTCCATCGTTGTTTACTTTACTTTGCAAACTTGATGGTCGTCCCCATCATTTCCTTTACTTTAATCCCCAGAGAATCTTATTTCCTTACCTGATGGTCGTCCCATCATGGTATCTTTACCTTTCCCCAGCTTGTCGGCCGTCCCCGTCATTGCTTTATCCCCAACAGTCGTCCTCTGCTCGACAGTCGTCCTCCATTGTTTTCATTTGATAATCATACTATGCTATCTTTTACAATTTATATCCCTTTTCTTCTTCTCCCTAGCGAGTGCAAATTGTGGACTGTCTTTGGTATTCAACCACAAGTTATCTTGTTTGTCAGTTAAGCCAGGCGCTTACATCCTGCACAGCTAACTCATGTTTGAATAGGGGCAGCTGTAAACACCCCAAATTTTCCCTCACTCATATTACACCATGGCTTGTGATCTTTCATTTGTGGCATAATTTTAAGCATATCATCTCATATTGCATATTTGTTTCATCTGCATAGTTCAAGTTCATCTGCATCTAGGGTTTGTGATCTGAGCAATCCAAGGATCCATCTGAGCCACTCCAAAGGTCTCCAATTGTTCAAAGAGGGTCCATGTGTGTTCTATCATCATATTATATCCCTCAAAGTTCAATGAAGTCAAGAAATCACAAGAACTGGCAAGGCATGGAAGTAGAGCTAGGATTTTCACTGCACAGATGACCAAAATTAGGGTTTTTGGTTTCAGAGGCCTTAACTCCAAATATTTGGGCCATTCTTGTTTCTAATGTTCTTAAGATGTTATAAGGATCATGTGTACCTAGTTTTATGAAAAAATTCATTGTGGAAGTCATCTGTTCACTGGGTAACTTCTTGAGCAAGTCAGAGCAAAGTCAGGGCATATGAGGCCCCCAACAATGGAACCAAAGGGGTATTTTCATCAAATTGAAATTATATGATCTTTATTTGATCATTTAAGTGCTTGGATGTTCACAAAATTGAAGAAATTTGAGCTAACCCAAAAGTTGCAAAAATGGAAATGACTTATAATGGAAACTTTCCATTTTGGGAAAGTTCTTCAACCTCCTCTTTCATGATCAAAAATGCTTCAAATGAAAAATTCTTGGTCATGAAAGTTGTAGATTAGGTCTTTCTCTTTTCAAAAAGTACAAGAACATGTTCTAATTCATTATGGAACTCAAGTTATGATCCTTCAAAGTTGGCAAAAATCCTATAATTTTCAAGAATGCACCAAAGAGGATTTTTTGCAAAACCACTTGCCTAGCCATTTCATGACCTCTAATGCATCTCTAAACATCATACCATCATAGTACAACTCATTTTGATCAGAATTGGCCCAAGAATCATACACTTTCATGCCTTGAGCTTCAAGAAATCTTAAAAGGGCCAAAGCTTCTCAAATTTGCAAAATGGTACAAAACTTTCCATACACTTGCATCAGCACACCAAATCTGTTCCTATAGCTTCCCTTGATATCTGCTGAGCCAAGCCATGCCCAAATCCAGACCTGCCATGTGCCCATACCTCAAGTACAAACAACCTTGACTTTTTGAAAATCACCCCATACCAATCAGCATAGCCCACACCAACTATTCTGACCCATCACAGCTTCACATACATGCCTCAAGGGATTCATTTTCATACACACACAAGCTTGCAAGCTCTCATACATTCAGATTGCCAAAAATCCCTCTCAAACTTCATCTCTTCGAAATTCATAAACCAGCCATCAAAACTCCAAGCAAACTTCACCAATCATCTCCACATACTCTCCTGATCATTTCCCAACCATTAAATAAGCCTGAAACCTCAAGAATCCAAAACACGATTTCCCTCACCTCTGAACTGAAACCTCAAAAATAGTCCATATAAACTCCTTTCAAGCATCCCAGAAGCATAAGGGGATCAAGGGGAGTGGTTTAGCACCAAAGAAAAGCCCAAAAAGTTCCAGTTTCGAAAGCTTCAACTCAGGTAACCTCAAGAACATTTTTTCCAGAAATGTGTTTTTAAGTTCTTATATTGTTCTATATGTTGCAATGATCATGGGGATGTGTTTGGTTTTGAAAATGAGAAAGAAATAAGCATGTACTGATTGTCTGAAACTTTACCCGTTAAAATGATTTTGTTCGTTTCTCTTGATTCATGGAAAATAAATGGATTTTGTTGTTGGATTCTTGTTTAGGATGTTTAGTTGAGTGAATCTGGAGAGTTTGATGCGTTTTAGTGGCGTTTTGAGAGAGATGGCATGAGAGGTTGGCAAGAGAAGACGACTGGAACACTGTTCCGGCCGTCTCAGATTAATTAGGGCTAATCTCAGGTGATTAGGCAACTTTGAATTAGGGCCATTGGATTACGTTTCCCGCGCGTGTTTGGAGGGCCTGGATCCCTCATTAACCCTAATCTAATTTAATTAAGTTTAATTTTAATTAATTAAATCAGGATAAATATCAGCCACTAGATTGCGCGCCAGTCAACCCTTTTCCCTCAACTTTGAATCCTAGCCCTCAGATTGTCATACTTCCCATTTAAATTCATTTTAATTGCATTTTCTTGTACATTTAATTTAAAATACTTACAAAAATCCCAAAAATATTTCCTTTTGCATTTTTATTCCAAATATTTTTCTTAATCAGAAAATGATTTTTATTTTATTTTTTGCATAAAAATTGTATTTTTAAAATATTTAAATGTTTATATTAATTAATTAATGAAAATTAATTAATTAAAATAACATTTAAGTTTCTAAAAATCACTCGAAAATTCATGTTGCATCTTAACACATTTAGAAACATTTTCAAACCCCTCATACAAATCTCTTTTTGGTTTTGATCATCATTTGACAATTTTCTTTGAATTTAGGGTTCATAAAATCACATTTTAAACCCTAACCTTTGAAAAATCTTTTCTGTCTAACTATGAAGGGTTTGAAGTTGGTTCTTTTTGCTTTGTTTCACACACATCATTTAATTTCTAGGATATTTTTGGCATGAATTTATCTTTCATTTTCAATTGTTTTGGCATTTTACATTGAAGATCACCCAAAAAACCCTAGAAACTTAGGAAATTCATAACTCCTTCTAGGTTTAGCTTATGACCTCCCCCTTTGGATGTTAACCTATTATAGGTTTAGAGTTCCTTTGAGTGCATTTTCAATTTTTTATCATGTCATTTGCTTCTGTCTTTGCCATTTACATCTCATCCTTCCATGTAACCCTAATTTTGCATCTTTTACTTGCATTCATCTTGCATATGCATCCATACATGAACTTGCCAGGACATCTCATGCATTCATATGTCATCTTAAACATCTTAGGACATGTTAGAATCATGCTTGATCATTTATTCTATCATTTGCCATGATTTGCATTCATTTCCTTTCATTAATTTTCATGAACTTTCAAACTTCAAAGCATGCTCCATGACATCCCATTCTTTGTATGATCATTTATATACACTTTGTATGTCTTTGAATCATGTCAAAGCATCATTAGTATCATGTATATGCTTCTGGTTTTGATCTTTGTCTTTTCATATGCATCATTCCATTTCATTTCTTTCCTTGTGCATCTTGTGCTGATTTTTTCAGGTGGTAAGTTACTTTGAGAAGTGGATTTGCCTTCACTTCTCATTTCTCTTCATCTCTTTCATATGCATCTTGCTGGTTTTGAAGTGAAATTGTTCACTTGTGTTCTTCATCTCTCAGTTTCTTTCTTTAAGTTACTTATCTTCTTCAATGAAGTAAGTAACTTATTTCTTCTGCTTCTTCCTCCTTTCACCTGCTTCTTCCATTGGTGGCTTCCTTGAAGATCTTTCTCAAGCCTTACAAACCATAGGAATTCCAAGCATGATAATAATTAGGGTTTTAATTAGTTCCCCTTAGTTTTTACCTTTGAGTCTTCTTTGTGTCTCTCCTCTCATCTCATCATTAGAGACTAAACCTTTAAGGTTTTAGGACTTTGGAATTAGGGTTATGCCTGCATCCTTCTCTTAGGATGGAGTGTATAACTTTAATCCTAAGTGTTAAACCCTTAATTTGTTTAAACCTCTTAATCAATCCACTTAATAATCACTAAGACATTAACTTGTAACTTGGGCCTTACATTAGGTTTCTAATTCTTCCTTTATGGTTAAGAAGGAATAACCCTAGTGTTTATTGGACAAGTCCCCCTCAAGTTGTCTTACAAACCATAAAATCCATTTCTTAATCTCATCCCTTAATTAAAATCCACTTAATAAAGGCTTGTTAGCTAATGAATTTAATCCCTAACCATGGATTAAGTTGAGGTATCTTCCTCATCTTAAGTGTGCTCATCTATTATCCTTCTATCAGGATGGTGTAATGAGTTCACTAATCCTTGATCTTGGCTTAAACTCATTACTTAACACTAAACAAAAACCCAAAAACATCTAAATAATCACAAATAGGTGAATGATCTTAATCCTACATCATCAAGGTAATTAAGTTGTGGTTCTTACCTCATACTTAAGTATTCTCATTATCCCTAATCAAAGGGAGGATATAATGAGTTTACAAGCCCTTGATTTAGGCTTAAGCTCATTAACTTACGCAAAACACCAAAAACAATAAAAAACTGAAATCAAAAAAACAAACAATAATCGTCTCCTTCGGGATTCTTTTCTCATCATCTTCATTCATAAACGAGAACTTGCTTCTTCCGTCTAATGCAAGACAGTTAGCACTCGAGCCAGACGAGTCATACACTTGAGCATAGACAAGCAAGCTGTTCACAGTCAATTTATCTTTCAGTCTCTTTGAGTCGAACTACGGTGTTCTGACTTCCTCATTGCACGCGAGGATACGTAGGCATAACTTAACTGTTATCGAACAAAAGTCCCTGTGTCTTCCCCCTCTTTCAGCATTCTTTCTAAGCCTCAGTTCCTGAGCATTTCACTTCTCTTTTGCACTGACATCTGTATATTCCCTTCTAGCTTTTGCGCACAGATAGCGCATACACTTACCCCTTTTAAACACAATCTTGTAAGTGTGGATCCCATCGAGTACGAAGGACAATCTGGGTGCTAATACCTTCCCAGGTTGTAACAAACCCCCTTTCTCAGTTTCTCTGGTTTGCAACCGTCTTATCCATCCTTTTTCTAGGTTTATGCAGCATTACCTTTCCTTCGAGATAAAAATGCCTAGCTGGCGACTCTATTCACTTCATCTCATCTTCTCCTCTCGCCGACCGTTTGCATTTCTACCCTATCTGACCAGGTGTCTTTTCGGGGGAGTGATAATAGCAAAGGAAGCTCACTAGAGCGTCATCTTCAACATTGCCAACACTTTCTATTTTCTCAATTTGCAGCAATCTCCTCCTTTCAGGGGATTCGCTTCTTTGACTGTACTTGCCTATTCAGTGCAGACAAATCAAAAAAATTAGAATTTTCAGTCACACTTTGTTTTGTACATTTTTGTTTCGTTTGCAAAATGTCCAAAGTTCATGATACAACACTTGCATAAAACATATGAGCCATTTTTATAAATGCTTGCAGGAAATATGTTGCTTTCAGACAAATCTAATTCCTATGACGGAATCCGGTTAAGGATACCTCAAGACACTTGTGTGTTTTCCTTTGTCTTAACAGGTTGCAGGTACTCGAGGCAGACAATCTTTCATAACATGGGGCATATCAAGCATAATATCCCCAGCCGAGTCAGCAATCACATCATCAGCATAACTCCTTGACAAAAAGAATCTCCTCGTAAAGTTTCATCCTCCCAAAGGATCCCTTGAGGAATTCATCAATCCCCAGCATATTACTTCCCAAAAGTTATCTCCTCCCCAAGAAGGGGTCTTCCGAGCAATGCCTGACAATTTTCCCCAGCAAAGTGGTCAGGAAACTTTCTATTCCCCATCAGAGTTGCTAGGATTCTCTCATCCTCAGCAGAGTCGGTGGAATTGCTTCCCCGTAAATTTGCCATTCTCTCCCCAGTAGAGCAATGCTTGAAATACTTCCCCAGCGGAGTTGCTAAAACTTCCTCATCCCCAACAGAGTTCTCCCTCCGGACAAATCAGCCAAGGATCTCTTTCCCCGGTTGAGTTCTCCCTCCAGACAGATCGCCCAAAGATCTTTCTCCCCGCAGGATCTGGATCTCGGATCGGGTTTCTCATTTGCATAATCATAGCATTCACATCATATTCACCAAAATAAGCGTAACATTCCTTCTAATACGGAGCATTACGGCAAAAATCAAACATTTGCATGATCATGAGCCAGGTTCAAGCCAGTCACCTGCAAATACCATTATCATTTCACCAACAATATACAAAACTCATATCCCCAACAGATAAAAGTCAAAGAAATCCCCTTTTCACTCTCAAATACAGATGTCTGTTTATATTTATACATGCTTTTTTCGACACTCACTCATGTCGTCTTTCCCCAATAAAGTCGCCATAAAACTTTCGGCATTCTCAAAACACTTGTTCATACTTATACATATTCTTTTCGGCACTCTGATGTGTCATATTTCCCCAGCAAGTCAAAAACACTCATCCGTGTCCCTTGCTCAATCTTTTGACACTCGTCTATGTCTTGCACACACTTCACCAGTAGATCATACTTGTACATACTCACACAGGAGTCTTTGGTACTCGTCTGTATCTTGTATATATAACCCCTCAGCAGATTCAACACTCGTCTGTGTTCCTTGCTTATCCGATTGATACTTGTCTGTATCATCGTCCTTCAAACACGTGTCAGCGTTTGTTTCTGCTGATACTCGTCTATATCATGGTACTAAGGATGCTCGTCCGCATCTTTGATCTATACACACTGTCAAACACTTATACCTTTTATTATTTTTAGACGTAAGCACTCATCCGTGTTTACCATTCCCTAGTAAGTCGCCAACAAAGTAGCTTTTCTATCCGACATTCGTCCTATGTCGTGATATCTTTCAGCAGCCGTCCCCTGCCAGGTGATCGTCCTTCACCTTTGGATGACTGATCAGTGATATTTAGTTGTAGTTTTCAAGCCGGTTTTCATTGTCCTTTGAGTTTAATTTCATTCGTTTGAAGTATTTCGTTCATGTTTCGTCGTAGTTTTCTTAATGTAGCATGCAAGTTTAGTTTTAATCGTTTTATTCTGTTTTTATCTTTGGTATGGGTTATGTGGTTGTTTTTGATGTGTTTTCAGGTCAATATTTAATCGGTTGTTCGAAGCATTCGAAAAGATGATCCGACCGTGAAAAATGAAAGCAAAATAGGATGTCAGAAGCACAACACGGGTGCCAATGTTGTACAACACGGCCCGTGTTGTGATGATCAGCTGAAGAGGAGATTTGTTAAAGAAAAGGAGAAAATCAGTGTTGTGACACGGGTGCCCATGTTGTACAACACGGCCCGTGTCATAGCATCTGAAGAAGAGACTTAATTGAGAAGAACCAGAGGCACAACACGGGTGCCCGTGTTACACAACACGGCCCGTGTTATGAAGACCAGAAGAAAACCTGATATTTTGTTGCTGCAAGGGCATTCTGGACTTTTCGCGGTTTTTTGGAAGACTGATTTATATTAGATGATTATTTCTGTAAAAGGGCACTGGAGGATTGGGGGAATTTTGGGATTTGAACGATAACGGGAGAAGAAGGATTGATCAAGAGCGGAAGCGATTGACGATCCAACGAATCATACGTTAATTGTAATGTCTCTATATTCTTGCTCTGTTTTTATTTCCGTTATGAACATGAGTGGCTAAACCCCCCAATGCCAGGGGGTGTCCCTGATTTGCTTTATGTAATGACAATTTGAATTCTTAATTTTGAGATTATGCGATTAAATCTGTTTCTTTAATTTATGCAACGTTCTTAATGCTTTGTCTTTGTTGGAAAATTGGATAATTGATCGTGGTTAGGATTTGGTCTGACCAACCATCCTAACCTTGTTGCATAAATTTTATCACGGTAAATATTACTGAGGAATTGGAATATTTTGTGAAAACCATTTTATGTCAGAATTATTGCTTGATATTCTTCTTTGACCGTTGAGGAATCAAGGTCGAGGAAGAATACCAATGGTTTTTCTCTAAAGGAATTTTGGAAAAACATTATCGACATAGGAAAGACACTTTTTAAAGCATGTCTCTGTAAAATGGAGAAATTATTGAGTCATTGCATTGCAGATCATACATCGTCCCTGGCATTATTCTCATATAAGTAAAAACTCTCTGTTTTAGTTTACTTTTTAATAACTTTATTTTATTTAATCTAAAATCAAACTCTTAAACCATAACTTTTGTCCAATTGAAATCAATCCATTAGAACTTATTTTGTTAAGCAGTCCTTGAGATCGATATTTGGGGTTACTCCCTTCTATTACTACATCGGTAAAAATAGTACACTTGCTATTTTTCGATCAAGTTTTTGGCGCCGTTGCCGGCGACTGCCAAAGAACTAAGTTGTTTTGTATTATATCAATTGGAATTTTGTTGCTCTGCGACTAAAATTTTACTATTATCTCTTTATATCATTTTAGTGTTATTGAAATTTTGTTTTATAACTCGTGTCTAACTGTTTATGCGAGGTCAGGCCTCAGCTAAATTTTCTTTTGACACAGAACCAGAAAGAGCTTTGCACGAGAGACGCCGCAAGGCAAGAATTGATAGTCTGGCTAAGACTGGTTCAAGTGTCCCGAATCAGGAAACTGAGGACTATATATCCGTGCACTCTGAGCACAGTGACTCTGACTCAGACAGAGAAACTGACCCAGGATTCAACAACATGGCAGGGAATCAACCTGTTGCAGAGAGACTCTTAGGGGATTACGGAGGGGCAAATGCTCAGCCTAACAAGATGACTATTGTTAATCAACCGGTGAATGTAGCACACTTTCAGTTGCATCCATCTACTATCCGCCAGTTAGAGAGCAAGCCTTTCTCCGGAAGAATCAATGAGGATGCAAATAAGCATCTTCAGAGATTTCTTACTACCACCACTTCTTTGAAGATTGAAGGTCATTCAGAGGAGGCAAAACGACTTATGATGTTTCCATTCACACTTACCGACGATGCAGAAGAGTGGTTCTACTCTCTTCCCGCAGCGAGTATCACAACATGGCAAGAGATGGAAACAACATTCCTTAATGAATACTCTCCTGCTTCAGTGTTCATCCGGAAGAGATATGATATAGTCAACTTTAAACAAAAAGAGGGTGAATCACTTGGAGATGCTTATAAAAGATTCAAAAGGTGTTTGACTGCGTGTCCTACTCACAATATGGACGCGACCGAGAAAATGCAAAACTTTGTGAATGAGTTGCGACTCAAGACAAAGCAGCTTATTGATACTGCTGCAGGTGGCTCAACAAACTTTTCAACAGCCACAGGTATTAAAAGAATCATAGAAGCCATTGCTGCCAATGAACACCTTGAATTATACGATCGCACAGTGAGTCAACCAGATGGAAAAATTGATCTAAAGCTGACAGAGCAGGTTGTAAAAATGGAAGATCAAATTGCCGCAGAAGTCGAAAGAAGATTAAAGAAGATGAATCTGGGAACTCAAACAGTTGCTCAGGTTGATCCTGTTCAAACTGTGATTTGCGAGATATGTTGTGGACCTCACTTTGCCATGCACTGTTTGGCAACTCAAGAAAAAGGTTGAACAGATTAATATGTTGAGGCAGAACAATCCGTATGCCAACACGTATAATCCGGGGTGGAAAAATCACCCAAATTTCTCTTGGAAAGATCAACAAGGGAACATCCAAAAACCGGTTCAAGGCCAACAACAATATCAGCCCCAGAAACAACAATATTAGCCCCCAGTTCCAAGAAAAGCTGATTGGGAAATTGCCATTGAAAAGATGGCAGCTCACAATTGTCAATTTCAAGAAGAAACAAGGAGTAACTTCAAGAATACTGGAGCCTCTATCAAGAATCTTGAAGTGAAAATGAGCCAAATTGCCCAACACCTCGCCATTCCACAAACTCCAGGGACTCTTCCTAGTGCTACTGTAACAAATCCAAGAGATAATCACAAAGTAAATGCAGTCACAACACAAAGAGGTAAAGTTAGTGAGGAGGTTCAAGAAAATTCTGAAAGTGAAAATCAAATGATTGAGGTGGAACTGGAAATAAAAGGAAACGAAGTGGTTGATAAAGAAAAACAAGTTACCTCAGCACCGGACATCAAAGAAAAAGAGGTTGAACCAAAACCGGTGGTCAAACTTCCATATCCTACAAGAAATAAGAAGAAAGGGCAGCAAGAAAAGAATTTTGAGAAATTCCTTGAGTTATTCAAAAAGCTGGAGCTGAATATTCCATTGCTTGAAGCACTTGAGAAAATGCCCACTTATGCCAAGTTCATGAAAGATATCATTGCTAAAAAGAGGACTATGGGAGCTGAACCTATTATTCTAACCGAAACTTGTAGTGCTATTTTGCAGGGACTAAAGATTCTGGTGAAGAAAAAAGATAGAGGAGCTGTCACCATTCCATGCACCATCGGTGACTGATCGTTCAAGAGAGCTCTCATTGACTTGGGAGCGAGCATCAGTTTAATGCCTTTATCCATCTACAAAAAGTTGGGTATTGGTGCTGTTCAAGACACTCTGATGACTCTCCAATTCGCGGACCATTCGGTGAAGCGGCCATATGGAGTTGTCCATGATGTCCTGGTTAGAGTGGACAAATTTGTGTTTCCAGTTGACTTTGGGATCCTTGAAATGCCTGAAGATGAAGAAATTCCCTTGATTTTGGGAAGACCTTTCTTAGAAACCGGGAGAGTCATGATAGATATGGAAGGGGGAACACTAACATTGAAGGTGTACGACGAAGAGTTGAAAATTGATGTTAGGAACACTTTGAAGTATAAAGATGATGTGGGCACTAGTAGTAACATACAAGTGTTAGAACAAATGGAAGCTAGTGAGCATTTAGAAAGTGTGTCCCAATTGCCCCTAGAGAGGGTGCTGAGTATGTCCATTTTTGAAGATGATAAGGAAGTTGGAGATAGTGATATGGAAGTGGTAGCTATGCTTGAAACTCAACCTATCCTTAAAAGAGTTAGAATGCACCGGTGGGAAGAGTTAAGACAACCTATAACGGTTGATGAAGGCAAAGACAAGCCAAAAATATCAGAATTGAAGCAACTACCCGAGAATCTCAAATATGTCTTTCTTGACATGGAAGAAAAATGTCCCGCTATTATTAGCGCTAATTTGAAAAGTGTGCAAGAAGACAAGTTAATTGAAGTTCTTAAGAAATTCAAGGGAGAAATTGGGTGGAAGATTGAAGACCTTAAAGGTATAAGTCCTACGGTGTGTATGCATAAAATACTTATGGAAGAAGATCACAAACCGGTCGTGCAGCCCCAAAGGAGATTGAATATGGTGATGAAGGAGGTAGTGCGAAAATAAGTTGTTAAACTATTGGATGCATAATTAATCTATCCTATATCCGATAGTGCTTGGGTGAGTCCGGTACATGTGGTGCCCAAAAAGAGGGGAACAACTATTATAACAAATGAAAAGAATGAGTTGATTCCTACTAGAACTGTTACTGGATGGAGAGTTTGCATTGATTATAGAAGATTGAATTTGGCTACGAGAAAGGACCATTTTCCGTTGCCATTCATTGACCAAATGTTGGAAAGACTAGCGGGACATGATTACTATTGTTTTCTTGATGGTTACTCCGGATACAATCAAATTGCTGTTGCGCCGGAAGACCAAGAGAAGACGGCGTTTACATGTCCCTATGGCATTTTTGCATATAGAAGGATGCCATTTGGGCTATGTAATGCCCCCGCTACATTCCAAAGATGCATGACATCCATTTTTGCGGATATGTTAGAAAAGCACATGGAAGTGTTCATGGACGATTTCTCCGTGTTCGGATCCTCATTTGATCACTGTTTGTCTAACCTTTCACTTGTTTTGCAGCGATGTCAAGAAAGCAATTTAATATTGAACTGGGAAAAATGTCATTTCATGGTGCGAGAAGGCATTGTTCTTGGTCACAAGATCTCACAAAAAGGGATTGAAGTTGATCAAGCCAAAGTGGAAGTGATCTCGAAATTGCTACCGCCGATTAATGAGAAAGGTATAAGAAGCTTCTTGGGACATGCGGGTTTTTACCGCAGGTTCATAAGATACTTCTCGAAGATAGCCAAACCTTTAACTACCCTGTTGGTTAAAGATAAGGCTTTTGTTTTCAATAAGGAGTGCATCGATGCTTTTGAAACACTTAAAAAGGAATTAGTGTCTGCACCTATTGTTATCGCTCCTGATTGGTCCCTACCCTTTGAAATTATGTGCGATGCTAGTGACATTGCGGTAGGGGCTGTTCTTGGACAGCAAAGAGGGAAATTGCTTCATGTGATTTATTATGCTAGTCACATTTTGAACCCCGCACAGATAAACTATGCAACTACCGAGAAGGAGTTGCTAGCTGTTGTGTATGCCTTCGATAAATTCAGGCAATATCTGTTGGGCTCAAAAGTGATTGTTTACACTGACCATGCTGCTTTGAAATATCTTTTTGCTAAGCAGGATTCAAAGCCCAGGCTTTTGAGGTGGATTTTACTTCTCCAGGAATTCGATGTCGAGATCCGCGACAAGAAAGGGTGTGAAAACACTGTTGCAGATCATCTTTCTCGGATGTCACCAATTGAGGAGACTGAAGAGCAGCGCCCAATAAAGGATGAGTTTGCTGACGAACATATCCTAGCTGTTATTGGGGTGCCTTGGTTTGCAGATTATGCAAACTACCTCGTTGGCGGTATTATACCCGACGATTTTGATTCTAACAAAAGGAAAAAGTTTGTTCATGACTGCAGGTTTTACTTATGGGACGATCCGTTTCTCTACAAAAGAGGGGTGGATGGCCTTGTAAGAAGATGTGTACCAGACGAAGAACAAAAAGATGTGTTGAAAGCATGTCACGACTCTGAGTATGGTGGACATTTCAGTGGTGATCGGACAACAGCTAAAGTCCTTCAATCCGGACTTTACTGGCCATCTTTATTTAAGGATGCTCAAGAATTAGTGAAAGAGTGTGACAGATGTCAGAGGACTGGGAATATATCAAAAAGAAACCAGATGCCCCAAAACTCTATGCTAGAGGTTGAGTTATTCGATGTATGGGGGATAGACTTCATGGGGCCGTTTCCACCGTCGTTTGGAAAAAAACTATATTTTGGTGGCAGTGGATTACGTGTCCAAATGGGTAGAGGCTATTGCATTTCCCACCAATGATTCTAAGGTTGTGGTGAGATTCCTGAAAGAGAATATTTTTGCAAGGTTTGGTGTCCCGAGAGCATTAATAAGCGACGAAGGAACACATTTCCTGAATAACCTCATGGAGAAGCTTCTGCAAAAGTACAATGTTAAACACCGGATAGCTACTCCATACCACCCCCAAACAAGCGGCCAAGTTGAGGTGTCAAATAGACAACTGAAACAAATCCTGGAAAAAACAGTGAATTCGTCTAGAAAGGATTGGTCGATTAAGTTGGATGACGCTTTATGGGCGTACCGAACGGCTTTCAAAACGCCTATCGGTATGTCACCATATCAACTGGTATACAGAAAGGCATGTCACCTACCATTGGAACTTGAACACAAAGCTTTTTGGGCGTCTTTGTATCTTAATATGGATTTGTCAAAAGCTGGAAGTTCGAGGATTCTTCAACTTCACGAGTTAGAAGAATTCAGGAATCGGGCGTATGAGAATGCTAAAGTGTACAAAGAGCAAACGAAAAAATGGCATGACAAGAGGATTCAAAGAAAAGAGTTTTGGGAAGGACAAATGGTCCTTCTGTACAATTCAAGGTTGAAGCTATTTCCAGGAAAACTAAGGTCTAAATGGTCGGGACCTTTTGTAGTTCACAAGGTATTTCCTCACGGAGCTGTCGAAATTAAAAATCAGACCAATGGAGATATTTTCAAGGTGAACGGGCAGAGATTAAAGCCTTTCTTCAAAGGCCAGACTACTGGTGATGTGAATGTCACTCGTCTTACTCAGTAGGATGACGGACCATCGAGCCATGCGACGTTAAACGCAGCTCTAAGTGGGAGGTAACCCACGATTTTATCATTCTTACATTTGTTTGTTTCAGTTTTTGTAGGTTGTGTGTTTTTGTGTATCACTGGTTCTGTTAAGGAAAGAAAGAGGTTGTATGTTCGGGTAAGAGAAAAATAAAAAAATCAAGAATTTGAAGGGATCCAGGGGTGCAACACGGGTGCTCGTGTTGTGCAACACGGCCTGTGTTGCAAGGCATGAAAAAGATTGGTTTTTGATGAGAATTTGAAGGGATCCAGGGGTGCAACACGGGTGGACGTGTTGTGAAACACGGCCCGTGTTGCAAGGTCTGAAGGAGATTGGTTTTTGATGTTAATTTGAAGGGATCCAGGGGTGCAACACGGGTGCCCGTGTTGTGCAACACGGCCCGTGTTTCAAGGTCTGAAGAAGCTTGGTTTGATGAAATGTTGATCTCCATTACAGGGGCCTGACACGGGTGCCCGTGTTGTGCAACACGGCCCGTGTCAGGCATGTGGGCAGCCAAATTTTGAATTTTTTTCAACTTCCCAATTTTAATTCAGTGGGGCCCACGTGGTTATTATCATAATTTTTTATTAGTGGCTCATTACCACTCATTTATCCTAAAATTTCATCTTCTTCAACCTCCATTCTCTTACAAAAACCCTAACCCCATTTTTCTTCTTCATAAAAGCTTCATTTTCTCCATTACCCACTCACTAAAACACACTACCCCGTTCACAAAAAGTGTTCCCCTTGCCTCCATCGTCACTTCTACGGTGACGGATTTCACTAATCCTTCTATCAAATTGTGTGTTTAATTTGTGTAGGTGATAACAATGCCTCCTCGCAAGGATACCGGTAAGAGTGTCGCCGAATCTTCTCGCCCCCGTAAGCGAGCACACCGAATGCCTAATGCTCATGGCATTTTGTTTGAGGATCCTGAGCATCAAGCCAAATATTCAAAGTTGGTAAGGCGTAAATTGATACCGGCCCGATATATGTGTAGTGAAACTCTTGAGAATCTAGGGCTTAAATTTGAGGTACACAGAATGTTTCACAATATTGGAATGCTAAATTTTATGCTTTATGAAGCGCCGACTTTTGAGCGCATAACTTTGGAATTTTTGAGTTCTTTACATTTTCAGCTCAAGCATACGTGGACAGGGTCAGACACAGAGTACTTCGGTACTTTAAAGTTTCGCCTCTTTGACACTGATCATGTGATGTCAGTTGCTGATTTGGGAAAGATATTAGATCTTCCAATTTACGGGCTTGGTGCACCGCCAAGTACATTTGTGACAGGAGAATTCTGGAAAGATATCACCGGCAGTACCGATTATGTCGCATCGGCGGAAAAAGCTTCGGGGATTCATAACCCGTGATTTAGGTATGCTCAGAAGGGGTTGGCTTATACCCTGTTCTGCCGAGGCGATAGCACAAGAGTGGCTACGCAGAGAGAGTTGTACTTCCTATATGGTATGGCTAATGATGAGCTGATCAATGTTGCGGCCTTCGCAGCAGACCACCTAAAGCGGGTAGCCAATGCTGCCTCTGGTGAGATCTCTGTAGGAGGGATGATTATGCAAATTGCTGAAAAACTTGGGTATGGTGAGAGGTTGCTTGAAGTACCTGCAGTGGCAGGTAAGAACAAAATTGATCTTGAAACCTTAATCAACCAAGGTATGATAAAGAGCTGTCATAATTATTACTATGTGATGACCCGTAACCGACATTTGATTTCTTTGCCTGCCCCTAATTTGATTACTATAGACAATAGAGCTAACTGGTTGTATGAGGACCCTATGCAGGGCGGAAACGATCAGTTTGATGAGTATTTTTCAGGTGAGGAGGATGAGGGGAACCAAGCTGAAGAGGTCCCGGTTCAAACTGCTGGTGGATCATCAAACCAAGCAACCAGTCAGTGGAGTGTGACCAAGGAGGAGTGGGACGAAATGATAAAAGAGCAGACCCGGCAAGGGGACCTCATCGATGAGTTGCATTCATGGATGCAGCAGATGAGGCTTCATGGATTTCCACCAGAGCAGTGATAGTTGTGAGTTCCCTCCGACATTGGTTCTTCAACAGTGTGGACACTGTTGAGTTCAAGTGTGTGGGGGGGGGGGGTTAGTTTTCATGTTTTCGTTTTGTTTTGTTTTAATCTATGTTTATTTTTAGTAGTGTCGGCTTGAAAATTATAGCTATGTGTTATTTGAAAAAACACCCCTGAGTTGACCTGTTGTGTGTTGCGAATGAATTATGAGAAAGTATATAGGATTTGAGTGAAAAGAAACCCAATGAGCAAAAATGGAAATTTTTTGATGTTTAGGTACAACATGAACACACTGAGTCTCCTGAATTAGGAACGAGTTCGACGTGTAGATTCGTGCCATGGTACTTTGATCTGAGAAGTAAACCCGAAGTAGTTTCTATTGACATATCTGGCTTTATCTATAATAATTGTGTGTGCAGAGTTGATCCAAAAGAGAAAAAGGCTTGAAGGCACCGAATAAAAAATGAATAAAAACATTAGAACGATCGATCCTTCTAAGTTGGGTAACCCTCACCAGGTTATTCAACCTAACGGCAGTTGAACATAAATGTTTCCCCTAAGGGACAAAGAAATATCGGTGCCAACAATATAAAAAAAAGGGGGATCAATTTTGTACACATAGTGAAAATCATAAAAAGCCTTAAAAGGGATTGTCCGAATGAAAAGGGTGGAAAATCGAAAAATAAGACCTAAGCCCGAAGCATAGTCGGAGAGGTTACCGAAAAGGAGATTCAGGTCTGGGGTTTTCCGCGGTGTAGTGTTTGTGTGATACCTTTACTAAGAGAGAAGTACCAAAAGAACTTATTGGGTGACTTGGAACAAAGGATCCACGTATGAGTATCGTAATTCATCTTGCTAGTGTTTGAATGTATAAATACAGGATTTTTGCTTGAGGTCAAGCAAGAATTCAAGTTCGGGGGAGTTTGATCAGTGATATTTAGTTGTAGTTTTCAAGCCGGTTTTCATTGTCCTTTGAGTTTAATTTCGTTCATTTGAAGTATTTCGTTCATGTTTCGTCGTAGGTTTCTTAATGTAGCATGCAAGTTTAGTTTTAATCGTTTTATTCTGTTTTTATCTTTGGTATGGGTTATATGGTTGTTTTTGATGTGTTTTCAGGTCAATATTTAATCGTTTTATCCGAGCGTGAAAAATGAAAGCAAAATAGGATGTCAGAAGCACAACACGGGTGCCAGTGTTGTACAACACGGCCCGTGTTGTGATGATCAGCTGAAGAGGAGATTTGTTAAAGAAAAGGAGAAAATCAGTGCTGTGACACGGGTGCCCATGTTGTACAACACGGCCCGTGTCATAGCATCTGAAGAAGAGACTTTATTGAGAAGAACCAGAGGCACAACACGGGTGCCCGTGTTACACAACACGGCCCGTGTTATGAAGACCAGAAGAAAACCTGATATTTTGTTGCTGCAAGGGCATTCTGGACTTTTCGCGGTTTTTTGGAAGACTGATTTATATTAGATGATTATTTCTGTAAAGGGGCACTGGAGGATTGGGGGAATTTTGGGATTTGAACGATAACGGGAGAAGAAGGATTGATCAAGAGCGGAAGCGATTGACGATCCAACGAATCCTACGTTAATTGTAATGTCTCTATATTCTTGCTCTGTTTTTATTTCCGTTATGAACATGAGTGGCTAAACCCCCCAATGCCAGGGGGTGTCCCTGATTTGCTTTATGTAATGAAAATTTGAATTCTTAATTTTGAGATTATGCGATTAAATCCGTTTCTTTAATTTATGCAACGTTCTTAATGCTTTGTCTTTGTTGGAAAATTGGATAATTGATCGTGGTTAGGATTTGGTCTGACCAACCATCCTAACCTTGTTGCATAAATTTTATCACGGTAAATATTACTGAGGAATTGGAATATTTTGTGAAAACCATTTTATGTCAGAATTATTGCTTGATATTCTTCTTTGACCGTTGAGGAATCAAGGTCGAGGAAGAATACCAATGGTTTTTCTCTAAAGGAATTTTGGAAAAACATTATCGACATAGGAAAGACACTTTTTAAAGCATGTCTCTGTAAAATGGAGAAATTATTGAGTCATTGCATTGCAGATCATACATCGTCCCTGGCATTATTCTCATATAAGTAAAAACTCTCTGTTTTAGTTTACTTTTTAATAACTTTATTTTATTTAATCTAAAATCAAACTCTTAAACCATAACTTTTGTCCAATTGAAATTAATCCATTAGAACTTATTTTGTTAAGCAGTCCTTGAGATCAATATTTGGGGTTACTCCCTTCTATTACTACATCGGTAAAAATAGTACACTTGCTATTTTCCGATCAATGACAGTCCCTCATCCTTTCTCCAGTGGAATCCCTATTGTTGGAACCTTCTATCCGACATTCGTCCTATGTCGTGATAAAGAACAACCGTCCCTTGCTAGGTGATTGTCCTTCACCTTTTGATGACCTTCCCTCATCATTTATCCGATGGTCGTCCCCATCGTTGATCTTTGTTATCCGACATCCTTCCTATGTCGCGATAATCCCCAAGAGCAGCCGTACCCTGCTAGGTGATCATCCTTCACCTCTTGATGATTGTCCTTCATCATGCTTATCCGATGGCCATCCCCATCGTCGATCTTTTCTATCCGGCATTCGTCTTATGTTGAGATAAGGAGCAGTCGTCCCCTGCTAGCTGATCATCCTTCACCTTTGATAACCGTCCCTCATCAAATTTTTCATTTATTCATTAATCCGATGGTCGTCCCCATTGTGGCCCTTTTTCCTTTTCCTGATGATCGTCCTTCATCAGTGTATCCCGATGGTCGTCCTTATCGCTGTTTACTTTAATTTCCAAGCCTGGTGGTCGTCCCCATCAGTGCTTTTTCTCAAACCCCAGAGAATTTTATTTTATTACCCGATGGCCGTCCCCGTCGCGGTTTCTTAATTTTCCAGCATGATGGTCGTACCTATCACTGTTTTGCCAACCGTTTTAACCCCCAGCAGTCGTCCTCTGCTCGATGGTCGTCCTCCATCACTTTCATTTGATAAACATACTATACTATCTTTTACAATTTATTGATAACGAGAAATCGCATCGTATTATTACTATGTTTTTAGTCTGTTTTATCATACATTAGTCCTTTTAACTCCCGATTATTTCGAGTTTATATGCCACATTGCAGGTACAATATGTCTAGAGCCAAAATTATGGAAAGGAACAAAATTTAGCATGAAAATAAAAGAGAAGAACTCAATTCTGCTAAAACTGCAGAATTTGTTGTTATCACGGTCGTCACAAGGGTCTTACGACCGTGACACGCCTTTTTAAGGTATTACGATCATCACAAGGGTCTTACGACCGTGACACGCCTTTTTAAGGTATTACGATCGTCACAAGGGTCTTACGACCGTGACGCGCTAAACATTGGAATTCTGCCTGTTACACACATGTCACGATCGTAGGCTTATTTAATTAATTTGAATATAACTGAAGGCGTGCATTGAAGGAAGTCTTTGTTGACTCCGTATTTATCTCCTCCAACTGAACCAAGTAAGCATGTTTCCCTGATTCTTCTCAACAAACGCACACGAAGTCCACTTTCTCTTTTTCAACTGAAAGCCCAGTAAATGCTTATAAATAGAAGAAGCTGAGACGAGAACCGGACGGAGTTTTTGATTGCCAAATTTGTGCGAACGCTCTGCCAATTTCTACACCCATTTTTTGCAGTATTTGTTTTTTCTCTGCTTTAGTTTATTTTCCCTTACCTTAATAACAATTTCCAACATCAGGAAATTGTTATCGCATTTATTTTCTTTTAGCCTCAGAATTTAGTTACTCTATTTTAATTTGGACGCTCCAAGCATGCCAGATTGTGGAAGAAGGAGCCGAAGAGTTTATTTGTTCAGGTTTTAATTTGCAATTAATATTAAGTTTTATTTATTTATGTTAAGTTCCTGTCGTCATTATATAATGCATGTTTTAATGTCTATTAATTTCATTTTGTGTTTGTCTGTTGTTTTAATTAATATGAGTAGCTAAATTAACTGAGTCGGTATGTAATAAAGCAACCAAACGGATGAATCGAATCTAAGCAAAAAACATTTACGAACTTATATTCTGGCTGTGACTTTTTATAATTAAAATCAAGCTTTTTGTTACGAGAGTAAGAGAAGTAAAATAGGCTAGGTCGAGACCACGAGAGTGTGAGATTTTAACCGGATAGCTAAAGTTAGGCATTCGATTTAAATACAGCGAGAGCGCTTTAAAACGAGTTAGACTTATGAAGTTTTCAAAATTTATTTTCTAAACACTTATGGGCTAGCGAGAGCAGACATAGGGCTTTAGGAGTATGATCTGAGATAAGACCACGAGAGTGTGAGTCGAGGATTTTTAAACTGGTAATCTCTACAAAATTATTTAGATAAAACATCTTTATAAGCTTAGACTAGATTGACCCGCATAGGTTAATATTATTACATACCGACCGCCTTATCATTATTTCTTTAATTAAGTTTAGTTTCCCGTTTTTAATCCCTAAAACCATAACCGTGACAAATTTCCGCCTTAGCTAAACTAGCAAACCTTCTAGCACTAGAGTGATTATAAAGTCCCTGTGGGTTCGACATATTTTTATTACTATTGCGATAGGCTGTGCACTTGCAGTTTAGATACCGCTAGACACATTAGGTCTTCGTACATCAAGTTTTTGGCACCGTTGTCGGGGACCTTGATTTAGTCACTAAGGCAACAATTTATTTTCCCTAATCTAATTTACCGATTGTATGCCAAGTACTCGCTCTCAAGGCGAAGACTTGCAGCCTCCCATCCTTGAATTAGAACGCTTCTTACATTTAAGAAGACGAATATTAGAATATCAACGAAAATACAACATTCCAGATCTTCAAGTTGATCCACCTGAACCAGTTGGAAAATCGAAAGGCGCAGAAATGGATGAAGAACCAAATCATCCGCTCAAGTATTACGCTAGTCCTTCACAAGCTGAACCGCATTCCAGCATTTCCGCGCCAGCTATCAACCGAAACAATTTCGAGTTGAAACCTTCGTTGATATCAGCCGTGCAACAAAACCAATTCTCCGGAAATCCTACCGAGGATCCGAACCTTTATCTTTCGATATTTGTGCAGTATGCAGATACAGTGAAAGCTAATGGAGTTAGCCAAGAAGCAATCAGATTATGCCTTTTTCCTTTCTCGCTACGAGACAGAGCAAGAGCATGGCTTCAATCTCTACCCTCGAATTCAGTAACTACATGGGAAGAACTGAAGAAAGTTTTCTTAGCAAGATATTTCCCACCTAGCAAGACGGCTATGCTAAGAGCTCAAATCAACGGATTTAAGCAAAAGGAAAACGAGTCACTTTTCGAAGCTTGGGAACGATACAAAGATATGCTGAGACTTTGTCCACATCATGGTTTAGTTGATTGGATGGTGATCCATACCTTTTACAATGGTCTCTTGTACAACACAAGAATGACAATAGACGCTGCCGCAGGCGGCGCATTGATGAACAAAGAATATAACGAAGCTTATACACTTATCGAGAGTATGGCTCAGAATCATTACCAATGGGGAGTCGAGAGAGTCGCAACTGAGAAACCAACGAAAGGAGGTATGTACGAAGTGAGTAGTATGGACCAAGTTAATGCAAATTTTGATGCACTTAATCAAAAGATCGACAACTTGGCCATAACACATACAACCACCGTGGCTGCTGTAACACCTAACTGTGAGTTATGTGGAGTTCCAGGACATGATGTCCCTGATTGTCAACTATTAGCAGGAATTCCCACAGATCAAGTGAATTATGCTCAAGGAAACCCGTACTCGAACACATACAACCCAGGTTGGAAGAATCATTCGAACTTCTCTTATAAGAACAACAATGCTTTATATGCACCAGGACAAGCGCCAACTGTAAACACCCCAAATTTTCCCTCACTCATTCACACCATGGCTTGTGATCTTTTCATATGCATAAGTTCAATCATATCATCTCATATTGCATTTTTGATTCACTGCATTGCTTCTAAGTCATCTGCATCTAGGGTTTGTGATCCGAGCTATCCCTGAGCCATTTGAGTCACTCCAAAGGTCTTCAATCACTTCAAAGGGTTCCATGTATGTTCAAGCATCATATTATATCCCCACAAAGTCAAGAAAGCCAAAGAATCACAAGAACTGAGAATGGCATGGAAGCAGAGCCAGGTTTAACTGCACAGATGACCTAGAATTAGGGTTTTGGTTTCAGAGACCATAACTCCAAAATTTTTGGTCATTCTTGTTTCTATTGGTCTCTATATGTTATAAGGATCATGCATATCAAGTTTCATGAAGAAATTCCATGGGGAAGGCATCTAATCAAGAGTTGACTTCTTGAGCAAGTCAGTGTAAAATCAGGGCATCTGAGGCCCCCAATGACCCAACCAAAGGGTGTTCATCATCATTTTGAATATGTATGATCTTTATTTGATCATGGAAGGTATTGGAAATTCACAAAATTGAAGAATTTCAAGCCATTTGCAAAGTTGCCTTTTTGGGAAAATGACTTGTAATGGAAACTTGCCATTTTGGGAAACTTTTTCAACCCTTTCTTTTTGTTTCAAAAATGCTTCAAATGGGAAAACTTTGGTCATGAAAGTTGTAGAATGGATCATTCCCTTTTCAAAAAGTACAAGAACACATTCTAATTCATTTTGGATCAAAATTTATGGCTTGTCAAAGTTGGGAAAAATCACATAATTTCAAGTTTTGTACCAAAGAGGTAAAGTTGCAAAACCTCTTGCCAAGGCAAATTGTGACTTCAAATGGATTTCTAACCTTTGCACAAACATAAACCAATGCCTAAAATTCAGAATGCACCAAGAGTTTGTCCATTTTCATGACTTGTGCTTCAAGTAATCACAAAAGGGCCCAAAAGTCACAAAGTTGCAAAACCTGTGACAAACCCTAATCCACTTGCTGCATTGCTTCTAATCCATTTCCATGGTTCTCCCTAAACTCAGCTGAGCCAAACCATGCCCCTATCACAGCCTTACACTTGCCCATACCTCAAGTACACCTAACTTGGACTTTATGCAAAAACACCCATACCAATCCCACAGTGCCACACCAACTTCTCTGACCCATCCAAATGTGATAAGTGGACCAAAAGGGACTCAACACAACACACACACAGGCCTGAAACATCCTCCAAGCCATAGCTCCAAGTTTTCACCTCTTATGCACTTTCCTTCGAAACTCATTACACAAGACACAAACACCAAAACAAACTTCATAGAACATCTCAGCATGTTCCACTGATCATCCCTGACCCCTCACTTGCCCCTGAAACCACCATAAACAGAAATACGATTTCTTCCCCTCACTGACCAGAACTTCTTCAAACTCACAAACCAGCCAAAATAAACTCCAAACAAGCTTTGCAAACACTTGAGGGAGGTCAGTAGAGGTGATTGGAAGCAAGGAGACAGGCTGAAATCTCCAAACTGAAAGCTTCACCTCAGGTAGCTTCGAAATTTTTTTTTTCCAGAAGCTCCATTTTAAGTTCTCAACTTGTCAAGTTTGATCCCCTGAGTTCATTGAACTTTTTATTTTTGAAAATGATGAAGAATTGAGAGTGTATTGTCTGCCTGAAATTTCTGCCATTTTTGTTCATAGCTTCGAATCTTGTTAATGGTGAGAAATAAATTCCATTTGAGGGCAGGGATGAGTTTAGGGAGGTGAGAGGAAGTGATCTGGAGCTTTAGAGCTCCATAAATGACCTAGAGAGTGAGATTGAAAATTTCAGGGAAGGATGTCACCGGAGAAGACGATCGGAGCTCTTCTCCGGTGACCTGAATGTCATTAAGTCTTTAAATTACGATTAGGGTTTGGTTTGAATATAGGCCGTAGATCCAGTTGACTGACATTGACCCGCGCGCAAACGAATGGTTCAGATTCATCACTTAAGCCCTAATCCACGTCATTAGTCTAATTAATTAGGTTTTTAAATTAATCTGGTCAGTTTGAATGGCAGCCGTTGGATGACGCGCCAGTCAATTCCCTCCTTTTCCATTTGAATGTCAGCCTTCAGATTTGCATACTTTCCATTATTTTCATTTTTAATTCATTTTATTTATACGAATTATTAAAAATAGCAAAAATCATTTAAAAATTATGAAAATTTTTGTCAAAGTTTTCATTAATTTTTAAAACCCAAAAATATTTTTATTTTTATTTTTTGCATTGAAAATTATTTTTAAATCATTTAAATGTTTATTTTTAATTAGTTAATGAAAATTAATTAATAAAAAATACATTTAGGTATTTAAAAATCCCAAAAAATTCACATTGCATTTAGAAACATTTAGAAACATTGTCCAACTCTCAAAACAAATTTCTTTTTTGTTCTTTATGCCTTTTGATCATTTTGATTGGATTTAATTTCATTTTTAGGCAATATTTTGCTTCAAACTTCAAAAATTCCTTTCTGCCTAACCATTGAGAGTTGAATGATGATTCTTCTTGCATTGCCTTCTTCATAGCATGTAGTTTATAGGATAAAATTGGCTTGATTTGATCTTGCATTTTCAATTTGTTTTGCATTTTTCTTGACAAGGTACCTTAAAACCCTAGCAATCTTAGGAAATTCATAACTTACAATAGGTTAAGAGTTGGATCCTCTCCTTTGGGCAGTGAGCTTGTATAGGTTTAGGGTATCTTTGATTGCATTTTCAAATTTTTATCATGTCATTTGCTTCTGGTTTTGGATTTTTGCTTTGTATGATGCATGTAACCCTAATTTGTGCCTTCCTTTGCATTCATCTTTCATTTGCTTGTGTCCCATGACTTGCCATGACATTTTGTGCATCCACATGATTCATAATACATCTTAGCACATATTAGAATCATGTTTGATCATTGCATCATTCATTTGCCATGTTGTATGTCCATTGCATTTCATAACTTTTCATGTACATTCATGGTTCAAAGCATGCTTCATCTGCATCCATGTGCTTGTATGATCATTCTCATCTCTTGTCATGTGTTTGCATCATGTCTTAGCATCCTTAACATGATGTTCATGCTTATGATTTTGGTTTCCCTCATTGCATTTCATCCCATTTGCATTGCATTTCATTTCTTTTGCTAACTTTTCAGGTGGTAAGTTGTATTGAGAAGTGAATTTGCCTTCACTTCTCACAATCTCTTTTCATCTCTCTTATGCATCATTGCTGAATTTTATCTTGTGCTTTGGAGTGAGCTTGCTCATTCATGTTCATCTTACTTTCTTTCTTCAAGCAACTTGTCTTCTTAAGTGAAGCAAGTTGTTTTGCTTCTTTTTGCTTCTCTCTCCATTCATCTGTTCTTTTCCTGGTGGCTTCTCTGAAGATCTTCTTGCAAACTTCATAAACCTTAGGATCTCCAAGCATGATAAGAATTAGGGTTTGATTAGTCCCCCATTTAGCTTTCACCTTTGTGTCATCTTTGAGTCTTCTCTTCTCATCTCATAATCAGGGACTAAACCCTAAAGGCTTTAAGGCTTTGTGATTAAACTTATGCCTGCATCCTTCTATTAGGATGGAGTGTATAACTTTAATCTTAAGTGTTAAACCCTTAATGTGTTTAAATCCTTTAATCAATCCACCTAATAATCACTAAGACATCAAGCTTGTAACTTGGGCCTTGCATTAGGGTTCTAATTCTTCCTTAATTGGTTAAGAAGGACTAACCCTAGTGTTAATGGACAAGTCCCCCTCAAGTTTGTCTTACAAACCATAAAATTCACTTCTTAATCCCACCATTAACTAAAATCCATTTAATAAAGGCTTTGTTTTGTCATGAGGTTAATCCCTAATCATGGATTAAGTTGAGGAGTCTTTCTCAACTTAAATGTTCTCATCTATTATCCTTCTATTAGGATGGTGTAATGAGTCCATTAAATCCTTGATTATGGCTTAATCTCATTACTCAACACTAAACAAAAACAACAAAAACATCTAAATAATTGCAAGTAGGTTAATGATCTTAATCATACACCATGGTGATTAAGTGTGAGGTGTTTACTTCACACTTAAGGTATTCTCATTACCCCTAATCAGAGGGAGGATGTGATGAGTTTACTAACCCATTGGTTTAGGCTTAAGCTCATTTTCCTATGACAAATTCCAAAAGCAATAAAAGATTGAAAACACCAAAAACAAACAATAATCGTCTCCTCCGGGATTCTTTTCTCATCTCATTCACTCACAAACGAGAACTGGCTTCTTCCGTCTAATGCAAGACAGTTAGCACCTGAGCCAGACAGGTCATACACTTGAGCATAGACAAGCAAGCAATTCAATAGTCAATTTATCTTTCAGTCTCTTTGGGTCGAACTACGGTGTTCTGACTTCCTCATTGCACGAGAGGATACGTAGGCATAACTTAACAGTTATCGAACAAAAGTCTCTGTATATTCCCCCTCCTTCTAGCATCATTCTTTAAGCCTCATAGTCTTGAGCATTTCATTCTTGTTCTCACACTGACACTCTCTTATTTCACTTCACATTTCTTTTACACTGACACTTGCATTCGTTTCCAGCTTTTGCACACAAATTGCACTGACACTACCCCTTTGAAACACAAATCTTTTAAGCGTGGATCCCGTCGAGTACGGCGGACAATCTGGGTGCTAATACCTTCCCAGGTTGTAACCAACCCCCTTTCTCAGTCTTTCTGGTTCGCAACCGTCTTATCCTCATCTTTTCTTAGGTTTATGCAGCATTACCTTTCCTTCGGGATAAAAATGCCTAGCTGGCGACTCTTTCTTTCTCTTGAGTTCACCCCTGTGTGTTCTCTCCCCTTTCGCCGACCGTTCGCGTCTGTACCCCTTCTGACCAGGTGTCATTTTGATGGGAGCGACAACTTGGCGACTCTGCTGGGGACCCTTATACTGTAACCAGGGCTTCTGGTTCTTTTTGTGGGTTCCTCCTAGCGCTTGTTTGATTTATGTTTACTGGGGTGTTATGTGCTATATGTGCTATGTGTTTATTTTTGCTTTATGTACAGTCTTGTTTACTGCTTTCCTTACAGTTTTATACATCATACTGTCATACTGTCATCTTGCTGGATCTGGTTTCTGTTTTGGTGGGTGGGGTTCTATTGAGAGTTTAAGGTCCTATACTTGGGACCTGAGTGACACCTAGGCTAGAGTGGTTCATGTTCTTTCCCATTCCATTTCGGTCTGGTGCGGGAATATGAAACACGGTTCAGATGTGGGTTTCTTCTTGAGAACTCTGTGCTACAGATTTCCTGTAGTGCTAGGGCTATCTGGGATGCCTGCTAAGTCTGGATGACCTTTATTATGACCTTCAGAAACTGAGGTGAATTAGAGGAGGATCCTTTATGGTTATTGTAAACATTGTACCTCCGGGTTAGAAGTGTTTACACTTCTCATAACTGGTCTAAGTCTGAGGATCCTTGTTTTAGAACACCACCTGTGAGGGGGTTGGGGCTGTTTACAGGTTTGCAGGTACCATTGACCACATCATACCCTGTTACTTTGTTTTGGTTAAGAGTACCTCATTTTGGGACAGTTCTTGTGATTTAACCCTGGACATGTGACTCTTTATTTGAGTCCCCCACCTTGATATTGGATTTCTGAACCTCCATCTGGACTTCTTAAACATACATGAACTTATATCAAGGCAGTCAATCAGATCCAGCTTGATCACAAACCCTCGCATATCATTTGCATACTCATCATTTGCATCATTTAACATTTGTTTGTTTGTTTTTCAGGGTATCCACATCATATTTGGCTTGGTTTTGACCCCTTCATCTGCATAGACCTCTGTTTCATCAGGTATCTGCTTCAGTTATCTTCATCAGTTGTCTGCTCCAGCTGCCTTCATCACCAGCACTAGCCTATCAGTAGCTCATCTCCAGTACCAGTCTTAATCTGCATCAGCACTTGTCTTCAGCTCTTCATCAGCACTCATGTCTGCACCCAGGAAGAGCAACATTTCATACCACTTCTTTGAGCCTGTGCTGACTGGTATCAGGCAGGTCCAGGCACTTATCACTCCAGACCACATCCCATTATTCAAAGAGCATTATGGAGGCATCCTTGACATGGTTATGGACCTGGACCCTTCTCAGAGGAGTATGATTCACACCTGCTTACAGTTCTATGACCCTCCTTTGAGATGCTTCACTTTCCAAAACTTTCAGCTAGGACCTCTGCTGGAGGAGTTTTCATCATTGATTGGAGTACCTGTCAGGGGTGGTGTCCCCTTCAACCCAGAGATGACTTCTCCCAGCAATGGAGAAGTGGCAAAAGCACTGTACCTGGAGCCTATTTTGATTGAGCAAAACATGACAACAAAGGCTGGGATCCCTGGTTTGCACTTAGACTTTTTGATTTCTCAGGCCATCCTGAAGGCCTCCTTGGGAGAATGGAGGGCAGTTTGTGCATTGTTAGCCCTCAGTATATATGGGGTTATACTATTTGCAGACGAGCCCAAGTTTATCAGCAAGAATGCCATTCATCGTTTCCTTCTAAGGAACCCAGTACCCACATTGCTGGGAGATTTCTATTATTCCATCCATCAGAGGAATGAGAAGCAAAGGGGGAAGTTGGTGAGATGCTGTGCTCCTTTGTTTCACACCTGGCTGCTCAAACACTTACCTAAGACTGATGCCTTCCTGAATCCTCACCAACAGAAGAATTGGGCTAAAAGACTTATTGCTTTGACTTCAGATGACATCAGATGGTGTACCCAGAGCACCAAAGGAAGGGACATAATAACTAGCTGTGGGCAGTACCCCAATGTACCTCTAGTAGGAGTGAAGGGTTGCATCAACTACAATCCTTTGTTGTTTAAGAGACAACTGGGCTATGCTTTAGTACACCCTCCTAGAGTGCAAGACTTGGCTGAAACCCTGTATTGTGAGATAAAACCTAATCTAGCTATTGTCAGACAAGTATCCTGGGCTTGGGACAACATCCATACCAAAGGGATGGCCATTCTTGGGAGGTGCAATAATGTGGCTTCAGCTCAGTACTATGAATGGTCCCATGCTAGAGCTCAGATTTCTGGGATGCCTTTCACCATTGAGGATGCACCTGGACCATCCACAGTACCACCTCCAGCCACTGTCAGCCTGGAAGAATTTGAGAAGTTGAAGGAAAGGAATGAGAATCTGTCTCAAGCTCTGAAGAAGACCCTCTGGGAGAGGAGTGATGGTCATCTAGAAATTGATAGGTTGGAGAAGCTTAAGGTGGAGCATCTAGCCAAGATTGAGAAAGCAGAGGACTACATCAAGAAATCAAGAGCTGGGGAGCAAATATTGAAGAATGCCTGTAAGGAGGCCAAGCATCAGAAGGCTAGGACTGATCTCTATTTGCAAGAAAGTCAAGCTAGGTGGGTCAGGATCACTGAAGCTTGTACTCAAGAAGATAAGAGAACTCAAGCCAGGATTGAGCAGTTGGAGGCCAATGAAAAGAAGCAACAGGAAGCTCTGCTGGCAGCCCAAAAGGAGATTTCAGAATTGAAGCTTAGGGCTGGTTTGAAGAGGCCAAAGGACCAGGACAGGCACAAGAAGCTGACCACTGCTATTGCCACCAGAAACCTTCTTATCAGGACTATTACAGAGCATCCGGCCAGTCCTGTAACTGAGGCGCTTTTGAAGGAAGTTCAGGAGGATGAGTTTGGACTTGTTGTCTGACTTTTTGTTTGTTGTTGCTTTTATTTGATGTACTTTTCTTTTATGTTGTATTTTGACCCCTCAGGGGCATGTGTTGTAAAAACAAACTATGTGTTATGCACCATTTGTAATATATTTGTTAGTTTGTTTCCATTTGGATCTTCTTTTCTCAAAGCAACATCAAAGCATACTCCTCAGGGTCTGGAAAGGTCAAAACCAAGAACCAAGCCGGATACCTTGGAAAATAAATAAGCATACTGCATTGCATACTGACTTTTGTTTTGTTTTGTAGGTTTTTGTTTTGTTTGTTACTAACTCTGTTGTGATTCAGGAATTATTGCTCGCCGCCGGGTGTTCCCTCTCAATCGTCCGCACCGGTATCCTACTCGCAACAACCTTCCTGGTATCCAAATGGATCAAGTACAGCAGGACCTGACAGAGGTCAGAACACAGATGGCTAATGAAAGAGTGGAGATGAGGAACCAAATGGCCCAATTCATGACTGTAATGACTGGCTTGGCTCAGAGTCAGGAAAGGCTGAGGGCATTGGTAGAAAGACAAAACCCCGAGGAACCCCATCCTGGGACTGGAGGAACTAGTAATACTGAGGGAGGTCAGCCTCATGTTAACCCACCAGTATTTGGACCTCATCTAGATCCGGAAGTCAATATCCCAAGAAATGTACCGGGCAACACTGCTGTAGGCAGGATCTTGCAAGAAGATCCTCAAGAGGAGCAGTTTACTGTCATGGGAGCCGGTGATGAAGTCTATGATAGGAGGTTTAATGAAATTGCTGAGAAGTTGAGATCTCTGGAGTCTCAAAATTCCCTGGGTTTTGATGTCATGGATATGGGGTTAGTGGATGGGGTAAGAATTCCCCACAAGTTTAAACCCCCGTGCTTCGAAAAATACAATGGAACTTCCTGTCCACGGACTCACTTATAGTCCTTCCTGGGAAGACTTAAAGCATACACCATGGATGAAAAGCTGTGGATGTTCTACTTTGAAGATAGTTTGACTGGGGCTTCAAGGGAGTGGTATTCACACTTGACCAGAGCTATTATCAGATGCTGGAAAGACCTAGCTGAAGCCTTCATCAGGCAGTACCAATACAATCTGGACATGGCTCCTAACAGGACCCTCTTGATGGGAATGTCTCAGTCCTCCAGAGAAAGCTTCAGGGAATATGCCCAGAGGTGGAGACAGCTTGCTGCTGCTGTCCAGCCACCCATGTCGGAAAGAGAAATGGCCGACATGTTTATGAATACTCTGCAAGGAACATATATTGATAGGCTAGCTGCCTTTTCTTCCACCAGCTTCGCAGACGTAGTTATAGCCGGGGAAAGGATTGAAAGCCTTTTGAAAATGGGTAAGATTTCTGATAATGGTGCAAGTTCGTCCAATAACTCCAGGAAGCCTTTTGTGGGACCTAGAAGAACCGGTGAGACAAATGCCATTCATGCTAGCAGGGGCAGACCTCAGTATGTCCACAGATCAGTAGCAGCTGTCACTATTCCAACTCCGATTCCTCAGCAACCAACATATCAACAACAACAACAACCACATTATCAACAACAAGTTCAATATCCACCACAGAGGACCTACAACAGCAATAACAACAATCAACAGCAAAGACCCTATCCCTATGCCTTATGCTGCCTTATTGCCACAACTCCTGAAACTCAACTTGGTTGAATTAAGGACATTGGCACCACCAGATCCCTATAATCTTCCAAGGAATTATGATATCAACGCCAGATGTGCTTTCCATTCCAATGCACCTGGCCACAATACGGAGAAGTGCAGGGCCTTGCAAATGAAAGTCCAGGACCTAGTGGATTCTAAAGCCCTCAACTTTGCACCCCCTCCAAGTGTCACCAAGAATCCAATTCCCAATCATGGAGGGCCAAGAATTAATGCCATTGAGGAAGACAAGCCATCTTTCTTAATCACCAGTGTTGGACAGATTCGGACACCTCTGGTCGAAATTAAAGCTCAGCTTCTAGAATGCCAGATGTTCCCCGGGTGTGAGCTCGGTTGTGGGTATTGCAACATTTCGGTCAACAGGTGTGATAATTTGAGAAGCGGCATAAATGGTCTTATCAAAAGTGGTATACTTCAGATCTCAACAACGGCGCCTACAAATCCAGCAATCCCTTTGACAACAATTCCTGATTCTTCTACAACTGCAGCAACAATCATTCCGACCAATTCGTCAATATCGTCAACAATGGCTTCATCCATCACTTCAAATCAAATGTCAACAACCATTTCTTCTACAACATCAGCATCCCTTTATTCAGCAGAATCTTCTACAAAACCAACAGAAATTAATGAAGATATCTCAGCAGTCACCATCTACTATGATCCGTCAAATGTTCCTCCAAACAACAATTTCCAGCAACAAATAGTGGCACCTCCTGCCAGGTCACCAGTTACCATTTACTACGATCCGCACACCATTTCAGTACCCTCCTCTACAGCAGTCAGTCCAGTTACCGTCACGGTGCCTGAACCAATTCCATATGAAAGCAATAATGCCATACCCTGGAATTATGGCTCTGATCTTTACTGCAACGGGGAGAAAATCACTTTGGATTCTTCAACTTCTTCTCCACAGATTGATAATGTTGGGGGAGGCGGAGGCTTCACTAGAAGCGGACGCCTTTTTGCCTCACAATTGCAAAGACCTAATGCCAAAGCAGAAGCCGCTGCCAAAGCAAAGGGGTAGAGTGTGATATCTGAAGAACCAATTATCAAAGAAACTCAGAAGACATCTTTTGAGCAAGATGTAGATGAATTCATGAGAATTATAAAGAGAAGTGATTACAAGGTGGTGGATCAGCTTCACCAAACTCCCTCAAAGATCTCCATATTATCCCTGTTAATGTGTTTTGAAGCTCACAGGAATGCATTATTAAAAGTCCTGCACGCAGCATACGTGCCAGAGGAGATCACCGTTAATCAGCTAGAAACTGTGGTGGCAAATGTCAACACCAGTCATGGACTGGGCTTTACCAATGCTGACCTAACAACTGAGGGACGTAACCACAACAAGGCTCTACACATCACTCTAGAATGCAAGGGTGCTGTTCTATCCCATGTACTGGTGGACACGGGGTCTTCACTCAATGTTCTACCAAAGAAAGCCTTAGTGAAGTTAGAGTACGATGGCTTGGCACTGCGTCCAAGTAACTTGGTGGTGAGAGCGTTTGATGGCTCTAAAAGATTAGTGCTTGGAGAGATTGATCTGCCTGTGATGATTGGCCCGCAGATTAGTTAAACCATTTCCATATCCATATCAATATTCATGTCCATAAATCAATTCCTAAATTCATTTGTATCATCCATTTTTATTAATCTTTTTTTTCTAACCGTTTTCCCACTTTCACAATTTATATCCATTCAAAACATTTCACTTTCATTTTCAATTTTTTCCACATATCCATAATTTCATTTGTTCATTAAACCATTTTATTATTGTTTTTTTCTTAAAACCATATTCTCATTACATAAGGCCACTATGTTTATTATTATTACAGCAAAAAAAAAATGAATATAATACAAAAAAGAAAACAAATTTCATGGGCAGCCACATCCCAATATCAATAGTCAATATTTTCGGTACAACACTCATCTCCACTAGCCATATGATCTCATCACTCTCATGTATATACAATTGGCATTGTTGTCCGGATGAAAACCGAAAAAAGACCACACACACAACTTGCATCATTTTTTTAATATATATTTCAATACCTCATGGACCCCACATGATTACCACTCCACTCACAACAAACCTCACAACCCAATTCTCAGTCACTAATTCAACACCAATGCACCATGTGCATTCACTGCCACCGCAACAACTTATAAAACTTTTCAAATTCTCGTAAGGCAAAAAGAAAAAAAAACGATGCTACACACATCCAAAAATACAAAACTCTCAGTACGCAATTACCACTCTTCACACACTCAGACTCACACAATAACCAAACAAAATCAGAACCGACTTCACTCACCTCACAAAAAAAAGCCGTGACCTTCTTATCTTCACTTTCCATCGCAAAAGAAAAAGGATTCTCGGCTGTGATATTCTTGATTCACCTTCCTTCAGAAAAATAACCAACAACCTCTTTCAATCTTAACACCAAGCAAGAAATATACACCAACCTTCTCCTGCAAATCCTCTCCTCCAACTTGCCTTAAACTCACAGCCTTGCATAAATCCTCAAACCGTAACACCCAACAACACCATTCTACCACCATCCTCCTCCATAAATCCGAAGCAGCGTCATCCCTTCAACGTCACCGCAACCAACATCGACCGAACAACCTCCGCTCAAACCCTCATCTCCCCAACCACCTTCAGTCTGCAACACCCACCCAAACTCCATCAACAATGCTCAGATTCAAACAGAAGCAAAGATGAAGTGAGAGTTGAATCCTACAGAAAACCTAACGAGATTGAAAGAGATCGGACCGAAAACTTACCGCGAAATCAAAGGAGGACCGTGGCGACCGATGCCTTCATTTTCTTCGCCGCCGCCGGAAAAACAACGGCAACATCAACGCATCGTGGCTTGAGAAGAGGGAGAAGAGGACAAGTGATGATGCGACGTGAGAACGGCAAGGCCCGAGCATGATAACCGAGAAATTCACGCAAGAAGCGCCGTGAAAGAGAGCCGAGAAACTGCGTCATTGGTGCGATGACATTTGCGTTTTGTCACGTTGAAGAAGAAGAAGTTACGGTGAACAATGACAATGGTATTGATTTTGGGATAGAGAAGAAGACAAGAGGCTATATGAGTTGTTGATGTGGGCTGACTTTGTCATTTTTCTTTTTCTTAATTTTTCTGGTTATTTAATTTGTTATCTCTTTCTTTTCTTTTCTTTTTTTCTTTTTAAGAGGTCTCCTTTGGTTGTTGTGGATGAGCATGGGCTAGGCCCGTTGTTTTTTTCTCTCTCAGCACCCTATTCCAGACGCAGGCACTCCTAAAAAATGAATGAAATGTATTGGGCTTAGATACAAGAGGCCCATGTCTGAATTCATGGCATCCATACCAGCAGATCCAATTTTGAACCCCTTTGTCTATTTTATTTGGCATTATTTGGTTTGTGTTTCCCATTAATTTGATATTTTTGCTTAGTTAATTTTTGTTGCTTATTCTTAATTAATAATTAATATTTGTTGATTATTGGCTTAGAATTTTAATTAGAATTACTTGTTAAATTTTTGTTGACAATTTTTAGAATTTATTACTTAGAATTTAGATTTTGTCTAATGTTAGTTTTATTTTTCTATTGAAGGTTTTGTAGGTTTCTTGATGGAGAATAAAGCATGGATGACTTTGTGACTAATTGTTTCATAATTTTGGACTAATGAGACCCATGGATACAAATTGAACTTAGACTTCGCACGAACTAATTCATGGTCTTAATTTTGGATGCGGGAAGCCTACAATTGACTTTGGTCTGGTATCTTGACAATGGACAATTGTGTTTGAACTGTTGATTCCGCTTGATACTTCTTTTTGATATTTCTTCTTGCGCGAATTGAAGAGGCAACGGACCTTCTCCGTTAGGTATCACTGAGGCCTAATTTTACTTATTGCATGCTGTTGCATCTGGAAGTCCTACTGGTGTAGGCTCTGTTTGTGCATTGTCCAATTGCTCCATTTTGCATTTCTCATCTCTCATTCTATTATCTTCTTCATCTCATTTCTCCTTTCATCTTCTTCTTTTCTTCTCCTTCATTAGGATAGTGAGCCTCACTAACCAAGGACCATCCGAGCATGTGAATATTAGGATTAGACTTTTCCTGTTAGCTTTTACCTTTATGATCCTTTTGGTTCTTTTTCTCTTCTCATCTTCAAATTCAATTCTAATCCACTTAATAAAGGTTGAGTACTTTCATGTGACATGAGACTTTGCTATGAGATACTTGCACGCGTTCCGTTTCGGGGCGAGGTGTGAGTCATCACTCGTGGTGGATAGGTCTTAGCATGAGTACCTCACAAAGAAAAGCTAAAGAACACTTCTTAACCAAAAAACCACAAAAATACTTAATAATGGAAATAGGCCAGTGTGCTTAAGCCTTTACTTGTGGGACTAGCTTTGGGGATTTCCTCCATAGATGGGTGTGCCTCTTGCGCATTCCATTTCGGGATGATGTGAGATGTACACATCCCATTGAGTAAGACTTAGGTACACTTACCTATGCAAACTTTCACTCATAAAAGCTTCTAAAAAAACACCAAACAAACAATAAGCGTCTTTCCTTCGGGACTTCTTTTCTCATCTCCTTCGCTCCGTACGTGAACTTGCTCCTACTTGTCACTTTGCAAGACGGTTACGCACCCGTCGTCCGAGTCTGCAACACCTGAGTAATGGCATAGGCAGTTCAAGCCTTAATTCACAAGCAATTTCCTTTTAGTACCCCTAGTTAGGGGAACTACGGCGTCTCTGATCCTCATTGTCCAGATGAAGTACGTAGGCAGCGGGGTAGGGCCCGTTCGAGCACAATCTTTATTTTCCCTACATTTTTCCTCTTTATTTTCTTTTCAATTCATTTCTCAGTTTCTTTTCCAGTTCATTTCTTTTCTTTTGCTGCAGTTTTCATACCCTCACCCTTTGAAACAGTTTCTTTTGCAAGCATGGATCCCGTCGGGTACGGCGGACGATCTGGGTGCTAATACCTTCCCAGGTCGTAACCGACTCCCGAACTCAGTCTCTTTGGTTCGCAGGACCTGTGTCCTTCCTCTTTCTTTCTTCTGGTTTATGCAGCATTACCATTCCCTTTCTTCGGGATAAAAATGTCTGGCTGGCGACTCTATTCTTTTTCCGCGCCACTTTCGCGTTTGTACCAGGATGGAAATCCGGGGAGCGACAGCTGGCGACTCTGCTAGGGACTGCACACCAGAGATCTCTGGTTCCCTTGTGAGTCTCTCCTAGCGCTTGTGTGTTGCTGTTTCAATGGGTGATGTTTGTTTGCTGGGGCTTGTTGTATTTTATTGTTGTTGTTTACAGCTTTATTTACAGTTTTCAGTATTTATTTTCCGCATCATACATATCATACTGGACTGTCTGGACTGGTTTTCTGGTTGGTGGGCTCGGGTGATACTGTTTCTGTGGGATAAGCCAAGTACCCGGCTTGAGTGCACCCTAGGATTAGAGTGGACATATTGTACTCACATGTGGCATGATGAGTGGCGATGTGTTTCACGCCCAGATTGCGACCATCTTGGAAATATCTTGTGTGGGGATTTCCTCCACTTCGGGATAGGACCTTGATAGTTATGTGCATCTGGGGACCGATCATTGAGAACCTTTGTGGAAACAGCCCTCTCCAGTGATGACAGTGGCAGCCCACATTTCGTGGCAAACCCATTCGCATCCGAGGGCCCATATGGGACTCGCATAGGATGGCCTTGTTTTCCCGGACTCAGCTGAGGCCTCCCTGCGTAGTACATAATGCCTATCCGATTCCCTAATTTGGTCATGAGCCATTTCTCGGAAATGGTAAAAGTATTATTGCTATTCGGCTTTGAGAGTCCGTGATGTTTGACCCGGAGCACACCCGTGATATTGGGAGGGGTTTACAGGCTTGCAGGAACCCATGACCTCAACATACACTCATTACTAGTACAGTCTTATTGTTTTGATCCGGTCACTTTGATCCTGAAGTTCTTGACCTTTGGTTCTCGGTTACTATCTGAGTTATCATACAGAGATCTTGTGGTTACAGACACTCGATTCTTGGCTCAGTATTCCAGATTCCAGGCAGTTTTCAGTTGTGATCCCATGTCTTTGCATCTTTTACATTATCATACTGCATTTTGCATTCGCATCTGCATTGCATTTCCTTTTTCCAAAGAGCTCATCCTTCCTCTTTTGTCCATGACCAGTCAGCTGATTTCCCAGTACTCAGTTTGAACAAGTGGTAACAATTAGAAGACGACAGAGTGTTTGAAGCTAGACTGAGCAGTGTCAGGAACTAAAGATAAGGTCAGTTTGGAAGCCATTAGTAGCTATGTCAGAGATCAACCGTCAGAGTGTTGGGTTTCCACCTGGTTTCACTTCGATGACCAATCCTTTGTATGGCCTTTCTCCCGATGAGGATCTTTCACAAGTGAACAACCTTACTCAAGCTCAGCCTGTACAGACCCCGATCGTGAATCAGAGTGTACCTGAACCATTTGTTGTCCGAGGTGGACCTTCATCTTCTTCTGATTCTACGGATTATCAGAATTTTGCTTTCCCTATGCCGAACTTCCAAGGGGCAATCCCTCTTGTGAAAACCAAGGATCCACTAGCTTTTGATCCCGCTGAAAGGTTTCGTGTGTTGGACGAGCAACTTAAAGCCTTAGCGGATCCTGATGCCTTTGGTTTTGATGCTCTAAACCTGTGTTTGGTGCCTGGTCTTGTCATTCCTCCAGATTTCAAGACTCCGAAGTTTGAGAAATACACTGGTGTCAGTTGCCCGAAGCGTCATTTGGTGATGTTCTGTAGAAAAATGACTTCTCATGCATGCAATGATAAGCTGATGATTCACAGTTTTCAGGACAGTTTGAGTGGGGCATCCTTAAGTTGGTATATGGATTTGGAAAGCAGTCGTATCCGATCTTGGAATGATTTATCCAGAGCTTTCGTAAAGCAATACCAGTACAATGTGTACATGGCGCCCAGTCGCACGCATCTGCAAGACCTATCTGAGAGGACTGGTGAATCTTTCAGAGAATATGCACAGCGGTGGAGAGAATTGGCATCCCAAGTGCAACCACCACTTTCAGACAGAGAATTAGTGGACCTGTTCGTGGGCACGTTACAAGGTCCGTACCTGGAAAGAATGAGTAGCATTGGGATATCAAGTTTCTTTGATTTGATGATAGTTGGAGTACGCATCGAGAGCCTGCTCAAAAGTGGAAAGATCCAAGACTTTTCGAATATCCTAGCTAGTGAAGATGGATATGTTGGTAGTTCCCAAGGGGAAGAAGGGTATGACATCAGTGAAGTCATGGCTAATATCGAATATTCTAGACCAACATCTTCTTAGAGATCATCTTTTCCTGTATCTGATTACTCTTATGGGCATTCAGCAATGCTCAGAGCACCGTATCAAAAACCGTGGACTCCTCCTCGTCCAAATCTGCAAGCTCAGGGTCAAAGACTTCAGAATCAACATCAGAGGCAGCCGAGGCCTCGCAACAATCTGGAAAGAAGGAATGCTCCTCTTCATCCAGTTCCCATGGCATACAGTGAAATTTTGCCATATCTAATTCAGAGCTCATTGGTGGTTCCTAAGCCTCTCAAGCTGTTTCCAGAGCCGTAACCTCCAGGGTACAATCCTCATGAGCAATGTGGGTATCATGGTGGATCAATCAGGCATTCAACTGAAGATTGTAAGGCTTTTCAAGCCAAGGTACAATAGTTAATCGACAAGGGGCACATTTCCTTTCCAGAAGGAAGCTTGGTTGTGCACGTCAACCTCTCACCTGATTGAGTTCAAAGACTTCGAGGGAGCGTCTCCTGTTTTCAGGGGTCCAGGCAAGAAGATGTCATCAGAGCTGGTGATCACTGTATCCTTTTATCATTTGCATTTGTAGTTTCTTTCCTGTTAGCAGCTACTTGTCTTTTAAGCATTGTTGTTTTTAATGGTAATGTTAATGTAGTGATCTTGCACTTTTGAATCAATTATGTCGCATTCACTCATTTTTCTTTACTTGCAGTGAAAAACTAAAAAAAAAAAAACAACAACAAAAAAATTTGCATCCATTTACCTCCCATTTATTTCACTGTTGTTTAGCAGGTTTGAGGGAGGATGATGACAACTGAATACCCATAATTGTTCAAGGTATGCTTTCAGGGTAGAACCTACTGACGATGTACAGGCATTGTTTCAATTCCCAAACACCGGAGATATAAGGGAGATAGACCCTCGTCAACCCCTTTGAGCCTTGAAGTAGGAGTTTCTTTTCTAAACCGAAAAAAAAACCCTCACCTCTAACCCGGGGCAGGGTAGTCATCAGTTAATTTGACCGAGCGTTCAAATTTCCAAAGGAGTGAGTATCCGAGGATCCATTACCTTTCTTCAGTACACCTCAAGAGGTCAAGAGATGTGAAACCACAATGGTTATCCCTCACCAACAAAGGAATGAAGCAGTCAACCCTTTCAGCAAGTCAGACAAACTAGTGTCACACGATTTGTTCAAAAGTAATAATAAAAAAAGAGAAATAAAAGCCCGCTAAGTCGGAAAAAAAAAGGTGTGAATACAAATGACTTAGGCAAAAGTTAGGGCATCCCGTTGGACTTCAAAATCGAAAAAAAACATTCAGAAAGATTCAGTCCAGGCAAAAATTAGGGAGTAAAAAAATCAGAAAGAAAAAAGTTCCGTTAGAACAAAGTCATGTGACTAGACACAAAGTCCAGTAGGGGTGACTGTTACTCCAAGAAACCTCGTTGGTGCGTAAACCGTCAATGTCATTGGTTCCTCAACCATTACAAAACCCTTTTGAGAGGCGAGCGTTTAGGTCAAATTAGCTGAACATAGGACTGGAGAACATCAAGGAGAATGGGTGGGCACAAATAAATTGTGAGCCAAAAATCTTTCCTTCTAAAACCGTGAACCAGACCACGTCATAACCCTTGAAAGTCCTAATTGAATCAGGTTCAGTTCTGAAAGCATACTACGACAAGGTTGCGTAAACTGACTCCTAACAATTTGCTAACTCAGCACTACGTTTGGACTAATCATCCATTCGTCACACACCGTCACAGCATTAAAATAAATAAATTTTCAAAACTTGCATGTGCACTGCATTAAGATTACCATTTGTAAATGAACAGTTTTAATTGCAAGTCAGTATGTGACATCAGGAAAGTTCCTACAAAGAGCAATCACGAGGAAACTTGATCATTCAACAATGATGACCAAAATCAAGAGCATCTTATAGGCCTATGAATCAGGGGCATATTATCCAATGGTTTTGTTGACCAAGAAATCTGTCAGGGTAAAGCAGATCCCAAGCATCAGTTCACTGAAGGAACGTCATTCAAGAATCAGTCGATCAGAGCTGAAATTACCAGACAGGGGCAGGCCACCCGAAATTTCTATTGTCCAAGGATGAAATCTTCCAATGCTCAGTCAGAATGAGTCAAGTCGCTTCCACGCTCATACCGGGGCAAGACACTTCCAGAGTTCATTAAGTACAACTCTACTCGAGAGGACATCCAAGTCTTCCATTCCAATAATCTGATAATCAGAGGCAGTCTGTTCAGAGACTCAGCCAACTGGGGAAACTTTAGCTACACAGGGCAAGTATATCAGCGATCTTCAAGTTCAAGACGAGTATCGGGAAATCGTGTTACCCACCGTCGCCTTTGTCACCCTTCTCAACATAAGAGCCTTGTCACTAAGACCTTCCTTCCCATCCTCGAGAGTTTTTCTAGCTTTTCATAAGCATTGCATAAATCATTTGCATACGTTATTCATGTCGCTCGAGCATATAGAGCATACGCATCATATTTGCATAAGGCTTTCCCCTCAAACATCAAATCTCACATCCAGAGGGCCTCGTAACCCCAACTTCTCAAACTTTTCAAAGTCCAGTTCTCGTCTGGCAAACCGTTCAAAGTCCAGTTCTCGTCTGGCAAAACTTTTCAAAGTCTAGTCCTCGTCTGGCAGACAAACCCAAAGTCCAGTTCTCGTTTGGAAAACCAACTTCAAATACCAGTTCTCGTCTGGTAGGGGAATCTTTTAACCAGTTCTCGTCTGGTCACCTTTTCATTTAGCCTGTTGAACGCCAGTTCTCGTCTGTTAGTCATTCTTTTTCAGAGTTAATTCTCGTTTGACAATGAACCCAAGGAGTCAGTTCTCGTCTGATGACTTATGCTTTGCCCATTAGTTCTCGTCTGTTGGCCTACCTTCAATAAACCAGTTCTCGTCTGGTAATTCACCATTTAAGTCCAATTGCTTGGCAACCAAAAAAGAGAAAAAACAAAAAAAATATATCTATCAACCTGGCCTTACGCCCAATCATCCTTGTTTCTTTATCCTTGACATCATGAGCATACATATACATCTTGCATCTTTTGCATCGCATCTTCATACTGCATGGTTTCTGTTTTTCTCTGATGTGAAGCAGAATGGTTACAAGACGCAGTCTGGGGCAGTTATCTCAAGATCTAGTGAATTCATGCGAGAGTTTGAAGACGCTGGGGTAATTCTAGATACCATGTCTTCTGTAAAATCCTCTGGAGACAATCTTCTTCATAGAAGATGCAGTTTCAGGAGTAAGGAATGCTTGTGCACTCTTGATAATCAGTATGAAACTGTTGAGCCCAGAAGTTTGAAGCACTGTGTTAATTCTCAGGGAATGTCTGGTATTTATTTTACCAGCAGGGCATTGGAAGTTTATTTCTTCTTCGAGCATAAGATTTTCTTTCATCCGACAAGGTTTCCTCATGAGGAATTGGTATTCTCCACAGTCAAGGTCCAATTTTCATTGGCAAATCTTCCATCACAGTCGTATACTATACTTGGGGCATATTTTGACTTATTTGATTCTCCAGCAAAGCATTTCCTCAGCAGAGCATTGCCATATATGTCTCAGCCATACCGGAAGGTTGACATCCCCAGCTGAGTCAGAACAGATGATAACCCTAGCAGAACTTCAAGGCTAATTGAATCGTTCTCATCCCCAAGCGGACTTATCTTTCCACAGTGAAGTTTTCCCAACAGGCAGCTGAAGGCCTTGTTTCCCCACAAAGTTAGAATTGTCAGAGCTCTCTCTCTCCAGCAAGGGTCCCAGCAAGAGTTATTTGACGAAGCATCTTCCCTAGCCAAGTCTGAAGATGATCTTTCCCCACAGAGTTCATGTCTGATCTTCACTTCCGGCAGTGAAATATTTCCCAGCAAAGTTGCCATACTGGTGGTCATTTGATGATACAGGCAGGTATATATCACCTCAGTCAGAGATGGGTAGTCAGACCTCTAGACTTATCTTCCCCTGCAGAGTTGTAACTCTCAGTGGCCAATCAGGCATTTGTCTACCGCTCGTCTGCGTTTGTCAACACTCGTCTGTGTTATCTCTAAGCAGAGTTATCCCCAGCAGTGATATATCATGCTTTATTTCTGCTCGTCTGCATCTTTCAACACTCGTCTGTGTTAGCTCTATGGTATTGCTCGTTTGCTTTCCCCAGTAGAGTCTATATCTACTAGCACTCGTCAGTGCTCGCACCTTTATTTGATGCTCATCCTCTTTCAGCACTCGTCCGTGCCTTTTCCTCAGCAGATTCCTCTTTATTTGAGGTATTCCCCAGCACTCGTCCGTGCTAACATCTTTATTTGATGGCCGTCCGTAGCTCTCGGCACTCGTCCGTGCTTATTAGTTCTTTGAAGTTTGTCCCCAGCGAAGTTTCCTGTACTCGTCTATGCGCGCATCTTCATTTGTTGCTCGTCCGCATCCCTGCAGCACTCGTTCGTGCATTGTTATTTCCGATTCCACTTTGAGGCATATCCCCAAGAAAGTCGCCAGTACTCGTCCGTGCTCGCATTAGAAGAAACCTCAATTAGAGTTAAAAACCATTGAGGATGCACCTGGACCATCCACAGTACCACCTCCAGCCACTGTCAGCCTGGAAGAATTTGAGAAGTTGAAGGAAAGGAATGAGAATCTGTCTCAAGCTCTGAAGAAGACCCTCTGGGAGAGGAGTGATGGTCATCTAGAAATTGATAGGTTGGAGAAGCTTAAGGTGGAGCATCTAGCCAAGATTGAGAAAGCAGAGGACTACATCAAGAAATCAAGAGCTGGGGAGCAAATATTGAAGAATGCCTATAAGGAGGCCAAGCATCAGAAGGCTAGGACTGATCTCTATTTGCAAGAAAGTCAAGCTAGGTGGGTCAGGATCACTGAAGCTCGTACTCAAGAAGATAAGAGAACTCAAGCCAGGATTGAGCAGTTGGAGGCCAATGAAAAGAAGCAACAGGAAGCTCTGCTGGCAGCCCAAAAGGAGATTTCAGAATTGAAGCTTAAGGCTGGTTTGAAGAGGCCAAAGGACCAGGACAGGCACAAGAAGCTGACCACTGCTATTGCCACCAGAAACCTTCTTATCAGGACTATTACAGAGCATCCGGCCAGTCCTGTAACTGAGGCGCTTTTGAAGGAAGTTCAGGAGGATGAGTTTGGACTTGTTGTCTGACTTTTTGTTTGTTGTTGCTTTTATTTGATGTACTTTTCTTTTATGTTGTATTTTGACCCCTCAGGGGCATGTGTTGTAAAAACAAACTATGTGTTATGCACCATTTGTAATATATTTGTTAGTTTGTTTCCATTTGGATCTTCTTTTCTCAAAGCAACATCAAAGCATACTCCTCAGGGTCTGGAAAGGTCAAAACCAAGAACCAAGCCGGATACCTTGGAAAATAAATAAGCATACTGCATTGCATACTGACTTTTGTTTTGTTTTGTAGGTTTTTGTTTTGTTTGTTACTAACTCTGTTGTGATTCAGGAATTATTGCTCGCCGCCGGGTGTTGCACCCCAAAATTTTCCCTCACAATACAAGACTTTGTGTGCTAAGAAGGTTCACAAGGTTCACAAGATTCACAATACTTACAAGACCTTTCATGAGGTTCATGAAGTCTACAAGTCACTTTATGAGGTTCACAAGGTTCACAAGATTCACAATGCTTACAAGACCTTTCATGAGGTTCATGAAGTCTACAAGTCACTTTATGAGGTTCACAAGGTTCACAAGGTTCACAAGACCTCCCATGAGGTTCACAAGACATTTTATGATGGTTCACAAGGTTCACAAAGTTCATAATTGGTCAGAAGAGTTGACAATTCCCTCAGACAATGCACCTCCTAAGCAGTGCATCCAAAACTAGGGTTTTGACTTTAATCAGGCTAAATGAACTTCCAAGACTTCAAGTGAGCTTCATAACATCTTATATGTGTGTAAGAACCCCCATGACAAGTTTCAAGACTTTTCTCAAAAGTTTGCTCAGTCAGATGATCAGATAAGTCAAAATCAATCAAAGCAGTTAAAAAGTCAAACTGAGGTCAACTGTGGTCAAACCAAAGTCAAACTTCATGATTTTTTGCCAACATCAAGTATATGAAGTAAAATTCATCATTTGATCAAGGGTTGATCATGATTCATCAAGGAGATTTCAGATCATCAAGAATCAGGAGTTTCTAAATTAGGGTTTCCTTAGTAAAAGTCAACTGAACTTTGACCAGCCATAACTTTCACATGCTTCATCACCAAGTCTCCATCCAAAGCTCATTTTGAAGGAAATTTAATTCTCTACAACTTTGTGTCAAACAAGCCAAGCCCAAAAATGCTTCATTTGAAAGGTATGAGCTAAGACATTATAGGTCCTTTTGAAAGTCAACAAAAAGTCAACAACTTCAAAAGGGCATAACTTGAGAATGGTGAATGATATGAACATGAAACCAGTGGGGTTGGTTAGAGGACTCTTCAAGCTTTCCAAAATGTCCAAGAACACCTTTTTACCATTAAAATTGAAGGATATGTGCCCTTGCAAAGTTGGGAAATTTTTGGTTGGTTTATGAAGAAAATGGAGGTCTAAAACCAATTTCTTCCAAATGGGCTTGCCAAATGATGACCCAATCCACACTATGACTTCATGCACGACCCAAGTCATCAAAAATCAGATTTTTTATTATTTTATTTTTATTTATTTTGATTTAATTCATTTAAAATCATTTTAAATTAAAATAAAATATAAAAGTCAAAGATTTAAATATGATTAAGCTTCTAGAAAATCATAAATATGTCTTGGATCAAATTGATACGAGAGTTATGATGATTGTCTTAAAATAGCAAGTGTTTATACCAAAATATTTGACTTTTAAAGGCTTATCATTTTGAATCTTTTTAGATCAAATCTTCCACACAATGACCTGATCTTTTAACCTAAATTCATCACTCTATAAGTATAGAAGAGAACCCTAACACAAGCCACGAAATTGAAGCCTCCAAGAGTAAGTTTCACACTTCAAAAATTCAAGCAAGAACACACATTCGGTTTTTGAATTACAGGAGGTTTCAAGGATTTTTAAAGGTGGAGACATGATCCTTGATACTTCTTAAAGCTATCCTGATCATTTGCATCACTCAAAGTGCCCCCATATGCATAAACCGAATTCTCCTAACTTGACATTTGTGAATTTTCGATTCTGTTTATTTGCATATTGTTAATGATTTCTAACCTCATATTGTTGATTGTGATGATACATAGAGTGTTTCTGGACAAAAAACTTGAAGCTTCATGACCTAATATGCTTGCGGCCATTGTTAGGGTTTGGAACTTAGTTTTAGGGTTTCACGATTTAGACAATATAAATAAATTCTAACAACGTGGATTGATTGTATGAGTCATAAGGAACTCATTGGTATAAACAATTTGAAGAAATTGTACTGTTTCGTTGGTGTTTGATTTTCGCAGGTTCTGAGTATGGAAAAACACGCAGGAAAAGTCGTAGGTAAAATTGTATGAATTTTTGCAAGTAAAAGGTAGAAGAAGAAGAAGCTGCGTGCGAATTTAATATTTGAATTTTTTTTTTAAAATATTATGAGTCGTTTCTGTGTTTATATCACAAACTTATGTTTGTCCTAGTGGAAAGACAGGCACGCATATGATAGGAGGGCAGGGGTTCGAATCCTGGCTTCAACTCTTATTGCTTATTTTTCCACATAGTTAGCCATTATAATATATTATGAATTGTGGTGATTATGTGAACAGATGCGCTCACCTAGCTGGGATGGTAATGTGTTTGTGTGATACTATGAAGGTCCTGGGTTCGATTCCCCCCAGGCCTTTTGTTTTCTTTCTATTTTTTTGATTTTTCAGGATATGGAACAAAAACAATTTGACTCACTCTTCTTACACCAATGCATGCGTGGCCCAGTGGCTGGAGGCTGTTTCCAGGTATTGGGAGGTCCTGGGTTCAAATCCAGGCCTCCCCATTTTTTTTTAACCTAATTATTTTTCTATTTCTTTTCTCTTTTCTTATTCTTTTTTTTAATTAAATATTATATAATAAATTAATAATGATAATATAATATGTTTTCATAGGATAAAATTGTATATGATTAAAATTAATATTTTATTTTCTCAAATATAATTTATTTGTATATCTTTATTATTATTTTACATAATTTATTTTATAAAAAAAAATTAACTTAGTAATGTAAATTAAAATATAAACCCTAATTTATTTTCTCTAATCTTTATATTAAAACCCTAAAATTTAATTCTATTTTATTATTTACTTTAATTTTGTATATATTTCTATAATTTGTTTATAATCTAAATTTTGTATATAAATAATTTTTAAATATATGTTTAGCAATAATTGAATCTATGCTAATTTAATCTTGTAATTATAATTTTCATAATATGTTTAAAATTAATTTAATTTTTATAATTTGCATATAATTCAAAATTTTATAATAATTAATATAATTGTCCATATTTTCTTATTAATCTTGATTAATTATTTATATTTTCTTATTAACTTCAAATAATCATTTACATAAAATTTAATCTTTTAATTAATTTAATTGCTTATTTCATTATGTTTATATGATTATTACTAACCCCATTTATTTTATATTGTTATTATTATTATTTTCACTAACCCAATTTTTATTATTATTATTTTAAATTTTGATTTATTTATTAAAATTACTTATTTATTATTATTGTAATTGCTCCTGGATGTAATATTTTGTAATATTTAAATTATTTATTTTTATGTCATGGTTAGTAAAAATAGGGAGTGTAAACATGTATGTTATTTAAAATTGATTTAGATCACTTAATTCAAAAGATAAATAGTAAATTGAACACTCACACACGTAAGTCGATCTTGGATCGCCATCTCACTTTCTAGGGTTACCTCATTGTTGCCTAATCACAAGGTCAAGTGGGGTGTATAAAGCAAAAGTCCCTTAATAATAAAGTCATCTAGTCCCTTAACAATAAAAGATCAAGTCCCTTTCGAATAATGATGACAGTCCCTCCAAAAATGCTTAATACACCCTACAGTTGCCTGCATAAACAGATGTCCCTTCATATGTCCCTCACATCCAAGGTAATGACTACCTATTCCTTAATAATAGGGATAGTCTTACCATTCAAAGGATTTAAGAACAGAAAGACTTAAACTTTAGGGTAGGTTCCTCATAGTTACTTGCTCACTATTCAAAAACTTTTCAAACACTTCACAATTTCAAACAATTTTCAAACACAAGTTTCTTACGCATCCATACATGGATCATTATCAAACTCTTATGAAAATTTCTATTCACACACTTCACATTTTCAAAAACAATTCAAAGTGAGCTAAGTAACTAAGAGTCCATGGATAACCATGGATGTAAAGGGTGCTAATACCTTCCCTTTACATAACCTACCCCCCGGACCCAAAAATCTTTTAAAAGGTCTTTCCTGTTCTTTTATGCCTTTCCTTTGGATAAAATAAAAGTCGGTGGCGACTCTTGCTATCCGCAACATAACTAAAGTCAGTTCTCCCACCGTGTTACAGCAGGACCTGTGTCCTTCCTCTTTCTTTCTTGTGGTTTGTGCAGCATTACCATTCCGTTTCTTCGGGATAAAAATGCCTGGCTGGCGACTCTATTCTTTTTCCGCGCCACTTTCGCGTTTGTACCAGGATGGAAATCCGGGGAGCGACACAAGCCTACAACCGACCTATGTAAAGGATTCATATGACTATAATCACACGTGAAAACAAGAGGTCATCACATATTCTGACGAAGAAACCAATAGGCGTAAACTTTGCTACATATTTATCCATTCAAGACACTTGGAAGTCCATAAAGTCAAGAACACCAGGCAGCATGCAATTAAAATTGAGAAATTACCCACATTAAAACACCTCTTTAAAATAAATGGATTAAAAAGGAAAACTCTTAACTATTTATGACCCTTAAAACAGTAACAAGAAAAAATCCCACTAAACAAATACCTTGGGCAGTGAAATAAACATTATCATCTTCTTTTAAAGGCATCGCTAAAGAAGAAAAAAAAGTATCACATTCACGTTTCAAAATGAACGGAAACAAAATGAGAACAGGGATCCTTCCTCAACTTTGCATAGGCTCAACTCAGTTGGGTTTTCTCTTCAAAAAAGAAAACTCCAACTTTATCGTATCATCGTTATCATCACGAAGCACCAAACAAAACTCACACAAAAAGGAAACCATCCTCAAATCGTGAAAGCCCTAGCCCCAAATGCAATTTTGACAAATAACTCATCAACCGGTGAAGGCAACACAGAACGGAAGCTCAATAACAACAACGGAATGAATGAAGCATAAAAAGAGAAAAATGATTTTTACCTGCACTGAATGTTCTTAGAGGGACGATTCCTCTCCAGGTATTTCACCGGTTCTTGTCTTTTTTGTTCATGCACTCTCTTTTCCTCTTCTTCATCGTCGATCTTGTATTGTTATTATGAATGTGCAAAAGGCTGAGCTCAAGATTGTCGAGCTTCATTGTGAATACTCAACAATCTGGGTGTAGGACTAGAGATTTAGTAAAGTTTAGGGTTTCGTGGAGCGATTTCAGCAGAGTGACGCTAAGGCTTTTTTTCTGTGTTTTCAGGTGTCTACTAGGGTTTTTCCTCTTGGTTGATGGCTAGAGTTTTTTTTTGCAGGTGTTCCTTTTTTTCTGTCCCAATGATTGGCCTTTTTATAGTGGAAATACTTTGCGTGAAATTCATGTGAGGCTGAGGATTTGTAGAGAAAAATCGTGTGAATGAGTTGTAATTCCGTCAGAATCCTTTTGTAGTGTGATTTGTTATGGGGACCAAGTGTTGTGACTCACCATTTGTTTTTGTCTCTAGAAAACTTCTAGAATGGATTGTGGTCCCTCTGATTATTTTCGATTTTTACCGCTATAAACATTTGTGTTTATCTTTTTATTACTTCTATGAATTTGGTATGAATTGTGAATCATGTATTCTCTCTGAATTTTCGTTGCTAGACAACTCTGTTTTGTTCATCTGATATTTGTTGTTCCTCGCATAAGTATGTCTACTGCAATTCCCTGTGTTTACCTTTAATGATTCTTTGATATTGCTTGTGATCATGAATTGGTCTTCTAATATTCTTCGACTTATAGGACTTGCTTGTTACCAATCATTCACGTTTATTTCTTCTTTCATGTGCAATTTTTTTTAACAATCTTGGTACAAACTTGGCATAATGATCAAAGAAGGAGAGACCGTGGATGTTAACTTCATGGGACTGGTGCAACACTTCTTGCAGGGCTTGTAGGATTTCTCTTGTCATTTGGGAATATGAATGGTGATTAATTCTCAATGGTAATGCTTCCATAGGACCATAACCTTGCTGACTGTGTTAGGTGCTAAGAGTTTATCTTACAAGATGAAGGCTGCAAAAACTCATACAGTGATGAAACTTGCAATTCATTTTTAAATTCTTCCTTGTATGGTTATACTGCCCTGTCTCATGGCATTGGCACAATCTTGATTCCTGAATTTTGCAGTGTAATAATCAACTGATGATTTCCACTAGCCATTCCATGTCTTCAATGCTCACATGGAGGTTTTGATGAATGCCAAGTAAAAGCTCTGCTAGGATATTTCGTGGAATCACAATTTAAATGTAATGCACTAAGCTCTGAGTTTTTTTTGTATCCATGTTGAATGACTCCACTGTCTGTAATGGCTTTGCTACAACTCTATTTTTCTTCTTGTTGCTATGAAGAAAATTCACTTGTTTGTTCTTTCTTTCCATTTCATGTACAATTTGAAGTTGTCTGGTATGTAGAAACTAGATACAGCAGAATATGTTTGGTGACGACAATGGCTTGTTGCCATGATTGGAATTGGGATCCTTGGTGCGGATGCTTGATGGCGTGTGAGATAACTTGAAAGAAAGGAAGACCGCTTGGAATCATGGATTTTTAAACTTTTAATCTTGAAGTTTAGGCTTGTTTTACCTTGTAGCTTGACTTGTAACCTCATGCTTTTTGTAATAATATTTGTAATCTCATGATTTTGCAACTTTTTGAATGCAATCAAACGGAAACTCCTTGTAATGGTGCCTTTGCAATCAATTAAAGATTTGCAACTAGAACTTTGCATCAAATTTGTACTTTGAGATTCCATCATTTTGTACATTCTTACCTTTAGTGTCATATTACATATCTTGAAAACAACTCAAACACTCTTATCGGGACTTTGAAGTTTTAATCCATTAACCATCCTTTGGTTTTGAACTTTTTGACACCCTTGGACAATCCTGAACCTCTATAAAAATGAATTTAATTCTTCAATGTGCCTTATTCCTTACTTGCCTCCATGAGCTTACTTGCAATATTATATTCTCTTGTGTATCAATCAAAATATATGAATATGGAATGCCAAGATAATAATGCCTCCCTTGAAGTCCAAAATTTAAACTTTTCAAATAACTTCCTCTTGAAAAAAAACCTTTTGCACCTAATTTGAAACACTAAGAGAAAATGATAATGCTAGCTCCACACAAGTCAATAAATCCACCTTGGATTGCCTTCGTGAATAAGGTTATCCTTTGTGATTAAACCAAAATCATAGGAGTCACGACATGAGGCCAAAAGATTCTCTAAATAAGGAGCTCTTGATCTTAGGAATACCTAGAATAAGAAAACAAAATAGGTAGGAAAAATTTGGTGTATGACACCTCCCCACAAACAGTCACCACCTGATTGTCAACCACATACTTCAACTTTTGGTGCATGGTAGACGTTACTGCTCTAGCAACATGAATCCAAGGCCTGCCCAGAAGACAATTGTACACCGGTTGGATTCCATCACATAAAATATGCACTTGAAATTATGGATACCAATTTTCACAGGCAACTCAACCTCCCCAAACACCGACCTCTTTAATCCATTGAAAGCCCGTACTACCAAATCACGAGGTCTAGGAATGATTCCATCAACATCCAGTTTCATCAAGGCTTTCTTTGGAAATAGATTTAAAGACAATCATGTATCCACCAACACATGATACAACACATCACCCTTGCATTCCATGGTGATATGCATGGCCTTATTAGGGTTACGACCTTCTGATGTCAAGTCATGATCCGTGAAACCCATCCCGTGGCTGACATTAACCTTAGAGACTACGGATTCCAATTGACTGACAGTGATTTCCTGTGGCACATAAGCCATCTTTAACACTTTTAACAATGCTTCTTGGTGTACCTGGGAACACAACAACAAAGATAATATAGAGATTGTTGACGGTGTCTGATTTAACTAGTCCACCACCTTATAAGCACTCCTCTTAATGATTCTCATAAAATCTTCTACTTCCTTTTCAAATGTGCTCTTTTGAAGATCTTCAGGAGCCACAAATTCATCAGCCACAACTTGCTTACCGTTGGCTTTTGTTGCTGCTTCATTTTCTGTGTTGGTCCTAAGAGATTGTGGCGCAAACAAACATCCACTCCTCGTGAATCCACCTAATTCACCAACATTTTCAACACTTGAACCACGCCCCACTGTAATTTCTGTTCCTATTTTTGCCCTTGGACATACACGTCTGCACCATAGTGCCAAGGGATGGCTCTCTCATTGGTATATGGAACAGGTCCAGGTACCGTAATAGTAACCATACTTGCTTCAGCAGGTACAACAATGTTAACCGGTGCCGGCTTGGTAGGCACTTGAATGTCCACGGGATAATAGTATATGGTCACAGTTAACACATCATATTTTTCTTTGTTTAACTGATCAAACTATAGGTGACCCTCATCCATCAACCTCTAAATTCCAACTTTCAATTGATCACAACCATTGCTTCGGTTAGCACACTCGACACAATTCTCATAGCAACCAGGGAACACTTGTCCATTCAAAAATATATTCTTTACTACCAACAAAGAAGTCTTCACTCGGGTCACATAAAAAACAAGGTTCATACCCTCACCATCATCCACAACATTCACTCTGGCACCGTTGTGATTAGGCATTGGATTGTTGAGTACACTCAGGGGAGGAGAAAAATTGATGGCCTTTGAATCTATCATATCTTGTACCTTTAACAATAAAGCCCTACACTTCTCAGTGGTGTGCCCAGGAGCACTAGAATGGAAAGCACATCGAGCATTGGCATCATACCCTAGAGGCAAAGGTTCCACAGGAGGTGCCAAAGTTCTCAATTGCACCATGTTCAATTCCAACAATCTCTGCAACAATGTTGTATACGTCATATGAATAGGCTCAATAACTCTATCAGCTGCTCTAGCTGGACGGTGGTACTGTCTTTGCTATTGGTTATTCTGTTGTGGTCGCTGTTGTTGATGTTGTTGAGCAGGTATTGTAGGAATAGTGACGACAGACAATTGAGAATAGTAATTAGGATGACCTCTGTCCCTACCTCTTCCGTGCACAACAATAGTTTCCCCTTCTATCCTCCTCTGAGGACCAACAAAAGGCTTTCTCGCTCCTGAGGAGCTTGCCCCACTAACATCCTATATTTTATCCATCTTCAATAAGTTATCAATTCTCTCACCGACAACAACAATATCAGCAAAACCTGTTGACGGGCAGGCAACTAATCTATCAAGGTATGCCCCTTGTAATGTTCCCATGAAGATGTCAGCCATTTCACGATCAAGTAGGGGAGGTTGAACCATAGCATCAAGTTGGCGCCAACATTGGGCGTACTCCTTGAAACTTTCTTTAGCTGTATGGGTCATACTCTGAAGTTGAGTATGACTGGGCACCATATCCATGTTATACTGATAGTGTTTCATAAAGGTTTCAGCCAACTCTTTCCAGCTTCTCAAAGATTCTTTATTCAGCTTCATGTATCACTCTTATGATGCCCTAATAAGGCTATCTTGGAAGTAATACATCCATAGCTTCTCATCGTCCGTGTGGGTAGTAATTCTTCCCACGTAGGATTTCAAATGGGTCTTTGGACAAGTAGAGCCATTGTACTTATCCAAGGTAGGGGGTTTGAACTTATGAGGAATCCTTACTCTTGGAACTAGACCCAAATCAAACACATTAAAACCAAGGGTGTTTTGAGATTCTATAGATCAAATCCACTCAGCAATTTCATCAAATCTATGGTTCACAACAGCGTTCTACACTTCCATGTCTCCGTCTATCAAAGTAAATTGGTCCTCTTGACCATCCATGTAAGCACCATGATGACCTATGTCTCCGTCTGGAGCACCATTCATATTAGCAGCATGGATAACTACCGGATTACCCTGAGGGGTTGGAATGCCATTGTCTGCATTACCTTTTGGAGCTTCTTGAGTTCTCTCCACCATCTCTTTAATCATTTCTTGATTCTGGTGAATTCTTGTCATCAAAGTCATGAATTGATCCATATGTGTCCTCAACTTAGTCAACTCTTCCTACATTTGATCCATAATCCTTGTTTTGTTTTCCTTTGTCAAGTATCGGTGAACTCTCTTGTTAGTTATAGTGCCTGAAATAGAAGAGAAGTCAGAAACCTGAAACTTGTACCTGCAAAAAAACAAGAACAAAGGTGATATCGATATTACGCAATGTTGTATCTTTCATTTCTCAAGGTCATTTATGCCCCAGATCCGGCATTCAATAACAATTTTAAGAAATCCATATGGCTTTTGGAACCCGACTTTTTGAGAAGAAGTATTCACGCAAGGCTCAGATATGGTTGGTCTGGATGAATAAATGTCGGTGCATAGACAACAATCAAAAAGATAATCAAGGAAAAAATAATATAAAAATGAGCTCACATAGCAACAAAATATCTCCTTTCAGGGTTACAAGTTTTACATTAGCAAAGAAAAATAAACAGAAAGATAAAGTGAAGATTCCCACAACAAGTCTGTAGGTAATCCAAGTACAACTAAAGAAACTAAACTCTACAAAACTTCATATCCTTCGGACTCTAGCTAAACTTCTTGATATTATTGAATAGTTGGGAAACATCTGGATGCCTCAGGTCTTCAATTAGCTTCTGGATAAGAAAATCTCTCTGGTCAAAGGAAGCATGCAAATCATTGATTTATCATAGGAACACCTCTTCATTCTCCCTACTATAACCTGGCTCCAACTTAGCCTTTTTGGTTTCAGCAAGAATATTGAGCTCTTCAATTTCTTTTTGAGCATCCTCCATTGAACTCTGACTTTGCTCTATCTTTTAGAAGTATTCCCTTCTCCACTCGTGAGCTTTCTAAAGTTCTTCAGTTCGAATTTCTATCTGCACTTGTAAATCTTCAATCTTCTTCCGATATCCCTTCTCTATTTCCTACTGCTTTCTCTGATTTATCTCCCATTTCTCTTTCTAGAGAGTTATGGTCTCATTTGCCTCATCCAAAGAATTCTTGATCTTTCTACGCTCACAAGCCTTTCTAATCTCAGCCAAGCCTTTCTTCTTGAGTCCAACTCCATATCAACAAACTCTTTCTTCTGGTCTTCCATAGCCTTCTGTGCAAAGTGAACTTTTTCTCCATTGCTTTGTTAGTATGCACCAAATTCTAATATAAACTATTGATCTCAGAGTTTTCCATTCCGACCTTCTGAGTTTCATCTTCTAGTTTCTGGTATTCTTCAATAGGCACTGTGGTTTGAGGTTCAACCACCTTGGGATACAAGGGAGGTTCTATTGAAAATGGGATAAGCATAACTTCAACATGATGTCTTAACCAATCAGCATAGGGTGCATAAGTCTTTGGATATATTCTTCCAAACTCCTTCTTCCCTTTCTTAACCCTCATAGCCCAAGCATGAGAAACCTGGATTGATAAGTCTTTATTTCCTTTGGAAGGAAAGTACAAGGACTCTGCAACATCTTCTTCTCTAGGAGAAGCCTTCAAAGGATACCCGAATTGTTTAATAGCCAATACCAAATTATGGTTAATTCCCCCTTATCTCCCAAGCAAAGGAACATTGGGGAAATTACCACAACTAGTAATCAATTCTTTCCTAACGAAGTCTCTGTTATAGCATAAGGTAATGTCATCTGAGGTCAAGCCCATTAACCTCTTGAACAACTCCACCTCTCCTTTAAGCTCCACGAAAGGTCCTAACTTCAGAAGGTTTCGGAAAAACCAAGTGTAGAATAAGGGTGCACAGCAGAGGACAAGACCTCCCCTCTTTCTCTCATTCTTGTAGTGAATAGAATAACAGAAATCCCCTAGTAGGGTTGGACCAAGGTTTCTTTAAAAGAAGATGGCTATTACATTCACGCATACAAATCTTTCTCATTTGGAAACAAAATGATCCCATACACGACTAGAGCTAAGACCGCACTAAGATTTTCCCACCTTTGTTCTGTAGCACACTTTTGTGCTTCATCAGTCAAGAAGGCCAAGTGAAATCGTTTACTCTCTCTCTCTCTCTCTCTCTCTCTATCTTGTTTTTGATGTTGTCTATGGCCAAACCCAAATTCATGTGAGTAGCTTTAGCATTGTCTTCGTTTGACGAAACCCTATCTGAATTGTAGAAAGGAAGGCTATCTCTAATTGGAACCCTCAGAATACTAGAAATCTCCTCTAAGGTAGGGACCAAAACATAATCAGGAAAACCAAAACACCTTAGCTGAGGGTCATAAAATTGAAGAAGAGTGTGAAGACCATCCTTTTGCTCTTGAGTAACCTCATCCAAGTAACTTAGAATCAAACCATACTTCTTTCTGAAATCATCCACTGGAGTGAGAATATAAATACCACCGGAACTGGAAATGACAAAGAATAACCTAAGAAACGAAAAGCACAAAAGTTAATGATGATATGATGCAATGCAATGCAAGGTATGTGATCAATGACATGTGTCTGGTGTTGGTACTGAGCCAAGAGCTAAGTGTCTGAATAGGCATAATAACAGAACATCTGAATAGAAACCCATAACTGAAAACTAGATAATCAAATAGGGCCATATTAAAATAATAGAACATCACTGAAGAGATGGGTATGTAGAAATCCAGGCTTCTTGCAAACCTGTAAACAACCCCCATCTCACAGGTGTGCTACTACGGGTCAACATCATGGACTCTCAGGTCGAGTAACGACAATATGTTCATCGTTTCCGGTTTGGCATTATACACTAAAAGAGGAGGTCTATCTGAGTCCTAAAAAACAAGCATCCCCATAAGTTCCCAGCTTCAAGCACTGAGATCGAGAAACAATAGTATATTCATCCCAAAGGGTACAATACTATCGTCATACGAACAACGCTTTAATTGAGTTCTTATGAGAGAACAAGGCCATGCTATGCGAGTTCCCAGTGGGCCCTCAGGTGCAATTGGGTTTGCCAAAAAAAGTGACCTGCCACTGTCACTACTGGAGAGGGATGTTTCCACAAAGGTCCTCAATGATCGGTCCCCAGATGCACATAACTTTCAAGGTTGTATCCTAAAGTAGGGAAGACCCCTATATCAAAACATTTCCAAGAAGGTCCCAATCTGGGTGTGGAACTCACTACTACTCGCATCACAAGATATCATGAAAGCAAAGTGATTGTGCACGCTAAAGTCTAGGATGCACTCGAGCCTTGGTATTGGGTTCATCTCACAGTAACTCCCATCCCATCAAGAAAACCAGACAGTCCAGACAATATAATAATGATGCATGATAAATAAATACTGAAAGCAGTAAATAAAAGTGTAAAGTAAAACTATAAATAAAAACAGTAAACTAAACACACAATAAAAAACAAATAAACACCCAAAGAAACAGAAACAAACAAGCGCTAGGATTGACTCGCAAAGGGAACCAGAGAAACTCTGGTTAGGAGATCCCCAGCAGAGTCGCCAGCTATTGCTTCTGGGATTTCCATCCTGGTACAGACGCAAAAGTGGTGTGGAAAAGGAAGAGTCGCCATCCAGACATTTTTATCCCGAAGGAAGGGTAATGCTGCACAAACCTAAAAAGAAAGAGAAAGTAGGGTCTCTCGAACCAAAGATAAAGGGTAAGGGAGTTGGTTACGAAATAGGAAGGTATTAGCACAGTTTCAAAGGGTAAGGGTAAACTACTGCTGAACTGGAACTACTACTGGAAAAAGAAAGAAAAAGAATGGGACAAATGTAGAGAAAATAAATAGAGTGCTCGAATGGGCCTTACCCCACTGCCTACGTATCTCATCGGAAATGAGAATTAGAGTCATCATAGTTCCCCTAACTTGGGAGGAAAAATGTTTGTGTTTTTTATAGATTGAAGTGCTTATGTCTATGCTCAGGTGTTGCAGGCTCGTCTGGGACAAGTGCGTTTACCGTCTTGCAAAGAGACAAGTAGGAGCAAGTTCTTTAGTTAAGAGTGAAGGAGATGAGAAAAGAATTATCAAAGGAAAAACATTTATTATTGGTTTGAATGCTTTTAGAAGCTTTTATTGAATTTGGCACAAGAAAGTGTATTCAAGTCCCTTTCCATGGAGTATGTACTTCTTACATCACTCCAAGATGGAATGAGGAAGAAGTACACCCAAGCAAGGAGAAGACCCCCAAGACATGGTTCCAAAGATTAAGGTTCAAGCACACTAACCCATTGTACTTATTAAGTGTTTTTGTATTTGTAACACCCCAAATTTTTCCCTCTCATTTCATGTAATTTAACATATCATATTGCATACATGTCCTCACATATTGGCATAGAAAATGGAAGCATAACACTCATAGTTAGAAGCATAGGGCATGTGATCAATGACTGATGAAATTGGTGATTATCCATCAGAAACGAAAAGGGTCACATGGCTTTTCAAAAAAGCTCAAAGGGATCTAAACATCCCACAAGATCTTAAATGATTCGTTAAAGCTTAGAAAAAGGTGGATGGATCAAAGAATTCAAGCAGTGTTATCGCTACCGGGATTTTCATCCTAGTACAAACGCGAAAGTGGCGCGAAAAAGGTAGAGTCGCCAGCCAGGCATTTTTATCCCGAAGGAACAGGAAAGGTAATGTTGCACAAACCTGAGGAAGAAGGAAAGGACAAGGTCCTGCGAACCAAAGATCTGGGTTCGGGAGTCGGTTACGACTTGGGAAGGTATTAGCACCCCATATCGTCTGTCGTACCCGACGGGATCCATGCTTGCTTGTTTGTTTCAAAGGGTAAGAAATACGAGTGTTGTTGAATAAAACTGCTAACTGGAACTGGAAATGGAAATGAGAAAAGGAACTCGAAAAAGAGAATGAAAGGAAAGAGGGGGAAATGCAGGGAAAATAAAGAATGTTCTCGAACGGGCCCTACCCCGCTGCCTACATACCTCATTGGGAAAATGAGGATCAAATTCGACGTAGTTCGCCTAACTAAGGCGGGAACTATTTGTTTGTGTTTTTTATGGTTGGAAATGCGTATGTCTATGCTCGGGTGTTGCAGGCTCGCCTGGTATGAGTGCATTTACCTTCTTGCATACGAGATAAGTCGTCGCGAGTTCGCGTTCAGAACGAATGAGATGAGAAAGAGAAGTTCCCGCAGGATAGTCGCTTATTGTTTGTTGTTTTCTTTTTAAGAGTTTTGTATGAATTTGGCACGAGGAAGTGAATTCAAACTCTTTTCCATGGAATGTGTACTTGATACTACATTCCAAGATGGAATAATAGAACAAGCACACCAAGCAAGGAGAATTTATCCAAGACTTGTTTCCATGAATTAGGGTTTAAGTTCACTAGCATGTTGAACTTTATTAAGTGTTTTTGTTGCTTTTGTAAAGAAATGTCTTTTAGATTTTTTCTTTGTGAAACAACCCCTTGATAAGACTTGTGCATCATGCTAGACAAGCTTACACCATTCTAAGATGGAATGAATGCAAGTGCCCCATGGAATAAGGCTATGCACAAGGGATCCTTTTATGCATTTATTAAGTCTTTTTGGATTTGTTTAAAGATGAGGAGAGAAGACTCAAAAGGCAAAGGTCAAAGCTAATGGGGGACTAAGACACAACCCTGAGTCATCCTATTATGTACAAAGATGTGTGTTGCACCCCAAAATTTGCCCTCACAATACAAGACTTTGTGTGCTAAGAAGGTTCACAAGGTTCACAAGATTCACAATACTTACAAGACCTTTCATGAGGTTCATGAAGTCTACAAGTCACTTTATGAGGTTCACAAGATTCACAATGCTTACAAGACCTTTCATGAGGTTCATGAAGTCTACAAGATACTTTATGAGGTTAACAAGGTTCACAAGGTTCACAAGACTTCCCATGAGATTCACAAGACAGTTTATGATGGTTCACAAGGTTCACAAAGTTCACAATTGGTCAGAAGAGTTGACAATTCCCTCAGACAATGCACCTCCTAAGCAGTGCATCCAAAACTAGGGTTTTGACTTTAATCAGGCTAAATGAATTTCCAAGACTTCAAGTGAGCTTCCTAACATCTTATATGTGTTTAAGAATCCCCATGACAAGTTTCAAGACTTTTCTCAAAAGTTTTCTCAGTCAGATGATCAGATAAGTCAAAATCAGTCAAAGCAGTTAAAAAGTCAAACTAAGGTCAACTGTGGTCAAACCAAAGTCAAACTTCATGATTTTTTGCCAACATCAATTATATGAAGTAAAATTCATCATTTGATCAAGGGTTGATCATGATTCATCAAGGAGATTTCAGATCATCAAGAATCAGGAGTTTCTAAATTAGGGTTCCCTCAGTAAAAGTCAACTGAACTTTGACCAGCCATAACTTTAACATGCTTCATCACCATGTCTCCATCCAAAGCTCATTTTGAAGGAAATTGAATTCTCTACAACTTTGTGTCTCACAAGCCAAGCCCAAAAATGCTTCATTTGGAAGGTATGAGCTAAGACATTATAGGTCCTTTTGAAAGTCAACAAAAAGTCAACAACTTCAAAAGGGCATAACTTGAGAATGGTAAAAGATATGGACATGAAACCAGTGGGGTTGGTTAGAGGACTCTTCAAGCTTTCCAAAATGTCCAAGAACACCCTCATAGCATTAAAATTGAAGGATGTGTGCCCTTGCAAAGTTGGGAAATTTTTGGTTGGTTTAAGAAAATGGAGGTCTAAAACTAATTTCTTCTAAATGGGCTTGCCATATGATGACCCAATCCACACCAAGACATCATGCACGAAATTAAATTGATTTATTCATAATTTTATTCATTTTGTTTTTATTTATTATGATTTTTTATATTAAAAATCATTTTAAATTCAAATAAAATATAAAATAATGAAAATTTAAATTGATTTGGTTTCTAGAAGGTCATAAGATATATTTAGACTTGATTGATATAAGAATTATGAAGATCATCCTAAAATAGCAATGTGAGATCAAGAATATTCAAAATTTAAAAGCTTATCTTTTTCAATCTCCCAAAGATCAAATATCCATCAAATTGTTAAAGTTTCTGACCTAATTCATTGTACCATATATATACAACACAAGGACAAGTACTATGGACGATTTTGCAGCCTCTAATATCACTTTCCAACTTCACAAAAAACCATCCAAATTCAATTTTCGGTTTCACTAATTCAAAAGGTTTTAAGGTATTTTGAGGACACCAGAAGGTTCCTGGATCTTCATTGAGTCGAAACCAACTCTTAAATGCATCCAATCCATGCTCATACACACAACCCGAATGCATCTTGTTCATCTTTAAATTTTTTTCGATTTGAATGATTTGTGCATTAATAATGAAAACTAACTATGGATTTGTGTTTGTTGTGATGTTTAGAAACTTTCTGGATGATTTAATTCAATTATTATGGCCTGTATCGAAATCCACCATTGCTAGGGTTTGAAGCTCCAATTCGGGAACCAAGCAATTAGGACATCTAAATGAAATCTAAAGACATGGTTGTGACCTATGATACTTCTATAATTGATCTGGGCTTTTAATTTGAATTGATATTACGATTTGATTGATGTTTGAAAAAACATAGGATTCTGGTTTTAAAAATTTGCAGGAGAATTCGCAGGAACATTCAAAGGAAAATTCGCAGGTAATAGGTTGAAGATGAAGCAGTCTTGGCGCCATCTGGAAATTTGAATTGTGACTTAATATTTTTAGAATTTGTTTTCATTATATATCAGCTAGCGCGCATGGCTCAATTGGTAAGGTGGTGATGGCTGTAGGTATCAGGGCGTGGGTTCGAACCCAATCCTCAGCAATTTTTTTATTTTTCTCAACTAATTCACTTGATTTATCATATAATGTTTGTTTGCTGGCTTTAGGTCATCAGCTGCGTGCGCAGCCCAGTAGTTTTGACTCCCTCAGGTAAAGGGGAGGTCCTGGGTTCAAATCCAGGCCTCCCCATTTTTTTAAAAACCTAATTTTCTTCTATTTTCTTATTATTTATTCAATTATATATTTTATAAATTAATTTCTTTTAAAAATAATAGTATAATAATTCTAATAAGAAAATAAAAATAGAAAACTTTGTATTTTATTTTTGCAATATATTTTGTTTATGTATATATTATTATTATATATTGATTTTTGTAAATAATCAAATTAATATTGTAATTCAAATTATAAACCCTAATTTTATTTTTTAAATCTCTAACCCTAATTCTTATTTAATTTTAAATATTAACTTAATTAATTTTTCTAATACTTAATTAAATAATTAATTTTGTTTTTTTTGTAAATAATTATTATATTGTTTATTATCATTATTATAATTCCTTTATTATTTATTTCTTAAAAATTCTTAAAAATTGCTTATTTAATTTAAAAATGTTCTTTTAAATTCTATATATTTTTGTATATTTGTACTAACCTTTCTTTCTTATAATTATTTTGTCACTAACCCCATTTATTTTTAAATTGTGATTATTATTATTATTATTTTTACTAACCCCAATTATAATTGCTTATTTATTTTGCTTATTATTTTATTTTGCTTATTTATTTAAATTGCTTTTATTACTATTATTGTAATTGCTCCTGGATGTAATATTTTGTAATATTTAAATTATTTATTTTTATGTCATGGTTAGTAAAAATAGGGAGTGTAAACATGTATGTTATTTAAAATTAATTTAGATCAACTAATTCAAAAGATAAATATTAAATTGAACACTCACACACGTAAGTCGATCTTTGATCGCCGTCTCACTTTCTAGGGTTACCTCTCATTGTTGCCTAATCAAACAGGTCAAGTAGGGTGTATAAAGCAAAAGTCCCTCAAAATAAAGTCATCTAGTCCCTTAACAATAAAAGATCAAGTCCCTTAATGATTGTCTTTATAATGATCTTGTCCCTTTCGAATAAAGATGATAGTCCCTCCAAAATTGCTTAATACACCCCACAGTTGCCTAAATAACAGATGTCCCTTACTTGCCCCACACATCCAAGGTAATGACTACCTATTCCTTAATAATAGGGATAGTCTTACCATTTAAAGGATTCAAGAACAGGAAGACTTAAACTTTAGGGTAGGTTCCTCATAGTTACTTGCTCACTATTCAAAAACTTTTCAAAACACTTCACAATTTCAAACAATTTTCAAACACAAGTTTTTTACGCATCCGTACATGGATCATTATCAAACTCTTATGAAAATTTCTATTCACACACTTCACATTTTTCAAAAACATTTTAAAGTGAGCTAAGTAACTAAGAGCCCATGGATAACCATGGATGTAAAGTGTGCTAACACCTTCCCTTTACATAACCTACCCCCCGGACCCAAAAAAATCTTTTAAAAAAAGTCTTTTCTGTTCTTTTATGCCTTTCCTTTGGATAAAATAAAAGTCGGTGGCGACTCTTGCTATCCGCAACATAACTAAAGTCAGTTCTCCCACCGTGTTACAGAACTGGCGACTCTGCTGGGGACTTAATATTAAAGAGGGGTACCCTTAGGAATTAGATCACTTTAAATTGTTTGCCTTGTTTGCTTTATACTTATCTGTGGGGTGCTCTTATGTGTGAAAGATCCTAACCCGGATCTAGTGTACCTTAGGTAAATGGCAATAGACCAAGGAAACTGTACGGCGTATACCGATATGGTTGATCTGGTGGCCATAGTTAGTGTGACTTCTTGGTTGGTGCTTATGTTCCTTAAGTCAAGTTGAGGATAATATGAGGCTGCCATATGTTATCAATACACTAACTGACTTTTAGAACCCTAGTTATCCCATCTTGGCCTTTAGAAAAGTAGTGAGATAACCGGCTTTGGTGCAGACTGAAGTTGGTTGATACTCGATACTACGCTCATTGAGATTCTAAACTTGGAGGGTTTTGGTTGGCAAGTAAGTTGCCTACTGAACAACCACCCTTGTGAAGGATCAATGATATTGAGATCCCTTAGAACCTGGTTACTTTTGTAGGACAGGATGAACCAACTAACTTCAGGGGAGGGTACTTACCTTTGAACCTCATGCAAGCCTTTAAACCTAAGGCTATTGTGTGACTTGTTTGTGTGTGCCACATGTTTGTGATTGAGCATAACATCATAGCATCATCATGCATCATAAGCATAGCATTTTCACTAACCATCTCAAGGACCAAAGGATTTATCTTTGTTCTTTGTTGCAGGTCATGGCTTCTGCTCGTAGAAACACCATCAGGATCAACTTTGTGGGCATACCTGCTAAGCTTAAAGAGTTGGTTTCTCAAGTGTCTGATCATTCCCAGTTCATCAAGAGACATGGCCACCTATTGGATCTAGTCACCTCAGGATTCAATGAAGACATGATGAGCGTCCTGTTTCAGTTCTTTGATCCTAAGCACCATTGCTTCACATTCCCCGACTATCTGCTGGTTCCTACAATGGAAGAGTTCTCTAAACTTCTGGGTATACCTGTACTTGATCAGAAACCATTCACAGGCTTGGAGAGGGAGCCTAAACCTGAGGTTATTGCTGCAGCTCTACATCTGAAGAAGGCTGACATTGTTCTAGAAACGAGAAGCGGAGTTGAGGGTATTCTTGCTAAGGTGTTGATAGAGAAGGCTCAAGTGTTCTTGAAGGCTATGAGTCATGATGCTTTTGAGGAGATCTTAGCCTTGCTGATTTACGGCTTAGTATTGTTCCCCAATCCAGATCAGTTCATAGACGTTCATGCCATCAACATATTCCTGAGTCACAATCCAGTGCCTACATTGCTTGGAGACATTCTACATTCTCTTCACACCCGTACTACAAGGGCAAGAGGAACTTTGATGTGTTGCATACCTTTGCTATCTAGGTGGTTTATTTCTCACCTTCCTCGCTCAATAATGAAGAATGAGCAAGGGTTCAGGTGGTCCAAGAGAATCATGTCACTCTCGCATTCAGATATCCATTGGTGCTCCAGATCTATGGAGAACGTCACTATCATTGACCGTTGTGGGGAATTCCCTAATGTGCCACTTCTAGGCATAAGAGGAGGCATCACCTACAACCCCTCTCTAGCTTTACGACAGTTTGGTTACGCTCGGAGTGATGGTCCACATGACATGTTGATTCAGGGCATTGTGTTTGATTACGACAACGATCTTCAAGGTTACCGTCAGAGATTCATACGAGCATGGGGAAAAGTAAACAAGGTTGACAGCAAGACACTAGAGCCTAAGTACACTATTCCTATGGAGGCTTATCTCAGATGGGTGCGATCTCGTGCTCAGACTCTCATGATGCCATATCATGCTATCCTGCCAGTTACCATGGAACCTGTTGTTGAAGGAGATACTGCTTATACCATCCTTCACCCAGACATGCCTACTGACATGGAAGACTTACAGAGATCCTGGATCCAGTTGAAGGAGCAAAGGGATACTTTCGAGGCTCATTACAAAGCAAGCCAAGAAAGAATCCTAGAACTAACAAAGCAACTTCACGAGGAACGGAATCTCAACTCATACCTCAACACAAAGAGGAAACGTCCATGGGAGACTTAAAACCCCATCTCTTGTATTTATTTCATTTCATTTTCTGTAAGCCCAAGAGGCAAAACAAATTTATTACTAATAAAAGTTTACCTTCTTGTTTGTTTAAGCAAATTTAAATCCTGCGGTCCTTGAAAACATTGCATATGCATTCACATATCATCTCATTGCATCACAGGTTTATAATTGTGCACAGGTTTCTTATCTTCTCGCTGTTTATTTCAGCAATGGCTCTTGAACAAACAGTTAAGGATCTCCTGGAACAAAATGCACAGTTCCAAGAGCTGATCCTGAACTTGTCCAAGGGGCAGGATGAATTGAAGACACTGCTGGCCAAGAAGACTAAGAAGACTAGAAGGTCAGGTGGCCTGATCAACATGGGAAGAAGGTTCAGAGGTCCTGTCAAGACCAAAGAACCAGTTGAAGACTATGAATCTGAAGAATCTGAAAAAGAGGGAGGCAGTCTCCACAACACTATGGGGGACTCTGATTCTGAGGCTAATTACTACCATGAGCCTAATGAAGATAAGTTCAAGATGCTGGTGGATAGAATGGATGCTATGGAGTTGCAGAAATCTTCAGGGCTGGATTTTGAAGATTTGAGTCTGATATCTGGGGTGGTCATACCCATTGGTTTCAAGGTTCCTACCTTTGTTGTCTATGATGGGGTTTCCTGTCCCAAGCTGCATCTGAGGTCTTATGTCAGAAGAATCCAACCTCACACTACTGATAAGAAGTTGTGGATCCATTTTTTTCAAGAGAGCTTATCTGGAGCTCAGTTGGAGTGGTATTATCAGTTGGAGAGTGTCAACATCAGGGATTGGAACGACCTTGCTAAAGCTTTCTATAAGCAGTATCAATACAATGCTGACTTAGCTCCCACTCGCATGCAGCTGCAAAGCATGTCTATGGGTGCCAAAGAAAGTTTCAAGGAGTATGCTCAGAAGTGGAGAGATTTAGCTGGAAGAGTTCAACCCCCTTTAACTGACAGGGAATTGGTTGATATGTTCATGTGTACGCTGAATGGTCCGTTTTACAGTTATCTCATTGGAAGCTCATCATCTGGCTTCACTGAGTTGATAATGACAGGAGAGCGAGTGGAAAATGGTATAAATAATGGCAAGATCCAAGTGGGTACTTCTTCATCAGGTGCTGCAAAGAAGCCTCCCACTGGGAAGAAAGAGTCAAATGCTGTTTATGGTCAACCTGATCGTAATAGAAGGCATCAGTCTGTGAGTGCAGTTCACATCTCAAATCCAACTCCTACAACACCAGAGCAGCCACAGGGCAAACAACAGAGGGCTAGAAGGCAGTTCACTAAGATCAACATGTCAATGGCTCAGGCATTGCAACACTTGTTGAAGGCTGAACTTATCACTCTGAAAGAGGCTCCTCAGAATCCTAATGTTACCTCACCCAGGTACAACCCCAATGCACGATGTGCATATCACTCAAACTGTCAGGGACATGATACTAATAACTGCTGGGTCTTGAAGAACAAAATTCAAGATATGATTGAGGTTGGAGAGATTGAGTTTGACCCTCCGGGTACTCCAAATGTGATCACTGCTCCCATGCCGAATCAGGAGAAGACTGTCAATGCCATTGATGAAGATTTACATATCTATTCAGTTGCAGAGTTGACCACACCATTGTCTGTCATCAAGAAGAAGTTAGTGCAAGCGGGGTTCTTTCCAGGTTGTCGTGAAGACTGTTTGTATTGTACCTATAAGCCGGATAGTTGCTGGAAGTTGAGAGATGGAATTCAGCGTCTCATGGATAAGTATACCATAGTTTTTGAGAGGACTCCATCGTCTGTAGAGAGTATGGTGGATCATATTACTAAAGGTAGGAAGATTGAGGAGGTTGATATGGTTGATAGAGTGCTAGTAAAGATCACTTCAAAGGGACCTGTTAAAATCACTCATAAGGGTCCAATTAAGATTACTGCTGAAGGCCCTGTGAAGGTTGTGCTGAAGCCAGAGTGGCTCCCCTGGTCATTACCACTCCTGGTCCTATTCCATATACGTCTGATAAAGCTGTGCCTTGGCATTATGGGTATGATGTTTATATCCATGGTGTTAAGCAGGAACCACTAGCTGATATGCCTGTTGATGTTGACAATATTGCTGGGTCTAGTAAGATCACACGAAGTGGAAGAGTTTTCTCTCCTCCAGTTACTTCCAAAAATGCAGTTACTCCTGCTGCTACCTCCACCACTGATGCTCGGGGAAAAGGTCCTGTTATTGAGCCTATACCTACTGATGTGCCAGCTGTTGATGATCTTGCTAAGTAGATGGAAGAAGTATTGAAAATCATTCGCAAGAGTGATTATGACATTGTTGATCAGTTGGGGCATACTCCCTCTAAGATTTTTATGCTGTCCTTGTTGTTATGTTCTGAAGCTCATGCAAAAGCTTTGATCAAGTTTCTGAAGACTGCTCATGTACCCAATGCAATTTCTGTTGACCAGTTTGAGAATTGTGTTGCCCACCTGACTTATGATAATGGGTTAGGGTTTTCTGATGCTGATTTGACCCCTGCCAAGAGGGATCATAACAGGGCTCTGCATATCTCAATTGAATGCAGGGGCACTACCCTGTCACATGTATTGATAGACAATGGTTCCTCTCTGAATGTGTTTCCCAAAGAAGTCCTGAATAAGTTGAGTCCTGAAGATGCTGTGCTGAAGCCCAGTAATATAGTGGTGAAGGCTTTTGATGGTTCTAGAAGAGTGGTGCATGGAGAAATTGATCTCCCAATCAAAGTTGGTTCTCAGGTTTTCAATGCTACATTTTATGTGATGGATATTCGTCCTTCGTACTCTTGTTTGCTTGGTCGTCCCTGGATCCATGGGGCAAGTGCTATAACCTCTACATTACATCAGAAGCTGAGATATCCGGTAGAAGGAAAGGTTGTTACTGTCTATGGAGAGGAAGAATATTTTGTCAGCCATGTAAACAGCTTCAAGTATCTGGAAGTGGAAGGTGAATATGTTGAAACTCCGTGTCAGACATTTGAAGTGGTTCCTTGGATTGTTAATGATTATGTAGCTCCTCCGGTTGTCAAGAAAGTTCCTGTGGTTACCAGAGTACCTCCAACAATGGCCTCCCTTAAAGATGCTAGAGCTGTGGTGGATGAAGGTGGTTGTACTATTTGGGGTCAGCTTCCTGATATCCCATACAAGTCTGACAAGTTTGGTTTGGGTTTCACTGCAGAGTCCCAGAAGGCTTTTCGTCGTGCTCGTGTTGTTCGTATCACCAATCAAGGGGTTATGAAAGATCAGATCAATGATGTGGGAGACTATGATGAAGGCTACAACTTGGATGCTTGGATTTTTCCTACTATGGGTGCTGGACTCAATAATTGGAAAGCTGAAGATGTTATCCCTATCTCCTTTAGTCAGGAGTAAATACTATTACTGTTTTGTTGCTTTTTTAAGTTTGTAATTTCTTGAATAATTAAACTCTCAAGCCTTGTGCCTTACCCGGGGCACAATGGCGTGCTTGTTACGGGCTGTCATTTCATTTGCATACTTCATTCAATAAAATCAGTGGACGTTTTGTTTTCGTAAATATTGTGTTCCTTGTCTTTCTTTTCTTTTATTTTTGTTTTATCAGCTATGTGTTCTTACACACACCCACATCACTAAAATGCAGATCCTCATCCACTCTGGATCCTGTTGATAACATTTCTACTATTGCCAATTATAATTTCGAGAATCCGATCTATCAAACTGAAGACGGAAATGAGGACGATTGTGAAGTACCTGTAGAGCTTGCTAGGTTGTTACAACAAGAAGAGAAAGCTATACAGCCACATGAAGAGCCAGTCAAAGTTGTGAATCTGGGAACTGAAGAAAACAGGAAAGAAGTCAAGATAGAGGCTGATTTAGAGGATAGTGTCAAGAGCAGATTGATTCAGATGTTACGTGACTATGTGGAGATCTTTGCTTGGTCCTATGAAGATATGCCAGGGTTGGATACAGACATTGTGGTTCACCGTTTACCAGTAAAAGAAGATTGTCGTCCAAAGAAGCAGAAGGTTCGTCGTATGTGTCCTGAAATGTCAGAGAAGATCAAAGCAGAGGTAATGAAACAGTTCAATGCAGGGTTCTTAGCTGTGACTTCTTATCCTCAGTGGGTTGCAAATGTGGTGCCGGTACCCAAGAAAGATGGTAAGGTACGTATGTGTGTAGACTACAGAGATTTGAACAAGGCCAACCCTAAAGATGACTTCCCACTTCCTCATATTGATGTTCTGGTAGACAACACTGCTCAGCATAAAGTATTCTCGTTCATGGATGGTTTCTCTGGTTACAATCAAATCAAGATGGCACCTGAAGATATGGAGAAGACAACATTTGTTACACAGTGGGGCACTTTTTGTTATAAGGTGATGCCATTTGGTTTGAAGAATGCAGGGGCAACATATCAGCGTGCTATGGTGGCTTTGTTTCACGATATGATTCATCATGAGATAGAGGTATATGTGGATGATATGATAGCCAGGTCCCAGAATGAAGAACAACATCTTGATCATTTGCATAAGTTGTTTGAGAGGTTGAAGAAATACAAGTTGAGATTGAACCCAAACAAGTGTACTTTTGGAGTTAGATCTGGTAAGCTCCTGGGTTTCATTGTCAGTGGAAAAGGTATTGAAGTGGATCCTGCAAAAGTGAAAGCTATACGAGAGATGCCAGCTCCCCGTACTGAGAAGGAGGTTAGAGGTTTCTTGGGACGATTGAATTACATTGCAAGATTTATTTCCCAATTAACTGCCATATGTGAGCCAATCTTCAAGTTGCTGAAGAAAGATCAGGTGATGGAATGGAATGATGAGTGTCAGACCGCCTTTGATGAAATCAAGAGATATCTGCTAGAACCTCCAATTTTGATGCCACCAGTTGATGGAAGACCCTTGATTATGTACTTAACAGTGTTAGACAATTCAATGGGGTGTGTATTGGGGCAGCATGACGAGTCTGGTCGAAAAGAGCAGGCAATATACTACCTTAGCAAAAAGTTTACCGACTGTGAAACAAGATACTCACTGCTCGAGAAAACTTGCTGCGCTTTGGCATGGGCTGCTCGCCGACTAAGACAGTATATGTTGACTCATACTACCTTATTGATTTCGAAGATGGATCCAATCAAGTACATATTTGAGAAACCTGCTCTCTCCGGAAGAATTGCAAGATGGCAAATGATCTTGACAGAATATGACATACAGTATACTACTCAGAAGGCCATTAAAGGAAGTGTTGTTGCTGATCATTTGGCTCATCAAGCAGTGGATGATTACCAGTCAATGAGTTTTGAGTTCCCTGATGAAGACATTATGATTATTACCAAAGAACCTGGACAATATGACGGACCTGAACAAGGATCCCGATGGACTATGGTTTTTGATGGTGCCTCTAATGCACTTGGTAATGGTGTTGGTGTTGTGATCAGTTCCCCCGAAGGTTGTCATACCCCGATTACTGCCAGACTTTGTTTCTATTGTACTAATAACATGGCTGAGTATGAGGCATGTATCCTGGGTATTAAAGCTGCTATTGATATGAAGATTCAGTTCCTTGATGTGTATGGAGATTCAGCCCTGGTAGTAAGTCAAATTAAAGGAGATTGGGATACCAAGCATGATAATCTCATTCCTTACAGAGAGCATGTGTTGTCTTTGATCCCACATTTCAAAGAGATTACCTTTGGACATATTCCACGGAGAGAGAATCAGTTGGCAGATGCCTTGGCCACCATGGCATCCATGTTTGAGATCAGCTGGGATGATGAAGCTCCCAAGATTACCATTGATAGATTTGAGAAGCCTGCATACTGCAATGAGATTGGTACTGAAGAAGCAGAGGAGAAGCCTTGGTTCTATGAAGTGAAAAGATATCTTGAAGCTCAGGAGTTCCCGGAAGGGGCATCTGTCAAAGATAGGAAATTTCTGAGAAGGTTTTCTGCTAAGTTCTTTTTGAGTAATGGGATTTTGTACAAGCGCAATCATGATTCAACTTTGCTTCGTTGTGTGGATAAGAAGGAAGCAACAGAGATTATGGAAGATATGCATGATGGGATTTTTGGCACTCATTCTAGTGGTCATACTATGGCAAAGAAGATATTGAGAGCAGGTTACTATTGGTCTACCATGGAAGCTGATTGCTATCAACACTCCAGAACATGTCACAAGTGTCAAATCTATGCTGATAAAGTACATATACCTCCATCACCATTGAATGTGTTGACTGCTCCTTGGCCTTTTGCTATGTGGGGCATTGATATGATTGGTGAGATCAAGCCTACTGCTTCTAATGGGCATCGTTTCATCCTGGTTGCTATTGATTACTTTACGAAGTGGGTAGAAGCAGCTTCATTTGCATCTGTTACCAAGAATGTTGTGGCTCGATTCATTAAGAATAATCTCATATGTAGATATGGCATCCCTGAAAGGATTATTACTGACAATGGCTCTAATCTGAACAACACTATGATTACTGATCTCTGCACACAGTTCAAGATTAAGCATCACAACTCTTCTCCGTATTGTCCAAAGATGAATGGGGCAGTTGAAGCTGCTAATAAGAACATTAAGAAGATTGTACAGAAGATGACTGTGACTTACAAGGATTGGCATGAGATGTTACCATTTGCTCTTCATGGTTATCGTACTACAATACGTACTTCAACAGGGGCAACCCCATTCTCCTTGGTTTATGGTATGGAAGCAGTTCTGCCCATTGAAGTTCGGATCCCCTCCTTAAGAATTATGAAGGATGCAGGCTTGGATGAAGATGAGTGGATTCAGACTCGACTTGACCAGATAAATTTGATTGATGAGAAGAGGCTAGCAGCAATTTGTCATGGCCAGATGTACCAGAAACGGATGATCAAAGCTTTTAACAAGAAGGTTAAGCCAAAGGTATATCAGGTTGGTGACTTGGTAATCAAGCGTATCGTATTACCACAGGGTGATCCTAGGGGCAAGTGGACTCCTACATATGAAGGACCATTTGTAATCAAGACAGTATTCTCAGGAGGTGCCATGATACTTACTACTATGGATGGTGAAGACTTCCCGCAGCCTGTAAACGCAGACATAGTTAAAAAATACTACGCATGAAAAGAGACCCGCTAGGTTGATAGGCCTAGGCAAAAATAAGGGCATCCCGGCAAACCAAAAGGGTTTGGGCAAAAATTAGGGATATAAATAAAAAGATGTACACCCGGCAAGTCGAAAACCTGAAAAGGCGGCTTGGGCAAAAAAGGGTATCCCGGTGGATTGAAAACCTGAAAGGGCAATCCAGGCAAAAGTTAGGGATTAAAGCGTATGACTATGTCTCGTTTGGATCACCCATGAAACTGCAACCAGTTGTGCTACTTACTCAAGTTTGAACAGATAAAGCTCAATTCAATCGTTTCCGTCTCAACAGCAGAAGATGAGATACTTGAAGATAATGGCAATAGTAGAATTGAAACTCAATAGGATTATTTCCCACATAGTTGATTCTCCTTGTTTTGTAAAAAATTTATGACAAAATCCTCTTACTAGGGTTTATGTCTCCTTGTACAAATTTACCCATGTATGGGTCACTCTTTGATATAAATAAAATTCCATTTTTGAATCCAGATTTACTTTTACCCTATTTACATAAGCGAAACGTCCATTGGTTGTGTTTGAATGTATTATGCTTTTGAATAAGATTGATGTTTACCAGAAATGCATGAATGCTTAATATGATTGATGTTTACCAAAAATGCATGTATGCTTAATATGATTGATGTTTACCAGAAATGCATGAAAATGCAGTAATAGTATTTACTAAGGACGAACGAGGGAAGGATTCCAACGAAGCTTCACCAGGTTCACTCTTACAAGACAGTTACAAAACCCTCAGCAGGACAAATCCATCTTCATATAGTCACATCTCCCTTGGAATTTATATCCATCTCTTTTATCCTCATACGGATATCCGAGAATTTACTTTCCAATAAGAGTACGACGAACGAAGACGGGAGGTTATGTATACCCTGCTATCAAACGAAGACGGGAGGTTATGTATACCCTACTATCAAACGAAGACGGAAGGTTATGTATACCTTACTATCCCCAGCAGACGGGAGGTTTTGTATACCTTGCTATCCCCAGCAGACGGGAGGTTATATATACCTTGCTATCCCCAACAGACAGGAGGTCATGTATACCTTATTATCAAACAAGACAGGAACAAGTTCCTCATATTCTTCAGCAACAAACCGGGATTTATTTTCCCTGGCCAGCAGTTGTTATACGAAGATATCCAGACGCTTCAGGCAGTATCATATCATACATACATCATTTACATCATACCATACCATACATATACATAGATGCATAATACATTACTTAAGTACATCATATTATACATGCATACATAATGCATAAAACTAATATTATCATACAGAATGCTACCTTGTTTTCAGGTTAATTCTCCAGCAGACAAATTTCATCAACAAATTGTGACTATTGGGCCGTTGTTCATCTTCCCAAAGTAATTATTACCTCAGGACTGCTTTATCCTCCTGAAAGCTTCTTATACCTCAGGACTGCTTTATCCTCCTGAAAGCATATTATTACCTCAGGACTGCTTTATCCTCCTGAAAGCTTCTTATACATCAGGACTGCTTTATCCTCCTGAAAGCATATTACTACCTCAGGACTGCTTTATCCTCCTGAAAGCATATCATCACCTCAGGATTGCTTTATCCTCCTGAAAGCTTACTCCCTCAGGACTGCTTTATCCTCCTGAAAGCATTATTACCTCAGGACTGCTTTATCCTCCTGAAAGCTTCTTATACCTCAGAACGTTGTTCATCTTTCTGAAAGCGTATCACTACCTCAGGATTGCTTTATCCTCCTGAAAGCTATTATTATATCTTCATATTTTGGACTGCTTTATCCTCCAAGAAATGTATGTGAAGAACTTGTCCCCAAGTGGCATCTTTAAGCCCACTCAAGCATATACAACCAAACATCAGTATCACTCTACGCATTGGTGAGTGCAAATTTTTGGGCTTTTGTGTTCAATCCCCTTCAACCTTCCAGGTCACGACTGGCAAATATACCAATCTAACCCCTCATGTTTCAGAAAATTGAACAGGGGCAGCTGTTGCACCCCAAAATTTGCCCTCACAATACAAGACTTTGTGTGCTAAGAAGGTTCACAAGGTTCACAAGATTCACAATACTTACAAGACCTTTCATGAGGTTCATGAAGTCTACAAGTCACTTTATGAGGTTCACAAGATTTACAATGCTTACAAGACCTTTCATGAGGTTCATGAAGTCTACAAGATACTTTATGAGGTTCACAAGGTTCACAAGGTTCACAAGACTTCCCATGAGATTCACAAGACAGTTTATGATGGTTCACAAGGTTCACAAAGTTCACAATTGGTCAGAAGAGTTGACAATTCCCTCAGACAATGCACCTCCTAAGCAGTGCATCCAAAACTAGGGTTTTGACTTTAATCAGGCTAAATGAATTTCCAAGACTTCAAGTGAGCTTCCTAACATCTTATATGTGTTTAAGAATCCCCATGACAAGTTTCAAGACTTTTCTCAAAAGTTTGCTCAGTCAGATGATCAGATAAGTCAAAATCAGTCAAAGTAGTTAAAAAGTCAAACTAAGGTCAACTGTGGTCAAACCAAAGTCAAACTTCATGATTTTTTGCCAACATCAAGTATATGAAGTAAAATTCATCATTTGATCAAGGGTTGATCATGATTCATCAAGGAGATTTCAGATCATCAAGAATCAGGAGTTTCTAAATTAGGGTTTCCTCAGTAAAAGTCAACTGAACTTTGACCAGCCATAACTTTCACATGCTTCATCACCAAGTCTCCATCCAAAGCTCATTTTGAAGGAAATTGAATTCTCTAAAACTTTGTGTCTCACAAGCCAAGCCCAAAAATGCTTCATTTGGAAGGTATGAGCTAAGACATTATAGGTCCTTTTGAAAGTCAACAAAAAGTCAACAACTTCAAAAGGGCATAACTTGAGAATGGTAAAAGATATGGACATGAAACCAGTGGGTTTGGTTAGAGGACTCTTCAAGCTTTCCAAAATGTCCAAGAACACCCTCATAGCATTAAAATTGAAGGATGTGTGGCCTTGCAAAGTTGGGAAATTTTTGGTTGGTTTATGAAGAAAATGGAGGTCTAAAACTAATTTCTTCTAAATGGGCTTGCCATATGATGACCCAATCCACACCAAGACATCATGCACGAAATTAAATTGATTTATTCATAATTTTATTCATTTTGTTTTTATTTATTATGATTTTTTATATTAAAAATCATTTTAAATTCAAATAAAATATAAAATAATGAAAATTTAAATTGATTTGGTTTCTAGAAGGTCATAAGATATATTTAGACTTGATTGATATAAGAATTATGAAGATCATCCTAAAATAGCAATGTGAGATCAAGAATATTCAAAATTTAAAAGCTTATCTTTTTCAATCTCCCAAAGATCAAATATCCATCAAATTGTTAAAGTTTCTGACCTAATTCATTGTACCATATATATACAACACAAGGACAAGTACTATGGACGATTTTGCAGCCTCTAATATCACTTTCCAACTTCACAAAAAACCATCCAAATTCAATTTTCGGTTTCACTAATTCAAAAGGTTTTAAGGTATTTTGAGGACACAAGAAGGTTCCTGGATCTTCATTGAGTCGAAACCAACTCTTAAATGCATCCAATCCATGCTCATACACACAACCCGAATGCATCTTGTTCATCTTTAAATTTTTTTCGATTTGAATGATTTGTGCATTAATAATGAAAACTAACTATGGATTTGTGTTTGTTGTGATGTTTAGAAACTTTCTGGATGATTTAATTCAATTATTATGGCCTGTATCGAAATCCACCATTGCTAGGGTTTGAAGCTCCAATTCGGGAACCAAGCAATTAGGACATCTAAATGAAATCTAAAGACATGGCTGTGACCTATGATACTTCTATAATTGATCTGGGCTTTTAATTTGAATTGATATTACGATTTGATTGATGTTTGAAAAAACATAGGATTCTGGTTTTAAAAATTTGCAGGAGAATTCGCAGGAACATTCAAAGGAAAATTCGCAGGTAATAGGTTGAAGATGAAGCAATCTTGGCGCCATCTGGAAATTTGAATTGTGACTTAATATTTTTAGAATTTGTTTTCATTATATATCAGCTAGCGCGCATGACTCAATTGGTAAGGTGGTGATGGCTGTAGGTATCAGGGCGTGGGTTCGAACCCAATCCTCAGCAATTTTTTTATTTTTCTCAACTAATTCACTTGATTTATCATATAATGTTTGTTTGCTGGCTTTAGGTCATCAGCTGCGTGCGCAGCCCAGTAGTTTTGACTCCCTCAGGTAAAGGGGAGGTCCTGGGTTCAAATCCAGGCCTCCCCATTTTTTTTAAAACCTAATTTTCTTCTATTTTCTTATTATTTATTCAATTATATATTTTATAAATTAATTTCTTTTAAAAATAATAGTATAATAATTCTAATAAGAAAATAAAAATAGAAAACTTTGTATTTTATTTTTGCAATATATTTTGTTTATGTATATATTATTATTATATATTGATTTTTGTAAATAATCAAATTAATATTGTAATTCAAATTATAAACCCTAATTTTATTTTTTAAATCTCTAACCCTAATTCTTATTTAATTTTAAATATTAACTTAATTAATTTTTCTAATACTTAATTAAATAATTAATTTTGTTTTTTTGTAAATAATTATTATATTGTTTATTATCATTATTATAATTCCTTTATTATTTATTTCTTAAAAATTCTTAAAAATTGTTTATTTAATTTAAAAATGTTCTTTTAAATTCTATATATTTTTGTATATTTGTACTAACCTTTCTTTCTTATAATTATTTTGTCACTAACCCCATTTATTTTTAAATTGTGATTATTATTATTATTTTTACTAACCCCAATTATAATTGCTTATTTATTTTGCTTATTATTTTATTTTGCTTATTTATTTAAATTGCTTTTATTACTATTATTGTAATTGCTCCTGGATGTAATATTTTGTAATATTTAAATTATTTATTTTTATGTCATGGTTAGTAAAAATAGGGAGTGTAAACATGTATGTTATTTAAAATTAATTTAGATCACCTAATTCAAAAGATAAATATTAAATTGAACACTCACACACGTAAGTCGATCTTTGATCGCCGTCTCACTTTCTAGGGTTACCTCTCATTGTTGCCTAATCAAACAGGTCAAGTAGGGTGTATAAAGCAAAAGTCCCTCAAAATAAAGTCATCTAGTCCCTTAACAATAAAAGATCAAGTCCCTTAATGGTTGCCTTTATAATGATCTTGTCCCTTTCGAATAAAGATGATAGTCCCTCCAAAATTGCTTAATACACCCCACAGTTGCCTAAATAACAGATGTCCCTTACTTGCCCCACACATCCAAGGTAATGACTACCTATTCCTTAATAATAGGGATAGTCTTACCATTTAAAGGATTCAAGAACAGGAAGACTTAAACTTTAGGGTAGGTTCCTCATAGTTACTTGCTCACTATTCAAAAACTTTTCAAAACACTTCACAATTTCAAACAATTTTCAAACACAAGTTTTTTACGCATCCGTACATGGATCATTATCAAACTCTTATGAAAATTTCTATTCACACACTTCACATTTTTCAAAAACATTTTAAAGTGAGCTAAGTAACTAAGAGCCCATGGATAACCATGGATGTAAAGGGTGCTAACACCTTCCCTTTACATAACCTACCCCCCGGACCCAAAAAAATCTTTTAAAAAAGGTCTTTTCTGTTCTTTTATGCCTTTCCTTTGGATAAAATAAAAGTCGGTGGCGACTCTTGCTATCCGCAACATAACTAAAGTCAGTTCTCCCACCGTGTTACAGAACTGGCAACTCTGCTGGGGACTTAATATTAAAGAGGGGTACCCTTAGGAATTAGATCACTTTAAATTGTTTGCCTTGTTTGCTTTATACTTATCTGTGGGGTGCTCTTATGTGTGAAAGATCCTAACCCGGATCTAGTGTACCTTAGGTAAATGGCAATAGACCAAGGAAACTGTACGGCGTATACCGATATGGTTGATCTGGTGGCCATAGTTAGTGTGACTTCTTGGTTGGTGCTTATGTTCCTTAAGTCAAGTTGAGGATAATATGAGGCTGCCATATGTTATCAATACACTAACTGACTTTTAGAACCCTAGTTATCCCATCTTGGCCTTTAGAAAAGTAGTGAGATAACCGGCTTTGGTGCAGACTGAAGTTGGTTGATACTCGATACTACGCTCATTGAGATTCTAAACTTGGAGGGTTTTGGTTGGCAAGTAAGTTGCCTACTGAACAACCACCCTTGTGAAGGATCAATGATATTGAGATCCCTTAGAACCTGGTTACTTTTGTAGGACAGGATGAACCAACTAACTTCAGGGGAGGGTACTTACCTTTGAACCTCATGCAAGCCTTTAAACCTAAGGCTATTGTGTGACTTGTTTGTGTGTGCCACATGTTTGTGATTGAGCATAACATCATAGCATCATCATGCATCATAAGCATAGCATTTTCACTAACCATCTCAAGGACCAAAGGATTTATCTTTGTTCTTTGTTGCAGGTCATGGCTTCTGCTCGTAGAAACACCATCAGGATCAACTTTGTGGGCATACCTGCTAAGCTTAAAGAGTTGGTTTCTCAAGTGTCTGATCATTCCCAGTTCATCAAGAGACATGGCCACCTATTGGATCTAGTCACCTCAGGATTCAATGAAGACATGATGAGCGTCCTGTTTCAGTTCTTTGATCCTAAGCACCATTGCTTCACATTCCCCGACTATCTGCTGGTTCCTACAATGGAAGAGTTCTCTAAACTTCTGGGTATACCTGTACTTGATCAGAAACCATTCACAGGCTTGGAGAGGGAGCCTAAACCTGAGGTTATTGCTGCAGCTCTACATCTGAAGAAGGCTGACATTGTTCTAGAAACGAGAAGCGGAGTTGAGGGTATTCTTGCTAAGGTGTTGATAGAGAAGGCTCAAGTGTTCTTGAAGGCTATGAGTCATGATGCTTTTGAGGAGATCTTAGCCTTGCTAATTTACGGCTTAGTATTGTTCCCCAATCCAGATCAGTTCATAGACGTTCATGCCATCAACATATTCCTGAGTCACAATCCAGTGCCTACATTGCTTGGAGACATTCTGTATTCTCTTCACACCCGTACTACAAGGGCAAGAGGAACTTTGATGTGTTGCATACCTTTGCTATCTAGGTGGTTTATTTCTCACCTTCCTCGCTCAATAATGAAGAATGAGCAAGGGTTCAGGTGGTCCAAGAGAATCATGTCACTCTCGCATTCAGATATCCATTGGTGCTCCAGATCTATGGAGAACGTCACTATCATTGACCGTTGTGGGGAATTCCCTAATGTGCCACTTCTAGGCATAAGAGGAGGCATCACCTACAACCCCTCTCTAGCTTTACGACAGTTTGGTTACGCTCGGAGTGATGGTCCACATGACATGTTGATTCAGGGCATTGTGTTTGATTACGACAACGATCTTCAAGGTTACCGTTAGAGATTCATACGAGCATGGGGAAAAGTAAACAAGGTTGACAGCAAGACACTGGAGCCTAAGTACACTATTCCTATGGAGGCTTGTCTCAGATGGGTGCGATCTCGTGCTCAGACTCTCATGATGCCATATCATGCTATCCTGCCAGTTACCATGGAACCTGTTGTTGAAGGAGATACTGCTTATACCATCCTTCACCCAGACATGCCTACTGACATGGAAGACTTACAGAGATCCTGGATCCAGTTGAAGGAGCAAAGGGATACTTTCGAGGCTCATTACAAAGCAAGCCAAGAAAGAATCCTAGAACTAACAAAGCAACTTCACGAGGAACGGAATCTCAACTCATACCTCAACACAAAGAGGAAACGTCCATGGGAGACTTAAAACCCCATCTCTTGTATTTATTTCATTTCATTTTCTGTAAGCCCAAGAGGCAAAACAAATTTATTACTAATAAAAGTTTACCTTCTTGTTTGTTTAAGCAAATTTAAATCCTGCGGTCCTTGAAAACATTGCATATGCATTCACATATCATCTCATTGCATCACAGGTTTATAATTGTGCACAGGTTTCTTATCTTCTCGCTGTTTATTTCAGCAATGGCTCTTGAACAAACAGTTAAGGATCTCCAGGCACAAAATGCACAGTTCCAAGATCTGATCCTGAACTTGTCCAAGGGGCAGGATGAATTGAAGACACTGCTGGCCAAGAAGACTAAGAAGACTAGAAGGTCAGGTGGCCTGATCAACATGGGAAGAAGGTTCAGAGGTCCTGTCAAGACCAAAGAACCAGTTGAAGACTATGAATCTGAAGAATCTGAAAAAGAGGGAGGCAGTCTCCACAACACTATGGGGGACTCTGATTCTGAGGCTAATTACTACCATAAGCCTAATGAAGATAAGTTCAAGATGCTGGTGGATAGAATGGATGCTATGGAGTTGCAGAAATCTTCAGGGCTGGATTTTGAAGATTTGATTCTGATATCTGGGGTGGTCATACCCATTGGTTTCAAGGTTCCTACCTTTGTTGTCTATGATGGGGTTTCCTGTCCCAAGCTGCATCTGAGGTCTTATGTCAGAAGAATCCAACCTCACACTACTGATAAGAAGTTGTGGATCCATTTTTTTCAAGAGAGCTTATCTGGAGCTCAGTTGGAGTGGTATTATCAGTTGGAGAGTGTCAACATCAGGGATTGGAACGACCTTGCTGAAGCTTTCTATAAGCAGTATCAATACAATGCTGACTTAGCTCCCACTCGCATGCAGCTGCAAAGCATGTCTATGGGTGCCAAAGAAAGTTTCAAGGAGTATGCTCAGAAGTGGAGAGATTTAGCTGGAAGAGTTCAACCCCCTTTAACTGACAGGGAATTGGTTGATATGTTCATGTGTACGCTGAATGGTCCGTTTTACAGTCATCTCATTGGAAGCTCATCATCTGGCTTCACTGAGTTGATAATGACAGGAGAGCGAGTGGAAAATGGTATAAAGAATGGCAAGATCCAAGTGGGTACTTCTTCATCAGGTGCTGCAAAGAAGCCTCCCACTGGGAAGAAAGAGTCAAATGCTGTTTATGGTCAACCTGATCGTAATAGAAGGCATCAGTCTGTGAGTGCAGTTCACATCTCAAATCCAACTCCTACAACACCAGAGCAGCCACAGGGCAAACAACAGAGGGCTAGAAGGAAGTTCACTAAGATCAACATGTCAATGGCTCAGGCATTGCAACACTTGTTGAAGGCTGAACTTATCACTCTGAAAGAGGCTCCTCAGAATCCTAATGTTACCTCACCCAGGTACAACCCCAATGCACGATGTGCATATCACTCAAACTGTCAGGGACATGATACTAATAACTGCTGGGTCTTGAAGAACAAAATTCAAGATATGATTGAGGTTGGAGAGATTGAGTTTGACCCTCCGGGTACTCCAAATGTGATCACTTCTCCCATGCCGAATCATGAGAAGACTGTCAATGCCATTGATGAAGATTTACATATCTATTCAGTTGCAGAGTTGACCACACCATTGTCTATCATCAAGAAGAAGTTAGTGCAAGCGGGGTTCTTTCCAGGTTGTCGTGAAGACTGTTTGTATTGTACCTATAAGCCGGATAGTTGCTGGAAGTTGAGAGATGGAATTCAGCGTCTCATGGATAAGTATACCATAGTTTTTGAGAGGACTCCATCGTCTGTAGAGAGTATGGTGGATCATATTACTAAAGGTAGGAAGATTGAGGAGGTTGATATGGTTGATAGAGTGCCAGTAAAGATCACTTCAAAGGGACCTGTTAAAATCACTCATAAGGGTCCAATTAAGATTACTGCTGAAGGCCCTGTGAAGGTTGTTGCTGAAGCCAGAGTGGCTCCCCTGGTCATTACCACTCCTGGTCCTATTCCATATACGTCTGATAAAGCTGTGCCTTGGCATTATGGGTCTGATGTTTATATCCATGGTGTTAAGCAGGAACCACTAGCTGATATGCCTGTTGATGTTGACAATATTGCTGGGTCTAGTAAGATCACACGAAGTGGAAGAGTTTTCTCTCCTCCAGTTACTTCCAAAAATGCAGTTACTCCTGCTGCTACCTCCACCACTGATGCTCGGGGCAAAGGTCCTGTTATTGAGCCTATACCTACTGATGTGCCAGCTGTTGATGATCTTGCTAAGCAGATGGAAGAAGTATTGAAAATCATTCGCAAGAGTGATTATGACATTGTTGATCAGTTGGGGCATACTCCCTCTAAGATTTTTATGTTGTCCTTGTTGTTATGTTTTGAAGCTCATGCAAAAGCTTTGATCAAGTTTCTGAAGACTGCTCATGTACCCAATGCAATTTCTGTTGACCAGTTTGAGAATTGTGTTGCCCACCTGACTTATGATAATGGGTTAGGGTTTTCGGATGCTGATTTGACCCCTGCCAAGAGGGATCATAACAGGGCTCTGCATATCTCAATTGAATGCAGGGGCACTACCCTGTCACATGTATTGATAGACAATGGTTCCTCTCTGAATGTGTTTCCCAAAGAAGTCCTGAATAAGCTGAGTCCTGAAGATGCTGTGTTGAAGCCCAGTAATATAGTGGTGAAGGCTTTTGATGGTTCTAGAAGAGTGGTGCATGGAGAAATTGATCTCCTAATCAAAGTTGGTTCTCAGGTTTTCAATGCTACATTTTATGTGATGGATATTCGTCCTTCGTACTCTTGTTTGCTTGGTCGTCCCTGGATCCATGGGGCAGGTGCTATAACCTCTACATTACATCAGAAGCTGAGATATCCGGTAGAAGGAAAGGTTGTTACTGTCTATGGAGAGGAAGAATATTTTGTCAGCCATGTAAACAGCTTCAAGTATCTGGAAGTGGAAGGTGAATATGTTGAAACTCCGTGTCAGACATTTGAAGTGGTTCCTTGGATTGTTAATGATTATGTAGCTCCTCCGGTTGTCAAGAAAGTTCCTGTGGTTACCAGAGTACCTCCAACAATGGCCTCCCTTAAAGATGCTAGAGCTGTGGTGGATGAAGGTGGTTGTACTATTTGGGGTCAGCTTCCTGATATCCCATACAAGTCTGACAAGTTTGGTTTGGGTTTCACTGCAGAGTCCCAGAAGGCTTTTCGTCGTGCTCGTGCTGTTCGTATCACCAATCAAGGGGTTATGAAAGATCAGATCAATGATGTGGGAGACTATGATGAAGGCTACAACTTGGATGCTTGGATTTTTCCTACTGTGGGTGCTGGACTCAATAATTGGAAAGCTGAAGATGTTATCCCTATCTCCTTTAGTCAGGAGTAAATACTATTACTGTGTTGTTGCTTTTTTAAGTTTGTAATTTCTTGAATAATTAAACTCTCAAGCCTTGTGCCTTACCCGGGGCACAATGGCGTGCTTGTTACGGGCTGTCATTTCATTTGCATACTTCATTCAATAAAATCAGTGGACGTTTCGTTTTCGTAAATATTGTGTTCCTTGTCTTTCTTTTCTTTTATTTTTGTTTTATCAGCTATGTGTTCTTACACACACCCACATCACTAAAATGCAGATCCTCATCCACTCTGGATCCTGTTGATAACATTTCTACTATTGCCAATTATAATTTCGAGAATCCGATCTATCAAACTGAAGACGGAAATGAGGACGATTGTGAAGTACCTGTAGAGCTTGCTAGGTTGTTACAACAAGAAGAGAAAGCTATACAGCCACATGAAGAGCCAGTCGAAGTTGTGAATCTGGGAACTGAAGAAAACAGGAAAGAAGTCAAGATAGGGGCTGATTTAGAGGATAGTGTCAAGAGCAGATTGATTCAGATGTTACGTGACTATGTGGAGATCTTTGCTTGGTCCTATGAAGATATGCCAGGGTTGGATACAGACATTGTGGTTCACCGTTTACCAGTAAAAGAAGATTGTCGTCCAAAGAAGCAGAAGGTTCGTCGTATGTGTCCTGAAATGTCAGAGAAGATCAAAGCAGAGGTAATGAAACAGTTCAATGCAGGGTTCTTAGCTGTGACTTCTTATCCTCAGTGGGTTGCAAATGTGGTGCCGGTACCCAAGAAAGATGGTAAGGTACGTATGTGTGTAGACTACAGAGATTTGAACAAGGCCAACCCTAAAGATGACTTCCCACTTCCTCATATTGATGTTCTGGTAGACAACACTGCTCAGCATAAAGTATTCTCGTTCATGGATGGTTTCTCTGGTTACAATCAAATCAAGATGGCACCTGAAGATATGGAGAAGACAACATTTGTTACACAGTGGGGCACTTTTTGTTATAAGGTGATGCCATTTGGTTTGAAGAATGCAGGGGCAACATATCAGCGTGCTATGGTGGCTTTGTTTCACGATATGATTCATCATGAGATAGAGGTATATGTGGATGATATGATAGCCAGGTCCCAGAATGAAGAACAACATCTTGATCATTTGCATAAGTTGTTTGAGAGGTTGAAGAAATACAAGTTGAGATTGAACCCAAACAAGTGTACTTTTGGAGTTAGATCTGGTAAGCTCCTGGGTTTCATTGTCAGTGGAAAAGGTATTGAAGTGGATCCTGCAAAAGTGAAAGCTATACGAGAGATGCCAGCTCCCCGTACTGAGAAGGAGGTTAGAGGTTTCTTGGGACGATTGAATTACATTGCAAGATTTATTTCCCAATTAACTGCCATATGTGAGCCAATCTTCAAGTTGCTGAAGAAAGATCAGGTGATGGAATGGAATGATGAGTGTCAGACCGCCTTTGATGAAATCAAGAGATATCTGCTAGAACCTCCAATTTTGATGCCACCAGTTGATGGAAGACCCTTGATTATGTACTTAACAGTGTTAGACAATTCAATGGGGTGTGTATTGGGGCAGCATGACGAGTCTGGTCGAAAAGAGCAGGCAATATACTACCTTAGCAAAAAGTTTACCGACTGTGAAACAAGATACTCACTGCTCGAGAAAACTTGCTGCGCTTTGGCATGGGCTGCTCGCCGACTAAGACAGTATATGTTGACTCATACTACCTTATTGATTTCGAAGATGGATCCAATCAAGTACATATTTGAGAAACCTGCTCTCTCCAGAAGAATTGCAAGATGGCAAATGATCTTGACAGAATATGACATACAGTATACTACTCAGAAGGCCATTAAAGGAAGTGTTGTTGCTGATCATTTGGCTCATCAAGCAGTGGATGATTACCAGTCAATGAGTTTTGAGTTCCCTGATGAAGACATTATGATTATTACCAAAGAACCTGGACAATATGACGGACCTGAACAAGGATCCCGATGGACTATGGTTTTTGATGGTGCCTCTAATGCACTTGGTAATGGTGTTGGTGTTGTGATCAGTTCCCCCGAAGGTTGTCATACCCCGATTACTGCCAGACTTTGTTTCTATTGTACTAATAACATGGCTGAGTATGAGGCATGTATCCTGGGTATTAAAGCTGCTATTGATATGAAGATTCAGTTCCTTGATGTGTATGGAGATTCAGCCCTGGTAGTAAGTCAAATTAAAGGAGATTGGGATACCAAGCATGATAATCTCATTCCTTACAGAGAGCATGTGTTGTCTTTGATCCCACATTTCAAAGAGATTACCTTTGGACATATTCCACGGAGAGAGAATCAGTTGGCAGATGCCTTGGCCACCATGGCATCCATGTTTGAGATCAGCTGGGATGATGAAGCTCCCAAGATTACCATTGATAGATTTGAGAAGCCTGCATACTGCAATGAGATTGGTACTGAAGAAGCAGAGGAGAAGCCTTGGTTCTATGAAGTGAAAAGATATCTTGAAGCTCAGGAGTTCCCGGAAGGGGCATCTGTCAAAGATAGGAAATTTCTGAGAAGGTTTTCTGCTAAGTTCTTTTTGAGTAATGGGATTTTGTACAAGCGCAATCATGATTCAACTTTGCTTCGTTGTGTGGATAAGAAGGAAGCAACAGAGATTATGGAAGATATGCATGATGGGATTTTTGGCACTCATTCTAGTGGTCATACTATGGCAAAGAAGATATTGAGAGCAGGTTACTATTGGTCTACCATGGAAGCTGATTGCTATCAACACTCCAGAACATGTCACAAGTGTCAAATCTATGCTGATAAAGTACATATACCTCCATCACCATTGAATGTGTTGACTGCTCCTTGGCCTTTTGCTATGTGGGGCATTGATATGATTGGTGAGATCAAGCCTACTGCTTCTAATGGGCATCGTTTCATCCTAGTTGCTATTGATTACTTTACGAAGTGGGTAGAAGCAGCTTCATTTGCATCTGTTACCAAGAATGTTGTGGCTCGATTCATTAAGAATAATCTCATATGTAGATATGGCATCCCTGAAAGGATTATTACTGACAATGGCTCTAATCTGAACAACACTATGATTACTGATCTCTGCACACAGTTCAAGATTAAGCATCACAACTCTTCTCCGTATTGTCCAAAGATGAATGGGGCAGTTGAAGCTGCTAATAAGAACATTAAGAAGATTGTACAGAAGATGACTGTGACTTACAAGGATTGGCATGAGATGTTACCATTTGCTCTTCATGGTTATCGTACTACAATACGTACTTCAACAGGGGCAACCCCATTCTCCTTGGTTTATGGTATGGAAGCAGTTCTTCCCATTGAAGTTCGGATCCCCTCCTTAAGAATTATGAAGGATGCAGGCTTGGATGAAGATGAGTGGATTCAGACTCGACTTGACCAGATAAATTTGATTGATGAGAAGAGGCTAGCAGCAATTTGTCATGGCCAGATGTACCAGAAACGGATGATCAAAGCTTTTAACAAGAAGGTTAAGCCAAAGGTATATCAGGTTGGTGACTTGGTAATCAAGCGTATCGTATTACCACAGGGTGATCCTAGGGGCAAGTGGACTCCTACATATGAAGGACCATTTGTAATCAAGACAGTATTCTCAGGAGGTGCCATGATACTTACTACTATGGATGGTGAAGACTTCCCGCAGCCTGTAAACGCAGACATAGTTAAAAAATACTACGCATGAAAAGAGACCCGCTAGGTTGATAGGCCTAGGCAAAAATAAGGGCATCCCGGCAAACCAAAAGGGTTTGGGCAAAAATTAGGGATATAAATAAAAAGATGTACACCCGGCAAGTCGAAAACCTGAAAAGGCGACTTGGGTAAAAAAGGGTATCCCGGTGGATTGAAAACCTGAAAGGGCAATCCAGGCAAAAGTTAGGGATTAAAGCGTATGACTATGTCTCGTTTGGATCACCCATGAAACTGCAACCAGTTGTGCTACTTACTCAAGTTTGAACAGATAAAGCTCAATTCAATCGTTTCCGTCTCAACAGCAGAAGATGAGATACTTGAAGATAATGGCAATAGTAGAATTGAAACTCAATAGGATTATTTCCCACATAGTTGATTCTCCTTGTTTTGTAAAAACTTTATGACAAAATCCTCTTACTAGGGTTTATGTCTCCTTGTACAAATTTACCCATGTATGGGTCACTCTTTGATATAAATAAAATTCCATTTTTGAATCCAGATTTACTTTTACCCTATTTACATAAGCGAAACGTCCATTGGTTGTGTTTGAATGTATTATGCTTTTGAATAAGATTGATGTTTACCAGAAATGCATGAATGCTTAATATGATTGATGTTTACCAAAAATGCATGTATGCTTAATATGATTGATGTTTACCAGAAATGCATGAAAATGCAGTAATAGTATTTAGTAAGGACGAACGAGGGAAGGATTCCAACGAAGCTTCACCAGGTTCACTCTTACAAGACAGTTACAAAACCCTCAGCAGGACAAATCCATCTTCATATAGTCACATCTCCCTTGGAATTTATATCCATCTCTTTTATCCTCATACGGATATCCGGGAATTTACTTTCCAATAAGAGTACGACGAACGAAGACGGGAGGTTATGTATACCCTGCTATCAAACGAAGACGGGAGGTTATGTATACCCTACTATCAAACGAAGACGGAAGGTTATGTATACCTTACTATCCCCAGCAGACGGGAGGTTATGTATACCTTGCTATCCCCAGCAGACGGGAGGTTATATATACCTTGCTATCCCCAGCAGACAGGAGGTCATGTATACCTTATTATCAAACAAGACAGGAACAAGTTCCTCATATTCTTCAGCAACAAACCGGGATTTATTTTCCCTGGCCAGCAGTTGTTATACGAAGATATCCAGACGCTTCAGGCAGTATCATATCATACATACATCATTTACATCATACCATACCATACATATACATAGATGCATAATACATTACTTAAGTACATCATATTATACATGCATACATAATGCATAAAACTAATATTATCATACAGAATGCTACCTTGTTTTCAGGTTAATTCTCCAGCAGACAAATTTCATCAACAAATTGTGACTATTGGGCCGTTGTTCATCTTCCCAAAGTAATTATTACCTCAGGACTGCTTTATCCTCCTGAAAGCTTCTTATACCTCAGGACTGCTTTATCCTCCTGAAAGCATATTATTACCTCAGGACTGCTTTATCCTCCTGAAAGCTTCTTATACATCAGGACTGCTTTATCCTCCTGAAAGCATATTACTACCTCAGGACTGCTTTATCCTCCTGAAAGCATATCATCACCTCAGGATTGCTTTATCCTCCTGAAAGCTTACTCCCTCAGGACTGCTTTATCCTCCTGAAAGCATTATTACCTTAGGACTGCTTTATCCTCCTGAAAGCTTCTTATACCTCAGAACGTTGTTCATCTTTCTGAAAGCGTATCACTACCTCAGGATTGCTTTATCCTCCTGAAAGCTATTATTTTATCTTCATATTTTGGACTGCTTTATCCTCCAAGAAATGTATGTGAAGAACTTGTCCCCAAGTGGCATCTTTAAGCCCACTCAAGCATATACAACCAAACATCAGTATCACTCTACGCACTGGTGAGTGCAAATTTTTGGGCTTTTGTGTTCAATCCCCTTCAACCTTCCAGGTCACGACTGGCAAATATACCAATCTAACCCCTCATGTTTCAGAAAATTGAACAGGGGCAGCTGTTGCACCCCAAAATTTGCCCTCACAATACAAGACTTTGTGTGCTAAGAAGGTTCACAAGGTTCACAAGATTCACAATACTTACAAGACCTTTCATGAGGTTCATGAAGTCTACAAGTCACTTTATGAGGTTCACAAGATTTACAATGCTTACAAGACCTTTCATGAGGTTCATGAAGTCTACAAGATACTTTATGAGGTTCACAAGGTCCACAAGGTTCACAAGACTTCCCATGAGATTCACAAGACAATTTATGATGGTTCACAAGGTTCACAAAGTTCACAATTGGTCAGAAGAGTTGACAATTCCCTCAGACAATGCACCTCCTAAGCAGTGCATCCAAAACTAGGGTTTTGACTTTAATCAGGCTAAATGAATTTCCAAGACTTCAAGTGAGCTTCCTAACATCTTATATGTGTTTAAGAATCCCCATGACAAGTTTCAAGACTTTTCTCAAAAGTTTGCTCAGTCAGATGATCAGATAAGTCAAAATCAGTCAAAGTAGTTAAAAAGTCAAACTAAGGTCAACTGTGGTCAAACCAAAGTCAAACTTCATGATTTTTTGCCAACATCAAGTATATGAAGTAAAATTCATCATTTGATCAAGGGTTGATCATGATTCATCAAGGAGATTTCAGATCATCAAGAATCAGGAGTTTCTAAATTAGGGTTCCCTCAGTAAAAGTCAACTGAACTTTGACCAGCCATAACTTTCACATGCTTCTTCACCAAGTCTCCATCCAAAGCTCATTTTGAAGGAAATTGAATTCTCTAAAACTTTGTGTCTCACAAGCCAAGCCCAAAAATGCTTCATTTGGAAGGTATGAGCTAAGACATTATAGGTCCTTTTGAAAGTCAACAAAAAGTCAACAACTTCAAAAGGGCATAACTTGAGAATGGTAAAAGATATGGACATGAAACCAGTGGGGTTGGTTAGAGGACTCTTCAAGCTTTCCAAAATGTCCAAGAACACCCTCATAGCATTAAAATTGAAGGATTTGTGCCCTTGCAAAGTTGGGAAATTTTTGGTTGGTTTATGAAGAAAATGGAGGTCTAAAACTAATTTCTTCTAAATGGGCTTGCCATATGATGACCCAATCCACACCAAGACATCATGCACGAAATTAAATTGATTTATTCATAATTTTATTCATTTTGTTTTTATTTATTATGATTTTTTATATTAAAAATCATTTTAAATTCAAATAAAATATAAAATAATGAAAATTTAAATTGATTTGGTTTCTAGAAGGTCATAAGATATATTTAGACTTGATTGATATAAGAATTATGAAGATCATCCTAAAATAGCAATGTGAGATCAAGAATATTCAAAATTTAAAAGCTTATCTTTTTCAATCTCCCAAAGATCAAATATCCATCAAATTGTTAAAGTTTCTGACCTAATTCATTGTACCATATATATACAACACAAGGACAAGTACTATGGACGATTTTGCAGCCTCTAATATCACTTTCCAACTTCACAAAAAACCATCCAAATTCAATTTTCGGTTTCACTAATTCAAAAGGTTTTAAGGTATTTTGAGGACACAAGAAGGTTCCTGGATCTTCATTGAGTCGAAACCAACTCTTAAATGCATCCAATCCATGCTCATACACACAACCCGAATGCATCTTGTTCATCTTTAAATTTTTTTCGATTTGAATGATTTGTGCATTAATAATGAAAACTAACTATGGATTTGTGTTTGTTGTGATGTTTAGAAACTTTCTGGATGATTTAATTCAATTATTATGGCCTGTATCGAAATCCACCATTGCTAGGGTTTGAAGCTCCAATTCGGGAACCAAGCAATTAGGACATCTAAATGAAATCTAAAGACATGGCTGTGACCTATGATACTTCTATAATTGATCTGGGCTTTTAATTTGAATTGATATTACGATTTGATTGATGTTTGAAAAAACATAGGATTCTGGTTTTAAAAATTTGCAGGAGAATTCGCAGGAACATTCAAAGGAAAATTCGCAGGTAATAGGTTGAAGATGAAGCAGTCTTGGCGCCATCTGGAAATTTGAATTGTGACTTAATATTGTTAGAATTTGTTTTCATTATATATCAGCTAGCGCGCATGGCTCAATTGGTAAGGTGGTGATGGCTGTAGGTATCAGGGCGTGGGTTCGAACCCAATCCTCAGCAATTTTTTTATTTTTCTCAACTAATTCACTTGATTTATCATATAATGTTTGTTTGCTGGCTTTAGGTCATCAGCTGCGTGCGCAGCCCAGTAGTTTTGACTCCCTCAGGTAAAGGGGAGGTCCTGGGTTCAAATCCAGGCCTCCCCATTTTTTTTAAAACCTAATTTTCTTCTATTTTCTTATTATTTATTCAATTATATATTTTATAAATTAATTTCTTTTAAAAATAATAGTATAATAATTCTAATAAGAAAATAAAAATAGAAAACTTTGTATTTTATTTTTGCAATATATTTTGTTTATGTATATATTATTATTATATATTGATTTTTGTAAATAATCAAATTAATATTGTAATTCAAATTATAAACCCTAATTTTATTTTTTAAATCTCTAACCCTAATTCTTATTTAATTTTAAATATTAACTTAATTAATTTTTCTAATACTTAATTAAATAATTAATTTTGTTTTTTTTGTAAATAATTATTATATTGTTTATTATCATTATTATAATTCCTTTATTATTTATTTCTTAAAAATTCTTAAAAATTGCTTATTTAATTTAAAAATGTTCTTTTAAATTCTATATATTTTTGTATATTTGTACTAACCTTTCTTTCTTATAATTATTTTGTCTCTAACCCCATTTATTTTTAAATTGTGATTATTATTATTATTATTTTTACTAACCCCAATTATAATTGCTTATTTATTTTGCTTATTATTTTATTTTGCTTATTTATTTAAATTGCTTTTATTACTATTATTGTAATTGCTCCTGGATGTAATATTTTGTAATATTTAAATTATTTATTTTTATGTCATGGTTAGTAAAAATAGGGAGTGTAAACATGTATGTTATTTAAAATTAATTTAGATCACCTAATTCAAAAGATAAATATTAAATTGAACACTCACACACGTAAGTCGATCTTTGATCGCCGTCTCACTTTCTAGGGTTACCTCTCATTGTTGCCTAATCAAACAGGTCAAGTAGGGTGTATAAAGCAAAAGTCCCTCAAAATAAAGTCATCTAGTCCCTTAACAATAAAAGATCAAGTCCCTTAATGGTTGCCTTTATAATGATCTTGTCCCTTTCGAATAAAGATGATAGTCCCTCCAAAATTGCTTAATACACCCCACAGTTGCCTAAATAACAGATGTCCCTTACTTGCCCCACACATCCAAGGTAATGACTACCTATTCCTTAATAATAGGGATAGTCTTACCATTTAAAGGATTCAAGAACAGGAAGACTTAAACTTTAGGGTAGGTTCCTCATAGTTACTTGCTCACTATTCAAAAACTTTTCAAAACACTTCACAATTTCAAACAATTTTCAAACACAAGTTTTTTACGCATCCGTACATGGATCATTATCAAACTCTTATGAAAATTTATATTCACACACTTCACATTTTTCAAAAACATTTTAAAGTGAGCTAAGTAACTAAGAGCCCATGGATAACCATGGATGTAAAGGGTGCTAACACCTTCCCTTTACATAACCTACCCCCCGGACCCAAAAAAATCTTTTAAAAAAGGTCTTTCCTGTTCTTTTATGCCTTTCCTTTGGATAAAATAAAAGTCGGTGGCGACTCTTGCTATCCGCAACATAACTAAAGTCAGTTCTCCCACCGTGTTACAATGTGATCCTATGGTTAATGAGGTATTCTATCTTAAATAGAAGAAAGAACAAGTTAGAGTTCAACTTACTTCCTAAGGAAGTTAAGTTGAATCTAAAGAGAGAAAGGGGAACCTATGGACAAAGCACGAAGGTGCTAAGGCAAAACAAATTGATGCATAAGAGATAAGGAATGAAGTGATTACCTCATATTCCCCCATACAAAACAAATATTAGCATGATGAAGCAAAATGAGCAATTATTATATGGTAAATCTTCACAAACCATTCACACTATCTAAGGAAGAGATTAGTAAACTCCTAAGATAATTACCTAAGCCTAAGGCAACTTATAAGATGGTGTCTCTCCCCGGATTTCCATCCTGGTACAAACGTGAAAGTGGCGCGGAAAAGAATAGAGTCGCCAGCCAGGCATTTTTATCCCGAAGGAACGGGAATGGTAATGCTGCACAAACCAGAAGAAAGAAGAGGAAGGACACGGGTCCTGCGAACCAAAGAGACTGAGTTCGGGAGTCGGTTACGACCTGGGAAGGTATTAGCACCCCAGATCGTCCACCGTACCCGACGGGATCCACGTTGGAAAGAAACTGTTTCAAAGGGTGACGGGATGAAAGCTGCTGCAAAGACAAGAAAAGAAACTGGAACTGAAATTGAGAAAAGAACTGAATAAGAAAAACAAAGAGAAAATAAATGTAGGGAAAATAAAGATTGTGCTCGAACGGGCCCTACCCTGCTGCCTACGTACCTCATCAGGACAATGAGGATCAGAGACGCCGTAGTTCCCCTAACTAGGGGTAGAAAAGAATTTGCTTGTGAATTAAGGCTTGAAATGCCTATGCCATTGCTCCGGTGTTGCAGACTCGGACAACGAGTGCGTAACCGTCTTGCAAAATGACAAGTAGGAGCAAGTTCGTGTACGGAGCGAAGGAGATGAGAAAAGAATTCCCGAAGGAAAGACGCTTATTGTTTGTTTGTGTTTTTTAGAAAGCTTTTATGAGTGTGTCACAAGGAAGTGAATCAAGCTCTTTTCCATGGAATGTGCACTTGTCACTACATTCCAAGATGGAATAATAGAACAAGCACACTCAAGTAAGGAGAAGATCCCCAAAACTTGAATCCAAAGATTAGGGCCTAAGCTCACTAACTCATTAAATTATTAAGTGTTTTTTGTATTTACAATGAAGAAGTGTTTTTTATACTTTTCTTTGTGAAGAAGATACCTTGATCAGACTTGTGCATCACAAAGTAAGCTTGTACTATCCCAAGATGGGAACACTACAAGTACCTCATGGGATAAGGCTATTGCTCAAGGTATCACTTCAAACTTTATTAAGTGTTTTCTTTAGAGTTATGAGATGAGAAGAGAAAAGAAACCAAAAGGATCACAAAGGCAAAAGTCTAATGGGGGACTAAATAATCCTAAGTGTTGTCATGCATGGATATCCTAAGGTTAGTGTGGTTTTCTATCCTAAAGAAGAAAGAAAGAAGAAGAGAAGAAGAAAGAAGAAGAAGAGATGAGTAAGGCCTAAGCCCAACAAGCAAAGGGTTAGTACAAATAAGAATAAGAAGAGAAGAGGTGAGATTTGGAAATGTGGGAATCACTTCCACACCCCTCACTTACCATAGCCCCTAAAAAGGTTAGTACAAGCATATAATCAAAGCAAAATGAATACAATGTCATACTAACATCATACAAACAGAAATGAAGTCATATATACAAATACTCAATGGATATGCAAGTTACAAGAATGAGAAAGAAGCATGCAAGTCAATTAAGAGACAAAATGAATCACATGGCAAACAAATGCAAACTTAATGAGATACAAAGCAAAAAATGCACAAACATGAACTCAAATCCCAAGACCAGAACCAAATCAATTCAAAGAAATGCTTAAGAAGCAAGAAAGATGAAGAGAGGAGAGGCACAAGACCAAAAAAACACATTATGAGATGGAAGAGCAAAGAAGATGAGGTGAAAACACATAAGAAATGGAAGAACTTAAAAAGCAAGCTAAACACAAAATTTCTAAGACACAAACCCTAAGCTAAGATCAGAAAGGTACCCACACCCCAAAGAGACCCAAAATGAGAAGAAGAAGTTGGCACAAATGCCCTTCTAAGCATGAACTACATGAACTACATCCTCTTAGGAATCCAGGGCAAAAAGAATTAACACAAAACTCAAAAAGATGAACCCTATGGAAATTGGACAAGGCAGGATGCTTGAAAAGGCATTAAAAAGAATTAATTAAGAGAGGAAATTAATTGACATGTGGATATTAAGAAAACAATGGAAAAGAAAAATATAAAAAATTAGAGAAAACTCAATTGGACTACCATGAATTAATTTGGAATTTTTTGATGATTGGAAGTAATTTTAATAATTGAAAACCAAAATGATGTTAAGAGAAAATAAAAGAAAAAAGAAATAAAATGAAGAAGAGGCTGGGAGGTGAGAAAAGTAAAGGAAACAGTTCAATTGAAATGGGCTTATGGCTATGGGGGGTGCGAAGAGCAGTCTGGGCGCATCCAATTTGCGTTGGAATATGAAAATAAAGGTGGAAATCAGAGAAAAATAAAGGAAAATAATTGGCCATTTGATGAAAGCAATGCATCTGGTGGACTCTCTCATTAAATGACGTGTCACAATGGTTGGCTCAGGAGCTGAGGAACACGCAAGTTATAGTGGGGTGAATAACACAATGCACATTTAGAATGAAAATAGAAGAGAGGAAGGCACGTGAAGGGGAGGCTCCCCATTAAATGAGGTGGCAAGATCTGGAGCGTGGATGTGAACAGATCCAAGGGCAGGAGAGTTGCCTTCAACCTCTAAAACCCTAACAAAGATTTTCCAGATTCCGGTGACCGGAGCTAGGGCTCCGGCACCGGAAATTACACAATATGAACAAATCACAATGAAAATGAACAATAAGCTCCAGATTTGGTAAACAAGGTGCCCTGAGTTCAAAAATGGCCATGAAAAGTTCAATAGATCAATGGATCCTCTGGATCGAGCACAAATAGTCATGACCAAGAAACTTCAAATTCATATTACACACTCAATAATGCACCAATTTCGAAACTAAACAAAGCAGAATGATCAGCATACTTCAAAGATCCAAAAGCACACCTCAAAAATCATTTATAGATCTGAAGATTCAGAGGCATACCTGAGATTGCAGTTCTTGAGAAAGCTTGCTAGAAGTCCAGATGATGAAGCCAAACCACTCCAAATTCACTCTAGTTGCAAAATAAATGCAACTAGAGCCTTGAATCTTGCTGGATCTGAGGATTTGCGAGCAACTTCCCTGAAATGGCAAGGTTGTGATTCTTGAGAGATAGCTTGAACAATGGTGAGATTAATGATCTTGAGCTTCCAAGGATCAAGGATCTATGATTTGTTTTTGGAGAGAGCTAGTGTGTGAGGAGATTCAAGAGAAAATGCAAGTTGTGCAAGAAGGTGGAAACTCAGCAATGAGAGAGAACTGAGCCCTTGTAAAACCCTAATTTGTTTTATATCATCTCATGAGCAAATGCTGAAGAAATGAAGAAGTTTGCACGTGGGAATGAAAAGTATTTGTGATTTTGCAAATTTTGCAATTTTGGTGTGATCTCATGAAATCCTCATGCACTCTCTTGCCTTCAGCCCATGTGCACTCCAATCTGAACCCTTGATTTGAATCCAAAAGATCTTGGCCCTTAGATGAAGTTGTCACACTCTTTTCATGTTCATGCACAAATTGCATTTTTTGAATGAAATCCTCACTTGGCACGAATTTTGTGTATTCCCTTGAGAAAAGTATGCCAAATGCATTGTATTTTAACATTGGAACCTCACTTGATCCATACCAACACTTAAAATCAAGTTTCAAGACTTTTGGCTTTGGTGCATGCATGAAAAATCAACATTTGCCCTAATTTTGCAAGGATTTTCGAGGGCCTTAGCTTTCTAACCATGAAGGCTATGAAAAAGTACTTGTACTTTTTGAAAATGGGAGGCCTTAATATCCAACTTTCATGTTTGACTTTGGTCCATTTGAAGAATTTTTCACCAAGTTATGATCATTTGAATTTTAGGGCAAAACTTGCCAAAAATGGCATTTTCTCAAAACCAACTTTGCACCAATTTTGCAAAACCCCTCAAAACTTCATGATTCATGATCTTTGAACTTTCCAACCCTCTTATAACATTGTAAGAACATCCCTTGGCTAGAAAAAATGGAATGGACCCCTTGAAATCACACAGTTGACTTTTTTAAGGCACAGTTGACCAATTTCTTCATCTGCAAGCAACTGAAGAATATCTTGACTTCCACAAGGAATTATCTCACCAAAATTGGTACCTAGGATCCTCTTGACATATAAAAGACTTTTCCCAAATGAAATGGCCACAATTTTGAGGTTTTCAAGCTTGAATCTCAAACCCTAGTTTAGGACCATTGTGTAGGAGTTTTGCTTTAGCCTGGATTCTCTGGTGATCTTCCAACCTTCTGAGCTTTTGAAAATGAACTTGAACTTGTAAATGCAATATAGACTCCTCATAGGACTTGTACAAAACCATTGAGCCCCTTGTCATGGCTTGTGATGCCTCAAGAACCTCCACAGATGATCATATGCCTAATGCTAGGTCATGAGAAATGTTATGCCTCATCTTTCCATGCTAGGATGCTAAGAATATGATATGTTCATGATGAATATGATGTGATATGATGCTTAAAATGAAGAGGGCAAATTTGGGGTGTTACAGCTGCCCCTATTCAAACAACTGTTAATCTGAAAAGGACGGTAGAACGGGCTATCGACCGTTCAAGATAAACTGTGGTTGAATACCAAGAAGACCTGAAATTTGCACTCTGACGAAGAATGCAACACTGGGAAATAACCCAACCAAATGACGCTTTGGTGACTGAAGGGGAGAAAAAGCAGACGAGCTTCTTCCCAGTTGAAATTGTTATATGGAATAAGAATACTTTGACAGACGAGTCTTCTTCGAACAATCCTGTTACGTCAGGAGCTGGACATACGAGCCCTCAGATACTTTGTAAGAACATATAACCTGAGACAGACGAATCTCCTTTGGATAAACCTGTTACGCCAGGGCCGGGATGCAATAAAGTCTGTGGGATAGACATACATAATCAAGGCAGACGAACCTTCTTCATATATTATCCGCGAATATATGGTATAAGACCGACGAGTCTTCTTCGAGCAAACCTGTTACGCCAGGTGCAGTAATAATAATTGGTGCTTGAGATAGACGAGCCTCCTTCGGATATACCTGTTACGCCAGGACCGGTAACCATTTTGAAATTTATTCCCACAGTCAGGATTTTAAACCTCTTCAATACAGACGAGTATTGGATAATCATCAAGATAACACAAACGAGTGCCATAAGTCAATGATACAGACGAGTATCAGACAATGATCTAAGAAACACAGACGAGCGCTTCAGGTGATGATACAGACGAGTATCAGCCACTGGTACAGACGAATACCAGAAATTCAAACACAGACGAGCATTTGGAGTATCAATACAGAAGAATACCAAGATAATCAACAAATCCACACATACAGATATAAGCTAACACAGACGAGTGCTGGGAATTGCAGACGAGCAACCACAAATATCAAACACAGATGAGTGTCGGAAATTGAAGACGGACAAACAACAAATATCATATACCAAACACAGACGAGTGTTGGAAATTGCAGACGAGCAAAAACAAGTATCAAACATCAAACACAGACGAGTGTTGGAAATTGCGGGTGAGCAACATCAAAGATTACATATTAAACACAGACGAGTGTTGGAAGGTGCAGACGAGCAACAAATAAATGCCTAATACCAAACACAGACGAGTGTTGGAAATTGCGGACGAACAAACAGCCGGGAAATCATGGACCACTGTTGGGGACAGCAAACGAGCAATACCAAAATGATAACACAGACGAGCGTTGAGAAATGCAGCCGAGCAGCAATAAAGTACGAACACAGACGAGTGCTGGAGAAGTGCAGACGAGCAACAAACAAATGCCTGATTGGCCACAAGAGTTACAACTCTGCAGGGGGAGAACAAGTCAAGAGGCCTTGACACCTAACTCTGACTGGAGTGATGAATACCTGTCTGTATCATCATATTAACCAAAAGAATGATAGCTTCACTGGGGAATATTTCACTGATGGGAGTGCAACCCAAACATGAACTCTGTGGGGAAGGATCATCTTCAGACTTGGCTGGGAAATATGCTTCAACACTGCTCTAGATGGGGAGAGAATTTTGCTAATTCTAAGCTCTGTGGGGACATCAGGCATTCAACTTCCTACTGGGCATACTCCACTGGGGAATAAATAAACTGCTTGGGCTACCTGCCAAGGCTTAGCTGGGTAGACTTCTGCTTGAGAGAATGTGACGCCATCCTGCAACCTGCAACAACAGAAAACACAAGTGTGCCCCGGGGACTTGCATGATATGATATGTTCATCCATCGTCACCCGACACTCAAAGAGGATTTCAAATGTTTCCTTGTAGTGTCATTTTTTCAAATTATCACCATGTTTTAAATGCAATGCTATTTTTGCCAAAAATACAGGACATTTTGCAAACAAAAATAAACACAACACAGCTTTTTGACTGGATATTCCTTTTATTGAAGGGCCTCTGAATAGGCAAAGATTTTACATCAGGAAGCAACCACCTGGAAAGAGGTAGCCACCATAAAATTGAGAAAATAAACTATTCTAATGGCAATGGGCACAACATCCCAATGAGTTCCCTTTCTGCTATGACCAACATGTCTTCGAAACTCTCCATTCTTGCCTTTGCTTTCTGAGAAGATGAGGAGACTGATTCCTACCCTTCTGATATTGTCAAGCTGTACGAAACGATGATTTGGTTCAGATTACTCGGATCGCAGTTGTTCTCCTATTCCCTTGTTTTGCGTGGATCGCCCTTTCGGGTTTTCAATCCACCGGGATACCCTTTTTTGCCTGAGCTATCCGATGTGGCTTTTCAATTCAGCGGGTGTACATTTTTTTTATTTTCCCTAACTTTTGCCCGAGCTTTTTATTCTGTTTTTAGCTCGCCGGGATGCCCCTTTTTTGCCTGGACCTTAATTCTGTTTTTGTGTCCAGCGGGTCTCTTTATGCGAAGTATTTTTTAACTGCGTCCGAGTTAACAGGGGATTGGAAGTCATCTCCATCCATAGTGGTGAGCATCAGTGCTCCTCCTGAGAAGACTTTCTTCACTATGAATGGTCTTTCGTAGTTTGGGGTCCACTTGCCCCTGTGATCTGAACCTGGAGGAATGATCCTTTTTAGTACAAGCTCTTCTACTTGATACTCCCGAGTACGTACTCGTTAATCGAATGCTTGCTTCATTCTCCTCTGATAAAGTTGACCATGACAGATAGCCGCTAATCTCTTTTCCTCAATTAGACATAGCTGATTGTAACGAGCACGCACCCATTCAGCCTCATCAAGCTTCACATCCATCATCACACGCAATGAAGGAATCTCTACTTCAACAGGCAAGACCGCCTCCATATTATATACCAGAGAGAAGGGAGTTGCCCCAGTTGACGTCCTGACTGACGTTCGGTACCCATGCAACGCAAATGGTAACATCTCATGCCAATCTTTGTAAGTGACAACCATTTTTTGCACAATCTTCTTGATATTCTTGTTAGCTGCCTCTACTGCACCATTCATCTTTGGTCGGTAAGGAGAAGAATTGTGATGTTGGATCTTGAAGTCCCGACACAACTCTGCCATCATCTTGTTGTTGAGATTAGAATCGTTGTCAGTAATGATCCTTTCGGGCACTCCGTATCTGCAAATGATATCCCTCTTCAAGAATCTTGCTACCACTTGACGAGTAACATTGGCATAAGATGCTGCTTCAACCCACTTGGTGAAGTAATCAATCGCAACCAGGATGAAGCGATGACCATTTGAAGCAGTAGGCTCTATTTTCCCAATCATGTCAATGCCCCACATAGAAAAGGGCCAAGGAGATGACATGACATTGAGCAGGCTAGGAGGAACATGCACTTTGTCTGCATAAATCTGGCACTTGTGGCACTTACGAGCGAATGAGCAACAGTCTGCATCCATTGTCATCCAATAATACCCCGATCTCAGCAATTTCTTTGCCATAGCATGCCCTCCTGCATGGGTACCGAAAGATCCCTCGTGGACTTCCTACATTAATAGGCTTGCTTCGTGTCTATCCACGCATCTGAGCAAGACCATGTCAAAGTTTCTCTTGTACAAAACTCCGTCAGTATTCAAAAAGAAGCTAGCAGCAAGTCGCCTTAAGGTCTTCTTGTCATTGGAAGATGCCCCAGCTGGGTATTCTTGCTTTTCCAGGAATAGCTTGATATCAAAATACCAAGGTTTCTCGTCAGACACGACGTCTACAGAGAAGGCATGAGCTGGTGCGTCAAGCCTGGAAATGTCAATTCTGGGCACATAATTCCAACACAAGACCTTGATAGACGAAGAAAGAGTGGCCAATGCGTCGGCAAATTGATTTTTATCACGTGGTATGTACTGAAGCTTAACTGTCATGAAGAACATCAACAATTTTCTGGCATAATCCCTGTATGGAATTAGATGCTCTTGATGCGTATACCAACTTGGTTAATGACGAGGGCTGAATCTCCGAATATATCGAGGTTCTTAATCCGAAGATTAATAGCCTCTTATATTCCCATTATGCATGCCTCGTATTCCGCTTCATTGTTGGTGCAGCCAAAAGTAATTCTGGCAGCGAAGGGAAAATGAACACCTTCAGGAGTAATAAGAATAGCACCAACTCCACGTCCATTGATATTGACTGCCCCATCAAACATCAACTTCCATTTGGATTCAGGGTCTGGCCCCTCCTCCGGAAGTGGTTCCTCGCAATCGTTTTCTTTGAGGTACATGATGTCCTCATCAGGGAAATCAAACTTCATTGGCTGATAATCATCTTCAAGAGGTTGTTGTGCAAGGTAATCCGACAATACACTTCCCTTAATGGCTTTCTGAGAAGTATACTGGATGTCATATTCTGTTAAAATCATCTGCCACCTAGCAACCCTTCCGGTTAATGCTGGTTTCTCAAAGATGTACTTGACAAGATCCATTTTAGAAATTAGCAGTGTGGTATGAGTCAACATGTACTGTCTCAGTCGGCGAGCAGCCCATACCAAAGCGCAACAAGTTTTCTCGAGCAGTGAGTAATGGGATTCACAGTCGGTAAACTTTTTTCTAAGGTAATAAATAGCGTACTCTTTTCGACCAGACTCGTCATGTTGGCCTAGAACACACCCCATTGACCCTTCTAGCACGGTCAAGTACATGATTAAAGGTCTCCCTTCAACTGGAGGCACTAGAATTGGAGGCTCCTGCAAATATTCTTTTATCTTGTCGAAAGCTCTTTGGCAATCTTCGTTCCACCTGACCGTTTGCTCTTTTCTTAGCAATTTGAATATTGGTTCACACGTGGCAGTTAGATGAGATATGAACCGAGAAATGTAATTCAACCTCCCTAAAAACCCGCACACTTCCTTTTCTGTTCTCGGTGCAGGCATATCTTGAATTGCTTTTACTTTGGCAGTATCTACCTCAATTCCCTTCTTACTAACAATGAAACCCAGCAGTTTCCCGGAACGCACTCCGAAAGTGCACTTGTTTGGATTCAACCTCAGCTTGTATTTTATCAGTCTATAAAACAGCTTCTTAAGATTGACCAGATGCTCTTCTTCGTCTCGGGACTTAGCAATCATATCGTCCACATAACACTCAATCTCCTTGTGTATCATGTCGTGGAACAATGTGACCGTTGCCCGCTGATAAGTTGCCCCGGCGTTCTTCAAACCAAAGGGCATGACCTTATAGCAGAATGTACCCCATGGGGTAATGAACGTTGTCTTCTCCATGTCTTCTGGCGCCATCTTAATTTGATTATATCCGGAGAAGCCATCCATGAAGGAAAATACCGAGAATTGAGAAGTGTTATCTACCAACACATCAATGTGAGGTAATGGAAAATCATCTTTTGGGCTCGCTCTATTCAAATCCCGGTAGTCAACGCACATCCGGACCTTGCCGTCCTTCTTTGATACAGGTACAATGTTAGCTACCCAAGGTGGGTAACTAGTTACAGCAAGGAAACCGGCATCCCATTGCTTTTGAACCTCCTCTTTGATCTTCATCGCCATGTCAGGACGAGTTCTTCTCAATTTCTGTTTCACAGGAGGACAATCTTCTCTCAATGGTAGCTTATGCACAACGATGTCGGTATCCAACCCTAGCATATCTTGATACGACCAGGCAAAGATATCCACATACTCTCGCAGCATACCAATCAGCTCTTTCTTGACTTCGGCCTGTAGACTAGCCCCAATCTTGATCTCTTTCTTCACATCTTCAGTGCCAATGTTGATGATCTCAATTTCTTCTTGATGTGGCTGAATAACCCGTTCCTCTTGTTTCAACAATCTGACCAATTCTTCAGGGAGTTCACAGTCTTCCTCAACCCCTTCATCAGCTTGGTAGACAGGATCGTCAAAGTCATGCGTGGTCATAGCAGGAATGTTATCAATGGAATCCGGATGATCAACACTGCACAGATGATGTGCTTATTTCAGAATCTGTTTATTTTGCAAAAGAGACGCAAACACAAAAACAAAAAGGAAAAACACATTGCCATTTTTATATTTTTTGTGAAAAATTTAAAATGAAAGAAAGAGAACACAATTTGTCTGAAAAAGTCCTTTATTTCATGGTAAAATAAGTGCATAACAAACATGGTGGCCCAATACAATGGATCCTAGCATCTTGGGCAGAATGTTGGATTTGACAATGCAGTATGCTAAGAAAAGGAAACAAATAAATTACTCTGAGTGCCAGGTAACTTGGACGATGTTTTCACCAGACCAGTTCTTCAGCTCCTCTCCGGGTGCACACGGATGAACCCAGTTGTCCCAGTCACCATCACTGTCTCCATCTTGGCTTGTCACACAGATTTGGTTGCGGTCGAGCATCCCAGCGCTTATAAAGGTAATGGCTTTACCACTTGGAGTAGATCCACCAGGCTGATAACCCAAACCAAACTTGTCGTCTTTCTTTTCCAATTCCAGCAATTTGCCCCAGCCTTGGGCGTTTCCTGACTGCACTACCTCCTTTGCCTGCTTGTAGGAATGGATGAAGGTACCTTCTTTCTCAGTGCACTTCTCTACAGGAGTCAAGATGCTGACATTAACTGCTTCGAAGGCCTGACACAGAGTCTCATGGATCTCTCCATCCATCTCCACATATTTGAACGTTGATAAGTGGCTCACAAAGATGTCTTCCTCTCCGCACACTGTGATTACCTGGCCATCAACCACATATTTGAGCTTCTGATGCAGAGTGGAAGTTACAGCTCCAGCAGCATGAATCCACGGGCGTCCCAACAAGCAGTTGTACGCGGGCTGAATGTCCATGACATAGAAGATACTTTTGAATACTTGAGAACCTATTTTCACGGGTAACTCCACTTCTCCAAACACTGACCTTCTGGACCCATCAAAAGCTTTGACAATCAAATCAGTGGGCCTTAAGATGATACCATCAACATTGAGCTTCATTAATGCTTTCTTCGGAAGTACATTAAGAGAAGAGCCTGTGTCAACAGGGACATGCGAGAACACAACACCCTTGCACTCCATAGTGATATGTAGTGCTTTGTTATGGTTACGACCCTCTGACGTAAGGTCTCGATCTGTAAAGCCCAGCCCGTGGCTTGCATTCACACTGCCCACTACAGCTTCTAGTTGGTTAACAGTGATTTCTTGAGGAACATAGGCCATCTGCAGTACTTTCAACAAGGCCTCCCTGTGTGCAGGCGAACACATCAGCAAAGACAAAATGGATATCTTGGAAGGTGTCTGGTTCAACAGCTCGACCACCTTATAATCACTCTTTTTAATAATGTGCATAAATTCCTTGACCTCCTTCTCAAAGGTACCCTGCCCAGCAACAAGAGTTGTTGATTCTTCCGTCACAGTTTGCTTTCCTTTAGCTTTTGACGACGCTTCAGCCTCAGGATCCCCTCTCAAAACTGGGGGAGCAAATAGACGACCACTTCTGGTAAAGCCTCCAACTCCTCCGACGTTCACTACAGTCGGGTCAATAGCAACTGACTTGCTCTCAACTTTTTGTCCTTCCACGTACACATCTGAACCGTAATGCCATGGAATGGCTTTATCATCTGTATAAGGAACAGGCCCAGGCACGGTGATAGTCATAGGACTGACTTCAGGAGCATAAATGGTCACAGGCTCTCTTCTAGCAGGCATCTCAGCTTCATTATAAAAAATGGTTATAGTGGACACATCATCAACTTCACTACCAACTTTATTAAACTGCAAAGATCCTTCATCAATCAGATTCTGCAATCCTCTCTTCAGGTCTTCACATTCGTTCTCTGAATTCACACATTTCTCACAAATAGAACTGCATCCTGGAAACACCTGTCCTTTCAACAGCCTCTCTTTTACTACCAACAGCGGAGTCTCCACTTCTTCTATGCTCAGCATCAGGCTTAACTTCTCAACACTTTCAACAGCATGTATCCTAGCCCCTCCATGATTCGGGATAGGGTTTGAAGTAACATTCGGCGGTGGTGCGAAGTTAATCGCCTTGGAGTCTATCAGGTCTTGAACCTTGTGCTGTAGCGCCCTGCACTTCTCAGTTGAGTGCCCGGGTGCCCCTGAATGGAAAGCGCATCTTGCATTGACATCGTACCCAACTGGAAGCTCTCTAGGTGGTGGTGGTGCCAAAGTTCTCAATTGTATCAAATTCAGGTGCATCAATCTTGGTAGCAAAGCAGCATAAGTCATGGGAATCGCCTCAAGCACCCTATTAGTCGGGTGAGTCTTCCTAGGCTGATAAGGTCTTTGTTGATAGTTGTTACGTTGTGGTTGTTGTTGTTGTTGAGGTTGCATCTGCTGCACAGGACTAGAAGGAATTGTGACAACTGCCACTTGCTCGTATGGTCTTCTATATCCTCGGCCCCGTCCTCGGCCAAACACAGCATTGGTCTCACCTTCCCTCCTTCTCGGGGGTCCGCTGAAAGCTTTTCTTGCACCATTCGAACTGCTCGCACTCGTATCCTGAATCTTTCCCATCTTTAACAATGTCTCAACCCTCTCTCCAGTAATTACTATATCGTTGAACTTGGTAGCTGAACAAGACGCCAATCTTTCGATAAACACACCTTGCAATGTCCCCATAAACATATCAGCCATCTCATTCTCTAGTAGTGGTGGTGGCACTCTGGCAGCGAGCTGACGCCATCTCTGAGCATATTCTTTGAAACCCTCCTTAGCAGTTTGAGACATGTGTTGCTATTGAGTGCGATTTGGAGCCATGTCCAAATTACACTGGCATTGTCTCACAAAAGCCTCTGCCAGGTCCTTCCAGCTCTTAATGTTGATTCTGCTTAGCTTCATATACCATTCCAAGGAGGCCCCAACCAGGCTGTCCTGGAAATAGTACATCCATAGCTTTTCATCATTAGTGTGAGCAGCAATCCTTCCTACAAAGGACTGAAGATGGGTCTTTGGGCATGCTGTGCCATTGTATTTCTCAAAAGTTGGAACCTTGAACTTGTAAGGGATTCTAACCCCTGGAACCAAGCCCAAGTCAGTAATTTCAAATCCTAAAGAATTTTGGGATTGAATAGCCCTGATCTATTCTGCCATTTCCTCAAACTTCCTGTTCATTTCAGCCCCCTGACCTTCAGTCTCGTCCAGCAAAGTGAACTGTTCGTCCTGACCGTCCATTTGCACATTGTTCAGTCCATCATTGATTATGGTAACCCCTGGATGCGTTACAGGGATTTCAACCTGACGGGCGCCCGCACTGTTACGATTACCTCCCTCAGCAGTACCGTTGTTTCTGGCTTGACCATTTTCTATCAACTCCCGCAGACGTTCTTGATTCTGACCCATTCCTGCCATCAAGGTCATGAAATTGTCCATCCTCAGTCTCATGTCAGCTAAGTCAGCTTGCATTTGATCCATGATTCTCTCTCTGTTGACCTTTGTTGGATATCTGTGTGTGATCGGCTATTCTCGAACCTTCCTGGGAGCAATAGTGCCTGAAACAACAAGAACGTTAGAAACTGAAGCACTACCTGCAAAACAAACAAACACGTCATATGCATGTAATGTAACTGCTCATGTTCCCAAGTTTTTAAGCATTTGCATGCCCCAGTTCTGGTATCTACTCCAGACAGACACTTTGGGTATTAACTTTCAGACTTTCTCTTTGAAGAATGTTCAGATATTAGCAGTATCAGACAAACGAGCCTTGCACATTCAGAAAAGATAATTTGCACATTAACCCTGTATATCATGGACAAACCACTACCAGCCAAAAGTTAGCGCACAAACAGAAATATTCCCCGAAGGGTTACAAGCCATTATATGAATAAAAGACAAAACAAATAAAGCAAGACTCCTACAACAGGTCTGTAGGTAGTCTGAAAAATAAACTAAACTAAGGACCCAGGCTCTGCCACCTCAGCTCTGCTCTTCTTGACACCCGCTCTCAGCTTGAGCTCTTCAATCTCCTTCCGTGCCTCCTTAAGGCTAACTGGCTTTGTGCTAACTGCTGAGTCTTTTCCCTTCGAATGTTGTGGACTTTCTCCACCTTTTCCTTCTTATAGGCCATTTTCACTTCAAAGAACTCTTCTTTCTCTTTGAACTTCTTCTGCTCTTCCTCCCTTTGGCCTTGCAACCAAACAATGGATTGACGAGCTTCCTTGAGAGTATTCAAAGTCTTTTGTGTTCAGCTTCTCTTTTTGCTTCCATCATACCTAACTTGTGAAAGCGAGCTTCCCTTCCAGCAAAGTCCTTCTCTTTGGCTTCCAGAGAGTCTTGGATCTTCTGCAGCTTTCCTTCTGCTTCAATCTTGGCCATGTTGGCAAGATGGTACAGGCTTACCATTTCAGCATTCTCCACTCGAACTTCATGCAGCTGAGCTTCCAATTTCTTGTACTCTTCAAGGGAAACATTACTACTCTGGCTTGGAACTTCTCTGGGATAAAGTGGAGCTTCTACTGAGAAAGGCATGAGAACTTCTTCTACATGTTTTTGAAACCATGCAGCAAAAGGTGGATACGTCTTGGGATCTACTCTGTCAAAGTCTTTCTTACCCTTCCTTATCCTGTGAACCCAAGCTTGAGAGGCTTGTAGAACTAACTCCTTGTTTCCTTCCACTGTAAAATACAAAGACTCAACAACCTCTTCCATCTGTGGTGGATCTTTCAAAGGATAACCAAATTGCTTCCTGGCTAATGTTGGATAATAACTGATCACACCTTTCCTTCCCAGCAAAGGTACTCCAGCAAATCTTCCACAACTGACCAGCAATTCGTTACCTAGCAGATCTCTGTCATATCCCCAGGCAATATCTTCAGCAGTTAACCCCATCAACCTTCTTGACCATCTCCACTCATCCCTCATTTCCTTGAAGGCACCTGACTTAGGCAACTGTCTGGCAAACCACTCAGCAAATAGTGAAGCACAGCAGCATACTGGTCCACCCCTACCTTTCTCATTCCTGTAATGAACACTGTAATAGAAATCACCCAACAGAGTTGGCACAGGATTGCCTTTTGCAAAGATAGAGATCACTTCCAAGCTTACAAATTCCTTCTCTCCAGGGAACAAGCTAGACCCATACACCATCAAAGCTAGCAAAGCACCAAAGTCACCCCAACTACCCTCTTTAGCACATCTCTCTGCCTCTGGTATGAGCACACTCCAAGGGAGTCCTTTTCCTTCACTATCCTTCAGAGCCTTCTTGACTGTAGCAGCTGGCAAACGACAAACTTTGGCCATGTCCTCTTCTTTAAGCACCACCTCAGACCCATAGAAAGGCAAGGTCTCTTTGACTGGAACATTAAAAATGCTGGCAATCTCCTCCAATGTAGGAGCCAAAATGTAATCTGGAAACACAAAGCAGCGCAGCAGAGGATCATAAAACTGAAGCAAGGTATGCAAACTGTCCTTCTGGTCTGCAGTGGGCTTGTCCACATACTTCAATATCTGGCCATATCTTTTCCTAAAATTGCCCAAGACTTGGTCATTCATCAGACCTGCTAATTTCTGAACACTTCTGACTTCAGGTTGAAGAAAAGTATAGTGAACATTCTTTTTCCTTGTAACTCTTCTGATTTCTGCCATCTGGAGATAAGATTTACCAGAACTGGGAGCTGATTAGGAACAATGACCTGAAAAATGGAAACATAAACAGTTAATGCAAGAATGATGCAAATGCAAATGCAATGCATGCATATGATCAATTGGGACCATCTGGATACTGAACACTGAACACAAGAACCCTCTGATCAACTGTAAACCAAAATCCTCTGAACTACAACTCTCTGATAGAAGATTTCAGAACCACAGTATCAAGAAAACTAGAACACCAGAACCATAGGACCATAGGACTAGAAATCAATAATAAGGACCACTGACAATGAGGGTATGTAGAGGCCAAGGGTTCCTGCAAACCTGTAAACCCCTCCCAATCTCACTGGTAGGCTCCGGGTCAGACATCACGGACTCTCAAAGCCGAATAGCAATAATACTTTCACCATTTCCGAGAAATGGCTCATGACCAAATCAGGGAATCGGTTTGGCATTATATACTACGCAGGGAGGCCTCAGCTGAGTCCGGGAAACAAGGTCATCCTATGTAAGTCCCAGGTGGGCCCTCGGATGCGAATGGGTTTGCCACAAAATATGGTCTGCCACTGTCATCACTAAAGAGGGATGTTTCCACAAGGCTCTCAATGATCGGTCCCCAGCTGCACATAACTGTCAATGTTATGAAATGAGAGAGGAAGATCCCCAAATAAAGACATTTCCAAGACGGTCGCAAATCTGGGCGTGGAACTCACTACTACCCCCATGACAAGATCTCATGAGGCCAAAGTGGAACCACTCTAAGTCCTAAGGTGCACTCGAGCCGTGGTAATGAGCTCATCTCTCAGAAACAGTATCACCCAAACCCACCAAACAGAAAATCCAGTCCAGACAGTCCAGTAATAATAATATGATGCAGAAAATAAATACTGAAAACTGTAAATAAAGCTGTAACTAAAGCTGTAAATAAACAACTGTAAAATACAACACACAACATCAAACAGACATCACCCAAAGAAACAAAAGCAAACAAGCGCTAGGAGAGACTCACAGGGGAACTAGAGATTCTGGGTTCTATCCCCAGCAGAGTCGCCAGCTGTCGCTCCCCGGATTTCCATCCTAGTACAAACGCGAAAGTGGCGCGGAAAAGAATAGAGTCGCCAGCCAGGAATTTTTATCCCGAAGGAACGGGAATGGTAATGCTGCACAAACCAGAAGAAAGAAGAGGAAGGAAACGGGTCCTGCGAACCAAAGAGACTGAGTTCGGGAGTCGGTTACGACCTGGGAAGGTATTCGCACCCCAGATCGTCCGCCGTACCTGACGGGATCCACGCTTGCAAAGAAACTGTTTCAAAGGGTGAGGGGATGAAAGCTGCTGCAAAGACAAGAAAAGAAACTGGAACTGAAATTGAGAAAAGAACTGAATAAGAAAAACAAAGAGAAAAAAAAATGTAGAGAAAATAAAGATTGTGCTCGAACGGGCCCTACCCCGCTGCCTACATACCTCATCAGGACAATGAGGATCAGAGACGCCGTAGTTCCCCTAACTAGGGGTAGAAAAGAAATTTCTTGTGAATTAAGGCTTGAACTGCCTATGCCATTGCTCAGGTGTTGCAGACTCGGACAACGAGTGCGTAACCGTCTTGCAAAATGACAAGTAGGAGCAAGTTCGCGTACGGAGCGAAGGAGATGAGAAAAGAATTCCCGAAGGAAAGACGCTTAATGTTTGTTTGTGTTTTTTAGAAAGCTTTTATGAGTGTGTCACAAGGAAGTGAACTCAAGCTCTTTTCCATGGAATGTGCACTTGTCACTACATTCCAAGATGGAATAATAGAACAAGCACACTCAAGTAAGGAGAAGATCCCCAAAACTTGAATCCAGAGATTAGGGCCAAAGCTCACTAACTCATTAACTTATTAAGTGTTTTTTGTATTTACAATGAAGAAGTGTTTTTTATACTTTTCTTTGTGAAGAAGATACCTTGATCAGACTTGTGCATCACAAAGTAAGCTTGTACTATCCCAAGATGGGAAGACTACAAGTACCTCATGGGATATGGCTATTGCTCAAGGTATCACTTCAAACTTTATTAAGTGTTTTCTTTAGAGTTATGAGATGAGAAGAGAAAAGAAACCAAAAGGATCACAAAGGCAAAAGTCTAATGGGGGACTATAGAATCCTAAGTGTTGTCATGCATGGATATCCTAAGGTTAGTGTGGTTTTCTATCCTAAAGAAGAAAGAAAGAAGAAGAGAAGAAGAAGGAAGAAGAAGAGATGAGTAAGGCCTAAGCCCAACAAGCAAAGGGTTAGTACAAATAAGAATAAGAAGAGAAGAGATGAGATTTGGAAATGTGGGAATCACTTCCACACCTCTTACTTACCATAGCCCCTGAAAAGGTTAGCACAAGCATATAATCAAAGCAAAATGAATACAATGTCATACTAACATCATACAAACAGAAATGAAGTCATATATATAAATTCTCAATGGATATGCAAGTTAAAAGAATGAGAAAGAAGCATGCAAGTCAATTAAGAGACAAAATGAATCACATGGCAAACAAATGCAAACTTAATGAGATACAAAGCAAAAAATGCACAAACATGAACTCAAATCCCAAGACCAGAACCAAATCAATTCAAAGAAATGCTTAAGAAGCAAGAAAGATGAAGAGAGGAGAGGCACAAGACCAAACAAACACATTATGAGATGGAAGAGCAAAGAAGATGAGGTGAAAACACATAAGAAATGGAAGAACTTAAAAAGCAAGCCAAACATAAAATTTCTAAGACACAAACCCTAAGCTAAGATCAGAAAGGTACCCACACCCCAAAGAGACCCAAAATGAGAAGAAGAAGTTGGCACAAGTTCCCTTCTAAGCTAATGAGAGAGCTTATGACCAAAAAGAAGCAAAATGGGACAAGGCATGAACCAAAATTCCAATCAAATCAACAATGCATCTAAAAATTCCACAACTTAGGACAAATGATCTTCAAACATGATATAACAATGAGCCAAAAGGGTTGGAAGAAATTCAGAAGCCAAGTAGGTCAAATGAGGACATAAACAAAAACTAGGGTTAGGAAACTTCAATGACAAGTCAAGGACCAAGACCAAATGAATAATTTTTTAAAAATCAGGACAAAAATCACACATGAACTGCATCCTCTTAGGAATCGAGGGCAAAAGGAATTAACACAAAACTCAAAAAGATGAACCCTATGGAAATTGGACAAGGCAAGATGCTTGAAAAGGAATTAAAAAGAATTAATTAAGAGAGGAAATTAATTGACACGTGGATATTAAGAAAAAAATGGAAAAGAAAAATATAAAAAATTAGAGAAAACTCAATTGGACTACCATGAATTAATTTGGAATGTTTTGATGATTGGAAGTAATTTTAATAATTGAAAACCAAAATGATGTTAAAAGAAAAAAAAAGAAAAAAGAAATAAAATGAAGAAGAAGCTGGGAGGTGAGAAAAGTAAAGGAAACAGTTCAATTGAAATGGGCTTATGGCTATGGGGGGTGCAAAGAGCAGTCTGGGCCTATCCAATTTGCGCTGGAATATGAAAATAAAGGTGGAAATCAGAGAAAAATAAAGGAAAATAATTGGCCATTTGATGAAAGCAATGCATCTGGTGGACTCTCTCATTAAATGACGTGTCACAATGGTTGGCTCAGGAGCTGAGGAACATGCAAGTTATAGTTGGGTGAATAACACAATGCACATTCAGAATGAAAATAGAAGAGAGGAAGGCACGTGAAGGGGAGGCTCCCCATTAAATGAGGTGGCAAGATATGGAGCGTGGATGTGAACAGATCCAAGGGCAGGAGAGTTGTCTTCAACCTCTAAAACCCTAACAAAGATTTTCCAGATTCCGGTGACCGGAGCTAGGGCTCCGGCACCGGAAATTACACAATATGAACAAATCACAATGAAAATGAACAATAAGCTCCAGATTGGGTAAACAAGGTGCCTTGAGTTCAAAAATGGCCATGAAAAGTTCAATAGATCAATGGATCCTCTGGATCGAGCACAAAAAGTTATGACCAAAAAACATCAAATTCATATTATACACTCAATAATGCACCAATTTCGAAACTAAACATAGCAGAATGATCAGCATACATCAAAGATCCAAAAGCACACCTCAAAAATCATTTATAGATCTGAAGATTCAGAGGCATACCTGAGATTGCAGTTCTTGAGAAAGCTTGCTAGAAGTCCAGATGATGAAGCCAAACCACTCCAAATTCACTCTAGTTGCAAAATAAATGCAACTAGAGCCTTGAATCTTGCTGAATCTGAGGATTTGCAAGCAACTTCCCTGAAATGGCAAGGTTGTGATTCTTGAGAGATAGCTTGAACAATGGTGAGATTAATGATCTTGAGCTTCCAAGGATCAAGGATCTATGATTTGTTTTTGGAGAGAGCTAGTGTGTGAGGAGATTCAAGAGAAAATGCAAGTTGTGCAAGAAGGTGTAAACTCAGCAATGAGAGAGAACTGAGCCCTTGTAAAACCCTAATTTGTTTTATATCATCTCATGAGCAAATGCTGAAGAAATGAATAAGTTTGCACGTGGGAATGAAAAGTATTTGTGATTTTGCAAATTTTGCAATTTTGGTGTGATCTCATGAAATCCTCATGCACTCTCTTGCCTTCAGCCCATGTGCACTCCAATCTGAACCCTTGATTTGAATCCAAAAGATCTTGGCCCTTAGATGAAGTTGTCACACTCTTTTCATGTTCATGCACAAATTGCATTTTTTGAATGAAATCCTCACTTGGCACGAATTTTGTGTATTACCTTGAGCAAAGTATGCCAAATTCATTGTATTTTAACATTGGAACCTCACTTGATCCATACCAACACTTAAAATCAAGTTTCAAGACTTTTGGCTTTGGTGCATGCATGAAAAATCAACATTTGCCCTAATTTTGCAAGGATTTTCGAGGGCCTTAGCTTTTTAACCATGAAGGCTATGAAAAAGTACTTGTACTTTTTGAAAATGGGAGGCCTTAATATCCAACTTTCGTGTTTGACTTTGGTCCATTTGAAGAATTTTTCACCAAGTTATGATCATTTGAATTTTAGGGCAAAACTTGCCAAAAATGGCACTTTCTCAAAACCAACTTTGCACCAATTTTGCAAAACCCCTCAAAACTTCATGATTCCTGATCTTTGAACTTGCCAACCCTCTTATAACATTGTAAGAACATCCCTTGTCTAGAAAAAATGGATTGGACCCCTTGAAATCACACAGTTGACTTTTTTAAGGCACAATTGACCAGTTTCTTCATCTGCAAGCAACTGAAGAATTTCTTGACTTCCACAAGGAATTTTCTCACCAAAATTGGTACCTAGGATCCTCTTGACATATAAAAGACTTTTCCCAAATGAAATGGCCACAGTTTTTATGTTTTCAAGCTTGAATCTCAAACCCTAGTTTAGGACCATTGTGTAGGAGCTTTGCTTTAGCCTGGATTCTCTGGTGATTTTCCAACCTTCTGAGCTTTTGCAAATGAACTTGAACTTGTAAATGTAATATAGAATCCTCATAGGACTTGTACAAAACCATTGAGCCCCTTGTCATGGCTTGTGATGCCTCAAGAACCTCCACAGATGATCATATGCCTAATGCTAGGTCATGAGAAATGTTATGCCTCATCTTTCCATGCTAGGATACTAAGAATATGATATGTTCATGATGAATATGATGTGATATGATGCTTAAAATGAAGAGGGCAAATTTGGGGTGTTACAGATGGTAAACTTAAAAATTCAGTAGCTAAACTCAACTTAAGTATTCTAAAGCTACAAAGGTGGACAACTTCAAACTATGCCCTAAAAAAGAAGCTAAACCCTAATAATATCTAAGGTGAAGTTACATGAAGAAACTTAAAGGACTAAGTAATCTAAAAAGGTATAAACCCTAAAGTGAATAGAAAATCCAGGGGCTAACATCACATTATTGTCTCCTAAGAGGTCATACTACAAGGGTGTAAACACCCCAAATTTTCCCTCACTTTTTCTCACACCATGGCTTGTGATCCTTTCATATTGCATTGCATAAGCATATTATCTCATTGCATAATTCATTTTATCTGCATAAGCTGCATCTAGGGTTTATGATCAGATGAATCCAAGAAGTGATATGAGCCATCTCATAGGCCTTGAAGCTTACCAAGAGGGTCCATGTGTGTTCCATGATCATTATATGCTCCCCAAAGTTCATAAAAGTCAAGAGACCACAAAGCATGGCAAAGGCATAGAGGCAGACTGAAGATTTCCTGCACAGATGGCCTAAAATTAGGGTTTTGGGTTTGAGGCCCTGAATCTCAATTTTTTTGGTCATTCTTGTTTCTAATGATCTCAATATGTTATAAGGAGAATGTGTACCAAATTTTATGAAGACATTCATTGTGGAAGTCATCTGATTAACTGGTAACTTGTTGTGCAAGAAAAGTCAGAATCAGGGCATCTGAGGCCCCCAACAATGGAACCAAAGGATCATTTTCATAAAATTGAGGTTCTATGATCTTTATTTGATCTTAGAAGTGGTTAGAAGTTCACAAGATTGAAGAATTTCAAGCCATTTGCAAACTTTCCATTTTTGGACATGACTTGTAACAGAATCTTTCCATTTTGGGAAATATTTTCAACCTCCTCTTTCTTGATAAAAAATGCTTCAATTGAAAAATCCTTAAACATGAAAGTTGTAGATTGGATCTTCCCATTTTCAAAAAGTACAAGAACTCCTCTTGATTCATCCTAGAACTCAAGATATGATCTTTCAAAGTTGGGAAAAATCCTATAATTTTCAAGTTCATGCCAAAGAGGGATTTTGCAAAATCAAGTTTCAAGACTTCTAATGACCTCTAATTGACCTCTAAGCTTCATTACATGATAATGCAACACATCTAGATCAGATTTGAGCCTTGCATCATAAGTTTTCATGGCCAATTTCTCAAGAATGTACAAAGTTGTAAATGTGCAAAACCATTGCAATCTCACCACTCATTCACTTCTGATCACTCTAAACCATCCCATGGCCATCCTTGACTTTTTGCAAAACCTCCCATACCAATCAGCCTGTGCCACAACAACTCTTTGGCCAATCAACATTGTTTATGTGGACATCAAGGAGTTCATTACACAACACACACAAGCCTGAAACAAGCCAAAGCTCAGAATCACAAAAATCCCTAAAAACTTTCATTCCTTCGAATCTCTCAACACAACCATCAAAACTCAAAAATTCCTTCACCAATCATCTCCACATAACCTATAGAACACAAACCAACCATCAAAATGGCCTGAAACACTCCCAAACAGAAATATGATTTCTGAGTTATCAGAACCAAACCTCACAAACCAGCTCATATAAACTTCATTTAAGCCTTTCAGAAGCATCAGGGGATCAAGTGGAGTGGCTTTGCACAAGAGAGTAGGTCAGAAAGCTCAGACTGAGAAAGCTTCAACTCAGGTAACCATCAAGAACAAATTTTCCAGAACTTGTGTTTTAAGTTATAAATTGATTCTATGTGATGTACTGATCATGGTGATATGTTTATTTTTGAAAATGGTTAAGTTTTAAGCATTTCATAGCTTCTTGAAAGTTTTGTATAATTTTCCGTTTTGCTTCGATTCATGAATTTGATGAAATATAAATGGAATTTGTTGATGGATTCTTGTTCTTTGATGTCTAATGAATGATTCTGGAGATTTTGGTGTGTTATCATGGCCTAGGGAGTGAGATAGGATGCGTGAGCTGTCGGAGAAGATGACCGGAGGTCTTCTCCGGCCACCTGAAAGTCATTAAACCCTAATCTGTATTTAATTCCTCAGTTTAAATTTAGGTCGTTAGATTGTGTTTCCCGCGTGTGTGGAGGGCCATGATCAGTTCATTAAAACCCTAATCCTGATTAATTAGACTAATTAGGTTTAATTAAATAATTTTGCCAGATTCAATCCTAGCCACAGGATAGCACGTACAGTCTTCCTAGATTTGAACCTCAGCCATCAGATTGGTTGACTTCCCCTTTATTTGATTTTTATTTCTTTTTTATTTCATTTCTTTCCACCTTTATTTTAAAATAGCAAAAACAATTTAAAAGATCTCATTTTCTACATTTTTACTTTAAATCTTTTTCTTAACTCAAAAATATTTTTTATTTTAATTTTTGCATTAAAAAAGTATTTTTAAAACATTTAAATGTTTTATTTAATTAATGAATTGATTTTTATTAATTAAAAATAAATTTAGGTTTCGAAAAAATCACCAAAAAATTCACGAGGCATTCTTATACATTTAGAAACATTTTCAAACTCACCATACAAATTTATTTTTAGGTTTGATCACATTTTCACAATTATCTTTGAATTATGGTTCTTAAAAATCACATTTTCTAACCCTAACTTGAAAAAATCACTTCTGGTCAACCATGATGAGTTTGAACTTGATTATTTTTTCATTGTTTCACATATTGCATCTAGTATCTATGTTATTTATCTCATGATTTTGAATTGCATTTTCAATTTGATTTGCATTTTCTCTTTAGGATCACCCAAAAACCCTAGTTAACTTAGGAAATCCATAACTTTCACTAGGTTTAGCTTATGACCTTCTCCTTTGGTGAGTGATCTTGTATATGTTTAGGGTTTGTTTGAGTTCAATTTCAAATTTTTATCATGATGTATGCTTCTGTTTTGGTCATATGCATCTCATGTTGCCTTAAAACCCTAATTTCTCATGTTCATTTGCATTCATCTTTGCATATCATCATCATATGAACTTGCCATGACATTTAATTCATTTGTATGAAATCTTATACATCTTAAGACATGCTTGAACATTGCTTGATCATTTCCTCATTCATTTGCTATGTTTTGCATTCATTACATTTCATGAACATCCATGTGTTTTCATGCTTCTAAATATGCTTCCATTGCATCTCATCCTTGTATGAACATTCATAAGCATGATGTTTGACTTTGCATCATCTAATAACACATTTTCCTTCCATATACATTTCTGGTTTTGGCCTTTTCATCTTTATTCATCTCATTTCCTTTTGCTTTATGTCTTATGCATCCATACTAATGTTTCAGGGGCTTATGGTAAGTTGTTTGGGATGTGGATTTGCCTTCACATCCCACCTCTTATCATCTCTTCATATTCATTATTTACTTGTCTTTGAAGTGAATCTAATTCACTTATGCTCTCTTTCTTAATTTCCTTCTTTTAGGTTACTTATCTTCTTCAGGAAGTAAGTAACTTATTCTTTCTCTCCTTCTCTTTTCATCTGCTTCTTCTTCCTTGGTGGCTTCCTGAAGATCTTCTCTTATGCCTCATAAACCAAAAGATCTTCTCTTATGTCTCCTTGAGTCTCTCTTCTCATCTCATAATCAGAGGATAAACACTTAAAGCTTTAGGACTTTGAATTAGGGTTTTGCATGCATCCTTATCTTAGGATGGAGTGTATAACTTTAATCCTTAGTGTTAAACCTTTAATTTGTTTACACCTCTTAATCAAAATACCTAATAATCATTAAGCCTTAAGCTTGTAACTTGGGCCTTATATTAGGGTTACATCTCTTCCTTTTGGTTAAGAGGGACTAACCCTAGTGTTTAATGGACAAGTCCCCCTCAAGTTAGTCTTACAAACATAAAATCCACTTCTTAATCTCACCCTTAATTAAAAACCATCTTTAATAAAGGCTTGTTATATAATGAATTTAGTCCCTAACCATGGATTAAGTTGAGTAGTCTTCCTCAGCTTAAGTGTTCTCATCTATCATCCTTTTCTTAGGATGGTGTAATGAGTTCACTAATCCCTGATTAGAGATTAAATTCATTACTTAACACTAAACAAAAACCCAAAAACACTTAATAATCACAAGTAGGTTAATGATCTTAATTCTACATCATCATGGTAATTAAGTTGAGATGCTTATCTCACAATTAAGTAGGCTCATTATCCCTAATCAGGGAGGATATAATGAGTTTACAACCCTTGATTTAGGCTTAAGCTCATTATCCAATGCAAAACACCAAAAACAATAAAAAACACAAAACACAAAAACAAACAATAAACGTCTCCTCCAGGATTCTTTTCTCATCACCCTCATTCACAAATGAGAACTTGCTTCTTCCGTCTAATGCAAGACAGTTAGCACTCGAGCCAGACGAGTCACACACTTGATCATAGATAAGAAAGTAGTTCACAGTAAAATCATTCCAATCTCTTTGAGTCGAACTACGGTGTTCTAACTTCCTCATTGCACGAAAGAATACGTAGGTATAACTTAACAGTTATCGAACAAAAGTCTCTTTGTCTTCCCCTCTCCTTCCAACTTTCTTTTCTAAGCCCCAGTTGTGAGCATTTCACCATTTCTTTTGCACGGACACACTATACTTTTTCTCCCTAGCTTTTATACACAGTCAGCACATACACTACCCCTTTTAAACATAATATTGTAAGCGTGGATCCCGTCGAGTACAACGGACGATCTGGGTGCTAATACCTTCCCAGGTCGTAACCAACCCCCTTTCTCAGTTTCTCTGGTTCGCAGTCATCTTATCCATACCCTTCCAGGTTTATGCAGCATTACCTTTCCTCCGGGATAAAAATGCCTAGCTGGAGACTCTATCCAACCTCAACCTCCAACATCGCTGACAGTTCGCATTTGCACCAGGGACGTAAAGTCTTTTCGGGAGCGACGACTTGGCGACTCTGCTGGGGAACTTTGCAACCAGGTCTTCTGGTTCTTTTTTGTGGGTTTCTCCTAGCGCTTGTTTGATTTGTGTTTATGGGGGTGCTTTGTGTGCTTTTTTTTCTTTATTTATTGCTTTCTGTACAGCTTTATTTACTGCATTTACTTTATCGCTTTCATTTACTGTTTTATGCATTTCATTTATCATTGTCATATCATATCTGTGCTAGATTTGTTGGTTTGCCTTGGTGGGAGGGGTATTCCAGTGAGAAAGGTCCAACACAAAGGCCTGAGTGACAAATATAGGATTAGAGTGGCTTCATATTCTTTCCCATTTCATTTCGGTCTGGTGCGGGAATATGAAACACGGTTCAAACATGGGTTTCTTCTTGAGAACTCTGTGCTACGGATTTCCTATAGTGCTAGGGCTATTTGGGAAGCCTGCTAAGTCTGGATGACCTTTTTAGATGACCTTCAGCATCTGAGGTGAATTAGAGGAGGATCCTTTATGACTAGGGTAAACATTGTACCTCTGGGTTAGAAGTGTTTACACTTCTCATAATAGATCTGATCCTGAGGATCCTTGTTCTAGAACAATACTTGTGAGTGGGTGGGGTTGTTTATAGGTTTGCAGGAACCCTTGGCCTCAACTTACCCTGTTACTGATATTGTTTTAAGGTTACACTATTTTGGACTGATCTTATGAAACCATGGATTTGTGACTCTTTATTTAAGTCCCCCACCTGGTTACTGGTTCTCAGACCCTCATCCAGACTTTTGAACACTCATGGACCCTATCAAAAGCAACTGACAATCCGGCACCTGATCACAAACCCTTTCATATCATTCAACATACATCATTTTTCATCATTTAACATTTGTCTATTTGTTTTACAGGGTATCCACATATTCTTTGGTTTGGTTTTGACCGTTCGTCTGCTCATATATCTTCTTCAGCTGTCTTCTTCAGCTATCTGCATCAGCTACTTTAATTAGTTATCTTTTCCAGTTATCTTCATCAGCACCCTTTGTCAGTATGGATGCAACCAGGAAGAGCAACATCACATACCATTTCTTTGAGTATCCCCTGGCAGGCATCAGGCAGATTCAGGCCCTTATCACTCCTGATTATGTTCCTTTATTCAGAGAGCATTATGGTGGTATTATGGACATGATCATGGACTTGGATGCATCACAGAGGAGCATGATTCACACTTGCCTTCAATTTTATGATCCTCTTCTCCGTTGTTTCACTTTCCCAGATTTTCAGATAGGTCCTTTGTTGGAAGAGTTTTCCATATTGTTGGGTGTCCCTATCAGAAGAGGAATTCCTTTCAACCCTGAGATGACTGCTCTTAAGAATGAAGACATAGCTAAGGCTCTATATTTGGAAGTTACTATCATTGATCAGCATATGACCACCAAGGCTGGAATCCTAGGCCTTCATTTGGACTTCTTAATCACCCAGGCCACCAGCCATGCTACAACAGGGAAGTGGGAAACTGTCTGTGCTCTCCTAGCCCTCAGTATATATGGTATCATCTTGTTTGCAGACGAGCCTAAGTTTGTAAGCAAGAATGCTATCCATATCTTCATGCTCAAGAATCCAATTCCTACCTTGCTAGGGGATTTCTACTACTCTGTGCATCAAAGGAATTAGAAGCAGAGAGGGAGACTAGTCAAATGTTGTGCACCCCTCTTCTACAGATGGTTAATGAGACACATGTTGAAGACGGAAGCTTTCCTGAATCCACATCAGTCAAGGAATTGGGCTAAGAGAATGATTTCCCTCATTTCAGAAGACATCAGGTGGTGTACTCAGAACACCAAGGGCAGGGACATAATTACAAGCTGTGGTCAATATCCTAATGTACCTCTTATTGGAGTAAAGGGTTGTGTCAACTACAATCCTTTGCTTTTCAAGAGACAGTTAGGGTATACCTTAGTACATCCACCTCAGGAGCAGGACTTAGTAGAAACCCTTTACGCTGCTGTTCAGAATAATCATGCCATCATCCGACAAGCAGTCTGGGCTTGGGATAACATTCATACTAAAGGGACTGCCATTTTAGGGAAGTGCAACAACATAGCTTCAGCTCAGTACATTGAATGGTCTCGCATCAGAGGACAGATCACCCGCATTCCATTCACCCTGGAAGATGTTCCAGGGCCATCAGCAGTTGAGCCTGTAGCTACAATCAATTTGGACGATTTTGAGAAACTGAAAGAGAGGAATACCCAACTTTCTGAAGCTCTAAAGAATACCCTTTAGGAAAGGAATGACGGTCGTCTGGACATTGAGATATTATAGAAGCTCCGAATCGAGAATGTGACTAAGATAGAGAAGACAAAGGACTTCATCAGAAAAGCCCGAGCAGGGGAATTGGTATTGAAGAATGCTTGCAAAGAAGCTAAGATTTAAAAGGCTAGAGCTGAGCATTACCTAGAAGAGAGTCAGGATAGATGGATCAGGATCACTGAAGCTTGTTTGCAAGAAGACCAGAAGACACAAGCTAAGATAGAGCAGCTGGAAGCTAATGAGAAGAAGAGTCAGGAAGCCTTGCTAGCAGCACAGAAGGAAATCTCCGAGTTGAAACTCCGAGCAGGGTTGAAGAGATCAAAAGAACAAGATAAGTATAAGAAGATGAAAAGTGCCATTGCAACCAGAAACCTTCTCATCAGGACCATCACAGAGCATCCAATTGGACCAGTGGCGGATGCTCTCCTAAAGGAAGTCAAGGAGGATGACTTTGGGCTGGATGTTTGATTTCTTTGTACTTGTATTTTATTTTGGTTGTATTTTATTTCTCCATGGTGATTTTGTTGTACTTCTTGACTTAATTGTATTTTGACCCACCATGGGAACTTGTTGTAATCATAAACTATGTATTTTGGCATTTTGTAATGTATGGTTTATGTATTACCTGGATTTTCCATTGAGCTTCACTTCTCTTCAACATCTTCATCATTCTTAGAGGTCTGAAAGGTCAAAACCAAAGAATCAAACCATGATACACTCTGAAGACAAATAGACATACTGCATTGCATACTAACCTCATTCTTTGTTTTGTAGGTGTTTTTGTTGTTATTTTCTCACTTTGCTGTGTGTTTCAGGAAACATTGCTCGTAGGAGGGTTTTCCCCATCAACAGAGTCCACAGGTATCCTACAAGACACAACCTTCTGAGAGTTCAGATGGACCAAGTGCAACAAGATTCGACTGACGTTAGAACTCAGATGGCTAATGAGAGAACTGAGATGAGAGCTCAGATGAACCAGTTCATGGCAGGGATGACGGGGTTGGCTCAAAGCCAAGAAAGATTGAGAGAGTTAGTCGAGCGGCAAACTCCAGAAGACAATCATCCAGACACTGGAGGTACTAGTAACAACGATCACTAGCAGCTGCGAAAAAATCCGCCAGAGTTTGGGCCCCACCTTAATCCTGAAGTCAATGTTATCGGAAATACCCAAGGAAATGCAGGATGTTGTGTTCTACAAGAAGATCCTCAAGATGAATAGTTCACAATAATTGGTGTTGGGGATGAAGCCTATGATCGTCGTCTGGACGAAATAGAGGAGAAGCTAAGATCCTTGGAATCCCAAAACCCTTTGGGATTTGATGTAATGGATATGGGATTAGTAGAAGGAGTCAGGATTCCTCACAAGTTCAAGCCTCCGTGCTTTGAGAAGTACAATGGTACCTCCTGTCCTCGTACCCACCTGCAATCGTTTCTGTGTAGGTTGAAAGCTTACACCATAGATGAGAAGCTGTGGATGTTTTACTTTGAAGATAGCTTGACCGGGGCATCCCGAGAGTGGTATTCTCACCTATCCAGAGCTACTGTCAGAAACTGGAAGGATTTAGCTGAAGCTTTCATACGCCAATATTAGTAAAATTTGGATATGGCTCCCAATAGGACCCTCCTGATGGGTATGTCTCAGTCTTCAAGAGAAAGCTTCAGGGAATAGGCCCAAAGGTGGAGACAACTTGTTGCTGCTGTCTAGCCACCTATGTCTGAAAGGGAGATGGCTGACATATTTATGAACACATTGCAAGGAACCTACATTGACCGGCTTGCTGCTTTCTCTTCCACTAGTTTTGTTGATGTGGTTATAACTGGTGAAAGAATTGAAAGCCTATTGAAGATGGGTAAGATCTCTGACAACGGTGCTAGCTCCAGCAATGCAAGGAAACCTTTCTCCGAACCTCGTAGAATGGGCGAAACTAATTCAGTTCATATGGGCAGAGGTAGGCCTCAATACATGCCAAGATCAGTGGCTGCTGTCACCATTCCCACTCCAGCACCTCCACAACAGTATCCTCAACCACCACAACACTTCCTACAATAACAACAGTTTCCTCAACAGAGATCTTACAACAACAATAATCAGCAACAACGTCCGTTCCAACAAAGGACTTCACAAATCAACAGGGTCATCGATCCCATTCTGATGCCCTATGCTGCCTTACTTCCATAGTTACTGAAGCTCAATCTGATCGAATTGAAGACTCTGGCTCCACCAGATCCCCAGAATCTCCCAAGGAACTATGATGTCAACGCCAAATGTGCCTTCCACTCCAATGCACCTAGCCATACAATAGAGAAATGCAGGCCCTACACATGAAGGTTCAAGATTTGATTGATTCTAAGGCAGTCAACTTTGCACCTCCCCCAAGTGTTACCAAGAATCCTATGCCTAGCCATGGTGGGTCTAGGATAAATGCCATTGAGGAGGATCAACCAGTAAGCCTAATTGACAATGTTGCAAGTATTCAAACACCTCTGGCTGAGGTTAAAGCCCAGCTTTTGAAGTGCCAAGTGTTTCCAGGTTGTGAGGCCCATTGTGTAATACCCATATACAAAAGACATACATGAAGCATATTTTCCATATATAATATTAATAATTTGGTACTGAAATACAAATAATTTCTCAGCAACACATTGTATAGATATAGACACTACAACATAAGGTACTAAACAAGGCTATAAAATACTACAAGATGTTCAACTACAAAAAGATCTAAGAACTAGATCTGAATATCTCAAAAGTTCACAGCGGAAGACTAAGCCATCAACTAGCAAGGATAATCAAGTCGCCTTATCCTTACTCTTAGCGGAACCTGAAGTACCTGACATAACAACATCAACATGGGGTGAGATAAAACATCTCAGTGGGTTCCCTATCTTAGAGTTATCTCGAATCTAAGGGTCAAGTATAACAATTCTACGAGTACAAGGTTCCTCTAAAAAATAAACAAGTCAAAACGGAACAACCTAACAATACATCGTACAAGACTTCCCGTGGGACTTAGTGAAATACCCACCTCAAGTATGAACCACTAGACTTCTCATGGGACTCAATGAAATACCCATCTCAAGTTATCAATCGCTTCTTGTAGGACTCAATTTAATACCCACCTCAAGCTAACTCTCGCTTCCCGTGGGACTCAATGTAATACCCACCTCAAGCTAACTCTCGCTTCCCGTGGGACTCAATGTAATACCCACCTCAAGCTAACTCTCGCTTCCCGTGAAACTCAATGTAATACCCACCTCAAGCTAACTCTCGCTTCCCGTGGGACTCAATGTAATACCCACCTCAAGCTAACTCTCGCTTCCCGTGGGACTCAATGTAATACCCACCTCAAGCTAACAAAGGGGAACACAATCAAGCACGATCCTCATTTCTTATTATTTTACAAACTCCTAGGTGTCTCAAAGTCTCACCAACTCCTTATCTTTAACTCACAATTCCATAATTATGTTTCGTTACCTTTTAATCAAATAGTCGGGTAAAAGTCAGGTGGAACCAACATTTCTTGTTCTCAAAATATAGATTTCATCATTAGCTTCGAAATGATATGTGAACGCTAAAAATGGATACCCGGATCATAATTTACGAATTAAAAACCAAGGTTTGAAACCTACAGGTCTCGCTGAGCGAAAATCACCCTGGAACTTTCGCTGAGCGAGGTATGCTCGCTGAGCGAGCTACACCAGTTCGGGAAATTCCAGCCTTACGGGAAAACACTCTTTCCACACCCAAACACTCCCAAACATCAACCAATGCAACAAGACATAATCAAATGTATCCATTATCATCATATGAGTATTTTAGGTAGGTTTTAATCGAGTTTTAACCGTTAAACTTCTGATTTCTCTTAGATTTTCCAATCTAGCCCTAACCACAAATCTCTAAAACTCAACCAAAATCAAAGATAAAAGTTTCTAACTAAGAACCCACCTCGAGAGATGAAGATTGGCGGAAAGATTGAGTTGATTCGACGAACGGATGATCGGGAATGAGGAATTGGAGCTTTAGGGCTTTTCTCTCTTCTTCTTCTCTTCTCTTCTCCTTTTCTTCTCCTTTTCTTCTTTTCTTACCAACTTTCTCTTTCTCTCATAATCTTTCTATATATATAAAACCTCTGAGTCAGCTAATATCAATTAATAAAATATAATCCCATGAATTACTCTATTTAGTTCCATTAAAATTTCTTCTGAAATAATATTATTACCAATTAATATTGTCCAGAGCTTTAAATAAAATACGGGGTATTACATCCTCCCCCATTAAATAAAATTCGTCCACGAATTTGAAAGATTACCTGAACAGGTGAGGATATGATTCCCGCATTTCTGTATCCAACTCCCACGTAGCATCACCTGGATGCGTCTCGTCCCATTGCACTTTAACAAGTGGTATTTCTTTATTTCTCAGTACTTTGGTTTCTCTTCCAACAATACGGCTTGGTTTGGGTTCAAAGGTCAAATCCATTTCTATCTCTATAGAATCTGGTAGAATAGGCTTAAGAGGATCGGGGATGAACCTACGAAGTTGGGAAACATGAAAGACATCATGCATTTCAGATAGAGATGGCAGCAAGGCTAAACGGTAAGCAACTTCACCAATCTTTTCTAGAATCTGATACGGTCCTACGTATCTCGGGCTTAACTTACTCGACTTAAACGGTCCTTTCAATCTTAATCTCGGAGTGACTTTCAAGTACACATGATCTCCTTCATCGAATTCTAGGGGTCTCCTTCGATTGTCAGCATAGCTCTTTTGACGGTCTTGGGCTTGCTTAATCTTTTCTCGGATCATACGAATCTTTTTCGTAGTATCTTGAATAATTTTCGGTCCTAAGATCCTATCTTCACCCACTTCAGACCAACACAGCGTTGTTCTACACCTTCTTCCGTACAAAGCCTCATACGGAGCCATACCGATGCTTGCATGGTAACTTTTGTTGTACGAAAATTCGATCAACGGCAAAAGTTCTTTCCAATTTCCTCTACTCTCTAAAACACATTCTCTCAACATATCCTCCATCGTTTGAATCGTACGTTCCGTCTGACCATCCATTTTAGGATGATTAGAAGTACTCAAACGCATATTCGTACCCATGGCTTGTTGGAACACCTTCCAAAATCTCGAAGTGAACTTTGGATCTCTATCTGATACAATACTGGACGGGACACCGTGCAATCTCACAATTTCAGCAATATACAGCCTTGCAAGCTGACTTGTCTTATATGTAGTTTTCACGGCTAAGAAATGCGCAGATTTCGTTAGTCGGTCCACAATCACCCAAACAGAGTCATAGCCACCCTGAGTACTTGGTAAACCTACTGCAAAGTCTATAGAGATACTATCCCATTTCCAAATTGGGATGTCCAAAGGTTGTAACAATCCACCTGTCCTTTGGTGCTCAATCTTCACTTGCTGACACACCGCACATTCTGACACAAATACCGCAATGTCCTTTTTCATCCCGGACCACCAATACTCCCTCTTCAAATCTTGATACATCTTCTAAGAACACGGATGTATCGTAAAAGAACCTTTATGTGCTTCTTCCAGAATCCTTCTCTTTAACACATCATCATCTGGAATGCAAATTCTTTGATTAAATAGGATGATCCCATCTAATTCTCTCACGAAACCCGATCGGAGTAACAGTCCTAGCAACTTCTCATCTAAAACTTGCGCTTACTGAATATCATTCCTCAAGGTAGAATTAATATTCAAGTTTCCCATGATTAGACCACTCAGAGTCCAAACAAACTGAAGATTAAGATCCCAAAACTTTTCTAACAATGCATACTCCAAAACCATCAATTCGGCACTATGAATCACTTTTCTACTTAAGGCATCTGCTACTTTGTTCGCTTTTCCGGGGTGATACTTCAACTTAAGATCATAATCCTTCAAATACTCCATCCATCTCCTCTGTCTCATATTCATTTCCTTTTGATCAAAGAGGTACTTCAAACTCTTATGATCACTAAACATCTCAAAACGCACACCATACAAATAGTGCCGCCACACTTTCAAGGTAAACACCACGGCGGCTAATTCCAAATCATGTGTAGGATAATTCTTCTCATGACTTCTCAACTGTCTGGAAGCATACGCCACCACCTGACCTTCTTGCATGAGAACACCTCCTAAAACCATCTTTGAAGCATCACAAAACATTTCATAAGATTTGTTAGGATCAGGAATTATCAAGACTAGAGCAGTCGTCAATTTCTCCTTCAACCACACGAAACTTTGCTCACAACTGGAATCCCATTCATAAGCGAAGTCCTTCCCAGTGAGTTTAGTTAATGGTAACGCCATCTGGGAAAAACCTTTAATAAATCTTCTGTAGTAACCTGCAAAACCTAGGAAGCTTCTCACTTCGGTAATATTCTTCGGTCTCTCCCAATTAATTACGGCTTCTATATTTGACGGGTCTACAGCTACACCTCCTTGTGATATAACATGTCCAAGGAACTTTACTTTTGACATCCAAAATTCACACTTACTAAACTTGGCAAAAAGTTGTTTTTCCTGCAGTATCGATAGGACAATCATTAGATGTTCTCCGTGCTCTTGCGGAGTACGAGAATAGATAAGAATATCATCGATAAAGATCACCACAAATTTATCCAAATAATTCTGAAATATCTGATTCATGTAGTCCATAAAAATAGATGGAGCATTCGTCACACCGAAAGGCATCACTAAGAATTCGTAATGACCGTAACGGGTTCTGAACGCAGTCTTCGGAACATCAGAACTCTTCACATGAATCTGGTGATAGCCAGATCTCAGATCAATCTTCGAGAACACGCAGGCTCCTTTCAATTGATCTAGAAGATCGTCTATCCTTGGTAAGGGGTATTTATTCTTGATTGTAACCTTGTTCAACTTACGATAATCGATGCACGGTCTCATACCACCATCCTTTTTCTTTACCAATAACACCAGAGCTCCCCACGGTGAGACACTAGGTCTTACAAAATGCTTTGCCATCAAATCTTCTAATTGATCCTTCAACTCTTTCAACTCGAGCGGAGCCATCCGATAAGGGGAAACAGATATAGGAGCCGTTCCCGGTATCAGGTCGATTGAGAATTCAACTTCCCTCACCAGAGGTAAGGAAGTGACATCTTCAGGAAAGACGTCGGGAAATTCACAAACTATCGAAATGTTCAAAACTTACTGGTCAATACTCTCCTCTTTAGTAAGGACAAGCAAAACAAATTTCTCTTGCTCAAACAGAAAATTTACCATTCCAATTGTACCTTCTAAGATCGTTGTCAACACATCTTTCGGAGGCCCTTCAACGGAGGGAATGAGGATCAACTTCTCTTCACACCCAATAAACACAGAATTAGCAGACAACCAGTCCATTCCCAGGATAACATCAATTTTCTTAAGGGGCAAACAAATGAGGTCAATCTGAAAGATTCTGCCATCCACGGACAACGTACAGTTCTCACACTTAAACGATGTTTCGACAGTTTCTTCCATAGCGGTAGTAACCACCATTGGAGGGGACAAGGGAAAAAGTCGCAACCCAAGTCGCTTCGCACAACTAGTGATATAAAAGAATGCGTAGCTCCACAGTCAAATAAAACAAGACAAGGATGATTGTTAACAAGAAAATTACCCGCAATCAAGGAATTGTCGCCCTTCGCCTTCCTAGCATCCATAGTATAAACTCTTGCTTGCACTTGGTCCTTCTTCTAGGGACAATCTCTAGCAAAATGTCCTTCTCTCTGACAAAGGAAACAAACCACGGTACCCGGATTGCATCTACCAAAATGATTCTTATTGCATCGGGAGCAAGAAGGAAGAGCACTAGATCTAGGACTCGACACCTGTTTCCCCTTGAAGGGTTAAGGCCTTGGCCTAAAAGATTGACTAGCTCTCCCCCTATCTCCTTGAACCGCCCTTCCGACACTTGCTTCTGTCTGCACTTTCATCAAACTATGTTCTACAACATAGCATTGCCTCAACATCTCAGAGTAGGTAGTGAACACCCTTTGAGAGACACTATGCGAGAGTTCGGCCCTTAGCCCAAACAAGAATTGGTCAATTTTCCACCTTTCATCAGGAGCATACATAACATGCCTAGAGTAAGCCGCCATGTTCTCAAACTTCTCAGCATAACTGGCCACAGTCATGCTCCCTTGCCTCAATTGTTGAAATTCGAATTCCTTTTGTGTCCTCAAGGAACTCGGGAAATACTTATCCATAAAAACTATCTTTAATTGCTGCCATACCCTCGGAATCCCTTGCACCATCATCAAATTGGAAGCACTCTCCCACCACCTAGCAGCAGGACCCTTTAGTAAATGTGACGCGAAGGTCACCTTGTCTTCTTCATTACAAATCACAATCTGGAATATCCTCTCTATTCCAGTCACCCATTCATGAGCCTTAACCGGATCCAACCCGCCATGAAACTCCTGAGGGTTCATGCGGAAGAAATCTCTAAATGTTCCACCCGCAGTTCCAGGAGCAACCACGTGAGGGTGAAGACCTCCACTCATCTGATGCATCATTTCTTGCATGAATTGGTGCTGCTGTTGCTGCATCTGCTGCATAAATTGGAACATAGGAGCATTCCCATCGCTACCTGCTTGATCGCTACCTGCTTGGTCGCTACCGGGAGGAGTGACACTGGGTCGAGCACGAGTTCCACGTCTACCAACCATATTTCCTAAATGTCATCAAAATAGGATTAAGTTGATCAGGCTCAATACCATAAACATAACATTTGGTCCTACTACCAGTCAACGTGCATGAACGGAAGGAAACACTTATAATATTTCAAGGCTAGGTCGAGGATACGACCTACTCTGATACCAACTGTAATACCCATATACAAAAGACATACATGAAGCATATTTTCCATATATAATATTAATAATTTGGTACTGAAATACAAATAAGTTCTCAGCAACACATTGTATAGATATAGCCACTACAACATAAGGTACTAAACAAGGCTATAAAATAGTACAAGATGTTCAACTACAAAAAGATCTAAGAACTAGATCCGAAGATCTCAAAAGTTCACAGTGGAAGACTAAGCCATCAACTAGCAAGGATAATCAAGTCGCCTTATCCTTACTCTTAGCGGAACCTGAAGTACCTGAAATAACAACATCAACATGGGGTGAGAAAAAACATCTCAGTGGGTTCCCTATCTTAGAGTTCTCTCGGCTCTAAGGGTCAAGCATAACAATTCTACGAGTACAAGGTTCCTCTCAAAAATAAACAAGTCGAAACGGAACAACCTAACAATACATCGTACAAGACTTCCCGTGGGACTCAGTGAAATACCCACCTCAAGTATGAACCACTAGACTTCTCATGGGACTCAATGAAATACCCATCTCAAGTTATCACTCGCTTCTTGTGGGACTCAATGTAATACCCACCTCAACCTAACTATCGCTTCCCGTGGGACTCAATGTAATACCCACCTCAAGCTAACTCTCACTTCCCGTGGGACTCAATGTAATACCCACCTCAAGCTAACTCTCGCTTCCCGTGGGACTCAATGTAATACCCACCTCAAGCTAACTCTCGCTTCCCGTGGGACTCAATGTAATACCCACCTCAAGCTAACAAAGGGGAACACAATCAAGCACGATCCTCAATTCTTATTAGTCTACGAACTCCTCGGTGTCTCACAAGTCTCACCAACTCCTTATCTTTAAACCACAATTCTATAATTATGTTTCGTTACCTTTTAATCGAATAGTCGAGTAAAAGTCGGGTGGAACCAACATTTCTTGATCTCAAAATATAGATTTCATCATTAGCTTCAAAATGATATGTGGAATGCTAAAAACGGATACCCAGATCATAAGTTATGAATTAAAAACCAAGGTTTGAAACCTACAGGTCTCGCTGAGCGAAAATCGCCCTGGAACATTCGCGGAGCGAGGTATGTTCGCTGAGCAAGCTACACCAGTTCAGGAAATTCCAGCCTTACGGGAAAACACTCTTTCCACACCCAAACACTCCCAAACATCAACCAATGCAACAAGACATAATCAAATGTATCCATTATCATCATATGAGTATTTTAGATAGGTTTTAATCGAGTTTTAACCATTAAACTTCCGATTTCTCTTAGATTTTCCAATCTAGCCCTAACCACAAAATCTCTAAAACTCAACCAAAATCAAAGATAAAAGTTTCTAACTAAGAACACACCTCGAGAGATCAAGATTGGCGGAAAGATTGAGTTGATTCGACAGACGGATGATCGGGAATGAGGAATTGGAGATTTAGGGCTTTTCTCTCTTCTTCTTATCTTCTCTTCTCCTTTTCTTCTCCTTTTGTTCTTTTCTTACCAACTTTCTCTTTCTCTCATAATCTTTCTATATATATAAAAATATAAAAACTTATATTTTTACCGATATGTCAAAATTAGAGAGTATCCGAAAATGTCTCTTAATCCGATATTTTATAAAACCTCTGAGTCAGCTAATATCAATTAATAAAATATAATCCCATGAATTACTCTATTTAGTTCCATCAAAATTTCTTAGAGTATTCCGAAATAATATTATTACCAATTAATATTGTCCAGAGCTTTAAATAAAATACGGGGTATAACACATTGTGAAGCTTGCAAGATTTCTACCAACGGTTGTGCAAATTTGAAGGCCGATATCAACAGTCTTATCAGAGAAGGCATTTTACATATCACTTCAACAGTTCCAGCTCCTACAACATCAACAAGCATTCCTCCTACAACACCAACAAACATCACTTCATTAGATATAACATATATCACTCCTACAACTTCAACAACAATCATTCCAACATATTCTTCTACAACATCAACAACCATCCCTTCTTCAACTTCAACAGACATCAGTTCAATAGCATCTTCTACAACAATAGCAACCATCAATGAAGACATTTCCACAGTTACCATTTATTATGATCCGGAAAAAGTTCATGTCTCGAATTCTTTCAACAACTCACAACAACATCATGAACTTCCTGCACCCGCATCACTTCCAATCAGACCTCCTGTCACAATTTATTATGACCCACAAACTGTCACCACTCCTTCTTCCGTAGAAATCAATCTGGTAACCATCACGATACCTGGACCGGTTGCATATGATAGCAGCAGTGTCGTGCCTTGGCACTATGTCTCAGATCTTTATTACAACGGAAAGAAAGTTACTCTTGATTCTTTAAATTCTACACCATAGATTGACAATGTCAGGGGAGGCAGAGGCTTCACTCGAAGCAGACGTCACTTCATGTCACAATTTCCCAGAGTTAATGCTGAAGGAGAAGCTGCTGCCAAAGCTAAAGGCAAGAGTGTGGTGCCTGAAGAACCAATTGCTAAAGAAACTTAGAAGAAATCCTTTAATCAGGATGTAGACGAGTTCATGAGGATTATCAAGAAGAGTGACTACAAGGTTGTGGACCAGATCCATCAGACACCCTCCAAAATCTCTATTTTATCACTGCTCATGTGTTCCGAGGCTCACCGAAATGCATTGCTCAAAGTCCTGCTCGTAGCTTACGTGCCTGAGGAGATTACAGTTAATCAGCTAGAGACGGTGGTTTCAAATGTCAATACTAGTCATGAACTAGGGTTTACCGATGCTGATCTGACTACGGAGGGCCGTAACCACAACAAGGCTTTACATATCACCTTAGAGTGTAAAGGTGCTGTACTTTCTCACGTTTTGGTTGACACTGGGTCACCTCTCAATGTCCTTCCGAAGAAAGCCTTAGTCAAGATGGAGTATGATGGTCTTGCACTTCGCCTGAGAAACCTAGTTATGAGAGCCTTTGATTGTTCTAAGAGATCGTTTCTTGGAGAAATTGAGCTGCCTGTGGTAATTGGCCCACATATTTTCAAAACTATATTTTATGTGATGGACATTCAGCCTGCCTACAACGGTTTGTTGGGTCGACCCTGGATTCATGCCGCCGGCGCCGTAACATCGAACCTTCACTAGAAGTTAAAGTATGAGTGGGAAGGCCAAGTTATCACCATTTGTGGGGAGGATGAGATATTTGTTAGTCATCTGGCTACCTATAAGTACATTGAAATGGATGGGGAGATCCATGAGACGATGAGTCAAAGTTTTGAAGCCCTCAATGTCAATGAAGCAACAACTGAAGTGTCTGGTACTTCAACTACTTCTTACAAACAAGCTCGGAAGGTTGTTGAAGACGGGAATGCCCAAGGCTGGGGCAAGCTGCTGCAAGTTCAGATCAAGGAAGACAAGTTCGGTTTGGGTTACAAACCATCCCGACAGGTCCAAGAGGAGGCTGTTGAAGCTCCCAAGTTTATCAGTGGGGGAATGCTGACCCCATATGCAATCAACAATGTGGAAGATGAGGTTGAAAGCGACTTCAACCTGGAAAGATGGATTCGTCCAAGAGTCTCGGGCCAAGAAGTCCTCAATTGGTCTTCCCAGTAAATTATAAGGGTTACTGCTGCAGAGTAATTATTGTTTCCTGTTTAAGCATGCATCAAGTCTTGCATCTTGCCCAATGTGTCAGGACTCATTTTGTAATAGGCCATATATGTATTTTGTGCAATTGAAATTAATGAACAATGGACATCTTTTGCAAACAATCTTTTTCACTCACTGTCTTTTCATTTTTGTTATTTTCGCACAAAACAATAAATGGCAATGTTTTTCTTAATAAACTTCATTCACTTTTTCTAAATAAGATAAAATCAATCACTATAATGAACAAATCTCAACCCTTGCAGAGATAATCCTCCAGAATGCACCGATAACGACACTGCTATGACCTCGTATGACTTCGACAATCCGATCAATCAAGAAGATGAAAGGGTTGATGAAGACTACGATTTTCCTAAAGAGTTAGCTAAGTTGTTAAGACAAGAGGAAAAGGTGATTTCCCCTCATTAGGAGGAGGTTGAAACTGTCAATCTTGGTACCGAGGAAGATGTGGAAGAGGTGAAGATCGGGGCCAGTCTGCAAGCTCCAGTAAAAGAACAACTCATCAGTATGCTTCGAGAGTATGTCGACGTGTTCGCTTGGTCCTATCAAGATATGCCGGGATTGGATATAGATATTATCATGCATAGGCTGCCATTGAAAGAAGATTGTCCACCAGTTAAATAGAAGTTGCGTCGTACTCGCCCAGACATGGCCATGAAAATCAAAGAAGAAGTATAAAAGCAGTGGGACGCCGCTTTTCTTGTTGTAACTAGTTACCCGTCGTGGGTTGCTAACATTGTACCCGTGCCAAAGAAGGACAGAAAGGTGCGTATATGTGTTGATTATCGGGATCTGAACAGAGCAAGCCCGAAGGATGACTTCCTATTACCTCACATAGATGTATTGGTGGATAACACAGCTCAGTTCTCGGTATTCTCCTTCATGGATGGATTTTCTGGATACAGTCAGATCAAGATGTCACCTGAAGACATGGAGAAGACAACCTTCATCACACCTTGTGGCACGTTCTGTTACAAAGTAATGTTGTTCGGTCTGAAGAACGTCGGTGCAACATATCAACGGGCTATGGTAACATTATTCCACGATATGATCCATAAAGAAATCGAGTGCTATGTGGATGATATGATTTCCAAGTCCCTTACAGAGGAAGAGCATTTGGTAAACCTATAGAAACTTTTCAGGCGTCTGAGAAAGTATCAGTTAAGGGTGAACCCCAACAAATGCACATTCGGAGTACGTTCCGGTAAGCTGCTGGGTTTTATTGTAAGTGAAAAGGGAATTGAGGTTGATCCCGACAAAGTCAAAGCTATTCAGGAAATACATGCACCTAAGACTAAGAAAGAAGTTCGAGGGTTCTTAGGTAGATTGAACTACATCTCAAGGTTCATATCTCATCTCACTGCAACCTGCGAACCCTTGTTCAAGCTGTTAAGAAAAGAACAAACACTCAGGTGGAACGATGATTGTCAGAGAGCTTTTGACAAGATCAAAGAATATCTGCAAGAACCTCCATTTCTCATGCCTCCAATTGAAGGAAGACCTCTAATCATGTACCTGATAGTATTAGAAGAGTCAATGGGGTGTGTGTTGGGCCAGCATGACGAGTCTGGTCGAAAATAGTATGCAATATACTACCTAAGCAAAAAGTTTACCGACTGTGAACAACGTTATTCACTGCTCGAGAAAACTTGTTGTGCTTTAGCGTGGGCTTCTCGCCGACTAAGACAGTATATGTTGACTCATACTACCTTATTGATCTCAAAGATGGATCCAGTCAAGTACATATTTGAGAAGCCAGCACTTACCGGAAGGGTTGCAAGATGGCAAATGATTCTAACAGAATATGACATTCAGTACACCTCTCAGAAAGCCATCAAAGGCAGTGTATTGTCTGACTATCTGGATGAGCAACCCATTGATGATTACCAGCCTATGAGATTTGACTTCCCTGATGAAGACATCATGTTCTTAAAAGCAAAATATTGTGAAGAGCCAGTTCACACTGAAGGGCCTGACCCAGAAGAAACATGGACTATGGTGTTTGACGGGGCAGTTAATTGTAACGGTTGTGGGGTTGGTGCAGTACTTATTACACCCAAAGGAGTTCATATGACTTTCTCAGCAAGGCTCACCTTTTCCTGCACTAACAACGAAGCAGAGTACGAAGCTTGTATCATGGGTCTTGAGGAAGCCATTGATCTCAGGATCGAGACCTTGAATGTATTCGGAGATTTAGCTTTGGTAATCAACCAGACCAACGGCAAATGGTACACTCATTAGGAGCATCTAGTTCCCTACCGTGATTATACGAGGATATTGTTGACCTTCTTCACAACAGTTAAGCTTGAATACATCCCTCTAGATGAGAATCAGTTTGCAGACGCTTTGGCTACCATTTCATCCATGATCAAAGTACAGGCTGCCAATTATGTACCTCGAATTTTGGTATCCAGATTGGACCGACCGACATATGTATTCTCTGTGGACACTGTCACTGATAACAAGCCTTGGTACCATGACATCAAATGCTTCTTGGAAACTCATACATACCCACCTGGGGCATCATCAAATGATAAGAAGACATAAAGAAGGCTATCTAGTAGCTTCTACCTCAATACTGATGGTTCTTTGTACAAGAGAAACTTCGACATGGTCTTGCTCAGATGTGTTAACAAGAAGGAAGCATACCTACTGATGCACAAAGTACATGAAGGTTCCTTCGGTACCCATGCCGGAGGACATGCAATGGCAAAGAAGTTATTAAGATCAGGTTACTACTGGATCACAATGGATGTAGACTGTTGTGCCTATGCCAGGAAATGCCACAATTGCCAGATCTACGCAGACAAAGTGCATGTGCCTCTGAATCCTTTGAATGTAATGTCTTAACTTTGGCCCTTTGCCATGTGGGGCATTGATATGATATGAAAGATTGAACCGACTACTTCAAATGGATACAGATTCATCCTGGTAGCCATTGATTACTTCACCAAATGGGTTGAAGCAACTTCGTATGCAAATTTCACCAGGCAAGTGGTAGCTCGATTTCTGAAAAGGGATATCATCTGTCGATATGGAGTTCCCGAGCGAATCATTACCGATAATGGTTCCAATTTGAATAACAAGATGATGGCTGAACTTTGCCGGGACTTCAAGATTCAACATCACAAATCTTCTCCTTACAGGCCAAAGATGAATGGCGCTGTTGAGCCAGGTAACAAAAATATCAAGAAGATTGTGAAAAAGATGGTAGTCACCTACAAAGACTGGCATGAAATGCTACCATTTGCCTTGCATGAGTACCGAAACTCTATCAGAACATCTACTGGGGAAACACCTTATCAACTTGTGTATGGTATGGAAGTTGTCCTACCTGTTGAAGTTGAACTACCCTCCTTACATGTACTGATGGATATGAAACTGGATGAAGAAAAATGGATCCGATCTCGATATAATCAACTGAGTCCGATTGAAGAAAAGAGATTAGCATCCATCTGTCATGGGAAGTTGTATCAGAAGCGAATGAAGAAAGCCTTCGATCAGAAAGTCAGACCTCAGGAATACCAAGTGGGAGAGCTTGTGCTGAAAAGACTTCTTCCTCCTCATACAGACCACAGGGGAAAATGGAGGCCAAACTACGAAGGCCCATTCATAGTAAAGAAATTTTTCTCTGGTGGGGCACTGATGCTCACTACTATGGATGGCGAAGATTTCTTATCTCATGTGAATTAAGATGCAGTTAAAAAATACTTCGCATAAAAGACCCACTGGACATAAACACAGAATGTAAGTCCAGGAAAAAATAGGGCATCCCGGCGAGTCAAAAACAGAATAAAAGACTCGTGCAAAAATAAGGGAAAAATAAAAAATGTGTACACCCGCTGAGTTGAAAAGCCACATCAGACATCTCCGGCAAAAATGGGTATCTCAGTGGATTGAAAACCCGAAAGGGCGATCCACGCAAAATCAGGGAATAAGCGAACAACTACATTCTGAATTCGTCTGTATCACTCGCGACATGGCAAACTTCGAAAGGATAAAGCGTCGGTCAGAATCAACCTTCTTCAGAAAGCGAGATTAGAATAACGTCAAAGTCACACGGGTCATAGCAAAGGAAGCTCACTGGAGCATCAACTTCAAACATTGCCAACACTTTTGTTTTCTCAATTTACATCAATCTCCTCATTTCAGGGATTTGCTTCTTCATTTGTACTCTCCTATTCAGGGCACACAAATCAATAAATCAGAATTCTCAGTCACACTTTGTTTTGTACATTTTATTTCGTTTGCAAAATGTCCAAAGTTCATAATAAGACACTTGCATGAAAACATATAAGCCATTTTCAATATAATGCTTGCAGGAAATATGTTGCTCCCAGATAAATATAACTCCTATGACAGAATCCGGTTGAGGATACCTTGGGATACTTGTGCGTTTCCTTTATTTAACAGGTTATAGGTACTCAAGTCAGACAATCTCACAACATGGGGCATATCAAGCATTATATCCCCAGCCAAGTCAGCAATTACCTCATTAGCAAGATTACTTGACAGAAGTATTCCCCTGTGAAGTTTTTATCCCCTCAGAGGATCCTTTAAGAAACTCATTAAATCCCTAGCGTGTCGCTTAGACGAAGGAGTTATAGCAGATTACTTCCCCAGAAGTTCTCTTCTCCCCAAGCAGAATCTCCCGAGCAATGCTTAAACTGATGTTCCCCCATCAGAGTTGACATGATTTTCTTATCCTCAGTAAAGTTGGCAGAATCGCTTTCCCGCAGAGTTGCCAGTTTCTCCCCAGTAGAGCGATGTCTGAAATACTCTTCCCCAGCGGAGTTCCCGAAGCCTCCTCATCCCCAGTATTAATCTCTTCAACGGAAGCTTCCCCGGCCGGGATCCCCACAGATTTCTTCCCCAGAGCGCCACAGAGTTCCCTAGGAAGATTTTTCAGTGATCCTCTCTCCCCACGGATCGACCAATGATCTCTTTCCCCAACGGAGTTCTCCCTCCAGACAAATCGCCCAAAGATCTTTCTCCCCGCAGGATCCGGATTTCGGATCAGTTCTCTCATTTTGCATAATCATAGCATTCACATCATTTCCCCCCTAAATATGCGTAGCATTCCGTCTAACACGGAGCATTACGGCAAAAATCAAACATTTGCATGATCATAAGCCAGGTTTGAGCCAATTACCTACGAACAAAAGAATCACTTCACCAGCAATATACGAAACTTATCCCCCGCAGGAAAAGCCAAAATACCTTTTGCACTCTCGATACAGACACTTGTTCATAACTTATACATATTCCTTTTGACATTCTCCCGTATCATACTTCCCCAGCAAGTCAAAACACTCGTCTGTGTCCCTTGCTCAATCTTTTTGACACTCGTCCGTGTCTTGCACATATTTCCCCAGCAGATCGAACACTTGTACATACTTATACACAATTCTCTAATACTCGTCCGTATCTTGTATATATCTCCTCCCCAGCAGATCAAACACTCGTCTGTGTTCTTTGCTTAACCGATTGATACTCGTCCATATCATCATCCTTAAACACGTATTAGCGTTTGTTTCTATCGATACTCGTCTGTATCGTGGTCCTAAGGATGCTCGTCCGCATCTTTAGTCTATATACACCGTCAAACACTTATACCATTTATTTGAAAGCGTGATCACTCGTCCGTGTTTACCATTCCCCAGAAGTCACCAACAAAACAATCTCTTTCCTATCCGACATTCGTCCTATGTCATGATATTTTTGGCAGCCGTCCCTTTCCAGGTTATCGTCCTTCACCTTTTGATGACCGTTCCTCATCATTTTATCCGATGGCCGTCCCCATCGTTGATCTCTTATCCGACATTTGTCCTATGTCGCGAAACTTTCAGCAGCCGTACCCTGCTAGGTGATCGTCCTTCACCTTTGGATGACCGACCCTCATCCTTTCCCCAATGGGATCCCCATTGTTGGAACTGTCTATCCGGCATTTGTCTTATGTCGTGATATCTTTTCGGCAGCCGTCCCCTGCCAGGTGATCGTCCTTCACCTTGTGATGACCGTCCCTCATCATTTATCTGATGGCCGTCCCCATCCTCGATCCTTTATCCGGCTTTCGTCCTATGTTGAGATAATCCCCAAGAGTAGACGTACCCTGCTAAGTGATCGTCCTTCACCTCTTGATGATCGTCCTTCATATGCTTATCTGATGGCCGTCCCCATCGCTGACCTTTTCTATTCGACATTCGTCCTATGTCGTGATATTTTCAGCAGCCGTCCCCTGCTAGGTGATCATCCTTCACCTTTTGATGACCGTCCCTCATCATTATTTCAATTATTCCTTTACCTGATGGACGTCCCCGTCGTGGTTTATTTACCCATTAACATGATGGTCGTCCCCGTCAGTGCTTTCCTCATTTCTTTAAGTCCCAAGAGAGTTTTATTTCTTAACCCGATGGTCGTCCCCGTCGTGGTCTCTTTATTTCCCAGCTTGATGGTTATCCCTGTCATTGCTTTACTTATCGTTTTTCATCCCCAACAGTCGTCCTCTGCTCGATGGTCGTCCTCCATCGCTTTCATTTGATAATCATACTATACTACCTGTTACAATTTATATCCCTTTTCTTCTTCTCCCCAGCGAGTGCAAATTTTGGACTGTCTTTGGTATTCAACCACAAGTTATCTTGTTTGTCTGCTAAGCCAGGCGCTTACACCCTGCACAGCTAACTCGTGCTTGAATAGGGGCAGCTGTAAACACCCCAAATTTGCCCTCACTTTTTCTCACACCATGGTGTCGCTCCCTGGATTTCCATCCTGGTACAAACGCGAAAGTGGCGCGGAAAGAGGTAGAGTCGCCAGCCAGGCATTTTTATCCCGAAGAAACGGGAATGGTATTGCTGCACAAACCAAAAGAAAAGAAAAGGAAGGACACGGGTCCTGCGAACCAAAGAAACTGGGTTCGGGAGTCGGTTACGATCTGGGAAGGTATTAGCACCCCATATCGTCCACCGTACCCGACGGGATCCACGCTTGCAAAGAAAATGTTTCAAAGGGTAAAGGAAAGAAAGCCGCTGCAAAAAGAAAGGCTGGAATGAGAAAAGAACTGAAAAGGAAACGAAGAGGAAAAAATGTAGGGAAAATAAAGATTATGCTCGAACGGGCCATACCTCGCTGCCTACGTACCTCATCTGGACGTGAGGATCAGAGACGCCGTAATTCCTCTAACTAGGGGTGGAAAGGATTGCTTGTGAATTAAGGCTTGAATTGCCTATGTCAATGCTCAGGTGTTGCAGGCTTAGACGATGAGTGCGTAACCATCTTGCAAAATGACAATTAGGAGCCAATTCACGTACGGAGCGAAGGAGATGAGAAACGAATTCCCAAAGGAAAGACGCTTATTGTTTGTTTGTGTTTTTTTATGAGCTTTTATTTGGTGTGGCACAAGAGAATGAACTCAAGCTCTTTTCCATGGAATGTGTACTTGTTACTACATTCCAAGATGGAATAATAGAACAATCACACCAAGTAAGGAGAACTTATCCAAGACTTGTTTCCAAAGGCAAGGGCCTAAATTCATTGACTTGTTGAATTGATTAGGTGTTTTAGTGATTAAAATGAAGAAGTATTTTTTTTATGATTTTTCTTGATGAAGATGACCTCATAATCCGACTTGTGCATCATGCTAGACAAATACACTATTCCAAGATGGAATGAATACATATGCCCCATGGAATAAGACTATTACACAAGAGGTCACTTCTTTCTTTATTAATGTTTTTTAGGTTTTTGCTTTTGAGATGAGAAGAGAAAGAACCAAAGGAGCAAAAAGGCAAAAGTCTAAAATGGGGAAAGACTAAACCTAAAGTTGTCATGCAAAAGTGGTCCTAAGGTTAGTGAGGTTTCAACTATCCTAAGAGAAAAGGAGAACCAAAGAGGAGCAAGACGAATAGGAGGAAAGAGCTAGCAAGCGACTTACTCCTCTAAAGGAGATAAGTTGCTCCTAAAGGGGGAAGAAAAGAGTTGCCTCACATGATGGCATAAGGCACATCAAACCACAAAGAGAAAGAAACTTAAAAAGGAAAGGTGAAGAGATGAAATATGGATAAACATCCACACTTCTCTTACCATGAGCCCCTGCAAGTGTTAACAAAAATCCAGCATATGTTCATCAACAAAAACTCATAGAAATGGCATGCTCAAAGCTCACATCAACAAAGATCATACAACATGACAAAATTGTGCATACAAGTATTTACATGTCGAGAACATGAAGGCATGCATCAACCAGCAAGCAAATCACCCTAAACATTCATATTCAATGATCAAACAATGATCCATGACAATTAAAACATGTAAGGGGATCAAACAAGCTCAAAATAGCTCAAAAAAATCATTCTGCTTCAGTGTTAACCGGTTAACCAAAGTGTTAATCGGTTAACCATGCCAAATCTGCAGAAAATAGCACAGAAAACAGATGCGTTAACCGGTTAACCAAAGCGTTAACCGATTAACGCTGTCAAAACAGCAGCAAATCTTGCAGAAAATCAACTCAAAACCTGCTTATCCAAATAATTCCACCACAGACCAGCAATCAATTATGCATGAAATAAATGAATTAATTCACATTAATTAACATCATTAAGCTCATGAACATTAGCACACGGATCCGGTTACAAATCAACCATCAATTCAAGCAACACAAACAAATACACAAGCACGTGGTGGATCTAAAGCACAAGCATGTAAATAAGCTAAAACAAAGCTAGATCTGAATTAAACCAACCTACAAAGCCGAGGTACACTTTGGTAATTGTTGTTTGAGCTTAAAATGAGAGATCTCGCGGAAAACTTTGAAGATCCGGTGCTAAGCTTCACACTCCATGCAAAATAAATGCAAGCAAAGGGTCTTGATGCAAAATTCTGGATCCAAGAGCACTTCTAATTCCCAAACCAGATCTGAATTACCAATTAAACCAGCAAAAAGATGCAAATGAGTTATGGATGGAGGTCTAGTTCCAAGATCTACACACCTTAAGGCAAGGTTATGTGATCCTCAAAGAGGAACTCTTAGTGAATTTGGAAAATGTGGGAGAGAAACTTAGAGAATAGTGAGAGAGAAGAGTGAAATTCAGAATGAAGAATGAAAAATGAGAGAGCCCCCCTTGGTTTTGAGGGAAATGAACTAAATATGGTTTAGGTTTGGGGCCCAAAATTTAGGCTTGGGATCCAAAAAATATGGTTTGGTAAAGTGATTAGGATTTAGCAATGGAATTAGGCTTGGATTAATGATCTACATCCTTCTCCACAATTCAAATAAATAAAAAATCAGAAAAGTGGAAATTTGGAGCCAAAGCACATGCTGAAATTGCTGCTGGAATTCAAATTTTGCAGCCGTTAACCGGTTAACCAAAGTGTTAACCGGTTAACGCCAGTGAATTTTGAATTTTCCCTCCTTTTGGTGGGAAACCTCAGGAATAACCCGGCGCCAACCGTTCTGACCTGATTTTGATCCTCAATCCCTTTTAAGGCTTTGACCATGATATCAAACTTGTAACATGCCTTATGAGCTTTGAATTTCCCTGATGATTGATCATATGCCTTATGTTGGAACATGCGAGTACTATGCTTCATTTTTCTATGCAATATGCTAAAGATATGACATGCTGATGAGGATTATGATATGATGATGTTGATAAAAAGGAGAGGGCAAATTTGGGGTGTTACAGTTGCCCCTATTCAAGCAACTGTTAATCTGAAAAGGACGGTAGCACGGCTATCGACCGTTCAAGATAAAGTGTGATTGAATACCAAGAAGACCTGAAATTTGCACTCTACTAGAGAATGCAGAAATGGGAAATAAACCCAACCAAATGATGCTTTGGCGACTGAAGCGGGGACAAAGCAGACGAGCTCCTTCAACCTGAATTGTTACTTCAGATAGAAAAACTTAGACAGACGAGTCTCCTTCGAGCAATCCTGTTATGCCAGGAACTGGACATACGAGCCCTCTTCAAACAAACCTGTTACGCCAGAAAATGGACATACGAGTCTTCTTCATACATTTTACCAAAACATATGACTTGAGACAGACGAATCTCCATTAGATAAACCTATTACGCCAGGACCGGTGATGCACTTAAGTCTATGGGATATACATGCATAATCAGGATAGACGAACACTCCTCATATATTATTCGTGGATATATGGTCTAAGACAGACGAGTCTTCTTTGAGCAAACCTGTTACGCTTGGTGCAACATTAGGATTTGACGAACCCTCTTCACAAATCTTGCGTAGATAAGTGGTCTCTGAGACTGACGAACCTCCTTCGAATAAAACTGTTACGCTAAGACCGGTAACCGTTTTGACGTTTAATCCCACCGTCAGGACCTCAAACCTCTTCAACACAGACGAATATCAGATGATCATCAAAAGAACACAGACGAGTGCCATAAGTCAATGATACAAACGAATATCAGACGATGATCTAAGAAACACAAACGAGCGCTTCAGGTGATGATATAGACGAATACCAGCCACTGATACAGACGAATACCAGAAATCCAACACAGACAAACGTTTGGACGATACAGACGAGCATCTAACAATGCAAACAAACTTCAAACAGATACCAAACACCGACGAGTGTTGGGGAATGCATACGAGTATCACATAAATTCAAACACAGACGAGCGTTGGGACGTGCATACGAGAAAAAAACAGATGTCAAACATAGACGAGTGTTGGGGAAAACATACGAGCAACGAATGCCTAGTAAGAAACACAACTCTGTCGGGGACAATCGAACGAAGAATATTTCACAAAAGAGCGAGTGCTGGGAATGCAGACGAACATCAAATATATTGCAAACACATACGAGTGCTGAGGAGTGCAGACGAGCAATAAAGTGTGAACACAAACGAGTGCTAGGAATACAGACAAGCATCAAACAAATATCAAACACAGACGAGTGCTAGAGAATGCATACGAGCAACAAACTTCTACCACACACAGGCGACTGCTGGGGAAAGCATACGAGCATCAAATGAGTACCAAACACTGACGAATGTTAAGGGGATGCAGACGAGCATCAACAAACATCAAACATAGACGAGTGCTAGGACATGCATACGAGCATCCTGCGAAATGCCCTGATTGGAAACAGAAAATCACGACTCTGCATGGGAGAACCAGGTCAAGAGGCTCTGACACCCACCTCTAGTTGGGGAGATGAATAATTGCTTGTATCATCACCATAGCCAAAAATAAATTGGCGACTTCTCTAGGGAATACTTCAACAATAGGAGCAAGTCCCAAACATGAACTCTACGTGGATAACCATCTTCAGGCTCGGCTGAGGAAGAGGCTTGGTCAAGACTCCGGCTGGGGAGAGAATTCTGAAAATTTCAAATCTGTGGGGAAATCAGGCGCACATCTACTCGCTGGGAAGGACTTCATTTGTGGAAAAAAAGATCCGCTTGGGGATGAAAGCTCTTCAATTAGCCTTGGAATTCTGCTGGGGAAACATCCAAGATATCCTGGCAATACTTGATTTAGGAATGAAATGTGAACTAATATCTGCATTACTTTGTCCCATTGGCCAAAAATAAATTGATGGACTTGCTGGTGACTCACTGAGGGGTATTTCAATGATGGTTGCAACTTCCAAACATGAAATCCTGCGAGGAAAAGACGAACTTCCGACCTGTCCGGGGAATACATGGTCAAACGACCTTTGCTAATGAAAGAGTTCTGGAAGCTACAACTCTGTAGAGAATTAGGAATTCAGCTGCCTGCTGGGAATAGCCCATTCTGACATAAAGATTCCGCTCAGAAGTGAGAATTTTTCAACTGGATTTTTGAAGTTCTGCTGGAGATACCACCCTACTCTGACTCAGCTGGGGATCATGTCTTTCTGCTCTACCGGAGATAAACAAGTCTTTCTGTGAAGAACAAACTCCACTTGGGGAGGACACCGTCTTTGATTAGATTTGAAATTCTGCTAGGGATTTCAATTTCCATAGCTCAACTAGGGAGCATTATCTGCTTGGGGAAGTGCAACATCGCCCTGCAAAACCTGCAACAATAGTATACACACAGGTGCCCCGGGGATTTGCATGGTATGATCTGTTCATCCATTGTCACCCGACACCCAAAGATAATCTTAACTATTTCCCTACAATGTCAATTTTTTTAGAAAAATCAACATGTTTCATACGCAATGCCCTTTTTTGCCAAAAATTCAGGACATTTTTTGCAAACAATGTAAACTTAACACCACGACTTTTGACTGAATATTCATTCATTGAATGGTTCCTGAATAAGCAAAGTTTTACATCAAGAAGTAACTACCTAGAAAGAGGTAGCTACCGTAAAATTGAGAAAAGAAACTATCCTAATGGCAATGTGCACGACATTCCAATGAGTTTCCTTCCTGCTATGACCATCATCATGTCTTCAAGACTTTCTGTTCTAGCCTTTGCTTTATGAAGAAGATGAGGGGACTGATTCCTATCCTTCTGATATTGTCAGACTGCATGAATAGGTGATTTGGTTCAGATTACCCGGATCGCAGTTGTTCGCTTATTCCATTGTTTTGCGTGGATCGCCCTTTCGGGTTTTCAATCCACCGGGATACCCTTTTTTGCCTGAGCCGTCCGATGCGGCTTTTCGACTCAGCGGGTGTACACATTTTTTTTATTTCCCTAATTTTTGCCCGAGCTTTTTATTTTGTTTTTAGCTCGCCGGGATGCCCTTTTCTTGCCTGGACTTTAATTCTGTTTTTGTGTCCAGCGGATCTTTTTATGCGAAGTATTTTTTAACTGCGTCCGAGTTAACAAGAGACTAGAAATCTTCTCCATCCATAGTAGTGAGCATCAGCGTCCCACCTGAGAAAACTTTCTTTACTATGAATGGGCCTTTGTAGTTTGGGGTCCACTTGCCCTTGTGATCTGAACCTGGAGGAATGATCCTCTTGAGTACAAGCTCGCCTACTTAATACTCCTGAGTACGTACTCATTGGTCGAATGCTCGCTTCATCCTCCTCTGATAAAGCTGACTATGACAGATAGCCGCTAATCTCTTTTCCTCAATTAGACACAACTGATTATATCGGGCACGTACCCACTCAGCCTCATCAAGCTTCACGTCTATCATCACACGTAAAGAAGGAATTTCTACCTCAACAGGCAAGACTGCCTCCATGCCATATACCAGGGAGAAGGGAGTTGCCCCGGTTGACGTCCTGACTGACGTTCGGTACCCATGCAGTGCAAATGGTAACATCTCATGCCAATCATTCTAAGTGACCACCATCGTTTGCACAATCTTCTTAATATTCTTGTTAGCTGCCTCTACCGCGCCATTCATCTTTGGCCGGTAAGGAAAAGAATTAAGATGTTGAATCTTGAAGTCTCGGCACAACTCTGTCATCATCTTGTTGTTTAAATTGGAACCATTGTCAGTGATGATTCGCTCGGGCACTTCGTATCTGCAAATGATGTCTCTTTTCAGAAATCAGGCTACCACTTGACGAGTGACATTGGCATAATATGCTGCTTCAACCCATTTGGTGAAGTAATCAATCGCATCCAATATGAAACGATGATCGTTTGAAGTAGTGGGCTCTATCTTCCCGATCATGTCAATGCCCCACATAGAAAAGGGCCAAGGAGATGACATGACATTGAGCGGGCTAGGAGGAACATGCACTTTGTCTGCATAAATCTGGAACTTGTGGCACTTACGGGCGTACAAACAACAATCTGCATCCATTGTTATCCAATAATACCTTGATCTCAATAACTTTTTAGCCATTTCATGTCCTCCTGCATGAGTACCGAAAGATCCTCCGTGGACTTCCTGCATTAACATGTCTGCTTCGTATCTATCCACGCATCTGAGCAAGACCATGTCAAAGTTCCTCTTATACAAAACCCCGTCTGCATTCAAGAAGAAGCTGGCAGCAAGTCGTCTCAAGGCTTTCTTGTCATTGGATGATGCCCCAGCTGGGTATTCTTGTTTTTCCAGGAAAAGCTTAATATCAAAGTACCAAGGTTTCTCATTAGACACTGCGTCTACAGAGAAAGCATAAGCTGGTGCGTCAAGCCTGTAAATGTCAATCCTGGGCACATAGTTCCAACATAACACTTTGATGGACGAAGAAAGAGTAGCCAATGCATCGGCAAATTGATTCGCATCTCGTGGTATGTACTGAAGCTTAACCGTTGTGAAGAATGTCAACAGTCTTCTGGCATTATCCCTATAAGGAATTAAATGTTCTTGATGTGTATACCACTTGCCGGTAATCTTGTTGATAACGAGGGTTGAATCTCCGAATACATCGAGAGTCTTAATCCGAAGATTAATAGCCTCCTCTATTCCCATTATGCACGCCTCGTATTCCGCTTCATTGTTGGTGCAACCAAAATTAATTCTAGCAGCGAAGGGAAAGTGAACACCTTCGGGAGTGATAAGAACGACACCATCTCCACGTCCGTTGATATTGACTTCCTCATCAAATATCAACTTCCATTTGGATTCAAGGTCAGACCCCTCCTCCAGAAGTGGTTCCTTGCAATCTCTTGCCTTGTGGTACACGATGTCCTCATCAGGGAAATCAAACTTCATTGGCTGATAGTCGTCTTCAAGTGGCTGTTGTGCAAGATAATATGGTAATACACTTCCCTTGATGGCTTTCTGGGAAGTATATTGTATGTCATACTCTATTAAGATCATTTGCCACCTTGCAACCCTTCCGGTTAATGTTGGTTTCTCGAAAATATTCTTGACAGGGTCCATTTTTGAGATTAGCAGTGTAGTAGGGATCAACATGTATTGTCTCAGTTGGCGAGCAGCCCATACCAAAGCGCATCAAGTTTTCTCGAGCAGTGAGTAACGGGATTCACAGTCGGTAAACTTTTTGCTAATGTAGTAAATAGCATGCTCTTTTCGACCAGACTCGTCATGTTGGCCTAGAACACACCCCATCGACCCTTCTAACACAGTCAAGTACATGATAAGTGGCCATCCTGGAACTGGAGGCATTAGGATCGGAGGCTCTTGCAAAAACTCTTTTATCTTTTCAAAGGCTCTTTGACAGTCCTCATTCCACCTGACCGTTTGCTCTTTTCTTAACAATTTGAATATTGGCTCGCATGTGGCAGTTAGATGAGATATAAACCGAGAAATGTAGTTCAATCTCCCTAAAAACCCACGTACTTCTTTTTCTGTTTTTGGTGCAGGCATGTATCGTATTGCTTTTACTTTTGCAGGATCTACCTCGATTCCCCTTCGGCTAACAATGAAACCCAGCAACTTACCGGACTGCACTCCGAAAGTGCACTTGTTTGGATTCAACCTCAGTTTGTACTTTATCAACCTATCAAACAACTTTTTGAGATTGACCAGATGCTCTTCTTTGTCCCGGGACTTGGCAATCATATCGTCCACATAACATTCAATTTCTTTGTGTATCATGTCGTGGAATAAAGTTACCATAGCCCATTGATACGTTGCCCCGGCATTCTTCAATCCGAAGGGCATAACCTTATAACAGAATGTACCCCACAGGGTAAAGAACGTCGTTTTCTCCATGTGCTTCGGTGCCATCTTGATCTGATTATACCCGGAGAAGCCATCCATGAAAGAAAATACCGAGAAATGAGCGGTGTTATCTGCCAGCACATCAATGTGAGGTAATGGAATGTCATCCTTTGGACTTGCTCTGTTTAGTTCCCGATAATCAACACACATCCGGACCTTGCCATCCTTCTTCGGCACAGGCATAATGTTAGCTACCCAAGGCGGGTAACTAGTTACAGCAAGTAACCTGGCATCCCACTGCTTTTGAACTTCCTCCTTGATCTTCATAGCCATATCAGGGCTAGTTCTTCTCAACTTTTGCTTTACCGAAGGACAATCTTCCTTTAGTGGTAGCTTGTGCACAACGATGTCAGTATCCAACCCTGGCATATCTTGATACGACCAGGCGAAGATATCCACATATTCACGTAGCTTACCGATCAACTCCCTCTTTACCTCGGCCTGCAGACTGGCCCCAATCTTTACCTCTATCTTCACCTTTTCAGACCTGATTTTGATGATCTCTATTTCTTCCTGATGAGGTTGAATGACCCTTTCCTCTTGTTTCAACAACCTGACCAATTCTTCTGGGAGTTCACAGTCTTCCTCAACCCCTTCATTAGCTTGGTAGATAGGATTGTTGAAGTCATGCGTAGTCATAGCATGAATGTTATCACAGGAATCTGAATGATCAATACTGCACAAATGATGTGCTTATTTCAGAATCTATTCTTTCAAAGGAGACGCAAACTCACAAAAACACTAGAAAGAAAAACATTTCCATTTTATTTGTTTTTGTCAAAACTTTAAAAAGAGAAAGAAAGAGAACGCAATTTGCTTGAAAAATGCCCTTTATTTCATGGAAAAAGTAAATGTATTAAAACATGGTGGCCCTACATATTGATCCATGCACCTTGGGCAAAGTGCAGGATTTGACATGCAATAGGATAAAATTGGAAACAAAGAAAATTACTTTGACTTCCAAATAACTTGAACAAAATCTTCAGCAAACCAGTTCCGGAGCTCCTCCCCAGGTACGCATGGGTGAATCCAGTTATCCAAGTCGCAGTCACTATCCCCATCTGCATCTGTTGCACAAACGATGTTGTAGTCGAGCGTTCCAGCGCTTATGAATGCTATGGGCTTACTGCTCTGAGACCAGGTGGACTGACTAGGTTGATATCCGAGACCAAACTTGTCATCTTTCTTTTCCACTTCTAACAGCTTGCCCCAGCCTTGGGCCTTTCCGGATTGGACTACTTCCTTAGCTTGCTTGTAGGAATAGATAGGAGTCCCTTCCTTCTCATTGCTCTGAACTGCTGGAGACAAATTACTGACATTGACCGTCTCAAAAGCTTGGCAAAGTATCTCATGGATCTCCCCGTCCATTTCCACATACTTGAAGGTTGACAGATGGCTTATGAAAATATCTTCTTCTCCGCACACAGTAACAACTTGGCCGTCTACCACATACTTCAACTTCTGATGCAACGTGGATGTCACTGCACCAGCATCATGAGTTCAAGGACGTCCCAGCAGACAACTATAAGCAGGTTGAATATCCATAACATAGAATGTACTCTTGAATACCTGAGACCCAATCTTCACTAGTAACTCTACCTCCCCAAATACGGACCTTCGTGACCCGTCGAAGGCTTTCACAATCAAATCACTAGGTCGCAAGACGATGCCATCAACGTTCAGCTTCATTAAAGCCTTCTTAGGAAGCACATTGAGAGAAGAGCATGTATCTACTAGGACATGTGATAGAACAACACCCTTACACTCCATGGTGATATGCAAGGCTTTGTTGTGATTGTGTCCCTCCAAAGTGAGATCTCTATCTGTGAAACCCAACCCATGGTTGGCGTTTATGCTGCCTACCACAGCCTCCAACTGGTTGACAGTTATCTCTTGTGGTACATACACCATTTGCAAAAATTTCAGCAAAGCCTCTCGGTGAGCTTGAGAACACATCAGCAGCGAAAAAATGGATATCTTGGACGAGGTTTGATTCAGCTGTTCAACCACCTTATAGTCACTTTTCTTAATTATTCTCATGAACTCTTCAACTTCACTTTCAAAAGTGCCCTGACCGGCAGCAGGAGTTGTCACCTCTTCAGTTGCTATCTATTTACCCTTAGCCTTTGCAGCAGCTTCAGCTCCGGGATCACCTCTAAGAACTCTAGGAGAAAAGAGACACCCACTCCGAGTAAATCCGCCAACTCCTCCGACATTCACAATAGTCGGGTCAATTGTCACTGTTTGACTTTCCACTTTCTGACCTTCTACATACACATCCGAGCCATATTGCCAAGGGATGGCCTTGTCATCAGCATAAGGAACTGGTCCCAGAACAGTGATAGTTACTGGACTCACTTCGGGAACATAGATGGTCACCGGCTCTCTTCGGATGGGAGCTTCAGCAGGACCAAAGTAAATTGTTATGGTAGACACACAATCACTTCTATTGTCAACCTTGTTGAATTGTAAAGACCCCTTATTGATCAAGCACCGCAACCCAGCTTTTAAATCCCCACAACCATTAACGGAATTCATGCAACCCTCACAGTCAACATTGTAACCTGGGAACACCTGCCCTTTCAACAATCTGTCTTTCACGACTAACAAGGAAGTCTTCACTTCACCCACGTTCAAAATCAAGTTCAACCTCTCGCCATTATCGACAACGTTTATCCTGGCCCCTCCATGATTTGGAATGGGGTTTGATGTAACATTTGGAGGTGGTGCAAAGTTGATTGCCTTCGAATCAATCAGGTCTTGGACCTTATGCTGCAATGCCCTGCACTTCTCCGTTGAGTGCCCGGGAGCTCTTGAATGAAATGCGCATCTTGCATTAGCATCATACCCCACTGGAAGTTCTCCAGGTGGAGGTGGTGCTAACGTCCTCAACTGCACCGAGTTCAAGTCTAACAATCTCTGGAGTAGAGCTGTGTACGTCATCGGGATAACCTCAACCACCCTGTTAGCTGGACGAGCTTGCCTCTCTGATATGGTCTTTGCTGATAGTTATTCTGTCGTGGATGTTGCTGTTGTTGTTTTTGTTGCACAGGACCTATGGGGATGGTGATAGGTGCCACATGCTCGTAAGATCCTCTGTATCTGCGGCCCCGACCTCGACCGTACATAGCATTATCTTCTCCCTCCCTTCTTCTTGGAGGTCCATTAAAAGCTTTTCGAACACCACTTGAGCTACTCGCCTTACTGTCCTGAATCTTCCCCATTTTTAGCAGAGTTTCAACCCTTTCTCCAGCTATCACGATGCCGTTGAACTTCATCGCTGAACAAGACGCTAGTCTCTCAATAAACACCCCCTGCAGCATTCCATAAACATGTATGCCATTTGATTCTCTAACAAGGGAGGTTGCACTCGAGCAGCAAGCTGACGCCACCTCTGGGAGTATTCTTTGAACCATTCTTTAGCACTCTGAGACATTGTCTGCAACTGGGTACGATTCGGAGCCATATCCAAATTATACTGATACTGCTTTACAAACTCCTCGGCTAAATCCTTCCAGCTTCGAATATTGACCCGGCTCAGCTTCATGTACCACTCCAAGGAAGCTCCTACAAGACTATCCTGGAAGTAATACATCCACAGCTTCTCATCATTTGTATGCGCAACAATCCTTCCCACAAATGACTGAAGGTGAGTTTTCGGGCACGCTGTGCCGTTGTATTTATCAAAAGTAGGGACTTTGAACTTGTAGGGAATTCTCACCCCTGGCACCAAACCTAGATCAGTGATGTCAAACCCCAGAGAACTCTGAGACTGAATGGCACGAATCTGCTCAGTCATTTCTTCAAATCTTCTATTCATGTCAACCCCTTGGCCTTCCGCCTCATCCAGCAAAGTAAACTACTCGTCCTGCCCATCCATCTGTAGATTATTCACTCCATCATTGATAATAGTGACCCCTGGTTGCACCACAGGGATTTCAACATGACGGGCGCCAGCCCCATTGCGGTTACCTCCATCTATTGTCCCATTGTTCCTGGCTTGATTGTTCTCTACCATTTCACGCAAATGTTCTTGAGTTTGACCTATCCCAACCATGAGGGTCATGAAGTTGTCCATTCTCGTTCTTAAGTCAGCCAGATCTGCTTGCATCTGCTCCATTGTTCTCTCTCTGTTCACCTTTGTAGGGTATTTGTGCACCGTTGACTGTCTATGAACCTTCTTAGGAGCTATAGTGCCTGAAAGTGACATGAATGTTAGAACACTGGAGAAATACCTGCAAAATAACAAACACGTTATATGCATGCAATGTAACTATTCATGTTTCCATGTTCAGGCATTAATATGCCCCAGTTCTGGTATTTTGACAGAAAATACTCCAGGTGACTTCGGAAACTAGCTTTTCAAACTCTTTCGAGGAGTATTCAGATCCTAGTGTCTTAAGACCAACAACTTTGCTCATTCAGAAACGGTAACTGGAAATTATCCTTGCATAGCATGAACAAACTACCAACAATCAGAGTCATAGACATAAACAGCATTCCCTAAAGGGTTACAATTCCGTACAAATGACAAAAAGATAAAGCAAGACTCCTACAACAAGCCTGTAGGTAGTCTGGATACAACCAACAATAAACTAAAACCCTAGGCTAAAAGGAAGATCCAGGCTCCTCTTCTGCAGTCTCCACCTCTGTCCGGTTCTTCTTGACGCCAGCTCTCAGCTTAAGATCTGCAATCTCCTTCATTGCTTCCTTCAAGGCTAGTTGGCTCTGTTCCAATTGTTGAGTCTTTTCCCTTCGTATTTTGTGAACTTGTTCTACTTCTTCTTTCTTGAATGCCATCTGCGCTTCAAAGAACTCTTCCTTTTCTTTGTACATCTTCTGCTCCTGTTCCCTTTGGCCATGTAACCAAGTAATGGACTGGCGAGCTTCTTTGAGAGTCTTCAAAGTCTTTTTACGATCCTCCTCTCTTTTTGACTCTGTTGAACCCAATCTCTGAAAATGAGCTTCTCTCCCACTAAACTCATTTTCTTTAGCTTCTAAGGTAGCTTGTGTCTTTTGTAGCTTTTCTTCTGCTTCTTGCTTAGCATGATTGGCACGGTGATACAAGCTAGCCATCTCACAATTCTCTACCCGAACTTTGTGCAACTGAGCTTCCAACTTCTGGTAATCTTCAAGAGAAATAGTGGTTTGCATCGGTACCTCCTTTGGATATAGTGGAGCCTCAACCGAAAATGGCAGGAAGAAGGTATCAACCCTCCCTTGTATCCAGGCAGCAAAAGAGGGATAAGTCTTAGGGTCTACCTTTCCAAATTCTTTCTTACCCTCCTTAACCTTCGTTTCCCAAGCTTGGGATACTTGAATAACCAACTGCTCATTATCTTCAGCTGGAAAATACAAAGTCTCAGCTATTTCTTCATCTGATGGAGGATCCTTCAGTGGATAACCAAATTGCTTTCTAGACAGCATAGGGTTATGAATTATCACTCTTTTTCTACCTAACAACGGCACATAGGGAAACTAACCACACCTTGTAATAAACTCCTTCCCCACTAAGTTTCTGCTACATCCCCAGGCTATGTCATCAGATGTTAACCCCATCAATCTTCTAGCCCACTTCCATTCTTGCTTAAGATCTTTGAACGGTCCTGACTTCGGAAGCTTCTTAGCAAAACACTCGGCGAACAATGGAGCACAACAATTCACGTACCCTTTTCTCTTCTCATTTCTGTGATGGACACCGAAGTAAAAGTCTCCCAACAACGTAGGCACCGGTTCCCTTTAATGAACAGGGTGATAGCCTCCTAGCTTACCCATCCTTTCTCTCCTGGGAAAAGACTTATCCCGTAGACCATTAATGCTAACAGCGCACTAAATTCTAACCACTTCCCTCCCAACGCAAACACATGAGCTTCTGTGATAAGAAAATCCAGATTAAATCCCTTCCCTTTACTGGATTCTAACTCCATCTTTACCCTAAGCATACTCAAATGACAAGCACCTGCAATGTCCTTGTACGGGGGACACTTCTCCGCAACAGAATAGGGAACACCATTCTTGATAGGAATCTTCAAGATGTCAGAAATCTCTTCCATAGTGGGAGCCAAGACGTAGTTAGCAAACACAAAAATTCTCAACTGAGGGTCATAAAACTGCAACAAAGAATGAAGATTATCTCTCTTATCAACAATAGGTTTGTTCATGTAACCCAAAATCTTCCCATACCGGCTTCTGAAATCATCTGAAACCTTGTCACTCATCAAGCCCACCAGTTTCTGAATCTCCTCGATTTCTAGTTGTGGGAAAGTGTAATGAGCATTCCTTTTTCTGGATATCTCTTGGACTTATGTCATCTGAAGAAACAATGAATACCAGAACTGGGTATTGAGATAAAGGATAACCTGTAATGGAAACACAAACAGTTAATGCAATTATGATACAATGCATATGCAATGCAGACATATGATCAACGACCGGGACTGTTTGGATACGAAACACTGGACCCAAGTGAACAAGAACCAAGATCCTCTGAATAAAGCCCCATGAACGAGAATTCAGTCTCAAAATCCCCAAAATTAGATATCAGATGACTTAAGAACTCCAAAATCCATGTAGCCTTATCAAATCATAGAACTATACTGGCAATGAGGTATGGTGAGGTCAAGGGTTCCTGCAAACCTGTAAACCCCTCCCAATCTCACGGGTATGCTCCAAGTCAAACATCACGGACTCTCAAAGCCGAATAGTAATAATACGTTCACCATTTCCGAGAAATGGCTCATGACCAGATCAGGGAATCGGTTTGGCATTATGTACTACTCAGGGAAGCCTCAGCGTGAGTCCGGGAAAAACAAGCATCCTTTATAAGTTCCCAGCTTCAAGTGCTGGAATCGAGAAACAATAGTACATTCATCTCGAAGGGTACAATACTATCGTCATACGACCAGATGCTTTGACTGAGTTCTTATAAAAGAACCAAGCCATCCTATGCGAGTTCCCAGTGGGCCTCGGGTGCAATTGGGTTTGCCACAAAATATGGTCTGCCATTGTCACCACTGGAGAGGGATGTTTCCACAAAGATCCTCAATGATCGTTCCCCAGATGCACATAACTATCAAGGTCACGTATTACCCCAGAAAGATTCTGGCATAAATACATTTCCAAGACGGTCGCAAGTCTGGGTGTGGAACTCACTACTACCAACATAGCAAGATGCCATGAAGCCAAAGTGACTGTCCACTCTAAGTCCTAGGGTGCATTCGAGCCCCAGTTAGAAGCTCATCTCTCAGTAACAATTCCCAATCCCACAGAAAAAAAAGAAAACCAGCACAGCCAGACAGTCCAGTATAATGATGCATGAATATAAATACTAAAAAATGTAAATAAAGCTGTAAATAAAACTATAAATAAACAACATTAAAATAAACATGCAACAACAAACAAAGAACACCTAAAGAAACAGAAACACGCAAGCGCTAGGAGAGACTCTCAGGGGAACCAGAGATTCTGGGTTCGATCCCCAGCAGAGTCGTTAGTTGTCGCTCCCTGGATTTCCATCCTGGTACAAACGCAAAAGTTGCACGGAAAGAGGTAGAGTCGACAGCTAGGCAATTTTATCCCGAAGAAACAGGAATGGTAATGCTGCACAAACCATAAGAAAAGAAAAGGAAGGACACGGGTCCTGTGAACCAAAGAAACTGGGTTCGGGAGTCGGTTACGACTTGGGAGGGTATTAGCACCCCAGATCATCCTCCGTACCCGACGAGATCCACGCTTGCAAAGAAAATGTTTCAAAGGGTAAAGGAAAGAAAGTCGTTGCAAAAAGAAAGGCTGGAATGAGAAAAGAACTGAAAAGGAAACGAAGAGGAAAAAATGTAGGGAAAATAAAGATTAAGCTCGAACGGGCCCTACCCCACTGCCTACGTACCTCATTTGGATGTGAGGATCAGAGACGCCGTAGTTCCCCTAACTAGGGGTAGAAAGGATTGCTTGTGAATTAAGGCTTGAACTACCTATGTCAATGCTCAGGTGTTGCAGGCTCAGACGACGAGTGCGTAACCGTCTTGCAAAATGACAAGTAGGAGCCAGTTCGCGTACAGAGCGAAGGAGATGAGAAAAGAATTCCCAAAGGAAAGACGCTTATTATTTGTTTGTGTTTTTTTATGAGCTTTTATTTGGTGTGGCACAAGAGAATGAACTCAAGCTCTTTTCCATGGAATGTCTACTTGTTACTACATTCCAAGATGGAATAATAGAACAAGCACACCAAGTAAGGAGAACTTATCCAAGACTTGTTTCCAAAGGCAAGGGCCTAAATTCATTGACTTTTTTAATTTATTAGTTGTTTTAGTGATTAAAATGAAGAAGTATTTTTTTATGAGTTTTCTTGATGAAGATGACCTCATGATCTGACTTGTGCATCATGCTAGACAAATGCACTATTCCAAGATGGAATGAATACATATGCCCCATGGAATAAGGCTATTACACAAGAGGCCACTTCTTTCTTTATTAATGTTATATAGGTTTTTGCTTTTGAGATGAGAAGAGAAAGAACCAAAGGAGCAAAAAGGCAAAAGTCTAAAATGGGGAAAGACTAAACCTAAAGTTGTCATGCAAAAGTGGTCCTAAGGTTAGTGAGGTTTCAACTATCCTAAGAGAAAAGGAGAAACAAAGAGGAGTAAGACGAAGAGGAGGAAAGAGCTAGCAAACAACTTACTCCTCTAAAGGAGATAAGTTGCTCCTAAAGGGGGAAGAAAAGAGTTGCCTCACATGATGGCATAAGGCACATCAAACTAGAAAGAGAAAGCAACTTAAAAAGGAAAGGTGAAGAGATGAAATGTGGATAAACATCCAAACTTCTCTTACCATGAGCCCCTGCAAGTGTTAGCAAAAATCCAGCATATGTTCATCAAGAAAAACTCATAGAAATGGCATGCTCAAAGCTCAAATCAACAAAGATCATACAACATGCCAAAATTTGGCATACAAGCATTTACGTGTCGAGAACACAGAAAACAGATGCGTTAACCGGTTAACTAAAGCATTAACTGGTTAACGCTGTCAAAACAGCAACAAATCCTGCAGAAAATCAACTCAAAACCTGCTTATCCAAATAATTCCACCACAGACCAGCAATCAATTATGCATAAAATAAATGAATTAATTCACATTAATTAACATAATTAAGCTCATGAACATTAGCACACGGACCCGGTTACAAATCAACCATCAATCCAAGCAACACAAGCAAATACACAAGCACATGGTGGATCTAAAGCACAAGCATGTAAATAAGCTTTAACAGAGCTAGATCTGAATTAAACCAACCTACAAAGCCGAGGTATGCTTTGGTAATTGTTGTTTGAGCTAGAAATGAGAGATCTCGCGGAAAACTTTGAAGATCCAGTGCTAAGCTTCACACTCCATGCAAAATAAATGCAAGCAAAGGGTCTTGATGTAGAATTCTGGATCCAAGAGCACTTCTAATTCCCAAACCAGATCTGAATCACCAATTAAACCAGCAAAAAGATGCAAAGGAGCTATGGATGGAGGTCTAGTTCCAAGATCTATATACACATCTTAAGGCAAGGTTATGTGATCCTCAAAGAGGAACTCTTAGTGAATTTGGAAAATGTGGGAGAGAAACTGAGAGAATAGTGAGAGAGAAGAGTGAAAATTCAGAATGAAGAATGAAAAATGAGAGAGCCCCCCCCCCCTGGTTTGGAGGGAAATGTATTAAATATGGTGTAGGTTTGGGGCCCAAAATTTAGGCTTGGGATCCAAAAAATATGGTTTGGTAAAGTGATTAGGATTTAGCAATGGAATTAGGCTTGGATTAATGATCTAGATCCTTCTCCACAATTCAAATAAATAAAAAATCAGAAAAGTGGAAATTTGGAGCCAACGCACATGCTGAAATTGCTGTTGGGATTCAAAATTCACAGCCGTTAACCGGTTAACCAAAGCATTAACTGGTTAACGCCAGTGAATTTTGAATTTTCCCTCCTTTTGGTGGGAAACCTCAGGAATAACCCGGCGCCAACCGTTCTGACCTGATTTTGATCCTCAATCCCTTTTAAGGCTTTGACCATGAGATCAAAATTGTAACATGCCTTGTGAGCTTTGAATTTCCCTGATGATTGATCATATGCCTTATGCTGGAACATGCAAGTACTATGCTTCATTTTTCTATGCAATATGCTAAGGATATGACATGCTGATGACGATTATGATATGATGATGATGATAAAAAGGAGAGGGAAAATTTGGGGTGTTACATATGGCTTGTGATCTGATCAGTGATCTTTAGTTGTAGTTTTCAAGCCGTTTTCGTGGTCCTTTGCGTATAATTTCGTTTGTTTGAAGTATTTCTTTCATATTTTCGTAGTAGTTTTCTTAATGTAGCATGCAAGTTTAGTTTTAGTCTTTTTATCTATTTTTATCTTTGGTATGTGTTATGTGGTTGTTTTGTGATGTGTTTTTAGGTCAACATCTAATCGGTTGTTCGAAGCCTTCGCAGAGATGATCCGAGTGTGAAAAAAAACAGCAAAATAGGATATCAGAAGCACAACACGGGTGCCAGTGTTGTACAACACGGCCCGTGTTGTGAAGGCCTTTTTGAGGAGGGAGTCTATGGAAGAAAAGGAGGAAACCATTGTTATGACACGGGTGCCCGTGTTGTACAACACGGCCCGTGTCATGGCATCTGAAGAAAAGGACTTTTGAGAAGACTCAGAGACACAACACGGGTGCCCGTGTTGTGAAAACCAGAAAAAAAAACCTGATATTTTTATGTTGCTGCGATATTTTCAGAGGGCATTCTGGACATTTCACAGTGTTTTTGGAAGACTGATATATATTAGATGATTAAGACTGAAATAAGGTCACTTTTGATTTGGGGATTTTGGGATTGAACGATAAAAGGAGAAGAAGGATTGATCAAGAGCGGAAGGGATTGACGATCCAACCGATTCTACGTTAATTGTAATGTCCCTTATATTATTGCTCAGTTTTTATTTTTGTTATGAACATGAGTGGCTAAACCCCCCAATGCCAGGGGGTGTCCCTGATTTGCTTTATGTAATGACAATTTGAATTCTTAATTTTGAGATTATGCGTTTAAACCCGTTTCTTTATTTGATGCAACGTTCTTAATGCTTTATCTTTGTTGGAAAATTGGATAATTGATCGTAGTTAGGATTTGGTCTGACCAACCATCCTAACTTTGTTGCATAATTTTTATCACGGTAAATATTACCGAGGAATTGGAATATCCTGTGAAAACCATTTTTATGTCAGAATTATTGCTTGATATTCTTCCTTGCCCATTGAGGAATTAAGGTCGAGGAAGAATACCAAAGCTTTTTCTCTAAAGGAATTTTGGAAAAACATTATTGAACATAGGAAAGATACTTTTTGAAGCATGTCTCTGTAAAATTGAGAAATTATTAAGTCATTGCATTGCAAATTATACACTGTCCCTGGCATTATTCTCATATTTGTGCAACCTCTGTTTTTGTTTACGTTTTAGTAATTTTAATTCTATTTCATCGAAAAACAAACTATCAACCAAAACTTTTGTCCAATTGAAATCAATTCATTAAAACTTATTTCGGTACGCAGTCCTTGAGATCGATATTTGGGATAACTCCCTTCTATTACTACATCGGTAAAAATAGTACACTTGTTATTTTTCCGATCAAGTTTTTGGCGCCGTTGTCGGGGACTGCCAAGGAACTAAGTTGTCTTGTATTATATCAATTGGAATTTTGTTGCTCTGTGACTAAAATTTTATTGTTTTCTCTGTATATCATTTTAGTGTTATTGAAATTTTGTTATCTAACTTGTGTTTAACTGTTTATGCGAGGTCAGGCCTCAGCTAAATTTTCTTTTGACACATAACCAGAAAGAGCTTTGCACGAGAGACGCCGCAAGGCAAGAGTTGATAGACTGGCTAAAACTGGTTCAAGTGTCCCGAATCAGGAAACTGAGGACTATATATCTGTGCACTCTGAGCATAGTGACTCTGACTCAGACAGAGAAACTGATCCAGGATTTGATAACATGGCAGGGAATCAACCTGCTGCAGAAAGACTTTTAGGGGACTATGGAGGGGAAAATGCTCAACCTAACAGGATAACTATTGTTAATCAACCGGTGAATGTAGCACACTTTCAGTTGCATCCATCCACTATCCGCCAGTTAGAGAGCAAGCCTTTCTCCGGAAGAATCAATGAGGATGCAAATAAGCATCTTCAGAGATTCCTCACCACCACCACTTCTTTGAATATTGAAGGTCATTCAGAGGAGGCTAAACGTATAATCTGGGGTGGAAAAATCACCCCAATTTCTCTTGGAAAGATCAACAAGGGAACATCCAAAAATCGGTTCAAGGCCAACAACAATACCAGCCCCAGAAGCAACAATATCAGCCCCTAGTTCCTGGAAAAGCTGATTGGGAAATTGCCATTGAAAAGATGGCAGCTCACAATTGTCAATTCCAAGAAGAAACAAGGAGTAACTTCAAGAATACTGGAGCCTCTATCAAGAACCTTGAATTGCAAATGAGCCAAATTGCCCAACACCTCGCCATTCCACAAACTCCAGGGACTCTTCCAAGTGCTACTGTAACAAATCCAAGAGATAATCACAAAGTCAATGCAGTCACAACACGAAGAGGTAAAGTTATTGAGGAGGTGAAAGAAAATTCTGAAAGTGAAAATCAAATGATTGAAGTGGAACTGGAAATCAAAGAGAATGAAGTTGTTGATAAAGAAAAAGAAGTTACCCCAGCACCGGACATCAAAGAAAAAACGGTTGAACCAAAACCTGTGATCAAACTTCCGTATCCAACAAGAAACAAGAAGAAAGGGCAGCAAGAAAAGAATTTTGAGAAATTCCTTGAGTTGTTCAAGAAGCTGGAGCTGAATATTCCATTACTTGAAGCACTTGAGCAAATGCCCACTTATGCCAAATTCATGAAATATATCATTGCTAAAAAGAGAGCCATGGAAGCTGAACCTATTATTCTAACCGAAACTTATAGTTCTATTTTGCAGGGACTAAAGATTCCGGTGAAGAAAAAAGATAGAGGAGTTGTCACCATTCCATGCACCATCGGTGACCGGTCATTCAAGAGAGCTCTCATTGATTTGGGAGCGAGCATCAGTTTAATGCCTTTATCCATTTACAAAAAGTTGGGTATTGGTGTTGTTCAAGATACTCGGATGACTCTCCAGTTCGCGGACCATTCTGTAAAGCGGCCATATGGAGTTGTCCATGATGTCCTGGTTAGAGTGGACAAATTTGTGTTTCCGGTTGACTTTGTGATCCTTGAAATGCCTGAAGATGAAGAAATTCCTTTGATTTTGGGGAGACCTTTCTTAGAAACTAGGAGAGTCATGATAGATATGGAAGGGGGAACACTCACTTTGAAAGTGTACGATGAAGAGTTGAAAATTGATGTTAGGAACACTTTGAAGTATAAAGATGATGTGGGCACTAGTAGTAACATACAAGTGTTAGAACAAGTGGAAGCTAGTGAGAATTTAGAGAGTGTATCCCAATTGCCTCTAGAAAGGGTACTGAGTATGTCTATTTTTGAAGATGATAAGGAAGTTGAAAGTAGTGATATGGAAGTGGTAGCTATGCTTGAAACTCAACCTATCCTGAAAAGAGTTAGAATGCACCGGTGGGAAGAGTTAAGACAACCTATAATGGTTGATGAAGGCAAAGACAAGCCAAAGATATCAGAATTGAAGCAACTACCCGAGAATCTCAAATATGTCTTTCTCGACACAGAGGAAAAATGTCCCACTATTATTAGCGCTAATTTGAAAAGTGTGCAAGAGGACAAGTTAATTGGAGTCCTTAAGAAATTTAAGGGAGCAATTGGGTGGAAGATTGAAGACCTTAAAGGTATAAGTCCTACGATGTGCATGCACAAAATACTTATGGAAGAAGATCACAAACCGGTCGTGCAGCCCCAAAGGAGATTGAACCCGGTGATGAAGGAGGTAGTGCGAAAAGAAGTTGTTAAGCTATTGGATGCGGGATTGATCTATCCTATATTCGATAGTGCTTGGGTGAGTCTGGTACATGTGGTACCCAAAAAGGGAGGAACGACTGTTATAACTAATGAAAAAAATGAGTTGATTCCTACTAGAACTGTTACTGGATGGAGAGTTTGCATTGATTATAGAAGATTGAACTTGGCTACGAGAAAAGACCATTTTCCGTTGCCATTCATTGACCAAATGTTGGAAAGACTAGCGGGACATGATTACTATTGTTTTTTAGATGGTTACTCTGGATACAATCAAATTGCTGTTGCACCGGAAGACCAAGAGAAGACGGCGTTTACATGTCCCTATGGCATTTTTGCTTATAGAAGGATGCCATTTGGGCTATGTAATGCCCCTGCTACATTCCAAAGATGCATGCCATCCATTTTTGCTGACATGTTAGAAGAGCACATGGAAGTGTTCATGGATGATTTCTCCGTGTTCGGATCCTCATTTGATCACTGTTTATCTAACCTTTCACTTGTTTTGCAGCGATGTCAAGAAAGTAATTTAATCTTGAACTGGGAAAAATGTCATTTCATGGTGCGAGAAGGCATTGTTCTTGGTCACAAGATCTCACAAAAAGGGATCGAAGTTGATCAAGCGAAAGTGGAAGTGATCTCGAAGCTACCACCACCGATTAATGAGAAAGGTATAAGAAGCTTCTTGGGACATGCGGGTTTTTACCGCAGGTTCATAAGAGACTTCTCGAAGATAGCTAAACCTTTAACTACTCTGTTGGTTAAAGATAAGGCTTTTGTATTCAATAAGGAGTGCACCGATGCTTTTGAAACACTTAAAAAGGAATTAGTGTCGGCACCTATTGTTATCGCTCCTGATTGGTCCCTACCCTTTGAAATTATGTGCGATGCTAGTGATATTGCGGTAGGGGCTGTTCTTGGACAGCGAAGAGGAAAATTGCTTCATGTGATTTATTATGCTAGTCACGTTTTGAACCCCGCACAGATAAATTATGCAACTATCGAGAAGGAGTTGCTAGCTGTTGTGTATGCCTTCGATAAATTCAGGCAATATCTGTTGGGTTCAAAAGTGATTGTTTACACAGACCATGCTGCTTTGAAATATCTTTTTGCTAAGCAGGATTCAAAGCCCAGGCTCTTGAGGTGGATTCTACTTCTCCATGAGTTCGATGTCGAGATCCGCGACAAGAAAGGGTATGAAAACACTGTTGCAGATCATCTTTCTCGGATGTCACCAATTGAGGAGACCGAAGAGCAACGCCCAATAAAGGATGAGTTTGCTGACGAACACATCCTAGCTGTTATTGGGGTGCCTTGGTTTGCAGATTATGCAAACTACCTTGTTGGCGGTATTATACCTGATGATTTTGATTCTAACAAAAGGAAAAAGTTTGTTCATAACTGCAGGTTTTACTTATGGGACGATCCGTTTCTCTACAAAAGAGGGGTGGATGGCCTAGTCAGAAGGTGTGTACCCGACGAAGAGCAAAAAGATGTGCTGAAAGCATGTCACGACTCTGAGTACGGTGGACACTTCAGTGGTGATAGGACAGCAGCTAAAGTCCTTCAATCCGGACTATACTGGCCATCTTTATTTTAGGATGCTCAAGAGTTAGTGAAAGAGTGTGACAAATGTCATAGGACTGGGAATATATCAAAAAGAAACCAGATGCCCCAGAACTCTATGCTAGAGGTTGAGTTATTCGATGTATGGGGGATAGACTTCATGGGGTCGTTTCCACCGTCATTCGGAAAAAACTATATTTTGGTTGCGGTGGACTATGTTTCCAAATGGGTAGAGGCTGTTGCATTGCCCACCAACGATGCAAAGGTTGTGGTGAGATTCCTGAAAGAGAATATTTTTGCAAGGTTTGGTGTTCCGAGAGCATTGATAAGCGACGAAGGAACACATTTCCTGAATCACCTCATGGAGAAGCTTCTGCAAAAGTACAATGTTAAACACCAGATAGCTACTCCATATCACCCCCAAACAAGCGGCCAAGTTGAGGTGTCAAATAGACAACTAAAACAAATTCTGGAAAAAACAGTGAATTCATCTAGAAAGGATTGGTCGATTAAGTTGGATGATGCTTTATGGGCGTATCGAACGACTTTCAAAACGCCTATCGGTATGTCATCATATCAACTGGTATACGGAAAGGCCCGTCACCTACCATTGGAACTTGAACACAAGGCTTTTTGTGCGTCTAAGTATCTTAATATGGATTTGTCAAAAGCTGGAAGTTCGAGGATTCTTCAACTTCATGAGTTAGAAGAATTCAGGAATCGGGCGTATGAGAATGCTAAGGTTTACAAAGAGCAAACAAAAAAATGGCATGACAAGAGGATTCAAAGAAAAGAGTTTTGGGAAGGACAATTGGTCCTTCTGTACAATTCAAGGTTGAAGCTATTTCCAGGAAAATTACGGTCTAAATGGTCGGGACCTTTTGTAGTTCACAAGGTATTTCCTCACGGAGCGGTCGAAATTAAAAATTAGACCAATGGAGATATTTTCAAGGTGAATGGGCAGAGATTAAAGCCCTACTTCAGAGGCTAAAATGCTGGTGATGTGAACGTCATTCGTCTTACTCAGTAGGATGACGGACCGTCGAGCCATGCGACGTTAAACGCAGCGCTAAGTGGGAGGCAACCCACGATTTTGTCATTCTTATTTTTGTTTGTTTCAGTTTTTGTAGGTTGTGCATTTTTATACATCACTGGTTCTGCTAAGGAAAGAGGAAAGTAGATAGTCGAGCAAGAAAAATCAAGAAAGTTTGAAAAAAGTGGAAAATCAGGGCCCTGACACGGGTGCTCGTGTCCCATGACACGGCCCGTGTCAGGAGGATGGAAGTTAATTGGTATTTTTGAGAAATGCAGGGGTGCAACACGGGTGCCCATGTTGTGCAACACGGCCCGTGTTGCAATGTCTGAGAAGTCTTAGATTTTGAAGTTTTTTTTTAGAAATGCAGGGATGCAACACAGGTGCCCGTGTTGTGCAACACGGCCCGTGTTGCAATGTCTGAGCAGTCCTTGGTTTTGATTCAATTGGTTTTGCAATACAGGGGCCTGACACGGGTGCCCGTGTTGCGGAACACGTTTCGTGTCAGGCATGCGGGCAGTTAGTTTTTTGAAATTTTCCAACTTCCCACTTTTTAATGCCATGGGGCCCACGTTTTAATTCTCTTAATTTATCATTATTGGCTTCATTACCACACATTTCTCCTAATCATTCATCTTCCACAAACTTCATCCTCTAAAAACCCTAACCTCCATTTTTTCTTCTTCACAAAAGCTTCCATTTCTCCAACACCCACTCACTAAAACACCATACTCCGTTCACGAAAAGTGTTCTCCTCACCTCCATTGTCACTTCTACGGTGACTGATTTCACTAATCCCTCTGTCAAATTGTGTGTCTATTTTTGCAGGTAATAACAATGCCTCCTCGCAGAGATACCAGAAAGAATGTGGCCGAGTCTTCTCGCCCCCGTAAGCGAGCACACCGCATGCCTAATGCCCACGACATTTTATTTGAGAATCCGGAGGACCAAGTTAAATACTCTAAGTTGGTAAGGCGTAAGTTGATACCGGCTAGATATATGTGTAATGATACTCTTGAAAATCTAGGGCTTAAATTTGAGGTACATAGGATGTTTCACAATATTGGTATGCTCATTTTTATGCTTTATGAAGCACCGACTTTCGAGCGTATAACATTGGAATTTTTGAGTTCTTTGCAATTTCAGCTTAAGCACAGGTGGACCGGGTCGGATACAGAGTACTACGGTACTTTGAAGTTTCGCCTTTTTGACACTAATCATGTGTTATCGGTTGCTGAATTGGGAAAGATGTTAGATCTTCCAATCTACGGGTCTGGTGCACCGCCGAGTACATTTGTTGCAGGAGAATTCTGGAGGGATATCACCGGCAGTACCGACTATGTCGCATCAGCGACGAAAGCTTAGGGGATTCATAACCCGTGCTTTAGGTATGCTCAGAAGGGGTTGGCTTATACCCTTTTCTGCCGAGGCGATAACACAGGAGTAGCTACGCAAAGAGAGCTGTACTTTCTATATGGTATGGCTAATAATGAACTGATTAACGTTGCGGCCTTCGCAGCAGATCACCTCAAGCGGGTAGCCAATGCTGCTTCTGGTGAGATATCTGTAGGAGGAATGATAACGCAGATAGCTGAAAAACTTTGTTATGGTGAGAGGTTGCTTGAAGTACCTTCAGTGGTAGGTAAGAAAAAAATTGATTTAGACACCCTCACCAACCAAGGTATGATTAAGAGCTTTCATAATTACTACTCTGTGCTTACCCGTAATCGACATTTGATATCTTTGTCTGCTCCTAATTTGATTACCATTGACAATAGAGCTAATTGGTTGTATGAGGACCCTTTGCAGGGCGGCAACGATCAGTTTGATGAATATTTTTCAGGTGAGGAGGATGAGGGGTACCAAGCTGAGGAGGTCCCTGTACAAACTGTCGGTGGCTCATCAAATCAGGAAACCGGTCAGTGGAGCTTGACCAAGGAAGAATGGGATGAAATGATAAGAGAGCAGACCCAGCAAGGAGACCTCATCGATGAGTTGCATGAGTGGATGCAGCAGATGAGGCTGCATGGATTTCCCCCGACTCAGTGATGGTTGTGAGTTCCCTCCGACATTGGTTCTTCAACAGTGTGGACACTGTTGAGTTCAAGTGTGGGGGGGTTTAGTTTTCATGTTTTCCTTTTGTTTTGTTTTTATTTGTGTTTATTTCTAGTAGTGTCGGCTTGAAAACTATAGTTATAAGTTATTTGAAAAAACACCCCTGAGTTGACCTGTTGTGTTGTTGGGAGTGAATAATGAGAAAGTATATAGGATTGAGTGAAAAGAAACCCGATGAGCAAAAATGGTAAAATTTTGATGTTTAGGTACAACACGAACACACTGAGTCTCCTGAATTAGGAACGAGTCTGACGTGTAGATTCGTGCCATGGTACTTTGATTTGAGAAGTAAACCCGAAGTAGTTTCTACGGACATATCTGGCTTTATCTATAATAATTGTGTGTGCAGAGTTGATAAAAAAAAAGAGAAAAAGGCATGAAGGCACCGAAAAAAAATATGAATAAAAACATTAGAACAATCGATCCTTCTAAGTTGGGTAGCCCTCACCCGGTTATTCAACCTAACGGCGGTTGAACATAAATGTTTCCCTTAAGGGACAAAGAGATATTGGTGCCAACAATAAAAAAAGGATCAATTTTGTACACATGGTGAAAATCATAAGAAGCCTTAAAAAGGATTGTCCGAATGAAAAGGGTGGAAAATCGAAACATAAGACCTAAGCCCGAAGCATAGTCGGAGAGTTTATCGAAAAGGAGATTCAGGTCCGGGGTTTTCCGCGGTTTAGTGTTTGTGTGATACCTTTGTAGAGAGAGAAGTACCAAAAGAACTTGTTTGGTGACTTGGAACGAAAATTCACGTATGAGTATCGTAATTCATCTCGCTAGTGTTTGAATGTGTAAATGCAGGATCTTTGCTTGAGGTCAAGCAAAAGTTCAAGTTCGGGGGAGTTTGATCAGTGATCTTTAGTTGTAGTTTTCAAGCCGTTTTCGTGGTCCTTTGCGTATAATTTCGTTTGTTTGAAGTATTTCTTTCACGTTTTCGTAGTAGTTTTCTTAATGTAGCATGCAAGTTTAATTTTAGTCTTTTTATCTATTTTTATCTTTGGTATGTGTTATGTGGTTGTTTTGTGATGTGTTTTCAGGTCAACATCTAATCGGTTGTTCGAAGCCTTCGCAAAGATGATCCGAGTGTGAAAAAAAAAACAGCAAAATAGGATATCAGAAGCACAACACGGGTGCCAGTGTTGTACAACACGACCCGTGTTGTGAAGGCCTTTTGAGGAGGGAGTCTATGGAAGAAAAGGAGGAAACCAGTGTTATGACACGGGTGCCCGTGTTGTACAACACGGCCCGTGTCATGGCATCTGAAGAAAAGGACTTTTGAGAAGACTCAGAGACACAACACGGGTGCCCGTGTTGCACAACACGACCCGTGTTTTGAAAACCAGAAAAAAAACCTGATATTTTTATGTTGCTGCGATATTTTCATAGGGCATTCTGGACATTTCACGGTGTTTTTGGAAGACTGATATATATTAGATGATAAAGACTGAAATAAGGTCACTTTTGATTTGGGGATTTTGGGATTGAACGATAAAAGGAGAAGAAGGATTGATCAAGAGCAGAAGCGATTGACGATCCAACCGATTCTACGTTAATTGTAATGTCCCTATATTATTGCTCAGTTTTTATTTTTGTTATGAACATGAGTGGCTAAACCCCCCAATGCCAGGGGGTGTCCCTGATTTGCTTTATGTAATGACAATTTGAATTCTTAATTTTGAGATTATGCGTTTAAACCCGTTTCTTTATTTTATGCAACGTTCTTAATTCTTTATCTTTGTTGGAAAATTGGATAATTGATCGTAGTTAGGATTTGGTCTGACCAACCATCCTAACTTTGTTGCATAATTTTTATCACGGTAAATATTACTGAGGAATTGGAATATCCTGTGAAAACCATTTTTATGTCAGAATTATTGCTTGATATTCTTCCTTGCCCATTGAGGAATTAAGGTCGAGGAAGAATACCAAAGCTTTTTCTCTAAAGGAATTTTGGAAAAACATTATTGAACATAGGAAAGATACTTTTTGAAGCATGTCTCTTTAAAATTGAGAAATTATTAAGTTATTGCATTGCAAATTATACACCGTCCCTGGCATTATTCTCATATTTGTGCAACCTCTGGTTTTGTTTACGTTTTAGTAATTTTAATTCTATTTCATCGAAAAACAAACTATCAACCAAAACTTTTGTCCAATTGAAATCAATTCATTAAAACTTATTTCGGTACGCAGTCCTTGAGATCGATATTTGGGATAACTCCCTTCTATTACTACATCGGTAAAAATAGTACACTTGCTATTTTTTCGATCATGATCCTTTCATATTGCATTGCATAAGCATATCATCTCATTGCATAGTTCATTTTATCTACATAAGCTACATCTAGGGTTTGTGATCAGATGAATCTAAGAAGTGATATGAGCCATCTCAAAGGTCTTGAAGATTTCCAAGAGGGTCCATGTGTGTTCCATGATCATGATATGCTCCCCAAAGTTCATAAAATTCAAGAGATCACAAAGCATGGCAAAGGCATAGAGGCTGACTGAAGATTTCCTGCACAGATGACCTAAAATTAGGGTTTTGGGTTTGAGGCCCTGAATCTCAAAATTTTTTGTCATTCTTGTTTCTAATGGTCTCAATATATTATAGGGAGCATGTGTACCAAATTTGATGAAGAAATTCATTGTGGAAGTCATCTGATCAACTAGTAACTTGTTGTGCAAGAAAAGTCAGAATCAGGGCATCTAAGGCCCCCAACAATGGAACCAAAGGATCATTTTCATCAAATTGAGGATCTATGATCTTTATTTGATCTTAGAAGTGGTTATAATTTCACATGATTGAAGAATTTCAAGCCATTTGCAAACTTTCCATTTTTGGACATGACTTGTAATGGAAACTTTCCATTTTGGGAAATATTTTCAACCTCCTCTTTCTTGATCAAAAATGCTTCAATTGAAAATCCTTAAACATGAAAGTTGTAGATTGGATCTTCCCATTTTCAAAAAGTATAAGAACTCCTCTTGATTCATCCTAGAACTCAAGATATGATCTTTCAAAGTTATGAAAAATCCTATAATTTTCAAGTTCATGCCAAAGAGGGATTTTTGCAAAATCAAGTTTCAAGACTTCTAATGACCTATAATTGACCTCTAAGCTTCATTACATGATAATGCAACACATTTATATCAGATTTTAGCCTTGCATCACAAGTTTTCATGGCCAATTTCTCAAGAATGTACAAAGTTGTAAATGTGCAAAACCATTGCAATCTCACCACCCATTCACTTCTAATCACTCTAAACCATCCCATGGCCATCCTTGATGCAAGCTGAGGCAGGACAAGCCCCCAATCCAGCTCTGTCCCGAGCCCATACCTCATAACAATCTTGACTTTTTACAAAACCTCCCATACCAATCAGCCTGTGCCACAACAACTCTTTGGCCAATCAACATTGTTTATATGGACATCAAGGAGTTCATTACACAACACACACAAGCCTGAAACAAGCCAAAGCTCAGAATCACAAAAATCCCTAAAAACTTTCATTCCTTCGAATCTCTCAACACAACCATCAAAACTCAAAAATTCCTTCACCAATCATCTCCACATAACCTATAGAACACAAACCAACCATCAAACTGTCCTAAAACCCTAATTTCTCATGTTCAAAATCAGAACCAATCATCTCCCAAACAGAAATATGATTTCTGAGTTATCAGAACCAAACCTCTCAAACTAGCTCATATAAACTCCATCTAAGCCTTTCAGAGCATCAGGGGGTCAAGTGGAGTGGCTTTGCACAAGAGAGGAGGTCAGAAAGCTCAAATTGAGAAAGCTTCAACTCAGGTAACCATCAAGAACAAATTTTCCAGAACTTTTGTTTTAAGTTATAAATTAATTCTATGTGATGTACTGATCATGGTGATATGTTTAGTTTTGAAAATGGTAAAGTTTTAAGCATTTCATAGCCTCTTGAAAGTTTTGTATAATTTTCCGTTTTGCTTCGATTCATGAATTTGATGAAATATAAATGGAATTTGTTGATGGATTCTTGTTCTTTGACGTCTAATGAATGATTCTGGAGATTTTGGTGTGTTATCATGGCCTAGGGAGTGAGATAGGATGAGTGAGCTGCCGGAGAAGATGACCGGAGGTCTTCTCAGGCCACCTGAAAGTCATTAAACCCTAATCTGTAATTAATTCCTCAGTTTAAATTTAGGCCGTTAGATTGTGTTTCCCGCGTGTGTGGAGGGCCAGGATCAGTTCATTAAAACCCTAATCCTGATTAATTAGATTAATTAGGTTTAATTAAATAATTTTGCTAGATTCAATCCTAGCCACAGGATAGCACACGCAGTCTTCCTAGATTTGAACCTCAGCCATCAGATTGGTTGACTTCCCCTTTATTTGATTTTTATTTCTTTTTTTATTTCATTTATTTCCACATTTATTTTAAAATAGCAAAAACAATTTAAAAAATCTCATTTTCTGTATTTTTACTTTAAATATTTTTCTTAACTCAAAAACATTTTTTATTTTAATTTTTGCATTAAAAAAGTATTTTTAAAACATTTAAATGTTTTATTTAATTAATAAATTGATTTTAATTAATTAAAAATACATTTAGGTTTCGAAAAAATCACCAAAAAATTCATGAGGCATTCTTATACATTTAGAAACATTTTCAAACTCACCATACAAATTTAGTTTTAGGTTTGATCACATTTACACAATTATCTTTGAATTAGGGTTCTTAAAAATCACATTTTTTAACCTTAACTTGAAAAAATCACTTCTGGTCAACCATGATGAGTTTGAACTTGATTCTTTTTGCATTGTTTCACATATTGCATCTAGTATCTAGGTTATTTATCTCATGATTTTGAATTGAATTTTCAATTTGATTTGCATTTTCTCTTTAGGATCAACCAAAAACCCTAGTTAACTTAGGAAATCCATAACTTTCACTAGATTTGGTTTCTGACCTTCTCCTTTGGTGAGTGATCTTTTATATGTTTAGGGTTTGTTTGAGTTCAATTTCAAATTTTTATCATGATGTATGCTTCTGTTTTGGTCATATGCATTTCATGTTGCCTTAAAACCCTAATTTCTCATGTTCATTTTCATTCATCTTTGCATATCATCATCATATGAACTTTCCATGACATTTCATTCATTTTTATGACATCTGAGACATCTTCAGACATGCTTGAACATTGTTTTATCATTTCCTCATTCATTTTCTATGTTTTGCATTCATTACATTTCATGAACATTCATGTGTTTTCATGCTTCTAAATATGCTTCAATTGCATCTCATCCTTGTATGAACATTCATAAGCATGATGTATGACTTTGCATCATCTCCTAACACATTTTCCTTGCATATACACTTCTGGTTTTGGCCTTTACATCTTTATTCATCTCATTTCCTTTTGCTTTATGTCTTATGCATCCATACTAATATTTCAGGGGCTTATGGTAAGTTGTTTGGGATGTGGATTTTCCTTCACATCCCACCTCTTCTCATCTCTTAATATGCATTATTTACTTGTATTTGAAGTGAATCTAATTCACTTATGCTCTCTTTCTTACTTTCCTTCTTTTAGGTTACTTATCTTCTTCAGGAAGTAAGTAACTTATTTCTCCTTCTCTTTTCATCTGCTTCTTCTTCCTTGGTGGCTTCCTGAAGATCTTCTCTTATGCCTCATAAACCATAGGATTCCCAAGCATGATAATTTTTAGGGTTGTATAAAGTATCCCTTAGTCTTTTACCTTTGAGTCTCCTTGAGTCTCTCTTCTCATCTCACAATCAGAGGATAAACACTTAAAGCTTTAGGACTTTGAATTAGGGTTATGCTTGCATCCTTATCTTAGGATGAAGTGTATAACTTTAATCCTTAGTGTTAAACCTTTAATTTGTTTACACCTCTTAATCAAAATACCTAATAATCATTAAGACTTAAGCTTGTAGCTTGGGCCTTATATTAGGGTTACATCTCTTCCTTTTGGTTAAGAGGGACTAACCCTAGTGTTTAATGGACAAGTCCCTCTCAAGTTAGTCTGACAAACATAAAATCCACTTCTTAATCTCACCCTTAATTAAAAACTATCTTTAATAAAGGCTTGTTATATAATGAATTTAGTCCCTAACCATGGATTAAGTTGAAGAGTCTTTCTCAACTTAAGTGTTCTCATCTATAATCCTTCTCTTAGGATGGTGTAATGAGTTCACTAATCCCTAATTAGAGATTAAACTCATTACTTAACACTAAACAAAAACCCAAAAACACTTAATAATCACAAGTAGGTTAATGATCTTAATCCTACATCATCATGGTAATTAAGTTGAGATGCTTATCTCACACTTAAGTAGGCTCATTATCCCTAATCAGGGAGGATATAATGAGTTTACAACCCTTGATTTAGGCTTAAGCTCATTATCCTATACAAAACACCAAAAACAATAAAAAACTGAAAACACAAAAACAAACAATAAAAGTCTACTCCGGGATTCATTTCTCATCACTCTCATTCACAAACGAGAACTCACTTTTTCCGTCTAATGCAAGATAGTTAGCACTCGAGCCAGACGAGTCACACACTTGAGCATAGATAAGCAAGCAGTTCACAGTCAAATCATTCCAGTCTCTTTGAGTCGAACTACGGTGTTCTGACTTCCTCATTGCACGAGAGGATACGTAGGCATAACTTAACAGTTATCGAGCAAAAGCCTTTTTGTCTTCCCCTCTCCTTCCAACTTTCTTTTCTAAGCCTCAGTCTTGAGCATTTCACCATTTCTTTTTCACTGACACACTGTACTTTTTCTCCCTAGCTTTTATACACAGTCAGCACATACACTACCCCTTTTAAACACAATCTTGTAAGTGTGGATCCCGTCGAGTACGACGGACGATCTAGGTGCTAATACCTTCCCAGGTCGTAACCAACCCCCTTTCTTAGTTTCTCTGGTTCACAACCATCTTATCCATACCCTTCCAGGTTTATGCAGCATTACCTTTCCTTCGGGATACAAATGCCTAGTTGGAGACTCTATTCAACCTCAACCTCCAACATCGCCGACAGTTCGCGTTTGCACCAGGGACATAAAGTCTTTTTGGGAGCGACAAAGGGATGAAAAGATCTAAGTAAAAGAGATGCAAACTATATGAGTGATGATGTGAACATAAGAAAGAAGGCATGTGAAACTTCAAAAGGAAGAAAAATTTAAAGTAAGAGATCAAACATGACCAAACGGGTTTGAATTCCCCATACAAAAACCAGGGGCTTGATGAAATTTTAGAATGAAATTAAGACTCACAAATGACATACAAGTAAGGTGATATGGAAACATTAGGACTAAGGATACTAAAAGGTTAAGTATGAAGCATTAAGAAGGCATATGACACTAAATGAAGCCTAAGGACTTATGACTTTAAATGAACACTTGAGAATGTGTATAAAACACTTATGAGATGAATGACAATGATTTAAGAGGCATAACATGGCGATAAAGTTGGTTTTGAGGGGTTAAGATGGAGGATGAAGAAGAATTAGGTCAAAAGGAAGCAATGATGACTTATGGCTTAAGAAAACCCTAAAATCAAAAGATAAAGATCCAATGGGGGTGCTCTACACTTAAGGACCTATAATATGACCTACAAGACTCAAAATCAAGACCTTATAACAATGGCATGAATGCCTTATTCAATTGGAATGAGGGAGGTTTCTAAAAGGGACCAAAAATGACCTAAGGCTTAAGCAACTTGGAAAAAATATCAAATGACCTAGAAATATTATGAAATTTGACAACTCAATACAAAATCCAGAGAGTAACATGTGTACAAAAAATCTCTTTAATTCCTATTTTTGAGTGGTGAAAGGCTCATTAGAAATAAATTAGGGTTTATGTGATCAATGTGGGAAAATGGACTCAAAAAGACCCAAAAAAAGATCTAAAAATCCAGAGAAAAATATTTTAGGGAAGTTTAATGAGCTCTTAAAAGAATGCAGAAAGAATGGGGTCTTTATCATTTATGGTTTATGAGAACAAAAATATGCAAAATGAATGGTTCAAAATGGAGAAATTGTGAAACAATTAAAAGAGAAATTAATTCTGACTTCAAAAATTAATAAAAATAAAATCTAAAAATATGGAAAATTAGATAAAACGGAGAGGATCCTATATGAATTTATTTGGAATTTTTCATGGCTTTTTGGTATTTTTAAAAGTAGGAAACGAAAATGGAATAAAAGAGAAAAAGAAAATAAAAGAAAGAAATAACCATTGGGCCTAGGGGTGCTGAAAGTAGAAAAAACCACATAACTGGGCTTAATTCAGATGCGCTGGGGGTGTCAAAAGTAGACTGAAGACTTTAGGTTGACTTTAAGGCATGTGAATGGCATGAGAATTTTAATGCGCTGGCAAATTCTAGGCTCTTGGATTATGTTCATCTAACGACTGTATTATAAAGGGAGCTTCGGCCTAGGGTTACTGTTCAGGTGACCAAAAATGACCTCCGGTCATCTTCTCCGGTCACCCCTGACCTAGGGTTTCCTGAATCCTTTATCAAATTGAATTTTAAGACCATAGAAATGCTCGCCTCACTCTCATGATCTCAAATATGGCTACAAAACTCATTCTAAGTTCTTAAATTTCCAGAATCGAAGGCACAATCAAAACCTGAGAAAATTGAATCTATGCATCTATGATGCCTATCAACTAGCCAGCCAAGCCATAACCTCTATCAGGCCTCAAACAACATGAAAACACTTAGAAATGTGCAATTAGAACAAGTTGAAGTTCAGGACATACCTGAGTTGCAGAGATGACAAATTGTTACTAGAAGGCCATGGATGAGGATCCTTAACTTGCTGGATCTTGATCTTGATCTATGGAAGTGAAATAAACATTATAGGAGTTATGGATCCTGAGTAATTGGTGAAAATGCAATGAAGATCAGTGTTATGCAGTGCTGATTCCTTGAGGTTTCAAACTATGCTTTCCATGGATCTTGAGGTTGAGATGTCACTGATGATGGATTGAAAGAGATTGAAGCAAGATGGTGTCAATTGGAGGAGTGTGAATCAAAAATGCAGTGCAACTTCAATAATATGCCATGCTTGATCTTGATGATTCAGGTTATGCAATGCTTGGTGGTTGAGGCTGAGATGTTGAAAATGATAGTTGGATGAAGAATGAGGATGGATCAATGATGATGGTGCTTGCTCGAGGAAAAATGCAGAAGGAGCTTCTTCTTCTGGCAGAGAGAAAATTCAGATGATTCTTGATGTGAATTTGTGCAAATGAGAGTGGTGAACCTGCAATTCAGTTGGAGATCAACTTATATACTAAGCTTAACCCTCAGTTGACAGTTAGAACCAGGGTTAAAACCCTGGTTAACTTAGTCAGGTTTGTTATGGCTGAGTCATATTTGTTATGCAAGCTGAAACAAGTGGATTGAAGCAAGTTTGCAGTGAATGAATGGTTTTGCTCGAGCCAGATTCTATGTGATGCTATCCACCTTGGTTAGCATGAGGCTTAATGCAATGTAATGAAGCTGAAAAGATCATATGGTGCAATGTGAATGAAGCTTACTCTTTTCTTGAGCTTCATACAAATGGAACATTACATTTATGGTGAGCATGCCAGCATAGGACCAAACTGTCGCTCCCGGATTTTCATCCCGGTGCAAACACGAACCGTCGGTGATGTTGGAGGTTGAGGTTGAAATAGAGTCTCCAGCTAGGCATTTTTATCCCGATGCAAAGGTAATGTTGCATAAACCTGGAAAGATATGAATAATACGGTTGCAAACCAAAGAAACTGAGAAAGGGGATAGGTTACAACCTGGGAAGGTATTAGCACCCAGATCGTTCGTCATACTCGACGGGATCCACGTATACCTGATTGTGTTTAAAAGGGGATAGTGTATGTGCTAACAGTGTTTAAAAATCTAGGGAGTGTTGCTCCCGCTAAGTGACACCGGGTCTCATAGGGTACAGACGCGAACGGTCGGCGAAAGGAGAAATGAAAATGAAATGAAAAGAGTCGCCAGCTAGGCATTTTGATCCTGAAGGAAAGGTAATGCTGCATAAACCTAGTAAAATATGGATAAGACGGTTGCGAACCAGAGAAACTGAGAAAGGGGGTTGGTTACAACCTGGGAAGGTATTAGCGCCCAGATTGTGCGTTGTACTCGACGGGATCCACGCTTACAAGATTTGTGTTTAAAGGGGTAGTGTCAGTGCTATCTGTGTGCAAAAAGCTGGAAACGAAAGTACAGGTGTCAGTGCAAGAAAGTGAAGTGAGGTTCTCAGGAATGAGGCTTAAAAGAATAATGTTGGAAGAGGGGGGAAGAGACAGAGACTTTTGTTCGATAACAGTTAAGTTATACCTACGTATCCTCTCGTGCAATGAGGAAGTCAGAACACCGTAGTTCGACTTAACGAGACTGAAAGATAAACTGACTATGAACAGCTTACTTGTCTATGCTCAAGTGTATGACTCGTCTGGCTCAAGTGCTAATTGTATTGCATTAGACGGAAGAAGCGAGTTCTCATTTGTGAGTGAAGATGATGAGAAAAGAATCCCGAAGGAGACGATTATTGTTTGTTTTTGTGTTTTCAATCTTTTATTGCTTTTTGTGTTTGTCATAAATTAATGAGCTTAAGCCTAAACCAAGGGTTAGTAAAATCATCATATCCTCCATTTGATTAGGGGTAATGAGAATACCTTAAGTATGAAGTAAGCACCTCACACTTAATTACCATGATGATGTAGTATTAAGATCATTAACCTACTTGTGATTATTTAGATGTTTTTGGGTTTTTGTTTAGTGTTAAGTAATGAGTTTAAGCCATAATCAAGGATTTAATGGACCCATTACACCATCCTAATAGAAGGATAATAGATGAGCACATTTAAGCTGAGGAAGATACCTCAACTTAATCCATGATTAGGGATTAACCTCATGACAAAACAAAGCCTTTATTAAAGTGGATTTTAGTTAAGGATGAGATTAAGAAGTGGATTTTATGGTTTGTAAGACAACTTGAGGGGGACTTGTCCATTAACACTAGGGTTAGTCCTTCTTAACCAATTAAGGAAGAATTAGAACCCTAATGCAAGGCCAAAGTTACAAGATATTGTCTTAGTGATTATTAAAATGGATTTATTAAGAGGTTTAAACAAGTTAAGGTTTTAACACTTAGGATTAAAGTTATACACTCCATCCTAAGAGAAGGATGCAGGCATAACCTTAATCACAAAGCCTTAAAGCCTTAAAGGTTTAGTCTCTGATTATGAGATGAGAAGAGAGACACAAAGAAGACACAAAGGTAAAAAATAAAGGGGGACTAATCAAAACCCTAATTATTATCATGCTTGGAAGTTCCTATGGTTTGTAAGGCTTGCAAGAGAAAAGATCTTCAAGGCCACCAATGGAAGAAGCATATGAAAGGAAGAGAAGCATATGAAAGCAAGCTCACTCTAAAGCAAAATAAAATGCAGTAATGATGCATAAAGAGAATGAGAAGAAGGATGATAAGTGAAGGCAAATCCACTTCTCAAAGTACTTACCACCTGAAATGGTTAGCATAAAGAAAGGAATGAAATGAAAATGAAATGTAAGCAAAGATGCAAACCAAAACCAGAAGCATAAACATGATGCTAATGATGCTATGAGATGATGCAAAGACATGCCAAGTGCAATGGATGATCATACAAGAGATGAGAATGCAAATGAAGCATGTAGGAAGCATGAAAGTTTATGAAATGAAATGAATGCATAACATGGCAAAATGGATGAAGAAATGATCAAGCATGATTCTAATGTGTCCTAAGATGTCTTAGAAGTCATGTGAATTTATGGAATGTCATGGCAAGTTCATGAATGAATACATATGCAAGATGAATGCAAATGAACATGAGAAATTAGGGTTTTAATGCAACATGAGATGCAAAAGTCAAAAACAGAAGCAAATCATAAGATACAAAATTGAAAATGAACTCAAAGGAACCTTAACCCCATATGATATCACACCCCAAAGGAGGAGACCTAACTCTTAACCTAAAGAAAGTTGTGATTTTTCTAAGTTATCTAGGGTTTTAAGGTACCTAAAGGGAAAAAATGCAAATCAAATAAAAAATGCAAGATAAATTTGTGACAAAATTATGCTAGACACTACAAGCTATGTGAAGATCAATGCAAAAAGAATCAATGTCATATCCTTCATGGTTAGGCAGAAAAGAATTCTTGAAGTTAGGGTTCAAAAATAGGAATTTTATGAACCCTAAATTCAAGAAAAATGTCAAGATTGATTCAAAACCAAAAATAAATTTGTATGAATGGTTTGACAATGTTTCTAAATGTCCTAAGATGCAATGTGAATTTTTTTTTGGATTTTTAGAAACCTAAATGATATTTTAAATAATTAATTTCCATTAATTAATTAAAATAAACATTTAAATATTTTAAAAATGATTTTTTAATGCAAAAAATAAAAATAAAAATGTTTTCTGGTTTAGAAAAATATTTGAAACGAAAATGCAAAAGGAAAATATTTTTAGGATTTTCTAATTATTTTAAATAAATGATGCAAAATAAATGAGAAAAAATGAAATAAACACTGAATTAATGAGAAGTATGCGCAATCAAGGGACATGATTGATTCTGGGGAATTTTGGTTTGACCACGCGCCACATCTAAAGGCCAGAATTCAAATTCAGTTAATTTTAATTAATTAATTAATTAATTAATCTTGAAATTAAGTTAATGAACTAATTTTAACCATCCATCTCACGCGGGAAACAAAGATCAGACGACCCTCATTTAAACTCTGCTCTAACCCTAATTAACCACTTAATCACTTTCAGGTGGCCGGAGAAGACCTCCGGTCATCTTCTCCGGCCAGCTCCTCCCTGAGAAACCCCAAAACTTCACCCCTAGGTCATTTCTGGAGCTATAAAGCTCCAGATCAACTCCTCTCACCTTCCTAAACACGAATCCAACCTCAAAACAAATTTATCATGGCTCATAAACAAGATTCGAAGGAAAACTCAAAAACTGTAAAACTTTCAGAACATGCAAACAAGCTTATTTCTCAACCATTCTCAAAAGTAAACACATCAGTGTGACCAACACAACATATAGAATCACATTGCAACAAAAGAAATGAGTTTTGGAAAAATGTTTTTGGATGGTTACCTGAGCTTGAGCTTTGCAACTTTGAGCTTTCTGGACCTCTTCCTTGTGCAAACTCACTCCCTTTGACCTCCTGATGAAGCTGCAATGCTTGAAAAGCTTTGAGAGTGGCTGGTTTGAGAGGTAGCAACTCAACTGGTCAAGAATCGTGTTTCGGGTTATGGGTGCTTTGAGGCTTGTTTGATGGTTGCTTTGTGTTCTATAGATGATTTTGAGATGAATGGTGAAATTTGTTTTGAGTTTGAGTGAGTGAGCTGAGAGTTTCGAAAGTTTTTGCAAGATGGAGTGATTTTTGGAATGCTGAGTTCTTGGAGCTCTTGGCTTGTGTGTGTTATGAAAATCACTCCTTGAAGCATGCTTATAAAGTCTTGATAGGCTAGAGAGTGGGTGGTGGCTGCAGCTGATTGGTATGGGCTTCTTGCAAAAAAGTCGACAAAGTTTGTACTATAAGCATGGGTTGGTTCAGAGGTGGTACAATGTTCTGGTTCAGCAAGGATCAAGGATGTCCATGGAATTGGTTTTGAGGCAATTCAGCAAGTGTATGAAAGGTTATGTGCCCTTTTGCAATTTCATGAAGTTTTGGCCCCTTTGTGATTTCTTCATGGGCAAGGCATGAAAACTTGAGTATTCTTTGGGAAATTATGAGTTTTGGGCAATGCACTATGTTGGTATGATGCATAGAAGTGTATTTGAAGTCACAAAATGGCTTTTCAAGAGGTTTTGCAAAAATCCCTCTTTGGCATGAAACTTAAAATTATGTGATTTTTGCCAACTTTGACAAGCCATAACTTGAGTTCCATAATGAATTAGAACTTGTTCTTGTACTTTTTGAAAAGGGAATGATACAATCTACAACTTTCATGACCAACAATTTTTCATTTGAAGCATTTTTGGTTAAGAAAGAGGAGGTTGAAAAACTTTCCCAAAATGGAAAGTTTACATTACAAGTCATTTCCATTTTTGGCAACTTTTGGTTTAGCTCACTTTTCTTCAATTTTGTGAACTTCCAAGCACTTCAATGATCAAATAAAGATCATATAACTTCAATTTGATGAAAAATACACTTTGGTTCCCATGATGGGGGCCTCAGATGCCCTGATTTTGCTCTGATTTGCTCAAGAAGTTACCCAGTGAACAGATGACTTCCACAATGAATTTCCACATCAAACTTGGAACACATGATCCTTAAAACATATTGAGACCATTAGAAACAAGAATGACCAAAAAATTTGGAGTTATGGCCTCTGAAACCAAAACCCTAATTTCAGGTCATCTGTGTAGTGAATTCCTAGCTCTGCTTCCATGCCTTGCCAGTTCTTGTGATGTTTTGACTTCTTTGATCTTTGAGGGATATAATATGATTATTGAACATACATGGACCCTCTTGGAATGATTTGAAACCTTTGGAGTGGCTCAGATGGATCCTTGGATTGCTCAGATCACAAACCCTAGATGCAGATGAACTTGAACCTGCAGATGAAATAAAAATGCAGTATGAAATGATATGCTTAAACTAATGTAAATATGAAAGATCACAAGCCTTGGTGTGAACTTGGTGAGGGAAAATTTGGGGTGTTTACAGCTGCCCCTATTCAAACATGAGTTAGCTGTGCAAGATGTAAGTGTCTGGCTTAACAGACAAACAAGATAACTTGTGGTTGAATACCAAAGACAATCTAAAATTTCCACTCACTGGGTAGAAGAAGAAAAGGGATATAAATTGCAAAAGAAAGTATAGTATGATTATAAAGTGCGGGCGATGGAGGACGACCATCGAGCAGAGGACGACTGTTGGGGTTAAGCAATGATGGGGACGACCGACATGCCGGGGAAATAAAGAGATCGTGATGGGGACGACCATCAAGTAAGGAAATAAAATTCTATGGGGATTAAAGATAAAGGCGATGGTGGGGACGGCCATCAGGTCTGCAAAGTAAAGTAAGCAACGATGGGGACGGCCATCGGGCTATACTGATGAAGGACGATCATCAGGAAAATGAAAAGGGACCACGACGGGGACGGCCATCGGGTTAAAGAATAAATGAAATAATGATGAGGGACGGTCGTCAAAGGTGAAGGAAGATCACCTAGCAGGGGACGGCTGCTCTTTATCACGACATAGGACGAATGCCGGATAGAAAAGGGTTGACGATGTGGACGGCCATCGGATGAGCATGATGAAGGACGATCATCAAGAGGTGAAGGACGATCACCTAGCAGGGTACGGCTGCTCTCAGGGTTTATCATGACATAGGACGAATGTCAGATAACGAGATCAACGATGGGGACGGCCATCGGATAAAATGATGAAGGACGATCATCAAAAGGTGAAGGACGATCACCTAGTAGGGGACGACTGCTAAATATCATGACATAAGACGAATGTCGGATAGAAAGGGGTTCCACTAATGGAGACTCCGCTGGGGAAAGGATGAGGGACGGTCATCCAAAGGTGAAGGACGATCACCTGGCAGGGTATGGCTGCTGAAAGTATCATGACATAGGACGAATGTCAGATAGAAGAAAGTAACTTTACTGGCGATTTGCTGGGGAATAGTAAACACAGACGAGTGTTTACATCCAAGAAATAAAAGGTATAATTGTTTGACACTTTGTATAGATTAAAGATGCGAACGAGCATCCTTAAGACCATGATACAGACGAGTATCGGTAGAAACAAATGCTGACGCATGTTCAGAGATGATGGTACGGACAAGTACCAACTAGTTAACAAAGAACACGGATGAGTGTCGAATCTGTGGGGAATGATTGTATATACAAGATACAGACGAGTATCTGTATGAGTAAAACAGGTACTTGTGAAGTATGAGCAAGACACGAACGAGTGTTCAACTTGCTGGGGAGTGGTGACACGGACGAGTGTCAAAAAGAGAAAGTATATAAGTTATGAACTTATGAGTGTAAAAAGGTATTCTGGAAACCTGTGGGGATAGGATGACACGGACGGGTGTCGATGAGAGTGTATTATAAACAAGTGTTTGGTAACCATGTTGGGTAGCGGTGACACGGACGGGTGTCAAGAGAGTGTATATAGGTATCTGTTTGTGGTTTGTATCTGCAGGGGAATGATTTGACACGGACGGGTGTCGAAAGAATGTATATGATCATGTATTTGTGAGTGCAAAGGGGACACTTTGGCTTTCTGTGGCGAAATTGAGTTGGCACGGACGTGTGTCGAGAAAAACATGTTATGGACAAGTATATGTTGATAGAAAGTGTTCTGGCGACTTTACTGGGGAATGATGACACAGACGAGTGCCAAAAGGAGCATGTATCTGTATTTGAGAATGCAAAGGGGACGCTTTGTCCTTTGGGGAAAAATTTTGTATATTGTTGGTAATGTATTGTTGGTATTTACAAGTGACTGGTTCGAACCTGACTTGTGATCATGCAATATGTTTGATTTTTTTCGTAATACCCCGTATTAGACGAAATGCTACACTTTGTGGGAAAATATGATGCGAATGTTATGATTATGCAAAAGAAACCGATCCGGGATTCGAATCCCGCTGCTGTGAAGATATCTGGCTGATCTGCTTGGAAGGATATCCCAGCTGGGGATGAGATCATTGGTAGATCTGATAAAACATATGGCTTTGCTTGGGGAAGTAGATCACTGACGGATCTATCCGGTAAAAAGATATCCCAGCTGGGGATGAAGAAGCTTTTGTCACCTTGTTGTGCAAGAATTTCAGGCATTGCTCTTCTGGGGAGAGGCTGGAACTCTGTGGGGAGATGGTTCCCTTATCTTTGTTGAGGATGAGAGATTTGGCACTCTGTTGGGGGAGGAAAGATCACTGAAAAATCTTCCTAGAAATTTCTGTGGGGATCCCGGCTGGGAATGAGGAGGCTTTGGCAACTCCACTGGGAAAAGTATTCCAGATACTTCTTGGAGGAGATGTGTTGGGGAAGTGATGCTTGGCATGCCCCATGTTGCGTATTTGAATACCTGCAACCTGTTAAAACAAAGAAACGCGCGAGTGTCCCAAGGTATCCCTTACCGGATTCCGTCATAGGAGTTAGATACTCCTAAGAGTAAATACATTTCCTGCAAGCATCTATTAAGAATGGCACATTTGTTTTATGCAAATATTATATCATGAATATTGGACATTTTGCAAACGAAACAAAAATGTACAAGACGAAGTGTGACTGAAAATCTGTTTTTATTAATCTGGGTGCCCTGAATTGGCAAATACAGTCAAAGAAACAGATCCCCTGGAATGAGGAGATTGTTACAAATTGAGAAAAGTAAAAGGTGCTGGCAATGTTGACGATGCTCCGTTGAGCTTCCTTTTCTATGACCCGTATGACCTTGACGTTCTTCTTATCTTGCTTTCTGTGAAGGCTGATTCTGACCGATGCTTTATCCTTTTGAAGCTTGCCGTGTTGTAGGTGATACAGACGAATTCAGAATGTAGTTGTTCGCGTATTCCCTTATTTTGCGTGGATCGCCCTTTCGGGTTTTCAATCCACCGGGATACCCATTTTTGCCTGAGTTGTCCAATGTGGCTTTTCAACTCAACGGGTGTACATTTTTTTTAATTTTCCCTTATTTTTGCCCGAGTCTTTTATTTTGTTTTTGACTCGCCGGGATACCCTATTTTTGCCTGGACTTACATTCTGTTTTTATGTCTAGCGGGTCATTTTATGCGAAGTATTTTTTAATTGCATCTAAATTCACAGGGGATAAGAAATCTTCACCATCCATAGTACTGAGCATCAGTGTTCCACCAGAGAAAACTTTCTTTACTATGAATGGACCATCGTAGTTTGGAGTCCATTTGCCCTTGTGGTCTGTATGAGGAGGAAGAAATCTTTTCAGCACAAGATCTCCCACTTGGTATTCCCGAAGCCTGACTTTCTGATCGAAGGTTTTCTTCATTCTTTTCTGATATAACTGCCCATGACAGATTGCAGCTAATCTCTTTTCTTCGATCAGATTCACTTGATCGTCCCGAGATCGGACCCATTCTGCTTCATTCAGTTTGACATCCACCAGTACCCGTAAGGAGGGTAATTCAACTTCAACAGGTAGGACTGCCTCAATACCATACACAAGTTGATACGGTGTTGCCCCAGTAGACGTTCTGATTGAGGTACGGTACCCATGCAAGGCAAATGGTAGCATCTCATGCCAGTCTTTGTATGTAACCACCATCTTCTGAACAATCTTCTTGATGTTCTTATTAACTGCCTCAACAGCACCATTCATCTTTGGCCTGTAGGGAGAAGAGTTGTGATGTTGGATTTTGAAGTCCCGGCACAGTTCTGCCATCATTTTGTTGTTCAAATTGGAACCATTATCAGTAATGATCCGCTCGGGTACTCCATATCTACAGATGATATCTCTTTTTAGAAATTTGGCTACCACTTGCCTGGTGACATTTGCATACGAAACTGCTTCAACCCACTTGGTGAAGTAATCAATGGCTACCAGGATGAATTTGTTGCCATTTGAAGCAGTCGGTTCAATCTTTCCAATGATGTCAATGCCCCACATGACAAAGGGACAAGGTGAAGACATCATGTTCAAAGGGTTCGGAGGCACATGCACTTTGTCTGCATAGATTTAGCATTTGTGGCACTTTCTGGCATAGGCACAACAGTCTGCATCCATCGTGATCCAGTAGTAACCTGACCTTAACAATTTTTTTGCCATTGCATGTCCTCCAGCATGGGTACCGAAAGATCCTTCATGCACCTCATGCATCAGTAAGTCTGCTTCTTTTTTATCAACACAACTGAGAAGCACCATGTCAAAGTTTCGCTTGTACAATGAACCATCAGCATTCAGGAAGAAACTACCAGCCAGCCTTCTTAATGTCTTCTTATCATTGGATGATGCCCCAGGTGGGTATGTCTGATCCTCTAAGAAGCATTTGATGTCATGGAACCAAGGCTTGTCATCTTTAGCAATGTCCACAGAGAATACGTACGCCGGTCGGTCCAGCATGGATACAGAAATCCGAGGCACAAAGTTGGCAGTTTGAACCTTGATCATGGAGGAAATAGTAGCTAAAGCATCTGCGAACTGATTTTCATCTCGAGGGACGTACTCAAGTTTGAATGTTGTGAAGAAAGTCAATAATGTCCTCGTATAGTCACGGTATGGAATCAGATGCTCTTGGTGAGTGTAACATTTCCCGTTGGTCTGATTGATTACCAAAGCTGAATCTCCGAATACATTTAAAGTCTTGATCCTGAGGTCTATGGCTTCCTCAAGACCCATGATACAGGTTTCGTATTCAGCTTCGTTATTAGTGCAGTTAAAGGTGAGTTTTCCCAAGAAAGGCATGTGAACTCCTTTAGGTGTAATGAGCACTGCACCAACTCCACGACCATTCATGTTGACAGCCCCATCAAACATCATTGTCCATTCTTCTTCTGGGTCAAGTCCTTCAGTGTGAACAGGCTCTTCATGATCTTTTTCTTTTAGGAACATGATGTCTTCATCAGGGAAGTCAAATCTCATTGGTTGGTAATCATCAATGGGTTGTTCAGCTAGATAGTCAGACAGTACACTGCCCTTGATGGCCTTTTGAGATGTGTACTGAATGTCATACTCTGTCAGAATCATTTGCCATCTTGCAACCCTTTCGGTAAGTGCTAGCTTCTCAAATATGTACTTGACTAGATCCATCTTTGAGATCAACAAAGTAGTATGAGTCAACATATACTGTCTTAGTCGGCGAGCAGCCCACGCTAAAGCACAGCAAGTTTTCACGAGCAGTGATTAACGTTGTTCATAGTCGGTAAACGTTTTTCTTAGGTAGTATATTGCATACTCTTTTCGACCAGACTCATCATGCTGACCAACCACACACCCCATCGATCCTTCTAATACTGTCAGGTACATTATTAGAGGTCTTCATTCAACTGGAGGCATGAGAATTGGAGGTTCTTGTAGGTACTCCTTGATTTTGTCAAAAGCCTTCTGGCAGTCTTCATTCCACCTGACCGTTTGTTCTTTTCTTAACAGTTTGAGCAAGGATTCACAGGTTGCAGTAAGATGAGATATGAACCTTGATATATAGTTCAATATACCTAAGTACCCCCGAACTTCTTTTTCAGTCCTAGGTGCAGGCATCTCTTGAATGGCTTTGACTTTGTCAGGATCAACCTCAATCCCCTTTTCACTTACAATGAATCCCAGCAGTTTACCGGAACGCACCCCGAATGTGCATTTGTTGGGGTTTAGCTTCAACTGATATTTTCTCAGACGCTTGAACAACTTCAGTAGATTTACCATATGATCTTCTACTGTGAGGGACTTAGCAATCATGTCATCCACGTAGCATTCAATTTCTTTGTGGATCATGTCATGGAATAACGTTACCATAGCCCGTTGATAAGTGGCACCCGCATTCTTCAGTCTAAAAGGCATTACCTTATAACAGAATGTGCCCCAAGGTGTGATGAAGGTAGTCTTCTCCATGTCTTCTGGTGACATTCTGATCTGATTATACCCGGAAAATCTATCCATGAAAGAGAATACCGAGAACTGAGCCGTGTTGTCGACCAATACATCAATGTGAGGTAATGGGAAGTCATCCTTCGGGCTAGCTCTATTCAGATCCTGGTAATCCACACACATCCTTACTTTTCCATCCTTCTTAGGAACTGGTACAATATTAGCAACCCACGGCGGGTAACTAGTTACAGCAAGGTGTAGCGGTAAAATCATGAGTGTAAGCTATTGATTAACTTAACTCAAGGTACACAGAGTCGCCACCGCACTTTTATTTATTTCCAAAAGGAAAAAGGCAAAAAGAACGAAGAAAGCCTAATGAATCTAAAAGCAAAAGCTAAAAGAAACAAACAGAGAACGGGTACGGGGATTGGTTACAAATCGGGAAGGTTTTAAGCACCCGACTTGTCTGTGGTACTCCATGGGAACCCTTTGAAATATTTACTGCATTTTTTGGTTTGAAATGGTTTGCTTGAAAAAAGATTGAAGAGATGAGAAGAAGAATGTTTTTTAAGATTTTGGTGTTTGAAGAGACGAACGTCTCATGCCTACGTACCCACAAAGTGCAATGCGAGATCAAAACCCCGTAGTTCGTGGTACAAATTGTGAAAAGAACAAATGAGTTGAATTGATTTTAAAATGTAAAGATAAGTCGTCATTCTTTAGCGAATAATTCCGCTAGAAAGAATGAATCATATCTAAACATAAAAAATGGTTAAAAGAAACATGCACGAGGGCACAAAATCAATTGAATGAGTTTGAATATTTTTTAAGTTTTGAGAAGAAAGTTTCGATATGCTTATGTGGTTTAGCATTTATTAATAAAATGAAATGAAAAAGTAAAAGCACATGACCGAAGTCAAGGTTTGATTGCGAAAATGTTTGAAGTTTGAAAAACAAAGAAAGTTTTGAAAATAGGAAGGAGATTTGAAAATTGAAGAAGATGGGAAGAGATGAAGGGACTATCCTAAGACTTGAAAATAAATTGAGAACTACCCATCCCTGGGTTAAAATTGTGGGTTTTTTCGAATAGAAAGAAACTCCAACTTTAAGGTTCAAAGTGGGTTAACAAAGGATTAACTTCCTTATTTCTCTAGTGTTTAGGATTTGAAACAATGCCTATATATCATCAGCCAAGTCTCAATTGAAAGCATACTAACAACAATTATGGGTATCTCGTTTTCATCATCCTCCCTCCAATCATTGTAAAAGCTTGAGAAAAGATAAATGAACTTGAGTTGTAAAGCATAAAGATGTAAATAGTAAATGAAATTGAATCAAAACAAAGCAATGCTCATTTCATTAAAACCATCATGAAAGTACAAACAAGCTTAAAAGCAAACAACCTAATATGATTGAAGAAAAATTTGCAAACATAAAGAAACAATGGCCTACTGATCCATCAGCAACAAAGATGAGCTGTCCCGTCTGATATTCTGGCCTTGAAGAAAATTACCTGTTGAAGTCTTCTAGAAGATTCACTTCCCAAGCTCTGGCAAAGGATTATTGATAACATTGGGATTAAGGTCATTAAAGTAAAGGATGTTATTCCTGATAAGTTCTTTCACCTTAGCCTTCAGTGCAAAGCAATGTTCCAGGTCATGACCAGTTCCACCTTGATGAAACTCACAGCGAAGATCCGATCTATAACCAACTGGAAGAGGATTTGGAACAGGAGGCGGAGGCCTAGTAGTAATTAAACCACTCTTAATCAAGGAAGGAAACAACTCAGTGTAAGGCATCAGAATAGGGTCAAAGTTTGGCCTATTGCGATATTGATTTTGTCCAGCATCAGGATGAGGAGCCTGAGCTTGAGCTCGAATTTGAACTTGAACTTGAGTTGGTCGAGCTTGACCTTGAACTTGAGTTTGAGCAGGTTGAGTTTTAACAACAGGAGCGACTGCAGCTACATATGGTTGAACATATCGTTGTTGCGGGCGATAAGGCCTCCTCTCAGTTGAAACAGCATAAGCATCACCATCTCTTCTCTTGTGAGGATTCCCAAAAGACTTTCTTGCAGCATTAGGAGCTTCAGAATTGGTAATCTTACCTTTCTTGATACCTTCCTCTAGTCTTTCTCCAATAGTGACTAGGTCAGAAAAACCAAATGAAACACTTCCTACCATTTTCTCCCAAAAGAATGGTTGAAGAGTGTCCATGAACAAACCAGTTAATTCCTTTTCGGGCAAAGGTGGTTCAACTTGAGCAGCTAGCTCTCTCCAACGCTGAGCATACTCTTTGAATGATTCTTTCTCTTTCTTTGACATGTTTTGAAGTTGACGACGATCAGGCGCCATGTCCAGATTGTACTTATACTGTCTTACAAAAGCATCAGACAAATCTTTCCAACTTCGAATATGACTCTTCTCAAGTCCAACATACCACTTCATAGAAGCACCACTCAAACTATCTTGAAAACAGTGAATAAGCAGCTTGTCATCCTTGGCATGTGCAGCCATTTTGCGACAATACATCAGCAGATGAATCTTTGGACAAGTATGACCATTGTACTTCTCAAATACAGGAACTTTGAACTTATCAGGAAGAACCAAGTCGGAAACCAAACACATGTCAATTGCAGCAGAACCAAAGACATCTTTTCCTTCTAGACCTCTTACCCTCTTCTCAAGAGTTAAACATTGCTCTCTAACTTCATCCATATATCCAGGTTCACCCTGACTTTCAGCTTGTGGACCAGCAGCTTGGTACAAGAAAGGAGGATTCTGATAAGTAGTCTGAGCAGTAGTGTGCACAACATGTTGAGGTTCAACAAAAGTCGGAGCTGAAAAGACTGGCACAACAGATGAACCATCCACTTGAGCAGTTGCAGAAACTGGCACATAATCCGGAGGTAACCCATATTCTGGCCAAGTAGAAACCGGTTGCTGAACAACAGGAGGATCAACAACAGTAGTAAAAACTTCAGAGATAACAGTCCTTTGAGGTGGTTCGCCTCGAGCAATCAGAACTTGCATAATTTCAGTGAGCCTGGTCATACCGGCTTTCAACTCATCAATCTCCATTCGGAATTCCATGTTATGCTGTTCTTCGTGTTCCATTCTCAATCTAATAGCTCTCAACCTGTTAGCAGCTCTAGTACCGTATCTGTGGTGAGGAATCAGCTTGACGGATCAACAGACAACTGAGGAAAGAAACAACTGGGATGAGTTCCCACACAACTAGGATGAACGCAAGAATATGCGAGGATGCAATGATATGCAATGTTCACTTCCATTCTCAGAAAAACAACTCGATTATTGCAAACATGGTCAACATCGAGAATACTGTCATGAAAAATCTTGACAAAAAGGAATATTTACTTTTTTCCAATATTTGCAATAATCGGAATTATTTTCCTCGAAAAATGGTTGTGATAATGATCATGATGAATATGTAGATGCAACAAACACAAACAAGATCACGCAAAGCACACAGGTTCAAAGGTTCGAATCACGAGCATGGAGTCATGGTAACAGAACACCAACCCACATAGGTAAGTACTAAGGTTTGTCTTCATTGTACCTGCAAAAAACCAAAAGGGTGCTAACAGAGGTTCCCGGAGTTAACAGCCATCTTTAGAATATCATTGGTACGTTGGATTACTCCCCAACCGATAACATTCTTAAAATAGACCTCGTCCGAGTGTAGTATCGCGTGACAACCACCTTAAGTTTACACTCAGATAGTTTCCGCACTACGTTCCTAAATTGGCTTAGATTGGTTAAGGGTTCTACGGTCCTCAGTATGATTAGCTCAAAGTCGGAAAATAATGCCACGTACGATTACTCGTCATGACATTGATAGTCCAAGAGAGCCTAACCGAGTGGAGATTATCAAATTGATATCGCTTCGGACTACTCCATCGCATATCGCTTCGAATATCGCCGTCCTATCATAAGTTCCATTCAGATCCGGGTTAGAATCTATCTCACAGAGAATCACCAAAACCGGAACAGAACAACCAAGTAACAAGCAAATCAAACTAAAGTAGTAAATAAATCAAAGTAGGCCGAATCCACTTAGAGATTGACTCCCCAGCAGAGTCGCCACTTTTCTGTAGAGGTAAAATCATGAGTGTAAGCTATTGATTAACTTAACTCAAGGTACACAGAGTCGCCACCGCGCTTTTATTTATTTCCAAAAGGAAAAAGGCAAAAAGAACGAAGAAAGCCTAATGAATCTAAAAGCAAAAGCTAAAAGAAACAAACAGAGAACGGGTACGGGGATTGGTTACAAATCGGGAAGGTTTTAAGCACCCGACTTGTCCGTGGTACTCCACGGGAACCCTTTGAAATATTTACTGCATTTTTTGGTTTGAAATGGTTTGCTTGAAAAAAGATTGAAGAGATGAGAAGAAGAATATTTTTTAAGATTTTGGTGTTTGAAGAGACGAACGTCTCATGCCTACGTACCCACAAAGTGCAATGCGAGATCAAAACCCCGTAGTTCGTGGTACAAATTGTGAAAAGAACAAATGAGTTGAATTGATTTTAAAATGTAAAGATAAGTCGTCATTCTTTAGCGAATAATTCCGCTAGAAAGAATGAATCATATCTAAACATAAAAAATGGTTAAAAGAAACGTGCACGAGGGCACAAAATCAATTGAATGAGTTTGAATATTTTTTAAGTTTTGAGAAGAAAGTTTCGATATGCTTATGTGGTTTAGCATTTATTAAGAAAATGAAATGAAAAAGTAAAAGCACATGACCGAAGTCAAGGTTTGATTGCGAAAATGTTTGAAGTTTGAAAAACAAAGAAAGTTTTGAAAATAGGAAGGAGATTTGAAAATTGAAGAAGATGGGAAGAGATGAAGGGACTATCCTAAGACTTGAAAATAAAAGCTAAAGGAAGAACGGTCAAACCATATGGCAAGCCTCTTTGAAACAATTGGATTTCCATATTCATGAATAAGTGAACTTAATCGGAGCCAAAGTCTTCAATCCATAACAACTTGGGCAAAGGGATGATCCTAGAATCTAAGTCCGAAACTCCAATGCTAAGGATAGTAACAATAGTCCGAAATTAAAGTCACCAATTTTTTAGATGTTTGTTCCTTTATTAATATTTTGGTGTCCAAATGGACAAAGGAAATATCACAAGCAACAATATAAACAATAAGCAATATGATGAATGATATAGTATAATAAGCATAATAAGAGAGATAAGGAACGAGAAATTGAAATAAAGAGGATAAGGTGCGAGAGATTGAATTAAAATGTTAGTATATTCACATTATTATAATATTTACATAATAAGTGGTATGATGAACTTAATCAAGCACAACCACGAAAAAATAACAAAATTGAGGCAACCGGATCCAAGTGGATTGCATTCCGAATCGGGACAACTTTAGGTCTATGTTAAGAAATCGCCGAGTAATTTACGGAGTAATTACCCTACAAATGAGGTCGGCCACCACTAATTAAAGTGGAAAATATTCGTGCTAATACATGTTAGAGAAACGATATTATGAATCGTTCTCCGAAAACATGCCACACTAAAAGAAATAGAACGGTCTAATCTTAATCGAGATTTTCGTTGAAGTTATCGAAAGCAACCCATCACGATCTCAAAGTATGGAGAATGATCCAAATGATCATTCATCCATAGATTTGAAATAATGAAGATTAAACTATTCGAAATTCAATAATCACGAATCGGAGATTGTCATCGACCAAAAATAAAAAAAAATAAGATGAAAAAGGAATATGGATCTAAAATAGATTCCATAAAAAAAACAAGAGAAAATAGCGAAAGAAAGTGCCAAAAAGATAGAATCGGATCTAAAATATTTTGAGAAAGTTTTTTTTTAAAGAAATGATTTCTCAAAGAGAAAAAACTTAAAAGAGTTCTTTATAATAAACAAATATAAAACAAAGTTATGAAGACAAATAAAATAAAACAAAATGAAGTATCAAAAATAAAATCAACAAAAAAAGAAAGAAAAGAAAGAAATTAAAAGAGAAGGAGGATGCGGGTTGAGGTATGGATAGCAATGGTCCAAATGGTATCCAAGCCCATACAACAAGGTCTTCTTATTTAAAACAAACAATAAATGAATAAAAGAAAACTAAGAAAACAGGTTGCAAAAAAACTCAAAAGAAATCTTCTTCTTCATTTTGTGAAACACGGTACCCTTGTACCTTCTTCTTCCAACGCCGACGATTTCCTTTCCCGAAAAAAAAACCTCCGACGCTGCGATGCCTCTCAAACGAATAAGGATCCAACGTCTCCTCCTTCTCACCGATTGAATTTGGTCCTCTCTTCTTCTCGTCAATCCGCCGCGGATTCCTCGGTTCTCTCTCCTCAAATCAATTCGCTTCCTCCTTCTTTTATCCCTTCCGAAATCTGGATTTGAGCCATTAATGGATGAACTGAGGTGTTATTGTGTTGAAGGTGGAAGAAATGATGCGAGTACGTTGTAGTTTTGTGCGATTTGCGGAGTTAAAGATTTTCAATCGGAGAATCAATGAAGGAGCAAGGTTATTGATGAGGCATTCTAAGATTTGCGTTCCTTTTTTCTTTTTAAAATTTCTGGTTGTAAAAGAATTTGAAGCTTGGTATTATGATTTTGACAGGGTGATTTTAGGCTATTCAAGCTTGAGAAGAATGAAGAGTGAAATGTTGAATTTATAGATGGGAGAGGTGAGATTGAAGCTTGCCGTTTTGAATTGGCTCCTGCGTTTAAGGGCTTGCGGGATTCACGTGTATCAGCTGAGCTTTTTTTTCTGCGTTTTTATTTGAAACCAATTGTGTTTGGATTATTGTGTGTGATGCCATTTTGAAGCTGATTTTTCACGTTTCAGGCTGTGTGTTTAATATTCAATTGTTTTGCGTTTTGGGGTGGTGTACATGGGCTGACGTTTGCGTTTTGTGCAGCGAGTGTGATGTGAGAAAGGCTCGTGCGACGTATACGGCTTGTTTTTGCTGCTGGAAAAGGCTTGTTTGATGGGCGTGGAATAGTGATAGGGTTTGGCGTGATACGGCTGTATGGAGTATGCGGATTTGCGAATGAGGCTGTATTGTGTTGGCTGGAAAGCTGATGTGCGAAGGCTTTGATGCTGGGGTATTGGCTTGTCTTGAAGTTTGTTTGGCTTGTTGATGCGTGACGCTTTAGGCGTGAAAAGTTGCTGGTGGGCGTACGGATTGGCGTATCAGGCTTGTGGAAAGCTGGGGCTTGAGCTGAGTTTGTTTTGTGGGGTAGGCTTGGTAGATGAAGCTGGGTTGTGTGGTAGAAACCTCATGTGGAAGGCTTGTGAAGGCTGATGAAAGATTGGGCTTAGTTTAGCAAAAACAATGGGCCATTTTTGTATATAAAAAGAACTAAGAAAAGTCTAATAAAAAAAATCTGGAAATGTTAATAAATGGATGAAATTATGTTTTGTGTAATTTTTAAATGATGATAATATTGGATATATTAAAAAAATGGATTATGGAAATGAAATAAAAAATGGAAAATGAAGTTGGAAAAAAAAAATTGGAAATGGATAATGATTTAAACAACAAAAAAAGATAATGGATATTTGAGAAATGGAAAAGAATCTAGAATGAATTATAAAATGATTATTGGATATTTTTTTGGTGAAATGGATATGGAATTGGATATTTTTGTGAAATGGATATGGAATTGATTTTTAAGCCCACAACAAATCCTGATTTTCCTTCACAAGCCACTGATGAGAAACAGCCTTTAATGAACCACTGCACAACTTTCCACTTATACCACAATCATTTGAGATCTGTCTTGATTATTCGAAATCATGCTGAGGAAAATAAATCCTCAGATGAATCGTTGATGAACTGATGAACATTAAAGATTCGAACCAAGCTTCGCACAAAACACTGTCTGATAACTGATGACTTCGCACATAACACAATCTTGAACTTTGAATACGCGCAGTCTGAGGAACATTCACTGGCACATACAACTCGCAGTTGGACAATCTTCTGATAGTTTGACCAATATTAGGTCAAACGTCCATCGGAATCGAATCGTGACTGAACAAACGTATCTGAATTGGAATCACAGCCCTGTCTTTGAAATCCTGCAACACAGAATGAGAAGAAGCAACTGCAACATATTTTTTTTGATATTTTGGTTAGAAGTTAGTGAATATAAACAAATAACAGAAATTAAATGGTGATCCTCTGCAAGGCATAGACCTGCACCTGAAAAAGGATAAACGAACCAGTGCGTGATCTTGTTTGTATGTGAAATGCGGATGAGATGCGAAAAATCTTAGGGTCAAAAATTAGGGTCTGACAGATGCCCCTATTTAAGTTTCTTCAATCCAGAGATAATGAAGATTGAAATCTTCGTTTCGCCAAGATGGAAGATACTTAAATATCAAAAAACCCAATTTTTGATCCTAAGATGCCAAAAACTAGAATGAAATGAAACGAACGATATGAAGATGATATGAAACATATGAAAATATTATGAAAGCATATGAGGTGTATATGAAAAACATATGAAATATGATGAGAAAAATATGAGATAGCATATGAAATATTGTGAGAAAATTTATGAGATGATATGAAATGTATCTGGAACCAAATGAAATGCAGAGAAGTCCGTGAGGGACAAGACGACACATGAAAAAGAATGAACACTGGGATAAGGAGCATAAGACTCCGACGGGAAAAACAACATGCCAGAGACCATAACATGGCTCAGTCGAGGTGAAAATGTCCAAGAATAGCAATTGGACAGAAAACATCACAACATCCAGGAATGGCACTGAATGAAGTGAGAAAAGTCCCGAAACAACACATTAAAAGCATCTACGGATGACATTACTGACTTTAATAGGGATATTCAAAAATGTCAATCGGAAAAAGGATAATCACAACATCTGAGAATGGAAATCAGATAAAATATGTGAGTCTCAACATTCAGGAACAGCACTGAATGAAATGGGAGAAAGTTCGGGAAAGCACATCAACTCAATGATGATTCCAACATGAAAATCCGAGAATGGCAATCGGAAGTGAAGTGATCACAACATCTGAGAATGGCAATCAGATAGAATGTGAATCACAACATTCAGGAACAGCACTGAATGAAATGGAAAAAGTTGGGGACAGTACATCAAATCAATGATGACTTCACTATGGACATCCGAGAATGGCAATCGGAAGGAAAGTGATCACAACATCCAAGAATAGCAATCGGATAAAATGTGAATCACAACATTCAGGAACAGAACTGAATGAGATGGAAAAAGTCCGGGACAGTACATCAAATCAATGATGACTTCACTATGGACATCCGAGAATGGCAATTGGAAGGAAAGTGATCACAACATCCAAGAATAGCAATCGGATAAAATGTGAATCATAACATTCAGGAACAGAACTGAATGAGATGGAAAAAGTCCGGGACAGTACATCAAATCAATGATGACTTCACTATGGACATCCAAGAATGGCAATCGGATAAAAAGGGTGTAATATCTTAGAAGACACAACAAGTAAGTGAAGAAAAAGTTCTGGAGAGACAGACAAATGCCAAGTAAGTTGGACTTTGATCAAACAGTAAGAAGTTGAAAACAACAAGACCTCGAGAAACGCATATGATGACTACAACACTCAGTATGCAGACATTTACGAAAATGGGGACTGAACCACCCAAGCACACGCATAATGAGGACTAAAACACTCAACTATGCAAAGGTTAACAAGAATGGGGAATAACACACCCGAGAAAACGCATAATGAGGACTAAAACACTCAAATATGCAAAGGTACACAAAACTGGGGAATAACACACCCGAGAAAACACATAATGAGGACTAAAACACTCAAATATGCAAACATAAACAATACTGGGGAATAACACACCCAAGAAAACGCATAATGAGGACTAAAACACTCAAATATGCAAACATAAACAATACTGGGGAATAACACACCCAAGGAGATAATATGAGAAAAATGATGACAACCAGTTTAGACTCTTAAAGGAGTGGAAAAGATAGAAGATTGATTCCTCAACACAGAGATCACTACCATTCTGCTCGGAAATTAGAGATACTACTGCTGAACAAATCTCTGTCACATCAGTAAATCGTATCAAGTTAAAAAAATCTTTTGAGAGAAGTTATGCAAAGCTGCTTGGGGATTCTTGAAGAAAGTTGCCCCAAGTTCAATGACTGATAAAGGTAAACTGATAATAGATTCAGTTCTTGACTACTGCTGGAGAAAATAATCACATCTTTGAAGTAACTGCTGAGAAGAATAAACTGATCATGGCTTCAGTTCTTGAAATGAATGTTGAGAAGATAAACCAATATGAAACTTGCAGAGAATCTTCTGACTAACCAAATCTGATAATAACTTGCGCTGAACAACAACTTTTGAACCATAGGAACTGAGAAGGACTTGCTCCTGATAAGATCACTGACCAAGTTTCTCAACTGTTTGAAAATTCCTTGATGAGGAAAGTTTATTTGCAAATAAAAATGTTTGTACAAACCTGGTGATTTTAATGCAGAGTTCAATGCAAAGTTTGAAATCAAGAATCATTTTTGGAATGAAATTTATTGATGTAAAGTAAAATGAAAACATTGTCAAAACACGGCGGTTGAGACAACATTAAAGATAAAGCAAAGGTAAGAAAACAAATGATTGGTAACGAGCTTGGGAGTCAGTTTACGCAACCTCGTTGTAGTATGCTTTTCAAAAGAAACCTGGATTCAATTAGGACTTTGAAGGTTGTAACGTGGTCTGGTTCACGGTTTATGAAACAAAGGATATAAGCTCAAAGTTATTTGTACCCAACCCAACTTCGTAATGAACTCCAGTCCTACATTCAATTAATTCAGCCTATGCATTCAGGTTCCAATAATTTTTGGGATTGCATAGATGAAGATGGTTCATAAGCCAAAGGATTTTGAGATAGCAGTCACATCTTCCTTTTGTTATTTCCAGTGAGGACTTTGGTCAACTCAACTTACTTTTGTTGAGGATTTTGATGACCTCTTGACAAGTCTTTCTTTTATTATCCCTAACTTTTTCCTGAACTGTGTCATTTGAACTTACAGTCAGCGGGATGCCCCAGTTTTTGCCTAAGTCTCTTTCATAGGTTTTGACTTAGCGGGCTTTAATTTTTTTTCAATAATTTTTTCGATATCATTTTTTTTTGAAAGATAATGACTGCATGGCTTAATGATTACGATGAACCATCATTGGCTTTTAAATTGAGAAACATCTTCAACACTTCTTGATGTGTGTGAAGGAAAACTTGAGATTGCAACCTTTATTGAAAGGTGTCTTAAATGATTCTTTTGTACTTGAATGCACATTCGAATTAATTGAGAACTAACCATCCCCGGGTTAAAGTTGCGGGTTTTTTCGAATAGAAAGAAACTCCAACTTCAAGGTTCAAAGGGGTTAACAAAGGATTAACTTCCTTATTTCTCCAGTGTTTAGGATTTGAAACAATGCCTGTATATCATCAGCCAAGTCTCAATTGAAAGCATACTAACAACAATTATGGTTATCTCGTTTTCATCATCCTCCCTCCAATCATTGTAAAAGCTTGAGAAAAGATAAATGAACTTGAGTTGTAAAGCATAAAGATGTAAATAGTAAATGAAATTGAATCAAAACAAAGCAATGCTCATTTCATTAAAACCATCATGAAATTACAAACAAGCTTAAAAGCAAACAACCTAATATGATTGAAGAAAAATTTGCAAACATAAAGAAACAATTGCCTAGTGATCCATCAGCAACAAAGATGAGCTGTCCCGTCTGATATTCTGGCCTTGAAGAAAATTAACTGTTGAAGTCTTCTAGAAGATTCACTTCCCAAGCTTCGGCAAAGGATTATTGATAACATTGGGATTAAGTTCATTAAAGTAAAGGATGTTATTCCTGATAAGTTCTTGCACCTTAGCCTTCAGTGCAAAGCAATGTTCCAGGTCATGACCAGTTCCACCTTGATGAAACTCACAGCGAAGATCCGATCTATAACCAACTGGAAGAGGATTTGGAACAGGAGGCGGAGGCCTAGTAGTAATTAAACCAATCTTAATCAAGGAAGGAAACAACTCAGTGTAAGGCATCAGAATAGGGTCAAAGTTTGGCCTATTGCGATATTGATTTTGTCCAGCATCAGGATGAGGAGCCTGAGCTTGAGCTCGAATTTGAACTTGAGCTTGAGCTGGTCGAGCTTGACCTTGAACTTGAGTTTGAACAGGTTGAGTTTTAACAACAGGAGCGACTGCATCTACATATGGTTGAACATATCGTTGTTGCGGGCGATAAGGCCTCCTCTCAGTTGAAACAGCATAAGCATCACCATCTCTTCTCTTGTGAGGATTCCTAAAAGACTTTCTTGCAGCATTAGGAGCTTCAGAATTGGTAATCTTACCTTTCTTGATACCTTCCTCTAGTCTTTCTCCAATAGTGACTAGGTCAGAAAAACCAGATGAAACACTTCCTACCATTTTCTCCCAAAAGAACGGTTGAAGAGTGTCCATGAACAAACCAGTTAATTCCTTTTCGGGCAAAGGTGGTTCAACTTGAGCAGCTAGCTCTCTCCAACGCTGAGCGTACTCTTTGAATGATTCTTTCTCTTTCTGTGACATGTTTTGAAGTTGATGACGATCAGGTGCCATGTCCAGATTGTACTTATACTGTCTTACAAAAGCATCAGACAAATCTTTCCAACTTCGAATGTGACTCTTCTCAAGTCCAACATACCACTTTATAGAAGCACCACTCAAACTATCTTGAAAACAGTGAATAAGCAGCTTGTCATCCTTGGCATGTGCAGCTATTTTGCGACAATACATCAGCAGATGAATCTTTGGACAAGTATGACCATTGTACTTCTCAAATAGAGGAACTTTGAACTTATCAGGAAGAACCAAGTCGGAAACCAAACACATGTCAATTGCAGCAGAACCAAAGACATCTTTTCCTTCTAGACCTCTTACCCTCTTCTCAAGAGTTAAACATTGCTCTCTAACTTCATCCATATATCCAGGTTCACCCTAACGTTCAGCTTGTGGACCAGCAGCTTGGTACAAGAAAGGAGGATTCTGATAAGTAGTCTGAGCAGTAGTTGTAATACCTCAAAATTTGCCCTCATTTTTTTTCCCTAACTGGCTTACGCTTCGCATTCATTTGCATTTTTCACTAGGTCATAATATTCATAACCCTGCATTTGCATTGAATTCATAAGGCATATGATCAAGGATCTTGGAAGTTAAGGTTTCGTACTTTGTCTGTATTCATCAGGGTTAGAAATGATGAAGGTTATTCACTGGTGCATCTAGTCTATTATTGAGGTGACTAATCATATTTGCTTTAAACAAGAGTTTCGGCTCCTCTTAACGTCTCAAGTGGAATTCTTCTTCATTGAACATCTCAAGGGGAATTTGGAATTCCGGCTCATGATTTGATGACACTTCACCAGTTGAGATTCAGTGTTTTAAAGGTTGGTTTGGATCCATTTGTTTATGGAGCAATAATTTGAGATTGTGTGGAGTTTATTGTGGCGTCAAGAGTGGATTATTCTGAAGGATTCAGTTTAGGATTGAAGGGGAATGCACAATTTTTGGTTTATTTTGAAGGCATCATTCAAGTTCGAATTCAAGTACACCATGCCTATATGGGATATGAGCCATTACCATTTGTCTTTCTTATTGTCCAATTTAAACCATTCGTTAAAAAAATCCATATTCGATTCCCGACATTCGGTCTCAATCCATATCTTTTTATATAATTCCACACTTTCTTCAATAACCAATTCCCACTTACTCTAATCCAATCACATTTTAGGCCCGTATCCAAATATCCAATTAACCATTTATCTTTAACCAAATTCATATTGTTTTTGTTTCTAGCCAAGTTTTAGTTCTATTAGTCATAATTATATCCAAAGTTGAACATCCATTTTTGAATTACCATCCAAAACCAATATCCACATCTATTGCATGTAACCATGTAACTAATTACCCAATATTTCTTCCAACCAAAATTCTTTCATTTTTCCATTTTTCCAAATATTATTTTCTTAATCAATTCCCTAAATTTTTCAAGCCCATTAAACCATACCTATTCTTAACCATTTTTCTTCTTCTCATTTACAAACCATAAACCATATATCCAATTAACCAATCATCAAAGCCATTTTTTTGTTTCATTTTTATCCCTAAACCAAGTTCATTAATCGGTCCATAGTCATATTTTTTTTCCAATAATCAATCCAATTCTCAATTATAGAGCATTTTTCATCAATCAATCCAATTTAAATCCAAAACTTATACATCCAATCCAATATCTGAACAAATGAGTTTTTATTACTTTTATATATTTTTTCTCTTCAAAGACATACAGATACATGGATCCAATCTGAGAGTTTCGAAAAGATAAAAAGGATACCAAAAAATCAGTTAGAAATGCTAACTGACAAAAAATGAATTGACAGAAACTCAAAAGGAGAAAAGAAGAAATTCAGTTGTAAGCTGATATAATAGAAAAATGCAGGTGCAGGAAAAGAGGTAACTGGTATCAATCTCGTTCACTCTTCTTCACCCTCCAAGAAATCCAGCAAAAGCAGTAACAGAAAACACTCAAAATCCCTCTAATCACCTTCAATCTTTATCTTTCACTATCAGATTCTTCATCATACATCACCATCTCTCTCTTCAGCCACACAAAAAAAACTTTTGTAATCCGCATCACTCTCTCTCAATAACCTGCAACAATCTTCCACCAACCTCCTTCAATCAAAAAACAAAACTTCAATCTTTCCCTGCAAAGCTCAACACAATATGAACCAATATCAAGAACAACAACAAATGGCAACAACGTCTCAAAATCGGGGATAACAGAAAGGTGTCGAATTTGCAACATCAGAGAAGAAGATTAGTAGGAATTTCTCATACCTGAATAGTCCAATCTGGCGTATTCAGAGTCACAATAGCCGGCTTCTTCACCGTTACGACACAAATACTATCTTCGCTCTGTCTCCATCTTTACCATCTCTCCACGGAATCTTCACGGAGTTTTTTTTCATCTTCCCACCAATACCAAGAACCTCCTCCATCAACTATGCTCTATATTGAACCTTATACAACACTTCATCATCATCTTCATCGCACAACAACTTCAGTTCAAGCAAAGTTCCTGCAGGATTCACATTAGCACACACAAATCACACTTCAAGAATGGTTCAGAAACTCAAATTCAGAGCAAAAGAAAGAGAAAATTAAGGCAAGAACTGTGCAATACAATCTGAATCCATACCGAGAAAGCCTCAAATCAATATCGTTGTTGCTGATGCATTATCGCTGCCGACAAAGTCGAGGCATAACAGTAGAGCTTGAGAGCTGCCGCCATTGTTTAAGAGATCGACAGCGAGAAAAAAGTCACGGAGGAACAAAGGCCGGTCGTGGCTAAGACGGAGACAGAATGAGTGCGAATGACATGGCGACGGAATCATCGGTGGCGGCGGTCTTAAAAGCCATCGGAGAAGAAGAAGTTAAGGAGTTCAGTGTCAGTTGTGTTTCGAACGCCGGTGGTGTAGATTTGGATGGAGAAGAAAACAAGATTGAAGCAGACAGAGGTGATGTGTGCCGATGAGCCTTTCTGAGGCAAGTGATGAAACCGAAACAGGGCGGTTTGACGCGAGGCCTTTGTTCGGCCGCCGTCAATGAAAATCACGGTACGGTGGTGGCCGCGCCGTAGTAGAAGAAGGTTCGTTGACGTTGATGTAATCTTTAGGATAGGAGCAAGGAACGTTGGGTGAGGACCGAACAACACAATCGGAGAGAACAACGGAGGAAGGAGTCGGAGGCGCGTGTTGTTTTGGCATAGGGGAGGTTTATCACCGGCGAGGGTTTGTTCGGAGAAGAGTGAGGTTGATTCGCATTTGTGATTTGCATCAAGGTTGTTCGAAAGGAGTGGTTCGAAAGGAGACGGTGGCGGAGGAGTTTGGCCGACGGTGTTGCGAAAACTGTTTGGAGTATAGGCGGGGATGAGTTTTTGAAGAAGATGAGGATCTTAGGGTTTTTTTAGGGTTCAGTAAGACTTCAGGTTACCACAAGACATGAATTGGGCCTCATAACCCATAGAAGTTCTACCCGCACCATGAATTTTCGTCCGCACACCCCTATATCAGGCTGTTTGGATTGGGCTTTTCAGCCTTGAGAAATTCTAATCGCACCTCCATTTTCGGGCAACACCCCTCCTGCGGGTTTAGTGGTGAAATTGGGCCTGGACCAATGTTTTTGTTATCTGCTGCCTTTTGATTCCTAAAACACCTCTTGTGTCTTTATTTCTCTTATAAATTCTTATATAGATTTTTAATTAAATTTACATGAGAGTTAATTTTGGTGGATTAAAATTTTAATTCTTTTTTTGTAAATTTTTAATTAGAATTTTTGTTGATAATTTAATTATCTTATTAGGATTTTTATGATTCTAGTTATTTGTGGTGAGCTAATTTGAATTAAAGTGTTCATGTCGTTTTATCGATAATGGATTGAGTTCGACTATGGCAAAACTTCACAAGGTGGTTATGGAAGATGAGCATTTATTTTGCTCATAGGAGACTACAAGACCTTGCTTGAGGTTTTTTTCGGATTTCTTTTGGTGAGGAATCGGCACTTCGATCAAGTAAGTGATTTCGAGTTTTTTCGGCCTTTAAGCATCATTCTAGTCGTATGCGGCTTAGGATCATATAATTTAAGGTGCATCTGAGCCCTCCCACCTGAGGCATTGGATATATATGTGATTATGTTGATATGCATCGATTTCGGAACTTAGGGATTAGGTTGAGAACCATTAGGATCGTTTCCTTTTACTTCCCCTTAAGATTCACTTTTTTGTCCGTTTTGTAACAATTATTAAAAATAGTTTTAGGTGAGATAAAATTCTGTAAAAATTCATGAGTGATCCTCATCCTCTTAATTATTTTGTCATATTTTTTGTTTCCAGATTTAGGTGGTTTTAATAATTAATTTGGATTTTAGTTCACAAGCTGTCCCAAAAAGGAAGGTTTTGGCATAAGGGACCGAAACCGATTTTTCCCATAGGTGTGAGACCTATTTTTTTTGTGTGTGATTAATCACTGTAATTTGTGACATTTTGATGCTCATTAGGCATTTTTTTCATAATTTTTAGATGCCCTTTTTGATCCACTTTGTGGAGTTGTTTTTGGGTGATCATGTTTTGCTACCTTGCTAGTCAAGTAATTGTTTTGGCACTTTGGTGCATAATTTTGTGGAATCCTTTTGGACAATGTAAGATAATGACTATATAATTCCAGGGATTTAATTTCATAATTTTTAAAGGCTTTTTTCTATTTTTCCATGTCACCTAGATCCTAGGTTGATTCATGTGTCTATTTGTTGTATAACTTAAATGATAAGAAGGCATTCATGCCATTTGCTTGGAATACTTTTTGATAACTTTTAGGAGTTGATTATAGGTCATTTGTATGTCCTTAATTCCAGTTATAGGCTACTTTTTGAACCATACTCATTTGGTTTGTTTTAGTGTTTCAAAGTGCATAATTACTTGAACATGTTTAACCTAAACTCATTTCTCTTCTCCTCTAAATAATAACTTGAATTATGAGGAAATCATTAATGCCTATTCATGCATTCTAATTGAATCTCATACCTTGTAGCTACTGACTTTAGAAGTCATGTAACCTTTAGGTACCTTCACCTTTAGACTTAGGTCTTATTTTGAACCCTAGTTCCATTCTAGGACGTTTATGGTACTTAATCGCTTTCATGCTTCGATTTTACTTTCAATATGCATTGTCATGCTAACTTTTTGTTTTGTAGGGGGGAAGATTGAGGTAAGCATTACTTCATTCCTATCTCTTATGCATTTTAATTGTGTTTGCCTTAGCACCTTGTGCTTTGTTCATAGGTTCCCCTTTTATTCTTTAGAACCAACTTAATTTCCTTAGGAAGTAAGTTGAGTTCTAATTCTCTTTTCTTCTCTTCCTTTTTCTCATTAGGATTAGAAAACCTCACTAACCATTAGGACCTCTTGTAAATAAACAAAATTAGGATTGAGTCTTAGTCCCTTAGATTTTTCCTTTTATCAACTTGAGTCATTCTCTTCTTATCTTCAAACAAAATCCAAAAAAACACTTAACAAATAAATGAAAGGATTCCTTGTGTATAGCCTTATTCCATGAAGCACTTGCATTCATTCCATCTTGGAGTGGTGTAAGCTTGTCTATCATGATGCACAAGTCTCATCAAGGGGTTGTTTCACAAAGAAAAACTTAAAAGACACTTCTTCACAAAAGTAACAAAAACACTTAATAAAGTTCAACAAGCCAGTGAACTTAAGCCCTAATTCTAGGAAACCAGTCTTGGATAAATTCTCCTTGCTGGGTAGGCCTGTTCTATTATTCCATCTTGGAATGTAGAGTCAAGTGTACATTCCATGGAAAAGAATTTGAATTCACTTCCTTGTGCCAAATTCATACAAAACTCATAAAAGACAAAAACACACAATAAGCGACTATCCTGCGGGAACTTCTCTTTCTCATCTCATTCACTCACAACGCAAACTCGCGACGACTTGTCTTTCATGCAAGACGGTAAACGCACTCGTACCAGACGAGCCTGCAACACCTGAGCATAGACATACGCAGTTCCAGCATAAAAAACGCAAACAAATAGTTCCCGCCTAGGTTAGGCGAACTACGTAAACTCTGATCCTCATTATCCCGATGAGGTACGTAGGCAGCGGGGTAGGGCCCGTTCGAGCACATTCTTTATTTTCCCTACATTTCCCCTTTTATAATCATTTTCTTATTTCAGTTCATTTCTCATTTCCATTTCCAGTTCCAGTAGCGGTTTTATTCAGCAGCAGTTATTTTTCTCACCCTTTGAAACAAAACAAGCAAGCGTGGATCCCGTCGGGTACGACAGACGATCTGGGGTGCTAATACCTTCCCAGGTCGTAACCGACTCCCGAACTCAGATCTTTGGTTCGCAAGGCCTTGTCCTTTCCTTCTTCCTCAGGTTTGTGCAACATTACCTTTCCCATTCATTCGGGATAAAAATGTCTGGCTGGCGACTCTAACCTTTCCGCGCCACTTTCGCGTTTGTACTAGGATGAAAATCCCGGGAGCGACAGCTGGCGACTCTGATGGGGACTAACCTGATTCTTCCGGTTTCCCTTGTAGAGTCAATCCTAGCGCCTGTTTGGTTTTGCTTCTTTGGGTGTTTATATGTATGTTTGTTGCTGAGTGCTTTAGTTTAGCTTTACTGTTTTTATTTACAGTTTTATTTACAGCTTTACTTTATTGCATTTATTTACCGCTTTCAGTATTTTATTTTCCATGCATCATATTATACTGGACTGTCTGGCTGTGCTGGTTTTCATTTTTTCTGTGGGATGGGAGTTACTGTGAGATGAGCTCGTAACCGGGGCTCGAGTGCACCCTAGGACTTAGAGTGGTTCCACTTTGGCTTCATGGCATCTTGCTATGTTGGTAGTAGTGAGTTCCACACCTTGACTTGCGACCTTCTCGGGAATGCATTGATACCGGAATCTTTCTGGGTTGATGCGCTACCTTGATAGTTATGTGCAGTCAGGGGACCGATCATTGAGGATCTTTGTGGAAACATCCCTCTCCAGTGATGACAGTGGCAGACCACATTCGTTGGCAAACCCACTCGCATCCGAGGGCCCACTGGGAACTCGCATAGGATGGCCTGGTTCTCTCATAGGAATTCAGTTAAAGCAAACTGATCGTATGACGATAGTATTGTACCCTTCGGGATGAATGTACTATTGTTTCTCGACTCAGTGCTTGAAGCTGGAAACTTGTGAGAGATGCTTGTTTTTCCGGACTCAACTGAGACCTCCCTGAGTAGTACATAATGCCAAACCGATTCCCTGATTTGGTCATGAGCCATTTCTCGGAAATGGTGAATGTATTATTGCTATTCGGCTTTGAGAGTCCGTGATGTTGACCCGAGTAGCATACCCGTGAGATTGGGAGGGGTTTACAGGTTTGCAGGAACCCTAAACTTCAACATACCCGCTTTGCCAGTGTTGTTTTATGATATTATCTGGTGCTATATGGTTCTTTGATTCTGAGATCCGGGATTTCTATTCAGAGAGATTGTTACTGTAATTACCATGGTGACCCTGATATTGTGACTGTTATTATGACTCTCCACGGACACTGGGCTCGTTGTTCAGCTTCAACACCATCAGTGACTATGCTATTATGTGATCCAGTTTTACAGTTATTGGGTTCTCAGTTATGGGGTTCTATACAGAGATGGTGCTACTATTATGGTTCTATTCAGACACTTGACTCACTGCTCAACACCGGCACCAACATCAGATCATTGATCACATGCCTGTTGCATACATGACATCATAGCATTTCTGCACACATGTTCAGTTATTTTGGAGGATCACATATCTGAATCATGCTGTTGGATTTTTCTGTATCAAAAACTTGAATCAAAGCAGATAGATTCCTCAGAAATAATTGAACATGGCATTTGCATACATCCTTGCATTCTTGACAGGTGTTCAGAGACAAATTCTTTTCCTGACTTGATTTCTCATCAGAATGGACAACTTGAATCACAATCATCAAGGTATATATTTGAAGCAACTCCGGGCGGAGGTTACCAAAATGAAGACCCAGCCTGGGTAATTCATGCAAAGGTATAAGCTTTATTTCAGAACCGGAAACTGCTGAAACAGGAAGTCAACCAGATGAAGACTCAGATTAGCTTGGTTATGGAAATTCTGAACGAAGCTATTTTCATCCCTAGTGAGGGGAACTACGCTGCTCTGATTCTCCATTGGACAATGGAGATACGTAGGCAGGAGATCAAATCAGATCTTTCCGAGCAACCTCATCTATTAACTTTATCAACCTCTTCCCTCCAGATGTCGTTTGTCAGCATCCAACCTCAACTTCCCAAGAGAATCCTAGGGGAAGAGCATATGGGTAAAAGCCAGAGAAGCTTGAGAAGAAGTTTGATCATATTCTGAAGTCGTACGTGCAACAAGTTTCCTCATTTGCTCAGATTCAAATTGGTTGAGCTAGCCGCATCAGGATCATCTCCGACAAAGCTTCCTTTGGGGTTTCAATGCCAAGTATGATTACCATTCTGGGGCACCTGGACTTTTAATTGAAGATTGCAAGTCTTTCAGAGGCAAAGGTGAAGACAAGGTCCCGAATTTGATCGACTCAAAGGTCATCATGCCAGAAAGTCTGGTCACATATTGAAGTCTCCTCATCAAATGGGTCTCCCAATTTGCAAAGGCATCTTCAGAAGCAATAAGTCCAAACGGAGTCAAGTCTCCTCAATGATGGCAATGTTCAGCTTCTTTACTGCATTTCCATTTATAGTTTATATTGTTTGTTTAAATATTTGTATGCATGCATGAAACTTATTTGTTTTTGAATGTTAACCATAATAAAATGCACATGTTTTTCTTGAAGTAATCCATTCGTATTCACTCATGATTTTGTGTATGTGCATTGCAATACCAACTGTCGTGCTTAAACTCTATCAGGGAGGATGACGAACTGAAAACGCAAAAATCTCTAATTGTGTGCTTTTGAGAAAGACCCTGTTGACGATGTACAGGCATTGTTTCAAATCCTAAACACCGGAGATATAACGGAGATAAACCCTCGCCAACCCATTTGAGCCTTGAAGTAGGAGTTTCTTTTCGCATGAAAAAAAAACCCTTGCATTTAACCCAGGGGTAGGGTAGGCGTCAGCTAGTTGGATCGATCGTTCAAATTTCAAAAAGGAGTGCACATCCGAGGATCAATTGCCTTTCGTTGTACCAAATCAAGAGGTCCAAATACCAGAAACCACAATGGTTATCCCAATCTAGAGGTCCAGAGGTCGGATACCACAATGGTTATCCCTCATCAACCAAGAAGTGAGACAGTCACGACCCTTTCAAAGCAATCAAGACAAACAGTGTCACACGATTTGTTCAAAAAAAAATTAAAAAAATGATGATGAGAAAGCCCGCTAAGTCGAAACTTGAAAACAAGCGACTTAGGCAAAAATTAGGGCATCCCGTTGGACTTCACGATCAAAGATTCACAAGAATCAGTCCAGGCAAAAGATAGGGATAAGAAAAATAATGCAAAAGCGAAAGACGAAAAGGATTTCACAAGAAAGATCCTTAAAACAAGAACAAAGTCGTGTGGCACAGACACCAAAGATAAGAGGGGTGACTGACTCCAAATGACAACCTAATTGGTGCTTAAACCGTTAGCGTAATTGGTTCCTCAACCATCATAAAACCCTTTTCGAAAGGTGAGCGCTTGTGCCAAGCTAGCTGAACATAGGAATGGAGAACATCACGAAGATGGGTGGGCACAAATAAACTTCGAGCCTATATCTTTTATTTTTATAACCGTGAACCAGGCCACGATACAACCCTCAAAAGTCCTAACTGAAACAGGGTTATTTTTGAGAGCGTACTACCACGAGACCGCGTTCCTGACTCCTATGAGTGGTGTTGAAAGATCTTTGTTGGTGTTGCATGTGCATGCTTTCTATTATTCAAAAAAATTAATGTCGTATCTTAACCAGTGATCCGCTCACAAAGGTTTGCGACATCTTTTTCAGTAAAACTTCAAAATTAACATGTGTGTTGCACTAGAATTTTCATTCTCAAAAATAAACATTTTCTGCTTGCATACATCTATTTGGCATCATAAAAAGTTCACATATGGAATCTCAGTTCAAAAGCTTAATCTTGCCAAGTTGAGAAGTCTGAAACTTCCGAAGGACGATCGTAACGAGGTGCACTTTTCAAGAAAACTCCATTGAGTAGGGACTTTCCCAACAGTCGTAGTAAGAGCCAATTAATCTGGGGCAATCATGTCGAGCAATCTCTTCAAAATGCAGCCAAGCTGGGGAAATCACTTCGAGATTCAAATCTCTCAAAGAGCCATCGGTCGGAGGCATTCATTCAAATTTCAGCCAAACTGGGGCAATTACTTCGAGATTCAATCTCTCAAAGAAAAGTTGATCTGGGTGTTTTCTTCAAAGCACAGTCATTCAGAGGTGATCACTTCAAGACTTGTACTTGAGCAGGCTACCACAAGAGCATGAGAAGTCACTTTTTCCTGAAGACGGCTTATCAGAAGCACTTATCCAGAGTTCAATATACTGGGGCAGAATATCTCACAGTGATAGGAGGTTTTTCAGGAATCCTTGCGAGGCAAATTCTTTCACAGACCATGCAGTCTGGGGCAGTTATTTCGAGATCCAACGAATCTCTCCAAGAGTTTGAAGACACTGAGGCATTTCGTATGTCATGTTTTCTGTAAAATCCTCTTGAGACATTTTCTTCCGATGGACCTTAATCAGAGGCGAGTTGAAAATTGCAAAGAACCATCGTTCACTCGTGATTAGTTGGCAACCTATCAACCCAGGGCTAGGGGCAAAGCCATTGTCGGCATAGTACCTCAAGAGATATTTCGTCGGCGGACTTCATTGATCAGAATTCCTTAGCAAGTCTCAATAGACAATTCCTTCTCCAGTAGTGCGGAAAATGGAAGGTTGCTTCTTGAGCAGAAGGGTATCATCATCTCTCATTCCCAACATGAGAGGATTTATCTCTTATCCCCAGCAAGTGGCAACTTAAACTCTTATCTTCAGCAGGAAGCTTCATCATTGACATTCTCCATCATCCCCAGTAGAGGTTGAAGTTGAAATCTCCCCCAGCAAGGCAACAGAAGGTTGGTGCCATCCCCGAGCAGAAGTTTCCCTTCAGACAGGGGCAATTCTTAGCAGTATAGGGAGTGTCATTCCTCCCCAGCAATTTCTTCCTCAGCAGTGTCATGCCTTCTGTTCGCAGCCAAGTCAGGAGGTCTTCATTTCCCCATCAGAGTTCAAGAAGAGCCCTTCTCCAGAAGGGTCTTGGCTCTCCAATCTCAAAGTCCAATTTATTTTTGGCAATGGCGGCAGTTCAGAGCCGGTATATCATTGACAACCTTCCCCGCAGAGTTGTCTTCTCCTCACAAGGATCAATCAGATCAATGCAGCGATCATCAGTTCCTCCCCAGTCAAGCCATCTGGGATATTTGTTATCTCCTCATCGGGAGACCCCTTTTCATTTGCATTTGCATTTGCATCTAGTAATCATCATTACATTTGCATCCTCCAAAGCGTAGCATTTCCATCGTCATGGAGCATTACGCCATAAATCCAAACATATGCATACCAACATGGGCCAGTTTTGAGGTATATTACATAAAATCCGTTACATCTCCAATCAGATTGAAGTATTCCCCACAGAATACAACTTCATTTCCCAGGGTGGATGCTTCTACCAAGTCTTGTTGTTATCCCCAATTGAGTCTTGTTTCAGTACAACAGTCTCATTTTTCGTGTCTCCGTTTCAGTACAACGGTCACGTTTTGGGCTCTCGTTTAAGTACAACGATCCCGTTCCTTTCGAGTCTCCATTTAAGTACAATGGTCTCGTCCTTGAGTCTTGTTTCAGTACAACAGTCTCATTTTTTTCGCGTATCCGTTTCAGTACAACGGTCACGTTTTGGGCTCTCGTTTAAGTACAACGATCCCGTTCCTTTCAAGTTTCCATTTAAGTACAATGGTCTCGTATTTGAGTCTTGTTTCAGTACAACAGTCTCATTTTTCGCGTCTCCGTTTCAGTACAACGGTCACGTTTTGGGCTCTCGTTTAAGTACAACGATCCCGTTCCTTTCGAGTCTCCATTTAAGTACAATGGTCTCGTCTTTGAGTCTTGTTTCAGTACAACAGTCTCATTCTTTCGCGTCTCCGTTTCAGTATAACGGTCGCGTCTCAGGTTATCATTTAAGTACAATGATCCTGTTTGCTTGGGCTCTCGTTTAAGTACAACGATCCCGTTCCTTTCGAGTCTCCATTTAAGTACAATGGCCTCGTCTTTGAGTCTTGTTTCAGTACAACAGTCTCATTTTTTCGCGTCTCCGTTTCAGTACAACGGTTGCGTCTTGGGCTCTCGTTTAAGTACAACGATCCCGTTCCTTTCGAGTCTCCATTTAAGTACAATGGTCTCGTTTCAGTGCGAAGATAATGGATCGGTTGATACCATTTTCGTGTAGATCGGTTGATCTTATTTGAGTCATGAATCGGTTGATATCATTTCTCTTCGAGTTGTAAATCGGATGATATTACATTCTCGTTTTTCTTGGTTATGGATCGGTTGATACCATCTCCATGTTAGATCGGTTGATCTTATTTGAGTTATGAATCGGTTGATATCATTTCTCTTCGAGTTGTAAATCGGATGATATTACATTCTCGTTTTTCTTGGTTATGGATCGGTTGATACCATCTCCATGTTAGATCGGTTGATATTATTTGAGTTATGAATCGGTTGATATCATTTCTCTTCGAGTTGTAAATCGGATGATATTACATTCTCGTTTTTCTTGGTTATGGATCGGTTGATACCATTTCCATGTTAGATCGGTTGATCTTATTTGAGTCATGAATCGGTTGATATCATTTCTCTTCGAGTTGTAAATCGGATGATATTACATTCTCGTTTTTCTTGGTTATGGATCGGTTGATACCATCTCCATGTTAGATCGGTTGATCTTATTTGAGTCATGAATCGGTTGATATCATTTCTCTTCGAGTTGTAAATCGGATGATATTACATTCTCGCTTTCCGGGGTGGATCGGTTGATACCATCTCCGTGTTTGATCGGTTGATCTTATTTGAATCGCAAATCGGTTGATGTTGCGTTAAGTCCTGTTTCGCCAACAGGTACCCTCGTTGTGGCTTTGATCCGTTCAGTAGTCGCATTGATTGCATTGATTCTATTCCACCTGGTCTTATTTTCCGCTACCTATTCAGAGGTCAAAATCAAAAAAAAAATACATAAATAAATAAATGGGCATATGGCATTCCCACTACCCTCAGTGTGCAAATTTTCAGGTTTTATTCGAGTATTCAATCACTCCATACCTTGAACGTCTAAAAGCTGTTGCAATTATTCATTCAGGTCTGCAGATGATTGAATAGGGGCAGCTGTAATACCTCAAAATTTGCCCTCATTTTTTTTCTCTAACTGGCTTACGCTTCGCATTCATTTGCATTTTTCACTAGGTCATAATATTCATAACCCTGCATTTGCATTGAATTCATAAGGCATATGATCAAGGATCTTGGAAGTTAAGGTTTCGTACTTTGTCTGTATTCATTAGGGTTAGAAATGATGAAGGTTATTCACTGGTGCATCTAATCTATTATTGAGGTGACTAATCAGATTTGCTTTAAACAAGAGTTTCGGCTCCTCTTAACGTCTCAAGTGGAATTCTTCTTCATTGAACATCTCAAGGGGAATTTGGAATTCCGGCTCATGATTTGATGACACTTCACCAGTTGAGATTCAGTGTTTTAAAGGTTGGTTTGGATCCATTTGTTTATGGAGCAATAATTTGAGATTGTGTGGAGTTTATTGTGGCGTCAAGAGTGGATTATTCTGAAGGATTCAGTTTAGGATTGAAGGGGAATGCACAATTTTTGGTTTATTTTGAAGGCATCATTCAAGTTCGAATTCAAGTACACCATGCCTATATGGGATATGAGCCGTTACCATTTGTCTTTCTTATTGTCCAATTTAAACCATTCGTTAAAAAATCCATATTCGATTCCCGACATTCGGTCTCAATCCATATCTTTTTATATAATTCCACACTTTCTTCAATAACCAATTCCCACTTACTCTAATCCAATCACATTTTAGGCCCGTATCCAAATATCCAATTAACCATTTATCTTTAACCAAATTCATATTGTTTTTGTTTCTAGCCAAGTTTTAGTTCTATTAGTCATAATTATATCCAAAGTTGAACATCCATTTTTGAATTACCATCCAAAACCAATATCCACATCTATTGCATGTAACCATGTAACTAATTACCCAATATTTCTTCCAACCAAAATTCTTTCATTTTTCCATTTTTCCAAATATTATTTTCTTAATCAATTCCCTAAATTTTTCAAGCCCATTAAACCATACCTATTCTTAACCATTTTTCTTCTTCTCATTTACAAACCATAAACCATATATCCAATTAACCAATCATCAAAGCCATTTTTTTGTTTCATTTTTATCCCTAAACCAAGTTCATTAATCGGTCCATAGTCATATTTTTTTCCAATAATCAATCCAATTCTCAATTATAGAGCATTTTTCATCAATCAATCCAATTTAAATCCAAAACTTATACATCCAATCCAATATCTGAACAAATGAGTTTTTATTACTTTTATATATTTTTTCTCTTCAAAGACATACAGATACATGGATCCAATCTGAGAGTTTCGAAAAGATAAAAAGGATACCAAAAAATCAGTTAGAAATGCTAACTGACAAAAAATGAATTGACAGAAACTCAAAAGGAGAAAAGAAGAAATTCAGTTGTAAGCTGATATAATAGAAAAATGCAGGTGCAGGAAAAGAGGTAACTGGTATCAATCTCGTTCACTCTTCTTCACCCTCCAAGAAATCCAGCAAAAGCAGTAACAGAAAACACTCAAAATCCCTCTAATCACCTTCAATCTTTATCTTTCACTATCAGATTCTTCATCATACATCACCATCTCTCTCTTCAGCCACAAAAAAAAAACTTTTGTAATCCGCATCACTCTCTCTCAATAACCTGCAACAATCTTCCACCAACCTCCTTCAATCAAAAAACAAAACTTCAATCTTTCCCTGCAAAGCTCAACACAATATGAACCAATATCAAGAACAACAACAAATGGCAACAACGTCTCAAAATCGGGGATAACAGAAAGGTGTCGAATTTGCAACATCAGAGAAGAAGATTAGTAGGAAATTCTCATACCTGAATAGTCCAATCTGGCGTATTCAGAGTCACAATAGCCGGCTTCTTCACCGTTACGACACAAATACTATCTTCGCTCTGTCTCCATCTTTACCATCTCTCCACGGAATCTTCACGGAGTTTTTTTTCATCTTCCCACCAATACCAAGAACCTCCTCCATCAACTATGCTCTATATTGAACCTTATACAACACTTCATCATCATCTTCATCGCACAACAACTTCAGTTCAAGCAAAGTTCCTGCAGGATTCACATTAGCACACACAAATCACACTTCAAGAATGGTTCAGAAACTCAAATTCAGAGCAAAAGAAAGAGAAAATTAAGGCAAGAACTGTGCAATACAATCTGAATCCATACCGAGAAAGCCTCGAATCAATATCGTTGTTGCTGATGCATTATCGCTGCCGACAAAGTCGAGGCATAACAGTAGAGCTTGAGAGCTGCCGCCATTGTTTAAGAGATCGACGGCGAGAAAAAAGTCACGGAGGAACAAAGGCCGGTCGTGGCTAAGACGGAGACAGAATGAGTGCGAATGACATGGCGACGGAATCATCGGTGGCGGCGGTCTTAAAAGCCATCGGAGAAGAAGAAGTTAAGGAGTTCAGTGTCGGTTGTGTTTCGAACGCCGGTGGTGTAGATTTGGATGGAGAAGAAAACAAGATTGAAGCAGACAGAGGTGATGTGTGCCGATGAGCCTTTCTGAGGCAAGTGATGAAACCGAAACAGGGCGGTTTGACGCGAGGCCTTTGTTCGGCCGCCGTCAATGAGAATCACGGTACGGTGGTGGCGGCGCCGTAGTAGAAGAAGGTTCGTTGACGTTGATGTAATCTTCAGGATAGGAGCAACGAACGTTGGGTGAGGACCGAACAACACAATCGGAGAGAACAACGGAGGAAGGAGTCGGAGGCGCGTGTTGTTTTGGCGTAGGGGAGGTTTATCACCGGCGAGGGTTTGTTCGGAGAAGAGTGAGGTTGATTCGCATTTGTGATTTGCATCAAGGTTGTTCGAAAGGAGTGGTTCGAAAGGAGACGGTGGCGGAGGAGTTTGGCCGACGGTGTTGCGAAAACTGTTTGGAGTATAGGCGGGGATGAGTTTTTGAAGAAGATGAGGATCTTAGGGTTTTTTTAGGGTTCAGTAAGACTTCAGGTTACCACAAGACATGAATTGGGCCTCATAACCCATAGAAGTTCTACCCGCACCATGAATTTTCGTCCGCACACCCCTATATCAGGCTGTTTGGATTGGGCTTTTCAGCCTTGAGAAATTCTAATCGCACCTCCATTTTCGGGCAACACCCCTCCTGCGGGTTTAGTGGTGAAATTGGGCCTGGACCAATGTTTTTGTTATCTGCTGCCTTTTGATTTCTAAAACACCTCTTGTGTCTTTATTTCTCTTATAAATTCTTATATAGATTTTTAATTAAATTTACATGAGAGTTAATTTTGGTGGATTAAAATTTTAATTCTTTTTTTGTAAATTTTTAATTAGAATTTTTGTTGATAATTTAATTATCTTATTAGGATTTTTATGATTCTAGTTATTTGTGGTGAGCTAATTTGAATTAAAGTGTTCATGTCGTTTTATCGATAATGGATTGAGTTCGACTATGGCAAAACTTCACAAGGTGGTTATGGAAGATGAGCATTTATTTTGCTCATAGGAGACTACAAGACCTTGCTTGAGGTTTTTTTCGGATTTCTTTTGGTGAGGAATCGGCACTTCGATCAAGTAAGTGATTTCGAGTTTTTTCGGCCTTTAAGCATCATTCTAGTCGTATGCGGCTTAGGATCATATAATTTAAGGTGCATCTGAGCCCTCCCACCTGAGGCATTGGATATATATGTGATTATGTTGATATGCATCGATTTCGGAACTTAGGGATTAGGTTGAGAACCATTAGGATCGTTTCCTTTTACTTCCCCTTAAGATTCACTTTTTTGTCGGTTTTGTAACAATTATTAAAAATAGTTTTAGGTGAGATAAAATTCTGGAAAAATTCATGAGTGATCCTCATCCTCTTAATTATTTTGTCATATTTTTTGTTTCCAGATTTAGGTGGTTTTAATAATTAATTTGGATTTTAGTTCACAAGCTGTCCCAAAAAGGAAGGTTTTGGCATAAGGGACCGAAACCGATTTTTCCCATAGGTGTGAGACCTATTTTTTTTGTGTGTGATTAATCACTGTAATTTGTGACATTTTGATGCTCATTAGGCATTTTTTTCATAATTTTTAGATGCCCTTTTTGATCCACTTTGTGGAGTTGTTTTTGGGTGATCATGTTTTGCTACCTTGCTAGTCAAGTAATTGTTTTGGCACTTTGGTGCATAATTTTGTGGAATCCTTTTGGACAATGTAAGATAATGACTATATAATTCCAGGGATTTAATTTCATAATTTTTAAAGGCTTTTTGCTATTTTTCCATGTCACCTAGATCCTAGGTTGATTCATGTGTCTATTTGTTGTATAACTTAAATGATAAGAAGGCATTCATGCCATTTGCTTGGAATACTTTTTGATAACTTTTAGGAGTTGATTATAGGTCATTTGTATGTCCTTAATTCCAGTTATAGGCTACTTTTTGAACCATACTCATTTGGTTTGTTTTAGTGTTTCAAAGTGCATAATTACTTGAACATGTTTAACCTAAACTCATTTCTCTTCTCCTCTAAATAATAACTTGAATTATGAGGAAATCATTAATGCCTATTCATGCATTCTAATTGAATCTCATACCTTGTAGCTACTGACTTTAGAAGTCATGTAACCTTTAGGTACCTTCACCTTTAGACTTAGGTCTTATTTTGAACCCTAGTTCCATTCTAGGACGTTTATGGTACTTAATCGCTTTCATGCTTCGATTTTACTTTCAATATGCATTGTCATGCTAACTTTTTGTTTTGTAGGGGGGAAGATTGAGGTAAGCATTACTTCATTCCTATCTCTTATGCATTTTAATTGTGTTTGCCTTAGCACCTTGTGCTTTGTTCATAGGTTCCCCTTTTATTCTTTAGAACCAACTTAATTTCCTTAGGAAGTAAGTTGAGTTCTAATTCTCTTTTCTTCTCTTCCTTTTTCTCATTAGGATTAGAAAACCTCACTAACCATTAGGACCTCTTGTAAATAAACAAAATTAGGATTTAGTCTTAGTCCCTTAGATTTTTCCTTTTATCAACTTGAGTCATTCTCTTCTTATCTTCAAACAAAATCCAAAAAAACACTTAACAAATAAATGAAAGGATTCCTTGTGTATAGCCTTATTCCATGAAGCACTTGCATTCATTCCATCTTGGAGTGGTGTAAGCTTGTCTATCATGATGCACAAGTCTCATCAAGGGGTTGTTTCACAAAGAAAAACTTAAAAGACACTTCTTCACAAAAGTAACAAAAACACTTAATAAAGTTCAACAAGCCAGTGAACTTAAGCCCTAATTCTAGGAAACTAGTCTTGGATAAATTCTCCTTGCTGGGTAGGCCTGTTCTATTATTCCATCTTGGAATGTAGAGTCAAGTGTACATTCCATGGAAAAGAGTTTGAATTCACTTCCTTGTGCCAAATTCATACAAAACTCATAAAAGACAAAAACACACAATAAGCGACTATCCTGCGGGAACTTCTCTTTCTCATCTCATTCACTCACAACGCGAACTCGCGACGACTTGTCTTTCATGCAAGACGGTAAACGCACTCGTACCAGACGAGCCTGCAACACCTGAGCATAGACATACGCAGTTCCAGCATAAAAAACGCAAACAAATAGTTCCCGCCTAGGTTAGGCGAACTACGTAAACTCTGATCCTCATTATCCCGATGAGGTACGTAGGCAGCGGGGTAGGGCCCGTTCGAGCACATTCTTTATTTTCCCTACATTTCCCCTTTTATTCTCATTTTCTTATTTCAGTTCATTTCTCATTTCCATTTCCAGTTCCAGTAGCGGTTTTATTCAGCAGCAGTTATTTTTCTCACCCTTTGAAACAAAACAAGCAAGCGTGGATCCCGTCGGGTACGACGGACGATCTGGGGTGCTAATACCTTCCCAGGTCGTAACCGACTCCCGAACTCAGATCTTTGGTTCGCAAGGCCTTGTCCTTTCCTTCTTCCTCAGGTTTGTGCAACATTACCTTTCCCATTCATTCGGGATAAAAATGTCTGGCTGGCGACTCTAACCTTTCCGCGCCACTTTCGCGTTTGTACTAGGATGAAAATCCCGGGAGCGACAGTAGTGTGCACAACAGGTTGAGGTTCAACAAAAGTCGGAGCTGAAAAGAATGGCACAACAGATGAACCACCCACTTGAGCAGTTGCAGAAACTGGCACATAATCCGGAGGTAACCCATATTATGGCCAAGTAGAAACCGGTTGCTGAACAACAGGAGGATCAACAACAGCAGTAAAAACTTCAGAGATAACAGTCCTTTGAGGTGGTTCGCCTCGAGCAATCAGAACTTGCATCATTTCAGTGAGCCTGGTCATACCGGTTTTCAACTCATCAATCTCCATTCGGACTTCCATGTTATGCTGTTCTTGGTGTTCCATTCTCAATCTAATAGCTCTCAACCTGTTAGCAGCTCTAGTACCATATCTGTGGTGAGGAGTCAGCTTGACGGATCAACAGACAACTGAGGAAAAAAACAACCGGGATGAGTTCCCACACAACTCAGATGAACGCAAGAATATGCGAGGATGCAATGATATGCAATGTTCACTTCCATTCTCAGAAAAACAACTCGATTATTGCAAACATGGTCAACATCGAGAATACTGTCATGAAAAATCTTGACAAAAAGGAATATTTACTTTTTTCCAATATTTGCAATAATCGGAATTATTTTCCTCGAAAAATGGTTGTGATAATGATCATGATGAATATGTAGATGCAACAAACACAAACAAGATCACGCAAAGCACACAGGTTCAAAGGTTCGAATCACGAGCATGGAGTCATGGTAACAGAACACCAACCCACACAGGTAAGTACTAAGGTTTGTCTTCATTGTACCTGAAAAAACCAAAAGGGTGCTAACAGAGGTTCCCGGAGTTAACAGCCATCTTTAGAATATCATTGGTACGTTGGATTACTCCCCAACCGATAACATTCTTAAAATAGACCTCGTCCGAGTGTAGTATCGCGTGACAACCACCTTAAGTTTACACTCAGATAGTTTCCGCACTACGTTCCTAAATTGGCTTAGATTGGTTAAGGGTTCTACGGTCCTCAGTATGATTAGCTCAAAGTTGGAAAATAATGCCACGTACGATTACTCGTCATGACATTGATAGTCCAAGAGAGCCTAACCGAGTGGAGATTATCAAATTGATATCGCTTCGGACTACTCCATCGCATATCGCTTCGAATATCGCCGTCCTATCATAAGTTCCACTCAGATCCGGGTTAGAATCTATCTCACAGAGAATCACCAAAACCGGAACAGAACAACCAAGTAACAAGCAAATCAAACTAAAGCAGTAAATAAATCAAAGTAGGCCGAATCCACTTAGAGATTGACTCCCCAGCAGAGTCGCCACTTTTCTGTAGCGGTAAAATCATGAGTGTAAGCTATTGATTAACTTAACTCAAAGTACAAAGAGTCGCCACCACGCTTTTATTTATTTCCAAAAGGAAAAAGGCAAAAAGAACGAAGAAAGCCTAATGAATCTAAAAGCAAAAGCTAAAAGAAACAAACAGAGAACGGGTACGGGGATTGGTTACAAATCGGGAAGGTTTTAAGCACCCGACTTGTCTGTGGTACTCCACGGGAACCCTTTGAAATATTTACTGCATTTTTTGGTTTGAAATGGTTTGCTTGAAAAAAGATTGAAGAGATGAAAAGAAGAATGTTTTTTAAGATTTTGGTGTTTAAAGAGACGAACGTCTCATGCCTACGTACCCACAAAGTGCAACGCGAGATCAAAACCCCGTAGTTCGTGGTACGAATTGTGAAAAGAACAAATGAGTTGAATTGATTTTAAAATGTAAAGATAAGTCGTCATTCTTTAGCGAATAATTCCGCTAGAAAGAATGAATCATATCTAAACATAAAAAATGGTTAAAAGAAACGTGCACGAGGGCACAAAATCAATTGAATGAGTTTGAATATTTTTTAAGTTTTGAGAAGAAAGTTTCGATATGCTTATGTGGTTTAGCATTTATTAAGAAAATGAAATGAAAAAGTAAAAGCACATGACCGAAGTCAAGGTTTGATTGCGAAAATGTTTGAAGTTTGAAAAACAAAGAAAGTTTTGAAAATAGGAAGGAGATTTGAAAATTGAAGAAGATGGGAAGAGATGAAGGGACTATCCTAAGACTTGAAAATAAAAGCTAAAGGAAGAACGATCAAACCATATGGCAAGCCTCTTTGAAACAATTGGATTTCCATCTTCATGAATAAGTGAACTTAATCGGAGCCAAAGTCTTCAATCCATAACAACTTGAGCAAAGGGATGATCCTAGAATCTAAGTCCGAAACTCGAATGCTAAGGATAGTAACCATAGTCCGAAATTAAAGTCACCAATTTTTTAGATGTTTATTCCTTTATTAATATTTTGGTGTCCAAATGGACAAAGGAAAAATCACAAGCAACAATATAAACAATGAGCAATATGATGAATGATATAGTATAATAAGCATAATAAGAGAGATAAGGAACGAGAAATTGAAATAAAGAGGATAAGGTGCGAGAGATTGAATTAAAATGTTAGTATATTCACATTATTATAATATTTACATAATAAGTGGTATGATGAACTTAATCAAGCACAACCACGAAAAAATAACAAAATTGAGGCAACCGGATCCAAGTGGATCGCATTCCGAATCGGGACAACTTTAGGTCTATGTTAAGCAATCGTCGAGTAATTTACGGAGTAATTACCCTACAAATGAGGCCGGCCACCACTAATTAAAGTGGAAAATATTCGTGCTAATACATGTTAGAGAAACGATATTATGAATCGTTCTCCGAAAACATGCCACACTAAAAGAAATAGAACGGTCTAATCTTAATCGAGATTTTCGTTGAAGTTATCGAAAGCAACCTATCACGATCTCAAAGTATGGAGAATGATCCAAATGATCATTCATCCATAGATTTGAAATAATGAAGATTAAACTATTCGAAATTCAATAATCACGAATCGGAGATTGTCATCGACCAAAAATAAAAAAAATAAGATGAAAAAGGAATATGGATCTAAAATAGATTCCATAAAAAAACAAGAGAAAATAGCGAAAGAAAGTGCCAAAAAGATAGAATCGGATCTAAAATATTTTGAGAAAGTTTTTTTTTAAAGAAATGATTTCTCAAAGAGAAAAAACTTAAAAGAGTTCTTTATAATAAACAAATATAAAACAAAGTTATGAAGACAAATAAAATAAAACAAAATGAAGTATCAAAAATAAAATCAACAAAAAAAGAAAGAAAAGAAAGAAATTAAAAGAGAAGGAGGATGCAGGTTGAGGTATGGATAGCAATGGTCCAAATGGTATCCAAGCCCATACAACAAGGTCTTCTTATTTAAAACAAACAATAAATGAATAAAAGAAAACTAAGAAAACAGGTTGCAAAAAAACTCAAAAGAAATCTTCTTCTTCATTTTGTGAAACACGGTACCCTTGTACCTTCTTCTTCCAACGCCGACGATTTCCTTTCCCAAATAAAAAACCTCCGACGCCGCGATGCCTCTCAAATGAATAAGGATCCAACGTCTCCTCCTTCTCACCGATTGAATTTGGTCCTCTCTTCTTCTCGTCAATCCGCCGCGGATTCCTCGGTTCTCTCTCCTCAAATCAATTCGCTTCCTCCTTCTTTTATCCCTTCCGAAATCTGGATTTGAGCCATTAATGGATGAACTGAGGTGTTATTGTGTTGAAGTTGGAAGAAATGATGCGAGTACGTTGTAGCTTTGTGCGATTTGCGGAGTTAAAGATTTTCAATCGGAGAATCAATGAAGGAGCAAGGTTATTGATGAGGCATTCTAAGATTTGCGTTCCTTTTTTCTTTTTAAAATTTCTGGTTGTAAAAGAATTTGAAGCTTGGTATTATGGTTTTGACAGGGTGATTTTAGGCTATTCAAGCTTGAGAAGAATGAAGAGTGAAATGTTGAATTTATAGATGGGAGAGGTGAGATTGAAGCTTGCCGTTTTGAATTGGCTCCTGCGTTTAAGGGCTTGCGGGATTCACGTGTATCAGCTGAGCTTTTTTTTCTGCGTTTTGCTTTGAAACCAATTGCGTTTGGATTATTGTGTGTGATGCCATTTTGAAGCTGATTTTTCACGTTTCAGGCTGTGTGTTTAATATTCAATTGTTTTGCGTTTTGGGGCGGTGTACTTGGGCTGACGTTTGCGTTTTGTGCAGGGAGTGTGATGTGAGAAAGGCTCGTGCGACGTATACGGCTTGTTTTTGCTGCTGGAAAAGGCTTGTTTGATGGGCGTGGAATAGTGATAGGGCTTGGCGTGATACGGCTGTACGAAGTATGCGGGTTTGCGAATGAGGTTGTATTGTGTTGGCTGGAAAGCTGATGTGCGAAGGCTTTGATGCTGGGGTATTGGCTTGTCTTGAAGTTTGTTTGGCTTGTTGATGCGTGACGCTTTAGGCGTGAAAAGTTGTTGGTGGGCGTACGGATTGGCGTATCAGGCTTATGGAAAGTTGGGGCTTGAGCTGAGTTTGTTTTGTGGGGTAGGCTTGGTAGATGAAGCTGGGTTGTGTGGTAGAAACCTCATGTGGAAGGCTTGTGAAGGCTGATGAAAGATTGGGCTTAGTTTAGCAAAAACAATGGGCCATTTTTGTATATAAAAAGAACTAAGAAAAGTCTAATAAAAAATTTTTGGAAATGTTAATAAATGGATGAAATTATGTTTTGTGTAATTTTTAAATGATGATAATATTGGATATATAAAAAAAATAAAAAAATGGATTATGGAAATGAAATAAAAAATGGAAAATGAAGTTGGAAAAAAAAAATTGGAAATGGATAATGATTTAAACAACAAAAAAAGATAATGGATATTTGAGAAATGGAAAAGAATCGAGAATGAATTATAAAATGATTATTGGATATTTTTTTGGTGAAATGGATATGGAATTGGATATTTTTGTGAAATGGATATGGAATTGATTTTTAAGCCCACAACAAATCCTGATTTTCCTTCACAAGCCACTGATGAGAAACAGCCTTTAATGAACCACTGCACAACTTGCCACTTATACCACAATCATTTGAGATTTGTCTTGATTATTCGAAATCATGCTGAGGAAAATAAATTCTCAGATGAATCGTTGATGAACTGATGAACATTAAAGATTCGAACCAAGCTTCGCACAAAACACTGTCTGATAACTGATGACTTCGCACATAACACAGTCTTGAACTTTGAATACGCACAGTCTGAGGAACATTCACTGGCACATATAACTCGCAGTTGGACAATCTTCTGATAGTTTGACCAATATTAGGTTAAACGTCCATCGGAATCGAATCATGATTGAACAAACGCATCTGAATTGGAATCACAGCCCTGTCTTTGAAATCCTGCAACACAGAAGAAGAAGAAGAAGCAACTGCAACATATTTTTTTTTTGATATTTTGGTTAGAAGTTAGTGAATATAAATAAATAACAGAAATTAAATGGTGATCCTCTGCAAGGCATAGACCTGCACCTGAAAAAGGATAAACGAACCAGTGCGTGATCTTGTTTGTATGCGAAATGCGGATGAGATGCGAAAAATCTTAGGGTCAAAAATTAGGTTCTGACACAAGGAAACCAGCGTCCCACTGTTTTTCACCTCTTCTTTAATTTTCATGGCCATATCCGGACGAGTACGGCGTAGCTTCTGTTTCACTGGAGGACAATCTTCTTTCAGAGGCAGCTTGTGCATAACAATATTAGTATCCAGACCAGGCATGTCTTGATAGGACCAAGCAAAGACGTCAACGTACTCTCGAAGCATGTCAATAAGTTGTTTCTTCACTGAATCCTGCAGACTGGCCCCAATATTCACTTCTTTCAAGTCTTCTTTGGTACCAAGATTAACTGTTTCAACCTCCTCCTGATGAGGAGTGATCACTTTCTCTTCTTGCCTCAACAACCTGGCTAACTCTTCAGGTAACTCATAGTCTTCTTCAACCCCTTCATCGGCTTGATTAATTGGATTGTCGAAGTCATACAAAGTCATAGCAGTGTTGTTGTCAGTGCAATCTGGAGGATTATCTCTGCAAGGGTTGAGATTGGTTCGTTTTAGTGATCAGTTTTAATCTTGTTTAGAAAAAGTGAAAATGAAGTTGTTATTTTGAAAACATTGCCATTTTATTGTTTTGTACAAAAGTGAAAAATGAAAAGACAGTGAGCGAAAAAGAGACTCGTTTACAAAAGATGTCCTGATATTCATTGATTAATCATTTGCACAAAATACAATATGGCCCTATTATAAAATGAGTCCTGACACCTTGGGCAAGATGCAGGACTTGATGCATGCTATAAAAGACAGGAAATAATAATTACTCTGCAGGAGTAACCCTTATAATTTCCTGGGAAGACCAGTTAGAGACTTGGTTCCCCGAGATCCTTGGACGTATCCAGATCTCCAGGTTGCGGTCGCTTTCCTCCTCGTCTTCCAGACTATTCACAGCATCTGGGGTGAGCATCCCCCCACTAATAAATTTGGGCTCCTTTGCAGCCTCTGATTGATCTTGTTGGATTGGCCTGTAACCCAACCCGAATCTATCTTCCTTCTTTTCTACTGGCAGCAGCTTGCCCCATCCTTGAGCAGTACCTTCTTCAACAAACTTCCAGGCCTGTTGATAAGAGATGATTGAAGTTCCCATCCTGTCCTCCTAGGATGCAGCCAAAACTCCAGTAGCCTCATTAACATTCAGGGCCTCAAACCCTTAGCTCATTGTCTCATGGATTTCACCATCCATCTTAATATACTTGTATGTAGCCAGATGGCTAACAAATATATCTTCCTCGCCACAGATGGTGATAATCTGCCCTTCCCATTCGTACTTCAGTTTCTAGTGAAGGGTCGATGTTACTGCGCCTGCGGCGTGAATCCAGGGTCGACCTAGCAAACAGTTGTATGTCGGGTGTATGTCAATCACATAGAAAATGGTCTTGAAGACTTGTGGACCGATTATCACTGGCAATTCTACCTCTCCCAGAACAGATCTTTTAGAGCCATCAAAAGCCCGAACCACAAGATTACTTGGCCTGAGAGCTACCCCATCATACTCTAGCTTGACAAGGGCTTTCTTGGGTAGGACATTGAGTGAGGACCCAATGTCTACCAGCACATGAGATAAGACAGCTCCTTTGCATTCGTAGGTTATATGCAAAGCCTTTGTGGAGACGTCCTTCAGATGCCAAATCAGCATCAGTAAAACCTAGCCCATGGCTAGTATTGACATTTGATACTACTGTTTCCAGTTGATTAACATTGATCTCTTCTGGCACATATGCAGCGTGCAGAACTTTGAGAAGTGCATCCTGATGTGCTTCGGAACACAACAACAGTGATAGGATTGAGATCTTTGAAGGAGTCTGATGGAGCTAGTCCACAACTTTATAGTCACTTCTTTTGATGACTCTCATAAACTCATCCAAATCTTGATCGAAGGATGACTTATGAGTTTCCTTGGGTGCATATTCTTCCGGTATTACACTCTTCCCCTTGGCTCTGGTAGAAGCCTCTGCCTCCGAGTTGGTTCTAGGGACTTGTGAAGCGAAGAGACGTCCGCTTCGGGTGAAGCCTCCGCCTCCCCCAACATTGTCCACTTGGGGAGTGAGAACTAGAGAATCAAGAAGGACTTTCTCTCCATTACAGTATAGATCAGCACCATAATGCCATGGTATGGCACTGTCTTTGTCATATGGGATCGGCCTGGGCACTGTGATAGTGATTGGGCTTACTGCTGCAGTTGTTGGGACTACAATGGTCTGTGGGTCATAAAAGATTGTTACAGGACCTCTGGTGGGTGCAGGTGAAGGTGAACTGAAGCTTTGTTGAGACTGTTGTTGATTTTGCTGAAAGTTGTTGGAACTCGGGACCGCTGCCGGGTCATAATAAATTGTGACAGTAGAAACATCATTGTTGGTTGTTGAAGTTGTAGTAGCTGGTGAAAATGAACCGTTGTAAGTTGAAGTGATAGATGGAATGATTATTGAAGTTGTAGCTGAATCGGTTGGAACAATGGTTGTTGATGTTGTAGAAGAAACACTTGGACAGATGGTTGTTGCATTTGTAGAAGAATCAGTTGGTGTTGACAAAAGAGTTGTTGGTGTTGTAGAAGCTGTGGTTGGAATCTGCAGAAGCCTTCCTTTATCAAGTCATTGATGCCTTTCCTTAAGCTAGCACACCCATTCTCAAAGAGTTTGCATGATTCGCAACAGGCCTCACAACCTGGAAACACTTGGCACTTTAAAAGTTGGGCTTTAACCTCGGCCAGAGGTGTTTGAATACATGCAATGTCTTCTATCAAACTCAGGGGTGATCCATCCTCAACAGCATTAATCCTAGGCCCGCTGTGGCTTGGCATAGGATTCTTCATTACATTTGGAGGCGGTGCGAAGTTCAGGGCTTTTGAATCGACCAGATCCTGAACCTTCATATGCAGGGCTCTGCATTTTTCAATAGAATGGCCAGGTGCGTTAGAGTGAAAAGCACACCTAGCATTGACATCATAGTTCCTTGGAAGTTTTTGAGGATCAGGTGGAGCCAATGTCCTCAACTCAACCAGATTGAGTTTTAGGAGTTGTGGCAGCAGTGTAGCATATGGCATAGGGATGAGGTTAATCACCCGGTTGACCTGAGATGGTCGCTGTTGAAACGGACGTTGTTGTTGATTGTTGTTGTTGTTGTATGATATTTTTTGCGGAAACTTTTGTTTTGGTTGAACATACTGAGGAGGTGGAGTAGGGATAGTAACAGTAGCAACTGTTCTAGGCATGTATTGGGGTCTCCCTCTTCCCAGGTGTACAGAGTTGGTCACTCCAGATCTACGGGGCCCAGCAAATGGTTTTCTTGTACTGCTTGAACTGGCACCGTTGTCTGAGATCTTTCCCCTCTTCAATAGGCTCTTTATTCTTTCCCCAGCTATCACCACATCAGCAAAACTGGTAAAGGAGAATGCAGCCAATCTGTCAATATATGTTCCTTGAAGAGTATTCATGAACATGTCTGCCATTTCCCTCTCAGACATGGGTGGTTGAACTGCAACAGCAAGTTGCCTCCACCTTTGGGCATATTCCCTGAAGCTTTCACGGGAAGATTGAGACATTCCCATCAAGAGAGTCTTGTTTGGAGCCATGTCCAAGTTGTATGGATACTGACGGATAAAAGCTTCAGCCAAGTCTTTCCAGTTCCTGATTGTGGCTCTAGTCAAGTTAGAATACCATTCTTGGGATGCCCCAGTTAGACTATCCTCGAAGTAAAACATCCACAGCTTTTCGTCCATGGTGTATGCTTTTAACCTTCCCAAGAATGATTGAAGGTGGGTGCGTGGACAAGATGTGCCATTATACTTTTCAAAATACGGGGGTTTGAACTTGTGAGGAATTCTCACCTCTTCCACCAGTCCCATGTCCATTACATCAAAGCCTAGGGAATTCTAGGATTCAAGAGACCTCAGCTTCTCTGCAATCTCATTCAGCCTACGGTCATAAACTTAATCCCCAGCTCCAACAACTGTGAACTATTCTTCTTGAGGATCCTCTTGCAAGATCCTACCTCCAGCAGTGTTACCCTGAGTATTCCTTATGACATTAACTTCTGGGTTTAGATGAGGCCCAAACTCTGGTGGATCAATGCGGGGCTGCCCGTGATCATTGTTACTTGTACCTCATGTACCTGGATGGTGTTCTTCAGGAGTCTGTCTTTCAACCAGTTCCCTCAACCTTTCCTGGCTCTGAGCTAAGCCAGTCATTATAGTCATGAATTGGGTCATTTGATTCCTCATCTCAACCCTCTCGTTAGCCATTTGGGTCCTTACTTCATTCAAGTCTTGCTGAACTTTATCCATCTGGAGTCCCGGAAGGTTGTTTCGAGTCGGGTACCGGTGTATTCTGTTAACAGGGAACACTCTTCTGCGAGCAATGTTTCCTGAAACCACAACAAAGTGAGAAACAACAAATAAAACAAAAACCTACAAAACAAAGAAAATGTTAGTATGCAATGAGATATGCTTATTTGTCTTCCAAGGGTATCCGGTTTGGTTCTTTGGTTTTGACCTTTCCAGACCTCGAGGAAATGCTGATGATGTTGAAAGATTAAGCCCACCAATAAATGATACAAACTGATATATTACAAAAGATGAAAATACATAGTTTGATTACAATACACGCCCATGGTGGGTCAAAATACAACAACAAAAAGAAAAAGTACATCAAAAGAAAGAAATACAAGCAAAAGGATCAGACATCCAATCCAAAATCATCCTCCTTGACTTCCTTCAGGAAGGCCTCAGTCACTGGCCCTACTGGGTGCTTTGTAATAGTCCCGATGAGGAGGTTCCTGGTAGCAATGGCACTGGTCATCTTCTTATGCTTGTCCTGATCTTTTGACCTTTTCAACCCCTCCCGGAGTTTCAATTCAGATATCTCTTTCTGAGCTGTTAACAAAGTTTCCTGATGCTTCTTCTCATTAGCTTCCAGTTGCTCTATCTTAACCTGAGTCCTCTGATCTTCTTGTGCACGGGCTTCAGTGATCCTGATCCACCTAGCCTGGCTTTCTTCCAGATAATGCTCTGCCCTAGCCTTCTGAGTCTTTGCCTCCTTGCAGGCATTCTTCAGTACTAACTCCCCTGCTCTAGCCTTCCTAATGTAGTCATCTGTCTTCTCTATCTTGGTCAGATGCTCAATCCTGAGTCTTTCCAATCTCTCATTATCCAGACGATTGTCATTTCTCTCCCAGAGAGTTTTCTTCAGGGCTTCAGCTAGCTGAGTGTTCCTCTCTTTCAGCTTTTCAAACTCTTATAGGCTGACAGTTGTTGTAGGTTGTACTGTAGAAGGTCCAGGTGTATCTTCCAAGGTAAAAGGCATCCGGGTGATCTGAGCTCTAGTACGGGACCAATCAGAATACTGTGTTGAGGCAATATTATTGCATTTGCCAAGGATGGTTGTCCCTTTAGTCTGGATGTTGTCTCAAGCCCAGGCAGCTTGTCTGACAACAGTAGAGTTAGGTTAGATCTCACAGTAAAGAGTTTCAGACAAATCTTGTCCTCTGGGAGGGTGAACCAAAGCATATCCCAATTGTCTTTTAAACAGTAAAGGGTTGTAGTTGATGCAACCTTTCACTCCCATCAAAGGCACATTAGGGTATTGCCTACAACTAGTGATGATGTCCTTGCCTTTGGTGCTCTGAGTGCACCATCTGACGTCATCTGATGTCAAGGCAATGAACCTCTTAGCCTAATTCTTCTGCTGATGGGGGTTCAAGAAGGTATCTGATTTTGGCAAGTGTCTTAGCATCCAAGAGTAATACAGAGGAGCACAACATTTGACCAGCTTTCCTCTTTGCTTTTCATTCCTCTGATGTACTGAGTAGTAGAAGTCTCCCAGTAAGTTAGGAATAGGGTTCCCCAACAAGAACAGGTGGATGGCCTTCTTACTCACAAACTTGGGCTCATTTGCAAACAAGATAACCCCATATATATTGAGGGCTAGAAGTGCACAGATAACCTTCCAGGAAGTCTAGGTGGAGGCCTGGAACCCCAGCTTTGGTTGTCATGTTCTGCTCAATGAGGGTAGGCTCCAAATGCAATGCCCTGGCTATGTCTTCATTTCTGGGAGCAGTCATCTCTGGGTTGAAAAGGATCCCTCTCCTAATAGGAACTCCTAGAAACAAGGAAAACTCTTCTAGCAAAGGTCCCATCTGGAAATTAGGGAATGTGAAACATCTGAGTGGAGGATCATAGAACTACAAGCAAGTATGGATCATGCTCCTTTGAGATGCATCTAGATCCATGACCATGTCCAATATGCCCCCATAATGCTCTCTGAATAGTGGGATATGTTCAGGTGTAATGAGGGACTGGACCTGCCCGATACCAGTCAGGGTGGGCTCAAAGAAGTGGTATGTGACATTGCTTTTCCTTGAAGTGTCCATGGATGCTGGTGAAGAAGCTGAGAGCAACTGCTGATGAAGGTCACTGACTGAGAAGCTGGAGGTAAGATCCCTGATGAAGACAAAACTGGATATGGGTCTCTGACAAACTGGTGAAGGAGCTGGAGAAGACAGCTGAAGCAGTCTGAGTAGCAAAAGGGGTCAAAACCAAACCAAAGATAAAGATGGATACCCTGTAAAACAAATAAGCAAATGTTAAATGAGGCAAAAATGATGTATGCAAATGATATGCAAAGGGTTTGTGATTAAGAGCTGGATCTGGTTATCTGTCTTAGTAAAGGTCCATGTATGTTCATAAGTCCGGATGGAGGCTTAGAAATCCCGTAACCAAGTGGGGGACTCAAATAAAGAGTCACAAGTCCGGGGTAATCACAACAAATGTCCAAAGTGGTGCATTCTTAAAACAAAACAGTAACAGGGTATGATGTGGCCAAGGGTTCCTGCAAAACCTGTAAATAGCCCAACCCCCCTCACATGTAATTGTTCTAGAACAAGGATCCTCAGACTTGGATCAGTTATGAGAAGTGTAAACACTTCTAACCCGGAGGTACAGTGTTTACAATAACCATAAAAGATCCTCCTCTAATTCACCGCAGATTCTGAAGGTCATATAAAGGTCATCCAGACTTAGCAAGCTTCCCAGATAGCCCTAGCACTACAGGAAATCTGTAGCACAGAGTTCTCAAGAAGAAACCCATGTCTGAACCGTGTTTCATATTCCCGCACCAGACCGAAATGGAATGGGAAAGAATATGAAGCCACTCTAGCCTAGGTGTCACTCAGGTCCCAGGTATAGGACCTTAATCACTCAATGAAACCCCACCCACCAAGGAAAACCAGATCCAGCAATGATAATGACAGTATGAAAATGCATAAAATTGTAAAGGAAAGCAATAAATATAGTTGTACAGAAAGCAATAAATAAAGCAAATAAAACAAGCACAAGTAGCACATAACACCCCCGTAAACACAAATCAAACAAGCGCTAGGAGGAACCCACAAAAAGAACCAGAAGCCCTGGTTGCAATATAAGGGTCCCCAGCAGAGTCGCCAAGCTGTCGCTCCCGCTAAGTGACACTAGGTCTCATAGGGTACAGACGCGAACGGTCGGCGAAAGGAGAAATGAAAATGAAATGAAAAGAGTCGCCAGCTAGGCATTTTTATCCCGAAGGAAAGGTAATGCTGCATAAACCTAGGAAAATATGGATAAGACGATTGCAAACCAGAGAAACTGAAAAAGGAGGTTGGTTACAACCTGGGAAGGTATTAGCACCCAGATTGTTCGTCGTACTCGACGGGATTAACGCTTACAAGATTTGTGTTTAAAGGGGTAGTGTCAGTGCTATCTGTGTGCAAAAAGCTGGAAAAGAATGTACAGGTGTCAGTGCAAGAAAGTGAAGTGAGGTGCTCAGGAATGAGGCTTAAAAGAATAATGCTGGAAGAGGGGGGAAGAGACAGAGACTTTTGTTCGATAACAGTTAAGTTATGCCTACGTATCCTCTCGTGCAATGAGGAAGTCAGAACACCGTAGTTCGACTCAAAGAGACTGAAAGATAAACTGACTATGAACTGTTTACTTGTCTATGCTCAAGTGTATGACTCGTCTGGCTCGAGTGCTAACTGTCTTGCATTAGACGGAAGAAGCGAGTTCTCGTTTGTGAGTGAAGATGATGAGAAAAGAATCCTGAAGGAGACGATTATTGTTTGTTTTTGTGTTTTCAATCTTTTATTGCTTTTTGTGTTTGTCATAAATTAATGAGCTTAATCCTAAACCAAGGGTTAGTAAACTCATCATATCCTCCCTTTGATTAGGGGTAATGAGAATACCTTAAGTATGAAGTAAGCACCTCACACTTAATTACCATGATGATGTAGGATTACGATCATTAACCTACTTGTGATTATTTAGATGTTTTTGGGTTTTTGTGTAGTGTTAAGTAATGAGTTTAAGCCATAATCAAGGATTTAATGGACCCATTACACCATCCTAATAGAAGGATAATAGATGAGCACATTTAAGCTGAGGAAGATACCTCAACTTAATCCATGATTACGGATTAACCTCATGACAAAACAAAGCCTTTATTAAAGTGGATTTTAGTTAAGGATGAGATTAAGAAGTGGATTTTATGGTTTGTAAGACAACTTGAGGGGGACTTGTCCATTAACACTAGGGTTAGTCCTTCTTAACCAATTAAGGAAGAATTAGAACCCTAATGCAAGGCCCAAGTTACAAGCTATTGTCTTAGTGATTATTAAAATGGATTGATTAAGAGGTTTAAACAAGTTAAGGGTTTAACACTTAGGATTAAAGTTATACACTCCATCCTAAGAGAAGGATGCAGGCATAACCTTAATCACAAAGCCTTAAAACCTTAAAGGTTTAGTCTCGGATTATGAGATGAGAAGAGAGACACAAAAGCAATATGATTAACCACTTTGGGATTACGCAATCAACAAGAGATCCGGTCTACGAAAGTGCAAGTACCCAATTAGATTTTTATTCCGAAGTCGGGACACATTTAGGTCTATGTTAAGCAATCGCCGAGTAATTTACGAAGTAATTACCCTACAAATGAGGCCGGCCACCAACAATTAAGGTGTATAATGTTAGTGATGATGCATGCGAGATAAACGATATGTAAATCGCTATCCGGACGCAATATCGCACAAAACTAAAGGTGAATACCGAATTGAGTCACACTCATAGTATTCTTCCATCCTTAAGTTCAATCACTCATCTCAGTGGATTCAAGCATGAAAATGTATCACTAACGCAAAGTACCTTAAATGAATTGAATAATCCACTTAAAGGTAGTTTTGAATTGATGAACATTAACTACTCTAATATACACCCAAAGTTCATTGAAATTAAAGAGAAATCACTCCCAAAAGTACTTCCCAAGGTAAAAATAAAAAGAGGAAGAAGAAGAAGAAAGAGGAACCAAAAAGGGGCTGAAACAAGCCAAAAACACCATTCTGACTTGCGTTAACCAGTTAACGCAAGCCAAATTGGTTAACCAGTTAACGCAGGCAAAATCTGCGTAGTTTTAAAACTGGTTAACCGGTTAACGTTGTACCAAAAGTAGAAAAATGCAGAAAATTCAGCATGATCCATTTTGAAACCTTTTCTCAAACATTTGATGATCATGATCTGAATTTGCACGAATTTTAAAACCAAAATACAGTGGAATCCCTGCACTCAAACAACAAATAAAGATCCAAAGGATCTAGAATCAAAAGCACCAAGGATCTACATCTTAAATGTTGATAGTGAATATGGGTTTATGGAGTGAGAGGAATTACCAAAGTCACTTCTTAAAATTGGACCAACACAAGCTTAGATCTACTGAAATTGATGAACAAAAGAATGAAAGGATGAAGGTTTAGCTCAAGTTAGTCAAGAATTCAATGTGAGTGCTCTATAACTTCAAAAGAAAGAAAGTGAGCTTTTGAGAATTTTGGTGTTGGGGGAGTATTTTGCAAGAGGTTTTGTGGCTATCAAAAGCTTGGCGAATGAATTAAATTAGGATCCTATTTAAAGACTTTAGGTATGGGAATTTGGTGGAATGGAGCTTGCTTTGGTAATTAAAATTAGGCTTGGTAATTGCAATTTTGTTGGGAAATGGAAAAGAGTGGTGATTAGTGAGGGTTTATGGTAGGAAATGATCAAAGTGATGTAGAGAAATCAGAAACCAATGGATCTAGAATATTCCAATTAAATCAAAGATTTAAGGGTGCTGAATTTGAATAAAATATTCAAATTTCGCACTGGTTAACCGGTTAACCAAGCCAAAATTTGAATATTTTATTCAAATGAGGTTGCTTGGCTGTCGTGGCCCGATTCTTTTTGTACGTCGAAGAAGTAAACATATGAACCTTGGAAATCCTTTGAATGAATCAATTAACTTGGGAAATCCTTGATCAGATAAATTTAATTATTTGCAGATCGTTTTCGAGTTTTGTCTGTGAAATTTACTCGAGCTGCAAGACTACTATTTTTGGCATTTTCAATGGTTCCTCTTCCTGAAAAAAGGTTAGTAAAAGGAAACAAAATATTTTTGTATTTTGATTAATGGTTAGTAAACATAAGCAAATAAAGTAATTAAAGACAACGGTGATCCCCTGCGAGGCATAAACCTAACCCGAGAAGAACCGTGCAACCAGTGCGATCTTGTTTGTATGCAAGATGTATATGAAAATGCGAAGAAAACATAGGGTCAAAAGACAACGAGAAGAAGAATAAGTTTATCGCATTGAAGGCTCATACTTCCAAATCATCCACCAACAATGAGTGTGAGAGTGAGTCTAATGATGAAGATGGTGATTCAAATGAGGATATGGGACTGTTTGTAAAAAGATACAATAGGTACCTTAGGAAGAATGAAATTTCTCATTCGGATAAACGTCTCGTCAATTATAGAAGGCAATTAAATCCCTCCAAGCAAGATCAAAGCAAGAGTACTAAGTCAAAAGGGTCATGCTACAATTGCGGAAATCCCGATCATTATAAACTGGAATGTCCTATATTGAAGAAAGACAAAGGTAAATATAAATATCAAAATAAGGGTAGCTAGGTAAAGAGAGCTTATATCGCATGGGAAAGCAATAGTGAGGTCTCGAGCAACGGAAACTCAAGTGATAAAGAAGAGAAAGCGAATATTTGTATTATGGCTTATAAAAAGGGCAAAATGCAAGTAAGACATGCTAAATATGATAATTTTGAAAAATTGTCTTATTTCGAGGTACTTAGTACTTTTAGAGTTCTCCACCATGAAGCTAAATAAGCTTTTAAATGCTTAGCCTCCAATAAGAAATTTTTTACAAATTCGGAGAAAAAGGTTTTCGACTCTCAAAAAGAATTAGAAGCTCTTAAGCGTTCCATGGTGGAGTCAATTAAAGAAGACAAGCGAGAGTGGTTTAATTTCCATAGTTGTGAAACTTGTTGTATTTGGAAAAAGGAGGTCAAAACTCTTCAAACCAAACTAGACAAATTATCACAACCAAAAATGACATTTGCTATTGATCTTTCTAATTTTAGAAATTCTACGAATAATCCATATAAAAAATTCACCTATGTGGTGAAGGATCAAATTAGCAAATGGGACACTAACCAAACTTAACTTGTCTTTATTGTTGCAAGAGGGGGCATACTATTTCCAAATGCTGATTTAGGAGATTTTTAGTTCCTAAAGGCATTTTCCAATGGTTTCCCAAATGCAACCAAAGTTTCACTCACACATAATGATCCTAAGTGTCTAGTCTCCAAGAGTGATGACTCTTGGCTTTGGCATAGGCGCTTAGCGCATATTAACTTTGACTTTCTAAACAAGATTGTTTCAAAATATTTAGTAGTTGGCTTAACTAAAATCAAATTTACTAAAGATCGCCTTTGTGATGCATGCCAAATGGGAAGCAAACAAAGGTCTCTTTTAAATCCAAAAACATTGTTTCAACAACTAGATCTCTTGAACTTCTTCATATGGATTTATTTGGTCCATCTAGAATTAAAAGTCTAGGTGGAAATTATTATGGTTTTGTTATTGTAGATGACTACTCAAGATTTTGTTGGACCATCTTTTTAGTAAGTAAAAGTGACACCTTCTCGGCATTTGAAACGTTTGCCAAGTTATCTCAAAATAAATTAAACACTAGCATTGTTATAATTTGAAGTGACCATGGAGGTGAATTTGAAAATCATCTCTTTGAAGCATTTTGTAAGAAACATGGAATTGATCATAATTTTTTCGCTCCGAGAACTCCGCAACAAAATGGTGTTGTGGAGCGTAAAAACCATGTTCTAGAGGATTTAGGAAGAACTATGATCAATGACAGTGGTCTTCTTAAATATTTTTGGGTTGACGCCATAAGTACAACATTTTATGTGTTGAATAGGGTGATTATTCGTCTTATTCTCAATAAAACACCCTATGAACTCTTAAAAGGTAGGAATCCAAATGTGTCTCATCTTCATGTCTTTGGTTGTAAATGCTATGTTTTAAATAATAGTAAAGACAACCTTGGCAAATTTGACTCAAAATCGGATGAATGTATCTTTCTCGGATACTCTAATTCAAGTAAGCTTATAGAGTATACAACAAGAGATTACTTATCGTTGAAGAATCTGTGCATGTATCCTTTGATGAATCTTATCCGAAAGTTGTTGGAAAATGTAGTTGTATTATTGGTGCAGGTGTTTCTTCTGAGGACATTCTTAAAGATCAAGAAGCTTCATCTGTTGAACCCATTCCGGATATATCTGAGGAGGAGCCTAATAAAGGATCTAAAATCAAAGGGGAGGATCATTCAATAAATCAAGCAATCTCCCTTTGGAATGGAAAACCTCAAAGGATCATCCCATTGACAATATTCTTGGAGATATATCAAAGGGAGTCACTACAGATCAAGGATAAGTAATTTTTGCTATCATTATGCTTTCATCTCTAAAATTGAGCCTAAAAACCAAAAAGATGCTCTACTTGATGAAAATTGGTTTTTGGATATGCAAGAGGAACTTAATCAGTTCAAAAGAAATGAGGTTTGGGACCTTGTCCCTCCTCCGCGAGGTCATCGAGTAATTGGCACCAAATGGGTGTTTAGGAACAAGATGGACGAAAATGGTATTATCACTCGCAACAAGGCCCGTCTTGTTGCTCAAGGGTATAACCGAGAGGAGGGTATTGACTATGAGGAGACTTATGCTCTGGTTGCCCGCCTTGAGGCTATACGTCTTTTACTTGCATTCGCATGCGAACAGAACTTTAAGTTATATCAAATGGATGTTAAGATTGCTTTCCTTAACAGATACATAAATGAAGAGGTGTATGTATGTCAACCTCCTGGTTTTGAAAGCCATGAAAATCCTAACTATGTGTACAAGCTTAAGCGTGCCTTGTATGGCCTCAAACAAGCTCCTAGAGCTTGGTATGAATGCCTTAAAAAAATTTATTTAAGGATTTTCAAGAGGAAATGTTGATACTAATCTTTTCATTAAACGGGAAGGAAAACATTCAATTTTAGTTCAAGTGTATGTAGATGATATCATTTTTGGATCTACTACTATGAAATTGGTCAAAGAATTCTAAAGTTCAATGCAAGGTGAATTTGAGATGAGTATGATGGGGGAGCTAAATTACTTTCTCGGACTTCAAATTAGACAACTTGAGGAAAGCACCTTCATAAGTCAAACAAAATATTGTGATGAGCTTCTTAATCGATTTGATATGACGAATTCAGAAGCTATTGATACACCAATGCCTACTACAACAAGTTTAAATCGAGATGAGAATGGTAAATAGGTTGACATAAAAGGTATAGAGGTATGATCAGCTCTCTTCTTTACCTTACCGCATCTCGTCCAGATATCATGTTTAGTGTTTGTATGTGTGCTAGATTTCAATCTTGCCCTAAGGAATCACATTTAATATCAGTCAAATGCATTCTTAGATACCTTTGTGGTACTCATAAGTTTGGACTTTGGTATCCTAAGGGTAGTGATTGTTCTTTGGTAGGTTATTTTGATTCCAACTTTGTCGGTTGCAAAGTGGATAGGAAGAGAACTAGCGGTACATGTCATTTGTTCTCAAACTCTCTAGTAAGTTAGCATAGCAAAAAGCAAGTCTTTGTTGCCTTGTCAACTGCAGAGGCACAATACATTGTGGCTGAAAATTGTTGTGCCCAAATTTTGTGGCTCAAACAACAATTGCTCGACTTCAATGTCAATTTTAAAAATATTCACATCCTATGTGACAACACTAGTGCTATAAACCTTACCAAAAATTCAATCTTACATTCACGCACTAAGCACATTGAAATTCGTCATCATTTCCTTAGAGATCATGTAGAGAAAAGGGACATGGTATTTTAGCATGTTGAGAGTTCAAATCAACTTGCCGATAATTTTACAAAACCACTCGCTACAGAACCTTTCTCTCACATCCGTAAGGAACTTGGTGTTCTTGAAATTTTGGATCGTTCTTAATGCATTGCATGTGTTTGTCATATATTATCACTTGAATTATTGTGTCTCGTCACTAACAAATAGATTTTTGAGGAATATTAAATTGGTTTCCTTCATTATACGACATAAGCGAGAGGTAATATTGTTCCTTTTCTATTTCTACTCAAAATTGTGATTCATTTATGATAAATTTTGATTCTCATCCTTGATATGAAGTAATTATTGTGTATGTGATCATGTGCTTGGATGTTATTTATCTCTTATGTCTGTCAATATGTCATAAAATTAGGATACATGACACTAGAAAGCATTTCATCATGTTATATGAAGCATTGTAGTGAAATCTTAAGAAAATAATTGTGTAAAAATTGTTGGCATTCTCGGGTCCTAACAGGTCAACCCTTTGCGTCAAATCATTGCCTACCTCAGGTCGACCTATTGACCTGCTTGCATCGGCTCAATTTAAAATTTGAAATGAGTCGACTCATTCATAACTTTAGGTCGACGCATTACTATTTCATGTTGACCAACACGTGTTGGAAAACGTGTTTTACAGTCTTGTTGTCTCCCCTAGGTCGACGCAGCCCACTTTCTTATGCCATAATGTTTGCTTTTAATTACTTTTAATTTCCTTAATCATTTTATATCTCATTTCTCAAATCATCATTTTATATTCATTATTCTTCTCAAGAACACTCAAAATTCTCTTTAAAACCCTAAAACTCCATTTTTATCATATCCTTTCAAGAACATCATCAATGTCTTCAAGAGTTACTGGTAAGAGAACATTGAGGGGCTCTTCTTCTCATTATACACTTTTGATCTTAGAAAGATTTATGATGATAAATTCAAAATAGAAAAGTTACCAACCAATATGTTTACTCCAAGAGAATTGCTTATCAGATGAACATCCCACATATTGTTGAACTGGTTGGTTTTCAAGAAATTAATCCATTTTTAGCTTGTGAAGTTGAGTATAATAAGAACATGGTCCGAATATATTATGGTGGTCTGGTTGGAAAGTTTGAGGGGTTTGAGTTCCATTTTAGAATGTATGTTGTCAATGCTCAGATTTGGAAGGATTTATTCAGAATTGATCATGCATCTCCCGGTATTTTGATGATTGGTTATTGTAAACACCCCAAATTTTCCCTCACTAATTTCACCATGGCTTGTGATCTTTTCATTAGCATAAGTCCAATCATATCACCTCATATTACATTTTTGCTTCACTGCATGGTTTCAAAGTCATCTGCATCTAAGGATTGTGGGTTGAGCAATCCCTGAGCTATCTGAGCCACTCTAAGGGTCTCCAATCATCTCAAGAGGGTCCATGTATGTTCAAGCATCATATTATATCCTCCCAAGATCAAGGAAGTCAAAGAATCACAAGAACTGAGAAAGGCATGGAAGCAGAGCCAGGTTTAACTGCACAGAGGACCTAAATTTAGGGTTTTGGTTTCAGAGGCTATAACTCCAATTTGTTTGGTCATTCTTGTTTCTATGGGTCTCTATATGATATAAGGATCCTACATACCAATTTTCATGGAAAAATCCAATGGGGAAGGCATCTGATCAATAGATGACTTCTTGAGCAAGTCAGTGCAAAATCAGGGCATCTGAGGCCCCCAATCATCCAACCAAAGGGTCTTCTCCATCATTTTGAATGTGTATGATCTTTATTTGATCTTAGAAGAAGTTAGAAGTTCACAAAATTGAAGAATTTAAAGCCATTTGCAAAGTTGCCATTTTGGGAAAGTGACTTATAATGCAAACTTGCCATTTTGGGAAAGTTTTTCAGCCTCCTCTTTTTGATTCAAAAATGCTTCAAATGAAAAATTCTTGGTCATGAAAGTTGTATATTGGATCCTCCCATTTTCAAAAAGTACAAGAACTTGATCAAATTCATTCTAGAACTAAAGTTATGGTCTTGCAAAGTTGGACAAAATCACTTAATTTTCACTTTTGTGCCAAAGAGGAAACTTGCAAAAACACTTGCCAAAGCCAAATGTGACCTCAAATCAACTTCTAACCAGCACACAAACATCATTCATGATCCATAATTCAAAATTGCCTAAGAGATTTCCCATTTTCATGCCTTGAATTACAAGTCACATAAGGCATTTCTCATGAATCTTCAAGAATGGAATTTTTGCAAAAGGAACTTTTAATGTTTGAATTAGTTGCTAAGTGAGCTCAAGACATCATGACAACTTCATATGGCCCATTTGGATGCAATTTGCCCAAGTGTTTAGAGGTTCCTTTGCCTTGATTCACAAAGACTTCCAAAGAGGGAAAGTTGCAAAAGCCATGCTACCACTTGCCCTAGCCATTACAGCTGCACAAAAGCAATCTAAGGGCCTTCCTTAATCCATGTTGAGCCCAGCCATGCCCCTAATCTCCCTCTGACCCGAGCCATACCTCAAGTACACAAAGTCATGACTTTCTTGCATTCTGCCCATACCAATCAAATTGTGCCACTACCAACCCTCTGCCCAATCAGAACCTCATATGTGGACCTCAAGGACTTGAAACAAACACACACACACAAGCCAGCAGCCTCCCATAAGCCAGGATACACAAAAACTGCCTTTTTCTTCATCTCTTCGAAACTCTTGATACAGCCATCAAACCTTAAATATTTCTTCACCAACAAGTCATATGTCACCCATAGACCAGGAACCAAGCATTGAAACAGCCTGAAACACCACATACTCAACTCTCCAAATCTGCTACACCAAAACCAAAACCTTCAAACCAAGCCATATAAACTCATTCTAAGCTTCATTTCATCATCAGGGGGTTCAAAGAGGTGGACTTGCAGCAAAGGAAAGGTCAGAAATCCCAGAACCAGAAAGTTCAACCTCAGGTATAGCTCATGAACTTTTTTTCCAGAAGCTTGCTTTTAAGTTCTTTTATGGTTCTATGTGCTCCCCTGATCATGGGAATGTGATTATTTTTGAAAATGGTTGAGAAACCACCATGTATGTGAGCTCTGAAACTTTTGCCCATTTTTACATTTTTGTTCGATTCGTGTTCATGATGCAAAATAAATGAGTTTTGGTTGGGGATTTAGGTTTAGGATTGTTAGAGGATCATTTTTATGCAGGAAATTTGGAGATTGGTGGCCTGAGAGAGAAGTTAGGGTTTGGGCTCGTCGGAGAAGACGACCGGAACACTGCTCCGGTCGCCTGAAAGTGGTTATGCCCTAATCCTGTAATTAAGCCAAGTTTGAATTGAGGCCTTTGGATCTTGAGTTACCCGCGCGTATGAACGCTCCAGATGGCTTGATTAAACCCTAATTCGTCATTAAATTAATTAATAAGGTTAATTAACTCAGGACAAATCCCAGCCTTTAAAATGCGCGCCAGTCAACCTTTTCCTTGTAACTTTGAATCCTGTCTCTTGGATCTGATTACTTCTCCTTTAATTCAATTTTATTTTCAATTTTATTCATTTTTCTTGCCCAATTTATTTAAAATAGCAAATCATTTCTAAAAAATCTCATTTTTTGCATCATACCTTAAAATATTTTTCTCTTTCGAAAAATAATTTTTATTTTATTTTTTGTATAATTTTCGTATTTTAAAAATATTTAAATGTCTATTTTAATTAGTTAATGAGAATTAATTAATTAAAATAGCATTTAAGTTTCTAAAAATCACCAAAAAAATCACATTGCATTTTGATACATTTAAAAATATTATCAAACTCTTCAAACAAATTTCTTTTTGGTTCTTGACATATTTTGACATTTTTCTTTGGAATTAAAGTTCTTAAAAGTCAATATTTTGGTCTTAACTTAGAAATATTCATTCTGCCTAACCTTGAAGAGTTTGATGATGGTTCTTTTTGCATTTCATTCTTCATGTCTTGTAGTTCCTAGGTTAAAATTGGTTTGAATTTATCTTTCATTTTCAATTTGTTGTGCATTTTTCCTTTTGAAGTACCTTAAAACCCTAGCCAATTTGAGAAAATCATAACTTCCATTAGGTTAAGATTTGGGTCTCCTCCTTTGGGCAGTGAACTTGTGTAGGGTTAGGGTTCCTTTGATCCCATTTTCAAATTGTTATCATGTCATTTGCTTCTGGTTTTGATTTTTTGTATTGCATGTTATGTATAAACCCTAATTTTTGCCTTCATTTGCATTCATCTCTCATATGCTTGCATACATGAATTTGCCATGACATTTTGTGCATCCACATGACATATAAGACATATTAGGACATATTAGAATCATGTTTGATCATTGCATCATTCATTTGCCATGTTATGCCTTCATTCCATTTCATAATCTTTCATGAACTTTCATGGTTCAAAACATGCTTCATTTGCACCTTCATCCTTGTATGATCATCCACAACTCTTGGCATGTGTTTGCATTACCTCTTAGCATTATTGACATCATGTGTATGCTTCAGGTTTTGGTTTGCATCATTGCATTCATTTCATGTTCACTTCATTTCATTTCTTTTTGCTAACTTTTCAGGTGGTAGGTATTTGAGAAGTGAATTTGCCTTCACTTCTCATAATCTCTTCTCATCTCTTTTATGCATTCATTGCTGCATTTTATTTGAGGATTAGAGTGAGCTTGCTCATTCATGTTCCCTTCTCACTTTCTTTCTTCAAGTAACTTGTCTTCTTAAGTGAAGCAAGTTGTCTTGCTTCTTTCTACTTCTCCTCCTTCCATCTGCTTCTTCCTTGGTGACTCTTCTTGAAGATCTTTTGCAAGCCTCATAAACCCTAGGAATACCCAAGCATGATAACAATTAGGGTTTGATTAGTCCCCCATTTAGTTTTACCTTTGTGTCATCTTTGAGTCTTCTCTTCTCATCTCTTAATCAAGGACTAAACCTTAAAGGTTTTAAGGCTTTGTGATTAGGGTTATGCCTGTATCCTTCTATTAGGATGGAGTGCATAACTTTAATCCTAAGTGTTAAACCCTTAATGTGTTTAAATCATTTAATCAATCCACCTAATAATCACTAAGACATCAAGCTTGTAACTTGGGCCTTGCATTAGGGTTCTAATTCTTCCTTAATTGGTTAAGAAGGACTAACCCTAGTGTTAATGGACAAGTCCTCCTCAAGTTGTCTTACAAACCATAAAATCCACTTCTTAATCTTACCATTAATTAAAATCCACTTTAATAAAGGCTTGTTTTGTCATGAGGTTAATCCCTAATCATGGATTAAGTTGAGGAGCCTTCCTCAGCTTAAATGCTCTCATCTATCATCCTTCTATTATGATGGTGTAATGAGTCCATTAAATCCTTGATTATGGCTTAAACTCATTACTCAACACCAAACAAAAACACCAAAAACATCTAAATAAATTACAAGTAGGTTAATGATTTTAATCCTACATCATGGTGATTAAGTGTGAGGTGTTTACTTCATACTCAAGGTACTCTCATTACCCCTAATCAGAGGGAGGATGTGATGAGTTTACTAACCCTTGGTTTAGGCTTAAGCTCACTTTCTTATGACAAACTCCAAAAGCAATAAAAGATTGAAAACACAAAAACAAACAATAATCGTCTCCTCCGGGATTCTTTTCTCATCATCTTCACTCACAATCGAGAACTTGCTTCTTCCGTCCAATGCAAGACAGTTTGCACCTGAGCCAGAAAGGTCATACACTTGAGCATAGACAAGTAAGCAGTTCACAAGTTAATCTATCTTTCAGTCACTTTGAGTCGAACTACGGTGTTCTGACTTCCTCATTGCACGAGAGGATACGTAGGCATAACTTAACAGTTATCGAACAAAAGTCTCTGTATATTCCCCTTCCTCCAGCATTATTTCTTTAAGCCTCATAGTCTTGAGCTTCACATTCTTTCCTTACACTGACACTCTTTTATTTCACTTCACATTTCTTTTGCACTGACACTTGCATTCCTTTTTCCAGCTTTTGCACACAGAATAGCACAGACACTACCTCTTTAAAACACAAATCTTTCAAGCGTGGATCCCGTCGAATACGGAGGACAATCTGGGTGCTAATACCTTCCCAGGTTGTAACCAACCCCCTTCCTCAGTTTCTCTGGTTCGCAACCGTCTTATCCATCTTTTCTTAGGTTTATGCAGCATTACCTTTCCTTCGGGATAACAATGCCTAGCTGGCGACTCTTTTCATTCCTTCTCTTTCGCCGACAGTTCGCGTCTGTACCCCTCTTGGCCCAGGTGTCATTTGGTGGGAGCGACAGTTATGATCAGGTTGATGGGTATGAATTTCGAAGGGAACTGAATGGTATGCTCAAAGAGCCATTCATTGAGTCTATTGTAAATACTGAATTGTTTCCGACTTCCACCACCAATGGCAAAGTTAATCCCACCGATCACATTCTTCACTGGAATGTCTCCCACAACCTCCATCCAAAGAAGCGTGGTTTTTCTCGTATCGATATTCCCGAGGTTCAACTCTTATATATTCTTCGAAACAAGGTAAAAATGAACTAGCCTCATTACTTTTCTAGTCGCATATTCGCTCTCAAGGAGAAGAATGATGTTGCTTTAGCTTATCCATCCCTTGTTCAAGCAATCATCAACAGAGCCAAAATTGTGGTTGAAGGTATTCCTTTTATCTCTATCTCCGATAATAACCTTTTTCAGTAGAAAACTCTTAGCTTGATGGGTCACATGTGAGACTCTAGAGAGAAAAGTTATCAGTATATTGTTCGAGTCGGTTATAGTGATAATCATGATGATGAAGGTAATGCCAAAGGAAATTCAAACCAAGAAGAGGATTTGAATCCTGAAATTGATCCAAATGTTGCACAAATGGATACTGATGAGGTATAGTTGGATAATGAAGATTGGCATCGAGTTGCTCCTGAAGATTCTGCTCCATATGAAAACCAAGGATGTGGTGAATGGCAATATATCGGGTGTACTTATAATGCAACATCATTCACACTGCCGTCTCTACTGCATCCATCGCCTCATCAAGACAACAATGTCGGTATCATGGAAATGCTTTAAAACATGTACTTGGAACAACAAAGCTTTTTATGAGACTCAATCCGAAAGATATTCTGCATTGGAGCAGCAAATTGGGGAGCAAGACACCACATTTTCCTCCTATATGGCCATTCAAGATGAGTATTACATTGCTTTGCAACGTCAGCTCCAAACTCAGAGTGAGAATTTTGATATTTTTGCATCCAACTCCGTGGCACGGCTAAATGAGATCAATGGTTCTCACATTGCGCTTGCGAACTCCTTCAACACGCTCAACACAAATTTCATCCACTTCACCAACCAATATGAGCAATATCATCAACCGGATGTTTATTATCGACGTCATCCTTCGCAACGAGGTCCACGGCATTGAGATCATGTTACATTTCATTTCATGTCATTTTCATATGCATATGGTGCTTTCTATTAGTTATATTTTCTAAATGACATTGTTATCATTTATTTTCATTTTATATAATGGCTTGAAAAGATTTCCTTCATTTTGTTTATTTGTCTATTTCTTTTCTTTCATCTCTTAATGTGTGTATGTTGATGATTGATGCAAATTGCAATGTATGACTTTATATTTTTCCCGCTATTTCTTTTTAACATCTAATCCCTTTTCTCTTTTTGATGTTGTCAAAGGGGGAGATATGATTGAGTAAGAGGAATTTTCTTGTGTGGCATATATTCAGGGGGAGCATGTTATTGTATGCAATGCTTTTGTGTTTGTGACAAGTTTTGCCATCATAAAAAAGGGGGAGTTTGTGAGAGTATTGGTTGTTTTAATCATGTCAAAACTAGTGTGTTTCAGGAAGGCAAATTGGATAACAAGATGTTGGCATGTCAAAATATCAGGAAGTGTATTTTTGTTGTTTCAAAGTAAATGAGTCGACTCATCAACATGAACAGGTCGACTCATTTAGTTAAGAAAATTTGAGTCGACTTATTTAATGATTTAAGTCAACTCAAATGAAGGCCATAAATCCTTGGAACTCACGGGTCCCAACTGTCTGATTGGGGCCAAATTTTAGGTCGACTCAAATCGACGCAAACGTTCAGACAAGTCGACACAAACCTGACTTGAGGTTCCTTTCTCTAATTTCTCTCTCTTACTTAATTTTAATTGTTCCTTTATTCTTTTGTTACCAAGTATAAATAGTTGGGTCTTTTATTTTGCCAAATAACAAGAAAAGTGAAAGATATATGCGAGTGCTCTCATCATCTTCTCCTTCTCTAGCATTCATCAACAACTCCACACAATCATTTTTGTTGATTAAAGTGCAAGATTCAAGGTGATAACATTCCAACAGTGGAATTGTGATTTTGGTTTGAGTTGAGAGATTTGTGGGTTTTTCTTGAATAAAACATTAAGGGTTTGTCCTCCAAGATCATTGTGATTTGAGGATTTTTGCACGCATCATTTGTTCGTAGATTCATTTGAGTGAAGAGGTTTGAAAGTCAAGGTGATTTTTCAACCATATTACGGTAACCGGAGGATTGCGAAGAACGGTGTGGGTTCACAAGTATCGAATTAAAGTGGTCGTACTCAAAGTTTGGAGAATCGTGGATTCTTGCAAGAAGGGAGCAATTAATCAGAGGTTTTTTCGACCCCCGTGAAGAACTTGATTCAACTTGAATCAAGGGGCAAAGAGAACATAGCTACAACAACAATTAGGATTGGTTTATCGTTCCTATTTTCTCTTTGTATAAACATTGCAATTTTAATAAAAAGTCCCAATTCGATTTTTGAATTGGGGGCAGAGGTACCCTTAGCAAGGACGGTAGGGGAACTGCCTAAACAAATTCGTGTGTCCTTTGCATTTTACTTTCGGTAAATTTTCTGCACAAGTTGAAATAGTGGTGTTTTGAAAATTCTGTTTTGCATAGTTTAGTGCACACCAAGTGTTTGTGAAATTGTTGCTATCAAATTTACATAGCAACTTTAGAAAAATTATGCACTACACTATTTGGCAAAACACACTAAGTGTGGTGTGCACACTAAGTGTTTGATAAAATTCAAAACACATTATTTCTTGTTTGTTGTGCCTATTTCTTCTCTCTATACATTGTTGGTAGTAGGTTAATCAATTGTATCAAATTTAAGGGATTAATTTGCTTGATATTGATTAGTTAATTCATCTTCCTTATCCCATTTGGTTTAATAGCGCATATCCGATCACCAGTGACTTAAAATAATTTAGACATGAATTTTTCCCGGGAACTTCTGCTAAACATTTTTCAATTAATTTTTGAAAGGTAGAAATATTTTAAAAGGGATCTATTCAACTCCCCTTCTAGATCCGCGCCATCGTCTAACAATTAACTCATATAATGGAACACATGCTAGCATATCTTGTTTATATGTTGTTTTACCTAATATAGCCAATCCAAAAGGAACAACAATCCCCCCTTTTGGCAAATTTTGGCTAAAACAACTACAATATGTGTTCTTCGTAAAGTAGCACAAGTAACACACCATATCACCCCAAAAGAATCAACGGAGTAAACAGTAGCAGCAGAAGTAACACATAAGTAAGGTGATTGCTACAAATCAAGAGATCAACTTCATATCATTACTCCCCTTTTTTCCATAATTTGGAAAAGGCATGGAAAGAACATGAAGCTTTAGAGTTTAGAACAGTAGCTAACCCATATCAGAAAACAAGGTAGTAGCACACATCAATAGCATAAAGTCGTAAGACACTGGTTACTCCATACAATGGTCAATCATGCAATCACAATTTCAATCATGCATGATCATCCAGATAGTAGTTAATTCAGAATCAATAGCAGATACTACAAACACAAATATCAACATACATAGTTGAGGGCCAAATGTCGGGCTCGGTGCTTCAACGTATGTGCATATATAAGATAGGAACAAATTGAACCCAGTCTATTCACACCAGAGTCACCAGCATGAAAAATATCCACATTACATAATCATTAGAGTTAGTAGACAGATTATACTACCCTACACAATAACATAGTGAAGGCAGTAACAACAGGTTTAGATAAAACATCTCCAACACTTCTACATACAAAGTAGCTTAGATAAACGGGTACACATATGATGGATGTAAAATATGAGACTTATTTCTCTAACATATAACTTGTCTTTAGTAACTCATGAGGAATAACAACATCCTTAACCTCAAACTCCTAAAAAGCTCCAACATTGTCTTTAATATTTTGTTAGAACATAATTGCTTTGTACCATACCTTTAAGGTTTTTATGATAAAAAAGTATTTAAATAACAATTGGGTATACTAACATGCTCAAATGTGCAGGGCCGTAGACTAAATTTTTTGAAGTAAACTTAGTATTGATACTGAAAATGAACTTTTAAAGAGAAGTTAATAGAACCAGAATCCCAAGACTCATACTTTGAAGAAGGTTAACTTATGAAGACCAGACTCTAAAGAAAGTCAACCTCTGAAGACTTAGACTTTGAAGGATCAGAACCTAATAAGTTCTCTGAATCTGAAGTCAGACAACACAAGGATCAAGAAGACTTTGATAGGTCACTATCATTCTCTGAGGTCAATCAACGTAAGGATCGAGATGAATTTGATAGGTCACTTTCAGACTCAGAGCAATTTGTCTTCTTCTGATCACGTGCAGATTTAAACAAAAATATACTCAAACAACTAGAATGTAACAAATAATTCCTCTTGAAGAAATTGGATTTCAAATATCTTTTCAAATGGATTAACCATATCAAGTAACATTCTAACATCTTTGGTCAAGCTTCTCCAAGACTAACGTGTGCTAGCTATTCTCTTCAACGACTCTTTTTTATCTCTTTATATAAGGAGCTGAAGACTCGAAGAAATATGAACCAACCTTTAACGATAAAAGAGTTGTTACTCTGCCAAATAAAAAGCATAAGTTTAACTTATAATTTCTTATCATTTGTATATATTAGAAATTCTTAAGTCTTAAATAGTATTATTGAGTTGTATTTTGTTTACACCTCTGATTATATATCAAGTATAAGAAGCAAACCCTATTTTCGTAGTAAGTTAGATTGTAAGAAGTCTCTTGCTTGTATGCTTGAGCATCTGAAGTCTCTTGTTGTGCGCTTGAGCATTTGAAGTCTCTTGTGTGTTTGAACATTGGAATTCTCTTGCTTGTATGCTTGAGCATTTGTAATTATTTGTGATTATAGTAAAATTCCTTGGAAGCACAAGGGGACTAGATTGCCCTCGGTTTGTGGGAGGAACCAAGATAAATCTGCTTATGCCTCTCTTTCTTTTTCATTCTAACTCTGAACTAATTTTTATCAGCTGCAATCACTTAACTCTATATCAGATTCTAGACTTTGAGTTTAAAATCTGATAAGAGATTTTGAGAAAAGAAAGAAAAAGATAACACAATTCAACCACCCCTTCTTTTTATTTCTCTCACCTTCAGTTGGCATCAGAGCAAGGTCTATGCTCTAACACTTAACAGTGGTACAAAAACTTTCCTGAGAGAAAAATATTACTGATGTGTCTAAAACCTCTGGTGGTCCTAGAAACAATGTTATTGTAGATGTTAGAAATTGGCAGAATTTTTGACAAACAAGAAGTTATGAACTTAGTTCAGGACATCAGGATGTCACACCAGATGTTGTGACATTGACAAACAAAGTAAAAATTATGAACTTAGTTCAGGACATCAGGATGTCACACCAGATGTTGTGACATCGCAAACCTGCTATCTGACTTAAATGATGCGTAACAGAAGTGATTAAATTTAGGAGAAAATATATGGAATTAATTGTAAAAGGATAAGCACTCCAAGGTGCATCTTTAGGAAGCTTAGTTATCTGATTCCAGTGTAAAGGAAACAGAAAAACTAACTCACCTTGATTCAAGGAGATAACAAACTAACTCACCTTAATTCAAGGAGATGACTGTGGGATTTATCAAAGTCTGGATAATTTGAAAAAAGCCCATAAACCAAGCATCTATTTAAGGAACTGAAACACTCAAGAAAAGATCACGAATTTTAGAAGACTGTCAAGGGTGTTAGTGAAGCTAGTTATTTTTAAGCAGGTTTTAATTGTTAGTCACTTTATGAGATTTTAAGCAAAAATTGAATTGTGTCTTGATTGAAACTATTAAGTAAGATCAAGCTGGTGTGTATGAAGTGTGACTTCAATTTTAATCATTGTAAAGATCACTGTGTGATTGAGGGGGAGTGAGTAGATACTCATATCTAAGTAGAGTCTTAGGCAGAAATTGCCTTGGGTAGATATTAAGTGAAGGATTAAACTGATTGGTTTAACTCCATAATTAATATTACTTATATTGGATTTCCTTCCTGACTTGGTAGCCCCCAGATGTAAGTGTGGAGATACACTGAACTAGGTTAACAATTTCCTGTGTTATTTAATTCACTAGCTCGTTAATTTTTGTTTAGGATTTCAGTGTCTAAACATCTGGTTCGACATCACATATCTGATCCCAGAATTTCAATTGGCATCAGAGCAGGCACCCTGCCTGTATAACTGGGTGAGATCTAGGGACTGCAAATTTTGGGAACATGGACAGAGATGTAGGATCTGTGAATCGACCACCTATCTTGGATGGATCCAACTATGATTACTGGAAGCCAAGAATGGTAGAATTCTTGAAATCTCTTGATAGCAGGGCATGGAAAGCAGTTAACAAAGGATGGGAGCACCCTGCCAAAGACAATAAGGATGGGGCAAAAGTGATGAAGCCTGAAGAAGAGTGGAGCAAGGAGGAAGAAGAGTCAGCACTTGGAAATTCCAAAGCCTTAAATGCCTTATTCAATGGCATTGACAGGAACATATTTAGGCTTGTGCATCACTGTAAGCTAGCCAAGGATGTTTGGGACACCCTCAAAACTACTCATGAAGGAACATCAAAGGTGAAGATGTCAAGACTTCAACTTCTCACCACCAAGTTTGAGAACTTGAGGATGAAGGAAGATGAGACCATTCATGAGTTTTACATGAACATCCTGGAGATTGCAAATACTTCTGGTGCCTTGGGAGAGAAGATGAGTGATGAAAAGTTAGTAAGGAATATTCTCAGATCACTGCCCAAGAGGTTTGACATGAAGGTCACTGCCATAGAAGAAGCTCAGGACATCTGCACAATGAAAGTTGAGGAGCTCATTGGTTCCCTTCAAACCTTTGAGATGGGAATGAATGATACAATTGTGAAGAAAAGCAAAAGCATAGCCCTGGTCTCAAACACTGAGAAGGAAGAAGAAAGTCATGAAGCAGGCTCTGAGGACAACTTATCAGATTCAATTGCTATGCTTGGAAGACAATTTAACAAAATTCTCAAAAGAATGGACAACAGGCCCAGACCAAGTGGAAGAAACTCAACCTCTGAGAATAAAAGATCTTATGACTCTAATAGAAGGTAAAACTATGATGAGAAGACTAACCAAGGAAAAGGGATCCAATGTCATGGATGTGAAGGTTATGGTCACATTAGAAGTGAATGTCCAACCTATCTAAAGAAGCAAAAGAAAGGTCTTTCTGTGTCCTGGTCAGATGAAGACTCAGGTAGTGAGTCAGAAGAAGAGTCTGCAAAGCACATCACTGCTCTAGCTGGAGTATGTGAAACTGAAGGGGGATCCAGTGATGAGGATCTGACATTTGAAGAGCTTGAAACATCTTACAGGATGCTGTGTGAAAGGAGCACTGAAGTATGCATGGAAAGTAAACAGCAGAAGAAGCAGATTGAGGAATTAAAGGCTGAAAAGGCAAGTCATCTAGAGATCATTGACACTTTGAAAAATGAAGTCATCCTACTCAACTCCAAAATGGAGCATATGTCCAAATCTGTCAGAATGCTGAACAGTGGCTCAAACACACTGGATGCCATTCTCAACAACAATAAGCACTCAGGGGATAGGACTGGGCTTGGATTTAATAAAGCTCAAAACTCTGAGGCTAGCACCAGCCAAACAACTCCAAATCCCATGAAGTCAAACAAGATGTTCAAGCAGATGTCTCAACATCATGACAAAAACATGATGAAAAAGAAATATCAAAGATGGAGATGCCATCACTGTGGAAGGTTTGGTCACATCAAACCTTTTTGCTACAAACTGCATGGATACCCCAATCAGAGTTCACAGCACCTTCCTAAGCAGAAGACAGAGATCACCAAGAAAATTTGGATACCTAAAGCTAGTCTTTATACTAATTAAAGCTACCAGTACATGCCTAAGAACAAGTTCACCAGGCAACCTTAGAACTCTAGAGATGGACACTACCCAGGGCAGATGCATCAAAGGAAACCTCACAACAGGCACAAATGGTCCAAGCAGGTTGTTGCCTCTATAGCACACACATCTCTCAGAGTATCTGCTAAGGAAGACTGGTATTTTGACAGTGGTTGCTCAAGGCACATGACTGGACTGAAGAATCTGCTGGTAGACTTAAAGTCACACTCATCCAGCTATGTAACCTTTGGAGATGGAGCAAAGGGGGAAATCAAGGGAGTTGGGACCCTGAACTGCTCAGGTCTACCAAGTCTAGATGATGTGCTGTTGGTAAAAGGATTAACTGCTAACTTGATCAGCATAAGTCAGTTATGTGACCAAGGTTATAGTGTCAACTTCACCAAAGCTGAGTGCATAGTTTCTGATAAAGAGCATAAAGTGGTCATGAGAGGAGCCAGATCAAAAGATAACTACTATATGTGGGAACCCCAAGATTTCAGCCTCACATCTACTTGTTCCTTAGCCAAAGAAGAAGAAGTGAAGTTGTGGCATCAAAGACTGGGTCATCTCCATCTTAGAGGAATAAAGAAGATCATATCTATGGAGGCTGTAAGAGGGATCCCAAGACTTAAGATTGATGAAAGTAAAGTGTGTGGTGAGTGTCAAATAGGTAAGCAAACCAAGATGTCACACCCAAAGCTTCAACATCTGACAACTTCCAAAGTCTTGGAATTATTGCACATGGACCTTATGGGACCAATGCAGGTAGAGAGTCTTGGTGGAAAAAGATATGCCTACGTGGTTGTTGATGACTTCTCAAGATATACCTGGATAAGCTTCATCAAAGAAAAGTCTGATGTGTTTGAGGTATTCAAAGATCTGTGCCATAGGATCCAAAGAGAAAAAGCAAGTTGTGTGGTCAGAATAAGAAGTGATCATGGAAAGGAGTTTGAGAATCAAAAATTCTCAAACTTCTGTTCTTCAGAAGGGATCAACCATGAGTATTCTTCTCCCATCACCCCTCAACAGAATGGGATTGTAGAAAGGAAAAACAGAACTATTCAGGAGTCAGCTAGAGCCATGATTCATGCCAAGAAGTTACCCCTGTATTTTTGGGCTGAAGCTATGAACACAGCATGCTACATCCACAATAGAGTCACACTAAGAAAGGGAACTCTATCCACCATTTATGAAGTCTAGAAGGGTAGAAAACCTACAGTCAAGTACTTTCATGTATTCGGAAGTAAGTGCTACATTCTGGCTGATAGGGATCAATGAAGGAAGATGGACCCTAAGAGTGATGAAGGGATATTTCTTGGATACTCCATAAATAGCAGAGCTTACAGAGTATTTAACTCCAGAACCAAGGTTATAATGGAGTCAATAAATGTGATTATTGATGATGCCTATGCAAAGACAGATGTTGCTGATGATGTTGGAACATCTGCTGACAATCAAACTGAAGTTGAAATAGAAAGTGATAATCTTGACTTCACTTTAACTGAGGCAAGGTCAGAGCAATCCAACAAACCTCCCTCCATCAGAATCCAGAAAGATCATCCTAAAGAACTGATAATTGGTGATCCCAACAGTGGTGTCATCACTAGATCAAGAGAGATGATCTCAGGCTCCTGCTTTGTTTCAAAGATAGAACCTAAGAACATCAAGGAAGCTCTGAATGATGAGTACTGGATCTCTGCTATGCAGGAAGAATTAGGCTAGTTTACAAGGAATGAAGTATGGGATCTTGTTCCTAGGCCTGATGACATTAATGTGATTGGCACTAAGTGGGTGTACAAAAACAAGTCTAATGAGCAGGGAGTAGTTACAAAAAACAAGGCTAGGCTTGTGGCTCAAGGATATACACAAATTGAGGGGGTAGATTTTGATGAAACTTTTGCACCAGTAGCAAGACTTGAATCCATCAGACTACTCCTAGGAATTGCTTGCATCTTAAAGTTCAAACTATTTCAGATGGATGTTAAAAGTGCCTTCCTAAATGGGTACCTTAATGAGGAAGTATATGTGGAGCAACCAAAGGGATTTGTAGATACAAGTTGTCCAGACCATGTATATAAGCTGAGGAAGGCTCTGTATGGTCTAAAGAAAGCTCCCAGAGCATGGTATGAAAGACTGACCACCTTTCTCATTAAACATGGATACAGGAAAGGAGGAATAGACAAAACCCTGTTTGTAAAGGATGAAGAGGGAAAGGTTATGATTGCTCAGATATATGTGGATGGCATAGTGTTTGGTGGGATGTCAGACAAGATGGTTAAACATTTTGTGACTCAAATGGAGTTTGAGTTTGAAATGAGCCTAGTGGGAGAACTAACTTACTTCCTTGGACTGCAAATCAAACAGATGGAGGACTCCATGTTCATATCCCAAAGCAAGTATGCAAAGAACACTGTCAAGAAGTTTGGGATGGACAATGCAAGTCACAAGAGAACACCTGCCCCCACTCATTTAAAACTGACAAAGGATGACAAAGGTGAGAGTGTGGACCAAAGCTTGTACATAAGCATGATTGAAAGTCTACTATATCTCACAGCTAGCAGACCAGATATAGATTTTGCAATAGGTGTGTGTGCAAGGTATCAAGCTGAACCAAAAGTGAGCCATCTAAACCAGGTTAAGAGGATCTTGAAATATGTAAATGGTACTTGTGACTATGGCATAATGTACTCTCATGGTTGTGAACCAATCCTCACTGGGTTTTGTGATGCTGACTGGGCTGGAAGTGCTGATGATAGAAAGAGTACATCGGGAGGATGCTTATTTCTAGGGAACAATTTAATTTCTTGGTTCAGTAAGAAACAGAATTGTGTGTCCTTATCCACTACTGAAGCTGAATATATTGCAGTTGGTAGTAGTTGTTCACAGCTGGTATGGATGAAACAAATGCTCACAGAATACAATGTCACACAAGATGTCATGACATTATATTGTGACAATTTAAGTGCTATTAATATCTCCAAAAATCCTATCCAACACAGCAGGACTAAGCACATAGATATCAGACATCACTTCATCAGAGACCTTGTGGAAGAGAAGGTGATCACATTAGAGCATGTAGCCACAGAGCTGCAATTAGCTGACATATTTACTAAGGCTTTGGATGCTACCCAATTTGAAAACCTAAGGGGTAAATTGGGAATCTGCATATGTGACATATAGCAATTATGGAGAAGTGCCAGCATGTCTCATGACATTGTATGTCATGATCACCAGATGGCAGCACCAGTCTGGCCAATAATTGTTTGTATTCCAATCTTAAAAATTCCAATAGCAACAGATTCTATTTATGTACAAACGTGCTTTCAGCTTCTCACATTCTCATTAGCACCACTGAACTTTTTGCATGCTACAACTGAATCTCTAAACTCATCCAAATCTATCAAACCTTTACACATTTCCACTACAATCGAAAAAAATGTCTCAACATCAGAACCCTAACTCCATTGATGAGGGTCTCATTCAAGAAGACGTAGTGAACGCCACTCCAATATTTGTAGTACCAATGGATGCTACTCCTATAAATGTGATCAGAGGAAGCATTCCTATTGCTCAAAAGCCCAGGACTCCCCATGCAAGAAGACCTAAGGAGCCAGTCTTCAGCAAAGGTAAGGGAACCCCTTCATCTTCCAGTACCCCCAAAGCTTCTGCTTACGTGGACGCATCAATCAAACAGCTTGTAACCAGGATCCTGGCGGAACAGAGGGTTGTGCCTGGGGTGTCAGTTCCCCTGAACAGTATGCCTGCTCCACAAGATGACCCAAGCAACCAAGCTAAAGAGGACATACCTGCTCAACAGGATGTCCCAAGCAATGTTGAAACAACTGAGGGCCAGGACAAAGCCCCAAATGATAATGATCAAGCTACTGATGATAAAGCTACTGATGATCAAGCTCCTGATGATCAAGCTGCTGAAAATGAGGCTTCCCAACCTCCACCAGTTGAAAACCTGGATGATGACTCTGACACAGAGATCATAGCATCTGTTAATCCTAGCATAGCCAAGAGGCTTAGGGCTAGGAAGGATAAGAAGCCAGCTGCTCATGCAACTCCTAAGAAGAGACAGTCAACTCCCAAGAAGGACAAGGTCAAAACTGTTTTTGGACCTACAAAGCAATGGAGTAAGGTCAGCACTCAGAAGAGGAAGGCCACAACTCCATCTGACTCTGATGTTGAGGAGGATGTCCCAACATCCCAACCCAGAAAGAGGCCAGCACCTCCTAGGACTGCCACTGCTGTCCCTGAAGCACCTCTGGACAATGTGTCTTTCCACCATGTCTCCAGTGTAAGCAAGTGGAAATATGTCTATCAAAGAAGGGTGGCTCTAGAACGAGAGTTGGGCAACAATGCCTTGGAATGCATTGAGGTAATTGATTTAATCTCCAATGCTGGTCTATTCAAGACTGTTTCTGAGTTTTCTCCTTGTTATGAACTGCTGGTAAAAGAGTTTATAGTTAACCTACAAGAAGGGTGTGTTGATGGGAAATTTGAGGATTCCAGGAAAGTATATGTAAGGGGAAGATGTGTAGATTTTTCTCCTAGGGTGATAAATCAGTACCTGGGGAGAGAATCAGATGGGCCAAATGAGCTTGGCAAGACTGACAATCAAGTCTACAAAATAATCACAGCCAACCAGGTCAAGTCATGGCCAGTCAAAGGCAAACTCTCTGTCAGCTTATTAACCAGGAAGTATGCCATGCTGCACAGGATTGGTACAGTCAATTGGGTCCCAACCAACCACACCTCATCTATAGCTACTGGGCTTGGGAGGTTTATCTGTGCTGTAGGCACCCAAACCAAGCTGTATTATGGGTTATATATCTTTGACCAGACTCTCAAGCATGCAAGAACCTCAGCCACCAAGCTTCCAATAGCCTTCCCATCACTGCTTTGTGGAGTAATTCTCAACCAATATCCAGGCATCCTTACTGACAAGGATTATGTCTGTAAAAGGGAGAGTCCACTGTCCTTTCATTACAAACTGTTTCTAGGTCATCATGCTGCAGATGTTGAAGCACCAGGTGGGACATCTTCTGGGACATCTGTTGTCAAGACACCTATCTCAAAGGCAGCCCTGATTGCAGAGCTCAGGACAACCTGCAAAGAGCTGGGTGAAAGGAAGAAGAAGCTTGAGGACATAATTCAAAGACTGGAGCTGGAAGAGGTTGCTGGGAAGGTGGATGGATCTGATGCTGAGTCTGAGGATACAGAAGATACAGAGTATACTGAGTCTGAGTGAAGCTGTGTGTGGTGGAAAATGTATTGCCTGTTCTGCATTGTAATTCTGAATGTTTTTTTTTCTGTTTCTGTAATGTTTGGCCCCAAATTTATGTCTAACAAGGGGGAGAAATGTATTGAACAATGATGTTAATTTCTGACTGTTGAACTAATTTGAATTTTTCATTGGTATATCAAAGTCTGTTGGGCCAAGTCATAGCAGTATACATACATGTTTGAAGGGGAGCAAATTATTAGCTCTCACATGATCCAACAGAAAGGAACTCCGCTGCTCTCTGACAAAATCAGAAGAATATGTTAGCCAAAAATTAGCCAAAGGGGGAGTTTGTAGATGTTAGAAATTGGCAGAATTTTTGACAAATAAGAAGTTATGAACTTAGTTCAGGACATCAGGATGTCACACCAGATGTTGTGACATTGACAAACAAAGTAAAAATTATGAACTTAGTTCAGGACATCAGGATGTCACACCAGATGTTGTGACATCGCAAACCTGCTATCTGACTTAAATGATGCGTAACAGAAGTGATTAAATTCAGGAGAAAATATATGGAATTAATTGTAAAAGGATAAGCACTCCAAGGCGCATCTTTAGGAAGCTTAGTTATCTGATTCCAGTGTAAAGGAAACAGAAAAACTAACTCACCTTGATTCAAGGAGATAATAAACTAATTCACCTTAATTCAAGGAGATGACTGTGGGATTTATCAAAGTCTGGATAATTTGCAAAAAGCCCACAAACCAAGCATCTATTTAAGGAACTGAAACACTCAAGAAAAGATCACGAATTTTAGAAGACTGTCAAGGGTGTTAGTGAAGCTAGTTATTTTTAAGCAGGTTTTAATTGTTAGTCACTTTATGAGCTTTTAAGCAAAAAGTGAATTGTTTCTTGATTGAAACTATTAAGTAAGATCAAGCTGGTGTGTATGAAGTGTGACTTCAATTTTAATCATTGTAAAGATCACTGTGTGATTGAGGGGGAGTGAGTAGATACTCATATCTAAGTAGAGTCTTAGGTAGAAATTGTCTTGGGTAGATATTAAGTGAAGGATTAAACTGATTGGTTTAACTCCATAATTAATATTACTTATATTGGATTTCCTTCCTGGCTTGGTAGCCCCCAGATGTAAGTGTGGAGATACACTGAACTGGGTTAACAATTTTCTGTGTTATTTAATTCACTAGCTCATTAATTTTTGTTTAGGATTTCAGTGTCTAAACATCTGGTTCGACATCACATATCTGATCCCAGAATTTCAGTTATGAACTATGATTATATCGCTTCTGAAAGAAACAACTATACTTCTAAACCTCCAACCTTCGGTGGAGATTCCACAGAGTTTGAATGGTGGAAAAGTAAGATGTACACTTACATAAAAGTCATTGATGATGAGTTATGGGATATTCTTGAAGATAGTATTGATATTCCATTTATTTGGAGCATCTTTTTGAATGTTTTCTTCCACATGTTTAATGAACTCCTGATCTCGTCATTCTCTCATTCTTTAAGAAGATTTGTCCTTAAATTCAAACCTGTATAAATAATTAATTGATTGGAAAAAAATATCTTTTTCTCTTTTCTTTCTTTTTGAAATTTTTTTCTTCCATATTCTCAAAGAGATCTTTTTCTCAATCTCCTCTTCTTTTCTCTCAAATATATATTTCTTTTCAACTCTCTTCAGTTTCTTTTCTCGCTCCTCTTTTATTATCTTTAAAAAAATCTTTTTTTCTTCACTTCCGCGTGAATTTTTTTCTCTTTACTTCTTTTCTCTCCACTCTTTTACTATTGCTCTCTATTTTTTTAATGTTTATTTCTTTCTTTTCTTCTTTGACAAAACTTTCAACATTTATTTTTTCTCACTTTCTCTTTTCAAGATTTTATCTTGGTCATTTTCTTTGGGACAAGAACAATGTGATGACTTTTAAATAAAAATGAGTATGTATTGATGAGATGATCATGCTTTGACCGATTTTGTTTATGCCATGGAAGCCCGAGTAACAATTCCCTCATTTTTGAAAGCATGAATGATACTCATACTTATTTGGTAAACAAAATGTCAGTAATATCTTTAAATTTTGGATCCTTGAAGCTATAAAGTATATATGGCTCTGGATGCTCAAGAACTGGAATTCTCAATTTTTCCACTATATTTGTATTTGTCATGTTTAGGGGTGTTCATGGGCCGGTTTTGTTCGGTTTCGAGAGAATCTGATACCCGAACTAATGAAAAATAAATGGATTGTTTTGGATTGGATTTTTATATTTTTGCAATAAATCCCAAACCAAACCGATCCGAAAAATAATGGATTGGTTTGGATTGGATTGATTGGATATATTAAAAACAAATATTAAAAAATAAATATTTTAAATTATTTGTTTACACGCTAAAATATGAAAAATAAATATTGAACACATGACACACATGTATTTTTAAATATGTTATGACCACCATAGTCATATAATTGTTGTATTTCACTTAAATATTTAGTATCTTAAAACAATTTTATTGCATACTCATACTCTATTCCATAACATAAAATTGAAGGTTTGTAGTTTGTAGATACTTGTGATTTGAAGTTTTGCGATTTGGGAAGAAGCTTGTGGTTTACAGATACTTGTATTTTGCAATTTGTGAGTTTGATTTATAATGGTTGTGACTTTTAATGTTTCATTTATCTATATTTCATCATTGGTTGATATGTTTGTGATAATTTAAAAGATGTCGTTTCGTTTTTCATTGAAAATGTCTAGACACTATGCCTCTTTATTTCTTTCATTATGGTTTGTACTTGATAATTGCTATAACAATTATTCTCATCATTCAAATAAAAAAGTAATAACTCAATTAAAATTAAAAGTTTCTTATATTAATTAATTATGTTGATTGTTATTAGTTTGGTTTGGGTTTACGGGTAGCAAATTAGAAATCCGTTACCCGAACCAATTAACATCGGTTTTAATCGATTTGGTTCGGTTTTTGCTCGAACTGGAAAAATGTCAAACCCAAACACATTGGTTTGGTTTGGATTTCGGTTTGATTCGGATTTGCCCGAACCAATGAACACCCCTAATCATGTTGATCCAATATTTTATATCAATGAACAAGTTACAAACCTTATAATTTACAGTACATCTTGTAACAAAAAAATTCGTGTATAATGAACCAATAAAAAAATTAAAATTTATCACACAATTACCAAAAAGAGAATAAAAATTGAAACATTGGGGTTTTTCCCCTTTTTTTCTTATATTTTCGATTTATTTTACTATCTTTTCTCTCTCTTTTTTTTCAATACAAAATAAGAACAAAAGTAAGAAGAAAGAAAAAAAATCAAATTGAACCTTTACCAATGTTTGACCATTTTTAGAACCTTGCTCTGATGCTGCTTGAGGACTAACCAATTTGTAATTCGGTCATTTTTCTCATACTTTATTATATTTGTGAAACTTTGTGATTTTTTATTATAATATAGAGTGGTCATCAAATATTACAAATAATATTTGATTTTGGACAGAATTGGAACAAAATAAAATTAAGAAAGAAAATGATGGAAATGATAGAAATGGGGCGTCACGCTCTTTCTATGATTTAGAAAGGATGATAAGCCTAAGTAAAGATCACCAAACTTGATTTCTTGATAAGACCAAAATATGGTTTAATCTAGAACCAAATGAGCAAAACTTTCAAAATCACACGATGTGTTTGTTTAACAAAATTCAACATTCATTTTCGTTATGATTAGCTCCTTATTTATAGGTAAATGGTAACGTAAAATAATAATTCAAGAAATTCTACAGCTTCAGCTCACTAACCTATTAATAATAGCTTGAGAATGAAAGGTCACACATTAAAGGTGGTGGAGAAAATGAATATCTGTTGCCTTGATGAATAATAGCAATTTATAATAACGTTGATTAATGTATCTCATTATTCTATTAATAATATCTTGAGAATGAAAGGTCACACACTTAAAAGATAGTGGAAAAAGTGGATATTCATTGTCTTTCCTTCATTTTTTCATTCTTAATGATGAAGATTTTCGAGTCATAAAGAAGTGTAATTTGGTCTTGACCCCAGATGAATTGTAGAATATTTTTTAAGCTTTCCAACATATTAAAGATCATATCAATCAAACACCTAGAACTTTAGGGTCAACAAATACGAAAATGCTTAGTTATTAAAAAATAAAACCATAAATAAAATTAAATATTCATTTTATTTGGAGCATTTTTTGTATGTTTCCTCCCACATGCTTAGTGAATTCTTGATCTCATTAGCTAGTGATTAAGATATACTTAATGTGACACCTATATTTGGACCAGTGAAAAGTCACACTCTCAAAGCACTTATCCTTAAAGCCAAGACTCTACAGGAAATCATTGTCATATTCCCTACCAGAAAAGATATTTTATGACAATATTATTAAAATGTTACCGATAATTGAGATTATGTGAAGTTTGTCACCCTGTATAATATTGGAGTGGCTAACTAGACTACCTCATCTCATGGATCTTGTATCTCTTGTAGCATCACTTGGTTTATGTAACAAGTATGAGCTCATTTTGCATTAGTGTATGGAGAACATCGGTGTTCCCTCTTTAATCTTTTATATTTTGAGTGATCAAATGAAAGATATTGACACTTGTGATGGTGAGAGTGATGTTTCCCCAAGAGTGTTGTCTTTTAGTTGCAAGTATGTTGTTAGGAACATGTACGTGTAGGTGAGATTGGTATGGTTTTTGGTAAAGAAATTCAAGATGTTGCTTCTCTTTTAGGGCATATAAGGCATCGATTCATGAGGGAAAGGTTTTTTCAAGAGATCATAGACACAACTTTTGCAAGAAAGAATGTGTGAAGCTATTATCAATCCATTAATTTTTTTTTTCTTTTTTATTAGCAAATTATGAGTCTGCATAGCACAATTTCATGAATTCTTTCCTTGTGAAAATTAGATTTTAGGAACATATTTGTATAATCAGGTGAATGCACAATGTAATTTGAAAAACTTTTTAAATTACCAATTATGAAATGAAATGACTAAGTATGTGTTTATTAGAATGTAATCACTTGCCACATATCAAATTCAAAGTTACACCTGAATTTCAATACAGTTCCAACAATCACAGATAGCATAATGCACAATCATGTGATCTAACAATGACTTTTTTATTTTCTGTTGGATGTAGCTTGCAACTTGAAATTATCATAACTTATATATCTAAGATGGAGAAAGTTGAACTTAGTAATAATTTCAATTTATAAGTTACTGAGGTCATATCCTCCATCCATTGTATTGTTTAAAGAAGTAATCAATCCCCTTCAGTGTAGAGGGTCTAATACTGAATCAGCTGGCTCACAGCTTGCTTTTGGGAACTCCAACTGGTTCATTTCTGGATTTCTTTTCTAGTGCCCGCGATACTTGCCTCACTGCCTCTTTCGGTATATGACGAGGCCGACTCAGCCAAAGTCCACCATCAACTATCATAGTGTCTCCATTAATGAATTTTCCTTCACAGATTTAAATAAATTAAGTTTCCATAGACAAAATATAAATAAATGAAAGGAATAAAATAATAACAGTTGTTGTACCCAAAAAAAATAATTGTTAGAACAAGAACACAGAAAACTAAGGAAGCTCAAAACAAAAAAACAACAAGAAGAAAAAAAAACAGATTGCTTTTATGTTGGGATGGACCAAGGAAGATGATACTTGCTATGGAGAGATATCATATGAATAAACATGACCTTTAAATGGTTTAATACTTGGGAAAAATACATGACAAAATATCTACATAAATTGTGTGGAAAACTTTAGCCAAAAAAAAGTGTTCAAATCACTTATACTCAAGCAGTCAAAGATATAACTAGTGTGACAACACCGGATAAAATGATCAATATCCCTATCATTACATAATTATATCTTGCAAACCCAACAAGTTCACAACCAGGTCTCTAGAATGGCAGCAAAGCAAACATCCATGCATTAATCATGAAAGAAACCTTAACTACTTCTTGACTTTGAAGGAAGTTTTGAAAATGTGTTTCGAGGCTTTTAGGTGGTCACCACAAAATACACCACTAGTAGATGCCTTGTACTGTGCTATATGGTGAACATACTTGGGATACTAGTAACCATTAGTTACTAACATGCACCTTAACATTCTTACAAGATTGAAGAAATACTCTAAAATATTTAGGTAACTAGACAAAGTTACTAACCTGCATCTGATATTAGGTAGAGAGCGGCCATTGCAATATCCCATTTCTCCCCAATTTTAAATAGAGGCATTTCTTCTCTGGCTTTGCTACCTAATTCTTCAGGAGCCAGTTTACTCATGCCAGGAGTGTCACTTATTGGACCTGGTGCAATTCCATTGACTCTAATATCGTAATCTGTTCCCCATTCCAGTGCCAAGTTTCTAGTTGTGGCATCCACAGCTGCCTGATGAATAAACAAAACTGAAACTTTAAAGAGTTTAAAGTACCCTTATGAATAAACAAAATTGAAACTTTAAAGAGTTTAACGGACCCTGATGAATAAACAAAATTGAAACTGTGTTTAAAGAAACAAAACCTTAGCTGCAGATACGTGAATTTGATACCAAGAAGCTGTATAATGCAAGGTAGCACTAATGTTAATTATTGCTCCTCCGCCACTAGAAGAGACCCTTCCTAATCCCCCTTTCTTCAGATATTTAAGTGCTTCATGGCACATAGTGAATGTGCCAACAGAATCAATATCCAAAACTGCAAACAACAACTCAGTTTTACAATAATAAGGTTGTGTCTTGCGCAGGAAACTTTTTCCCAATTTATCTCATTTTAGGTCAAAATTATAGAGAAAAAATTCAAAGTGTTAGAAAGGGAAGACAATTGTTACCGGTTCGAAATCCATTTGGCGAGAGATCCTCAGCCGCAGCAAGAAAATTACCGGCAGCAGCATTAACAAGAATATCGATCTTACCGAAACGCTTGAAAGTGGAATCAAGAACTCTGGCGGCATCTTCTTGCTTTCTGACATCGCCTTCAAAACCAACGGCTGGGATTGAAAGTGATTGAAGAACAGAAACAGCGGATTGAAGAACTTGTTTGCGACGACCCATGAGAGCAACGGAAGCACCATGTTTACCTAACTGTTTTGATATTTCAAACCCGATTCCCGATGCTCCGCCTGTTATCGCCGCTACTTTTCCTTTCAATATATCTGATTTGAATGGTGACTCCATTGTTTGATTTCTTCGCCGCTGCTGTGGTGCGTTGCGGTCGATGACTTTTTTTGTTTTCTTCCACTCAAACGCCCATGCGCCGCCGGCTTTAACACCTCTTGTTCTTTTGTTATGGTTTAATTGTACTTTTAGTTCGTTATTTATACATTTTTAACGTTTTAATCTCTTTTTCATATTTTTTAACAAAATATTCTTTTGTATTTTAGAATATTTTCTTAATTATCTTTTGTGTTTGATTGATTATTAACTCTTAAAACGAGCCATGTTGGTTCTTTTTATTTAATAATAACGAATTTATCGATTGATTTTTGATTTTTTTTTCCATTAATTAGACAAAAATAACAACATGATACATTTTAAGAGTTAAAGATCAATTTGATACGAAAAATAATTAATTGATCAATCTGAACCTAATGGTATAGTTAAATTACCAAAAAAAGTATTTTGTCTAATTTTTTTCGGTCTTTTGGTCCCTCAAGTTGTCATTTTCTAAGATTTTTTTAATTTCCCTCAACTTTTACATACATGACATGTTCATTAATGATGTGGCCCAGGGGATCCAAGTTAGATAATATTTTATTTTTTTAATTGAAATTAGGAATTTTTTATTTTCTTAATAGTTTTAATATTTCATTTTTTTAATTGAAATTAGAAATTAGAAGAAACTAAAGAACTCATTTTCTTCTTTCATTCTTACCTACAACTCTTGTGTCAATCATATCTAAATCTTCTTTAACAATTTTTTTCTACATAGCTTTTAGAATCAAATTAATGGTGTTTTACTTGATTGATATTGTCAATTATAAAATCAATACAACAAAAACCACACAGGAAAGCAAACACAGTTTGTTTCAGATCCGAGAAGAATATATTATTATTTCTAGATGTGCAACCTTTATCTTTTTTCCCTTCGAACCACTTTGTATTGCCGTTGCAAAATCGTGGACGAAGCTTTCTGGAAAACCATCATCCATTTCTGATTCAAGCAACCACATCGATTGATTTCAACCATTGCACCACTGTGGATCCATTAACGCGCTCCATAATCTCTCGCTCTTTTGAACATCCCATAAGCCTTTTGCTCTTAGTTTCATCTCAGAAACATGCGCTCTATCCAAAAATCTCACGTAAGAAACTTCTAATAGAAACAATGTGGGTTGAATGTAGCTCAATTTTGACAGTAGGTGATCAACACCCTGCATTTAAATGTGAAAAAGAAATATAACTTTTTATAGTTGTTAATGTTGTTGAGATTGAATGCATGTTTAAATATAATTTTTTGAATTTTCTAGAGAAGAAGAAAGGGCGTAAAAGAGGGAGTTGCAGAACAATTTTCTGGAGAAGAAGAAATGGTACAAGACGATGAAATTTGGGTTCTTTAATATATAGAATATCAAATATTATTATTTATTTATTTGAAAAATTAATGTTTTATTAATATAAATAAATGATGTGGCAACTCATTAAATGACATAGCAACTGACTTACCATGCCAACTCACCATTTTGAATGCCATATAATCAAAACAAGAGGGGGACTAAAAAAAATCCTAGAAAGTGATAACTTGAGGGACCAAAAGGTTGAAAAAATTAAAAGGGGGACTAAAACGTTAAAAATATATAAATAGAGGGACTAAAAATGCAATTACACCTTTTTGTTTTCTTGTTACATGTAGGAGTGACAAAACGGGTTGGGTCCGCCCATTTAACCCACCATTTTTGGTGGGTCAGGGCGAGGTTTTTGGCCTGGTGTCTTAAGTTGGCCCGCCCCACCTAACCCACTTTTAAAACGGGTCGGGTTTTCTCCATGGGCTTTTTATTTAAAAAAAATATTTTTTTTACTTGGAATTAAAACAATATTAACGTGGTATGTATTAGACATACTTTTAAAACAACCCTCATTTTTTCAAACACTAATATTCATTTTTCACATAACCACAAATGTAACGCCCTGTTTATTTAATTAATTATTTAATTAAATATTATCGTATATTTGGTGTTGATTTGTGTTGAGTTGTTAAGTTAGTTTTGGTTGAATTAATTAAATTAAATCGATTAAGTTGATTTAAGTTGTGTCATTGTTAGTCGGATTAAATTAAGTCGATTAAATTGATTAGGTTGATTTAAGTTGGGTCCTTATTAGTTGAATTAAGTTGAGTTGATTAAGTTGTAGGTTTATTAATAGAATTGCACCATTCTTGATAAATGGGCTTATTTTGTGATTAGAAGTAGTAATTGTGGGTTCGTTCCCCAGCAAAGTCGCCAACTGTCGTTCCCTGAATTTCCATCCTGGTACAAACGCGAAAGTGGTGCGGAAAAGGTAGAGTCGTCAGCCAGGCATTTTTATCCCGAATGAATGGGAAAGGTAATGTTGCACAAATCGAAGGAAAGGAAAGAACAAGGTCTTGCGAACCAAAGAGACTGGGTTCAGGAGTCAGTTACGAATTTGGAAGGTATTAGCACCCCAGATCGTCTGTCATACCAGATGGGATCCACGCTTGTTAGTCTGTTTCAAAGGGCAAGGAATAAAACTATTGTTGAATAAAAACCGCTACTGGAACTGGAATGAGAGAGGGAACTGGAAAAATAGAACAAAAAGGTACGGGAAAAATGTAGGGAAAATAAAGAATGTACTCGAATGGGCCCTACCCCCACTGCCTATGTATCTCATGGGAAATGAGAATTAGAGTCGTCGTAGTTCCCCTAACTAGGGAGGAAAACTGTTTATGTTTTTAGATTGAACTGCTTATGTCAATGCTCAGGTGTTGCAGGCTCATCTGAAATGAGTACATTTACCGTCTTGCAAAGTGACAAGTAGGAACAAGTTCTTACGTTTAGAGTGAGGGAGATGAGAAGAGAATTCCCGAAGGAAAGACGATTATTGTTTGTTCAATGTTTTTTAGAAGCTTTTTCTCCGAGGTTTGCACAGGTGGGTGTATTCAAGTCCTATTCATCAGAGCTCCAAGTAAAGAGAAAATCTCCAAGACTTGGTTCCAGAGATTAGGGCTTAGGAACACTACCATATTGGCCTTTATTCAGTGTTTTGCCTTTTGAAATGAAGAAGTGATTTTTTAGCTTTTCTTTGTGAATGTGACCTCATGATTAGACTTGTACATCGTGCTAGACAAGCTTACATTATCCTAAGATGGGATAGATGTAAGTGTCCCATGGAATAAGTCCATACACACAAGATCACTTCAATCTTTATTAAGTGTTTTTTATCTTTTATTTGAAGATGAGAGAGAGAAGAACAAAGGAGCACCAAAGATAAAAGTCTAATGGGGACTATTAATCCTAAGAGTTATCATGCATAGATAGTCCTAGGTTAGTATGATTTGAATTATATCCTAATGAAGAAAGAGGTGAGAAAATAAAGAAATAAGAATAAGGGAGAAGAAGAAGTTAGAAGACAACATAATTCTCTAAAGAATCTAAGTTGTTTCTAAAGGGAGGTGATGAAATTAAGCAAGCAAAGCACCAAGTGCTAAGGCAATCACAACTTGAAAGCATAAAGAGATGAAGGAAGAAGTTGTATGTTGTATACCCTTCCACACACATGACTTACCATAATCCCCTACAAAACAAAGGTTAGCTAAACATATTGCATATTGAAGACATAATGAAATAAAAGCCAAGTATTAATCAACCTAATCAAGGAATGACACTAAGAGTTCACTAAGGATAAGTCCTAAATGTAAACACCCCAAATTTTCCCTCAATAACTTCACCATTGGCTTGAGATATTTCATATTTGCATAAGCATAAGCATACCACATCACATTGCATATTTGTTTCATCTGCATAGTTCAAGTTCATCTGCATCTAGGGTTTGTGATCTGAGCAATCCAAGGATCCATCTGAGCCACTCCAAAGGTTTCCAATCATTCCAAGAGGGTACATGTGTGTTCTATAATCATATTATATCCCTCAAAGATCAAGGAAGTCAAGAAATCACAAGAACTGGCAAGGCATGGAAGCAGAGCTAGAATTTTCACTACACAGATGACCAAAATTAGGGTTTTGGTTTCAGAGGCCATAACTCCAAATTTTTGGGTCATTCTTGTTTCTAATGTTCTTAAGATGTTATAAGGATCATGTGTACCAAGTTTTATGAAGAAATTCATTGTGGAAGTCATCTGTTCACTGGGTAACTTCTTGAGCAAGTCAAAGCAAAATCAGGGCATCTAAGGCCCCCAACAATGGAACCAAAGGGGTATTTTCATCAAATTAAATTTATATGATCTTTATTTTATCATTGAAGTGCTTGGAAGTTCACAAAATTGAAGAAATTTGAGCTAAACCAAAAGTTGCCAAAAATGGGAATGACTTGTAATGGAAACTTTCCATTTTAGGAAAGTTTTCAACCTCCTCTTTCTCAACCAAAAATGCTTCAAATGAAAAATTGTTGGTCATGAAAGTTGTAGATTAGATAATTCCATTTTCAAAAAGTACAAGAACATGTTCTAATTCATTATGGAACTCAAGTTATGATCCTTCAAAATTGGCAAAAATCCTATAATTTTCAAGAATACACCAAAGAGGATTTTTTGCAAAATCACTTGCCAAGCCATTTTGTGACATCTAATGCATCTCTAGGCATCATACAAACATAGTACAATGCATTTTGATCAGAATTTCCCAAAGAATCATTCACTTTCATGCCTTGAACTTCAAGAAATTCAAAAAGGGCCAAAGTTCTTCAAATTTGCAAAATGGCATGAATCTTCTCATACACTTGCTTCAGCACCCCAAATCATTTTCTATGGACCTCCTTGATCAATGCTGAACCAAGACATGCCATGAAACAACTTTTGTACAATCCCATGCCTATAGTACACAAGTTGTTGACTTTTTGCAATTGAACCCATACCAATCAGCTGCAGCCACAACAACTCTCTGGCCAATAGAGACATGTTATGTGGACCAAAAGCAAGCCATAACACAAAACACACAAGCCTGAACACTCTCATACACCAAGTTTCACAAAATCACTCAAGACTTTCCCTTCTTCGATTCTCACAGCACAAGCCTCAAACCTCAAAATAAACTTCACCATTCAACTCACCATCATCAATAGAACCTTTCCCAACCATTAAACAAGCCTGAAAGCCCCTGAAAGCAAAACACGATTCTGGTGCAGCAAGAGTTCATCCTCTCAATCCAGCCATTCTAAACTCATTCAAAGCCTTGCAACATCATCAGGGGATCAAGTGGAGGCTATTTGCACAAGAGAGAGGTCCAGAAAGTGCCAAACTGAAAAGCTTCATCTCAGGTATACCTCAAGAACAAATTTTACAGAACTTGTTTTTTATGTTATAGAAATGATCTATATGCTTCGCTGATCACACTGCACTTGTTGGTTTTGAAAATGGTTGCGTATTGAGTATTTCATGGCTGTCTGAAAGTTTTGTCATTTTTATGTTTTGATTCGAATCTTGATAATGATGAATGAGAAATAAATTTTAGGATTAGATTCTTGTTTAAGGTAGTGAGTTGATCATTTCTGGAGAGTTTGAGAGTCTAGGGTGGGGTTTTGAAGAAACTCAGGGGAGGTGCTCGCCGGAGAAGATGACCGGAAGTCTTCTCCGGCCACCTGAACTTTATTAGGGTTTAATCTAGGTAATTAATGAACTTTGAATGTGGAGCGTTGGATCTGGGGTTCGCGTGTGTTTTGATGGTCAGGATGAGTTCACTTAACCCTAATTGTTTTTAATTAATTTAATTAATTAGGATTAATATTAAAAAAGCCAGTTTGAATGCTTACCCTTGATCTGCGCGCCAGTCAACACTTTTCCCTCAGCTTTGAATCCCATTCATTGGATCCTCATACTTTCTATTTAAATTGATTTTTATTTCATTTAAATTGTATTTTCTTGCATAACTATTTTAAAATATCAAAACTCATCCAAAAAATTTCAAACTTTGCATTTCTGATTCAAATATTTTTCTCCATCCAAAAACAATTTTTATTTTATTTTTTGCATTAAAAAAGCATTTTTAAAATATTTTAATGTTTATTTTAATTAATTAATGAAAATTAATTAATTAAAATACCATTTAGGTTTCTAAAAATCACAAAAAAATTCACATTGCATCTTAAGACATTTAGAAACATTTTCAAACCATTCATACAAATTTCTTTTTGGTTTTGAACATACTTTGACATTTTCTTTGAATTTAGGGTTCATAAAATTCCCCTTTTGGAACCCTAACTTGGAAAAATCTTTTCTGCCTAACCATGAAGGGTTTGATAATGGTTCTTTTTGCATTGTTTTCCATATAACATGTAGTTCCTAGGATATTGTTGGCATGAATTTATTTTTCATTTCCAATTGATTTGCATTTTTCCTTTTAAGGTACCCAAAAACCCTAATTAACTTAGAAAAATCATAACTTTCTTTAGGTTAAGAGTTGGACCTTCTCCTTTGGGGTGTGATATCATATGGGGTTAGGGTTTATTTGAGCTCATTTGCAAATTTTTATCATGACATATGCTTCTGTTTTGTTCATGTGCATCTCATACTTCCATAAAACCCTAATTTTGCATCTTCATTTGCATTCATCTTGCATATGCATCCACACATGAACTTGTCATGACATTTCATGCATTCATATGTCATCTTAGACATATTAAGACATGTTAGAATCATTCTTGATCATTTCTTCATTCATTTTCCATGATTTGCATTCCTTTCATTTCATTTAACTTTCATGAACTTTCAAACTTCAAAGCATGCTTCATTTGCATTCATTCTCTTTGTATGACCATTCATTGCATTTGGTATGCCTTTGCATCATGTCATAGCATCATTTTCATCATGTGATTACTTCTGGTTTTTATCTTTGCCTTTGTATAGGCATCATTTCATATCATTTCTTTCCTTATGCATATTGTGCTAACATTTTCAAGTGGTAAGTTAACTTGAGAAGTGAATTTGCCTTCACTTCTCATTTCTCTTCATCTTCTTCATATGCATATTTGCTGAATTTTTATTTGTCCTTGAGTGGGCTTGCCCATTCATGTTCATCTCTCATTTTCTTTCCTTAAGTTACTTATCTTCTTCAATGAAGTAAGTAACTTATTCATCTGCTTCTTCCTCCTTCCATCTGCTTCTTCCATTGGTGGCTTCTCTAAAGATCTTTCTCAAGCCTTACAAACCATAGGAACATCCAAGCATGATAATAATTAGGGTTGTGATTAGTCCTCTCTTAGCTTTTACCTTTGAGTCTTCTTTGTGCCTCTCTTCTCATCTCATCATTAGAGACTAAACCTTTAAGGTTTTAGGACTTTGGAATTAGGGTTATGTCTGCATCCTTCTCTTAGGATGTAGTGTATAAATTTAATCCTAAGTGTTAAACCCTTAATTTGTTTAAACCTCTTAATCAATCCATCTAATAATCACTAAGATATTAACTTGTAACTTGGGCCTTACATTAGGGTTCTAATTCTTCCTTTATGGTTAAGAAGGACTAACCCTAGTGTTTAATGGACAAGTCCTCCTCAAGTTGTCTTACCAATCATAAAATCCACTTCTTAATTTCATCCTTAATTAAAATCCACTTTAATAAAGGCTTGTCATCTAATGATTTTAATCCCTAACCATGGATTAAGTTGAGGTATCTTCCTCAGTTTAGGTGTGCTCATCTATTATCCTTCTATTAGGATGGTGTAATGAGTTCACTAATCTTTGATTATGGCTTAAACTCATTACTTAACACTAAACAAAAACCCAAAAAACATCTAAATAATTAGAAATAGGTTAATGACCTTAATCCTACATCACCAGGGTAATTAAGTTGAGATGCTTATCTCATACTTAATTATTCTCATTATCCCTAATCATGGAGGATATAATGAGTTTACAAGCCTTTGATTTAGGCTTAAGCTCATTAACTTATGACAAACACCAAAAACAATAAAAGACTTAAAACATAAAAAACAAACAATAATCGTCTCCTTCGGGATTCTTTTCTCATCACACTCATTCATAAACGAGAACTTGCTTCTTCCGTCTAATGCAAGACAGTTAGCACTCGAGCCAGACGAGTCATACACTTGAGCAGAGACAAGTAAGAAGTTCATAGTCAATTTATCTTTCAGTCTCTTTGAGTCAAACTACGGTGTTCTGAATTCCTCATTGCACGAGAGGATACGTAGGCATAACTTAACTGTTATCGAACAAAAGTCTTTGTGTCTTCCCCCTCTTTCAGTATTCTCTTTTAAGCCTCAGTCCTGAGCATTTCACCCTTTTTGCACTGACACTTGTACATTTCTTTTCCAGCTTTTGCACACAGATAGCACATACACTACCCCTTTAATCAAAATCTTGTAAGCGTGGATCCCGTCGAGTACGACGGGCAATCTGGGTGCTAATACCTTCCCAGGTTTTAACCAACCCCCTTTCTCAGTTTCTCTGGTTCGCAACCGTCTTATCCATACATTTCTAGGTTTATGAAGCATTAACTTTCCTTCGGGATAAAAATGCCTAGCTGGCGACTCTATTCGGTTCATCTCATTTCTCCTTTTGCCGACCGTTCGCGCTTGTACCGGGATGCAAATCTTTGGGAGCGACAGCTTGGAGACTCTGTTGGGGACCCTTATATTGCAACCAGGGCTTCTGGTTCTTTTTGTGGGTTCCTCCTAGCGCTTGTTTGATTTGTGTTTACATGGGTGTTATGTGCTACTTGTGCTTGTTATTTATTGCTTTATTTTATTGCTTTCTGTACAGCTTTATTTATTGCTTTCATTTACAGTTTTTATGCATTTCATACTGTCATTATCATGTGCTGGATCTGCTATTTCCTTGGTGGGTGGGGAATCATTGAGTGATTGAGGTCCTATAGCGGGGACCTGAGTGACACATATGCTAGGGTGTGTTCATATTCTTTCCCATTCCATTTCGGTCTGGTGCGGGAATATGAAACACGATTCAGACATGGGTTTCTTCTTGAGAACTCTGTACGAGGATCTTTTATGGTTATTGTAAACACTGTACCTCCGGGTTAGAAGTGTTTACACTTCTCATAACTGATCCAAGTCTGAGGATCCTTGTTCTAGAACAATACCTGTGAGGGGGTTGGGATGTTTACAGGTTTGCAGGAACCTTTGGCCACATCATACCCTGTTACTAGTTTTCTTTTAAGAATGCATCACTTTGGACAGTTCTTGTGATTACCCTGGACTTGTGACTCTTTATTTGAGTCCCCCACCTGGTTACTGGATTTCTAAGCCTCCATCTGAACTTTTGAACACACATGGACCTTATCAAGGCAGATACCAGATCCAGTTCTTGATCACAAACCCTCTGCATACATCATTTTTGCATCATTTAACATTTTCCTGTTTGTTTTATAGGGTATCCACCTTATTGTCTTTGGTTTGGTTTCGACCCATTCTGTTGCTCAGACTTCTTCAGTTATCTTCTCCAGTACCTTTATCAGTTTGTCAGAGATTCTTCTCCAGCTATCTTCATCAGAGACTCATCTCCATCATCTCATTCAGTGACCTTCATCAGCAGTTGCTCTCAGTCTCCTTCACCAGCATCCATTATCAGCATGGACACTTCCAGGAAGAGTAACATCACATACCACTTCTTTGAGCCTACCCTGACAGGCATCAGACAGATCTAGTCTCTCATTTCTCCTGATCATGCCCCACTATTCAGAGAACACTATGGAGGCATATTGGACATGATCATGGACCTGGATGTATCTCAGAGGAGCATGATCCACACTTGCTTGCAGTTTTATGACCCTCCACTCAGATGCTTCACATTTCCTGATTTTCAGTTGGGACCTCTGCTAGAAGAATTTTCCATGTTGTTAGGAGTTCCTATCAGGAGAGGGATTCCTCTCAACCCTGAGATGGTTGCTCCCAAGAATGAAGACATAGCCAGGGCATTGCATTTGGAGCCTGCCCTCATTGATCAGAGCATGACCACTAACGCTGGGGTTCCAGGCCTCCACCTGGATTTCCTGATCTCCCAGGCCACCCTGCATGTTGCAATAGGAAAGTGGAATGTTGTTTGTGCACTCTTAGCCCTCAGCATATATGGGATTATCTTGTTTGCAGACGAGCCAAAGTTTGTAAGCAAGAATGCTATTCACCTTTTCTTACTGAGGAACCCAGTCCCTACCTTGCTTGGAGACTTCTATTATTCAGTACACCAGAGGAATGAGAAGCAAAGAGGAAAATTGGTCAGATGTTGTGCTCCTCTCTATTACTCTTGGTTTTTAAGACACTTGTCGAAGTCAGACACTTTCCTGAACCCTCATCAGCCAAGGAACTGGGCTAAGAGATTGATTGCCTTGACATCAAAGGACATCAGATGGTGCACTCAGAGCACCAAGGGCAAAGACATCATTACTAGATGTGGGCAGTATCCTAATGTGCCTTTGATTGGAGTAAAAGGTTGCATCAACTACAACCCTTTACTTTATAAGTCATTTTAGAGTTAGAGAAGAAGGAAGCTTGAATTTGAAGTAAACATGTTCAAAGAAGCTAAATGTGAAGTGAATGGCATTTTGAAGGGATGGGATGAGATAAAATCAGAATTAAACCTCTCATGTATATGAATTTCATGGAATGGAGACAACAATCAGATTACATGTTGATAAGGATCAAAGATGAAAGGATGCGGAGAAGTAGGTTAAAGAAGCATTTGTGAACAAACATGGAACTTGTAAGTCAAGCAAGCTAAAAAATAAAATGGAGGACCTATAATTGAACACAATGGACTTATAAATGTCTAGTAGTGACTTATAACACCAAGCAAGAGATCCCAAATGGATGACATAAACGCCTTCCTCAAACTAGGTTAAAAAGAGGGGAGAAAAAGTCACACAAAGTTACTTGAGAAACAAGGCACCAAACCAATGTTTATGATCATGAAAAAAAGTGAAATTAAGTGTCCAAGGACTTCATCCAGAGGCAAACATCACCCCAAAAAAACTCCCAAAGGTTCACAACTAAACTCTATCAAAAGGTCATGCAAAGTCACTCAGGGTTTCAAAGGGTTAGGCTCAAAGAAGATACTCAAAAGGATACACAAAATGATCTTTAAAATAAGGCAAAAATGTATTTCAAAGCCTTGACATGTCCTCTGAATAATGAAAAAAGAATGGAGTAAAAATGTTATTTAGAGTGAAAGAAATGAATTTGACAAGGCAATGTGTGCATGAAAAGGGGAAATCAAAAAGAAATTAAAAGAAAATTCAATTCAGAAACTAAAATAAAAATAAAAATAAAAAATAAAATTTGCCAAAACTTTAAATTGTGAAGATCATTCATGATTTTTTTTGGAATTTTTGGAAGCTTCTAACCATTTAAAAAAAAAATAGAAATGAAAATGATATGTAAAATAAAAATAAAATGGAAATAAAATGACCAGGGGTGTGAAAAGATGCCCAAACACGTTCAAATAGGAAACAAGCTAGAAAATGGGGTGTCAAAAGCAATGGAGGCCCAAAGCGCATCTCACAAAATCATAAAGTCAACAAACTTGATTCTCTCTGTAGCCACTAGATCAATCTAAGGGACCATGCTCAGCCAATCAAAATAAAAGTAGGAAAGATCAACGCGCCAGATTGGTCAATCACAAGTATGCACATCATAGGGTTCATATGAGAAACTCAAATCCAAAAGTACACAAGATTAATGGCTACGAGGAAGGGATCACGCAACACACAAGTCAATGGTCTACACTATGAAAGTCAAGGTCAGCAAGGTGGAAATGAAGTCAAGTGTGAGGGATGGTGTTCATTAATGTGGTTCCACATTATGGAGCACACAATCAAAACAAATCAACGGTTGTGTTATAATTCCACTCTAAAACCCTAATTGATCCTCACCGGCCGGAGAAGAACCTCCGGTCGTCTTCTCTGACCATCTTTGGTGACCTGCAAACCCTAATCTCCCCAAAAATGCATCTAACTTACATCAATCGAAAGCTTAACTTGCATATATTCTAAATTTAACAATCAAATTCACAAATCAAGCATGATCAACAGGAATCGGACACTTTCAGTTTTCATAAAAAATCTTCAAGTGCCTCTAAAGGACCTAATTACTAACCAGAAGTAGTTCGTTCTAGTTATTAAGCTCAAATTAAGAAGAAAATGGTCTTAGATCCATGAAACTAAAGCAAAGTAAGTTAAATAAGTTTCAAACCTGCATCTGCAGAAACTTGAATCAAACAAAGCAAACCAGAGGTCCTAAGCTTGTTCTTGAGCTTCAAAGAGCAAAATAAATGCTCTATAACCTTGAATCTTGCAAAGAATGGGAGAAAAATCAAATTTGATTTTGAACTTGCACTTGAAGATTAGCTTGATTCTTCCATGGATCTTGTTCAGAGCATGTTAATGATGATTGATTGATGAATATTGTGATGAGAAGTGATGAAAATTCGTGTGAAATCAAAGGATTTGCAGAGAGAGAAATTTGTGAGTCTTTGATGAAAATGTGAGAGAATGTGAGAGAATGATGAAGTGAGATCAAAAATCTATTATGGAGCTCTTTTATATCATGAGTTAAAGCTTAACTACCATGGTTGACAATTGCAACCATGGTTAGTGGCGTGAAGTTCAAAAATGAGGTGTGTGAGCAAAAGCCAAATGGAAATGAGAGTGAGCTCGAGTATTCTCATGTACATGACCTTATGATGCTTATGGTGAGGTGTTAATGATGAGTGATGGTGATGTGATCTGATCCAGCTCAAGTCTTGGTGGCATAAGCTTCTTATTTTGAATTTTCACCATCTTCATGCATAGTTATACATGTGTATGTGATATGTAAGTGTTTATAGGCACAAATGAGGTAGCGGATGAATGGTAGGATGGTCATGCGTGTATCATAAGTCATCAGGACAAGAAACTCAATCAAAACTTCCAAAAGAGGCAGCCAATACACCAATGCAAATGTTGATGTTTTTCAATGTATATCTCTCATGTTAGTGGATGAAAATGCATGATCGTGGGAGAAAATGATCAAGGAAATTTGATACAACAAGTTTGTAGTTGAAATCAAGATGTAAAGAAGCCTCTAAGATGGTGTGATTTGACTTGAAACACAAGCCAACAAATCTGGCTCATGGGCGTATGAAGTGTGCATCAGGCATGACCTTAGGCCTAGGGAAAATTGCAGCAAAGAACCCTCTTGTTTGACCCTTCATATCTCTCTATCCTTTGATAAGATGAAAAAAAACTCAAACATCAAAGTTGTAGAGGACAAGCTCCTGAACAACTTTGATGTTCAAAGATTTTTTATTTGTGTAACACCCCAAAATTTGTCCTCCCTTTTTCATAGCATTTAGCATATCATCTCGCATACACAACATTGTATCTTTGCATTGCGCTCATATCATAGAAAAATGAAGCATAAAGCAGGTGGTCAGCGATTTGCAAAGTTCTGATCCTTCAAAGTCAAAGAATTAGAGTCAAGTGTCTCCTAACAAGCCTCAAGGGTATCTCGCATCCCATATCACTTCATTTGATCCATCAGGTCGTTGGAAGGAGGGAATTTACCAAGAAGTGGGACAAGTCATCATCTTCTAACCAAACAGTCCAAACTGCGGGTTTGGGATCGAAGCATTCCATTGTGATTTGGATTCTCTATTAATAGAGAATTTTTCTGGTTATCGCATTCTAGATTGAGACAAAGGTCAAGTTCGTGTCATCATGAGCATATTCTTATTGTGGGGGCTCATAAGGTTGCTTTCGTCATCAGTATACAACAATGAATTGAGGAACTAAGGTTTTGATTCATAGTAATTAAAAGTTTTCTTCATCATGGTGCATCTAAGAGGAGTGGTTCAGGACTTCTCATCTTATGTGATTTTTTCCCGAAGCGTTATTATGTTATTCATCAAGCCAAAATATTAGTGTGCATTAAAGTTCATATTTAAAGTGGGTCAAGATGGATTTGTGATCAATTTATGTTTGAATTGCCTCTCAAGAGTTAGTTCAAGGTTCTACATTCCAAAGTCCAAAATCAATTCATGGTGTTATTCATTTCGAGCGAAAATGCAAGATAATAAAAATCCCTTGTTGATCACCGTGGTTTTTATATCAAGAATCAAAGGGGTCATGGAGGAGCAAGTGGTATGTTAGGTCCAAGTCAAAGCTGTAAAATACAAATTGCGTCAAAACTACTACAGGGATGTATGACTCTCTGTTGCCTTACCCAAAAAGGAATTAGTTGAATTAGACCAAGTTATCATTGATGCATATGTATGCCCAAGACTTTTAGAGCCACTTGTTGTTTCTGCGGACTAAAGGATATTTCTTCTGGCAGCAACGAAGCGTATAATAAGAATTACAAAAGAAAATTTAAAACATAACAAGAAGGAATGTTAATGGAATTTCAGAAGGAAGAATATACAAGGCTCATGACCAATGTTTCATGCTTTAATACACATCAAGTGTTTCTCTACACCAGAAAAAATAATAAATAAACTCGAAACAGAAACAAAGCAGAATATGCACCAGAAAAAATGAAGTTTTCAAAGGAAAACATTGATTAAAAAAATCGGTCACAAAAATATATAAGAGCTACCATCCAAAATTGATATAAAAAAGAAATAAAAAAGGTAATCTGAAAACTACAGTAGAAAAAAATCATAAGAGAGTTGATAGATCAACTAATAGAAACTCTTCATCAAATTCATTCCAAAAACTCAGAAAAGAATTACAAGTTATAACAGAAAGTTCAGTTACAAAATCAAAAACAAATCCCAACGAACTTCACAACTAATTCCCAACAGTAATATAACTAATTCTAACTGAATTCAGGTGAAAAACCCAAACACCCTCTGGATTCATATTCTATAAATCTTACCTTAACCTACATAATTCAGGACTCTCCGATTCACTCTTCACCATCATCATGAACAAAAATGAATTCACTTTTCTTGATCACTCGTAACGGAATCAGTTTGAATCACTCTGCACCATAACCGAAAATTTCACCATTCTTCTTCATTAAAAAAACCAGAATCAATAGTATCAGTCTCATTTGTTAATGGAACCGAAAATCATTATCACTTCGCCAATTGAACCAATCTCCATCGCTCTTCAATCTTCATTGATTTGCAAACTGAAGCATTAGAACTACATCAACATGCAAACAAAAGCGTACTCATCATCATTATTCTTCATCAACAGACGACATTGCAACGAGTCTCACAAATTGAAGCATCAAAATCGCAACGTCAATGTTGAATAGTGATATCTGGAAGTGGCGTCGATGTTGTGAAGTAGAAGAAGGAGGATGAATTTTGTTCTTGAAGCTGCTCGGCGTCGAATTTTGCTCTCCATCATTGAAGAAGCACCAGACTATCTCCGGTAGGTAAGCGATGTTAATTTCGTTTTCCGGTAAAGCTTGTGATTGATGTATAAACGCGTATCTATTTTGATTTGTCATGATCCGTTTTTTCACGTACCATGATCTGTTGGTTTGGTTGAGTGTTAGAGGATGTCGACTCTGAATTTGTGTTGAGAATTAAATTTGAGTTAGAATTTGTGTTTACGGTTTGGTGTTTGGAGGTGGCTCGCCGAAGGATAAGCGGCGGTGGTCGGTGTTAGAAGAAGAAGCAGACCGTATGGAGAGAGTGGAAGATCGCAAATGGCTTTGTGTTGTTTGATTTCTTTTGTTTTTGTTATAGAAATATATTGAGATATTAAGAGAAAGATTCATGATAAGGATAGACTAATTAGATTTTTCATTCCCGTCCATACCGGCGGTGACACTTGTCACCGTCCGGTAGGACCTTTCCATCTTCATCATCACATGTGCGAGTCCCTGCTGTAGTTACCACGCGCCCTTCTTTTTCCACCATCAGATGAGAATACTTTGGAAATTTCCAGATCGTACGGTCCTGTTTTAGTCAATCAGTTGACCGTGTCACACCATACACCCTCAGTCTTCTCTGTGTGTGGGCCTTGGCAACATTTCTATCCGCACCCCCCTTGCAGGCCCAATCTCCTTTTTTAACTTTATGTTTACTATTGCTTCACCCCTCCTCATTTCCTTGTTTTTATTTCTTTTTCATACCTAGTTTCATTTTAATTCATCAAAAAATACAAAAATAAAACCATTAGAAAATTCACCAAAAATTATTTTAGTATCTTAACTCATTTTAGAAAATTTCCATGTTTTTATTTTCTGATTTCATTGAGTTTTTATTTTTATTTGATTTCTGATTCTATGATTTCCAATTTCTAATTTCTTTTTCATTTAATTTCCACATTAACACCTTACCTTGCACAATTTATTTCTTCCACCTCAAGTAACATTTTTACATCATTCTTTTTGCATCTTTTTAAGGACTCAGAAAAGAACATAAAAATATTTTTTTGCATATTTTTAAACTCATTTTATCCTTAGTTTTGGAAGTCATGTTTGTGCGAGTTCGTTATTTGTTCTCAAGTGATGTTGTGTGACCATTTGGTGGAGTTTAATTATGATTTTTTGAGAGCCATTTTGATACGTTGTTTGCTTTGGTGACTTTGGAGACCTAATTTCATAATTTTCTAATGACCATTGCTTTGTGTTTGATGCCTTGCTTATCAAGTCACCTTTGGTGCTTATTTCTTCCATCATTCTAACATAGTTTGAGGAAGGCATTTATGTCATCCTATTAGGTTTGCTTGGTAGATGTTATAGGTCACCTCTAGGGTTTAGGTTCTGACTTTGTGATTATGGTATGGTTTGTGACCTTCGTCTTTGGTTTGAGTATTGTTTGAATCTTCTTATTTTCACCTTATGCTTATGTGGTTCGCTAACCTTTGTTTTGTAGGGGGTTATGGTAAGTCATGTGCGTGGGAGGTTATATCACATATAATCTCTTTTTTCATCCTTTTCTACTTTCAAGTTGTGATTGCCTTAGCCTTATGCTTTGCTTGTCTAACTTCATCACTCCCCTCTTAGAAACAACTTAACTTATTTAGAGAAGTAAGTTGTCTTCTAACGTCTTCTTCTCCTCTTCTTCTTTTCTTTCTTCTTTCCTTCTTCTTCATTAGGATAGAATTCAAACCACACTAACCTAGGACTTCTATGCATGATAACATTTATGATTGTTAGTCCCCATTAGTTTTTTACCTTTGAGATCCTTTAGTGCTCTCTCTTTCTCATCTTCAAACAAAAACCTAAAAAACATTTAATAATGGTTGAGATAGTCTTGTGTGGTGGACTTATTCCATGGGGCACTTGTAGTATTTCCATCTTGGAATAGTACAAGCTTGTCTAGCATGATGTACAAGTCTAATCATGAGGCTATTTTCACAAAGAAAATCATAAAAAATACTTCTTTATTTCAAATCACAAAACACTTAATAAAGTCAATAAGTTAGTGAACTTATGCCCTAATCTCTGGAACCATGTTTTGGGGATTTTCCTCTCACTTGGGTATGCTTGTTCTTCATTCTATCTTGGAATGTAGTAACAAGTACAAATTCCATGGAAAAGGACTTGAGTTCACTTTCTTGTGCCAAACACAAATAAAAGCTTCTAAAAGCCACTGAACAAACAATAAGTGTCTCTCCTTCGGGACTTCTTTTCTTATCTCCTTCACTCATAACATAAGAACTTGCTCCTACTTGTCACTTTGCAAGACAGTAACACACTCGTTCTAGACGAGCCTGCAACACATGAGCATTGACATAAGCAGTTCAAACTTTTAAAACACAAGTCATTTTCCTCCCTAGTTAGGGGAACTACGGCGTCTCTGATCCTCATGTCCAGATGAGGAACGTAGGCAGCGGGGTAGGGCCCGTTTGAGCACTCTTTTATTTTCTCTACATTTTACCCATTTCTTTTCTTTTATCCAGATCCAGTTCCTTTTCTTTTGCAACAATTTTCATTTCATCACCCTTTGGAACTTTTTCTTTGCAAGCATGGATCCCGTTGGGTACGACGGACAATTTAGGGTGCTAATATCTTCCCAGGTCGTAACCGACTCCCGGACCCAGTTTCTTTGGTTCACAGAGCCTTTGTCCTTCCTTTTCTTTTCTTCAGTTTGTGCAGCATTGCCATTCTCGTTCCTTCAGGATAAAAATGTCTGGCTGGCGACTCTACCATTTTCTGCGCCACTTTCGCATATGTACCAGGATGGAAATCCAGAGAGAGACAATTTGAAGCCTTCTTAATGGTGTAATTGGTCTCAACATTTTGACCCACAAACTGTTTGACATAATGTCTGGCCAGGCGCGCGCCCATGACTTGTCTTGCCTAGGTTTTTGCCATAGTTTCACCCTACTTTGAATGCTCATATCTTTTTCAATTTTGATCCTCTGAACATGATCTAGCTATGAATTTGAAGCTTAGGATGTCCTCTATCAAACAGCCCAAGTGGAATTTTCATTTGACTTTTGGATTTTGAAATGGCCTCTCTTGAACATGGCTGCCAAAGTGATCAAAACTTACTATTTTTGGTAACCCTAATTCCCCAAAAATGGCAACTTTAGGTTTTTCTTGATTTTTGATGATTCATTCATCATTTCTTGATCAAATTTTGTCCAATGATCCCTTGTAACATGAATTTTATGATTTTGACATCAAAAAGTCAGAAGTTGACTTTTTCCTCTGCACAATTGACTTTTCCCCAATTTCTTGATTTTCAATCAACTGCCCAATTGAAGACTTTCTGAAATGATTCAATGGATTATTTTCAACCCTAGGTACATGACCTCATGTGGAAAGAATTGAAATCAAGTTTGGACCAAAATTTCATTGAGAAGTCCCATTAATCAGAAATCCTAATTTTAGTCCTTTTTACTATGAGGTGTTGCACTGCTTGCCTTCTTTGATCAATCCACCTCTTTCAAAGCCTTGAGGAATCATTTGAGAGCTTGTGGGATGTTAGGAACCCTTTAAACTTTGCTGAGAGCCAAGTGACCCTTTTCATTTCCATTGAATGATCACCAAACTAAACAATCATTGATCACATGCACTATGCTCATAACTATGAATGATATGCTTTATTTTTTATTATGATTTAAATGCAATGTATGGAAGGATATGCTAAATGACATGGAAATGAAGCATCAAATACTTGGAATTGGTAATAAATAAGAGGGTAAATTTTGGGGTGTTACAGCTGCCCCTATTCAATCAATTGTAGACCTGAATGGATAATAGCAATGGTATAATACTCCAAAATTTGTCCTCTCAGTTTCATGGCCATTAGCATATCATCCTTCACATCCACCCATACATTGCATAGTAAAAACAATCATAGAAAGCATATGTCATTGGCTGAGGCGCGGTGCATGTGATCAAGGGTTTATCCAAGGTTTTCCCACCAAAAAGAGAAAAAAAATTCAAATTTTAATTGAAGTAACAGGTTAACAACCGGTTACCTGTTGAATTTGAAAGAAAAGCCCAGATTTTACACTGGTAACCAGTTACCTCATAGGTAGTAACCGGTTACTTCGCCCAGATTTTTAAAATTTCAAAAATCAGTTGGTTGCTTCCCTCCACTTTCCATTTTCCCTTTTGCTTTGTGTTTCTACCAGACTCTAGAACATTCCACATTCTTCTAAGGGAATATTCCCAGAATATTCCAAGGAATATTCCAAGAATATGCTAAGGAATATTCTAGGAATATTCTCGACCAACCCTTAGCTTAGGACCCAAGCCTTGCGTCCAAGCCTCACGCCAAACCTAGACCTCACTCCAAAGCTACCTCTTATATAAACCTTGCTTATCAAGCCAAAAAGGGGCTAGAGCCACATTTTCACAAGCTTCACCATTTTCACACTCCCAATTTTCTCAATTCTCTCCATTTTCCAAACTCACACCAAAGCTTCATCATCAAGATTCTTCAAGTTTCGCATTGAAACTCAAAGAATCGGAAGCTAAACCTCTGTCATCTTCACTGATTCAGCGGATAATCAAAGGATTTGTCACAGTTACGGTGTTTATTTCACCATTTGGAAGCGTTTCGGAGAATTCTCATTGATTGCATTTATTTTGCACTCTTGTGGATCGAAGCTTCGGATCTCCAGTATTCTATTCGTTCGTGCATTGATCAACATCGCAACAATCACCAAAGCAAAACTCCGCTTTGTAGGTTGGTGAATCTGAAATTGTTTCTCGTTTTAACTTATTTCTCTTCATATCGCCTCGTGCATTCTTCGCTTTTTCTTGATTTGTTGATACTTTGATTGGTTTGATCATTATAAGCTAGAATTGTGGTGTGATTATAGTGTTAATAGGTGTTAGAATGTTGCATCTAGGAGTGATTTTCGTGCTAGGTTGGTAGGCCTCCGTTTAGAGCTTATTTAGATAAGTTGCTACTGGTTTTTGCATGAAAATGCAGAAATTTTTTATTCTGGTTGCAGAGTAACCGGTTACCACATAGGTAGTAACCGATTACCTATATTAATTTTGCAGAAAATCTAGTTTTTTTGAACTGGTAACCAGTTACTGCATAGGTAGTAACCGGTTACCACTGAACCAGAATGAAAAATTCTTGCATTTTCTTGCATTTTTTATATTCATCCCCCCTCCAATCATCTTGGATCCTTAGGACATGATTTTAGGAGGTTTTTAGGAGCTGATTTAGAGCATACGTGTGTAGTTTCGATAGCTTTCGACGTATGTTTCATTAGATCCCGATTTTTTGGCATAAATGTTGCATATATGTTCATAGCTTGTTGGGATTATTATTTTCATGATTTAGTATCATTCATAGCATGATAATAAGTGTTCACACTTATGTTTTACATCATATTTGTGATCCGCTCACGTTTAGGTCGATTGTGCGTGTAAATTGGAAAAATTGCATATTGTTTAAAACCGCATAAATCGCATAGTTTGCATCCATTGATTGTATGATGATATGTTGCATTCCATTACTAGTGAGCCATTGCATGTTGTTTCATGAATTGAATGATCACTGCATTCCATTGTTTGTATTAAAATTCATGTTTTTGCATTTGAAAATAATGAAAATCTGCTTTGTTTTCATCGCTGCATTTTGAAACAGGAGCTATAAAAAAACATGATGCATTATTTTGTTTTGGTCTTTTACACTTATTTTCATGCTTCTTGATAGATGTAATAGGTTGTTTGTGTCGTGCATTGCATTTAGTAGTTGTTTCTGCCGTTGGGAGTTATAGTAACTGCTAGATTTAGGCGTTACTTTTTTTTAGGGTCCTTAAACCTAGGATTGAGTCTAGTTTAGGCCATAGTGTAACTCCCTAAACTTTGCTCTCATATTTATTACCCTAATTGGCTTATGCTTCGCATTCATTTGCATTATTCATTAGGTCATCCAACACACCATCCATTCATTGTCATAGGCTTGTTACTTGGGCCAGAGGCTTTGAGGAGTCGGGTTTTGCAGTGCACGATGATTTATCTCTTTTGCATACGTTATCTCCTGGGTTGGGAACCCATTCACACACAGTTGGCTTATTAATAGTCCAATCAAGTGATCATCGTTTCAATCTGAAGTTCAGTCTCAGTTCAAAGACGCCTCCAGGGACTTTGGCATTATTATTGGATTTTCACATTTTTAATTGGTTGAGATTCTATTATTAATTATTAGGTTTGTTGTTAATTGAATTTAACTTCTTTTAACAATGAATCTAGCTATTAATAACATCTTTAACCACATTACCATATTCAAATTTGATATCCAAACCACTTTTTAAAGGCCAATTATTCAATTCAATCTACACCCAAGTTCCATCCATATTCATTATCCAAGCCTTTTTCTATAAACAAATCCTTGTCATTTTTAAGACAATTCACCAAATTCCACATTAAATCCATTTTCTTATTCACTCATAAACCTAGATTCATTGATTACAAATATTCATGTTCAATTTAAATCTCATATTATGTCCAATTATAAAGTGTAAACCAAAATTCTAGGCCTAATGGAAGTTAACTATGGCATTTGCTTTGAGGGGAAAAATTCTAAATATCATTTCTTATGTTAATCCATGAGTGATCCCATTTTGGGGAGGGGTTTATTGAATTTCATCATAGTTGTACATACACTACAAAGGGGGCCATCGGTTTTTTGGGGGAGGATAGCTGATAAGTTTTTTTCATTTTTTTTATCAATGCAAATACAACACAAACTGATAACTGTTACAAAATGCCTCCAACAGAAAATCAGTTAGGACCATTTGATAGCAATAAAATACTGATAAAGAAAAGGGGGAAAAATAGCAGGAAAAATTAGAGAACTGATATAAGAGAATAGTTACAAAAATCATGAAAAAGTGGCAGTTACAAAAAGGAAAAATCTGAGAAGAAAATAATAGAAGCTTCGGGAATCTCTTGATCTCAATCCTACACATCATCAATCACAGAGAAAATCTTCACTCTAACAACCATCATGGTTATAAAAAATCCAGTTATAAAGAGAGAAAAAACGGTTACAAGGATATAACATCATAACTGATAACAGAAGGGGATAACAGAGAAAAAAGAGAAAAAAAAGGCAGAACTCTCTTGAATCCTCCAAGGAACTTCATCATCAATCTTTCATCAATTATCTTCTGCAAAATCTCCAACAAACCCTCTCCAATATCTAACAACTTCTCAATAGCTATCAAGAACAATCCTTCTTCATCAATTGGCAAAAACGGCTTCTTCAATCTGCACCATCTTCATCATCAATCAACATCGATTCATCTTCATCTTCGTCAATGCCTTCAACCCTCTCAACAAATCAACAATAATAACTTCGATCTTCATCAAAAGCACGTGACCTACAAAAATCAAGATCATCAATCAATAACAGATCACAACTCAGGTTCAGAATCTCTTTGTTTAACGACTCAACAACAACTTCGTATCTGCATTTCTATCAAAACGCAAGAACGCAAGAACATAATCACAGATGGAGAAAGAAGAGTGAGTCAAAGAGTCTGTACCTAAATCCTGCATTTCGATCGATGTCAAGCAAACGCGTTTGATCTGTTTCTTGCGTCGGTGGTGATTTGAACAAGTTTTCACAACAAACTCAGATTCACATTGAAGCAGAAAAATAAGAAAGAAAACATAATGTTCCAATCCCTTCTTCACCTTAACATCGATCTTCATCTTCATTCTATACGCAACTTATGAACCTCTCGCACTCTTGATGATTCTTCCTCTCTCATCTTCATTCAATCATCATTTTCGGATAAAATCAACTTGCAGATCTGCGGCTGAGGCAATAACGCGTTTTGATTTCAAGATTGAGACGAGACTGATGAGAGATCGATTATGTGCGTCGGTGGCGCTGTGTTGGGGAGCTTGATTGTGTTGCAAACTCGGTGAAAGAGAAAGAGGAAACTGAGGTGTTGTCGGAGCGGAAACGGAGGGTCGGAGTCGAGGGAAGAGCCGGTCGCAATTTATGAGATGTCTCGGCGGCGCTTTGATTCGAGGGTGATGAAGAGAGTACCGATGGCATTTTTCGAAACGGGGATGAGGGAAGTTGGTTATCGATTGAAGATGACGGTGTTGAAGAATGGAGACTGCGGGGTTACGTTGTGGCCGCGGGATGTTCAAATGGAGATAAGGTTTTTTGTGAACAAGAACATAGTCATGCTGTGATTAACTGAGTTATATTTTAGGGTTTCTATCAAATATTGGATTGTGCCTTGGGAGCTCCATGGATTGCTTATCGCACCAACCTTATTACTCACCAAACCCCTCCCTGCGGAATGTGTTAGAGGATTTGGGCCTAAGACCATGTTTGGGATATTTGCACCACTGATTTTCCACATATACCCTCCCTGCGGACTGTCAAGGAAATTGGGCCTTAGGGCCATTTTTGCTATTGGTTGCTTCATGATTTCCATTGCACCTCTCGGTTTTCTTCATCATTATTTAGTTTTTTTTAGAAATTGTTAATTAGTTTTTTTTTGTTAGTTGCGTTTATTTTCTTGTAATTAATTTTTGTTAATCAACATCTTGATTAATTCTTTGACAATTTTAATTAGGATTTTAGCCATAATCTTAATTATGCTGTGAACAAATTTTGGATTAATTTGTTCATGAGTTTTTGATCGATATGTATCGATTTTGATTATGGTAAAGCTTCAAAATGTGACTATGGAAGATAAACAATTATTTTGCTTATGGGAGATTACAAGACCTTGCATGAAGTTTTTGGTTTTCTTTTATATGAAGAATCGACACTTCGCTCACGTAAGAAATCTCGACTTTCTCCACTTTAATGCATCATTCTAGTAGTATGCGGCTTAGGATCATATAACTTAAGGTGAATATTGAGCCCTCCCATCTGAGGTACTAGATTTACTTGTGATTTATGATGATATGTGTCGATATCGAAGCTTAGGGATTAAGTTATGGATTGTAGAATTCGCTTCCTTTCACTTTCCCTTAAATCACCTTTTTTGCCCGTTTCGTCACAATTATTAAAAATAGTGTCGGGTGTGATAAAATTCCGGAAAAATTCAGGAGTTATCATTATCCTCTTAATTAATTTTTTATAAGTTTTGTTTCCAGGTTTGGTTGGGTTTAGTAATTAATTTGGATTTTTCATTCCAAGCTGTCCCAAAATGAATGGTTTTGACATAAGGGACCAAAGACATTTTTTCCCATAGGTGTGAGATCTTTTTTGTGTGTTTGATTAACCACTATAATTTGTGACATTTTGATGCTCATTAGGAATTTTTTTCATAATTTTTGGTTCCCTTTTTGATCTACTTTGTGGAGTTCTTTTTCGGCGATCATGCCTTGTTATCTTGACCATTAAGTGAATTGTTTTGGAACTTTGGTGCATAATTTTTTGAAATACTTTTAGACCATGTAATCTATTGACTTCAACATACTATGGATTTAATTTCATAATTTTTTCAAGCCTTTTTGCTATTTTTTCATGTCACCTAGATTATATGTGCGATTATGTGCTTACTTGTTGCATAACCTAAATGTTAGGAAGGCATTCATGTCATTCACTTGAGATACTTTTGGTAACTTTCAGGAGTTAATTATAGGTCATTTTTAGGTACTTAATTACAGTTATAGGTCACTTCTTGAACCATATTCATTTGATTTGTTTTGGTGTTTCAAAGTGCATCATTATTTGAACTAGTTTAACTTAAACTTGTTTCTCTTCTCCTCTAAATATTAACATGACTTATGTGGGAATCATAAATGCCAAGCCATGCATTATAATTGCATCTCATACATTGTATGATACTGACCCATGATAATATCATGCATACTCACATGACATTCATCCTTAACTTGCATCATTTGTGATCTTATGCGACATCGTGTTCACTTCTCCTCACATCTTCTTATCCGTATTCCATATGCTTAAACCATTGCATCCATGATGGTATGTTCATTCATCCTTATTCATAAGCATTCACTACTAACTTTGATACTCATTTCATGTATTAATTCATGCTTGTATATCATATGCACTCATACTTCATCCATGAACTCTAACTTACATTCATGTGAACTTATGTGAACTTTTTGTACATAGTTTGACATAGTTTGATCTTCTAAGGTATCCTAGCATCCTTAGGAATCTATAGCATGTAGGTACTGACTTTATAAGCCATATAACCTTTAGGCACCTTCACCTTTAGATTTAGGTCTTATTTTGAACCCTAGCTCCATTCTAGGATGTGTGTAAGGTTTAATTGTCTTTAGGCTTTGTTTTTGTTGCCAATATGCAAATCATTTTGGTACTAACCTTTGTTTTGTAGGGAAGTTGAGGTAAGCCTTGTTCATACAACTTCTTACTTTATCTCTTTATACTTTCAAGTTGTGGTTGCCTTGCTCTTTCATTCAACTTTCTTCATCTAACTTCATCTAAAATTCCTTTAGGATTTAGTACCTCATTAAGACATAAATTGTAGTTGTTTGATATCATAACCTTAGCACACTTTAATAGGGTTTAGCTACTGACTTTTGAAGTCCTTTTATCATTTAGGATCCTTTATATCTAGGTCTTAACTCTAGGAAGTCCTTAGTGCTTTTCCTTAGCTAGTTTGAACTAGTTTGAGCCTTTTGCCATGATTTATATGTTTAATATGCTTTGTGAAGCTAACATTTGTTTTGTAGGAAGGTTGAGGTAAGCCTTGTTCATATAACTTCTTCCTCATCTCTTTATGCTTTCTAATTGTGTTTTCCTTAGCACTTTGTGCTTTGCTTGTATATGCTTTCCCCTTTTAGAAACAACTTACCATCCTTAGGAAGTAAGTTGAATTCTAATTCTCTTTCTTCTTTTCCTTTTATCATTAGGATTAGAAGACCACACTAACCATGGGCATATCATGCAATAAACAACTTAGGATTGTGTCTTAGTCCCCTTAGTTTGTCCTTTTGCAACTTGATGTAGAAGCATACTTCAATCTAAAGATTTTGATGAAGACAACAAGATTCAAGTTCATTCCGTGTTCGCAAAAAGTCAAGCTTCCAATAAGATTAAGAACAAGGATATGCATCACTCAATGGAAATGTTATCATGTGAATCAAGCTCCGTATGCAAATGCTCGTAACCTTTCAAGACTTGGACACAAGACTTAGGTATATAAAAACTCACCTCTTAATTGATATACAAGTGTTCAAATATAGGTTTTCATGATAGCACATTGCATATACCTTTTAGAAATTATTTGGAACTAATTTAACACTTTAAACTTTAATATTTTTCTGAGTTTTAACAGTGTTAACCGGTTAACCAAATAGGTTAACCGATTAACGGTTCAAATATTTCAATATCCTGAGTTAACGTTACAGCGTTAACCGGTTACCCCTTTTGGTTAACCGGTTAACACTGAACGAATTTTGAAAAAATTTGTTTCTTTTCATTTGAAATAATTTTTGAATATTATACCTTTTCATTTGTTGTTTCATAAACAATTCATACCCCTTTGAATGAGTGTTTTTGAAACATATATATTCTGAATTTTTCAAATGTGAAAGATACCTCCAAACATTTTATCATAGAATTTTTATTCAATCAACGTCACTCTTTTTTTTTAATATTTTCAAATATTTCAAAAGTGTTCATATTGTTCATACCATTTCACATTCATAGATATTGAACACTTGAATTGATATTGTGAAGTGAACTTTGATTAAAAGGAGAAGATCAATCTTGTATTGATATTGCACAATTCATTATTCACAAAAACAAACTCATAAAATTATTTCTATTTTGACTTGCGATCCAGGATTGTTGGATGCAAGGGTTAGTGTTTGCAAGAGGATTGTTCTTGCACACTATTTGATGTATAGTTGGTAGACAGTAGGCCTCACCGGTTTATGGTGCAATAGGTTGTACGATCTAGAACTATAGTGGAAAATCTCTTACGAGATGTAAGGGGACTGGACGTACCTTCGGATTGTGAAGGGAACCAGGATAAACCTCTGTGTCTTTTTACTTTTTGCATTACCGCTTTCATATCGTAGACACTTAAACGATAAAAATCCATCCACCGATAAAATAACCAAGAAAATTTTATATAACCTAATTCACCCCCCCCCCCACTTAGGCTATCTCTGAAACTACAATTGGCATCAGAGTAAGTTATAGGTAACTTGTTCCTAGAGATCTAGCATGGCTTCCGCAAGTACAAATCCGGTTTTCATAGACGGTGGAAGTAGCAACAAGCCCCCACTCTTCTCCGGGGATTATTTCGATTTCTGGAAAATCAAAATGAAAGCACATCTTGAAGCCCAAAGAGAAGGTATATGGGAAGCAATTGAAGAAGGTCTACACAATCCTGTAAACGTGATCAATGGTGTTGGAACCGCGAAGTTGAAAAGCACATATGATGAAAATGATAAGAAAAATATTCTAAACGACAAAAAGGAAATCAACATACTCCAAAGCGCTCTCAGTATGGACGAGTTCTTTCGTGTATCACAGTGTAAATTGGCAAAAGATATTTGGGACACCTTGGTAGAAACGTATGAAGGAACCACCGAAGTAAAGAGATCGAGACTAAACACATTGAGTCAAGAATATGAGATGTTCCGTATGCAGCCCGATGAATCTATTGTTGCCTTACAAAAGAGATTTGTCCATCTAACAAATCACTTGATTGCTCTCGGGAAAACCTTCACCAATGATGATCTCAACTTGAAAGTCCTAAGATCTTTGACAAGGGAATGCCAACCGAAATTGACCGCTATTTCGGAAAAGAAGAGTCTTTCAACGATGACATTTGCGTCCTTATTTGGTAAACTTCAAGAGCACGAGTTGGAACTTGGAAGGCTCGAGAAGTACGAAATCCAAGAAAAGAAGTCCAAGGGAATTGCCTTGAAAGTTGATTCAAAAAATGACAAAGATGATGAGACGTCCGAAGATGAGAATTTCATGCTTCTTGTAAAGAAGCTTGGTAAGTTTTTTAATAAAAATAAAAATTCCTCTTTTCCTAAAAAGAATAAACATTTCAGGAAAAAGGATGTATCCACATCGATTCAAGAAGTCACATGTTATGAATGTGGGAAGCAAGGTCAAATAAAGCCGGATTGTCCGAAACTTGCAAAGAAAGGAGGATTCAAAGGCAAGAAGGATTTCAAGAATAAGAAGGCATATGTTGCTTGGGACGATAATAAGATAAGTTCCTCGTCGGAATCGGAAAGCGATGAATGTGTGAATATGCCTCTTATGGCTTCACATCACTCCGATGAAGAAATCGATGAGGTATGCTTAAAGACAACTTCTAATCAATGGTATCTTGATAGCGGTTGTTCAAAGCATATGACGGGCGACATCAACAAATTTTCAAATCTATCTTTAAAGGACAAAGGATACGTTACTTACGGTGATGATAATAAAGGAAAGATTCTTGGAGTAGGAACCGTTGGTGCATCTCCATTTACAATCATCGAAGACGTCCTTTACGTTGAAGGCCTTAAACACAACCTACTTAGCATAAGTCAATTGTGTGACAAAGGGTTCCGAATCAACTTCACAAAGGATGAATGTTTGATAGAACATGAAGTCACCCATGACATCTTGCTAAAAGGTAAAAGATTTAATAATATTTTTATGATTTCTTTTGATGACTCTTCCTTGAAGGTAAAATGTTTAATGGCAAACAACAACGAGGCGTGGCTATGGCATAAAAGGTTTGCTCACATTCACATGGAGCACTTAAACAAGTTGATAAAACATGACCTAGTTGTTGGTCTTCCAAAGATAAAGTTCATCAAGGATAAGTTATGTGATGCTTGCTAAAAAAGGAAGCAAACCAAGACAACTTTCAAGTCCAAGAAAGTGGTGTCCACATCAAGACCACTTCAATTGTTGCATATGGATCTTTTCGGTCCATCGAGAACTAAAAGCTTCGGAGGTAACATTTATGCTTTAGTTATTGTTGATGATTTCTCTCGATATACATGGACATTGTTTTTAGTGCAGAAAAGTGATGCTTTCAAAGCATTCAAGAAGTATGCGAAGCAAATAAAAAATGAGAAGTCACTCATTATAGCCTCAATTAGAAGCGATCATGGTGGAGAATTCCAAAACTCATCCTTTGAAGAATTTTGCGAAGAGCATGGAATTTCTCACAACTTTTCCGCACCAAGGACTCCTCAACAAAACTGTATCGTAGAAAGGAAGAATATGTCATTGGTGGTGTTTGTAAGAATAATTCTTAGCGACTCAAATCTCCCTAAGTACTTTTGGGCAGATGCGGTTAGCACAGCTTGTTTTGTAAGCAACCGTGTCAACATTCAACCAATTCTCAAGAAGACTCCGTATGAGTTGTTCAAGGGTAGGAAACCGAACATATCATTCTTTCACATATTCAGATGCAAGTGTTTTGTTCTCAACAATGACAAGGACAATCTCTGTAAGTTTGATGAGAAGTCCGACGAAGGTATATTCCTTGGTTACTCCCTCTCTAGTAAAGCTTTTAGAATTTTTAATAAAAGAACTCTTACTATTGAAGAATCTATTCATGTTTCATTTGATGAGACTAACCCCTCGAAAGAGGATAATAGTATTATGGATAATGATGATGATATAGTAGATATGCCACAACAACAAAAGGAGATGTCAAAGGATCAGGCAATACCACAAGAAGATGACTCACCAATCATTGAAGAACATCAAGATCTTCCGAAGGAATGGAGAACTCATAGGGATCACCCGATAGATAAAGTTATTGGTGATATTAGCCAAGGCGTTGCAACTCGACTAAATCTCAAGGATGCTTGTCTCAACATGGCTTTTGTGTCTCAAATTGAACCAACCAAAATCAATGAAGCCTTAGGTGGCAATCAATAGATAGTAACGATGCAATACGAACTCAACCAATTTGAAAGGAATCAGGTTTGGAATCTCGTACCAAGACCAGACAATAAGCACATCATAGGAACAAGATGGGTGTTCAAGAACAAACTTGACGAGAATGGGATCATAGTTCGTAACAAAGAAAGATTAGTCACACAAGGATACAACCAAGAAGAAGGAATTGATTTTGATGAAACGTTTGCTCCGGTAGCAAGGTTAGAAGCAATTAGATTATTACTTGCTTATGCTTGTTCTATGAATTTTTAGTTGTTCCAGATGGATGTCAAAAGCGCTTTCCTGAATGGCTATATTAATGAAGAAGTCTATGTCAAACAACCTCCGGGTTTTGAAGACTTCAAGAATCACTCTCATGTTTACAAGTTGAAAAAGGCTCTTTATGGCTTAAAACAAGCACCAAGAGCGTGGTATGACCACCTCAGCAACTTTCTTTATGAGAAGGGTTTTGCAAAAGGAAAGGTTGACAAGACGTTGTTCATAAAGAAGTTCAAAGGTAACACCTTATTGGTTCAAGTCTATGTCGACGACATCATCTTCAGATCAACAAACAAAGATCTTTGCGAAGAATTTTCACTTATGATGCAAGGAGAATTTGAGATGTCCATGATGGGAAAAATGAACTATTTTCTTGGACTAGAAATCAAGCAAACAAAGGATGGCATCTTCATCAACCAATCCAAGTATTGCAAGGAATTATTGAAAATATTTGATATGGATAGTTGAAAGGTGATGTCCACTCCTATGGGATCCGAAATGTACGTTGATCAAGATGAATCCGACACGTCAATTGATATCACAAAGTATCGAGGTATGATCGGTTCATTATTATATTTGACGGTAAACCATCCTGACATTATGTTTAGTGTTTGTTTGTGTGCATGATTTCAAGAAAATCCGAAGGAATCGCATCTCACTGCCGTGAAGAGGATTATGAAGTATCTCAAAGGAACAACGAATGTCGGACTATGGTATCCAAAAGGTAGTACATGTTCTTTAATTGGTTATTCTGGCGCTGATTATGCAGGATGTAAGACCGATAGAAAAAGCACAAGTGGCACTTGTCACATTCTCGGGAATGCACTAGTGTTGTGGGCATGTAAGAAGCAAGCATGCGTTTCACTTAGCACGGCCAAAGCGGAGTACATCGCAGCAGGCAGTTGTTGTGCACAAATTTTGTGGCTTAAGCAACAAGTCCTTGATTTTGGTATAGATCTTGGTTGCATTCCTCTTTGATGCGACAACACAAGTGCTATCAATATCACAAAGAACCCGATCATGCATTCAAGGACAAAGCATATAGACATCTGACATCATTTCCTTCGAGATCACGTACTTAATGGAGATGTAGATGTTACTTTTGTGGATACACATAACCAACTTGCCGACATATTCATTAAACCATTGGCGAAAGAACCATTCTTCAAGATTCGGCGAGAACTTGGCATTCTCGATAAAGGTGACATCTAATCTTAACTTAAAATTACTTGTTATGTGGTTTAGTTGCTTAAAATATGTTTTTTCTCACTTTTATGTTACAAAATGCTAGCACTCACTTTTCGTCGTTTTTTTTTATTTTTCTCTCTTTCGGATACCCGAAAATTATCGGTTTCAAAATATTTTTTGATAAAAAATTGCGTTATGTTGTGTGCTAACACTTTGTGAAAGATTTTTGTGAAATATTTTTCCTATTTCCTCTAGAACATGCTACTGGATTGTTCGAAAAAAATGGTATTTTTTGTCCGTTAACCGATTAACGGAATCGGTTAATCGGTTAACGCTTCCAAAATTTTGATTCTCAGCGTACAACATGTGTCTATTTTATTATTTCTTTTATTTATTTTTTCTGTTATTCTATGAATGTTTATTTGTTTATAATTTTACTACAATTTCATGTGTCATATGCCTTGCTTGATTATTGCTTGTATGCTTACATATATGCCGATATTTCTTGTTATAGTTTGAAAGCCTCTTCCTTTTTGCTAATGACAAAGTGGGAGAAGAGATTGGTTCTCTAATATCTCTTTGTGCAGAATTTTGCCTCTGTTAAATAGGGGGAGTTGCTGAACATAGGGGGAGAAGAAAGCCTAGACGTAACATCGATCAAAGCTATCGCGCAAACTCATTTGGTTGTCATCATCAAAAAGGGGGAGAATCTAGAAGCATACTTCAATCTAAAGATTCTGATGAAGACAACAAGATTCAAGTTCATTCCGTGTTCGCAAAAGGTCAAGCTTTCAATAAGATCAAGAATAAGGATATGCATCACTCAATGGAAATGTTATCATGTGAATCAAGCTCCGTATGCAAATGCTCGTAACCTTTCAAGACTTGGACACAAGACTTAGGTATATCAAAACTCATATCTTAATTGATATACAAGTGTTCAATTATAGGTTTTCATGATATCACATTGCATATACCTCTTAGAAATTATTTGGAACTGGTTTAACACTTTAAACTTTAATATTTTTGAGTTTTAACAGTGTTAACCGGTTAACCAAATAGGTTAACCGATTAACGGTTCAAATATTTCAATATCCCCAGTTAACGTTACAGCGTTAACCGGTTACCCCTTTTAGTTAACCGGTTAACACTGAACGAATTTTGAAAAAAAATGTTTCTTTTCATTTGAAATAATTTTTGAATATTATACATTTACATTTGTTGTTTCATAAACAATTCATACCCATTTGAATGGGTGTTTTTGAAACATATTGTCGCTCCCCCGGAAAGACACCAGGGTCCCCGGGTGCAGACGCGAACGGTCGGCGAAAAGAGAAAAGGAAGATGAAATGAATAGAGTCGCCAGCTAGGCATTTTTGTCCCGAAGGAAAGGTAATGCTGTATAAACCTAGAAAAAAATGGGTAAGACGGTTGCGAACCAGAGAAACTGAGAAAGGGGGTTGGTTACAACCTGGGAAGGTATTAGCACCCAGATTGTCCGTCGTACTCGACGGGATCCACGCTTACAAGATTGTGTTTAAAGGTGTAGTGTATGTGCTATCTGTGTGCAAAAGCTAGAAATGAATGTACATGTGTCAGTGCAAAAGGGTGAAATTGCTCTGGAACTGAGGCTTAGAAAAGAATGCTGGAAAAGGGGGAAGACACAAAGACTTTTGTTCGATAACCGTTAAGTTATGCCTACGTATCCTATCGTGTAATGAGGAAGTCAGAACACCGTAGTTCGACTCAAAGAGACTGATAAAGAAAATGACTGTGAACGGCTTGCTTGACTATGCTCAAGTGTATGACTCGTCTGGCTCGAGTGATAATTGTCTTGCATTAGACGGAAGAAGCAAGTTCTCATTTGTGAATGAGTGTGATGAGAAAAGAATCCCTGAGGAGACGATTATTGTTTGTTTTTGTGTTTTCAGTTTTGTTATTGTTTTTGGTGTTTTGCATAAGTTAATGAGCTTAAGCCTAAATCAAGGGCTTATAAACTCATTATATCCTCCCTGATTAGGGATAATGAGCATACTTAAGTATGAGATAAGTTTCTCAACTTAATTACCATAATGATGTAGGATTAAGATCATTAATCTACTTGTGATTATTTAGATGTTTTTGGGTTTTTGTTTAGTGTTAAGTAATGAATTTAATCTCTAATCACAGATTAGTGGACTTATTACACCATCCTAATAGAAGGATAATAGATGAGAACACTTAACTTGAGGAAGATACCTCAACTTAATCCATGGTTAGGGATTAAATTCATTAGATAACAAGCCTTTATTAAATGGATTTTAATTAAAGGATGAGATTAAGAAGTGGATTTTATGATTTGTAAGACAACTTGAGGGGGACTTGTCCATTAAACACTAGGGTTAGTCCCTCTTAACCATAAGGAAGAGATAGAACCCTAATGTAAGGCCCAAGTTACAAGATAAAGTCTTGGTGATTATTAATGTGATTTGATTAAGAGGTGTAAACAAATTAAAGGTTTAACACTAAGGATTAAAGTTATACACTTCATCCTAAGAGAAGGATGCAGGCATAACCCTAATTACAAAGTCCTAAAACTTTAAGAGTTTAGTCTTTGATTATTGAGATGAGAAGAGAGACTCAAGGAGACTCAAAAGGTAAAAACTAGGGGGGACTATATACAACCTTAAAAGTTATCATGCTTGGGTATCCTAGGTTTGTTAGGCTTAAGAAAAAAGATCTTCAAGGCCACCAATGGAAAAAGCAGATGAAAAGAGAAGGAGAAAGAAAAACAAGTTACTTACTTCCTGAAGAAGATAAGTAACTTGAACGAAAGAAATTAAGAAAAATGGAACACAAGTGAGCAAGTTCACTTCAAAGACATGTATGAATGCATATAAATGAGATAAGAAGAGGTGAGAGGTGAAGGAAAATCCACCTCCCAAATAACTTACCAAAAGATCCTGAAAATGTTAGTATGAATGCTTAAGACATAAAGCATGAAGGAATGAATTGAAATGAGGTGCAATGACCAAACTCAGAAGTGATTATGCAATGAAAATGGCATATGAGATGGTGCAAAGTCATACAATGTGCACATGAATGTTCATACAAAGATGAGATGTCATGAAAGCATGCTTAGAAGCTAGAAAACACTTGGATGTTTATGAAATGTAATGAATGCAAGACATATCAAATGAATGAAGAAATGATAAAGCAATGTTCAAGTATGCCCTAAGATGTCTAATATGTCATATGAATGTTTTAAATGTTATGGCAAGTTCATGTGATGATGACATGCAAAATGGATGCAAATGAACATGATAAATTAGGGTTCCATGGATATATGAGATGCAAATGAACAAAACAGAAGCATACAACATGATAAAAAATTGAAACTAAGCTCAATCAAACCCTAAACCCATACAAGGTCACACCCCAAAGGAGAAGATCAGAAGCTAATCCTATTGAAAGTTATGAATTTTCTAAGTTTGCTAGGGTTTTTGGGTGATTCTCAAAGGTAAATGCAAATCAAATTGAAAATGCAAGATACATTCATGAGGGAAATAACCTAGAAACTACATGCAATATGTGAAACAATGCAAAAAGAATCAAGTTCAAACTCTTCATGGTTAGGCAGAAATGAATTTTTCAAATTAGGGTTAAAAACGTGATTTTAAAGAACCCTAATTCAAAGAAAATTGTGAAATTAGGATCAAACCTAAAAAGAAATTTATATGAAGAGTTTGAAAATATTTCTAAATGTACTGGAATGGTTCATGATGTTTTTGGTGATTTTTAGAAACCTAAATGTATTTTTAATTAATTAAAATCCATTAATTAATTAAAAATAACATTTAAATATTTTAAATATACTTTTTAAATGCAAAAAATAAAATAAAAATCATTTTTGGGTTGAGAAAAATATTTGGATTAAAAAATGCAAATGGAAATATTTTTGTGATGAGTTTTACTCTTTTAAATAAATTATGCAAAAGAAATGAATTAAAATGAAAATAAAATGAATAAAAATGCAAGTAAACTGATCCCAAGGCTCCAGATTCAAAGGATGGTTGACTAGCGCTTAAATGGGTGGCTGGGATTCAATCTGAGTAATTTAAATTAATTAACCTAATTAAATGAGATTAGGGTTAAGTGGATCAATTCTGGCCATCCAAACACGCGGCAAGCAAGATCCTACGGCCATTATTCAAAATGGCAATTAATTACAAGATTAGGGTTTAATGACTCTCAGGTGACCGAAACATTGTTCCGGTCATCTTCTCCGGCAACCTCAAAACTCAATCTCTCTCCCTAAGCTCACCCAGGCTCTCTAAAGCTCCAAAAACATTCCCCTAAACTTCGTAAACACGAATCCAGGCTCAAAACTCATTTATCATGCATCAAAAAGGGAAATCGAAGAAAAAACATCCTAGGTTAAAAAATTTCAGAAGCTTCATACATGGTCATTTCTCACTCATTTTCGAAACTAAACATATCAGTGTGATCAGGGGAACATGAAGATTGATATTTTAACTTAAATAGCAAGTTCTGGAAAAATTGTTCTTCATGGTTACCTGAGATGGAGCTTTCAATTCCTGAGCTTTCTGGCCTCTTTCTTGGTGTAAATCAAATCCAATGAACTCCCTGATGATGATGAGGAGCTTAGAGCAAGCTTGTGATGGCTATTTTGAAGTGTTTGGTTCTGGTTTGGCAGAAATCGTGTTTTTGATTTGGGAGGTTTCATGCCATTTTGAGGGTTGCTTTGTGTTCTATGAGTGATGTTGAGATGATTGGTGAAGTTTGTTTTGAAGTTTGATGGCTGGTTTGTGCAATTAGAATAAGGGAAGTTTTTTGGTAATTTTGTGAATTCTGAGTTCTAAGATGTTTCAGGCTTGAATGTTCTATCAAATGAGGTCCTTAGGGTTCACATAAGTCATTGTGATTGGTCAGAGAGTGGGTGGTGGCACAGCTTGATTGGTATGGGCCAAGTTGCAAAAATGTCAACTTTATGTACTTGAGGTATGGGCATGGTGCAAAGCTGTTTCAAGGGGTTTCTTGGCCTCAACAGAGTTTGTGGGGAGCCCTTGGATCAATAGATGTGAGCTGTGATGCTTGGATGAAGAGATTTCAATGTTTATGCAATTTTCCCTCTTTGGAGTTTCTTGAAGATCAAGTCATGAAAATTCCAAATTCTTGGGCCAATTCTTATGTTTAGAATTTTCTTTGACATGTTATGAAGTGTTTGTGCACATTAGAGGTCACTTAGAAGCTTGAAATGCCAATATGCAAAAATCCCTCTTTGACATGAACTTGAAAATAATGTGATTTTTGCCAACTTTGAAAGGCCATATCTTGAGTTCTAGGATGAATCAAGACATGTTCTAGTACTTTTTGAAAAGGGAAAGACCTAATTTACAACTTTCATGTCCAAGAATATTTCATTTGAAGCATTTTTGGTCATGAAAGAGGAGGTTGAAAATCTTTCCCAAAATGGAAAGTTTCCATTACACGTCATTTCCAAAAATGACAAGTTTGCAATTGGCTCAAAATTATTCAACCTTGTGAACTTCCAACCACTTCTAAGATCAAATAAAGATCATAGAACCCCAATTTGATGAAAATGATCCTTTGGTACCCTTGTTGGGGGCCTCAGATGCCTTGATTTTGACTTAACTTGCTCAATAAGTTACCCAATGATCAGATGACTTCCACAATGAGTTTCTTCATCAAAATTGGTACACATGATCCTTATAACATATTAAGAACATTAGAAACAAGAATGACCAAAATTTTTGGAGTTAAGGCCTCTTAAACCAAAACCCTAATTTTGGTCATCTGTGTAGTGAAAACCCTAGCTCTGCTTCCATGCCTTTGCCAATTTTGTGATTTCTTGACTTCCATGAACTTTGGGGAGCAAAATATGATTATAGGACACACATGGACCCCCTTGGAAAGCTTCAAGACCTTTGGGATGGCTCAGATTTATTCTTGGATTGCTCAGGTCACAAACCCTAGATGTAGATGAAATGCAGTGAAACAAATATGCAATATGAGATGTAATGCTTATGTTAAGACAAAAAATGAAAGATCACAAGCCATGGTGTGAGAAAAAGTGAGGGCAAATTTGGGGTGTTTACAGCTGCCCCTATTCAAGCATGAGTTAGCTGGTCAGGGTGTAAGCGCCTGGCTTAACAGACAAACAAGATAACTTGTGGTTGAATACCAAAGACAGTCCGAAATTTGCACTCGCTGGGGAGAAGATGAAAAGGGATATAAATTGCAAAAGGTAGTATAGTATGATTATTAAATGAAGGCGATGGAGGACGGCCATCGGGAAGAGGACGACTGCTGGGGGTAAACGGTAAGCTGAGCAATGACGGGGACAACCGACAAGCTGGGGAAATAAAGAGATAATGATGGGGACGACCATCAGGTAAGGAAATAAGATTCTCTAGGGATTTTGAGAAAAACAATGATGGGGACGGCCATCAGGATGGAAAGTAAAGTAAGCAACGATGGGGATGGCCATCGGGTTAAAGAATAAATGAAATATTTGATGAGGGACGGTCATCAGAGGTGAAGGACGATCACCTAGCAGGGGATGGCTGCTGAAAATATCACGACATAGGACGAATGTCGGATAGAAAAGATCAACGATGGGGACGACCATCGGGTTAGCATGATGAAGGACGATCATCAAGAGGTGAAGGACGATCACCTAGCAGGGTACGTCTGCTCTTGGAGATTATCATGACATAGGACGAATGTCGGATAACAAGATCAATGATGGGGACGACCATCGGATAAATGATGAGGGACGGTCATCAAAAGGTGAAGGACGATCACCTAGCAGGGGAAGACTGCTAAAAAGATATCGCGACATAGGATGAATGTCGGATAGAAGGTACCAATAATGGAGATTCCACTAGGGAAAGGATGAGGGAGAATCATCCAAAGGTGAAAGACGATCACCTGGCAGGGTACGGCTGCCGAAAGTATCACGACATAGGACGAATGTCGGATAGAATAAAATTGTTTTGTTGGTGACTTACTAGGGAATGGTAAACACGGACGAGTTCTTACACTCTTTAAATAAAAGGTATAAGTGTTTGACATTGTGTATAGATTAAAGATGCGGACGAGCATCCTTAGGACCATGATACAGACGAGTATCGGCAGAAGCAATCGCTGACACGTGTTTAAGGATGATAATACAGACGAGTATCAATCGGTTAAGTAAGGAACACGAACGAGTGTTGACCTGCTGAGGAGTGATATATGCAAGATACAGACGAGTATCAAAGACTTATGTATAAGTATTGATCTGCTGGTGAAGTATGTGCGAGACACGGACAAGTGTCGAAATATTGGGCAAGGGACACAGACGAGTGTTTGACTTGCAGGGGAAGCATGACACGGACGAGTGTCAAATAGAATATGTACAAGTTATGAACCATTTTCTGTATTTGAGAGTGCAGAGGTATTCTGGCGACCTTTGGGGGATAAGATGACACAGACGAGTGTTGAAAAGAGCATGTATAAGAATAAACATGCATTTGTTTTGAGAGTGCAAAGGGGATGCTTTGGCTTTTATCTGCAAGGGATATGAGTTATGTATGAAGTGATGATTGTCTTTGCAGGTGACTGGCTCGAACCTGGCTTATGATCATGCAAATGTTTGATTTTTGTCGTAATGCTCCGTATTAGACGGAGTGCTACGCTTATTTTGGTGAATATGATGTGAATGCTATGTTTATGCAAGGAGAGAAACTGATCCGGGACTCGGATCCTACGGGGATAAAGATCTTTGGCTGATATGTTTGGAGAGCTAACCTAGCTGGGGGAAGAGATCGTTGATGGATCTGTCAGGAGGGAGAACTCTGCTTGGGGAAATAGATCATTGGTAGATCTGTCCGGAGGGAGAACTCTCAATGGGGATGAGGAAGTTTTAGCAACTGCATTGGGGATGTGCTTCAGGTACTGCTCTACTAGGGGAGGCAACTCTGTGGGGAATCAACTCCACCAACTCTGCTGAGGGTGAGAGAAATCTGGCATCTCGGGTGGGGAATAAAAGGCTCTTTGACCACCTTGCTGTGAAAGAGTTGTCAGGCATTGCTCAGGAGATCCCGTCCGGGGGGAGATAATTCCTGGAAAATAGTGTGATGGGGGTTCAATGCTTGATATACCCCATGTTGTGAAAGATTGTCTGCTTTGAGTACCTGCAACCTGTTAAGACAAAGGAAAACACACAAGTGTCCCGAGGTATCCTTAACCAGATTCCGTCTTGAAAGTAATACATTTCCTGCAAGCATTTTATTAAAATGGCTCATATGTTTTATGCGAGTGTTGTATTATGAACATTGCACATTTTGCAAATGAAACAAAAATGTACAAAACAAAGTGTGACTGAAAACTATGATTTTATTAATTTGTGTGCCCTGAATTGGCGAGTACAGTAAAAGAAGCAAATCCCCTAGAAGGAGGAGATTGCTGTAAATTGAGAAAATAAAGAGTGTTGGCAATGTTGAAGATGACGCTCCAGTGAGCTTCCTTTGCTATGAGCTGTATGACCTTGACGTTCTTCTTATCTTGCTTTTGAAGAAGGTTGATTCTAACCGATGCTTTATCCTTTTGGAGCTTGCCATGTTATGAGTGATACAAACGAATCCAAAATACTGTTGTTCGCTTATTCCCTGATTTTACATGGATCGCCCTTTTGGGTTTTCAATCCACCGGGATACCCATTTTTTTTTGAGTTGTCCAATGCGGCTTTTAAACTCAGCGGGTGTACACTTTTTTTCCCTTATTTTTGCCCGAGTCTTTTATTCTATTTTTGACTTGCCGGGATGCCCTCTTTTTGCCTGGACTTACCTTCTGTTTTTATGTCCAGCGGGTCTTTTTATGCGAAGTATTTTTTAACTACATCTGAATTCACAGGAGATGAGAAGTCTTCACCATCCTTGGTTGCGAGCATCAGTGCTCCACCCGAGAATACTTTGGTTATTACATAGGGACCTTCATAGTTTGGTGTCCACTTTCCCCTATGGTCTGTGTTAGGAGGAAGGATTCTCTTCAGAACAAGCTCTCCCACTTGGTATTCCCGAAGGATTTCTTCATTCGCTTCTGATATAACTGCCCATGACAGATGGCAGCTAATCTTTTCTCTTCAATCAGATCCAGTTGATTGTATCGAGACCGGACCCATTCTGCTTCATCCAGCTTCACATCCATCATTATCCGTAAGGAGGGTAGCTCAACTTCAACAGGTAGGACATCTTCCATACCGTACACAAGCTGATAAGGTGTTGCCCCAGTAGATGTTCTGATTGAGGTTCGGTACCCATGCAAGACAAATGGTAGCATTTCATGCCAATCTTTGTAGGTAACCACCTTCTTCTGCACAATCTTCTTGATGTTCTTGTTAGCGGCCTCGACAATGCCATTCATCTTTGGCCTGTAAGGAGAAGAGTTGTGATGTTGAATTTTGAAGTCCCGACACAGTTCTGCCATCATTTTGTTGTTCAAATTGGAACCATTATCAGTAATGATTCGCTCGGGAACTCCATATCGACAGATGATGTCTCGTTTCAGAAATATGGATACCACTTGTCTGGTGACGTTTGCATACGAAGCTGCTTCGACCCATTTGGTGAAGTAATCAATGGCCACTAGGATGAATCTGTGACCATTTGAGGCAATTGGTTCCATCTTTCCAATCATGTCAATGCTTGTAAACACCCCTGCAAAGATTATCCTCCAGATTGCACCGACAACAGCACTGCTATGACTTTGTATGACTTCGACAATCCGATTAATCAAGCTGATGAAGGGGTTGAAGAAAACTATGAGTTACCAGAGGAGTTAGCCAGGTTGTTGAGACAAGAAGAGAAAGTGATTACTCCTCATCAGGAGGAGGTTGAAACAGTTAATCTTGGTACCGAAGAAGACTTGAAAGAAGTGAAGATTTGGGTCAGTCTGCAAGATTCAGTGAAGGAACAGCTTATTGACATGCTTCGAGAATACGTCGACGTCTTTGCTTGGTCCTATCAAGACATGCCGGGTCTGGATACTGGTATTGTTATGCACAAGCTGCCATTGAAGGAAGATTGTCCTCTTGTAAAACAAAAGTTACGCCGTACTCGTCCAGATATGGCCATGAAGATTAAAGAAGAGGTACAAAAACAGTGGGACGCCGGTTTCCTTGCTGTAACTAGTTACCCGCTATGGGTTGCTAACATTGTACCAGTTCCTAAGAAAGATGGCAAAGTAAGGATGTCTGTAGATTACCGGGATCTGAACAGAGCTAGCCCGAAGGATGACTTCCCATTACCTCACATTGATGTATTTGTCGACAACACGACTCAGTTCTCGGTATTCTCTTTCATGGATCGTTTTTCAGGGTATAATCAGATCAGAATGTCACCCGAAGACATGGAGAAGACTACCTTCATCACACCCTGGGGCACATTTTGTTATAAGGTAATTCCTTTTGAATTGAATAATGCCGGTGCAACCTACCAACGGGCTATGGTAACATTATTTCATGATATGATCCACAAAGAAATTGAATGATACCTGGATGACATGATTGCCAAGTCCCTTACTGAAGAAAATCATCTGGTAAATCTGCTGAAGTTGTTCAAGCGTCTGAGAAGGTATCAGCTGAAGCTAAACCCTAACAAATGCACATTCGGGGTACGTTCCGGTAAGCTGCTGGGATTCATTGTAAGTGAAAAAGGAATTGAAGTTGATCCTGACAAAGTCAAAGCCATTCAGGAAATGCCTGCACCTAGGACTGAAAAAGAAGTTCGGGGATTCTTAGGTAGATTGAACTACATATCAAGGTTCATATCTCACCTTACTGCAACCTGTGAGCCCCTGTTCAAATTATTAAGAAAGGAACAAATGGTCGGGTGGAACGAAGATTGTCAGAAGGCTTTTGACAAAATCAAGGAGTACTTGCAAGAACCTCCAATCCTTATGACTCCAGTTGAAGGAAGACCTCTAATAATGTACCTGACAGTATTAGAAGAATCAATGGGGTGTGTGTTGGGCCAGCATGACGAGTCTGGTAAAAAAGAGTATGCAATATACTACCTAAGCAAAAGGTTTACCGACTATGAACAACGTTATTCATTGCTCGAGAAAACTTGATGTGCTTTAGCGTGGGCTGCTCGCCGACTAAGACAGTATATGTTGACTCACACTACTTTGTTGATTTCAAAGATGGATCCAGTCAAGTACATATGTGAGAAGCCAGCACTTACCGGAAGGGTTGCAAGATGGAAAATGGTTCTGACAGAGTATGACATTCAGTACACATCTAAAAAGGCCATCAAGGGCAGTGTACTGTCTGACTATCTAGCTGAGCAACCCATTGATGATTACCAGCCCATGAGATTTGACTTCCCTGATGAAGATATCATATTTCTAAAAGCAAAGGATCATGAAGAGCCTGTTCACACCGAAGGACCTGACCCAGAAGAAGAATGGACTATGATGTTTGATGGGGCTATCAATATGAACGGTCGTGGAGTTGGTACAATGCTCATTACACCTAAAGGAGTTCATATGCCTTTCTCGGAAAAGCTCACCTTTGCATGCACTAAAAACGAAGCTGAATACGAAGCCTGTATCATGGGTCTTGAGGAAGCCATTGACCTCAGGATCAAGACTTTAACTGTATTCGGAGATTCAACTTTGGTAATCAATCAGACCAATGACAAATGGTACACTCACCAAGAGCATCTAATTCCATACCGTGACTATACGAGGAGATTATTGACTTTCTTCACAACAGTCAAACTTGAGTATATCCCTCGGGACGAAAATTAGTTCGCAGATTCTCTAGCTACCATTTCCTCCATGATCAAGGTTCAAACTACCAATTTTGTGCCTCGGATTTCGGTATCCATACTAGACTGACCGGCATACGTATTCTCTGTGGACATTGCTAAAGATGACAAGCCTTGGTTCCATGACATCAAATGCTTCTTAGAGGATCAGACATACCCACCTGGGGCATCATCCAATGATAATAAGACATTGAGAAGAGTGGCTGGTAGTTTCTTCCTGAATGCTGATGGTTCGTTATACAAGAGAAACTTTGACATGGTTCTTCTTAGATGTGTTGATAAGAAAGAAGCAGACCTGCTGATGCACGAGGTGCATGAAGGATCCTTCGGTACCCATGCTGGAGGACATGCAATAGCTAAAAAGTTGTCATGATCAGGTTACTACTGGATCACAATGGATGCAGACTGTTGTGCCTATGCCAGAAGGTGCCATAAATGCCAGATTTATGCAGATAAGGTGCATGTGCCTCCAAATCCTTTGAACGTGATGTCTTCACCCTGGCCCTTTTCTATGTGGGACATTGACATGATTGGAAAGATTGAACCGACTACTTCAAATGGCCACAGATTCATCCTGGTAGCCATTGATTACTTCACCAAATGGGTTGAAGCAGCTTCGTATGCAAACGTCACCAGACAAGTGGTAGCCAAATTTATGAAAAGAGACATCATCTGTCGATATGGAGTACCCGAGTGAATCATTACTGATAATGGTTCCAATTTGAACAACAAAATGATGGCAGAACTGTGTCGGGACTTCAAAATCCAACACCACAACTCTTCTCCTTACAGGCCAAAGATGAATGGCACTGTTGAGGCAGCTGTCGCTCTCGATAAATGGGGAATGGCCCAGATAAAGGTACAGACGCGAACGGTCGGCGAAAGGGGGATGTGAGAACACACAGGAGTGAACTCACGGGGAGTGAATAGAGTCGCCAGCTAGGCATTTTTATCCCGAAGGAAAGGTAATGCTGCATAGACCTAGAAAAAGATATGGATAAGACGGTTGCGAACCAGAGAGACTGAGAAAGGGGGTTGGTTACAACCTGGGAAGGTATTAGCACCCAGATTGTCCGTCGTACTCGACGGGATCCACGCTTAAAAGATTTGTGTTTTAAAGGGGTAGTGTCAGTGCATTTTGTGTATAAAAGAGCTGGAAAAGGATGTACAGGTGTCAGTGTAAGAGAAGTAAAGTGTATGAATGTACAGTATCAGTGTAAGAGAAGTAAAGTGTATGAATGTACAGTATCAGTGTAAGAACAAGAATAAGATGCTCAAGATCATGAGGCTCAAAGAATAATGCTGGAAGGAGGGGGAATGTACAGAGACTTTTGTTCGATAACTGTTAAGTTATGCCTACGTATCCTCTCGTGCAATGAAGAAGTCAGAACACCGTAGTTCGACCCAAAGAGACTGAAAGATGAATTGACTTGTGAATTGCTTGCTTGTCAATGCTCAAGTGTATGACCTATCTGGCTCAGGTGCAAACTGTCTTGCATTGGACGGAAGAAGAAAGTTCTCGTTTGTGAGTGAAGATGATGAGAAAAGAATCCCGGAGGAGACGATTATTGTTTGTTTTTGTGTTTTCAGTCTTTTATTTCTTTTGAAAGTTTGTCATAAGTTAATGAGCTTAAGCCTAAACCAATGGGTTAGTAAACTCATCACATCTTCCCTCTGATTAGGGGTAATGAGAATACCTTAAGTGTGAAGTCAGCTTCTCACACCTAATCACCATGATGTAGGGTTAAGATCATTAACCTACCGATGATTATTTAGATGTTTTTTTTTTGTTTTTGTTTAGTGTTAAGTAATGAGATTAAGCCATAATCAGGGATTAAACAGACTCATTACACCATCCTAATAGAAGGATAATAGATGAGAATGTTTAAGCTGAAGAAAACTCCTCAACTTAATCCATGATTAGGGATTAACCTCATGACAAAACAAACCTTTATTAAGTGGATTTTAGTTAATGGTATGATGGAGAAGTGAGTTTTATGATTTGTAAGACAACTTGAGGAGGACTTGTCCATTAACACTAGGGTTAGTCCTTCTTAACCAATTAAGGAAGAATTAGAACCCTAATGCAAGGCCCAAGTTACAAGCTTGATGTCTTGATGATTATTAAGTGAATTGATTAAAGGAGTTAAGCACATTAAGGGTTTAACACTTAGGATTAAAGTTATACACTCCATCCTAATAGAAGGATGCAGACATAAGCTTAACCACAAAGCCTTAAAGCCTTTAGGGTTTAGTCCTTGATTATGAGGTGAGAAGAGAAGACTCAAAGAGACACAAAGGTAAAAAAACTAAGTGGGGAACTAATCAAAACCCTAATCATTGTCATGCTTGGTTGTTCCTAAGGTTTGTGAGGTTTACAAGAGAAATCTTCAAAGGAACCACCAGGAAGCAGATGAAAGGAGCAAAGAGAAGCAAAGTAACTTGCTTCATTCAAGAAGTCAAGTCATCTGAGGAAAGAAAGGTAAGAAGAAGAAGAAAGAGCAAGCTCAATCTCAAACACATAACAAAATGCAGCAAGGATGCATAAAGGATATGAAAAGAAATTGTGAGAAGTGAAGGCAAATTCACTTCTCAAAGTTACTTACCACCTGAAAAGTTAGTGAAAGGAATGCAATGCAATGCAAAATGGAATGAAATGACATGATGTAAATCAAAACCAGAAGCATATATAAGATGATAATGATGCTATGAGATGCTGCAAACATGAAACAAAGCATGGGGATGATCATACAAACTTATGGATGCAAATGAAACAAGTTAAGAACCATGATCATACATGAAAAGTTATGAAGTGAAAATGGCATACAACATGGAAAATGCAAGATGCAATGATCAAACATGCTTCTAATATGTCTTAAGATGTCAAATGAAACAAATGGGTGCACAAAATGCTATGGCAAGTCAAGGTATGAATGCAAATGCAAGATGGATGCAAAAGGAAGCCCAAATTAGGGTTTATGATCAATGCATCAAACAAAAACCAAAATCAGAAGCAATCATCAAGATAAAAAATTGAAAATGCACTCAAAGGATCCCTAAACCTATACTAACTCACTTCCCAAAGGAGAGGTTCCAACTCTTAACCTAATTAGGGTTATGAATTTCCTAAGTTTTCTAGGGTTTTTGGGTACCTTAACAAGAAAAATGTCAAACAAATGGAAAATGAAAGATCAAATCAAACCAATTTAATCTTACAAACTACATGATATGCTAAACACAATGCAAAAAGAATCAAAGTCCAACTCTCAATGGTTAGGCAGAAATGATTTTTGGAAGTTTGGATCAAAATAATGCTTTGAAAATGAATTAATTCCATGGAAAATTATCAAAATGCATCAAGATCAAAAAAGAAATTTGGTTTGAGGGTTGGACAATGTTTCTAAATGATTTTAAATGTTTCATGAATTTTTTGGTGATTTTTAAATACCTAAAAGGATTTTTAATTAATTAATTCTCATTAATTAATTAAAAATAAACTTTTAAATGATTTAAAAATATTTTTTAATGCAAAAAATAAAAATAAAAATGTTTTTGGTTTCTGAAATTAAATAAAAGTTTGTATAAAAAATTTCAGAATTTTTAAAAAGGTTTTGCTATTTTTAATAAATATGAGAAAACAAATGAAATAAATGTAAAATAAAAATGAATTTAATCTGAAAAAAGAAAAGTAATCAGATCCAAGGGCCCAAGTTTGAACTGGCTGCGCGCACGTTTGACCTGGCGCCATATCCAATGGCTGACATTCAAACTTGGCTAATTATGATTAACCCTAATTAATTGTGCCCTAATCACTTTCAGGCGACCGGAACACTGTTCCGGTCGTCTTCTCCGACCAACCAAAATCTCAAACTCTCTCTATACGCATCCAAAACAAAATCTAACTGCCCAGAACTCTTCCCCACTCAAAAACTAATCAAACCCCTCAATCAAACAACATTTATCATTCAGAAACAGGGAGAATCGAATCAAACATTTTTTAGGGCAAAAGTTTCAGACAAAGCATACATCCTGGTTTCTCAACCATTTCCAAAAGTAAACATATATTCATGATCAGGGAAGCATGTAGATTCATTTAGAAACTTAAAATACACGTTCTGGAAAAAAAGTTCATGAAGCTACCTGAGTTTGAAGCTTTTCAGTTTGGAGCTTTCAGACCTCTTCTCTCGTGCAAAACTACTCCTATGACCTCCCTTGTGCTTCTGAAAGGCTTGGAGCAAGTTTATATTGGCTGGTTTGAGGGATGGCAGAAGTTCTGTTCAAGGTGGTGTGGTGATCGTGTTTCTGATTCAGTGGCTTTCAGGCTGTTTTAAGGGGTGCTTTGTGATCAGGAAGGTGTGTTGAGTTGATTGGTGAAGCTTGTTTGTGTGTTTGTGGCTTGTATGATGATTTTCGAAGGCTCTTGCAAATGAAGGTGAAAATGAGAATGTTGTGCTATGGCTGGTTTCAGGCTTTCCTCTTGTTATGTTTGGCTTGCATTTGATTAGTATAAACAATTGCCATTGGTCAGAAGAGGTGACATGTGCTTTATTGATTGATATGGGTCCTTTTGCCAAAAGGTCAAGTTTGTGTAAGAGAAGCATGGGCCACTTGCTAGCCAAGTACAACAAGTGTGTCCTGCGCAGCATGATGAGGGAAAAGGCCTAGGATGGATCAGCAAGCTAGCAAGCAAGTGGATGAGAAGCTATGATGAGTTTTGCAACTTGGTTCACTTTTGCCTCTTATGAAAAATCTTGTTCCATAAACCATAAAAATGTGTAATTCTTTGGTCCATTCTGAACTTTAGATGTCACATGATCATGTTGTGTGGTTTAGAAGTCCATTTGATAGCTTTAGAACACTTGATCAAGTCATTTTGCAAAATGCCTCTTTGGTAGAAACTTTGAAATTTTGTGATTTTTGCCAACTTTGGTGAGCCATAACTTTTGATCCAAAATGAATTAGGTCATGTTCTTGTACTTTTTGAAAAGGGAAAGATCTATTCTACAACTTTCATGACCAAAGTTTTTCCATTTGAAGCTTTTTTGAATCAAAAAGTAAAGGTTGAAAAAGTTGCCTAAAATGACAATTTCATTAAAAGTCAAACTTGCCCAAAAAGTCAACTTTGCAAAAGACTTGGAATTCTTCAATTTTGTGAACTTCCAATGTATTTCATGATCAAATAAAGATCATATACAATCAAAATGATGAAGAACACCCTTTGGTTGGGTCATTGGGGGCCTCAGATGCCCTGATTTTACACTGACTTGCTTGAAAAGTCAACTCTTGATCAGATGACTTCCCCAAGGAATTTATTCATGAAAATTGATATGCATACTCCCCATACCATATAGAGACCAATAGAAACAAGAATGACCAAAAAATTTGGAGTTATGGCCTTTGAAACCAAAACCCTAATTCTAGGTCATCTGTGCAGTCAAGCCTGGCTCTGCTTCCATACCATTCTCAGTTCTTGTGATTTTTTGGCATTCTTGACTTTGAGAGGATATAATATGATGTTTGAACACACATGGACCCCTTTGAAGTGATTGATGGCCTTTGGAGTGGCTCAAGAGGCTCTTGGATTGCTCAGATCACAAACCCTAGATGCAGATGACTTTGAATCTATGCAGTGAATCAAGAATGTACTATGAGATGTTATGATGGTGTTTATGCATATGAAATGATCACAAGCCATGGTGTGAATGGGTGAGGGCAAATTTGGGGTGTTTACAGCAGCTAACAAGAACATCAAGAAGATTGTGCAGAAAATGGTGGTCACATACAAAGACTGGCATGAAATGCTACCATTTGCTTTGCATGGGTACCGAACCTCAATCAGAACGTCCACTGGGGCAACACCTTATCAGCTTATGTATGGTATGGAAGCTGTCCTACCGGTTGAAGTTAAGCTACCCTCCTTACGGGTACTGATGGATGTTAAGCTGGATGAAGCAGAATGGGTCCGTTCTCGGTACAATCAACTGAATCTGATTGAAGAGAAGAGATTAGCTGCAATCCGTCATGGGCAGCTATATCAGAAAAGGATGAAGAAAGCCTTTGATCAGAAAGTCAGACTTCGGGAATACCAAGTGGGAGATCTTGTGTTGAAAAGACTTCTTCCTCCTCATACAGACCACAGGGGCAAGTGGACTCCAAACTACGATGGTCCATTCATAGTAAAGAAGGTTTTCTCCGGTGGAGCACTAATGCTCACTACTATGAATGGTGAAGATTTCTTATCCCCTGTGAATTCAGATGCAGTTAAAAAATACTTCACATAAAATGACCCGCTGGACATAAAAACAGAATGTAAGTCCAGGCAAAAATAGGGCATCCCGGCGAGTCAAAAACAGAATAAAAGACTCGGGCAAAAATAAGGGAAAATTAAAAAATGTACACCCGCTGAGTTGAAAAGCCACATCGGACAGCTCAGGCAAAAATGGGTATCCCGGTGGATTGAAAACCCGAAAGGGCGATCCACGCAAAATCAGGGAATAAGCGAACAACTGCATTCTGAATTCGTCTGTATCACTTACAACACGGCAAGCTTCGAAAAAGTTAAAGCATCGGTCAAAATCAACCTTCTTCAGAAAGCAAGATGAGAAGAGCGTCAAGGTCATACAGGTCATACCAAGGAAAGCTCACCGGAGCGTCGTCAAGCATTGCCAGCACCTTTACTTTTCTCAATTTGTAACAATCTCCTCATTTAAGGGGATTTGTTTCTTTGATTGTATTTGCCAATTCAGGGCACCCAGATTAATAAAATCAGATTTTCAGTCACACCTTGTCTTGTACATTTTTGTTCTGTTTGCAAAATGTCCAATATCCATGATATAATATTTGCATAAAACAAATGAGCCATTCTTAATAAATGCTTGCAGGAAATGTATTTACTCTCAGGAATAGCTAACTCCTATGACGGAATCCGGTAAGGGATACCTCGGGATGCTTATGCGTTTCTTTGTCTTGCTAGGTTATAGGTATTCACTACACAACATAGGGCATGCCAGGAACACTCTCCCCAGCATACCTCCTCCCCAAACAGCATCCAAAATGCTTTTCCCCAGTGGAGCTGTCAAAACCTCCTCATCACCAGCATAAGCCTATTCAACAAGAGCTTCCCCAGTTGGGTTCCCCACAAGATCGTTCAGTGATCTTTCCTTCCCCAAACAGAGTGCCAGGTCTCTAAATAAATATCTCCCCGCAGAGTTCCAGCCTCTCCCTAGAAGAGCAATGTTCGAATTATCACGCAACAAAGTGACAGAAGCTTTCTCTTCCCCAGCTGGGTTTTCTCCTTACCGGATAGGTCTATCAAGGACCTAGTTCCCCAAGCAGAGCCATACATCTTATCAGATTCACCAATGATCTCATCCCCAGCTGGGATAACCTTCCAAGCAGATCAGCCAGAGATAAAAGGTCAACGATGGGGACGGCCATCGGATGAGCATGATGGAGGACGACTATCAAGAGGTGGAGGACGACCACCTAGCAGGGGACGGCTGCTCTCAAGGTTCATCATGACATAGGACGAATGTCAGATAACCAAAATCAACAATGGGGACGGCCATTGGATAAAATGATGAAGGATGATCATCAAAAAGGTGAAGGACGATCACCTAGCAGGGGACGACTGCTAAATATATCACGACATAGGATGAATGTCAGATAAAAAGGTCAATGATGGGGACGGCCATCAGACGAGCATGATGAAGGACGATCATCAAGAGGTGGAGGACGACCACCTAGCAGGGTACGGCTGCTCTCAAGGTTTATCATGACGAATGTCAGATAAAAGGAAAATTGTTTTACTGGGGAATAGTAAACACGGACGAGTGTTTACCTCCAAGAAATAAAAGGTATAAGTGTTTGGTATTGTGTATAGATTAAAGATGCGGACGAGCATCCTTAAGACTATGATACGGACGAGTATCAGGTAGAAACAAGTACTGACACATGTTCAAAGATGATGATACAGACAAGTATCAACTGGTTAACAAAGAACATGGACGAGTGTTGAATCTGAGGGGACTCTTCTGGGGAATAGTAGACACAGGCGAATGTCTATATTCAAGAAGACGTAAGTGTTTGGCACAGTGTATGGATTAAAGATGCGGACGAGCATCCTTAAGACTTATGATACGGACGAGTATCATGTAGAAACAAACGCTTGACGCATGCTCGGACGAGTACCAACGAGTTAACAAAGAACACAGACTAGTGTCGAATCTGCGGGGATGTAAATGGTGTATACAAGATACGGACGAGTATCTGTATAAGTAAAATAAGTATGAGTGGTGTATAGATGAGTGTTCAATCTGCCGGGGAAGTGACACGGACGAGTGTCGAAAGGAAAAGAGTATAGTATAAACAAATATCTGGTATACAAAGTGTTTATGTTACTGTGCTGGGAAAATGGCATGGACGGATGTCAGGAAAGTTATATATATATATCCGTATCTGTGAGTGCAAAGGGGACGCTTTGTTTTTCTGCTGGGGATGAGACACGGACGGGTGTCGAGAAGTATCTGTAATACACGAGTGTTTGTTTGTAAAGAAAAGCTCGGGCGACTTTACTGGGGAATGATGACACGGACGGGTGCCACAAGGAGTGTGTATTCGTATTGGTGAATGTGAGGCAACTGCTTTTGCTGGGGAATCTGGGGGGTATTCTGTATATTGTTGATGGGTTGATAATATTCACAAGTGTTTGATTCAGACCATGACTTATGATTATGCTATATGTTTGATTTTTGCCGCAATGCTCCGTATTAAACGGAATGTGACGCTTTGTTTGGTGAATATGATGCGAATGCTATGATTATGCAAAGGAAAACAGATCCGGGATTCGGATCCCGTTGATGTGAAGATCTCAAGCCGATCTGTTTGAAGTGGGCATCCCAGCTGGGGATGAGATCATTGGTAGATCTGATGAAATGATTCTGCTTGGGGAAATGGGTCAATGATAGATCTATTCCTGTAAATGAAGGACCCAGCTGGGGTTTGTAGAAGCTTTCGTCACTCCGTTGTGATTCCTTCGTGCGTTGCTCTTCTGGATAGAGGCTGATACTCTGTGGGGAGATGGTTCCCCGGCTTTTTGTAACGGATGGCAACTCAGCTGGGGAGAAACAACAAGTGGCAACTCAGCTGGGGAGAAAGCACCTGGGTGCTAAGACTGAGTGTTGATTTGCCAGCTTGCTGGGGTGAAGCTTTCATGCCCCATGTTGCGCTTTTGAATACCTGCAATCTTGCAAAGACAGAGAAACGCACAAGTAATCCCGAGGTATCCCTTACCGGATTCCGTCGTAGGAGTGAGACACTTCTGAGAGTAAGCATATTTCCTGCAAGCACGTATTTTAGGAGAAAAACATCTGTATTTATGCAATCGGTATTTTAAAGATATCAAACATTCCTTGCAAATAAAATGAAGTGTACGAGGTGAAACTTGACTAAAAAATCTGTTTTTATTAATTCATACGCCCTGAATTGGCAAGATACAGTCAAAGAAACGAATCTCCTGAAATGAGGAGATTGTTACAAATTGAGAAACAAAAATGCTGGCAATGCTGACGATGCTTCAAGGAGCTTCCCTCTTGCTATGACTCGTATGACTTTTGACGTTCTTCTCGTCTTGCTTTCTGAAGAAGGCTGATTCTGACAGAAGCTTGATCCTTTCGAGGTTTACCAAGTTGCAGGTGATACAGACGAATTCAGAATGCAGTTGTTCGCTTATTCCCTTATTTTGCATGGATCGCCCTTTCGGGTTTTCAATCCATCGGGATACCCATTTTTTCCTGAGCTGTCCAATGCGGCTTTTCAACTCAGCGGGTGTACAATTTTTTTGTTTATTTCCCTTATTTTTGCCCAAGTCTTTTATTCTGTTTTTGACTTGCCGGGATGCCCTATTTTTGCCTGGACTTACATTCTGTTTTTATGTCCAGCGGGTCATTTTTATGCGAAGTATTTTTTAACTGCATCTGAATTTACAGGGGACGGGAAATCTTCACCATCCATGGTGCTGAGCATCAGTGCTCCACCAGAGAAAACTTTCTTTACTACAAATGGTCCTTCGTAATTTGGAGTCCACTTGCCCCTGTGGTCTGTATGAGGAGGGAGGATTCTCTTCAGCACAAGATCTCCTACTTGATACTCTCGGTGCCTGACTTTCTGATCGAAGGCTCTCTTCATCCTTTTCTGATACAACTGCCCATGACAGATTGCAGCTAATCTTTTCTCTTCAATCAGACTCAGTTGTTCGTATCGGGATCGGACCCATTCTGCTTCATTCAGCTTAACATCCATCAGTACCCGTAGGGAGGGTAGTTCAACTTCAACAGGTAGGACTGCTTCCATACCATACACAAGCTGATACGGTGTTGCCCCAGTGGATGTTCTGATTGACGTGCGGTACCCGTGCAAGGCAAATGGCAGCATCTCATGCCAGTCTTTGTAGGTGACTACCATCTTCTGCACAATCTTCTTGATATTCTTATTAGCCGCCTCAACAGCGCCATTCATCTTTGGCCTGTAAGGAGAAGAATTGTGGTGTTGGATTTTGAAGTCCCGGCACAGCTCTGCCATCATTTTGTTGTTCAAGTTGGAACCATTATCAGTAATGATTCGCTCGGGAACTCCGTATCGACAGATGATGTCTCTTTTCAGAAATCGGGCTACCACTTGCCTTGTAACATTTGCATAGGAAGCTGCTTCAACCCACTTGGTGAAATAATCAATGGCAACCAGGATGAATCTGTGTCCATTTGAAGCAGTCGGCTCGATCTTGCCAATCATATCAATGCCCCACATAGCAAAGGGCCAGGGTGAAGACATCACATTCAAAGGATTGGGAGGCACATGCACCTTATCCGCATAAATCTGGCATTTATGGCATTTTCTGGCATAAGCACAACAGTCGGCATCCATCGTGATCCAGTAATAACCTGATCTTAGCAATTTCTTAGCCATGGCATGCCCTCCTGCATGGGTACCAAAGGATCCTTCGTGCACCTCGTGCATCAACAAGTCTGCTTCTGTCCTATCAACGCATCTGAGGAGTACCATATTAAAGTTTCTCTTGTACAGGGAACCATCAGTGTTCAGGAAGAAACTACCAGCAAGCCTTCTCAAAGTCTTCTTATCATTGGAAGATGCCCCAGGTGGGTATGTTTGATCCTCCAAGAAGCACTTAATGTCATGGAACCAAGGCTTATCATCTTTTACGGCGTCTGCTGCAAATACATATGCTGGTCTGTCGAGTCTGGACACTGAAATCCGAGGCAGAAAGTTGGCAGCTTGAACTTTGATCATTGACGAAATGGTAGCCAGAGCATCTGCAAACTGATTCTCGTCCCGAGGGATATACTCAAGCTTGACCGTTGTGAAGAAAGTCAATAACCTCCTTGTATAATCCCTGTAAGGTATCAGATGATCCTGGTGGGTGTACCATTTGCCGTTGGTTTGATTAACTACCAGAGCTGAATCTCCGAATACAGTCAATGTCTTGATCCTGAGGTCAATGGCTTCCTCAAGACCCATAATGCAAGCTTCGTATTCAGCTTCGTTGTTAGTGCAGTTGAAAGTGAGTTTTGCCGAGAAAGGCATGTGAACTCCCTTAGGTGTAATGAGTACTGCACCAACACCACGACCATTCATATTAACAGCCCCATCAAACATCATAGTCCATTCTTCCTCCGGGTCAGGCCCTTCAGTGTGAATAGGCTCTTCATGATCTTTCGCTTTTATGAACATGATGTCTTCATCAGGGAAGTCAAATCTCATAGGCTGGTAATCATCAATAGGTTGCTCAGCAAGATATTCAGATAGTACACTGCCCTTGATGGCTTTCTGAGATGTGTACTGAATGTCATATTCTGTGAGAATCATTTGCCATCTTGCAACCCGTCCGGTAAGAGCTGGCTTCTCGAAAATGTACTTAACTGGGTCCATTTTGGAGCTCAATAAAGTAGTGTGGGTCAACATATACTGTCTCAGTCGGCGAGCAGCCCACGCTAAAGCACAATAAGTTTTCTCGAGCAGTGAATAACGTTGTTCACAGTCGGTAAACTTTTTGCTCAGGTAGTATATTGCATACTCTTTTCGACCAGACTCGTCATGCTGGCCCAGCACACACCCCATTGACTCTTCTAATACTGTCAAGTACATTATCAGAGGTCTTCCTTCAACTGGAGGCATAAGGATTGGAGGTTCTTGCAAGTACTCCTTGATCTTGTCAAAAGCCCTCTGGCAGTCTTTGTTCCACCTGACCGTCTGTTCTTTTCTTAACAGCTTGAACAAGGGTTCACAGGTTGCTGTAAGGTGAGATATGAACCTTGAAATGTAGTTCAATCTACCTAGAAACCCTCGAACTTCTTTTTCAGACTTCGGTGCAGGCATTTCTTGAATGGCTTTGACTTTATCAGGGTCAACTTCAATCCCTTTCTCGCTTACAATAAAGCCCAGCAGCTTACCAGATCGTACCCCGAACGTGCACTTGTTGGGGTTCAGCTTCAGTTGGTACTTCCTCAGACGCTTGAATAGCTTCAGCAGATTTACCAGGTGGTCTTCTTCTGTGAGGGATTTGGCAATCATGTCATCCACATAACACTCGATTTCTTTATGGATCATATCGTGGAATAATGTTACCATAGCCCGTTGATATGTTGCACCAGCATTCTTCAATCCGAATGGCATCACCTTGTAACAGAACGTGCCCCAGGGTGTGATGAAGGTTGTCTTCTCCATGTCTTCAGGTGACATTTTGATCTGATTATATCCTGAAAATCCGTCCATGAAGGAGAATACCGAGAACTGAGCCGTATTATCGACCAATACATCAATGTGAGGTAATGGGAAATCATCTTTCGGGCTGGCTCTGTTCAGGTCCCGGTAGTCAACACACATCCTTACTTTTCCATCTTTCTTTGGAACAGGCACAATATTAGCAACCCACGGTGGATAGCTAGTTACAGCAAGGAACCCGGCGTCCCACTGCTTTTGCACCTCTTCCTTGATCTTCATTGCCATATCTGGACGAGTACGGCGCAGTTTCTGTTTGACCGGTGGGCATTCTTCCCTCAAAGGCAGCTTATGCATAACAATATCGGTGTCCAACCCTGGCATATCCTGATAAGACCAAGCAAACACATCCACATATTCTTGAAGCAGGTCAATCAGTTGTTTCTTCACTGAGTCTTGTAAGCAGGCCCCGATTTTGACTTCTTTCACATCTTCATCTGTACCAAGATTAATCGTTTCGACCTCCTCCTGATGAGGAGTGATAACCTTCTCCTCTTGTCTTAACAACCTGGCTAGCTCTTCGGGAAGCTCATAACCTTCTTCAACCCCTTCATCAGCTTGATTGATTGGATTGTCAAAGTCATACGAAGCCATAGCTGTGTTGTTGTCGGTGCAGTCTGGAAGGCACTCTCTGCAAGGGTTCAGTTTGTTCATTTTAGTGATTGATTTTAATCTTGTTTAGAAAAGTGAAATAAAGTTGTCATTTTGAAAACACTGCCATTTATTTTTTTGTACAAAAAGAAAAATGGAAAAACAGTGAGCAGAAAAGAAAAAGACTCATTTGCAAAAGATGTCTGATATTTCATTGATTAATCTTGTTGCACAAAAATTACAGATGGCCCGATTACAAAATGAGTCTTGTCATCTTGGGCAAGATGCAAGACTTGATGCATGCTTAAAATATACAGGAAATAATAATTACTCTGCAGGAGTAACCCTTATAATTTCCTGGGAAGACCAGTTTGAGATACGGCTCCCCGGGATCCTTGGACGTATCCAGCTCTCCAGGTTGCGTTCATCTTCCGACTCATCTTCCAAGTTGTTGACAGCATCAGGGGTGAGCATCCCCCCACTAACAAAGTTGGGCTTCTTAGCAGCCTCTGCTTGATCTTGTTGAGTTGGTTTGTAACCCAACCCAAATCTATCTTCTTTCTTCTCCACAGGCAACAGTTTGCCCCAGCCTTGAGCATTCCCTTCCTCAACAACCCTCCGGGCTTGCTGGTAGGATGTCATGGAAGTCCCAAGTACAACAGATGTTTCATTAACATTCAGGGCCTCAAACCCTTGACTCATCGTTTCGTGGATCTCCCCATCCATCTCAATATATTTGTATGTAGCCAGATGGCTAACAAAAATATCTTCCTCTCCACAGATAGTAACGACTTGGCCTTCCCACTCGAATCTTAACTTCTGGTGAAGGGTAGACGTAACTGCGCCAGCGGCATGAATCCATGGTCTACCCAACAAACAGCTGTAGGCAGGCTGAATGTCCATCACGTAGAAGGTCGCTTTGAAAGTTTGTGGGCCAATCGTTATAGGCAACTCAATTTCTCCCAGAACTGATCTCTTAGAGCCGTCAAAGGCTCTTACTACCAAGTTACTGGGTCGTAATGCCAATCCTTCAACTCCAGCTTCACAAGGGCTTTTTTAGGTAAGACATTGAGGGATGACCCTGTATCTACCAGTACATGTGAAAGAACTGCACCCTTACACTCCATGGTAATGTGAAAAGCCTTGTTGTGACTGCGGCCTTCCGAAGTCAAATCAGTGTTGGTAAATCCTAGTCCATTACTAGCATTAACATTTCCAACCACAGCTTCCAACTAATTGACCGTAATCTCCTCTGGCACATAAGCTGCGTGCAAGACTTTGAGTAGTGCATTCCGATGAGCCTCGGAGCACATAAGCAATGATAGAATGGAGATCTTGGAAGGCGTCTGGTGAAGCTGGTCCACTATCTTGTAATCACTTTTCTTGATGATTCTCATGAATTCATCAACTTCTTGATCAAAAGGTGTTTTCGGGGCTTCCTTAACAATTTGCTCTTCTTGCACCATGCTCTTCCCTTTTTCCTTGGCAGCAGCTTCTGCTTCAGTAGTGGGTCTTTGAATTTGCGGGGCAAAGAGACGTCCTCTTCGAGTGAAACCTCCGCCTCCCCCCACATTGTCTATTTGTGGTGAAGAAGTTGATGATTCAAGAGTGATTTTCTGTCCTTCGCAGTATAGATCGGAGCCGTAATGCCAAGGGATGGCATTACTGCTTTCATAAGGTACTGGCCCAGGCACTGTGATAGTGACTGGACTGATGACAGCTGCAGAAGGGACCATGATAGTCTGTGGATCATAGTATATTGTGACTGGTGCTCTGATAGGAGTGGCATTTTGTGAGTTGTAGGCAGAATCATTGGCAGGATCATAATAAATTGTAACTGTTGAGACGCTTTCTGTTGAAGTTGTAGGAGACATTGTTGGAAGGATGGGTGTTGTTGTTGTAGGAGATTCTGAATGAAGGGGTGCTGAAGTTGTAGAAGGGATGTTTGTTGATATTTGGTCCGTTGAAGTAACAGATGAAGCATTTGTTGATGAGATTGAAGAGTTGTTTGGAACAATGGTTGTTGCAGCTGTTGTTAAGGAGATTGCTGGATTGGTAGGTATTGATGTTGTGATTTGAAGCAGGCCACTCTGGATGAGACCATCTATGCCATCCCTCAAGTTATCACACCCATTCACTGAAATGTTGCAATAAGCACATCCTAGCTCACATCTAGGGAATATTTGACATTCAAGGAGTTGAGCTTTAATCTCCACCAAGGGTGTCCGAATCTGACCTACACTGGTTATCAAGTAAGACGACTTGTCTTCCTCAATAGCGTTGATTCTGGGGCCTCCGTGGTGTGGCATAGGGTTCTTGTTAACATTTGGTGGTGGTGCAAAGTTTAGAGCTTTGGAATCCACTAAATCCTGTACTTTCATGTGCAAAGCCCTGCACTTCTCTGTACTATGGCCAGGTGCATTTGAGTGAAAAGCACATCTGGCGCTAGTGTCATAATTTCTGGGCAGACTGGTAGGATCCGGAGGTGCCAACGTCCTTAGCTCAACCAGGTTGAGTTTTAGGAGCTGTGGCAATAATGTGGCATAAGGCATAGGGATCGAATCGATCACCCTATTGGCCTGAGAAGGTCTCTGTTGGAATGGTCTTTGCTGATTGCTGTTGTTGGTGTTGTTGTTGTTATAATTTCTCTGAGGAGGATACTGAGTTTGTTGCTGGTAATTTTGTTGCTGTGGTTGATAAGCTGGTTGAGGATGAACTGGAGCGGGAATGGTGACTGCTGCCACAGACCTATGAACATATTGGGGTCTGCCCCTGCTGTTGTGGATAGCATTGGTCTCACCAGTTCTTCTTGGGCCCACAAAAGGCTTTCTTGTATTGCTGGATGAGCTTGCACCGTTGTCAGAAAATTTGCCCATCTTTAACAGGCTTTCAATTCTTTCCTCGGCTATGACCACGTCAGCAAAGCTAGTGGAGGAAAAGGCAGCTAGCCTGTCAATGTATGTCCCTTAGAGGGTGTTCATAAACATATCAGCCATCTCCCTCTCTGACATGGGTGGCTGGACAGCAGCAGCAAGCTGTCTCCACCTTTGAGCGTACTCCCGGAAGCTTTCCCTGGATGATTGAGACATCCCCATCAGGAGGGTCCTGTTGGGAGCCATATCCAAGTTGTACTGATATTGTCTAATAAAGGCCTCAGCCAAGTCCTTCCAGCACCTGATGGTTGCTCTAGTCAGGTGAGAGTACCATTCCCTTGAAGCTCCTGTTAAGCTATCTTCAAAATAAAACATCCATAACTTTTCGTCCATGGTATATGCCTTCAGCCTCCCCAGAAAGGATTGTAAATGGGTCCGGGGACAGGAAGTTCCGTTGTACTTCTCAAAGCACGGTGGTTTAAATTTGTGGGGAATCCTGACCCCGTCCACTAAACCCATGTCCATAACATCAAAGCCCAAAGAATTCTGGGACTCCAGGGACCTTAGTTTCTCAGCAATCTCATCTAGCCTTCTGTCATAGGCTTCCTCCCCAGCTCCCATCACTGTAAATTGATCTTCCTGGGGGTCTTCTTGCAGCACTCTCCCTGCAGTGGCAGTCCCTTGCACATTAACAGGAATGTTGATCTCTGGATGAAGGTGGGGTCCATAGACTGGAGGATTAACATGGGGTTGAACTCTCTCATTATTGCTTGTCCCAGCAGTCCCGGGATGGGGGTCTTCCTGATTCCGCCCCTCTACCAGTGCTCTTAATCTCTCTTGGCTTTGAGCCATATTATTCATCACCTCCATAAATTGTGTCATCTGATTCCTCATTTCCAATCTCTCATTGGCCATTTGAGTCCTGACCTCTGTAAGGTCCTGCTGTACTTGGTCCATTTGTATACCCGGAAGGTTGTTGCGGGTTGGATATCTGTGTGGACGGTTGAGTGGAAACACCCGACGTCGAGCAATAGTTCCTGAGATCACAACAGAGTTAGTAACAAAAACAAAACAAACCTACAAAACAAACAAAGGTTAGTATGCAATGCAGTATGCTTATTTGTATCCAAGGTATCCGGCTTGGCACTTGGTTTTGACCTTTCCAGACCCCTGGGGAAGATGCCTTTGATGTTGCTTGAAAGAACTTAGATAAAACAAACCAACACATATATTACAAAAAGTAAATGATACATAGTTCGTTTTTTACAATACATGCCCTCTGAGGGGTCAAAAATACAACATAAAGAAAAGTACATGAAATGAAAGCAACAACAAGCAAAAGTCAGACACCAAGACCAAACTCATCCTCCTGAACTTCCTTTAGAAGTGCTTCAGTCACAGGATCAGCCGGACGCTCTGTAAGGTTCCTGATAAGGAGATTCCTTGTAGTAACAGTTGCAATTAGCTTCTTGTGTCGACTCTGGTCCTTTGACCTCTTCACACCAGCTTTAATCTTCAACTCTGAGACCTCTCTCTGGGCTGCTGCCAGGGCTTCCTGCTGCTCCTTTGCACTAGCCTCCAATTGCTCAATCTTGTCCTGAGTCCTCTTATCCTCCTGAGTACGGGCTTCGGTGATCCTGACCCACCTAGCCTGACTCTCCTTCAGATACAAATCAGTCCTAGCTCTCTGGAATTGGGCCTCTTTGCAGGCATTCTTCAAGATCTGCTCTCCAGCCCTAGACTTCTTGATATAGTCCTCTGACTTTTCAATCCTGGCTAGATGCTCCACCTTTAACTTTTCTAACCTTTCAATGTCCAGCCGACCATCACTCCTCTCCCAGAGGGTCTTCTGTAGAGCCTGAGTCAGATTCTCATTTCTCTCTTTCAATTTCTCAAACTCCTCTAAGCTGACAGTTGCTGGAGGTGGTGCTGTGGAGGGTCCATGCACATCTTCAAAGGTGAAGGGCATCCCAGAAACTTGAGCCCTGACATGAGACCACTCATAGTACTGAGCTGAGGCCACATTATTGCATCTCCCAAGAATGGTTACCCCTTTAGTCTGGACATTGTCCCAAGCCCAGGATGCTTGCCTGACAATAGCCAGATTAGGCTTGATCTCACAATAAAGGGTCTCAGTCAGATCTTGTGCTCTAGGAGGGTGGACTAATGCATAACCCAGTTGTCTTTTGAATAGCAGAGGGTTGTAGTTGATGCAACCCTTCACTCCTATCAGAGGCACATTGGGAAATTGCCCACAACTAGTAATGATGTCTCTACCCTTAGTACTCTGAGTACACCACCTGATATCATCTGAGGTTAGAGCAACAAGCCTCCTAGCCCAGTTTTTCTGCTGGTGAGGGTTCAAGAATGCATCAGTCTTTGGCAAATGTTTGAGCAGCCAAGTATGGAATAAAGGAGCGCAACATCTCACTAATCTTCCCCTTTGTTTTTCATTCCTTTGGTGAACAGAGTAGTAGAGATCTCCTAGTAAGGTGGGCACTGGGTTCCTCAGGATGAAAAGATGGATTGCATTCTTGCTAACAAACTTAGGCTCATCTGCAAAAAGTATGACCCCATATATGCTAAGGGCCAACAAAGCACAGACTGCCTTCCACTCCCCCAAGGAGGCCTTCAGGGTGGCCTGGGAGGTCAAGAAATCCAAGTGGAGACCAGAGATTCCTGCTTTGGTAGTCATATTCTGCCCAATCAGAACTGGTTCCAGATACAAGGCTTTTGCCACCTCTTCATTGCTAGGGAAAGCCATCTCAGGGTTGAAGGGGATTCCACCCCTGACAGGTACACCAATCAGTGATGAATACTCTTCCAACAAGGGTCCCAACTGAAAATTCTGGAAGGTGAAGCACCTCAGAGGGGGATCATAGAACTGCAAGCAAGTATGAATCAAGCTCCTTTGTGAAGGGTCCAAATCCATAACCACATCAAGGATTCCTCCATAATGTTCTCTGAAAAATGGTATATGGTCTGGAGTAATCAGGGTCTGAATCTTCCTGATGCTAGCCAACTCGGGCTCAAAGAAATGATAGGAGATGTTGCTCTTCTTAGGTGCCATGTTGCTGAAGAAGAGTTGAGACAGATGCTGAGAATAACACTGAAGATGGGCCACTGACAGGCTGAGACTAGTGATGCAGGTGACTGAAGCAGGTAGCTGATAGCTGAAGCAAGTACTGATGAAGATAGGTCTATGCTGAAGAAGGGGTCAAAACCAAGCCAAAATATAGTATGGATACCCTGAAAAACAAATAAACAAATGTTAAAATGATGCAATGATGATGTATGCAAATGATATGCAAGGGTTTGTGACTGAGCTGGATCTGATTAATTGCTCTGATATAGGTCCATGTATGTTCAAGAAATCCAGATGGAGGTTCATAAGTCCAGTAACCAAGGTGGGGGACTCAAATAAAGAGTCACATGTCCAGGGTTAAAAATCACAAGAACTGTTCCAACATGGAGTACTCTTAATCAAAACAAAGTAACAGGGTATGCTGAGGTCAAGGGTACCTGCAAACCTGTAAACAACCCAACCCCCTCACAGGTGATGTTCTAAAACAAGGATCTTCATACTTGGATCAGTTATGAGAAGTGTAAACACTTTTAACCCGGAGGTACAGTGTTTACAATAACCATAAAAGATCCTCCTCTAATTCACCTCAGTTTCTGAAGGTCAATACTAAAGGTCATCCAGACTTAGCAGGCTTCCCAGATAGCCCTAGTACTACAGGAAATCTGTAGCACAGAGTTCTCAAGAAGAAACCCATATCTGAACCGTGTTTCATATTCCCGCACCAGACCGAAATGGAATGGGAAAGAATATGAACCACTCTAGCCTAGGTGTCACTCAGGTCCCAGGTATAGGACCTCAACTCTCAATAGAACACCCACCCACCAAAGCAACAAACCAGATCCAGCCAGCACAGTATGACAGTATGATATATGTAAAGCTGTAAATAAAGCAGTAAACCAACTGTACATAAAGCAAAAATAAATACAAATACAAGCACAAATAGCACATAACACCCCAGTAAACACAAATCAAACAAGCGCTAGGAGGAACCCACAAAAAGAACCAGAAGCCCTGGTTACAGTATAAGGGTCCCCAGCAGAGTCGCCAAGCTGTCGCTCCCGATAAATGGGGAATGGCCCAGATAAAGGTACAGACGCGAACGGTCGGCGAAAGGGGGATGTGAGAACACACAGGAGTGAACTCACGTGGAGTGAATAGAGTCGCCAGCTAGGCATTTTTATCCCGAAGGAAAGGTAATGCTGCATAGACCTAGAAAAAGATATGGATAAGACGGTTGCGAACCAGAGAGACTGAGAAAGGGGGTTAGTTACAACCTGGGAAGGTATTAGCACCCAGATTGTCCGTCGTACTCGACGGGATCCACACTTAAAAGATTTGTGTTTTAAAGGGGTAGTGTCAGTGCATTTTGTGTATAAAAGAGCTGGAAAAGGATGTACAGGTGTCAGTGTAAGAGAAGTAAAGTGTATGAATGTACAGTATCAATGTAAGAGAAGTAAAGTGTATGAATGTACAGTATCAGTGTAAGAACAAGAATAAGATGCTCAAGATCATGAGGCTCAAAGAATAATGCTGGAAGGAGGGGGAATGTACAGAGACTTTTGTTCGATAACTGTTAAGTTATGCCTACGTATCCTCTCGTGCAATGAAGAAGTCAGAACACCGTAGTTCGACCCAAAGAGACTGAAAGATGAATTGACTTGTGAACTGCTTACTTGTCAATGCTCAAGTGTATGACCTGTCTGGCTCAGGTGCAAACTGTCTTGCATTGGACGGAAGAAGCAAGTTCTCGTTTGTGAGTGAAGATGATGAGAAAAGAATCCCGGAGGAGACGATTATTGTTTGTTTTTGTGTTTTCAGTCTTTTATTGCTTTTGAAAGTTTGTCATAAGTTAATGAGCTTAAGCCTAAACCAATGGGTTAGTAAACTCATCACATCTTCCCTCTAATTAGGGGTAATGAGAATACCTTAAGTGTGAAGTCAGCTTCTCACACCTAATCACCATGATGTAGGGTTAAGATCATTAACCTACTTATGATTATTTAGATGTTTTTTTGTTGTTTTTGGTTAGTGTTAAGTAATGAGATTAAGCCATAATCAGGGATTAAACAGACTCATTACACCATCCTAATAGAAGGATAATAGATGAGAATGTTTAAGCTGAAGAAAACTCCTCAACTTAATCCATGATTAGGGATTAACCTCATGACAAAACAAACCTTTATTAAGTGGATTTTAGTTAATGGTATGATGGAGAAGTGAGTTTTATGATTTGTAAGACAACTTGAGGAGGACTTGTCCATTAACACTAGGATTAGTCCTTCTTAACCAATTAAGGAAGAATTAGAACCCTAATGCAAGGCCCAAGTTACAAGCTTGATGTCTTGATGATTATTAAGTGAATTGATTAAAGGATTTAAACACATTAAGGGTTTAACACTTAGGATTAAAGTTATACACTCCATCCTAATAGAAGGATGCAGGCATAAGCTTAACCACAAAGCCTTAAAGCCTTTAGGGTTTAGTCCTTGATTATGAGGTGAGAAGAGAAGACTCAAAGAGACACAAAGGTAAAAAAACTAAGTGGGGAACTAATCAAAACCCTAATCATTGTCATGCTTGGTTGTTCCTAAGGTTTGTGAGGTTTACAAGAGAAATCTTCAAAGGAACCACCAGGAAGCAGATGAAAGGAGCAAAGAGAAGCAAAGTAACTTGCTTCATTCAAGAAGTCAAGTCATCTGAGGAAAGAAAGGTAAGAAGAAGAAGAAAGAGCAAGCTCAATCTCAAACACATAACAAAATGCAGCAAGGATGCATAAAGGATATGAAAAGAAATTGTGAGAAGTGAAGGCAAATTCACTTCTCAAAGTTACTTACCACCTGAAAAGTTAGTGAAAGGAATGCAATGCAATGCAAAATGGAATGAAATGACATGATGTAAATCAAAACCAGAAGCATATATAAGATGATAATGATGCTATGAGATGCTGCAAACATGAAACAAAGCATGGGGATGATCATACAAACTTATGGATGCAAATGAAACAAGTTAAGAACCATGATCATACATGAAAAGTTATGAAGTGAAAATGGCATACAACATGGAAAATGCAAGATGCAATGATCAAACATGCTTCTAATATGTCTTAAGATGTCAAATGAAACAAATGGGTGCACAAAATGCTATGGCAAGTCAAGGTATGAATGCAAATGCAAGATGGATGCAAAAGGAAGCCCAAATTAGGGTTTATGATCAATGCATCAAACAAAAACCAAAATCAGAAGCAATCATCAAGATAAAAAATTGAAAATGCACTCAAAGGATCCCTAAACCTATACTAACTCACTTCCCAAAGGAGAGGTTCCAACTCTTAACCTAATTAGGGTTATGAATTTCCTAAGTTTTCTAGGGTTTTTGGGTACCTTAACAAGAAAAATGTCAAACAAATGGAAAATGAAAGATCAAATCAAACCAATTTAATCTTACAAACTACATGATATGCTAAACACAATGCAAAAAGAATCAAAGTCCAACTCTCAATGGTTAGGCAGAAATGATTTTTGGAAGTTTGGATCAAAATAATGCTTTGAAAATGAATTAATTCCATGGAAAATTATCAAAATGCATCAAGATCAAAAAAGAAATTTGGTTTGAGGGTTGGACAATGTTTCTAAATGATTTTAAATGTTTCATGAATTTTTTGGTGATTTTTAAATACCTAAAAGGATTTTTAATTAATTAATTCTCATTAATTAATTAAAAATAAACTTTTAAATGATTTAAAAATATTTTTTAATGCAAAAAATAAAAATAAAAATGTTTTTGGTTTCTGAAATTAAATAAAAGTTTGTATAAAAAATTTCAGAATTTTTAAAAAGGTTTTGCTATTTTTAATAAATATGAGAAAACAAATGAAATAAATGTAAAATAAAAATGAATTTAATCTGAAAAAAGAAAAGTAATCAGATCCAAGGGCCCAAGTTTGAACTGGCTGCGCGCACGTTTGACCTGGCGCCATATCCAATGGCTGACATTCAAACTTGGCTAATTATGATTAACCCTAATTAATTGTGCCCTAATCACTTTCAGGCGACCGGAACACTGTTCCGGTCGTCTTCTCCGACCAACCAAAATCTCAAACTCTCTCTATACGCATCCAAAACAAAATCTAACTGCCCAGAACTCTTCCCCACTCAAAAACTAATCAAACCCCTCAATCAAACAACATTTATCATTCAGAAACAGGGAGAATCGAATCAAACATTTTTTAGGGCAAAAGTTTCAGACAAAGCATACATCCTGGTTTCTCAACCATTTCCAAAAGTAAACATATATTCATGATCAGGGAAGCATGTAGATTCATTTAGAAACTTAAAATACACGTTCTGGAAAAAAAGTTCATGAAGCTACCTGAGTTTGAAGCTTTTCAGTTTGGAGCTTTCAGACCTCTTCTCTCGTGCAAAACTACTCCTATGACCTCCCTTGTGCTTCTGAAAGGCTTGGAGCAAGTTTATATTGGCTAGTTTGAGGGATGGCAGAAGTTCTGTTCAAGGTGGTGTGGTGATCGTGTTTCTGATTCAGTGGCTTTCAGGCTGTTTTAAGGGGTGCTTTGTGATCAGGAAGGTGTGTTGAGTTGATTGGTGAAGCTTGTTTGTGTGTTTGTGGCTTGTATGATGATTTTCGAAGGCTCTTGCAAATGAAGGTGAAAATGAGAATGTTGTGCTATGGCTGGTTTCAGGCTTTCCTCTTGTTATGTTTGGCTTGCATTTGATTAGTATAAACAATTGCCATTGGTCAGAAGAGGTGACATGTGCTTTATTGATTGATATGGGTCCTTTTGCCAAAAGGTCAAGTTTGTGTAAGAGAAGCATGGGCCACTTGCTAGCCAAGTACAACAAGTGTGTCCTGCGCAGCATGATGAGGGAAAAGGCCTAGGATGGATCAGCAAGCTAGCAAGCAAGTGGATGAGAAGCTATGATGAGTTTTGCAACTTGGTTCACTTTTGCCTCTTATGAAAAATCTTGTTCCATAAACCATAAAAATGTGTAATTCTTTGGTCCATTCTGAACTTTAGATGTCACATGATCATGTTGTGTGGTTTAGAAGTCCATTTGATAGCTTTAGAACACTTGATCAAGTCATTTTGCAAAATGCCTCTTTGGTAGAAACTTTGAAATTTTGTGATTTTTGCCAACTTTGGTGAGCCATAACTTTTGATCCAAAATGAATTAGGTCATGTTCTTGTACTTTTTGAAAAGGGAAAGATCTATTCTACAACTTTCATGACCAAAGTTTTTCCATTTGAAGCTTTTTTGAATCAAAAAGTAAAGGTTGAAAAAGTTGCCTAAAATGACAATTTCATTAAAAGTCAAACTTGCCCAAAAAGTCAACTTTGCAAAAGACTTGGAATTCTTCAATTTTGTGAACTTCCAATGTATTTCATGATCAAATAAAGATCATATACAATCAAAATGATGAAGAACACCCTTTGGTTGGGTCATTGGGGGCCTCAGATGCCCTGATTTTACACTGACTTGCTTGAAAAGTCAACTCTTGATCAGATGACTTCCCCAAGGAATTTATTCATGAAAATTGATATGCATACTCCCCATACCATATAGAGACCAATAGAAACAAGAATGACCAAAAAATTTGGAGTTATGGCCTTTGAAACCAAAACCCTAATTCTAGGTCATCTGTGCAGTCAAGCCTGGCTCTGCTTCCATACCATTCTCAGTTCTTGTGATTTTTTGGCATTCTTGACTTTGAGAGGATATAATATGATGTTTGAACACACATGGACCCCTTTGAAGTGATTGATGGCCTTTGGAGTGGCTCAAGAGGCTCTTGGATTGCTCAGATCACAAACCCTAGATGCAGATGACTTTGAATCTATGCAGTGAATCAAGAATGTACTATGAGATGTTATGATGGTGTTTATGCATATGAAATGATCACAAGCCATGGTGTGAATGGGTGAGGGAAAATTTGGGGTGTTTACAGCAGCTAACAAGAACATCAAGAAGATTGTGCAGAAAATGGTGGTCACATACAAAGACTGGCATGAAATGCTACCATTTGCTTTGCATGGGTACCGAACCTCAATCAGAACGTCCACTGGGGCAACACCTTATCAGCTTATGTATGGTATGGAAGCTGTCCTACCGGTTGAAGTTAAGCTACCCTCCTTACGGGTACTGATGGATGTTAAGCTGGATGAAGCAGAATGGGTCCGTTCTCGGTACAATCAACTGAATCTGATTGAAGAGAAGAGATTAGCTGTAATCCGTCATGGGCAGCTATATCAGAAAAGGATGAAGAAAGCCTTTGATCATAAAGTCAGACTTCGGGAATACCAAGTGGGAGATCTTGTGTTGAAAAGACTTCTTCCTCCTCATACAGACCACAGGGGCAAGTGGACTCCAAACTACGATGGTCCATTCATAGTAAAGAAGGTTTTCTCCGGTGGAGCACTGATGCTCACTACTATGGATGGTGAAGATTTCTTATCCCCTGTGAATTCAGATGCAGTTAAAAAATACTTCACATAAAATGACCCGCTGGACATAAAAACAGAATGTAAGTCCAGGCAAAAATAGGGCATCCCGGTGAGTCAAAAACAGAATAAAAGACTCGGGCAAAAATAAGGGAAAATTAAAAAATGTACACCCGCTGAGTTGAAAAGCCACATCGGACAGCTCAGGCAAAAATGGGTATCCCGGTGGATTGAAAACCCGAAAGGGCGATCCACGCAAAATCAGGGAATAAGCGAACAACTGCATTCTGAATTCGTCTGTATCACTTACAACACGACAAGCTTCGAAAAAGTTAAAGCATCGGTCAAAATCAACCTTCTTCAGAAAGCTAGATGAGAAGAGCGTCAAGGTCATACAGGTCATACCAAGGAAAGCTCACCGGAGCGTCGTCAAACATTGCCAGCACCTTTACTTTTCTCAATTTGTAATAATCTCCTCATTTCATGGGATTTGTTTCTTTGATTGTATTTGCCAATTCAGGGCACCCAGATTAATAAAATCAGATTTTCAGTCACACCTTGTCTTGTACATTTTTGTTCTGTTTGCAAAATGTCCAATATCCATGATATAATATTTGCATAAAACAAATGAGCCATTCTTAATAAATGCTTGTAGGAAATGTATTTACTCTCAGGAATAGCTAACTCCTATGACGGAATCCGGTAAGGGATACCTCGGGATGCTTATGCGTTTCTTTGTCTTGCTAGGTTATAGGTATTCAATACACAACATAGGGCATGCCAGGAACACTCTCCCCAGCATACCTCCTCCCCAAACAGCATCCAAAATGCTTTTCCCCAGTGGAGCTGTCAAAACCTCCTCATCACCAGCATAAGCCTATTCAACAAGAGCTTCCCCAGTTGGGTTCCCCACAAGATCGTTCAGTGATCTTTCCTTCCCCAAACAGAGTGCCAGGTCTCTAAATAAATATCTCCCCGCAGAGTTCCAGCCTCTCCCTAGAAGAGCAATGTTCGAATTCTCACGCAACAAAGTGACAGAAGCTTTCTCTTCCCCAGCTGGGTTTTCTCCTTACCGGATAGGTCTATCAAGGACCTAGTTCCCCAAGCAGAGCCATACATCTTATCAGATTCACCAATGATCTCATCCCCAGCTGGGATAACCTTCCAAGCAGATCAGCCAGAGATCTTCACAACGGCGGGATCCGAATCCCGGATCGGTTTCTTTTTGCATAATCATAGCATTTGCATCATTTTTCCCCACAGAGTGTAGCATTCCGTCTAATACGGAGCATTACGACAAAAATCAAACATTTGCATGATCACAAGTCAGGTTCAAACCAGTCACCTACAAATATCACCAATATTCCACCAGCAATGTATATAAAAACTTGCTCCCCTTGCAAGTAAGAAAAGCCAAAGCGTCCCCTTTGCACTCTCCAACACAAATTCCTGTTCATATATCCCTTTTCGACACTCGTCTGTGTCATATTATTCCCCTGCAGATATAAGCCACGAACATCCTCTTTGAATACAGATACCTATATACTCTTCTGACACTCGTCCGTGTCACCCTTCCCCAGCAAGTTGAACACTCGTCTGTGTCTTGCTCATACTTGTTCATACTTATACAGATACTCGTCCGTATCTTGTATATGCACTTATCCCCCACAGATTCGACACTCGTCCGTGTTCTTTGTTAACCAGTTGGTACTCGTCCGTATCATCATCTGTGAACACGCGTCAACATTTGTTTCTACCGGTAGTCGTCTGTATCATGGTCTTGAGGATGCTCGTCCGCATCCTTAATCTATACACAGTGTCAAAACACTTATAAACGTAAACATTCATCCGTGTTTACCATTCCCCAACGAAGCAACTCTTCTCTTAGCTGACATTCGTCCTATGTCATGATACTTTCGGCAGTCGTACCCTGCCAGGTGAACGTCCTTCACCTTTGGATGACCGTCCCTCATCCCTTTCCCTTAGCAGAGTCTCCATTATTGAAACCCTTTTTCTATCCGACATTCGTCCTATGCCGTGATTTTGTAGCAGCCTTCCCCTGCTAGGTGATCGTCCTTCACCTTTTGATGATCGTCCTTCATCATTTTATCCGATGGCCATCCCCATCGTTGATCTTGTTATTTGACATTCGTCCTATGTCATGATAAACACCGAGAGCAGCCGTCCCCTGCTAGGTGATCATCCTTCACCTTTTGATGATCGTCCTTCGTCATTTTATTCGAATGTCGTCCCCATCGTTGATCTTGTTATCCGACATTCGTCCTATGCCGTGATTTTAGAGCAGCCGTCCCCTGCTAGGTGATCGTCCTTCACCCTTGATGACCGTCCCTCATCAATATTTCATTTATTCTTTAACCTGATGGCCGTCCCCATCACTGTTTACTTTACTTCCGTGACATGATGGCCGTCGCCGTCATGATCTCTATTTCCCCAGCATGTTGGCCGTCCCCGTCATTGCTTTATCCCCAACAGTCGTCTTCTGCTCGATGGTCGTACTCCATTGCTTTCATTTGATAATCATACTATACTTTATTTTACAATTTATATCCCTTTTCTTCTTCTCCCCGGTGAGTGCAAATTCTGGACTGTCTTTGGTATTCAACCACAAGTTATCTTGCTTGTCTGTTAAGCCAAGCGCTTACATCCTGCACAACTAACTCATGTTTGAATAGGGGCAGCTGTAAACACCCCAAATTTGCCCTCACTAAGTTCACACTATGGCTTTTGATCTTCCATATTTGCATTAGTTTAAGCATATCATATCATATTGCATTTTTGTTTCATCTGCATAGTTCAAGTTCATCTGCATCTAGGGTTTGTGATATGCGCAATCCAAGGATCCATCTGAGCCACTCCAAAGGTTTCCAATCATTCCAAGAGGGTCCATGAGTGTTCTATCATCATATTATACCCCTCAAAGATCAAGGAAGTCAAGGAATCACAAGAACTTGGAAAGCATGGAAGCAGAGCTAGGGTTTCACTGCACAGATGACCTAAAATTAGGGTTTTGGTTTCAGAGGCCATAACTCCAAATTTTTTGGTCATTCTTGTTTCTAATAGTCTCAATATGTTATAAGGATCATGTGTACCAATTTTGATGAAGCAAATTCATTGTGGAAGTCATCTGTTCATTGGGTAACTTCTTGAGCAACTCAGAGCAAAATCAGGGCATCTGAGGCCCCCAAAAATTGAACCAAAGTGGATTTTTCATCAAATTGAAGTTATATGATCTTTATTTGATCATTGAAGTGCTTGGAAGTTCACAAAATTGAAGAAATTTGAGCTAAACCAAAAGTTGCCAAAAATGGAAATGACTTGTAATGGAAACTTTCCATTTTGGGAAAGTTTTTCAACCTCCTCTTTCTCAACCAAAAATGCTTCAAATGAAAAATTATTGGTCATGAAAGTTGTAGATTGGATCATTCCCTTTTCAAAAAGTACAAGAACAAGTTCTAATTCATTATGGAACTCAAGTTATGGCCTTGCAAAGTTGGCAAAAATCACATAATTTTCACATTCATGCCAAAGAGGGATTTTTGCAAATTCACTTGCCAAGCTTCTAAGTGACCTCTAATTGACTTCTAAACATCATAACAACATCACATGACTTATTTTGCTGAGAATTTCCCAAGGAATCACAACATTTCATGCCTTGCATCACAAGATACACCAAAGAGGGAAAATTTGCAAAACACATAGAAACCATAGCATCAAGTGATCCAGCTGCAATGTTTCAATCCTATGGCCTTCCTTGATCCATGCTGAGGCCAGACACCCCAAAATCTCAGGTCTGCACCATGCATATACCTCAAGTACACATTCTTGACTTTTTTTGCAAAAACACCCATACCAATCACACTATGCCACACTAACTCCTCTGACCAATCACAGCATGATATGCAAGCATTATGGAACTCATAACACACAACACACAAGCCTGAAACACAATCATAGCTCATATTGCCAAAATCCTCTCAAAACTTCATCTCTTCGAAACTTTCAAGCCAGCCATCAAAACTTCAAAATTCTTTCACCAATCATCTCCACATAACCCTAGGATCATTTCCCACCCCTCACATTGGCCTGAAACCACCTCAAACAAAAACACGATTTTCATCACCTCTGAACTGAAACCTTCAAAACACTCTATATAAACTCCTTTCAAAAATTCCAGAAGCATAAGGGGATCAAAGGGAGTGGAAAAACACCAAAGAAGAGCTCAGAAAGTGCCAGTTTCGAAAGCTTCAACTCAGGTAACCTCAAGAACATTTTTTTCCAGAAATGTAATTTTAAGTTCTTAAATGATTCTTTATGATTCACTAATGATCCTGATGTGTTTAGTTTTGAAAATGATTGAGTATTAAGCATGTATGAGATCTCTGAAATTGTTTGACCTAAAACTAATTTGCTTCGATTCAGCTTGAATATGTGAAATAAATTTGTTTTGATGGATGATTCTGGTTATGTGATGCGTGGGGTTTGATTCTGGGCAGAGAGATTAGGTTTTAGAGGCTTAGGGAGAGAGATAGCATTTTGGACTGCCGGAGAAGATGACCGGAGCACTGTTCCGGTCATCTGAAGATAATTTTGGCTAATCTCAGGTGATTAGCTGGGTTTGAATCTGGAGCGTAGGATCTGAGTTTCGCGCGTGTGTGGAGGGCTGAGATCATTTCACTTAACCCTGATCCTTTTAATTTATTTAATTAATTAAAATTATGCCAGATTGAATCTGGACCCTTAGATTGCGCGCTGGTCAAACATAATCTCCCCAGTTTGAATCTGATCCCTTGGATTGTCATACTTTCCCTTTAATTCATATTATTTTCATATTTTATCCATTTATTTTGTGCATTTTATTTAAAATACTTAGAAAATTCCAAAAAATATTTTCTTCTGCATTTTGACTTCAAATATTTTTCTTCACCCAAAAAAATTTTTATTTTTATTTTTTGCATTAAAAAATCATTTTAAAAATATTTAAATATTTATTTTAATTAATTAATGGAAATTAATTAATTAAAATATCATTTAGGTTTCCAAAAATTCCAAAAAAATTCACATTGCATCTTAGGACATTTAGAAACATTTTCAAACCATTCATACAAATTTCTTTTTGGTTTTGATCCAATCTTGACATTTTTCTTGAATTTAGGGTTCATAAAATTGCCTTTTTGGAACCCTAACTTTGAAAATTCTTTTCTGCCTAACCATGAAGGGTTTGACAATGATTCTTTTTGAATTGTTCTTCATATAGCATGTAGTTCCTAGGTTATTTTTACCATGAATTTATCTTGAATTTTCCATTTGATTTGCATTTTTCTTCTTAAGGTACCCAAAAACCCTAGTTAACTTAGAAAATTCACAACTTTCAATAGGTTAAGAGTTATACCTTCTCCTTTGGGGTGTGGTATCATATGGGGTTAGGGTTCCTTTGAGTCCATTTGCAATTTTTTATCATGTGATTTAATTCTGTTTTTGTCATTTACATCTCATATTTTCATATAACCCTAATCTTGCATCCATACTTGCATCTTACATTGCATTGCATGAACATGTGAACTTGCCATGACATTATAAGCACTTGTATGCCATCTTAGACATCTTAAGACATTGCTTGAACATTGCTTGGCATTTATTCATACATTTGCTATGCCTTGCATCCATTTCATTTCATAAACATCCATGTGTTCTCATGCTTCCTACATGCTTCATTTTCATTCATTCTCTTTGCCATGACATTCATAACACTTGGTATGACTTTACATCATCTCATAGCATCATTTGCATTAAGTGTTTGCTTCTGGTTTTGGTATTTACCTTTGCATATGTTTCATTTTCATTTCATTTCCTTTTTATGCTAACATTTTCAGGTGGTAAGTAATTTGAGAAGTGAATTTGCCTTCACTTCTCATTTCTCTTCATCCTTGCTGCATTTTTCTTTTTCTTAGAGTGAGCTTTCTCATTCATGTTCATCATTCACTTTCTTTCTCCAAGTTACTTATCTTCTTCAGTGAAGTAAGTAACTTGTTTCTTCTGCTTCTCCTCCTTTCATTTGTTTCTTCCATTAGTGGCTTCTCTGAAGATCTTTCTCAAGCCTTACAAACCATAGGAACATACAAGCATGACAATAATTAGGGTTGTGATTAGTCCTCCTTTAACTTTTACCTTTGTGTCTTCTTTGTGTCTCTCTTCTCACCTCATCATTAGAGACTAAACCTTTAAGGTTTTAAGACTTTGTGATTAGGGTTATGCCTGCATCCTTATCTTAGGATGGAGTGTATAACTTTAATCCTAAGTGTTAAATCCTTAATTTGTTTAAACCTCTTAATCAATCTATCTTAATAATCACTAAGACATTAACTTGTAACTTGGGCCTTGCATTAGGGTCCCACTTCTTAATCTCACCCTTAATTAAAATCCATTTAGTAAAGGCTTGTTTTGTCATGAATTTAATCCCTAACCATGGATTAAGTTGAGGTATCTTCCTCAGCTTAAGTGCTCTCATCTATTATACTTCTATTAGGATGGTGTAATGAGTTCACTAATCCTTGATTATGGCTTAAACTCATTACTTAACACTAAACAAAAACTCAAAAACATCTAAATAATCACAAGTAGGTTAATGATCTTAATCCTACATCATCATGGTAATTAAGTTAAGATGTTTATCTCATACTTAAGGTATTCTCATTATCCCTAATCAAAGGGAGGATATGATGAGTTTACTAACCCTTGGTTTAGGCTTAAGCTCATTAACTTATGACAAACACAAAAAGCAATAAAAGATTGAAAACACCAAAAACAAACAATAATCGTTTCCTCCGGGATTCTTTTCTCATCATCTTCACTCACAAACGAGAACTCGCTTCTTCCGTCTAATGCAAGACAGTTAGCACTCGAGCCAGACGAGTCATACACTTGAGCATAGACAAGCAAGAAGTTCATCAGTCAATTTACCTTTCAATCTCTTTGAGTTGAACTACGGTGTTTTGAGTTCCTCATTGCACTAGAGGATACGTAGGCATAACTTAACAGTTATCGAACAAAAGTGTTTGTGTCTTCCCCCTCTTTCAACATTCTTTAAAAAGCCTCAGTTCCTGAGCAATTCACCCTTTTTGCACTGACACTTGTACATTTCTCTTCCAGCTTTTGCACACAGATATCACATACACTACCCCTTTAAACACAAATCTTTCAAGCGTGGATCCCGTCGAGTACGACGGACAATCTGGGTGCTAATAACTTCCCAGGTTGTAACCAACCCCCTTTCTCAGTTTCTCTGGTTCGCGACCGTCTTATCCATCTTTTTCTAGGTTTATGAAGCATTACCTTTCCTTCAGGATAAAAATGCCTAGCTGGCGACTCTTTTCACCTTCATTTCATTCTCTCCTTTCGCCGATCATTCGCGTCTGTACCCTATCTCCACCAGGTGTCTTTTCAGGGGAGAGACAATGCCCCACATGGCAAAGGGCCAAGGTGAAGACATTACGTTTAAAGGATTTGGAGGAACATGCACTTTATCTGCGTAGATCTGGCACTTGTGGCATTTTCTGGCGTAGGCACAACAGTCTGCATCCATTGTGATCCAGTAGTAACCCGATCTTAACAAATTCTTTGCCATCGCATGTCCTCTGGCATGGGTATCAAAAGAACCTTCATGCACCTCGTGCATCAGCAGGTCTGCTTCCTTCTTGTCAACACATCTGAGCAGAACCATGTCGAAGTTTCGCTTGTATAATGAACCATCAACATTGAGGAAGAAACTGCCAGCCAACCTTCTTAATGTCTTCTTATCATTGGATGATGCCCCAGGTGGGTATGTTTGATTCTCCAAGAAGCATTTGATGTCATGGAATCAAGGTTTGTCATCATTAGCAGTGTCCACAGAGAAAACATATGCTGGTCGGTCCAGTCTGGATACCAAAATCCGAGGCACATAATTGGCAGCTTGTACTTTGATCATGGAGGAAATGGTAGCTAAAGCGTCTGCAAACTAATTCTCATCTCGAGGGATGTATTCAAGTTTGACTGTTATGAAGAAAGTCAATAATCTCCTTGTATAGTCACGGTATGGAATCATATGCTCCTGATGAGTGTACCATTTGTCGTTGGTCTGATTGATTACCAAAGTTGAATCCCCGAATACGTTCAAGGTTTTGATCCTGAGGTCAATGGCTTCCTCAAGACCCATGATACATGCTTCGTATTCTGCTTCGTTGTTAGTGCAAGCAAAGGTGAGTTTTGCCGAGAAAGGCATGTGAACTCCTTTAGGTGTAATGATCACTGCACCAACTCCACGACCGTTGCAATTAACTGCCCCGTCAAACATCATAGTCCATGCTTCTTCTGGGTCAGGCCCTTCAGTGTGAACTGGCTCTTCACAATATTTTGCTTTCAAGAACATGATGTCTTCATCAGGGAACTCAAATCTCATGGGCTGGTAATCATCAATGGGTTGCTCAGCTAGATAGTCAGACAGTACACTACCCTTGATGGCCTTTTGAAAGGTGTACTGAATGTCATACTCTGTCAAAATCATTTGCCATCTTGCAACCCTTTCGATAAGTGTTGGCTTCTCAAATATGTACTTGATGGGGTCCATTTTTGAGATCAACAAAGTAGTGTGAGTTAACATATACTGTCTTAGTCGGCGAGCAACCCACGCTAAAGCACATCAAGTTTTCTCGAGCAGTGAATAACGTTGTTCACAGTCGGTAAAATTTTTGCTTAGGTAGTATATTGCATACTCTTTTCGACCAGACTCGTCATGCTGGCCCAAAACACACCCCATTGATCCTTCTAATATTGTCAGGTACATTATCAGAGGTCTTCCTTTAATTGGAGGCATGAGAATTGGAGGTTCTTGCAGGTACTCCTTAATCTTGTCAAAAGCATTCTGACAATCGTCGTTCCACCTGACTGTTTGTTCCTTCCTTAACAGCTTGAACAGGGGTTCATAGGTTGCAGTGAGGTGAGATATGAACCTTGTGATGTAGTTCAATCTACCTAAGAACCCTCGAACTTCTTTCTCAGTCTTAGGTGCAGGCATTTCCTGAATAGCTTTGACTTTGTCGGGATCAACCTCAATTCCCTTTTCACTTACGATAAAGCCCAACAACTTACCGGAACGTACCCCAAATGTGCATTTGTTGGGGTTCAACTTCAGCTTATACTTCCTCAGACGCTTAAACAACTTCAATAAATTCACCAGATGATCTTCTTCAGTAAGGGACTTGGCAATCATATCATCCACGTAGCATTCGATTTCTTTATGGATCATATCGTGGAATAATGTTACCATAGCCCATTGATATGTTGCACCAGCGTTCTTTAGTCCAAATGGCATTAACTTGTAACATAATGTGCCCCATGGTGTGATGAAAGTTGTTTGCTCCATGTCTTCGGGTGACATCTTGATCTGATTGTATCCAAAAAATCCGTCCATGAAAGAAAATACCGAGAACTGAGTTGTGTTATCTACCAATACATCAATGTGAGGTAATGGGAAATCATCCTTCGGGCTAGCTCTGTTCAGGTCTCGGTAATCCACACACATACGCACCTTGCGATCCTTCTTAGGCACGGGTACAATGCTAGCAACCCACGACGGGTAACTAGTTACAGCAAGGAAATCGGCGTCCTACTGCTTTTGTACTTCTTCCTTAATCTTCATGGCCATATCCGGGAGAGTGCGGCGCAAATTCTGTTTAACTGGAGGGCAATCTTTTTTCAATGGTAGCCCGTGCATGAAAATATCTGTATCTAGACCTGTTATATCTTGATAGGACCAAGCAAAGACGTCGACGTATTCCCGAAGTATGCTGATAAGCTGTTCTTTTACTGGAGCCTGCAGACTGGCCCCAATCTTCACTTCTTTCAAATCCTCCTCAGTACCAAGATTAACAGTTTCAATTTCCTCCTGATGAGGAGTGATCACTTTCTCTTGTTACCTCAACAACCTGGCTAACTCTTCAGGCAACTCATAGTCTTCATCAACCCCTTCATCTGCTTGATTAATTAGATTGTCGAAGTCATACAAGGTCATAGCAGTGCTGTTGTCGGTGCAATCTGGAGGATAATATCTGCAATGGTTGAGATTTGTTCTTTTTAGTGATCAATTTTAATCTTGTTCAGAAAAAATGAAGTTATTTATTTTGAAAACATTGCCATTTTATTGTTTTTTTGCGAAAAATAACAAAAACGAAAAGACAGTGAGCGAAAAAAAGAAAATTGTTTGCAAACGATGTCCATTGTTCATTGATATTCCATTTGCACAAAATACAAATATGGTCTTATTACAAAATGAGTCCTGGCACATTGGGCAAGATGCAGGACTTGATGCATGCTAAAAGCAAGAAATAATAATTACTCTGCAGGAGTAACTCTTATAATTTCCTGGGAAGACCAGTTAAAGACTTGTTGGCCCGAGATCCTTGGACGAATCCAGCTCTCTAGGTTGAGGTCGCTTTCAGCCTCGTCTTCCACGTTATTAACAGCATCTGGGGTTAACATTCCCCCACTTATGAACTTGGGCTCCTTAGCAGCCTCTGCCTGATCTTGTCGGAATGGTTTGTAACCCAAACTGAATCTGTCCTCCTTCTTCTCCACCGGTAGCAGCTTGCCCCAACCTTGGGCGTTTCCATCTTCAACAACCTTCTGAGCTTGTTGGTAGGAGACAATTGAAGTACCCATCCTATCTTCTTGAGATGCAACAAATACTTCAGTTGTCGCCTCATTGACGTTCAGAGCTTCGAAACCTTGGCTCATGGTCTCGTGTATTTCACCATCCATCTCAATGTATTTGTAGGTGGCCAGATGGCTAACAAAAATATCCTCTTCACCACAGATTGTGATAATTTGCCCTTCCCACTCGTATTTTAATTTCTGGTGAAGGGTCGACGTAACTGCGCCAGCGGCATGAATCCATGGTCGACCCAACAAACAACTGTAGGCCGGCTGAATGTCCATCACGTAGAAAGTAGTTTGAAATACCTGTGGGCCAATTATCACAGGTAGATCCACTTCTCCAAGAACAGACCTCTTGGAACCATCAAAAGCTCGGACCACCAGATTGCTTGGTCGGAGAGCTATACCATCATATTCTAGCTTGACAAGGGCTTTCTTTGGCAAGACATTGGATGAAGACCCAGTGTCAACTAGAACAGGTGAAAACATAACTCTTTTACACTCCAGTGTGATGTGTAAAGCTTTGTTATAATGACGACCTTCCGTAGTCAAATCAGCATTGGTGAAGCCTAGTCCATGACTAGTATTAACATTGGAAACCACTGTCTCTAGCTGATTTACTGTGATCTCCTCAGGCACGTATGCTGCGTGCAGGACTTTAAGTAATGCATCCCGATGAGCTTCAAAACACAACAACAATGATAAAATGGAGATCTTGGAAGGAGTCTGGTGGAGCTGATCCACAACCTTATAATCGCTTCTCTTGATTATTTTCATAAATTCATCCACATCTTGATCAAAGGACGTTTTATGAGCTTCTTTTGAAATTGGTTCTTCAGGAACCACCTTTTTGCCTTTAGCTTTGGTAGCAGCCTCTGCCTCAGCATTAACTCTTGGAATTTGTGACGCGAAGAGGCGTCCTCTTCAGGTGAAGCCTCCGCCTCCCCCGACATTATCGACCTGTGGTGTGTAAGTTGAAGAATCAAGAGAGACTCTTTCCCCGTTGCAGTAGAGGTCTGCACCATAGTGCCATGGTACAACATTATCTTTTTCATATGGAATGGGTCCAGGTACCGTGATGGTGACTGGACTAACTGCAGCGGAAGTAGGAACTGTGATCGTCTGTGGATCGTAATATATGGTAACATGACTTCTGATTGATGGTGGTGGTGAAAGACTGAAGCTGGGTTGTTGTTGAGATTGTTGATGAAAATTGTTGGAGTCAGGGACCGTTGCTGGGTCGTAGTATATGGTGACTGTTGAGATGTCATTGTTAATGGTTGTTGTAGTTGTAGAAGCGGATGCGGTTGAACTAACATTTGTTGAAGTGATAGAGGAGATAATTGTTGACTTTGTAGACGAGTCTGTCGGAACAATTGTTTTTGCAGTTGTAGGAGGAGTGTTTGTTGTTGCTATAGTAGAAATTGCTGATGTTGTAGAAACCATTGATATTATCTGCAGGATACCTTCTTTGATAAAACCATTAATTCCATTTCTCAAGCTTGCACACCCATTGACGGAAACTTTGCAAGATTCGCAGCAGGCCTCACAACCTGGGAACACCTGGCATTTTAAAAGCTGAGCTTTAACCTCTGCCAGAGGTGTTTGAATGCTTGTAGTATCTTCAATTGGGTTCATAGGTTGATATTCCTCAATTGCATTTATCCTGGGCCCACCGTGGTTAGACATAGGATTCTTTGTGATGTTAGGTGGAGGTGCAAAATTTAAAGCCTTTGAATCAACTAGATCCTGGACCTTCATGTGCAAAGCTCTTCACTTTTCTGTGGTATGGCCAGGTGCATTAGAATGGAAGGCACATCTGGCGTTGACGTCGTAATTCCGAGGAAGGTTCTGAGGAACTGGAGGAGCCAAAGTCCTTAATTCAACCAGATTAAGCTTCAAAAGTTGTGGTAACAAAGTGGCATAGGGAATTGGGATAGGCTCAATTACACTGTTGACTTGAGATGGCCTTTGCTGGAAAGGATGTTGTTGTTGGTTGTTGTTGTTGTTGTAGGACCTTTGTTGAGGAAAATGTTGCTGAGGGAAATGTTGTGGTTGCGGAGTGTATTGTTGTTGAGGTGGTGGAGTGGGAATTGTGACAGCGGCAATTGATCTTGGCATATACTGGGGCCTTCCTCTGCCCATGTGTATTGAGTTAGTTTCACCCGACCTTCGAGGCCCCGCAAAAGGTTTCCTTGTGCTGCTTGAACTGACGCCATTATAAGAAATCTTACCCATTTTTAACAAACTCTCAATCCTTTCTCCAGCTATGACCACATCTGCAAAGCTAGTGGAGGAGAAAGCAACCAACCTATCAATGTATGTCCCCTAAAGGGTGTTTATAAACATATCTGCCATTTCTCTTTCCGACATTGGAGGTTGAACAACAGCAGCTAATTGCCTCCATCTCTGAGCATACTATCGGAAGCTTTCCTTGGAGGATTGTGACATACCCATTAGAAGTGTTTTGTTAGGAGCCATGTCTAGATTGTATTGATATTGGCGTATGAAAGCCTCGGCCAAATCTTTCCAATTTTTGATTGTTGCCCTAGTCAGATGAGAGTACCACTCACGGGATACCCCTGTCAAGCTATCTTAAAAATAGAACATCCATAACTTTTCATCCATAGTGTAAGCCTTCAACCTTCCCAGAAAGGATTGAAGATGGGTGCGAGGGCAAGATGTCCCATTATATCTTTCGAAGTAGGGAGGTTTGAATTTGTGAGGAATTCTAACTCCCACCACTAGCCCCATATCCATAACATCAAAACCTAAGGAGTTTTGGGACTCCAGGGATCTCAACTTTTCTGCTATCTCGTCCAGGCGATGATCATAGACTTCATCTCCTGCCCCAACAATAGTGAATTGTTCCTCTTGAGGGTCCTCTTGCAAGGCCTGTCCTCCAGTATTACCTTGGGTATTCCTGATAGCATTAATATCAGGGTTGAGATGAGGTCCAAACTCCAGGGGGTCAATACGAGGCTGTACATGATCATTGTTGCTGGTACCCCCTATACCTGGGTGGTTTTCTTTCGGAGTTTGCCGCTCGACCAACTCTCTTAATCTCTCTTGGCTTTGGGCTAACCCAGTCATTACTGCCATAAACTGGTTCATCTGAGCCCTCATTTCAGTTCTTTCATTAGCCATCTGGGTCCTCACGTCAGTCAAATCTTGCTGAACCTGGTCCATTTGTAAGCTTGGAAGGTTGTTTCTTGTAGGATACCGGTGAACTCTGTTGATGGGGAAAACCCTCCTACAAGCAATGTTTCCTGAACCACAACAAAGTGAGAAAACAACAAATAAAACCTACAAAACAAAGAAAGTGGTTAGTATGCAATGCAGTATGTCTATTTGTCTTTCAAGGGTATCCACTTTGGTTCTTTGGTTTTGACCTTCCAGACCTCGAGGAATGATAATGTTGAAGAGAAATGAAGCCCACAGAATAACACACAAACCATATATTACAAAATGTAAAGATACATAGTTCATGATTACAACAAGTTCCCATGATGGGTCAAAATACAAAAAAATTAACAAGAGTACAAACAAAATGAAGTACAAATACAAAGAAATCAGACATCCAGCCCATAGTCATCCTCTTTGACTTCCTTCAGGAGAGAATCAGTCACTGGTCCAACTGGATGCTCTGTGATGGTCCTGATAAGAAGGTTCCTGGTGGCAATAGCATTTGTCAACTTTTTGTACTTGTCTTGGTCTTTTGATCTCTTCAACCCCGCCCGTAGTTTCAACTCGGAGATTTCCTTTTGTGCTGCTAACAAGGCTTCCTAACTCTTCTTCTCATTAGCTTCTAGCTGCTCTATCCTAGCCTGGGTCTTCTGATCTTCCTGTGAACGAGCCTCACTAATTCTAATCCATCTAGTCGGACTCTCTTCCAAGTAGTGCTCAACTCTGGCCTTCTGAATCTTGGCTTCCTTGCAAGCATTCTTCAATACCAACTCCCCTGCTCGGGCCCTTCTGATGTAATCATCTGTCTTCTCAATCTTGGTCATATGCTCGATCCGGAGCTTTTCTAACCTCTCATTGTCCAGACGACTATCATTCCTCTCCCAGAGGGTCTTCTTCAGAGCTTCGGAAAGCCGAGTATTCCTTTCCTTCAACTTCTCAAACTCCTCTAAACTGACTGTAGCTACAGGTTCTACTGTTGATGGTCCAGACACATCCTCTAGGGTGAAAGGCATGCGGGTGATCTGTCCTCTGATACGAGACCAATCAATGTACTGAGCTGAAGCTATGTTGTTGCACTTGCCAAGAATGGAAGTCCCTTTTGTCTGAATGTTATCCCAAGCCCAGGCTGCTTGTCGGGCAATGGTATGGTTATGCTGAATGTCACAATAAAGGGTTTCTAATAAGTCCTGCTCTCTTGGTGGATGTACCAAGGCATACCTTAATTTCCTTTTGAATAGCAAAGGATTGTAGTTGATGCAACCCTTCACTCCAATCAGAGGTACATTGGGATACTGCCCATAGCTGGTGATTATGTCTCTGCCCTTGGTGCTCTGAGTGCACCACCCGATGTCTTCTGAAGTGAGAGCAATCATTCTCTTAGCCCATTTTCTTGATTGATGAGGATTCAAGAAAGCTTCTGACTTTGGCAAGTGTCCCAATAACCAGCAATAGAAGAGAGGTGCACAACATCTGACTAATCTTCCTCTCTAATTCTCATTCCTTTGATGCACTGAGTAGTAGAAATCCCCAAGCAAGGTAGGAACTGAATTCTTCAGCAAGAAGAGATGGATAGAATTCTTGCTTACAAACTTAGGCTCGTCTGCAAACAAGATGATACCGTATATGCTAAGGGCCAAGAGAGCACAAACAGTTTCCCACTTCCCTGCTGCAGCATGACGGGTGGCCTGAGTAATCAATAAGTCTAAATGGAGGCCTGGGATTCCAGCCTTTGTGGTCATATTCTGATCAATGATGGTGGTTTCCAAATACAGAGCCTTAGCTATATCCTCATTCTTGGGAGCAGTCATCTCAGGGTTGAAAGGAATCCCTCTCCTGACGGGGACACCCAACAACATGGAAAATTCCTCTAATAAAGGGCCCAACTAAAAGTCTGGGAAAGTGAAACATCTGAGAGGAGGGTCATAGAACTGAAGGCAAGTATGGATCATACTCCTCTATGATGCATCCAATTCCATGACCATGTACGTGATACCACCATAATGTTCCCTGAATAAAGGGACATGATCAGGAGTGATAAGTGTCTGGATCTGCCTGATGCCTGCCAGAGTGGGCTCAAAGAAATGGTATGTGATGTTGCTCTTCCTGGATGGGTCCATACTGATAATGGATGCTGATGAAGATGACTGAGGAGAAGTACTGATGAAGGCAACTGATTAAGGTGCTGAAGAGAATCTCTGATGAAGATAGCTGATGAAGATATCTTATGAAGATGTCTGAGCAGAGGAACAGTCAAAACCAAACCAAAGATAAGATGTGGATACCCAGTAAAACAAATAGAAAAATGTTAAAATGATGCAAAATGATGTATGCAGAATGATATGCAAGGGTTTGTGATCAAGTGTTGGATCTGATATCTGTCTTGATAAGGTCCATGTGTGTTCAGAAATCCAGATGAAGGTTTAGAGAACCAGTAACCAGGTGGGGGACTCAAATAAAGAGTCACAAGTCCAGGGTTTCACAAGAACAGTCCAAAATGATGTAACCTTAACAGTATCAGTAACAAGGTATGATGTGGACAAGGGTTTCTGCAAACCTGTAAACATCCCAACCCCCTCATAGGTATTATTCTAGAACAAGGATCCTCAGACTTGGATCAGTTATGAGAAGTGTAAACACTTCTAACCCGGAGGTATAATGTTTACATTAATCACAAAGGATCCTCCTCTAATTCACCTCATATGCTGAAGGTCATCTAAAAGGTCATCCAGACTTAGCAGGCTTCCCAGATAGCCCTAGTACTACAGGAAATCCGTAGCACAGAGTTCTCAAGATGAAACCCATGTCTGAATTGTGTTTCATATTCCTGCACCAGACCGAAATGGAATGGGAAAGAATATGAAGCCACTCTATCCTATGTGTCACTCAGGCTCCCGGTACGGAACCTTACTCACTGAATATCCCTCCCACCAAGGCAAACAAGAGATCCAACACATGATATGATGATAATAACATGAAATTCATAAAAACAGTAAATGAAGCAATAAATAAAGCTGTACAAAAAGCAATAAATAAAGCAATAAACAAAAAGCACAAGTAGCACATAACACCTCCATAAACAAAAATCAAACAAGCGTTAGGAGAAACCCACAAAAAGAACCAGAAGCCCTGGTTGCAAGATAGGGTCCCCAGCCGAGTCGCCAAGCTGTCGCTCTCCCGAAAAGACACCAAGGTCCCCGGGTGCAGACGCGAACGGTCGGCGAAAAGAGAAAATGAAGATGAAATGAATAGAGTCGCCAGCTAGGCAATTTTGTCCCGAAGGAAAGGTAATGCTGCATAAACATAGAAAAAGATGGGTAAAACGGTTGCGGACCAGAGAAACTCAGAATGGGGGGTGGTTACAACCTGGGAAGGTATTAGCACCCAGATTGTCCGTCGTACTCGACGGGATCCACGCTTACAAGATTGTGTTTAAAGGGGTCGTGTATGTGCTATCTGTATGCAAAAGCTAGAAATGAATGTACAAGTGTCAGTGCAAAAGGGTGAAATTGCTCAGGAATTGAGGCTTAGAAAAGAATGCTAGAGAAGAGGGAAGACACATAGACTTTTGTTCGATAACCCTTAAGTTATGCCTACGTATCCTCTCGTGCAATGAGGAAGTCAGAACACCGTAGTTCGACTCAAAGAGACTGATAAAGAAAATGACTGTGAACTGCTTGCTTGACTATGCTCAAGGTATGACTCGTCTGGCTCGAGTGCTAACTGTCTTACATTAGACGGAAGAAGCAAGTTCCCGTTTGTGAATGAGTGTGATGAGAAAAGAATCCCGGAGGAGACGATTATTGTTTGTTTTTGTGTTTTCAGTTTTGTTATTGTTTTTGGTGTTTTGCATAGGTTAATGAGCTTAAGCCTAAATCAAGGGCTTATAAACTCATTAATCCTCCCTGATTAGGGATAATGAGCATACTTAAGTATGAGATAAGCATCTCAACTTAATTACCATAATGATGTAGGATTAAGATCATTAATCTACTTGTAATTATTTAGATGTTTTTGGGTTTTTGTTTAGTGTTAAGTAATGAGTTTAATCTCTAATCACAGATTAGTGGACTTATTACACCATCCTAATAGAAGGATAATAGATGAGAACACTTAAGTTGAGGAAGATACCTCAACTTAATCCATGGTTAGGGATTAAATTCATTAGATAACAAGCCTTTATTAAATGGATTTTAATTAAAGGATGAGATTAAGAAGTGGATTTTATGATTTGTAAGACAACTTGAGGGGGACTTGTCCATTAAACACTAGGGTTAGTCCCTCTTAACCATAAGGAAGAGATAGAACCCTAATGTAAGGCCCAAGTTACAAGATAAAGTCTTGGTGATTATTAATGTAATTTGATTAAGAGGTGTAAACAAATTAAAGGTTTAACACTAAGGATTAAAGATATACACTCCATCCTAAAAGAAGGATGCAAGCATAACCCTAATTCCAAAGTCCTAAAACTTTAAGAGTTTAGTCTCTGATTATTGAGATGAGAAGAGAGACTCAAGGAGACTCAAAAGGTAAAAACTAGGGGGGACTATATACAACACAAAAAGTTATCATGCTTGGGTATCCTATGGTTTGTTAGGCTTAAGAGAAAAGATCTTCAAGGCCACCAATGGAAGAAGCAGATGAAAAGAGAAGGAGAAAGAAAAACAAGTTACTTACTTCCTGAAGAAGATACATAACTTGAAGGAAAGAAAGTAAGAAAGATGAATCACAAGTGAACAAGTTCACTTCAAAGACATGTAAGAATGCATATTAATGAGATAAGAAGAGGTGAGAGGTGAAGGCAAATCCACCTCCCAAATAACTTACCAAAAGATCCTGAAAATGTTAGTATGAATGCTTAAGACATAAAGCATGAAGGAATGAATTGAAATGAGGTGCAATGACCAAAGTCGGAAGTGATTATGCAATGAAAATGGTATATGATATGATGCAAAGTCATACAATGTGCACATGAATGTTCATACAAAGATGAGATGTCATGAAAGCATGCTTAGAAGCTTGAAAACACATGGCTGTTTATGAAATGTAATGAATGCAAGACATAGCAAATGAATGAAGAAATGATAAAGAAATGTTCAATTATGCCCTAAGATGTCTAAGATGTCATATGAATGCTTGAAATGTTATGGCAAGTTCATGTGATGATGACATGCAAAGATGGATGCAAATGAACATGAGAAATTAGGGTTCCATGGATATATGAGATGCAAATGAACAAAACAGAAGCATAAAACATGATAAAAAATTGAAACTAAGCTCAATCAAACCTTAAACCCATACAAGGTCACACCCCAAAGGAGAAGGTCAGAAGCTAATCCTATTGAAAGTTATGAATTTTCTAAGTTTGCTAGGGTTTTTGGGTGATTCTCAAAGGAAAATGAAAATCAAATTGAAAATGCAAGATAAATTCATGAGGGAAATAACCTAGAAACTACATGCAATATGTGAAACAATGCAAAAAGAATCAAGTTCAAACTCTTCATGGTTAGGCAGAAATGAATTTTTCAAATTAGGGTTAAAAAATGTGATTTTAAAGAACCCTAATTCAAAGAAAATTATGAAATTAGGATCAAACCTAAAAAGAAATTTGTATGAAGAGTTTGAAAATGTTTCTAAATGTATTGGAATGGTTCATGATTTTTTGGTGATTTTTAGAAACCTAAATGTATTTTTAATTAATTAAAATCCATTAATTAATTAAAAATAACATTTAAATATTTTAAAAATACTTTTTAAATGCAAAAAATAAAATACAAATCATTTTTGGTATGAGAAAAATATTTGAATCAGAAATGCAAATGGAAATATTTTTGTGATGAGTTTTACTATTTTAAATAAATTATGCAAAAGAAATGAATTAAAATGAAAATAAAATGAATAAAAATGCAAGTCAACTGATCCAAGGCTCAGATTCAAAGGCTGGTTGACTAGCGCGTAAATGGGTGGCTGAGATTCAATCTGAGTAATTTAAATTAATTAACCTAATTAAATGAGATTAGGGTTAAGTGGATCAGTCCTGGCCATCCAAACACGCGGCAAGCAAGATCCTACGACCATTATTCAAACTGGTAATTAATTACAGGATTAGGGTTTAATGACTCTCAGGTGACCGGAACAGTGTTCCGGTCATCTTCTCCGAAAACCTCAAAACTCAATCTCTCTCCCTAAGCTCACCCAGGCTCTCTAAAGCTCCAGAAACATTCCCCTAAACTTCCTAAACACGAATCCAGACTCAAAACTCATTTATCATGCATCAAAAAGGGAAATCGAAGAAAACACATCCTAGATTAAAAAGTTTCAGAAGCTTCATACATGGTCATTTCTCACTCATTTTCGAAACTAAACATATCAGTGTGATCAGGGGAACATGAAGATTGATACTTTAACTTAAATAGCAAGTTCTGGAAAAATTGTTCTTCATGGTTACCTGAGATGGAGCTTTCAATTCCTGAGCTTTCTGGCCTCTTTCTTGGTGCAAATCAAACCCAATGAACTCCCTGATGATGATGAGGAGCTTAGAGCAAGCTTGTGATGGCTATTTTGAAACGTTTGGTTCTGGTTTGGCAGAAATCGTGTTTTTGATTTGGGAGGTTTCAGGCCATTTTGAGGGTTGCTTTGTGTTCTATGAGTGATGTTGAGATGATTGGTGAAGTTTGTTTAGAAGTTTGATAGCTGGTTTGTGCATTAGAAGAAGGGAATTTTTTTGGTGATTTTGTGAATTCTGAGTTCTAAGATGTTTCAGGCTTGAATGTTCTATCAAATGAAGTCCTTAGGGTTCACATAAGTCATTGTGATTGGTTAGAGAGTGGGTGGTGGCACAACTTGATTGGTATGGGCCAAGTTGCAAAAATGTCAACTTTGTGTACTTGAGGTATGGGCATGGTGCAGAGCTGTTTCAAGGGGTGTCTTGGCCTCAACAGAGTTTGTAGGGAGCCCTTGGATCAATAGAAGTGAGTTGTGATGCTTGGATGAAGAGATTTCAATGTTTATGCAATTTTCCCTCTTTGGAGTTTCTTGAAGATCAAGTCATGAAAATGCCAAATTATTGGGCCAATTCTTATGTTTAGAAGTTTCTTTGACATGTTATGAAGTGTTTGTGCACATTAGAGGTCACTTAGAAGCTTGAAATGCCAATATGCAAAAATCCCTCTTTGACATGAACTTGAAAATAATGTGATTTTTGCCAACTTTGAAAGGCCATATCTTGAGTTCTAGGATGAATCAAGACATGTTCTAGTACTTTTTGAAAAGGGAAAGACCTAATCTACAACTATCATGTCCAAGAAATTTTCATTTGAAGCATTTTTGGTCATGACAGAGGAGGTTGAAAATCTTTCCCAAAATGGAAAGTTTCCATTACAAGTCATTTCCAAAAATGGCAAGTTTGCAATTGGCTCAAAATTCTTCAACCTTGTGAACTTCCAACCACTTCTAAGATAAAATAAAGATCATAGAACCCCAATTTGATGAAAATGATCCTTTGGTACCCTTGTTGGGGGCCTCAAATGCCCTGATTTTGACTTAACTTGCTCAAGAAGTTACCCAATGATCAGATGACTTCTACAATGAGTTTCTTCATCAAACTTGGTACACATGATCATTATAACATATTAAGATCATTAGAAACTAGAATGACCAAATTTTTTGGAGTTAAGGCCTCTGAAACCAAAACCCTAATTTTGGTCATCTGTGTAGTGAAAACCCTAGCTCTGCTTCCATGCCTTTGCCAATTTTGTGATTTCTTGACTTCCATGAACTTTGGGGAGCAAAATATAATTATAGGACACACATGGACCCCCTTGGAAAGCTTCAAGAACTTTGGGATGGCTCAGATTGATTCTTGGATTGCTCAGGTCACAAACCCTAGATGCAGATGAAATGCAGTGAAACAAATATGCAATATGAGATGTAATGCTTATGTTACGACAAAAAATGAAAGATCACAAGCCATGGTGTGAGAAAAAGTGAGGGAAAATTTGGGGTGTTTAAACATATATATTCTGAATTTTTCAAATGTGAAAGATACCTCCAAACATTTTATCATAAAATATTTATTCAATCAAAGTCACTCTTTTTTTGAATATTTTCAAATATTTCAAAAGTGTTCATATTGTTCATACCATTTCACATTCATAAATATTGAAAACTTGCATTGATATTGTGAAGTGAACTTTGATTAAAAGGAGAGGATCAATCTTGTATTGATATTGTACAATTCATTATTCTAAAAAACAAACTCATAGAATTATTTCTATTTTGACTTGCGATACAAGATTGTTGGATGCAAGGGTTAGTGTTTGCAAGAGGATTGTTCTTGCACACTATTTGATGTATAATTGGTAGATAGTAGGCCTCACCGGTTTATGGTGCGATAGGTTGTACAATCTAGAACTATAGTGGAAAATCTCTTACGAGGTGTAAGGGTACTGGATGTACCTTCAGATTGTGAAGGGAACAAGGATAAACCTCTGTGTATTTTTACTTTTTGCATTACCACTTTCATATCGTAGACACTTAAACGATAAAAATCCATCCACTGATAAAATAACCAAGAAATTTTTATATAACCTAATTCACCCCTCCTCTTAGGCTATCTCTGAAACTACACTTGAGTCATTCTTTCTCATCTCAAAGATAAACAACAAAACATCTAATAAAGGTCGAGCTTCTCATGCACCAGGAGACTTTTCTATGGGGTACTTGCACACATCCCATTTCGGGGTGAGGTGTAAGGCATCTATCATGATGAACAAGTCTTGGAATGAGGATGTCTCACAAACAACAAAAGCAAAAACACTTCTTTAAAAGACGGTAAACAAATAACACACGTCTTTTCCTGCGGGAACTCTCTTTTCATCTCATTCACTCTCAACGCGAACTTGCGACAACTTGTCTCATTTGCAAGATGGTAAACGCACCCACTCAAGGCGAGCCTGTAACACCTGAGCATAGACATAATCAGTTCCAGCGCATAAAAAACACAAATAATAGTTTCCTCCTTAGTTAGGCGAACTGCGTCGACTCTGATCCTCATTTTCCCGATGAAGTACGTAGGAAGCGGGGTAGGGCCCGTGCGAGCATATTTTTTATTTTCCCTACATTTTTTCTTTTCTTTTCTCTTTTTTCTAGTTCCCTCTCTCATTCCATTCCAGTTAGCAGTTCATTTGTTCAGCATCTTTATTCTTTCATACCCTTTGAAGCAGACAAACAAGCATGGATTCTGTCGGGTACGGCGGACGGTCTGGGGTGCTAATACCTTCCCAGGTCGTAACCGACTCCCGAACCCAAATCTTTGGTTCGCAGGACCTTGTCCTTTCCTTTTCTCTTCGGTTTGTGCAACATTACCTTTTCCATTCATTCGGGATAAAAATTCCTGGCTGACGACTCTATCTTTTCCACGCCACTTTCGCTTTTGTACTAGGATGAAAATCTCGGGATCGACACATAGATGTATTAGGTTAGGTTTGGTACTTGTTTACCTCATCCCTTTTGTTTCTTAAGCCTTATTCTACTAACCTTTGTTTTGTAGGGAGGTTGAGGTGAGCATGTTCATAATTCTTCTTCCTTTTATATTCTTTACGCTTTCTAAGTGTGTTTGTGTTAGCACTTTGTGCTTTGTTTGTATAGGCTTCCCCCTTTCTTAGAAACAACTTAACTTCCTTAGGAAGTAAGTTGAGTTATAAGCTTCCTTTTATTTTCCTTTGTCTCATTAGGATTAGAAAACCACACAAACCTTTAGGATTTCCTTTTGCATGCAATAAACAACTTAGGGTTGGTCTTAATCCCCCTAGTTTTTCCTTTCCTCGATTTGAGTCTCTCTTTCTCATCTCATAAAGAAAATAACAAAACACCTAATAAATATTGAGCTTCTCGTACGTCAGGAGACTTTGTCGTGGGTTAATTACACACATCCCATTTTGGGGCGAGGTGTAAGGCATCTACCACGATAAACAAGTCTTAGTATGAGAACGTCTCACAAATAACAAACTCAAAACACTTCTTTAAAAGACAGTAAATAACCAACCCTCATCCTTTTGTAATACCCATATATAAAAGACATACTTTAAAGCATATTTTCCTTATATAAAATTTAGTTTGGTATTGAAATACAACAAGTTCTTAGCAATACATTGTATGAATATAGCCGCTACAACATAAGATACTAATACAAAAAGAATATAAATAATACAAGATGTTCACAAAATAAAAGTCTAAGAACTAGATTTGAAGATCTAAAAAGTCCACTGCGGAATAAGTCATCAAACAAGCAAAGATAATCAAATCGCCTTATCTTTACCCTTTGCGGAACCTGGAGTACCTGAAATAACAACATCAACATGGGGTGAGATAAAACATCTCAATGAGTTCCCTATCTTAGAGTTCTCTTGGCTCTAAAAGGTCAAAACTAGTCACTACTCAAGTCGGGGAAAACCTAGACTTCGAGTTCACATAAACTAGAGACATCCAAGTGACACAACGGAGTACACACAAGGTGCTTGGAGGAATCTTTCCCCGCCCAACCATAGCCGTAGCAGACGAGCACGGGACACTCGATCCTCAACACATAGATAACCTTCCCTGCCCAGCCACACAAGGACGAGCACATGTCACTCACTATCTATCTAAGGTACTTTCCCGCCCATCCACACAAGGACAAGAACGGGTCACAATACCTTACCACAAAGTAACTTTCCCCGCCCTGCCGCACAAGGACGAGCACGGGTCACTCATTACTTATCCAAATGGATACTTTCCCCGCCCAGCCACACCAGGACGAGCAGGGGTCATGGTCATCCATTAAGGGATTCGATTGCACAAATTAATTGTATCGCAAGGAAGTAAACTTCCAACTTCTCACAACAACCTAGACCAAAGACACTATTTGAGTATCGACGCCTAAGTATTATCAAGCCTCTAAAACAATTCCGAAACCACCTAGGGTAACTTAGCTACCTCACATTAACATTTTTAGGGTATAATCGAAAAGTCGGGAAAAAGTCGGGTAAAAATAATATTTTTCGGCATCACATGAAAGTACATAATTTTAGCTTTTAAACGATATAAAGAACTCTTAAATTGGATAACCGAGTGAAAAGTCATGAATTTTCAAAGTTTGGAAATAAAACATTTTCCTCCATACTTACAATGTTAACCGGTTAACGCCTGGGGTTAACCGGTTAACCAAACCAGAAAAACAGTCCCAATAGCGCAGTATTAGACACGTTAACCGGTTAACGCATATGGTTAACCGAAGACATAATGCAGAAAAATGCGTATTTTCCATGACAACAACAACCGAAAACCATACAAACCATTGGCAATCAACAAAACAATATGGTAACAAGGTTCCTACACCTAGAGGCAATATACTCAAGCATTTATGTCGATTTCTAACCGTTTAATTCACCGATTCTAGGATTTTTCCATAAAGTTCCCTAAAACTCATAAACCCTAAAACTCTACCAAAACCAAAATTAAAAGTTTCTAGCTATGAACTCACCTCTAGCAATATGATTGGAGAAGATTGAATGATGAATGGGTGGTGGAAGCAACAAGATCAAGAGCTTTCTTCTTCTTCTTCTTCTTCTTCTTCTTCTTTCTCTACCTTTCTCTCTTTTCCTTCTTTCTCTATTTCTAATTTAGTAAAAACAAAAGAAATAAGACTTTAGGTCTTAAAAGGAAAACATAACTTTTCCTATCGACAACTCCAAATAGAGAGTATCCAAAAATGTCTCTTAATCCAATATTTTATAAAACCTCCAAGTCAGCTAATATTAATTAATAAGATAATATTCCACTTATTACTCTATTTAATTCCGTTAAAATTTCTTAGAGTAATTCAAAACAATATTAATATCAAATAATATTATTCAGAGCATTAAATAAATTACGAGGTATTACACTTTTCCTGTGGGAATTCTTTTCTCATCTCATTCACTCTCAACGAGAACTTGCTACTACTTGTCTCATTGCAAAACGATAATGCACTCGTACCAGACAAGTCTGCAATACCTGAGCATAGACATAAGCAATTCAGTCATAAAAAACACAAACAAAGTTTCCGCCTTAGTTAGGTGAACTACGTCGACTCTGATCCTCATTTTCCCGATGAGGTACGTAGGCAGCGGGGTAGGGCCCGTTCGAGCACATTCTTTATTTTCCCTACATTTTTTCCTTTCTTTTCGATCTCTTTTCCAATTCTCTTTCTCACTTCCATTCGACTAGCGGTTTTTATTCAGCAATAGTTTTATTCCTTACCCTTTGAAACAGACTAACAAGTGTGGATCCCGTCGGGTACGACGGACAATCTGAGGTGCTAATACCTTCCCAGGTCGTAACCGACTCCCGAACCCAGATCTTTGGTTCGCAGGACCGTGTCATTTCCTTCTCTTAGGTTTATGCAACATTACCTTTCCCATTCATTCGAGATAAAAATGCATGACTAGCGACTCTACCTTTTCTGCTCCACTTTTGTGTTTGTACTAGGATGAAAATCCCGGGAGCGACAACTGGCGACTCTGCTGGGGATCGAACCCAGAATCTATGGTTTCCCTTTTGAGAGTCAATCCTAGCGCCTGTTTGTTTCTATTTCTTTGGGTGTTTATCTGTTTGATGTTGTGTGTTTCATTTACTATTTTTATTATAGTTTTACTTTACAACATTTATTTACCGCTTTCAGTATTTATTTTCCATGCGTCATATATACTAGACTGTCTAGCTGTACTGGTTTTCTTTGGCGGGATGGGGGTTATTGTGAGATATGCCAAACACCCGGCTTGAGTGCACCCTAGGACTAGCATGGATAGACATTGTACTCGCATGGTATCATGATGAGTGGTGGTATGTTCCTCACCCAGACTGCGACCGTCTCAGAACTATTCTGTGTGGGAATTTCCTCCACTTTAGGGTACAACCTTGATAATTATGTGCATCTGGTGACCGATTATCGAGGACCTTAGTGGAAACAACCCTCTCCAGTGATGACAGTGGCAACCACATTTGTTGGAAAACCCACTCGCATCCGAGGGCCCACTGGGAACTCGTATAGGATGGCCTCGTTCTCTCATAGAAATCCAGATAAAGAAAACTATTCGTATGACGATAGTATTGTATCCCAAGGGTTGCATGTACTATTGTTTCTTGATTCAGTGCTTGAAGCTGGGGACTTATGAAGGATTCTTTTTTCCCGGACTCAGCTGAGACCTCCCTGAGTAATACATAATGCCAAACCGATTCCCTGATTTGGTCATGAGCCATTTCTCGGAGATGGTGAACATATTATTGCTATTCAGCTTTAAGAGTCTGTGATGCTTGACCCGAGTAGCACACCCGTGAGAGGGGAGGGGTTTACAGGTTTGCAGGAACCCTAAAACTTCCAACATACCCATATTTCCAGTATTGTTCAGTATTATGATCTGGTTCTTTGGTTCTGAGATCCGAGATTTTTGTTCAGAGAAATTGGTAATGTGATTGCTATTGTGACCTTGTTATTGTGATTGCTATTGTGACCCTGCACAAACACTTAGTTTTGTGATCAACACAACATAGACACGCCACTGATCACATGTTTTGCCTTGCATAAGCATCATCACATCATTAATCATTTGTGTTCTTTTTCATTCTCAGGGTTCATATTATTCCTAGTTCCCGGTTAGACTTCTGCTTCAGAAATGGAAGATATCAGAAAGAAGAATGTGCACTACAAGTTCTTTGATAACAAAGTGGACCTGCTTAACCAGATGGTGTCTCTTATTATCCCGGGTCATGTGGGATACTTCAAAGAGAGTTATGGTGATATTCTGGATCTGGTAGTTAACCTGGATAGTTCTCAGAGGAGTGCAATCCATACCTTGTTGTAGTACTACGATCCTCGACTTCGATGATTCACTTTTCATGACTTCTAGTTAGGGCCTCTGCTTGAGGAGTATACTGTGATTTTAGGGGTCCCGCTCAAAGACTAGATCCCTTTCAATTTAGAGATGACCAGACCAACTCATCTTGATATTGCCAAAGCTCTTTATTTGAGCTTAACCGAAGTGGAGGCAAATTTAACTGCTACCAAAGCTGGGGTACTTGGATTTTCTCTTGACTTCTTGGTTAGAAGAGCTAGAGAACTTGTTGTGGCTGCTCAGTGGGATTCAGTTTGTGCTATCTTAGCCTTATCCATCTATGGGATCATCCTGTTTGCTGACATGGATAAATTTGTAGATATGAATGCTATCCACAAGTTTGTGCTGAAAAATCATGTGCCCACTCTTCTAGGTGATCTATACTATTCAGTACATTACAAAAATGAGAAGAAACATGGTGGTCTAGTCCAATGTTATGCTCCTCTATTCTACAATTAGTTCATGAGACACCTACCCACTACTGAGGTCTTCACCGATCCCAATGTAATATGGGCCCAAAAACTGAGCATGTTGTCTACTAAGGACATCATATGGTTTACCCTGAGGCTGAAGGGGAAGAACTTTATCACTAGTTGTGGAAGTTATCTCAATGTTCCATTATTAGGAGTGGCTGGGGGTATCAGTTATAACCCCATCCTCCTGAGAAGACAGTTGGGATATGCACTCAAAGATGTGCCCGAAGAATTAGAGTTATACCATACTTCTTACTTCCCAGTGAAAGATAACCTCCCATTGGAAGCTTATCAGAAGGAAATGGGTAGCATGTCTGGGCAGAAGTAACAATCAGATGTTTCCCGAATATGAAGCTTGGATAAAGGAGAAAGCTCAAGTGGTCATAATCCCCTTTTCTGCACCAGTTCCATCTCCTGCTACTGTGCCATTGAGGATTATCAGAAATTGGAGGCTTTGGTCCAACAACTTAGAGCTGAGAATCTAGAGGCCAACAATGCTTTCCAGAAGCTGATCACCCACAACAAGAAGCTAGTTGAAAGAACTCATCAAACTGAAGAGATAGTCCGACTTAAGCAAAAGGACTTTGAAGAAAGGGAGCTCTACTTCAAGAAGAAGATGTTGGCTGAAACCCACAAGGCGAGTCAATGCTGGAAGGACAAGAAATATTTAGACAAAGCCAACAAATATGTGATCCTTTGGCAAGAAAGATGGGATGACAACCTGAAAAAGCAAAAGGAGGTAGAGGTTGAGTACAATCTGAAGATTAAAATTATTCAAGAGCTCCTGGCTGAACAGGAAGAGCTACTCCAAAAAGCCTATGAGCAGCATGGAGATTACCTTCAGAAGATAGCAAAAGGTCAACAGGCAGTTGAAGATACCCAGGACGAGGTAGAAGAGCTGAAACTCCGGGCCGATGTCAAGAAAGTTAAAGCTGAGCCAAGTCCTAGCAAAGAGAATGAAGAGGTGTTCCGACAACAGATCAATGAACTGCATGCTTCCTTTGATCAGAGGGGTCTCCTTATTCAGAAGCTCATCCAGGAGCCAGGACATCCAGACATAGCCCAACTATTCCAGGTGGTCAAGCGTCTCAATTGGAGATTGAAGGACATGGAGCTTCCTAGAGCCTAGTTTCATTTGCTTGTACCAGGATTACCCACAGGCCTGCTGTGGGATTCCCTTTGTGCTTCACTATTTTCTCTTGATGTATGAATTGGCACCCTTCGGGGAATTTGTTATCTTCAGATTTTAGTTTATGATATTTAACTTGGTTGGAATCTCTAGTTGTTATCCTTGCACTGATACGGGGTTCTAAGCACCAGTTCTCCAATTATCTGATTTAAGCTTCACGTGGGGTCTTCTTCCCCAAAGTCTATATGAATTTTCTAAAATACCGGAACGGGATTGTAAAAAACCTTGAGAATGAAAAGAACACAACATTGCATGCATTCATATCATTTGGATTTTTTTCTTGCAGGTTATCCGGATTCCTTAACTTATTTGTTTATTCAGGAAAGATTGCGAGAGCCGCAAAGACCCGTCTCCTCCGACACAACACTCCTCTGCACCGGTACGCTACTCGCCGCAACCAGAGAAACATCATGGATACAATATAGACTAAGTTGAGTGAGTCCCACACCAGGATGGCAGAGTTTATGACTATGATGTAGGGCATGGCCCAGGGGCAACAGGAGCTAAGAGTTGCTGTTCTCAGATTAGATCCACCACAGGCGGACCCTCGCATTGTCACTTTGGATGCTCATGGAAATCCAATCAACAACACTGTTATTCCACCTAGGGGTAATAGGCCTCCAACTCCAGAGGGTGGCGGCCCTATTCCTGTTCATGTGGAAGACGTCAAGAAGATCAGTTCACGTTGGTTAATGAAGACATGGGTTTTGGCACATGTGGTAACTCCCAAGGTTTTCAGATGCTGGCTGAGAAAGTTAGGGCTTTGGAATGTAGGGATACTCTAGGCATTGATGTTTCTGACATGGGCTTGGTCCAAGGAGTGATCATTCCTCCAAAGTTTAAGCCTCTAGGCTTCGACAAATACAACGACAATTCTTTCCCAAAAACTAATCTGCAAGCTTTTTACCGCAAGATTGTTGCACATACTAAAGATGAGAAACTTTGGATGTACTATTTCCAGAGACAGCCTGTCCGGGGGCTCACTAGAATGGTACATGAAATTGGAGAGGACCACTGTTCGCAATTAGAAAGAGCTTGGGGAGGCTTTCCTCAAGAAATACCAATATAATATTGACATGGCTCCAAGTCAGACCCAACTGCAAAGTTTGTCTCAAAAGAACTCCGAAAGCTTCAAGGAATACGCGTATAGGTGGCGCGAAGTCATAGCGAGAGTTCAACCCCCACTGCTGGAGAGAGAAATGGTTGAACTTTTCATAGATACCCTCCCTGGGTACTTCATGGAAAGATTAGCAGGTTGTTCATCTAGCGGCTTTTCTGATATTATCCTAACTAGTGAGAGAATCGAGAGTTGGATGAAATAGGGGAAGATTCATAATAGCGGAGCGCCGACCTCTAGAGTTAAGAAACCTTTCGCGAAGCTAAGGCAAGGTGAAGTCGGGGCTATATAGACCGAGAGGAAGAGGGGAAATCAGAACTCCTATCATCAAGCAGCTCCTGTTACCATTTATGCTCCCACAAATCAACAGCCTCAGCAATAGCAAAGAGGGTCCTGACAGGGATACCTACCGAGAGAAAAGATGGTTGATAGACACTTCGAGGCTCCACCAATGTCCTATTCCCAGCTTTTGCAAAACCTTCTTCAACTTCAAATGATCCAGTTGAGAACCCTGCAGCCTCCGAGGTCGGGGCAGATTCCTGAGGGCTATGACGCTAATGCTCACTGCGACCGGAGCTCCAGGCCACAATATTGAAAATTGTAAAGCCCTTAAACACAAGGTGCATGATTTGATAGACTCCAAGGAAATCAATTTCGCTCCAACCCCGAACATTTTGCAGAACCACATGCCTCCGCATGGGAGGACCATAGGAGCTATTGATAATGGTGAGGGTTTGAATCTGATATATGATGTCAACGCTTTGAAGACTTCGTTGTTAGCCCTGAAGGGTTGCCTAGCTAAGAAGAATATGTTTTCGGGCTATGAATATGGATGTTCATATTGTGAGAATTCTGTTAATGGTTGCAACCGATTGAGGTTGGGGATACAAAAAATGATTGACGAGGGCAGTATCCAATTTGACAGAATTGTGAAGGAAGATGAAGTCTCTTCAGTGACTATCTACTATAATCCAACACAAGTTCCAACACCAGCAAAAGTGGCACCTATGATAGAGTCGTCCCATTCCTGGACCAATTCCGTACCAAAGCGAAAGAGCTGTCCCATGGTACTATGGGGACGAAGTTGACTATAATGGTCAGAAGCAGGATGTGACATCTTCAATCTCAGCTCAGCACCAAGTTGAAAATGTTGGAGTTGGAGGGTTCACAAGGAGTGGGAGACTATTTGCGCCCGAGAAGTTAAGAAACAATATGATGCCACTAAGGGACAATGCATAGGCTCAAGCCAAAGCCAGGGGCAAGCAGCCAATGATGAATGATGCTCTTGCGCCAACTTCGGATCCTGATATCACTTTTGACAAGGAGGCAGAGGATTTTCTGAGAATCATCAAAAAGAGCTTTTACAAAATAGTTGATCACTTGCAACAAACTCCCTTTAAGATTTCGATCTTGTCCTTGCTGATGTGTTCAGACTCACATAGAAAAGCTCCGTTGAAGATTTTAAACAATGCCTACGTGCCATAGGACATATCAGTAAATCATCTTGAGATGGTGGTGTCTAGTGTGAATGCCAGCCATGGTTTAGGGTTTATGGATATGGACTTGACCACTGAGGACCGCAACCATAATCGATCCCTACACATTTCTATGGAATGTAAAGGAGTTGTGCTCTCTCATGTACTGGTGGGTACAGGCTCATCCTTGAATGTACTCCCGAAGAAAGCACTGATTAAGTTGGACTATGACGGGGTTGTGCTTAGACCAAACGACTTGGTGGTCTGGGCGTTCGATGGCTCGAAAAGGTCTGTCTTCGGAGAAGTGGAACTACTAATCAAGGTAGGACCACAAATTTTCAATACAATCTTTTATGTTATGGATATCCAACCAACTTACAACTGTTTGCTAGGACGACCCTGGATACATGCAGCAGGGGCTGTGTCTTCAACCCTCCACTAGAAGCTCAAATTTGTTTGGGAAGGGCAGATTGTTACAGTGTACGGGGAAGAAGATATCTTCATCAGTCACTTGGCTTTGTTCAAATATGTAGAGATGGACAGAGAGATTGTTGAGACTCCCTGTCAAGCCTTCGAGCCCGTCAGAACCGAGGGTGCATCGTCATTAGCTGCCTTGTCAGAGGATAAGAAGAAATGAGTGTCCATAGCGTCCTACAAGCAAGCCTTGGAGGTCGTGGAGTCCGGTACGAAGGAGGGCTAGGGAAAAATGATTGAATTCCCAGAGAAAAAGGATGTGTTCGGGATTGGTTATAATCCTGGCCAGTCAATGCCAAGTCAGAGCGCAAGAGGTCGGAAAGGCCCGATTACCTTCACAAGTGCAGGATGGGTTAATCATGGCAACATCTGTACATTGCAGGATGAAATAGTTGATAGTGATTGTGAACTGGGAGAGTGGATAAAGCCTTGTGTCCCGGGCATACGACTCAATAATTGGTCAGCCGAAGCAATCGTCTCTGTCACTCGACCAGAAGAGTAATAGTCTCTTGTTTCTATTCTTTTGTATGAAAGCTCCATGCCTTGCCTTGGGCATAATAGCTCATTGTAAGGGTTCATTATTTCATACTTCAATAACATCATCATTAATATAGTGGATGTTTTTGCATTCATTCATGGTTTTCCTTGTCTTTCATTTTATTTTTGTTTAAAAAAATAAATGGCAATGTTTTTCCATGTCTCCCACTTTTCTAAATCTAGCATGAATCATCATTCATGCAGATGTACCCCATCGGGTCTCATAAGTGACGATCTTGCTATGGCTCAATATGACTTCGACAATCCAATTTACCTAGCCGACGAGGAAGGTGAAGAAGATCGTGAATTACCTGAAGAATTAGCCAGAATGCTCAAGCAAGAGGAGAATGTGATTCAGCCGCACAAAGAGTCCATTGAAGTGGTGAACCTGGGTACAAAAGAGGACAAGAAATAAGTCAAGATCGGGGCCGCATTGGAAGAATCTATAAATATTCGGTTGATTTCCATGCTCCAAGAATATGTTGACATCTTTGCTCGGTCTTACCAAGATATGACAGGGTTGGACACCGATATCGTAGTGCACAAGCTGCCGCTCAGAGAAGATTGCCCGCCGGTGAAGCAGAAACTAAGAAGAACTTGACCCATCATGGCTGTCAAAATCAAGGAAGAGGTGCAAAAGAAGTTTGACATCGGATTCCTGGCTGTGATAAGTTATCCTCCATGGGTTGCAAATATTGTGCCAGTTCCTAAAAAGGATGGCAAGGTCAGAATGTGTGTGGATTATCGAGACTTGAATCGAGCGAGTCCCAAATATGACTTCCCGTTGCCACATATTGACGTGCTAGTTGATAACACTGCCCAGTTCTCCGTGTTTTCCTTCATGGATGGATTTTCAGGCTATATTCAAATTAAGATGTATCCAGATGACATGGAGAAGACAACCTTCATTACCCCATGGGGCACCTTCTGTTACAAAGTAATGCCGTTCGATTTGAAAAATGTTGGGGCAACATACCCAAATGTAATGGTGACTTTATTCCACGACATGATTCATCACGAGATCGAGGTCTACATTGATGATATGATCGTGAAGTCACAGACGGAAGAAGAACATCTAGTCAACCTAGCCAAGCTATTTGACAGGCTTCGGAAGTTCAAACTAAGATTGAACCAGAACAAGTGCACATTCGGGGTGCATTCTGGAAAGCTACTGGGCTTTATTGTTAGTGAAAGGGGGATTGAGGTCGACCCTGTAAAGGTGAAAGAAATTTAGGAGATGCCTGAGCTGAGAACTGAGAAAGAAGTATGTGGCTTCTTAGGGAGGTTGAACTACATTGCACGATTCATCTCTCACTTAACATCTATGTGCGATCCAATCTTTAAACTTCTGAGGAAGAATCAGGCCATCAGATGGAATGATGACTGCCAATTATCTTTCAACCGAATCAAGGAGTATCTACAAGAACCTCTAGTTCTAGGGATACCTTTGATCATGTACCTCACAGTGCTCAAGGGATCAATGGGCTGTGTATTTGGTCAGCAGGACGAGTCTGGTCGAAAAGAGCATGCAATCTATTACCTTAGCAAAATGTTTACCGACTGTGAAACACGATACTCACTTCTCGAGAAAACTTGATGCGCTTTGCTATGGGTTGCTCGCCAACTAAGACAGTACATGCTGACTCATATCACTCTTTTGATTTCCAAGATGGACCCCGTTAAATACATCTTTGAAATTCCAGCTTTGACAAGAAAGGTAGCTCGATGGCAAATGATTCTATCAAAATACGACATCAAATATACTTCACAAAAATTTATTAAGGGAAATGTATTGTCGGATTATCTTGCCCAACAACCGATTGAGGATTACCAGCCAACGAGGTTTGAATTCCCGGATGAGGACATCATGTTCCTCAAGTTGAGAGACTGCAAAGAACCACTCCCAGAGGAGGGGCTAGACCCTGAATCCAAATGGAGTCTGATGTTTGACAGAGCCGTTAACATGAACGGTAGCAGATTTGGTGCTATTATCATATCTCCGGAAGGGATCCATATGCCTTTCACTGCCCGATTGACATTCGAAGGCTCCAACAATGAAGCAGAGTGTGAAGCCTGTATAATGGGGATCGAGGAAGTAATTAGTTTAAGAATCAAGAACCTTGAGATCTTCGGTGATTCTGCTTTAGTTATCAATTAGGTTAACGAAAAATGTCTTGTTCATCAACCTCATCTGATTCCTTACAGGGATTATACTCGGAGGCTGTTAACTTTCTTCACGAAAGTCAAGCTGCACTATATTCCTCGGGACGAGAATCAATTTGCTGATGCTTTGGAAACCTTATCCTCCATGATCAAGGTTCACCAAGAGAACTATGTACCCAAAACCGATGTGTCTCGTCTTGATAGACCAACATATGTGTTTGCAGTAGACGGTGTCAATGATGACAAACCTTGGTACTACAATATCAAGTGCTTTCTGAAATCTCAAGAGTACCCAGCAGGAGCGTCCAGTAAAGACAAGAAGACCCTTAGGAGGTTGGTAGACGTGTTCTTCTTAAACTAGGATGATGTGCTCTATAAACGGAACTTCGACATGGTTTTACTCAGATACGTGGATAGACACGAAGCAGACATGTTGATGCAAGAAGTTCACGAAGGCTCCTTCGGTACCCATGTTGGAGGACACACTATGGGAAATAAGCTTCTAAGGTCGGGGTATTATTTGATCACCATGGAATCTGATTACTGTAAATACTCTCGCAAGTGCCAAATTTATGCTGATAAGGTTCATGTGCCTCCAAATCCGTTGAGTGTCATGTCTTTACATTGGCCCTTCACCATGTGGGGCATTGATATGATTGGCAAGATCGAGCCTACTACTTCCAACAGTCACTGTTTCATCCTGGTTGTCGTAGACTACTTCATAAAATGGGTTGAAGCGGCACCTTATGCTAATGTCACTAAACAAGTGGTAGCCCGATTCATCAAGAGGGATATCATCTTCCGATATGGAATTCCCGAAAGAATCATTATTGATAATGGTTCTAATCTCAACAATAAGATGATGGCAGATCTGTATCGGGATTTCAAGATCGAACATCATAACTCTTTGTTGTATCGCCCGAAGATGAATGGCGCTGTCGAGGCGGCCAATAAGAACATTAAAAAGATTGTGCAGAAGATAGTGGTGACGTACAAAGATTGGCATGATATGTTTTCGTTTGCATTGCATGGGTACCGAACATCTGTGCGCACCTCAACAGGGGCAACCCCATTCTCGCTCGTATATGGTATGGAGGTAGTCCTACCCGTTGAAGTTGAGATTCCTTCTCTGAGGATAATGATGGACACCAAACTTGATGAAGCTGAGTGGCTCCGTTCCAGGTACAATCATTTGAGCCTCATAGAAGAGAAACGCCTAACAGTTATATGCCATGGACAATTGTATCAACGACGAATGAAACGTGCATTCGACTAGAAAGTGCGGCCTCAACGCTACATACCTGGCGACTTAATACTGAAAAGGATCCTTCCTCCTCTATCAGATCACCAGGGAAAGTGGACACCCAACTGTGAAGGTCCATTCGTGGTTAAAAAGGTCTTCTCGGGAGGAGCCTTAATGTTAACAACCATGGATGGAAAATACTTCTCTTCCCCTGTCAACGCAGACGTAGTTAGAAAATACTTTGTATAAGGAGACCCGCTGGAAAAAAACAAAATAAGAGTCCAGGCAAAAAAGGGCATCCCGGCGAGCCAAAAACAAAATAAAAGGCTTGGGCAAAAGTTAGGGAAATATTTGGAAAAATGTACACCCGCTAAGTTGAAAAGCCACATTGTACAACTCAGGCAAAAACAGGTATCCTAGTGGATTGAAAACTCGAAAGGGCGATCCATGCAAAAGAGGGACTAAAACGAACAACTGCATCTACGAGATCTGGGATGCGTCATCAACAATCAAGGACAATTCGAGGTTAAGGATCAATTCAACCATCTTCCTCAAAGGGAAGCATGTAGAGAGTCTTGAGGACATATAAGTCATAATCAGGTTAGAGCTTGATGAGATCTGATTTTTACATTGCCATTAGGATAATTTATTTTCCTTTTGTGCAATTTCCTCTTTCCAGGGATTGCTTCCCGGTGTAATGCCTATTCATGGCCATTTTCCAATCAATAAAAGTGCAATTTCATTCAAATTTGCTTTCATATGTTTTTGTTTTTCATCAACCGTTGTTTGATTGCAAAAACGTCTAACAAATGGTGAAAAATATTGCATTATGAATGAATGAATGCTTTATAGCACATGCAAGAGAGTAAAAAACACTCGACATATGTTTGATGTGTTGAGTAACAAGGATGGTGATTCAGACCATGAACCTTGGGCATGCAGGCCAAACTAACTCCCCTTTTCACAGGTACTATCAGTTGTGTTCATTAGCATGCATGTACAGGTGTTGCAACCAAAGCCATTGCCAACGCAGAGCTTTAGAAAGTTGTTCCTCAGCAGATCTTGGAGCGAAATTCCTCAGTAAGTCTCATTAGACCATCCTTCTCCAACAGAACAACAAGGAGAAAGTTACTTCCCGAGCATAAGGGTATCATTATCCCTCATCCATAGCATGAGAGGATGTATCATTGCATCCCCAGAACAAGACGCTTCTTACCCCTCCTTCCTAGTAAGAGGTGATCAAAACTTGTAGCTTCAGCAAACAATATTCTCATTTGACATCCCTAGTAGAGTGAGAATTGAAATCTCCCCCAGCGAAGTAACAGAAGGCTGATCTTCTCTCCCAATCAGAGAGTCTTCCTTCGATGGAGAAGTATTCCCACATCAGAATATCTCCAACGGTACGTGAGAATTCATCATTCCATAGCAGAGATAAAGGTAGGGAAGAACCCGAGGGTTTTCTTTCTTGCACAATGTTGTTCGCAATCTTCCCCAGTGAAGTTGTTAACCAAAGACCAATCCTCATTGGCATCTCTTCCCCAAGTAGAAGATTGCGTATCTGAGGGATTCCCCAGCAGATTTCTTCCTCAGTAGAGTATTAACTCATCTGATTCTCCAGCCGAGTCCGAAGGATATCACTTCCCCAACAGAGTTCTATGGGTGGCGTACCTCTCAGATCAAGATCATCCCCAGCAGGATCGGTGTTCTCCAATTTTTCAAAGTCCAATTTATTTTTGGAAATGGTGGCAGTTAAAAGCCGGTGTACCATTAACACCATCCCCCTCAGAGTTTCCCTTCCCCATAGGGAGTAATTGAATCAATATAGTGATTATCTTTCCCCAGCGAAGCTACTCGGAGTGCCTGTTATCTCATTATCAGGAGATCCCTTTGCATTTATATTTATTAATTATCATTACATTTTCATCCTCAAAAAGCGTAGCATTTCCATCATTATGGAGTATTACGCCATGGAAAAATTCAAACATGTATACGAAGCATAAGCTAGTTTTGGGGTACCTTGCACAAAAGCCCGGAACAATATATTTTCAATCAAACCAAAACACCCCCACAGAGGATGCCCCAACACATTACCAGACAAAATTTCAAGTATAATCAAAGGATCAGGGATTTGTTATTCTTGCTCTCAGATACTTGTTATCCCATGCAAAGTCATTCCTCTATGACATTCTTTGTATGTTCACCTTTAGCTTGGTCTTACTTTTTTGAGTTCACCTTTGGCTTTTTGTCGAATCTTATCATAAGTCTACCCTCGACTTAGTCTTACGTTTGCGATTCCACATTCGACTTAGTTTCGTGTTGTTTGAGTCTACCTTCGGCTTAGTCTCAATCTTTGTAAGTCCACCTTCGGCTTGGTCTTACTTTTTCGAATTCACCTTTGGCTTGTTCAATCTTATTGTAAGTCTACCCTCGGCTTACTCTTACGTTTTTGATTCCACCTTTGGCTTGGTTTCGTATCTTTGTTTGAGTCCACCTTCGGCTTAGTCTCGTTCTTTGTAAGTCCACCTTTGGCTTGGTCTTACTGTTTTAAGTCCACCTTCGGCTTGTTCTCGAATCTTATCGTAAGTCTACCCTCGACTTAGTCTTACGTTTGCGATTCCACCTTTAGCTTGGTTTCGTATCTTTGTTTGAGTCTACCTACGGCTTAGTCTCATTCTTTGCAAGTCCACCTTCGGCTTAGTCTTACTTTTTCGAGTTCACCTTCGGCTTGTTCTCGAATCTTATCGTAAGTCTACCCTCGGCTTAGTCTTACGTTTGCGATTCCACCTTTGGCTTTGTTTCGTATCTTTGTTTGAGTCTACCTTCGGCTTAGTCTCATTCTTTGTAAGTCCACCTTCGGTTTGGTCTTACTTTTTTGAGTTCACCTTCGGCTTGTTCTCGAATCTTATGATAAGTCTACCCTCGACTTAGTCTTACGTTTGTGATTCCACCTACGGCTTGGTTTCGTGTTGTTTGAGTCTACCTTCGGCTTAGTCTCATTCTTTGTAAGTCCACCTTTGGCTTGGTAATACTTTTTCGAGTTCACCTTCGGCTTGTTCTCGAATCTTATCGTAAGTCTACCCTCAGCTTAGTCTTACGTTTGCGATTCCACCTTTGGCTTGGTTTCATATCTTTGTTTGAGTCTACCTTCGGCTTAGTCTCGTTCTTTGTAAGTCCATCTTCGGCTTAGTCTTACTTTTTTGAGTTCACCTTCGGCTTGTCCTCGATTCTTATTGTAAGCCCACCTTCGGCTTGGTCTTACTTTCTTGAGCCCACCTTCAGCTTGACCTCTTATTACCGCCCCCCTTTTAAAGGCGGATGGTTTCATTTCCCACTGAGTACAAATTTTCCGGTTTATTCGGGTATTCAATCCCTCCATACCTTGAAAGTCTGAAAGCAACTGCTATCATCCCTTCAGGTCTACAGTTGATTGAATAGAGGCAGCTGTAATACCCCAAAATTTGCCCTCTCATTTTCATGGCCATTAGCATATCATCCTGCACATCCACCCATACATTGCATAATAAAAACAATCATAGAAAGCATATGTCATTGGTTGAGGCACGGAGCATGTGATCAAGGGTTATTCAGCGATCTTCGGGTCTTGGAAAGAAAATAATCTCATAAAATATGACCAAGACTGGATATCTAAGGTTTCCCACCAAAAAGAAAAAAATTCAAATTTTAGTTGAAGTAACCGATTACCACACAGGTAGTAACCGGTTACCTGTTGAAATTTGATGAAAAAGCCCAGTTTTTACACTGGTAACCGGTTATCTCATAGGTAGTAACCGGTTACTTCGCCCAGATTTTCATAATCAAACATTAGTTGGTTGCTTCCCTCCACTTTTCATTTTCCCTTTTGCTTTGTGTCTCTAACAAACTCTAGAATATTCCACATTCTTATAAGGGAATATTCCAAGAATATTCCCGAAAAACCCTTAGCTTAGGATCCAATCCTCGCGTCCAAGCCTCGCGCCAAACCTAGACCTCACTCCAAAGCTACCTCTTATATAAACCTTGCCCATCAAGCCAAAAAGGGGTTAGAGCCACATTTTCACAAGCTTCACCATTTTCACACTCCCAATTTTCTCAATTCTCTCCATTTTCCAAACTCACACCAAAGCTTCATCATCAAGATTCATCAAGTTTCACATTGAAACTCGAAGAATCGGAAGCTAAAACTCCATCATCGTCACTGATTCAGCAAATAATCGAAGGATTTGTCACGGTTGCAGTGTTTGTTTCACTGTTTGGAAGCGTTTCAGATAATTCTCATTGATTGCATTTATTTTTGCACACTTGCGGATCGAAGCTTCGGATCTCTGGTATTTTATTCATTCGTGCATTGATCAACATCGCAACAATCACCAAAGCAAGCCTCCGCTTTGTAGGTTGGTGAATCTGAAATCGTTTCTCGTTTTAAATTATTTCTCTTCATCTTGCCTCGTGCATTCTTCACTTTTTCTTGATTTGTTGATACTTTGATTTTTTTGATCATTAGGAGCTAGAACTTTGGTGTGCTTATAGTGTTAACAGGTGTTAGAATGCTGCATCTAGGAACGATTTTTGTGCTAGGTTGGTAGGCCTCAATTTAGAGCTTATTTGGATAAGTTGCTACTGGTTTTTGCATGAAAATGTAGAAATTTTCTATTCTGGTTGCAGAGTAACCGGTTACCACATAGGTAATAACCGGTTACCTATGTTAATTTTGCAGAAAATCAAGTTTTTTGAACTGGTAATCGGTTACTGCATAGGTAGTAACCAGTTACCACTGAACCAAAATGAAAAATTCTTGCATTTTCTTGAAATTTTTTATATTCATTCCCCTTCCAATCATCTTATATCCTTAGGACATGATTTTAGGAGGTTTTTAGGAGCTAATTTAGAGCAGGCGTGTGTAGTTTCGATAGCTTTCGACGTATGTTTCATTAGATCCCGATTTTTTGGCATAAATGGTGAATATATGTTCATAGCTTGTTGTGATCATTGTTTGCATGATTTAGAATCATTCATATCATGATAATAAGTGCTCACACTTTTGTTTTACATTATATTTGTGATCCTCTCACGTTTAGGTCGATTGTGCGCGTAAATTGGAAAAATTGCATATTGTTTAAAACCGCACAAATCACATAGTTTGCATCCATTGATTGTATGATGATATGTTGCATTCCATTGTTAGTGAGCCATTGCATGTTTTTGAATAAATTGCATGATCACTGCATTCCATTGTTTGCATTAAAATTCATGTTTTTACATTTGAAAATAATGAAAATCTGCTATGTTTTCGTCGCTGCATTTTGAAACAGGAGCTGTAAAAAAAACATGTTGCATTATTCTGTTTTGGTTTTTTACACCTATTTTCATGCTTCTTGTTAGTTGTAATAGGCTATTTGTGTTGTCCATTGCATTTAGTAGATGTTTGTGCCATAGGGAGCTGTAGTAGCTGCTGGATTTACGCGTTGTTTTTTTAGGGTCCTTAGACCTAAGATTGAGTCTAGTTTAGGGCATAGATGTATTAGGTTAGGTTTGGTACTTGTTTACCTCATCCCTTTTATCGCTTTAGCCTTATTCTACTAACCTTTGTTTTGCAGGGAGGTTGAGGTGAGAATGTTCATAATTCTTCTCCCTTTTATATTCTTTACGCTTTCTAAGTGCGTTTGCCTTAGCACTTTGTGCTTTGTTTGTATAGGCTTCCCCCTTTCGTAGAAACAACTTAACTTCCTTAGGAAGTAAGTTGAGTTCTAAGCTTCCTTTTATTTTCCTTTGTCTCATTAGGATTTGAAAACCACATAAACCATTAGGATTTCCTTTTGCATGCAATAAAAAACTTAGGGTTGGTCTTAGTCCCCCTAGTTTTCCCTTTCCTCAATTTGAGTCTCTCTTTCTCATCTCATAAAGAAAATAACAAAACAACTAATAAAGGTTGAGCTTCTCGTATGTCAGGAGACTTTGTCGTGGGTTACTTACACACGTCCCATTTCGGGGAGAGGTGTAAGGCATCTACCACGATGAATAAGTCATAGTATGAGAACGTCTCACAAACAACAAACTCAAAACACTTCTTTAAAAGACAGTAAATAACCAACCCTCGTTTTTTCCTGCGGGAATTATTTTCTCATATCATTCACTCTCAACGAGACCTTGCTACTACTTTTCTCATTGCAAGAAGGTAACACACTCGTACTAGACGAGCCTGCAACACCTGAGCATAGACATAAGCAGTTCAGTCATTAAAAACACAAACAAAGTTCCCGCCTTAGTTAGGTGAACTACGTCGACTATGATCCTCATTTTTGCGATGAGGTACGTAGGCAACGGGGTAGGGCCCGTTTGAGCACATTCTTTATTTTCCCTACATTTCTTCTTTTCTTTTCGATCTCTTTTCCAATTCCCTTTCTCACTTCCATTCAAGTAGCGGTTTTCATTCAGCAACAATTTTATTCCTTACCCTTTGAAACAGACTAACAAGCATGGATCCCGTCGGGTACGACAGACGGTCTGGGGTGCTAATACCTTCCCAGGTCGTAACTGACTCCCGAACCCAGATCTTTGGTTCATTAGACCTTGTCCTTTCCTTCTCTTAGGTTTGTGCAGTATTACCTTTCCCATTCATTCAGGATAAAAATGCATGGCTGGCAACTCTACCTTTTCCATGCCACTTTCGTGTTTGTACTAGGATGAAAATCCAAGGAGCGATAAATGGCTTTTAGACATTCAAGGTATGTTGGGATTGAATACCCGAATAAACCAGAAAATTTGCACTCTATGGGAAGTAAAACAATCCGACTTTCAAATGGAGCGATGGTACGAGGCCAAGCCGAAGGTGGACTAAAAAAAGTATGACCACTCTGAAGATGGACTCACAAAGGATGAGACTAAGCCGAAGGTTTTCTCAAGCAAAGATACGAAACCAAGCCAAAGGTGGAATCGTAAACGTAAGACTAAGCCAAAGGTAGACTTGCGGTGAGATTCAAGGACAAGCCGAAGGTGAATTCAAAAAAGTAAGACCAGGCCGAAGGTGGGCTTACAAAGAAAGAGACTAAGCCGATGGTAGACTCAAACAATGATACGAAACCAAACCAAAGGTGGAATCGTAAACGTAAGACTAGGCCGAAGGTAGACTTACAGTGAGATTCAAGGACAAGCCGAAGGTGAACTCGAAAAATTGAGACCAAGCCGAAGGTGGACTTACAAATAATGAGACCAAGTCGAAGGTAGACTCAAACAAAGATACGAAACCAAACAAAATGTGGAATCGTAAATGTAAGACTAGGATGAAGGTAGACATATGGTGAGATTCAAGGACAAGCCGAAGGTGAACTCGAAAAAAAAAAGACCAAGCCGAAAGGTGGGCTTACAAAGAATGAGACTAAGCCGAAGGTAGACTCAAACAATGATACAAAACCAAACCAAAGGTGGAATCGTAAACGTAAGACTAGGCCGAAGGTAGACTTATGGTGAGATTCGAGGACAAGCCGAAGGTAAACTCGAAAAAAATAAGACCAAGCCGAAGGTGGGCTTACAAAGAATGAGACTAAGCCGAAGGTAGACTCAAACAAAGATACAAAACTAAACCAAAGGTGGAATCATAAACATAAGACTAAGTCAAAGGTAGACTTACGTTAAGATTCAAGAACAAGGCAAAGGTGAACTCAAAAAAAGTAAGACCAAACCGAAGGTAGACTTACTAAGAATGACATGAAGATGACTCTATAAGGAACAACAAGTACCTGATGGTAAGATTAACAAATCCTTGACCCTTTGGTTATATTTGAAATCTTGTCCAGGAATACATTGGATATTCACGGTGGGAATATTTAGATATGAATACTGATTCATGGTTTTGGGCTTTCGTGCAGGGTACCAAAGCTAGCTTATGCTTCGCATGCATATGTTTGACTTTTTCCATGGTGTAATGCTCCATAATGATGGAAATGCTACGCGTTAGAGGATGCAAATATAATGATGATTACTAAATGCAAATGCAAAGGGATCACCTAATGAGGAGATAACATGTCTCCCCACCACTTTACTGGGGAAGTAATAATCACTACATTGATTTAATGAATCCCTGTGGGGAAATGCAACTCTGCAGGGGATAATGTTAATAATACACTAGCTCTGAACTGCCACCTTTGCCAAAAATAAATTGGACTTTGAGATAGTTGAGGAATGAAGACCTTGCAGGGGAAAGTCTTAATTGGCTTGAATTTAATTGGGAGGTCCGCCACCCATAAAACTATGTTGGGGAAGTAATAACCTTCTGACCTATCTGAGGAAAGGGTTTGTTGATACTCTATTATGGAAGCCATCTGCTGAGGAATCACTCAGGTACAAAGTCCTTTGTTTCGGGAAGAGATTCGACTGAGGATTGGAGTTTATTTGGCGACTTCATTGGGGAAAACTACGAACAATGTTGTGCAAGAAGGAAAACCATCTAACTTCTCACTATCTTCACCATTGCTAGGAAATAATGAATCTTCATGTACTGCTGGGGATAAGAAGACTATGGTGTGGAATACCTCCCTTTTAGCGGAGTATCTCTTCTTGAGGAGAACCTCATCAACCTCCTGTTCTTCCACTGGGGAAAATTTCAATCTCCAAATCTACTGGGGTTGATAGAGAACATCAGTGAGAATGCTTCCTGCTGAAGGTAAGAGTATTAAGCCACCTCTTGCTAGGGATAAAAGATATAAAGCATCTCCTGCTGAGGACGAGAGATAACGATGCCATTTGCTCAAGGAGTACCAACTCTCTTCTTGTTGCTCTGCTGGAGACATAACCCAATGGGACTTGCCGAGGAATCTTGCTTAACGAAGTCTACCAAGAAAAGGCTCCTTGATACCTCGTGCTGGTAATGGCTTTGTTTCTTTGTATCTGCATATTATTGAAGACAACTGATAGTCACTATAAAAGAGAAATTTAAACAAGCCTACATGCCCCAGGTTCAAGATCTGAATTGACCATCCCTGTTACTTATCATTTAAGATGCATGTCAAGTGTTATACCCTTAGGCATACATTATAAAGCATCAATGTATTCACAATGCAATATTTATCATAATTTGTCAGGCGTTTGCGAAATTAATCAATGGACGATGAAAATAAAAACAACTGAGCTAATTGGATGAAAATGCATTTTATTGATTGAAAAGTGGCCATGAATAAGCATTACACCGGGAAGCAATCCCTAAAAAGAGGAAATTTCACAAAAGGAAAAATAAACTATCCTAAAGGCAATGTGAAATTGGATCTCATCAAGTTCTAATCCGGCTATGATCTGTATGTCCTCGAGACTCTCCGGATACTTCGCTTTTTGAGGAAGATGATTGGACTGATTCTTAACCCTCAGATTATCCTTAATTATAGATGGTGAATCACAGATCACACAGATCGCAGTTGTTCGTTTCAATCCCTCTTTTGTGTGGATCGCCCTTTCGGGTTTTCAGTCCAACGGGATACTCTTTTTTGCCTGAGTTGTCCAATGCAGCTTTTCAACTCAGCGGGTGTCGCTCCCGTGATTTTCATCCTAGTACAAACGCGAAATTGGCGCGGAAAAGGTAGAGTCGCCAGCCAGACATTTTTATCCCGAAGGAACGAGAAAGGAAATCCTGCACAAAACTGAGTAAGAAGGAAAGGACAAGGCCTTGCGAATGAAAGACTTGGGTTTGGGAGTCGATTACGAGTGCGTTTACCATCTTGCATGCGAGACAAATCGTCGCAAGTTTGTGTTAAGAGTGAGTGAGGTGAGAAGAGAATTCTCGCGGGAAAGTCGTTTATCGTTTGTTATTTGTCTTTTAAGAGTTTTTTTATGAATGTGGCACAAGGGAGTGAATTCAAACTCTTTTCTATGAAATGTGTACTTGCTACTACATTCCAAGATGGAATAGTAGAACAAGCACATCAAGTAAGGAGAATTTATCCAAGACTTATTTCCAAGGATTATGGTCTAAGTTCACTAGCTTGTTGAACTTATTACATGTTTTGTAGCTTTTGAAGAAATATCTTTCATGTTTTCTTTGTGAAGATAGTCTCATGATTAGACTTGTACATCATACTAGACAAGCCCATACTATTCCAAGATGGAATGAATATGAGTGCCCCATGGAATAAGGCTATACACAAGAGACTATTTCAATCCTTTATTAAGTGTTTTTTTGGATTTTAGTTTGAAGAAGAGAAAGATAGACTCAACTGAGAAAGGAAAAGCAAGGGGGACTAAGACACAACCCTAAATTTTTCATTAAGATGGTGGTCCTAATTGTTAGTGAGGCTTTTCTAATCCTAAATAGCAAAAGGAAAATAAAGAAGAAAAAGGACACAACTTACTTCCTAAGGAAGATAAGTTGATCCTAGCCAAAGGGGAAATCCTACCAATCACAAGTATAGAGGTAAAAATCAAATTAAATGCATAAACAATAAATGGATAAAGGGTAAGGAAACATACCTTTCCCTCCCTACAAAACAAAGATTAGTGTTGCATTTTATTTAAAATAATAAGCAAACACACAACAATTAAATCCTAATAACTCTAGGACTCAATCTAAACTCTATCTTAATTCTAAAAGAACTAAAAAAATGCTAAAAACAAAAATCCAGCACCTATTACAGCTCCTAAACACACAAACAGCTAGGAAAGCAATGCACTACACAAGGCAAAGCACAAACAGCTTTTTATAGCCAGCAGCACACAGCATGCAAAAATAGGTGTAAAAAGTCACAAACAGCATGGCAAGCACACATTTTACAACAATTGCACTAAAAAACAGCTATGAAAACATGGGGCATAATTTATCATTTTCATTTATATGCACAAAGTAAATGATAAACAACACATTAATGTCAATTAACATGGATTCACACATATCACAAAATGGATTCAAACATGTGAATTTAGTTACATCATTTATTTATTAAAAGGACCAAAGATCAACAAGAACAATCAACATACTTTTTCCATATTGAACAAATAAACGTTTTTCAAGAAGTGAACAAATCTCACTAAAATCATCAACCATTACACATGCATTGCATAAAAATCAGAATTGAACTAATGTTAAGATATGATCAATTAAGAACAAGAAGCATACATGAGCATGTGAAGCATTTAATCACTTTTAAGCAAAATCATCACATGACATTTAATCACTTTAGCAATCAAGCAAACAATGACAATAATCATGAAGCACATATTGAATTTAAGCAAGCAATTGACATTTGAAACGAGTGATTAAAGTGTAGCAAAACACATCAAGAATCAATTATAACATATTTGCACATTTAACACAAAACATGGAAAAGTGAACGGGATCATATCGAAACGACTCGAAGCGATTGAATCGGCTACTGAAAATGGACCTAAAAATTCCCTAAAATCAATAACTAAACATACGTGAACATTAGAGGCACAGGAAAGTAAGAACAAGCAAGCAAATAAGCTGAAAATTCAAAAATCCAACAGTGTTAACCGGTTAACCAATCTGTTAGCACATTAACGGACTCCAGACAACAACAATTTGGCCAAAAAAGCATGTGTTAATCAGTTAACCAAAGCGTTAACCGGTTAACACTGAACAAAATGTGAAAATTTGCTTTGAAATAAGTGCTTTTGGCCACAAACTTACTTCTAAACATCCCTAACACAATATAACCATGTTAACACGAATTTCTACTCAATTATGGCTTATTAACACATGCTAGAACCATAACAAGCTACAACCTAGCTTCTAATCCATTAAAATCCACAAATCGCAACCAAATTGTAACGAAAACGTAATCAACAACAAGTAATACGAAAAGCGCTTAAAGAATGCCGAAATGGTGAGATGAAGAGAATAACTTAAAGGCAAAGTGATTTAGAAACACCAACCTACGAAGCAGAGGCTTGCTTTGGTGAACGTTTCAAGGATCGGAGCTTGAACAGAGAGAAAACCAAGAAAACCGCGAATCCACAAAATAAATGCGATTCGATACCGAATGGATGAATTCTCCCAAAATTGCTTCGATAAGCCGAAATCCACACCGAAACGGTAGTTTCTTCTTCTTCAATTCAAAAATCAATGCTTGAATGGAGGCTAAGCTTCAAGGTCTTCAAGTTTCAATGTGAAACTTGAAGAACTTCTTTGAAAAAAGCTCTTGTGATTTTGGTGAATGGAGAGAAAAAGTGAGAGAAGAAGTGATTTTGAAAATGCGAATTTGTAAAGAATGAAAAATTGGGAACCTTTTGCATTGAAGTGATTAATGATTATATAAAGGCTGGGAATATTCCTTAGAATACTCTAGAAGGTGGTAGAACATGGTATAAGCATCCAAGGGAAATGGAGTGGAATTGAAGTGGAAAAATGAGAGGGAAAAGAATAAAAGGAAATGTGGAGGAAAAGTGGATGGAAAGGTGAAGCCAACCACTTTTCAAATGTTTTATTCCAAAATTCGCCACCGTTAACCGGTTAACCAAAGCGTTAACCGGTTAACGAAACAAAAATCCCAATTCTTTGTTTTCTTAGAAGGCCTTCTCATGGAATTGATTCGTATTATTTTTATAGTGTCTTTTCTTCTCTTGAGCCCCAAATATCCTCAAGCCTTGCCCAACCACATGCCTCATGCACATGCAAATACTCGTGATTTATTATTATTATTTATTTTTTATATTGTTTATGCTATGCAATGCTCGAATGCTCATGCGAAATGTTAAAGCATAAACCACTTGAGGTTGGCAATAAATTAAGAGGACAAATTTTGAGGTATTACAGCTGCACCTATTCAATCACCTGTAGACCTGAATGGATGATAGCAATTGCTTTTAGACTTTCAAGGTATGAAGTGATTGAATACTCAAATAAACCTGAAAATTTGAACTCTGTGGGGAAGTGAAAGGTGATGGATATGGGATATGCCATTTTTATTATTATCTATTTATTTTTTCTTTCAAAAGGGGTGAACAAGAAACCAACATAACTTGGATGACGGCTTGAGGCCATGAAACCAAACTTGACAAAATTACGACGTATTTATCCCACTTGTGGAGATAAACTATCATAACTTGGATGATAACTTGAAAAATGAACTTGGGCTTCGAGGCTGAACTTTGGGTTCAACGAGAAGGACGAACTTGGGGTTCGAGAATGAACTGGGGGTTCAACAAGAAAGACGAACTTAGGGTTCAAAAAGAAAGACGAACTTGGGGTTCGCCAATGAACTTAGGGTTCAAGGTTGAACTTGGGATTCAACAAGGAAGACGAACTTGGGGTTCGACAATGAAATTGGGGTTTAAGGTTGAACTTGGGGTTCAACAAGAAAGACGAACTTGGGGTTCGACAATGAACTTGGGGTTCAAGGTTGAACTTGGGATTCAACAAGGAAAACGAACTTGGGGTTCAACAATGAACTTGGGGTTCAAGGTTGAACTTGGGATTCAACAAGGAAGACGAACTTGGGGTTCGACAATGAACTTGGCGTTCTGTGAGGAATACTTCAGGTTGAAAAGATATTAGGGGTTTTGTGTAAGGGACCTAAAACTAGCCCATGTTGATGTGCATATGTTGGAATTTATAGCGTAATGCTCCATAATGATGGAAATGCCACGCTTTGAGGATGCAAATGCAATGATGATTACTATATGCAAATGGAGAGGGATCTCCTGATGAGGAGATAATGGGTATCTCTGGTAGCTTGACTGGTGAGAAATGATGATCACTGCATTGTTCTGGTGAATCCTTGTGAGGAGAAAACAACTCTGTAAGGAATATGGTTAATGATACACCGGCTCTGAACTGGCGCCATTGCCAAAAATAAATCAGACTTTGAGATTGGAAAGCCATGATCCTGCTGGGGATGGACTCATCTTGCAAGGTACGCTACCCGTTGAACTCCGTTGGGGAAGTGACAACCTTTTGACTCGGTTGTGGAATCAGATGTATGAGTTGATGCTCTGCTGAGGAAGAAATCTACTGGGGAGGAAGGAACCTCTGTACTGCTGGGGAATGCCCCTGTGTTGAAATACAATCTCTTCTTGGGGACTATCAGTCTTCTTTCACCACTGCTGGGGGGGGGGTTTCAATTTCCACTCTACTAGGGATTATCAAGAAAAAAGTGTTTGTTGGGAACACCCTTTCAAAGAAACTGTTGGGGGAGACATCTTGAGGATCTGTTAGAGCTTTGCTAGCAACACCTATACCTGCACCTGCACAAACACAAATGATAATGGCTGCTACATGTAGAATTAGTTTGGCCTATATGCCTCGGGCTTATGGTATAAGTCACCATCCCGGTCACTCAATGCTTTTAGATTTGCATTAAATGTTTTTTTCCTCCTGCATGATTTAAAAAGCATACAAATGTTCATAATGCAACTTTTATCACAATTTGCTGGACGTTTTTGCAATCAGTCAATGTTAGATGAAAAACAAAAACATATGGTCACAGATTTGACTAAAATTAGATTTTATTAATTGGTAAATGGCCCTGAATAGGCATTACATCAGGAAGCAATCCCTGGAAAGAGGAAATCTCTCAAAAGGGAAACAAACTATCCTATTGGCAATGTGAAGAATGGATCTCATCAAGCTCCGACTCGGCTATGACTTGTATATCTTCATGACTCTTCGCTTACTTCGCCTTTAAGGAAAGTGATTGAATTGGTCTCCAACCCTTGGAATACCCTTATTTGCAAATGGATCACAAATCTCGCAGACCGCAGTAGTTCGTGTTAGTCCCTCTTTTGCACGGACCGCCCTTTCGGGGTTTCAATCCACCGGGATACCCTTTTTTTCCTGAGTTGTCCAATGTGGCTTTTCAGCTCAGCGGGTGTACACTTCTTTTCAATATTTCCCTAATTTTTGCCCGAGCTTTTTATTTTTATTTTTTGGCTCGCCGGGATGCCCATTTTTTCCTGGATCTTCATTCTGTTTTTATCCAGCGGATCTCTTTACACGAAGTATTTTCTTACTGCGTCTACATTGACAAGGGATTGGAAGTCTTCACCATCCATGGTCGTTAACATCAAGTCTCCGCCCGAGAAGACCTTTTTAACCACAAATGGACCTTTATAATTGGGTGTCCACTTGCCCCCTGTGATCGTTGTTAGGAGGAAGAATCCTTTTCAGCACCAGGTCACTTGGTATGTACCGTTGAGGTTGTACTTTCTTATCGAAAGCCTGTTTCATCCACCGTTGATACAACTGTCCATGGCATACAGCTGTTAGGAGTTTTTCTTCAATGACGCTCAGTTTGTTATACCTGGCTCGGAGCCATTCATCTTCATCTAGTTTGACATCCATCATTATTTTCAACGAGGGGATCTCAACTTCGACTGGTAGGACTCCCTCCATACCATACACCAGTGAGAACGGGGTTGCCTCTGTCGAAGTACGCACGAACGTTCGGTACCCATGTATTGAAAACGGTAGCATCTCATGACAATCCTTATATGTTACGACCATCTTCTGAACGATTTTCTTGATATTCTTGTTGGCTGCCTCGACGACGCCATTCATCTTCGGGCGGTACGATGAAGAGTTATGATGTTCGATTTTGAAATCCCGGCACAAGTCGGCCATCATCTTGTTATTGAGGTTAGAATCATTATCAGTAATGATTCTCTCGGGAATTCTGTACCGGAAAATGATATCTCTTTTGATAAATCGGGCTACCACTTGCTTTGTATAATTGGCATAAGATGTTGCTTCAACCCACTTCGTGAAATAGTCTATATCAACCAAGATGAAGCGGTGACCGTTGGAAGCTGTTGGCTCAATCTTGCCAATCATATCAATGCCCCACATGGAGAATGGCCAAGGTGAAGACATGACACTCAAGGGATTTGGAGGTACGTGGATCTTATCAACATAGATCTGGCATTTGTGGCATTTGCGGAAATATTTACAGCAATCGGATTCCATGGTGATCCAATAATACCCCGATCTTAATAGCTTCTTTGCCATAGCATGCCCTCCAGCATGGGTACCGAAGGATCCTTCATGAACCTCTTGCATCAACATGTATGCTTTGTGTCTATCCACACATCTGAGCAGGACCGTGTCGAAGTTCCGCTTTTATAGCACATCATCTTGATTCAAGAAAAATCCACCTGCTAGCCTTTTGAGAGTCTTCTTGTCTTTACTAGATGCTCCGATCGGGTATTCTTGAGACTTCATGAATTGCTTGATATCGTGATACCAAGATTTATCATCTTCAACACCGTCAACTGCAAAGACGTAGGCAGGTCTTTCGAGACGAGAGACCTTGATACGAGGCACGTAGTTCTCTTGACAAACTTTGATCATGGACGATAAAGTCGCCAGAGCATCAGCAAACTGATTCTCCTCAAGTGAGGTTGATGAACTAACCACTTGCCATTGACATGGTTTACGACCAGAGCAGAATCTCAGAAGATCTCGAGGTTCTTGATTCACAAGTTGATATTCTCCTCGACCCCCATGATGCAAGCTTCATACGCTGCTTCGTTGTTGGTACATTCAAAAGTCAACCGAGCAGTAAAAGGAATATGGACCCCTTATGGTGAGATAATGACAACACTTACTCTGCTTCTGTTTATGTTCACAGCTCCTTCAAACATCAATTTCCATTTGGATTCGGGGTCTGGCCCATCCTCTGGAAGTGGTTCTTCATAGTCTTTCGACTTGAGGAACATGATGTCCTCATCCGGAAACTCGAATTTCATGGGCTGATAATCATTGATTGGCTGCTGGGCCAGATACTCCAACAATACACTCCCCTTGATGGCTTTTTGTGAAGTGTAGTGGATATCATATTCTATCAGAATCATTTGCCAGCAAGCTACCCTTCCTGTTAGAGCTGGCTTCTCGAAGATGTACTTTACAGGGTCCATCTTGGAAATTACGAAGGTAGTGTATGTCAACATGTATTGTCTTAGCCGACGAGAAGCCCATGCCAAAGCGCAACAAGTTTTCTCGAGTAGTGAGTAGCGTGTCTCACAATCGGTAAAATTTTTTCTAAGGTAATAAATGGCATGCTCTTTTCGACCAAACTCGTCCAACTGACCCATCACACATCCCATTGGTCCTTCGAGTACGGTGAGGTACATGATTAAGGGTCTCCCTGGTACTGGAGACATGAGAATCAGAGGTTCTTACAAGTACTCCTTGATTCGGTCAAAGGCCTGTTGGCAGTCATCATTCCATTTAATAGACTGATTCTTCCTCAGAAGCTTGAAAATAGGCTCACACGTGCCTGTTAGGTATGAGATGAACCGTGAAATGTAGTTAAATCTCCCTAAGAAACCACATACTTATTTTTCACTTCTTGGTTCAGGCATCTCTTGGATGGCCTTTACCTTTGCAGGGTCGACTTTGATTCCCTGTTCGCTAACAATGAAGCCTAGCATCTTACCGGAGCATACTTGAAGGTGCATTTATTTGGATTCAACCTTAATCTGAATTTCTGAAGCCTATCAAACAACTTAGCTAAGTTGATTAGTTGCTATTTTTCTGTTTGTGACTTTGCTATAATATCATCAACGTAAACCTCAATCTCGTGATGAATCATATCATGGAATAATGTCACCATTGCACGTTGGTAAGTTGCACCGACATTTTTCAAACCAAACGACATAACTTTATAACAAAAGGTGCCCCAGGGCGTAATGAATGTGGTCTTTTCCATGTCCTCTGGTGCCATTTTAATCTAATTATAGCCCGAGAAGCCATCCATGAAAGAGAATACGGAAAACTAAGCGGTGTTGTCAACTAGCATGCCAATGTGAGGCAAAGGGAAATCATCTTTAGGGCTGGCCCTATTAAAATCCATATAGTCCACACACATCCTAACCTAACCATCCTTTTTAGGGACTGGTACAATATTTGTGACCCATGGGGGATAACTTGTTATGGCCAAGAATCCGACGTCAAACTATTTCTGCACCTCCTCTTTAATTTTGATGGCCATGTCAGGGCGTGTACGTCTCAACTTTTTCTTTACAGGTGGGCACTCTTCCCTGAGAGGTAGTTTGTGCACTACGATATCGGTGTCCAATCCAGGCATGTCTTGATAATATCAGGCGAAGACAATAACATACTCTCGAAGCATGGCAATTAAACGACTCTTGATAGATTCTTCTAACACAACCCCGATCTTTACCTCTCTCTTGTCTTCTTCAGTACCCAAATTTATCACTTCAATAGCCTCTTCATGTGGCTGAATCATCTTCTCCTCTTGTTTAAGCAACCTGGCTAGCTCTTCGGGCAGTTCACAATCTTCTCCACCTTCCTCGTCGGCTAGATAAATTGGATTGTCGAAGTCATACTGAGCCATAACAAGGTCATCATTGATGAGACCTGAGGATGAGCATCTGCATGAATGATGATTCATGCTAGATTTTAGAAGAGATTTGAGATGTGAAAACATTTCCATTTATTTTGAAAACAAAAACAAAAATGAAAGACATGGAGCAACATGTCATGAATGCAAAAACGTCCATTTTATTGATGATTATGAAATCACATTATGAACAAAAGAACCCTTACAATGAGCCACTACGCCCCGGGTAAGGCGCAAGGCTTGAATATAGGAAAACAAAACATAAAAACCTATTACTCTTCAAGCCGAGTGACAAAGATGAGCTTTTCCGATGACCAGTTGTTGAGTTGTGTCCCTGGAGCACAAGGTTTAACCCATTCATCAATATCACAGTCAATGTCAATCATATCCTCTTGCGCAACACAGACGTTGTCATAATCAATCTAGCCAGCACTGGTGAAGGTGATTGGGCCTTTTCGACCACTAGCATTTTGTCCAGGCGTTGACTGACCAGGCTGGTAGCCAACTCCATACATGTCTTTCTTTTATAGGATCTCAATTGTCATACCCCAACCTTCTTTTGCACCTGATTATACTAACTCTAAGGACTGCTTGTAAGAGGCTATAGAAGCTCCTTTCTTCAAGTCTTCAACTGAAGCAGCTGATGATATCTCAGATTTGACGGACTCAAAAGCTTGGCAAGGAGTCTCGACGATTTCTCCATCCATTTCCACATATTTGAATAAGGCTAGGTGGCTGATGAAGATGTCTTCTTCTCCTGACACTGTTACAATTTGCCCTTCCCACACGAACTTTAGCTTCTGATGAAGAGTGGAGGACACTGCCCCTGCTGAATGGATCCATGGTCTCCCCAACAAGAAACTATAAGCAGGCTAAATATCCATCACGTAGAAAGTAGCATTGAAGACTTGTGGTCCCACCTTGATAGACAACTCCACTTCTTCGAACACTGACCTCTTTGAGCCATCGAACGCTCGTACAACTAAGTCGTTGGGCCTCAGCACGACCCCATCATAATTCAACATCACGAGGACATTCTTTGGCAATAATTTCAATGATGATCTTGTGTCAACCAACACGTGGGAGAGTACAACCCCCTTGCATTCCATGGAGATATGCAAGTCACGGTTGTGGCTGCGTCCTTTAGATGTTAAGTCCATATCTGTGAAGCCCAAGCCATGGCTAGAGTTTACACTCGACACCATTGTTTCCAACTGATTCACCGATATATCCTGCAGTACATACACGTTGCTCAGGATCTTTAATAGGGATTTCTTATGCGAATCCGAACACATTATTAAGGATAAGATCGAGATCTTCAAGGGAGTCTGCTGTAAGTGGTCTACGATCTTGTAGTCACTTTTCTTAATGATTCTTAATAATTCCTCCGCATCTTTATCAAAAGTGATGTCAGGATCTGTTGAAGGTGCAGGTGCATCATTGGTCATGGGTTGTTTTCCCCTGGCTTTCGCTTGAGCTTTAACAGTATCTTTTGGTGGCACCGTACTACCCCTCAGAGTTTCTGGAGCAAATAATCTACCGCTTCTGGTAAATCTCCCGAATCCAACATTTTAAATTTGGCACGTTGAAGAAGTGGATGTAGTTTAGTCTTGATTATGGCCATTGTAGTACACTTCACCCCATAATTCCAAGGAATGGGTCTGTCACTCTGGTATGGGACAGGACCAACAGTGGTAATGGTTATGGATGCCACTCTTGCTGCAGCAGGAAACTATGCTGGGTTGTAATAGACTGTAACAGCTGATGTATCATCACTCTTCACAACTTTTTATAACTGTATGCTGCCCTCGTTGATCATCCTCTGTATCCCTGATCTCAGCTGATCGCAACCATCAAGGGAACCGACACAATCTGGACAATTTTCCCCACAACCCGGGAATAAGTCTTTCTTGGCCAAGAAAGCTTTTACTCCCATCAATGGAGTTTTCAAATCTTTGACATCGGATATCAAATTCAAACCTTCACCGCTGTCAATAGCCCCCACAGTATTTCCATGAGGAGGCATAGGATTTTGGATTACATTTGGAGTAGGAGCGAAATTGATTTCCTTGGAGTCAATCAAGTCCTGGACAACGTGCTTCAAAGCTTGACAGTTTTCAGTACTGTGCCCATGAACTCCAGAATGGAATTCACAATGGGCATTGGCGTCATAACCTGGGGGAAGCTGACTTGGCCTGGGAGGCTGCATAATTGTACCATTTGCAATTGTAGGAGGTTCTATAACAAATGTGAGTATGACATTGGAGGCGTCTCAAACTTCATATCCTTCTGTCGGGGAGGATAGTATGGTCGAGAAGCCCTTTACTGTTGATAGTTTGGTTGACGTTGTTGTTGCTGACCATGCGGTTGGTTTGTTGGAGTAGCAATGGTAACTAGAGCGACTTGATGATACATATTCTGATTCCCTCTTTTGTTCTGAGTGTACACAGCCCCCGTTTTTCCTTCTCGGTGTTTCAAAAATGGTTTCTTTACATTGTTGGTTGATGCTCCACTATTCTGGATTTTGCCTTGCTTCATCCAGCTTTCTATTCTCTCACCTGTCAGGATAATGTCCAAAAACTCACTAGATGAACAACCTGTTAATATTTCCATGAAATTCCCTAGATTTCTCTCTCTAGCAAAGGTGGTTATAACCTGGCGGCAACCTCACGCCATCTTTGAGCGTAGTCCTTGAAGCTTTCTGAATTTTTCTGAGATAAACTCTAGAGTTGTGTACGGCTAGGTGCCATATCAATATTGTACTAATACTGATTAAGTAAGGCCTCCCCAAGCTCTTTCCAGCTTTGGACAGAGTTCTTTTCTAGCTTCATATACCACTCCAATGAGCCCCTAGAGAGGCTGTCTTGAAAGTAGTACATCCAGAGTTTTTCGTCTCTAGTGTGAGCAGCTATCTTTCGGTAAAAATCCAGTAAATGCATCTTAGGGAAAGAATTGCCATTGCACTTATCAAAGCTTGGAGGTATGAATTTAGGAGGGATAACCAATCCGCAGACCAAAACCATATCAAATACATCAATCCCAAGAGTGTCCCTACATTCAAGGGCCTTAACCTTCTCGACCAGCAACATAAAATACTGAACATTTCCACCCGTGCTAAAACCCATATCATCATTGGTAGGAGGGAATTGATCATCCTGACGATCTTCCACAGGGGCAAAAGTAGGTATGCCAGTTTCCGGACCTGGATGTCCATCTCCTCTGTTGTTGTTAGGTGGATTTCCCCGAGCATCTGGAGTAACCATTGGAGGGTCAGTTTGGGGAGGAGTAAACCTCTGCATAGAACTTCTCAACTCTTGCTACCCTTGGGCCATGCCCTGCATCATAACCGTAAACTCTCCCATTTGGGTGCAGAGTTCGTTGAGTTCTGTCTGCACAACGTCCATGATGTTTCTTTGGTTGTGGCGGGTAACGTACCAGTGAGGAATGCTCTGTCTGGGAAGACGGGTCCTGGCTGCTCTCGCAATCTTTCCCTACATATGGATAAGTTAAGTACCCTGAAGAAACCTACAAAAGAAAGAAAATGAAAATGATATGTATGCAACGATGTGTTCCTTTTATCCTCAAGGGTTTTGTTTTACTTTCCCATTCTGGTATTAAGAGAAAAGCCTTTGAAGGAAGACCTCGTGTGACATTCTGATGTGAAGAGGTAACATTTGTTATCTCGTGTCCGTGCTAAAGATAACAACCAAAGATCCAAGATAAGCCAAAGAAATTGGAAATAACAAAACAACCAAAAGGTGACAGTCCATACATCCAAAGGCAAAGTACATCAATAAGAGAGGAATCCCAAAACAGGCCTGTGGGTAATCCAGATATGTGAATACAAGACTAAGGCCTAGGAAGTTCTACATCCTGCAACCTCCAACTAAGGCGCTTAACACCTTGGAGCAACTGGGCTATGTCCGGATGATCTGGTTCCTGTATGAGCTTCTGGATTAGGAGATCCCTGAGATTAAAAGAAGCATGCAACTCCTCAATTTGGTGTAGGAACACCTTTTCACTCTCTTTTCTTGCACTTGACTCGGTCTGGGTCTTCTTAACATTAACCCGAAGCATTAACTCTTCTATTTCCTTCTGAGCATCTTCCACTGTCTGTTGACTCTTTGCCATATCCTAAAGGTGATTCCTTTGTTGGTGGTAGGCCTTTTGGAGAAGCTCTCCTTTTTCAGCTAAGGAATCCTGAAGGCCTTTGATCTCCAGTTTGAATTTGGCCTCCAACTATTTCTACTTCTTCAAGTTATCTTCCCATTTCTCCTGCCACAAAGTTATAGCTTAATTAGCTTCATTAAAAGCTTTTTTATCTTTTCGGCGTTGGCTTGCCTTGTGAGTTTCATCTAACCCTCTTTTCTTGAAGTAGAGTTCTCTCTCCTGGAAGTCCTGTTGTTTGAGCCTGACCATCCCTTCAGCCTGGTGAGCTCTTTCTTCCAACTTCTGATTCTGAATCTTCAACTTTTGGAATTAGTTGTTGGCTTCTTGATTTTCCATTCTAAGCTGCTTAACCAAGGCCTCCAGTTTTTGGTAGTCTTTGAGAGGTACTGAATCTAAGGGTAATTCCTCTTTAGGGTACAAAGGGGACTCCATAGATAACGGGAGAAGTAAGTCATCTATACGATCTTTCAACCATGTAGCAAAAGGATCATATGTTTTTGGATCCACCTTCCCAAAATATTTTTTTCCTTTCCTTGTCCTGACCTCCCAAGCTTGGGCTACCTGTACACACAACTCCATATCTGTTGAGAAATACAATGACTCAACTACCTCTTCAGCTGATGGTGGAACTTTCAGAGGGTAACTAAATTATTTTCTTGACAATGAAGGATTGTAGTTTATTCCCCCTTTTCTCCCCAGCAAGGGTACATTGGGGAAAGTGCCACAACTAGCAATAATCTCTTTGCTTATCAAGTTTCTATTGCATCCTAAGATATGTTGTCTGAGGTTAAGCCCATCAATATTTTGGACCATTTCTAAGCTTGTTTCAAGTCTTGGAAAGGTCCTGATTTTGGGAGTTGCCTTACAAACCAGTCAGCAAACAAAGGAGCACAACAATTCACATGTCCTTTTCATTTTTCATTCCTGTATGGATCCCATAGTAAAAATCACCAAGCAATATAGGCACTGGGTTTCTCTTGACAAAGATGGTAATAGCCTCCATGATGATTAATCCTTTCTCTCTTGGGAATAAACTTATCCCATATACCATCATAGCTAGAAATGCTCTGAAATATGCCCACTTGTTTCCCAATGCCATAACATGAGATTATGTGATGAGAAACTCCAAAGAAATCCCCTTACCCTTGTTAGCTTCTAGCCCCATCTTGAATATGAGCATACTCAAGTGACATGCATCAGTTATTCTTCATAGGGAGGGATCCTCTCTGAAGCATAATAAGGCATACCTTATCTGATGGGAACATTCAGGATACTGGAGACCTCTTCCAAGGTAGGTGCCAAAATGTAATCTGGGAACACAAAGACTCGTAACTGTGGATCATAATATTGCAACAAGGAATGAATTCTATCCCTTTGATCAACTGTTGGCTTATTCACATACTCCAAGATCTTTCTATACTCTCTCTTGAAGTCATCCAGAACTTTGTCATTCATTATGATGATCAACTTCTGAATACCTTCTGTCTCTTGTTGCGGGAAGTGTAGTGAACATTCTTCTTCCTTGGAATTTCCATCTTGAAGCAGCAATGCGACCGGGAATTGGGAGTAATATGAACCCTGAGAATAAAAGAACACATATGATTAATGATGTCATGATGCTTATGCAAGGAAAGGCATGTGATAAGTGAGGTATCTGTGTAGTGTCAATCATATAAGCAAGTATTTGTGTAGGGTCACAACATCACTACATAAAAATAATCATATCTCTAATCAGAGGTTTAAAGAGAACAAATCACAAAACTGAATCATACTGGCACAATGGGTGTGTTGAAGGTTAAGGTTCTTGCAAACTTATAAACCCCTCCCAATCTCACGGGTGTGCTACTCGGGTCAACATCACGGACTCTCAAAGCCGAATAACAATAATACGTTCACCAATTCCGAGAAATAGCTCATGACTAAATCAGGGAATCGATTTGGCATTATGTACTACTCAGGGAGGTCTCAGCTGAGTCCAAGGAAACAAGCATCCCTCATAAGTCCCCAGCTTCAAGCACTGAATCGAGAAACAATAGTACATTCATCCTGAAGGGTACAATACTATCGTCATATGAATAGTTTTCCTTAACTGGATTCCTATGAGAGAACCAGGCCATCTTATGTGAGTTCCCAGTGGGCCCTCAGATACATATGGGTTTGCCAACAAATGTGGTCTGCCACTGTCATCACTGGAGAGGGATGTTTCCATAAAGGTTCTCAATGATCGATCCCCTGACTGCACATAACTATCAAGGTTGTGTATTGCCCCAGAAAGATTCTAGTATCAATACATTTCCAAGAAGGTCGCAAGTCTGGGTGTGGAACTCACTACTACCAACATAGCGAGATGCTATGAAGCCAAAGTGGAACCACTAAGTCCTAAGGTGCACTCGAGCCCCGGTTACAAGCTCATCTCACAGTAACAAATCCCAACCCACAGAAAAAATGAAACCAGTACAACCAGACAGTCCAGTATAATATGATGCATGGAAAATAAATACTAAAACTATAAATAAATGTTGTAAAGTAAAAACTGTACATGAAAATAGTAAATAAACACACAACAACACACACATAAACACCCAAAGAAACAAAATCAAACAGGCGCTAGGATTGACTCTACGAGGGAAACCAAAGATTCAGGGTTTATTTCCTAGCAGAGTCTCCAGCTGTCGCTCCCGGGATTTTAATCCTAGTACAAACGCGAAAGTGGCGCGAAAAAGGTAGAGTAGCCAGCTAGACATTTTTATCCCAAAGAAACGGGAAAGGTAATGCTGCACAAACCTGAGGAAGAAGGAAAGGACGAGGCCTTGCGAACCAAAGACCTGGGTTCGGGAGTCAGTTATGACCTGGGAAGGTATTAGCACCCCAGACCGTCCGCCGTACCCGACGAGATCCATGCTTGTTTGTCTGTTGCAAAGGGTGAGAAATAATAAAGCTACTGAACAGAAGTACTTCTAACTGGAACTGGAATAAGAGTGGGAAATGGAAAAAGAGAATGAAAAGAAAGAATGGGGAAAATGTAGGGAAAATAAAGAATATGCTCGAACGGGCTCTACCCCGCTGCCTACGTACCTCATCGGGAAAATGAGGATAAGAGTCGACGTAGTTCGCCTAACTAAGGCGGGAGCTATTTGTTTGTGTTTTATATGCGCTGGATCTGCTTATGCATATGCTCAGGTGTTGCATGCTCGTCAAGTACGAGTGCGTTTACCGTCTCGCATGCGAGACAAGTCGTCGCAAGTTCGCGTTGAGAGTGAGTGAGGTGAGAAGAGAATTCCCGCGGGAAAGTCTTTTATCGTTTGTTATTTATCTTTTAAGAGTTTTTTTATGAATGTGGCACAAGGGAGTGAATTCAAACTCTTTTCCATAGAATGTGTACTTGCTACTACATTCCAAGATGGAATAGTAGAACAAGCACACCAAGTAAGGATACTTTATCCAAGACTTGTTTCCAAGGATTAGGGTCTAAGTTCACTAGCCTGTTGAACTTATTACATGTTTTGTAGCTTTTGAAAAAATATCTTTCATGTTTTCTTTGTGAAGATAGTCTCATGATTAGACTTGTACATCATGCTAGAAAAGCTCATACTATTCCAATATGGAATGAATATGAGTGTTCCATGGAATAAGGTTATACACAAAAGACTATTTCAATCATTTATTAAGTGTCTTCTTGGATTTTTGTTTGAAGACGAGAAAGAGAGAACTGAGAAAGGAAAATTATAGGGACTAAGACACAACCCTAAATTTTTCATTAAGATGGTGGTCCTAATTGTTAGTGAGGCTTTTCTAATACTAAATAGCAAAAGGAAAAGAAAGAAGAAAAAGGACACAACTTACTTTCAAAGGAAGATAAGTTGGTCCTAGCCAAAGGGGAAATCCTACCAATCACAAGTATAGAGGTAAAAATTAAATTAAATGCATAAAGAAATTGCATAAAAAATAAAAGGATTAAGGGTAAGGAAACATAACTTTCCCTCCATACAAAACAAAGATTAGTGTTTCATTTTATTTAAAATAATAAGAAAACACACAACAATTAAATCTTAATAACTCTAGGACTCAATCTAAACTCTATCTTAATTCTAAAAGAACTAAAAAAATGCTAAAACAAAAATCCGGCACCTATTACAGCTCCTAAACACACAAACAGCTAGGAAAGCAATGCACTACACAAGGCAAAGCACAAACAGTTTTTTACAACCATCACACATCATGCAAAAATAGGTGTAAAAAGTCACAAACAGCATGACAATCACACATTTTACAACAATTTCACCAAAAAACAAATATGAAAACATGGGGCAGAATTTATCATTTTCATTTATATGCACAAAGTAAATGATAAACAACACATTAATGTCAATTAACATGGATTCACACATATCACAAAATGGATTCAAACATGTGAATTTAGTTACATCATTTATTTTTTAAAAGGACCAAAGATCAACAAGAACAACCAACATACTTTTTCCATATTGAACAAATAAATGTTTTTCAAGAAGTGAACAAATCTCACTAAAATCATCAACAATTACACATGCATTGTATAAAAATCAGAATTGAACTCATGCTAAGATATGATCAATTAATCACAAGAAGCATACATAAGCATGTGAAGCATTTAATCACTTTTAAGAAAAATCATCACATGACATTTAATCACTTTAGCAATCAAGCAAGCAATGGCAATAATCATGAAGCACATATTGAATTTAACCTAGCGATTGACATGTGAAACGAGTGATTAAAGTGTAGCAAAACACATCAAGAATCAATTATAACATATTTGCACATTTAACACAAAACATGGAAAAGTGAACGAAATCATGTCGAAACGACTCGAGCGATTGAATCGGCTACTGAAAATGGACCTAAAAACTCCCTAAAATCAATATCTAAACATACGTGAACATTAGAGGCACAAGGAAGCAAGAACAAACAAGCAAATAAGCTGAAAATTCAAAATCCAACAGCGTTAACCAGTTAACCAATCCGTTAACACATTAACGAACTCCAGACAGTAACAATTTGGCCAAAAAAGCATGTGTTAACCGGTTAACCAAAGCGTTAACCGGTTAACACTGAACAGAATGTGAAAATTTTCTTTGAAATAAGTGCTTTTGGCCACAAACTTACTTCTAAACATCCCTAACACACATATAACCATGTTAACACAAATTTCTACTCAATGATGGCTTATTAACACATGCTAAAACCTATAACAAGCTACAACCTAGCTTCTAATCCATTAAAATCCACAAATCGCAAGCAAATTGTAACGAAAACATAATCAACCACAAGTAATACGAAAAGCGCTTAAAGAATTCCGAAATGGCGAGATGAAGAAAATAACTTAAAGGAAAAGTGATTTAGAAACACCAACCTATGAAGCGGAGGCTTGCTTCGGTGAACGTTGCAAGGATCAGAGCTTGAACAGAGAGAAAACCAAGAAAACCGCGAATCCGCAAAATAAATGCGATTCGATACTGAATGGATGAGTTCTCCCAAAATTGCTTCCGATAAGCCGAAATCCACACCGAAACAGTAGCTTCTTCTTCTTCAATTCACAAATCAATGCTTGAATGGAGGCTAAGCTTCAAGGTCTTCATGTTTCAATGTGAAACTTGAAGAACGTCTTTGAAAAAAACTCTTGTGATTTTGGTGAATGGAGAGAAAAAGTGAGAGAAGAAGTGATTTTGAAAATGAGAATTTGTGAAGAATGAAAAATTGGGAACCTTTTGCATTGAAGTGATTAACTATTATATACAGGATAGGCTTGGATCTAGGTTTAGGAATGGAGCTAGATTTAGGTTTGAGATTAGGATAAGAGTTAGTTAAAAGTGGTTTGGAGTAGGGAATATTCCTTGGAATACTCTAGAAGGTGGTAGAACATGGTAGAAGCATCCGAGGGAAATGGAGTGAAATTGAAGTGGAAAAATGAGAGGGAATAGAATAAAAGGAAATGTGGAGTAAAAATGGAGGGAAAGGTGAAGCCAACCACTTTTCAAATGTTTTATTCCAAATTTCTCCACCGTTAATCGGTTAACGAAACAAAAATCCCAAGTCTTTGTTTTCTTAGAAGGCCTTCTCATGGAATTGATTCATATTATTTTTGTAGTGTATTTTCTTCTCTTGAGCCCCGAATATCTTCAAGCCTTGCCCAACCACATGCCTCATGCACATGCAAATGCTCATGATTTATTATTATTATTTATTTTTTTATTTTTTATGCTATGCAATGCTCGAATGATCATGCGAAATGTCGAAGCATAAACCACTTGAGGTTGGAAATAAATTAAGAGGGAAAATTTTGAGGTATTATAGCTGCCCCTATTCAATAATCTGTAGATCTGAATGGATGATAACAATTGCTTTTTGACTTTCAAGGTATGAAGTGATTGAATACTTGAATAAACCTAAAACTTTGAACTCTGTGGGGAAGTGAAAGGTGATGGATATGGGATATGCCATTTTTATTATTATCTATTTATTTTTTCTTTCAAAAGGGGTGAACAAGAAACCAACATAACTTGGATGACGGCTTGAGGCCATGAAACCAAACTTGACAAAATTACGATGTATTTATCCCACTTGTGGAGATAAACTATCATAACTTGGATGATAACTTGAAAAACGAACTTGGGGTTCGAGGATGAGCTTGGGGTTCAACGAGAAGGACGAACTTGGGGTTCGAGAATGAACTTGGGGTTCAATAAGAAAGATGAACTTGGGGTTCAACAATGAACTTGGGGTTCAAGGTTGAACTTGGGGTTCAACAAGAAAGACGAACTTGGGGTTCAACAATGAACTTGGGATTCAACAAGGAAGACGAACTTAGGGTTTGACAATGAACTTGGGGTTCAAGGTTGAACTTAGGGTTCAACAAGAAAGACGAACGTGGGGTTCGGCAATGAACTTGGGGTTCAAGGTTGAACTTGGGATTCAACAAGGAAGACGAACTTGGGGTTCGAAAATGAACTTGGGGTTAAAGGTTGAACTTGGGATTCAACAAGGAAGACAAACTTAGGGTTCGACAATGAACTTGGCGTTCTGTAAGGGACCCAAAACTAGCCCATGCTGATGTGCATATGTTGGAATCTATGGTGTAATGCTCCATAATGATGGAAATGCTACGCTTTGAGGATGCAAATGCAATGATGATTACTACATGTAAATGCAGAGGGATCTCCTGATGAGGAGATAATGAGTATCTCTGGTAACTTGAGTGGGGAGAAATTCTGATCACTGTATTGATCTGGTGAATCCTTGTTTGCAGAAAACAACTATGCGGGGAATATGGTTAATGATACACCGGCTCTGGACTGCCGCCATTGCCAAAAATAAATCGGACTTTGAGATTGGAGAGCCAGGATCCTGCTGGGGATGAACTCATCTTGCGAGGTACGCTACCTGTTGAACTCCGTTGGGGAAGTGACAACCTTCTGACTCGACTGTGGAATCAGATGTATGAGTTGATGCTCTACTGAGGAAGAAACCTGCTGGGGAGGAAGGAACCCCTTGTACTGCTGGGGAGTGCCCCTGTGTTGAAAGACAATCTCTGCTGGGGGACTATCAGTATTCTTTCACCACTGCTGGGGGAGGTTTCTATTTCCACTCTACTGGGGATTATCAAGGAAAAAGTGTTTATGGGGAACACCCTTTCAAAGAAACTGTTGGGGGAGACATCTTGAGGATCTGTTAGAGCTTTGCTAGCAACACCTGTTCCTGCACCTGCACAAACACAAATGATAGTGCCTGCTACATGTAGAATTAGTTTGGCCTGTATGCCCCGGGCTTATGGTATAAGTCACCATCCCAGTCACTCAACGTGTTTAGAGTTGCATTAAATGTTTTTGTTCTCCTGCATGAGTTAGAAAGCATTCAAATGTTCATAATGCAACTGTTATCACAATTTGCTGGACGTTTTTGCAATCAGTCAATGTTAGATGAAAAACAAAAGCAAATGGTCACAAATTTAACTGAAATTGGATTGTATTAATTAGTAAATGGCCCTGAATAGGCATTACATCAGGAAGCAATCCCTGAAAAGAGGAAATCTCTCAAAAAGGAAAACAAACTATCATATTGGCAATGTGAAAAATGGGTCTCATTAAGCTCCGACCCGGCTATGACTTGTATATCTTCATGACTCTCCGCTTACGTCTCCTTTAAGGAAAGTGATTGAATTAGTCTCCAACACTTGGAATACCCTTAGTTACAAATGGATCGCAAATCTCGCAGACCGCAGTAGTTCGTGTTAGTGCCTCTTTTGCGCGGATCGCCCTTTCGGGGTTTCAATCCACCGGGATACCCTTTTTTTCCTAAGTTGTCCAATGTGGCTTTTAAGCTCAGAGGGTGTACACTTCTTTTCAATATTTCCCTAATTTTTGCCCGAGCCTTTTATTCTGTTTTTTGGCTCGCCGGGATGCCCTTTTTTGCCTGGATCTTCATTCTGTTTTTATCCAGCGGGTCTATTTACACGAAGTATTTTCTTACTGCGTCTGCATTGATAGGAGATTGGAATTCTTCGCCATCCATGGTCGTTAACATCAAGGCTCCACCCGAGAAGACCTTTTTAACCACGAATGGACCTTTATAATTGGGTGTCCACTTACCCATGTGATTGTTGTTAGGAGGAAGAATCCTTTTCAGCACCAGGTCACCTGGTATGTACTGTTGAGGTTGTACTTTCTTATAAAAAGCTTGTTTCATCCACCGTTGATACAACTATCCATGGCATACATCTGTTAGGCATTTTTCTTTAATGAGGCTTAGTTGGTTATACCTGGCTCGGAGCCATTCAGCTTCATCTAACTTGACATCCATCATTATTTTCAATGAGGGGATCTCAACATTGACCGGTAGGACTGTCTCCATACCATACACCAGTGAGAATTGGGTTGCCCCTGTCGAAGTACGCATGGATGTTCGATACCCATGTAGTGCAATCCTTATATGTTACGACCATCTTCTGAACCATTTTCTTGATATTCTTGTTGGCCGCCTCGACGACGCCATTCATCTTCGAGCGGTACGACGAAGAGCTGTGATGCTCGATTTTCAAATACCAGCACAAGTCGACCATCATCTTGTTATTGAGGTTAGAACCATTATCAGTAATGATTCTCTCGGGAATTCCATATCGGAAAATGATATCTCTTTTGATAAATCGGGCTACCACTTGCTTTGTAACATTGGCATAAGATGTTGCTTCAACCCATTTCGTGAAGTAGTCTATAGCAACCAGGATGAAGCGGTGACCTTTTGGAAGCTGTTGGCTCAATCTTGCCAATCATATCAATTCCCCACAAGGAGAATGGACAAGGTGAATACATGACACTCAAGGGATTTGGAGGTACATGGACCTTATCAGCATAGATCTGTCATTTGTGGCATTTGCGGGAATATTTACAGCAATCGGATTCCATGGTGATCCAATAATACCCCGATCTTAACAGCTTCTTTGCCATAGCAATCCCTCCAGCATGGGTACCGAAGGAGCCTTCATGAACCTCTTGCATCAACATGTATGCTTCGTGTCTATCCATACATCTGAGCAGGACCGTGTCGAAGTTCTGCTTGTATAACACATCATCTTAATTCAAGAAGAATCCACTTGCTAGCCTTATGTGAGTCTTCTTGTCTTTACTGGATGCCCCAATCGGGTATTTTTGAGACTTCATGAATTGCTTGATATCATGATACCAAGATTTATCATCTTCAACACCGTCAATTGCGAAGACGTACGCAGGTCTTTCGAGACGAGAGACCATGATATGAGGCACATAGTTCTCTTGAAAAACTTTGATCATGGACGATAAAGTTGCCAGAGCATCAGCAAACTGATTCTCCTCTCGTGGTATATAATGCAACTTGACCTTGGTGAAGAAAGTTAACAACCTCCTAGTATAGTCCCGGTAAGGAATCAAGTGAGGTTGATGAACTAACCACTTGCCATTGACTTGGTTTACGACCAAAGCAGAATCTCCGAAGATCTTGAGGTTCTTGATTCGCAAGTTGATAGCCTCCTCGACCCCCATGATGCAAGCTTCATACTCTGCTTCGTTGTTGGTACATTCGAATGACAACCGAGTAGTGAAAGGCATATGGACCCCCTATGGTGAGATAATGACAACACCTACTCCGCTTCCGTTTATGTTCACAGCTCCGTCAAACATCAATTTCCATTTGGATTTGGGGTCTGGCCCCTCCTCCAGAAGTGGTTCTTCACAGTCTTTCGACTTGAGAAACATGATGTCCTCATCCGTAAACTCAAATTTCATGGGCTGATAATCATTGATTGGCTGCTGGGCCAGATACTCCAACAATACACTCCCCTTGATGGCTTCTTGTGAAGTGTAGTGGATATCATATTCTGTCAGAATCATTTGCCAGCGAGCTACCCTTCCTGTTAGAGCTGGCTTCTCGAAGATGTACCTTACAGGGTCCATCTTGGAAATTAGGAAGGTGGTGTATGTTAACATGTACTATCTTAGCCGGCGAGCAGCCCATGCCAAAGCGCATCAATTTTTCTCGAGTAGTGAGTAGCGTGTCTCACAATCGGTAAACTTTTTGCTAAGGTAATAAATGGCATGCTCTTTTCGACCAAACTCGTCCTGCTGACCCAACACACATCCCATTGATCCTTTGAGTATGGTGAGGTATATGATTAAGGGTCTCCCTGGTACTGGAGACATGAGAATTAGAGGTTCTTGTATGTACTCCTTAATTCGGTCAAAGGACTGTTGGCAGTCATCATTCCATTTGATAGCCCAATTCTTCCTCAGAAGCTTGAAAATAGGCTCACACGTGGCTGTTAGGTGCGAGATGAACCGTGCAATGTAGTTCAATCTCCCTAAGAAACCGCGTACTTATGGTTCAGGCATCTCTTAGATGGCCTTTACCTTTGCAGGGTCGACTTCGATTCCCCGTTCGCTAACAATGAAGCCTAGAAGCTTACTGGAGCGTACCTTGAAGGTGCATTTGTTTGGATTCAACCTTAATCTGAATTTCCGAAGCCTATCAAACAACTTAGCTAAGTTGATTAGATGCTCTTTTTCTGTTTGTGACTTCGCTATTATATCATCAACGTAGACCTCAATCTAGTGATGAATCATATCATGGAATAATGTCACCATAGCACGTTGGTAAGTTGCACCGGCATTTTTCAAACCAAATGGCATAAATTTATAATAGAAGGTGCCCCAGGACGTAATGAATGTAGTCTTTTCCATGTCCTCTGGCGCCATTTTAATCTGATTATAGCCCGAAAAGCTATCCATGAAAGAGAATACGGAAAACTGAGCGGTGTTGTCAACTAGCACGTCAATGTAAGGCAAAGGGAAATCATCCTTAGGATGGCCCTATTCAAATCCCTATAGTCCACGCACATCCTAACCTTACCATCCTTTTTAGGGATTGGTACAATATTTGCGACCCATGGGGGATAACTTGTTACAGCCAAGAATCCAATGTCAAACTGTTTCTGCACCTCCTCTTTAATTTTGATGGCCATGTCAGGGCGTGTACGTCTCAGCTTTTGCCTTACAGGTGGGCACTCTTCCGTGAGATGTAGTTTGTGCACAACAATATCAGTGTCCAATCCAGGCATGTCTTGATAAGACCAGGCAAAGACATCAACATACTCTTGAAGAATGGCAATTAGACGACTCTTGATAGATTCTTCTAACGCATTCCCGATCTTTACCTCTCTCTTGTCTTCTTCAGTACCCAGATTTATCACTTCAATAACCTCTTCATGTGGCTGAATCATCTTCTCCTCTTGTTTAAGCAACCTGGCTAGCTCTTCGAACAGTTCACAATCTTCTCCACCTTCCTCGTCGGCTAGATAAATTAGATTGTCGAAGTCATACTGAGCCATAGCAAGGTTATCATTGATGAGACCTGAGGATGAGCATCTGCATGAATGATGATTCATGCTAGATTTTAGAAGCGATTTGAGATGTGAAAACATTGCCATTTATTTTGAAAACAAAAACAAAAATGAAAGACAGGGAGCAACATGTCATGAATGCAAAAACGTCTGCTTTATTGATGATTATGAAATCACATTATGAACAAAAGAACCATTACAATGTTCCACTATGCCCCGGGTAAGGCGCAAGGCTTGAATACAGGAAAACAAAACATAAAAAATATTACTCTTCAAGCCGAGTGACAGAGATGAGCTTTTCTGACGACCAGTTGTTGAGTTATGTCCCTGAAGCACAAGGTTTAACCCACTCATCAATATCGCAGTCATTGTCAATCATATCCTCTTACGCAGCACAAACGTTGCCATAATCAATCCAACCAGCACTGGTGAAGGTGATTGGGCCTTTCCGACCACTAGCATTTTGTCCAAGCATTGACTGACTAGGCTGGTAGCCAACTCCATACATGTCTTTGTTTTTTGGGATCTCAATTGTCCTACCCCAACCTTCTTTTGCACCTGATTCTACTACCTCTAAGGCCTGCTTGTAAGAAGCTATAGAAGCTCCTTTCTTCAAGTCTTCAGCTGAAGCAGATGATGCAATCTCAGATTTGATGGGCTCAAAAGCTTGGCAAGGAGTCTCGTCGATTTCTCCATCCATTTCCACATATTTGAATGAGGCTAGGTAGCTGATGAAGATGTCTTCTTCTCCTGACACTGTTACAATTTGCCCTTCCCACACAAACTTTAGCTTCTGATGAAGAGTGGAGGACACTGCCCCTGCTGAATGGATCCATGGTCTCCCCAACAAGCAACTATAAGCAGGCTGAATGTCCATCACGTAGAAAGTAGCATTGAAGACTTGTGGTGCCACCTTGATAGGCAACTCCACTTCTCCGAACACTGACCTCCTTGAGCCATCGAACGCTCATAAAACTAAGTCGCTGGGCCTCAGCACAACCCCATCATAATTCAACTTCACGAGGGCTTTCTTTGGCAATACATTCAATGATGATCCTGTGTCAACGAGCACGTGGGAGAGTACACCCCCCTTGCATTCCATGGAGATATGCAAGGCGCGATTGTGACTGCGTACTTCATATTTTAAGTCCATATCTATGAAGCCCAAGCCATGGCTAGAGTTTACGCTCGACGCCACTGTTTCCAACTGATTCACCGATATATCCTGCGGTACATACGCGTTGCTCAGGATCTTTAATAGGACTTTCCTAAGCGAATCCGAACACATTAGTAAGGATAAGATCGAGATCTTCGAGGGAGTCTTCTATAAGTGGTCTACGATATTGTAGTCACTTTTCTTAATGATTCTTAAGAATTCCTCTGCATATTTATCAAAAGAGCTGTCAGGATCTGTTGAAGGTGCAGATGCATCATTGGTCATGGGATGTTTGCCCCTGGCTTTCGCTTGAGCCTCAATAGTATCTTTTGGTGGCACCGTACTACCCCTCAGAGTTTCTGGAGCAAATAATCTACCACTTCTAGTAAATCCCCCGACTCCAACATTTTCAATTTGGCACGGAGAAGAAGTGGATGCAGTCAATTATTTCTTATTTCCATTGTAGTACACTTCACCCCCATAATTCCAAGGAATGGCTCTGTCACTCTGGTATGGGATAAGACCAGTAGTGGTAATGGTTAATGGTGCCACTCTTGCTGCAGCAGGAACCTGTGATGGGTTGTAATAGATTGTAACAATTGATATATCATCACTCTTCACAACTTTATCAAACTCTATGCTGCCCTCATTGATCATCCTCTATATCCCTGATCTCAGCTGATCGTAACCATCAAGGGAACCGACACAATCTGGGAAATTTTCCCCACAACTTGGGAATAAGTCTTTCTTGGCCAAGCAAGCTTTTACTGCCATCAATGGAGTTTTCAAATCTTTGACATCGGATATCAAATTCAAACCTTCACCGCTGTCAATAGCCCCCACAGTCTTTCCATGAGGAGGCATAGGATTTTGGATTACATTTGGAGTAGGAGCGAAATTGATTGCCTTGGAGTCAATCAAGTCCTGGACAACGTGCTTCAAAGCTTGACAGTTTTCAGTACTGTGCCCAGGAACTCCAGAATGGAATTCACAATGGGCTTTGGCGTCATAACCTAGGGGAAGCTGACCTGGCCTGGAAGGCTGCATAACTGTACCATTTGCAATTGGAGGAGGTTCTGTAACAATTATGAGTATGACATTGGAGGTGTCTCAAACTGCCTATCCTTATGTCGGGGAGGGTAGTATGGACGAGAAGCCCTTTGCTATTGATAGTTTGGTTGACGCTGTTGTTGCTGAACTTGCGGTTGGTTTATTGGAGCAACAATGGTAACTGGAGATGATTGATGATACATATTCTGATTCCCTCTTCTGTTCTGAGTGTACACAACTCTCGTTTCTCCTTCTCGGCATTTCACAAATGGTTTCTTTACTTTGGAGGTTGACGCTCCACTATTCTGAATTTTGCCTTGCTTCATCTAGCTTTCTATTCTTTCACCTGTTAGGATACTGTCCGAACACCCACTAGATGAACAACCTGCTAATCTTTCCATGAAATGCCCTGGGAGGGTATCCACGAAAGTATCCACCAATTCTCTCTCCAGCAAAGGTGGTTGTACCCTGGCGGCAACCTCACGCCATCTTTGAGCATAGTCCTTGAAGTTTTCTGAATTTTTCTGAGAAAAACTCTGGAATTGGGTACGGCTAGGCGCCATATCAATATTACACTGATATTGCTTAAGGAAGGCCTCCCCAAGCTCTTTCCATCTTCGGACAAAGTTCTTTTCTAGCTTCATATACCACTCCAATGAGCCCCTAGAGAGGTTGTCTTGGAAGTAGTACATCCAGAGTTTTTCGTCTTTAGTGTGAGCAGCTATCTTTCGGTAAAAATCCTGTAAATGCATCTTGGGGAAGGAATTACCATCGTACTTATCAAAGCTTGGAGGTCTGAATTTAGGAGGGATAACCACTCCGGAGACCAAACCCATATCATATACATCAATCCCAAGAGTGTCCCTACATTCAAGGGCCTTAACCTTCTCGGCCAGCAACAGAAAATCCTGAAAGTTTCCACCCGTGCTAAAACTTATATCATCATTGGTAGGAGGGAATTGATCCTCCTGGCGATCTTCCACAGGGATAAAAGTAGGTATGCCAGTTTCCGGACCTGGAGGTCCATCTCCTCTGTTGTTTTTAGGTGGATTTCCCTGAGCATCTGGAGTAACCACTAGAGGGTCAGTTTGGGGAGGAGTAAGCCTCTGCATGGAACTTCTCAACTCTTGCTGCCCTTGGGCCATGCCTTGCATCATAACCATAAACTCTTCCATTCAGGTGCGGAGTTCGTTGAGTTCTGTCTGCACAACATCCATGACGTTTCTTTGATTGTTGCATGTAGCGTACCAGTGAGGAATGCTCTGTTTGGGATGACGGGTCCTGGCTGCTCTCGCAATCTTTCCCTACAAATGGATAAGTTGAGTACCCTGAAGAAACCTGCAAAAGAAACAAAATTCAAATGATATGTATGCAATGATGTGTTCCTTTTATCCTCAAGGGTTTTGTTTTACTTTCCCATTCTGGTATTAAGAGAATAGCCTTTGAAGGAAGACCTCGTGTGGCATTCTGATGTGAAGAGGTAGCATTTATTATCCCATGTCCGTGCAAAAGATAACAACCAAAGATCCAAGATAAGCCAAATAAATTTGAAATAACAAAACAACCAAAGGGTGCCAGTCCATACATCCAAAGGAAACGTACATCAATAAGAGAGGAATCCCATAACAGGCATGTGGGTAATACAAATATGTGAATACAAGACTAAGGCCTGGGAAGTTCTACATCCTGCAACCTCCAACTAAGGCGCTTGAAACCTTGGAGCAACTGGGCTATGTCCGGATGATCTGGTTCCTATATGAGCTTCTGGATTAGGAGATAACTAAGATCAAAAGAAGCATGCACTCCTCAATTTGCAGTACGAACACCTTCTCACTCTCTTTGCTTGCACTTGACTCGGTTTTGGTCTTCTTAACATCAACCCGAAGCTTTAACTATTTTATTTCCTTTTGAGCGTCTTCCACTATCTGTTGACTCTTTGCCATATCCTGAAGGTGATTCCTTTGTTAGTGGTAAGCCTTTTAGAGCAGCTCTCCTTGTTCAGTAAAGGAATCCTGAAGGCCTTTGATCTCAAGTTTGTATTTGGCCTCCAACTCTTTCTACTTCTTCAGGTTATCTTTCCATTTCTCCTGCTACAAAGTTATAGCTTCATTATCTTCATTCAAAGCTTTCTTATCTTTTCGGCGTTGGCTCGCCTTGTGAGTTTCAGCTAACCCTCTTTTCTTGAAGTAGAGTTCTCTCTCCTGGAAGTCTTGTTGTTTGACCCTTACCATCCCATCAGCCTGGTGAGCTCTTTCTTCCAACTTCTAATTCGGAATCTTCAACTTTTGGCATGAGTTGTTGGCTTCTAGATTTTCCATTCTAAGCTGCTTAACCAAGGCCTCCAGTTTCTGGTAGTCTTTGAGAGGTACTGAATCCAAGGGTAATTCCTCTTTAGGGTACAAAGGGGACTCCATAGAGAACGGGAGAAGTAAGACATCTATACGATCTTTCAACCATGTAGCAAAAGGATCATATGTTTTTGGAACCACCTTCCCAAAATATTTTTTTCCTTTCCTTGTCCTGACCTCCCAAGCTTGGGCTAACTGTACACACAACTCCATATTTCCTTCTGTTGAGAAATACAATGACTCAACTACCTCTTCAGCTGATGGTGGAACTTTCAGAGGGTAACCAAATTGTTTTCTTGACAATTAAGGATTTTAGTTTATTCCCCCTTTTCTCCCCAACAAGGGTACATTGGGGAAAGTGCCACAGCTAGCAATAATCTCTTTGCCTATCAAGTCTCTATTTCATCCCAAGATATGTTGTCTGAGGTTAAGCCCATCAATCTTTTGGACCACTTCCAAGCTTGTTTCAAGTCTTGGAAAGGTCCTGATTTTGGGAGTTGCCTTACAAACCAGTCAGCAAACAAAGGAGCACAACAGTTCACATGTCCTTTTCTTTTTTCATTCCTGTATGGATCCCATAGTAAAAATCACCAAGCAATATAGGCACTGGGTTTCTCTTGACAAATATGGTAATAGCCTCCATGATGATTAATCCTTTCTCTCTTGGGAATAAACTTATCCCATATACCATCATAGCTAGCAATGCTCTGAAATCTTCCCACTTGTTTCCCAATGCCATAACATGAGCTTCTGTGATGAGAAACTCCAAAGAAATCCCCTTACCCTTGTTAGCTTCTAGCCCCATCTTGAATCTAAGCATACTCAAGTGACATGCATCCGTTATTCTTCATAGGGAGGGATCCTCTCTGAAGCATAATAAGGCAATACATTATCTGATGGGAACATTCCGGATACTAGAGACCTCTTCCAAGGTAGGTGCCAAAATGTAATATGGGAACACAAAGACTCGTAACTGTGGATCATAAAATTGCAACAAGGAATGCAGGCTATCCCTTTGATCAACTGTTAGCTTATTCACATATTCCAAGATCTTTCCATACTCTCTCTTGAAGTCATCCAGAACTTTGTCATTCATTAGGCTGATCAACTTCTGAATACCATATGTCTCTGGTTGCGGGAAAGTGTAGTGAACATTCTTCTTCCTTGGAATTTCCATCTTGAAGCAGCAATACGACCGGGAATTGGGATTAATACAAACCATGAGAATAAAAGAACACATATGATTAATGATGTCATGATGCTTATGCAAGGAAAGGCATGTGATCAGTGAGGTGTCTGTGTAGTGTCAATCATATAAGCAAGTGTTTGTGTAGGGTCACAACATCACCACATCAAAATAATCATCTCTTTGATCAGAGGTTTAAAGAGAACAGATCACAAAACTGAATCATACTGACACAATAGGTGTGTTGAAGGTTAAGGTTCCTACAAACCTGTAAACCCCTCCCAATCTCACAGGTGTGCTACTCGGGTCAACATCACGGACTCTCTAAGCCGAATAGCAATAATACGTTCACCATTTCTGAGAAATGGCTCATGACCAAATCAGGGAATCAGTTTAGCATTATGTACTACTCAGGGAGGTATCAGCTGAGTCCTAGGAAACAAGCATCCCTCATAAGTCCCCAGCTTCAAGCACTGAATCAAGAAACAATAGTACATTCATCCCAAAAGGTACAATACTATCGTCATACGAATAATTTTCCTTAACTGGATTCCAATGAGAGAACCAGGCCATCCTATGTGAGTTCCCAGTGGACCCTCGAATGCAAGTGGGTTTGCCAACAAATGTGGTCTGCCACTTTCATCACTGGAGAGGGATGTTTCCACAAAGGTTCTCAATGATCGGTCCCCTGACTGCACATAACTATCAAAGTTATGTATTTCCCCAGAAAGATTCCGGTATCAATACATTTCCAAGAAGGTCGCAAGTTTGGGCGTGGAACTCACTACTACCAACATAACAAGATGCCATGAAGCACAGTGGAACCACTCTAAGTCCTAAGGTGCACTCGAGCCTCGGTTACGAGCTCATCTCACAGTAAAAAATCCCATCCCACAGAAAAAATGAAACCAGCACAGTCAGACAGTCCAGTATAATATGATGCATGGAAAATAAATACTGAAAACAGTAAATAAATGCTGTAAAGTAAAAATTGTACATGAAAACAGTAAATAAACACACAACAACACACACATAAACACCCAAAGAAACAAAATCAAACAGGCGCTAGGATTGACTCTACGAGGGAAACAAGAGATTCTGGGTTTATTTCCCAACAGAGTCGCCAGATGTCGCTCCCGGGATTTTCATCCTAGTACAAACGCGAAAGTGGAGCGGAAAAGGTAGAGTCGCCAACCATGCATTTTTATCCCGAAGGAACGGGAAAGGTAATGTTGCACAAACCCGAGGAAGAAGGAAAGGACGAGGCCTTGCGAACCAAAGACCTGGGTTCGGGAGTCGGTTACGACCTGGGAAGGTATTAGCACCCCAAACCGTCCGCCGTACCCGACGAGATCCACGCTTGTTTGTCTGTTTCAAAGGGTGAGAAAGAATAAAGCTACTGAGCAGAAGTACTGCTAACTGGAACTGGAATAAGAGTGGGAAATGGAAAAAGAGAATGAAAAGGAAGAATGGGGAAACTGTAGGGAAAATAAAGAATGTGCTCGAACGGGCCATACCTCGCTGCCTACGTACCTCATCGGGAAAATAAGGATCAAAGTCGACGTAGTTCGCCTAACTAAGGCGGGAACTATTTGTTTGTGATTTTTATGCGTTGGAACTGCTTATGTCTATGCTCAGGTGTTGCAGGCTCGTCTAGTACGAGTGCGTTTACCATCTTTCATGCGAGACAAGTCGTCACAAGTTCGCGTTGAGAGTGAGTGAGGTGAGAAGACAATTCCCGCAGGAAAGTCGTTTATCATTTGTTATTTGTCTTTTAAGAGTTTTTTTATGAATGTGGCACAAGGGAGTGAATTCAAACTCTTTTCCATGGAATGTGTACTTGCTACTATATTCCAAGATGGAATAGTAGAACAAGCACACCAAGTAAGGATAATTTATCCAAGAATTGTTTCCAAGGATTAGGGTCTAAGTTCACTAGCTTGTTGAACTTATTACATGTTTTGTAGCTTTTGAAGAAATATCTTTCATGTTTTCTTTGTGAAGATAGTCTCATGAATAAACTTGTACATCATACTAGACAAGCCCATACTATTCCAATATGGAATGAATATGAGTGCCCCATGGAATAAGGCTATACACAAGAGACTATTTCAATCCTTTATTAAGTGTCTTTTTGGATATTTGTTTCAATCCTTTATTAGTGAGGCTTTTCTAATCCTAAAGAGCAAAAGGAAAAGAAAGAAGAAAAAAGACACAACTTACTTCCTAAGGAAGATAAGTTGGTCCTAGCCAAAGGGGAAATCCTACCAATCACAAGTATAGAGGTAAAAATCAAATTAAATGCATAAAGAAAATGCATAAAAAAAAAGGATAAAGGGAAAGGAAACATACCTTTCCATCTCTACAAAACAAAGATTAGTGTTGCATTTTATTTAAAATAATAAGCAAACACACAACAATTAAATCCTAATAACTCTAGGACTCAATCTAAACTCTATCATAATTCTAAAAGAACTAAAAAAATGCTAAAACAAAAATCCAGCACCTATTACAGCTCCTAAACACACAAACAGCTAGGAAAGCAATGCACTACACAAGGCAAAGCACAAACAGCTTTTTACAGCCAGCACACAACATGCAAAAATAGGTGTAAAAAGTCACAAACAGCATGGCAAACACACATTTTACAGCAATTGCACTAAAACAAAGCTATGAAAACATGGGGCAAAATTAATCATTTTCATTTATATGCACAAAGTAAATGATAAACAACACATTAATATCAATTAACATGGATTCACACATATCACAAAATGGATTCAAACATGTGAATTTAGTTACATCATTTATTTGTTAAAAGGACCAAAGATCAACAAGAACAACCAATATACTTTTTCCATATTGAACAAATAAACGTTTTTCAAGAAGTGAACAAATCTCACTATAATCATCAACAATTACACATGCATGGCATAAAAATCAGAATTGAACTCATGTTAAGATATGATCAATTAAGCACAAGAAGCATACATGAGCATGTGAAGTATTTAATCACTTTTAAGCAAAATCATCACATGGCATTTAATTACTTTATTAATCAAGCAAGCAATGGCAATAATCATGAAGCACATATTGAATTTAAGCGAGCAAGTGACATGTGAAACGAGTGATTAAAGTGTAGCAAAACACATCAAGAATCAATTATAACATATTTGCACATTTAACACAAAACATGGAAAAGTGAACGGAATCATGTCGAAACGACTCGAAGCGAATGAATCGTCTACTGAAAATGGACCTAAAAATTCCCTAAAATCAATATCTAAACATACGTGAACATTAGAGGCACAAGGAAGCAAGAACAAGCAAGCAAATAAGTTGAAAATTCAAAATCCAACGGCGTTGATCGTGGTTTGGAGTAGGGAATATTCCTTGGAATATTACTTGGAATACTCTAGAAGGTGGTAGAACATGGTAGAAGCATCCAAGGGAAATGGAGTGGAATTGAAGTGGAAAAATGAGAGGGATAAGAATAAAAGAAAATGTAGAGGAAAATGGGAGGGAAAGGTGAAGCCAACCACTTTTCAAATGTTTTTTCCTGAAATTCGCCACCGTTAACCTGGTTAACCAAAGCGTTAACCGGTTAACGGAACAAAAATCCCAATTCTTTGTTTTCTTGGAAGACCTTCTCATGGAATTGATTCGTATTATTTTTGTAGTGTCTTTTCTTCTCTTGAGCCCCGAATATCCTCAAGCCTTGCCCAACTACATGCCTCATGCACATGCACATGCAAATGCTCATGATTTATTATTATTATTTTATTTTTTATGCTATGCAATGCTCGAATGCTCATGTGAAATTTCGAAGCATAAACCACTTGAAGTTGGCAATAAATTAAGAGGGCAAATTTTGAGGTATTACAGCGGGTGTATATTTTTTTTGCATTTATTTCCCTAACTTTTGCCTGAGCCTTTTATTCTGTTTTTGGCTCGCCGGGATGCCTTTTTTTGCATGGACCTTTATTCTGTTTTTGTCCAGCGGGTCTTTTCTATACGAAGTATTTTTTAACTGCATCTGCGTTGACAGGGGATGGAAATTCCTCTCCATCCATGGTTGTTAGCATTAAGGCTCCTCCTGAGAAAACCTTTTTTTTAAACCATAAATGGAGCTTTATAGTTGGGTGTCCACTTGCCCCTGTGATCTATTGGTGGAGGAAGGATTCTTTTCAGCACCAAGTCACCGGGTATGTAACGTCGAGGTTGCACCTTTTGATCGAACGCCCATTTCATTCTCCGTTGATATAGTTGTTCATGGAATACAACTGCTAAACACTTGTCCTCGATGTGACTCAACTGGTTGAATCTGGATTGGAGCCATTCAACTTCTCCTGGATGTGGCTCAACTTGAATCTGGATTGGAGCCATAATTCTCAAGGAAGGAATCTCAACTTCAACTGGCAGGACGACCTCCATACCATACACTAGTGAGAATGGGGTTGCCTCGGTTGAGGTGCGCACATATGTTCGGTACTCATGAAATGTGAATGGAAACATCTCATGTCAATCTTTATATATCATAACCATCTTTTGTACTATCTTCTTGATGTTCTTATTGGCCGTCTCGACAACGCTATTCATCTTTGGGCGGTACAGAGAAGAGTTGTGATGTTCAATTTTGAAATCCCGACACAGATCTGCCATCATCTTGTTATTGAGATTGGAACCATTATCAGTAATGATTCTTTCGTGTATTCCGTATCGACAAATGATATCCCTCTTTATGAATCGGGCCATGACCTTCTTGGTAACATTAGCATACGATGCTTCTTCTACCCATTTGGTGAAGTAATCAATGGCAACCAGAATGAAGCGATGACCATTAGAAGTGGTAGGCTCGATCTTTCCGATCATATCGATGCCCCACAAGGAAAAGGGCCAAGGTAAAGACATGACACTCAATGGATTAGGAGGCATATACACCTTATCATCATATATTTAACACTTATGGCATTTGCGGGAGTACTTGCAATAATCGGATTCCATGGTTATCCAATAATACCCCGATCTCAATAGTTTCTTCGCCATGGCGTGTCCTCCAGCATGGGTACCAAAGGATCCCTCGTGAACTTCCTGCATTAACATGTCTACTTCGTGTCTATCCACGCATCTACGCAAGACCATATCGAAGTTCCTTTTGTATAACACATCATCCTGATTCAAGAAGAACCCACCTGCCAACCTCCTCAAGGTCTTCTTATCTTTGCTGGATGCCCCTATCAGGTATTCCTGACATTTCAGGAAACGTTTGATATCGTAGTACCAAGGCTTATCATTGTTAACACCATCAATTGTAAACATATAAGGAGGCCTTTCAAGAAAAGACACCACAATTATGGGCACATAGTTCCATTGTTGGACTTTAATCATGGAGGATAAGGTTGCTAGAGCATCCGCAAATTGATTCTCGTCACGAGGTACATAATGAATCTTTACCGCCATGAAGAATGTCAACAACCTCCTAGTGTAATTCTTGTATGGAATCAAATGTGATTGATGAACAAGCCACCTTCCGTTAACTTGATTGATGACCAAGGCTAAATCACTGAATATATCGAGGGTCTTAATTTGCAAATTAATCGCCTCTTCGATCCCCATTATACAAGCTTCGTATTCTGCCTCATTGTTGTTGCATTCTAACGTCAACTGGGCAGTGAAGGGCATGTGAATTCCTTCCGGTGTGATAATGATGACATCAACTTCGCTGCCATTCATATTAACGGCTCCATCGAACATCAGAATCCATTTGGATTCAGGGTTTAGCCCCTCCTCCGGGAGTGGTTCTTCACAGTATTTAGATTTGAGGAACGTGATGTCTTCATCAGGGAACTCAAATCTCATTGGCTGATAGTCCTAAATTGGTTTTTGGTCTAGATAGTCTGACAATACAATCCCTTTGATAGCTTTTTGAGAAGTATATTGGATGTCGTATTCAGTCAAGATCATCTACCAACGCGCAACCCTTATGGTCAAAGCTGGTTTCTCGAAGATGTATTTGACAGGATCCATCTTGGATATCAGTAGGGTCGTGTGAGTAAGCATGTATTGCCTCAATCACTTAGCAGCCCATGCTAGTGCGCATCATGTCTTCTCAAGAATTGAGTACCTGGACTCACATTCGGTGAATTTCTTACTCAGGTAGTAGATTACATGCTCTTTCCTACTTGTCTCGTCATGTTGTCAGAGAACGCAACCCATTGATCCTTCAAGTACTGTAAGGTACATAATCAGATGCCTTTCCGGAACTAGAGGTATGAGGATTAAAGGTTCTTGCAAATATTCTTTGATTTTGTCAAAAGCCAATTGACAATCGTCGTTCCATCTGACGACCTGGTTCTTTCGCAAGAGCTTGAATATTGGCTCACATGTAGTCGTTAGGTGAGATATGAACCGTGCATGTAGTTCAATCTTCATAGGAAGCCACATACTTTTTTCTCGGTTTTAGGCTCAGGTATTTCTTGAATTGTTTTCACCTTTACAGGATCAACCTCAATCCCCTCTCGCTTACGATGAAACCCAATAGCTTACCGGAGCGCACTCCGAATGTACATTTTTTCGGATTCAACCTCAGTCTGAACTTTCTTAGCCTGTCAAAAAGCTTACCCAAGTTGACTAAGTTCTCTTCCTTTGTTTTCAACTTCGCAATCATGTCATCCACATAAACCTCGATCTTGTGATGAATCATATCTTGGAAGAGAGTCACCATTGCCCGTTGGTAAGTTGCTCCAACATTCTTCAAACCAAACGACATCACTTTGTAGTAGAAAGTTCCCCAAGGGGTGATGAATGTGGTTTTCTCTATGTCATCTGGCGACATTTTGATTTGGTTATAGCCCGAAAAGCCATCCATGAAGGAAAACACCGAAAATTGAGTTGTATTGTCAACCAACACATCAATGTGAGGCAACGGGAAATTGTCCGTGGGACTAGCTCTGTTTAAGTCTCGATAGTCAACGCACATCCGAACTTTGCCATCTTTCTTCGGTACCGGCACGATGTTGGCAACCCATGGTGGATAACTCATAACATCCAAGAACCCAACGTCAAACTATTTTTGAACCTCTTCCTTGATCTTTATTGCCATGTCAGGTCGAGTTCTTCGCAAATTCTATTTCACTAGAGGGCAGTATTCTTGGAGTGGCACCCTAAGCACTATGATATCAGTTTTGAGCCCTGGCATATCCCGGTAAGACTAGGCTAAGACGCCAACATATTCACGGATCATGTTAATCAATCGACCTTTCACGGATTCTTCTAAAGCAGCCCCGATCTTGACTTCTTTCTCCACCTCTTCGGTTCCTAAGTTTACCATCTCAATAACCTCTTCATGTGGTTGAATTTCCCTTTCCTCTTGCTTTAGCAATCTGGCTAACTCCTCGGGCAGTTCATAATCTTCTTGACCTTCCTCGCCGGCTTGGTAAATCGGATTGTCGAAGTCATAGCGAACCATAGAAAGATTGTCATCGAAGAAACCCAATGGGGTGCATCTGCATGAATCATGATTCATGCTAGATTTTAGAAAGAGTGGGAGAGACATGAAAAAGCACATTGCCATTTATTTTAAGAAAATAAAAATGAAAGACAGGGAACATCATGAATGAAGGAAAAAACATCCATTTTATTGATGATTGATATTGCAAATTAATACAATGAAAAACCCTTATAATGAGCTACCATGCCTTGGGAAAGACAGAGAGCTTTCATACAAGAATAAAATTACAAAACAATTACTCTTGATGCTGGGTAACAATGATGATTTCTTCGAATGACCAATTATTGAGTTCCACTCCTGGGACACCCGGCTTGATCCACTCATCTATTTCGCAGTCTCTATCAATTATGTTCTCTTGAATAACAAATATATTGTTGTGATCCACCCATCCAGCATTGGAGAAAGTGATCGAGCCTTTACGACCTCTGGCATGTTGTGTTGGTGTTGACTCGACCGAATTGTAACCAATTCCGAACATGTCTTCCTTCTTGGGGACCTCCATCATCTTGCCCCAACCTTCGTTAACCCCTTATTCCACCACCTTCAGAGCTTGCTTATAGGATGCAATGGATACACCCTTCTTCTTCTCTTCGGAAAGGGACGCTGCTGAGGATGACGGGGTTTTAGTCTTGACCGGCTCAAAAGCCTGACAAGGGTTCTCATATATCTTGTCGTTCATCTCCATGTATTTGAAGGAAGATAGATGGCTAATGAAGATTTCCTCCTCCCCACATACTGTGACAATTTTCCCTTCCCAAACAAACTCTAGCTTCTGATGAAGAGTCGAGGACACTGCCCCGGCTGTATGAATCCAGGGATGATCGAGTAAACAACTGTATACCGGCTAGATGTCCATGACATAAAAGGTCGTGTTCCACTTCTCCAAACACTGACCTCTTGGAACCATCAAACGCCCTGACTACCAAGTCACTTGGCCTGAGCAACACTCTGTCATAATCCAGCTTAATCAACGCCTTCTTTGGAAGCACATTTAGAGAGGACCCCGTATCAACAAGCACGTGGGAAAACATAAACCCTTTGCATTCCATTGAAATGTGAAGAGCTCTGTTGTGATTGCGCCCCTCAGTAGTTAAATCAAGATCTGTAAATATTAACCCATGACTGGCGTTCATGCTAGCAACAACTGTCTTGAGTTGGTTCACGAATATTTCTTGTGGTACATATGCATTATTCAGAATTCTCAACAGAGCCTTTCTATGGGAGTCTGAGCACATCAGCAAAGATAAGATCGAGATCTTGAAAGGAGTCTGTTACATATGGTCGACTATCTTGTAGTTGCTTTTATTGATAATCCTTAAAAGTTCCTTAGCCTCTTTGTCAAAGGTAATACCCAATATCAGGAACATGAACATCATTTGTTACAACTTGCTTGCCCTTGGCCTTAGCCTGGGCTTCTGCGTTATCACTCGGTGTCACTACACTGTTCCTCAATGTTTGAGGCGCAACAATCTTCCACTCCTCGTGAATCCTCCGAATCCTACGTTTTCGACCTGATGTTGAGCTGTGCTAGAGGTGATTACATCTTGTTTTTTGCCATTGTAATAAACCTCTTCCCCATAATACCCTGCAACAACTTTTTCACTTTGATACAACACAGGCCCTGGTGTTGTGAATGTGACTGGTTCCGCCCTTGCTGGCCTTGGAATTTCCATTGGGTATAATAGATAGTAACAATAGAGACTTCATCTTATTTAAAAACCCGGTCAAACTGGATACTTCTGGACAAACTTCCACCACATCCCAGGAAGAGACCTTTCTTTGATAAACAACCCTTCATTTCTAGTAATGGAGTCTTCAAGGAGTTAACATCATAAACCAACTTCAAATTGTCACTGTCATCTATGGCACCCATAGTTCTTCCATGCAGAGGCATGGGTTTTGCAGGACATTGGGAGTAGGAGCAAAGTTGATGGCCTTCGAGTCCAATAAATCTTGCACCTTATGCTTATGTGCTTTGCAATGTTTCATAGTATGACCTGGAGCTCTGGAATGAAAATCGCAGTGAGCATTGGCATCATATCCATCCGGAATTTTCCCTGGCTTTGGAGGCTGGAAAGTTCTGAGTTGAATCATCTGCAACTGAAGTAGATTCTGTAATAGTTGAGAGTATGACATTGGTGGAACCTCAAAATTTCTTTCGGCCATCTTAGGCCTTGGTTGGTATCCTTGTCGGGCCCCTCTTAGATGCTGTTAAGGTTGTTGTTGATTGGTGGAAGCAGGAATAGTAATGGATGCTGTCTAATAGTAAGAATTCTGATTTCCTCTCTTCTCTGGGAGTACAATGCCCCAATTTCTCCATCTCTTTGCTTTGCAAATGGATTTTTGGTACCAGAAGTAGAAGCTCCACAGCTCTGGATCTTACCCTGTTTCATCCAATTTTCAACCTTTTCACTCGTCAGTATAATATCGAAAAAGCCACTTGAAGAACACCATGCTAGAAGTTCCATGAAATGCCCTGGAAGGGTATCCATGAATAGATCCACCGTTTCTCTTTCGAGCAGAGGAGGTTGTACTCTTGCTGCCAACTCGCGCCACCTTTGCACGTACTCTTTGAAGCTCTCAGAATTTTTTTGGGATAGGCTCTGCAACTGAGTTCTGCTCGGGCCATATCAATATTATCCTGGTATTGCTTGAGGAATGCCTCCTTGAGTTCCTTCTAGTTGCGCACGGCAGTTCGTTCTAACTTCATGTTCCACTCAAGAGAACCTTCAGACATGCTGTCCTAGAAGAAGTACATCCAAAGTTTCTCATCCTTGATATAGGCATCTATCTTGCGATAGTAAGCTTGAAGATGAGTCTTGGAACATGAATTCCTATTGTATTTATCAAATTCAAGGGTCTTGAACTTCGGTGGGATGATCAAACCTTGCACCAATCCTATGTTGGAGACATCAATACCCAGGGTATCTCTACACTCAAGAGATCTGACCTTTTCTGCAAGCATCTGAAAGTCCTGATGATTACCTCCCATACCGAATCCCAAGTCCTCGCTCAACAAAGAGAACTGGTAGGCCTGATTATCTTCCCCATTATGAACTGGAATAGGAATACCCTCCGGGGTAGGGGGTTCGTTAGCTCTTGCTAGTCTAGCAGTGGCGTTAACTGGGTTGCCTTGTGCGTCCAGATTAACTCCGACGACCGGAATCTTCACTTGTGGGGGATCAAACCTTTGGACATCAGCCCTCAGCTCTTATTACCCTAGGGTAACCCCCTACATCATGTTCATGAATTCATTCATGCGCGTACAGAGCTCAGCCAATTCAGCTTGAACGGTGCCTATGACGTTTCTTTGATTGCGACAAGTGGTGTACCAGTGAAGACGGTGATTCACAATCCTTCCCTGAATAAATAGATAAGTCAGGAAACCCGGATAACCTGCAAAGAAAAATGCAAAGATGACATGAATGTGTTGCAAAGTTGTGTATTCCATATAACACAATTGCATATTATGTCGGAGCCGTTGCTCACACTACGTTGGCCTGGATTGACACTAAGTTGAAAGTTGAAGGCTTATGCCTTGATGCCTCGATAAATTGGCAAAAATATTAAGTTGAAGGCTTATGCCTTTCAGATACCTCGATAACCTGGTATATTTTAAGTTGGGAGTTTTACTCCAATGGTACCATATGCATATGCATAGTTGAGTCACATCTGTGTTGCATTATTTATGTTAGTTATGTTGTTTATGTCGTTCAAGTTGATAAGCTATTTCTGTTGTTCAAGTTAATAAGTTGTTTATGTTGTTCAAGTTGATAAGTTGTTTATGTTGTTCAAGTTGATAATTTTTTTATGTGGTTCAAGTTGATAAGTTGTTTTTGGTGTTCAATTTGATAAGTTGTTTACGTTGTTCAAGTTGATAAGTTGTTTATGTGGTTCAAGTTGATAAGTTGTTTATGTTGTTTCAAGTTGATTAAGTGATTCGTGTTGATTAGGCTGATTAAGTCGTTCGTGTTGAATATGATGTGGTTCATGTAGTAAATGTTGATGGTTATAATAAGTAGTAAAGTATGTTAATAAAAGTTGAGTGGTTGTTAAGTAGTAGTTGTTGTTGGAGGGAAGTGGTGATAATTGTATAATCCAAGTCTGTGTAATATTTATCATATATCGTTTATAACTATCGATATTTCACCCCTTCTATTTGAATGTTGCCCCTATGTTGGTAATGTACAGGTAGCTTGCAAGAAGAGGGCTATCTTCGTTATTTTGAGTCGGTGTCGATGCTCTGATACGTAACACTCGAGGGGATGAACAATTATTGGCCTTAAGGTTTTATTTGATTTAGTTGTTGTTTTTCTAGTTGTTTATATTAGAAGTATGTTGCTACTAAGTTGATAAGTTGAAAAAGATGTTGTGCTTGTTTAGTTGAATAATTGTGAATCCGCTGTATAGTTGTAAAAGTTATTTTGGTTTCAAAAATGAATAAAAGATGTTGTTTTAGTTTATTCCGAATCAAAGGTGTTATGTATCAATTGTCATGAAGTTAAATGAAGTTTTTATAAGTTGAATAATGTAGCATCCTATTTGTGTACTTGTTGGTTGAATTTTTAATACTCTGATTTTCATTATAATCGCCAGGTAGAAATGAGGTGTTACATTAGTGGTATCAGAGTAGGTTGTTCCGTCCGGCCAATGTTGTTTAATGTCGTTTAATTCCTTAGTGTGCGACTTATGTGTGAAACACTGTCGCTACTTGTTTGTTGGTTTCTAGTCATTGTCTGCAGGTGTTAGTTTGGAATTATGTGGGGGAGAGACTTACTCCCGTACTATTGTTGGAATGTGGAGGTTGGTTCAAAGCTGATGTTGGTTGCAAGAGGGCAAGGTTGTTGAGGAGATGTTGTTGCGTACCGACGAGAGTATGGATTCATGAATTCGTATCGGTCAAGTGGAGATGTGCGTAGATTATGGATTAATATGCCTTGAGTATAGTTGGATTGAAGTTGAGTAATTTTCATAGTTGGATGAAAAGCAAAGAGGATGTTGGTGAATCTTGGAAGTAAGAGGGAGAGAGATGGGAGTTATGTTCATCAATCTCAAATTCTGATTTTTAGAATTTTGGAGTAGCTATCATTAAAAGAGGCATAACTTTTTTATCGCGGTTCTGATTGAAGTGATTATGGACTTTTTGGAAAGCTTACAAAATTCCCTACAGTTTGCATATAAGATTTGCATTCAGGAGGTTTGTGAAGAGAGAGATAAGTGTGTTTTAATAATTGGGTCTGATGCTAATTTTTTGAAAATTCTACATACAAAAATTCTGAACCAGTCCCGTTGTGAGGATGCTAACTTTTTACTCGTAAATTAATTTGAGCGGTTTTTGAAGTTCTGAAATCTACACGAAATTCTCTTCAGTTTTTAATATAATTTTGTGATTGGGAGATCTTTATTGTAAGAGATATGTGTGTTCGAAGTTGAGCGATTATTGCTGAAAAATGAGAAAGATGAAGATGAGTGTGAAATATTGATAAGGAATATAATGTTGGTATTAGAAAGAATGCGACGGTATCGGAGAATGCATAGAGATGCAATTTATGTTGGATGATAATGATTATAGTAATAATATTGTGTGGCGATAATATTAAAAGAGGAACGGATTCAAGAAAGACGACTGTTGATTAATGTTGTTAAGATTCTTAATTTTAACTTAGATGAAAGTTGTAATTAGTGCGAACCGAATTGGATTGTACTTGATGTTGTAGCGACTCCGATGTTAGAAGAATATTTAAAGTCATATTATGCTACGAGCACGTTTAAGAGATTGTGTACTGGATTTTGGATGTTTTGGCATAATTGACGAAGGAATTAAGGAGACTAAGAAGACGTTGATAAGCCTTAGAGAGTTGGCGGAGAATTATGCTTACGGACTTTGGGCACAAGTTGAAGTACACTATTGTGTTGGGTAATTATGATTTATGCCATTGTTATGGTTGTCGGCTGTCTATTGACAAATTGAGGAACTGATCACCCTTAATCTATTGTTGATAGTAGACAAGATCATAACTGATGGATAGATGTGTCTTGCTAACTGGTATAATATGTATGTTGAATTGGTCGAAGTCAAGCCGAGTGCTTGAGTATTATTTGTTTTGTTGATGCATGTTATTATATGAGAATATTAGTTGGATTTAAAGATGATAGCATAAAGTTGCGTTTGATTTAAATAGTAATGAGGAAACTCATAGTTGAACTCTGTATAATTGGAGTGTTGCTTTGGTGATGAATTAAGTGTCATGAGAGTTAAAGTTTTCTTGAGATGATTAGAGGGGAGAGTAGATGGAAATTTAAGACCATGATTTGACAAGAATGTCGGATAGAGTCTAGTTGCAAGTATTAAAAGAAGCGAAATTATAAGTTGATTTATTAAAGTGCGATTTTTAGTTGGAAAAGATGAGTTGTTTGGTTGTGTGGATTCAGATAAGAATTATGAAGAAATGTGTCAATATAAGTAAGAATCGATGATTCGGTATGTTGAGTTAGGTGGAAGTGAAGAATATGAGTTATCTTGTTGAAATTAGTTGGACCCATGTACCATATGTTGTTATAATGATGTTGTGTGTTTAAGATGATTTTCGAGGGATATATTATTGAAAAATAGTAAAGTTGTAGTTATGTTGATGATAATTAGAGTAGTCATCGTTGTAATTATGTGGAATGTTCAGAGGTGTTGCCTTATGGATCTAAAGTTGAAGTATTCGGTAACTACAAGAGTTTGAATGCATGTCGGAACGAAATTTCCAAAGAGTTAAGTCGAAAGATTTATTGATAAGTTGATTTGTGGTGATTGGAAATTGGAGTTAAACTCGGTAGACTTGATACCTTAAAAGTAATTAGTGTGTGCATCGAAGGCTTGGTGTAGTGCAGTTGTTCATATGTGAGTAACAAAAATGTTGGTAGTTGGTTGCATCGATGTTGTGTTTAAGTAGTGTGTTCTTATGTCGATTGTATTCTAGTTCTTGAACCGATGAATTCTTGAGTTGATTACTCTTTGTGTTGCGATGTTAGTTGTCATATGTATCACTTGAGTAGTATTCATGTTATTGTATTTGTTGATGTTATGAATTATTGTTTGTAATATACGTGGGGCTTCCTTTCGTGGATGAGCGTTTATTAGTCGAATAGAATAAGTGGTTGGAGTAGTTGAATCAGATAAATTTTCGAGGACACAAATATTCTAAGAGGGGGAAAACTGTAACACCCATTTATTTAATTAATTAATTAAATATAATTGTAGTATGTTGTGTTAATTCGCGTCAATTTGAGTATTTATTTCGATTTGTGTTGGTTTGTGATACTCGTGTTGGTTTAAGTAGATTTCCGAAATATCAAAATATTATGTCTATGGTTATAAGTTGGTTTGAGTCGAGATTAATTAACTAAGTTGATATAAGTTGTGGAAGATGATGTGGAGTATTCTTCCGTTTATTATTGAATATGCTGATTGGATTGTTCAAACCATTTGGTTTGTAAACGGTAGTTAATATATTAAGTTGGGAGAAAATACTTAGTCGTGAATTATTATTCGATTGATTTTGGGTTGCGGTGAATTAAGTCGTTAAGTCAAAATATTAAGTCGGAATGTCGAGGAAATAATATTAGAAGTAACATTATTGATTATTGGAACGTGTTGGTTAATGGGCTCAGATTGCATCGGAATTAACAAATAAGGGGTGTATGGCTTAGGTTCATTAGTTGTTATATTGGATTATTATTATTTTAATAAAATGAAGGAAAAGAAGAATTAGTTAGAAAGAAGTATCAATAAGAAGAGGAAAATCGTGAGAATAGGAGAACGAGGAAAAGTTGGAGAAAACGGTTACGAGAAGTTACCGTCGGAAAGCCAAATCAGAAAGTCGGTCGAAGATTCGAGCGACCATCAATTAAGGTAAGGGTGAGGTTTGATCTTTATAACCGGGTATGATAAATGATACTAGGTTTGCGAGGTTGTATATGTTGTGTTTTATTTGCTATTGATGTCGATTTATGTTGATTCTTATATTGTGTTGTTGTTAATAATTTTGTTGATCGATTCTGTATAATCGTTGATTGGTTGATGATGATAAATATGTTCCTAAGTAGATTTTGTATAACAGTGATTTTATTATGTTGCTGCAATTTCGTACTTTTCTGTGAAATTGTGGAATTTGGGACGATGTCGTTGTACCAGTGGTTGAGAGAAAACATGTGGCGGGAGCCATATTGGTTGAATTAGGAGCCACCTGGTGAGGTGGCGGGAGCCATGCTTCCTTAGGCACCCATGGCTTGCGCATATTGATATGTGGTGCCAACCACATTTTTATGTGGCCATCATATGAGAAAGTGGTGCAAACCACATTGTTCTCATGGTCATGGGTGGCGCAAGCCATACTGTAACTAAGGGCCCCCTTGTTTTCTTTATGCATCATTTAATTAACTAATACACCTAAAATTTCTTTACATTTTAGTGATTCTAATTTATAAACATATTAATTCCATGAATGGTAATTTGTCAAAGATCAGAAATTAGTATAAAGTTTTATAATCAGGAGCAAGCATAATTATCAGTGGTGAATAAAAATAAGTTTGATACTAAAACTGTGTTGAATTTTTGACAGAAAAATAGTTTAGAAATTTGACAGAAAACAAATTTGTAGGCCCATGTTTTATGATAGTAGAAATTTACCAGAATATCGTTTTTGGCCGAATTTTTATGAAGAGTTGTATTAATCGCAAAATATTAAAAATAATATTGGTTTAGTTGGTTTAGCCGAATTAGGCGAAAAACTTTGTTGCCCGAAATTTAACAAAAATCGTCGGGGTAAGCCGGTTAGTTTAATAGTTAATTGTTGTTGTATTGTTTAGTTGAAACGATGTTGGAAAGTCGAGTTGCAGGTACAGTCTGAGTCGGTAAGTTGTTCCGGTTTACGGAAAGGTTTCTAAGTTGTTTATGTTGGAGGCCTTACAAGCCAATGTTGATTTTAAGTTGACTATGTCATATAAGTTGTTTGTGTTGCAAAGTCGTGTATGCCATATAGTACATTTGTATATTATGTCGAAGTCGTTGCTCACACCACGTTGGCCTAGATTGGCACTAAGTTGAAATTTGAAGGCTTATACCTTGATGCCTCGGTAAATTGGTAAAATTATTAAGTTGAAGGCCTATTCCTTGTAGATACCTCAATAACCTGGTATATTCTAAGTTGGGAGTTTTACTCCAATGGTACCACATGCATATGCATAATTGAGTCGCATCTGGGTTTCATTATTTATGTCGGTTATCTTATTTATGTCGTTCAAGTTGATAAGTTGTTTATGTTGTTCAAGTTGATAAGTTGTTTATGTTGTCCAGGATGATAAGTTATTTACGTTGCTCAAGTTGATAAGTTGTTTATGTGGTTCAAGTTGATAAGTTATTTATGGCGTTCAAGTTGATAAGTTGTTTACATTGTTCAAGTTGATAAGTTGTTTATGTGGTTCAAGTTGATAAGTTGTTTATGTTGTTTCAAGTTGATTAAGTGATTCGTGTTGATTAGGCTGATTAAGTCGTTCATATTGAATATATGATTATATGGTTCATGTAGTAAATGTTGATGGGTATAATAAGTAGTAAAGTAAGTTGATAAAAGTTGAGTGGTTGTTAAGTAGTTGTTGTTGTTGGAGGGAAGCGGTGATAATTGTATAATCCCTGTTTGCGTATTATTTATCATATATCATTTATAACTATCGATATGTCACCCCTTCTTTTTGAATATTGCCCCTATGTTGGTAACGTGCAGGTAGCTTGCAGGAAGAGGGTTATCTTCGTTATTTTGAGTCGATGTCGATGCTCTGATACGTAACACTCGGGGGGATGAATAACTTGGCTTTAATGTTGTATTTGATTTAGTTGTTGTTGTTCCAAGTTGTTTATATTAGAAGTATGTTTCTACTAAGTTGACAAGTTGAAAAAGATTTTGTACTTGTTTAGTTGAATAATTGAGAATCTACTGCATAGTTGTAAAAGTTATTTTGGTTTCAAAAATGAATAAAAGTTATTGTTTTAATTTATTCCGAATCAAAGGTGTTATGTATTAATTTTCATGAAGTTAAATGAAGTTTTTATAAGTTGAAAAATGTAGCGTCCTATTTGTGTACTTGTTGGCTGAATTTTAAATACTCTGATTTTCATTATAATCACCGGGTAAAAATGGTGTGTTACACTTGACGCTTCTCATGAGCTAGCAAAAGTTCTTTTTTGTGGTACTCTATCTGCACTTGAGAGTTTTCCTCCTTGTCCTTCTGCTCTTTCTGACTTTCATCCCACTTCGTCTGCCAAAGTGTGATGGTCTTGTTAGATTCTGTCAAGGACTTCTTCATTTATCTCCGTGCATTGGACTTACTGGTTTCTGCCAAGCCCTTTTTCCTGAAGTACAACTCTCTATCAACAATGTTTTTTTCCTTGTCTTTCATGGTCTTTTGAAGAAATTGGACTTTCTCTTCCAAGGTTGTGTTGATGTAAACTGCACGCTGATGAAGACTGCTAACTTCTGAGTTCTCAAGCCTGATCTTACACAGTTCAGCTTCCAACTTCTAATATTCCTCTATGGGTACTGCAGTTTGTGGCATAACCACCTTCGGGTATAAAGGAGGTTCCACAGAGAAAGGGAGGAGTAGAGTTTCCACGCAATTTTTCAACCATGTAGCATGAGGATCATATGTTTTTGGGTTCACCCTCCCAAACTCTTTCTTCCCTTTTCTAACTCTCAGCTCCCAAGCCTGAGATACCTAGATAGATATCCTTTCATTTCCCTCCACAGGAAAGTACAAAGATTCATCCACCTCTTCATCAGCTGGAGGAGTCTTCAAATGATATCTGAATTGTTTCTTTGCTAGCACATGGTTGTAGTTAATTACCCCATTCCTTCCGAGCAAAGGCACATTTGGGAAATCTTTACAGTTGGTGATTATCTCTTTTCCTACTAGATCTCTGTTATTGCACCAAGTTATGTCATCAGCAGTCAACCCCATCAATCTCCTAGACCACTCCAGCTCATCCTTCAGATCCATAAAAGGCCCTAACTTTGGAAGATGTTTAGTAAACCAAGCAGCAAACAGAGGAGCACAACAATTCACATAACCACCTCTCTTCTTCTCATTCTTGTAATGGACTGCTTATAGGAAATCTCCTAATAGGGTAGGAATAGGATTCCTATTAACAAATATGGAAATGGCCTCCATAACTATGAATCCATTTTTCTCTTGGGAATAGACTGGTCCCATACACCATCAAAGCTAACAGAGCAATGAAATCCGTCCACCTGTTTTCTAAAGCACACGTCTGAGCCTCTGTAAGAAGAGAATCCAAATATAACACTTTGCCTTTATTGATCTTTAAGTTCCCTTTGACCTTAGCCAAGGTTATATGAGTGGATCTGGCAATATCTTCTTCTGGAGAACCCCTCTCTGAGCCATAGAACGACATGGCATCCCAGATTGGAACCTTCAACATGCTGGAGATTTCTTCTAGAGTAGGAACCAAAATATAGTCTGGGAACTTGAAGCACTGCAACTAAGGATCATAGAACTGCAACATAGTATGAAAATTGTATCTCTGTTTTACCGAAGGTCTGCCCATGTAGCACAAAATCAGCCCATACTTCTTTTTGAATGCTTCTGAGACCCGGTCATCCATTAAACCAACCAAACTCTGAATACCCCCAGCTTCTGGTTGTGGGAAGGTGTAATGTACATTATTTTTCCTGTGAATCCTTATAACTTCAGCCATCCGGATAATGAGATATTAGAACTACCGGAACTCGTGCAGATGCAAATAATAACTTGAGAAAATGAAAACACAAAAAGGTTAATGGAGTTATGATGTTATGCAATACAAAATGTGTGATCAATGACTGGTGTCTAGTGCTGGTGTGTGATACTGAACCAATAACTAAGTGTCTATAACCACAAGATCTCTGAATAAACCTACAATAAGTAACCAAGAACCAATAATTCCATAATCATGAGAACCTTATCAGAACATAGAATCACATTGATAATAAGGGTATGTAGGGGCCAGGGTTCCTACAAACCTGTAAACACCCTCCCAATCTCACTAGTATGCTTTGGGTCAAACATCACAAACTCTCAAAGCCGAGCATCAATAATATGTTCACCATCTCCAAGAAATGATTTAATAACCATATCAGGGAATCGAATTATCATTATATACTACTCAGGGAGGTCTTAGCTTAGTCCGGGAAAAACAAGCATCCCCCCATAAATTCCCAACTTCAAGCACTGAAATCGAGAAATAATAGTACATTCATCTCGAAGGGTACAATACTATCGTCATACGAACAATTACTTTAACTGAGTTCTTATGAGAGAACCAAGCCGTCCTATGCGAGTTCCTAGTGGGCCCTCGGGTGCAAATGGGTTTGCCACAGAATGTGGTTTGTCACTGTCACCACTGGAGAGGGATGTTTCCATAAAGGTCCTCAATAATTGGTCCCCAGATACACATAACTATCAAGGTTGTGTAATGAAGTATGGAGGACCCCTATATCAAAACATTTCCAAGACGGTCGCAATCTGGGTGTGGAACTCACTACTACCCGCATGACAAAATATCATGAGGCCAAAGTGATTGTCCATGCCAAAAAACCTAGGGTGCACTCGAGCCTTGGTACTGGACTCATCTTGAAGGAAAATTGCCGATAAAACGCAGCGGAAAACAAAAATTTCCCTTTAGAGATCCTTACGAAGGGTCATGATCTGTGATAAAATATTTACCTCTTGTAGCACTTGAAACCTTTGATTCTGATTTGATCACAAGCGTTGTACGAAGAACAACGCCTCTACTCAGTCCACACGAACAACTTCCTTCAATCACAATGCTAGCTGGTTACGAATGAAGGTTTAGAGTGAAAGGAGAGGAAATAGGAATACGGCCAGTGTTTCAAAAAAACAACAACTTCTGAGCTTCTTCACAAGGGTTCTATTTATAGAACTACTTGTGTGGGATTTAATCTAAAAGCCCAACTTAATAATAATGATAATATTTTATTATAATAACTATTATTATATTATTATAATAACTATTATTATAATAATAATTATTATAATAACCATAATTTTATTATTATTATATTTTATAACTATTATAAAATTAATAATAAATATTATTATATCATATGGTACCTTACCATATTCCGTATTCCATTCTAGTGCATCATACCTTATGGTGTACCTTATTTATTCCACTTTTTATCAAACTGTCCTTATGTGTGTGACCCTGTAGGATTTTGCGACATTGGTAATTATATTAAATAATGTATTTAATATAATAAACAGTGAGCGGTATCTAGCAACACATCACTGCTACCCAATTCACAAAATTGTCATGTGATCTGACAAAATCTTTTGTGATAATATTTGTGTGTACAATTACCCTCTTTCCCTTATGTCTATATTGAACACAAGGCATATACTGTGTCATCCTTGTCCAGTTCAATATTGGGCCCTTAGACATTTATCTTGTTATGCAGGATGGGCAAATTCCATCTAGGCTGCTCATGTCCCTCAGCATGCTTCGTGAAGTACCCATTAACTGTCTTTATGATAATCTAGTTTCGAACAATGTTTGATCAGCAATAAAGTACTTGACTCTACATCTAAGGTCCATAGTAGTTTCAGGTCGAAGGGTGGTATACACCACTATCACCATGAGAGTAACTTATGACACTTTGCATAACATTCTACGTAGTACTCTCATAGTGTCAATCCAGTATAAATATTACTCCTAATATTCATACTTATGTCAAGACTTGATAACTCCTTATCCATGATCCATGAGATGTGATCATCAGTCTATCTACATAATAGTCTTAATGCTTTAAGGCTATCCCATTTCACATTAAAGCTCGACTATGGATTCTTTATGAATAGTGTCCTTATGTTTAATGGAGTCTCATGATTAAGTCACACTTAATATTTCATTAAAAGAACTTGCTATTCTAGGGACTTTATCATTTTGGAAAAACAAACATAATAAAGAAATACCTTTTATTATTAATAAATAATTCGATACAATTACCAAATGTATTGGCCTCTAGGGCTTACACCAACACATCTGATTGCAAACTAGACTAAGAGGTTCTCGTTGAGTACAACAGACGTAAGAGGTGCTAACACCTTCCTCTTGCGTAACCGACTCCCGAACCTAGAATTCGGTTCCAACGACCATTTTCTTTTCTTATTAGGTTTTATCTATATCTCCCTTTTATTTCGTTAGAATAAATAGAATTAGGTGGCGACTCTATTGTTTTGTTTTTCCGCGTCCATCTTAAGGATCGTATTTTTCAAGGTACGACAGCTGGCGACTCTGTTGGGGACTATGCCTTGTGCATAAGAGAGTCAAGCTTAACTTAGGATACTTTGAGTTTATGTGTTAGCCTTGCTTGTTTATCTTCTTGTTTGATTGTGTGCTTTCTCTTATTTATTGCATGCTTTCTATTAATTATTCGCTTATCTTTTATTATCCATATCATTATTCTAATACCCCGTAATTTATTTAACTCTCCGAGTAATATTAATTAATTTCAATAGAATTTTGGGTTGCTTTGAGTAATTTTAACAAAAAAAACTATTTAGTGCAAACAGGGAATTTAAATTGATTAACTAGTATTATTGGTTTCAGAGGTTTTATTAAATTGGTATTTTAGAGTCATTTTTGGATACTCTCTAATTGGACATGTCAATAGGAAATTTTTCCCCTCTTTAAGACTTAAGTTTTCTTTTATGTTTATATAGAAAGAGAAACATAGAAAAAGGAAAAAGAATAAGTTAGTAAGGAAGAGGAAAAGAAGGAAAAGAGAAGAAGAAGAAGAAGAAGAAGAAGAAGAAGTGAACCCTAGAGCTCCAATCCGTCAATATTCATCATCCATTCGTCGAATCGACTCATTCTCTTCGCTAGTCTTCATCTTTCGAGGTGGGTTCTTAGTTAGAAGCTTTTATTTTAGATTTTCGTTGAGTTTTAGAGTTTTAGGGTTTTTGTTGAAAAATCTTAGAAATTGAAAGTTTAATGGTTAAAACTCGATTAAATCAAGAGTAAGTTGATTAGTATGTGATAATAATCATGTTTGATAGTAGGTATTTCTGTTTTGGTGATTTTTGGTTGAATTTGTGGCATTTGGATGAAGTTCCCGTAAGTTGTTTTTCTGAAAAATCGCAGAGCTCGCTTAGCATGCAGGTTGTTTCTGCAGAATGGTTTTTGTTCTATCTTATCTCGCTTAGCGAGAAAGGCCGCGCTTAGCGAGCCTGAAGGTTTTATGGTTTTTATATTTTTATTCCATAACCTTTGTTCCAGGTGTCCGTTTTTACTATTCTGCATATCATTTTGAAGTTAAAAATATATATTATCACATGATGCTGAGAAATAATATTTTCACCCGACTTTTACCCGAATTTTCAAATAACCGGAATTATGTTAAATTGGAAAGTGTGAGCCATTGGAAATGAAAAGGTACAACTTGTGAGGTATCTAGAATTCCCTTAGGCTAGCGTGAGTTGTGGTTTGTATTGCATTAGGTCCTCCGTAAAATCTTGAGTAAGTCTCGATACAGACAACTTGCGTTCCACGAGAGCATCCGTAAAGATTTGAGGTACCATCAGTAAAAACATGGATAGCGATTGAGGCATGTACGTTATAAATCCTCCGTATGGTCTTGAGTAAGTCTTGAGGTGAATCAACTTTAGTCCCACGGGAAGCATCCGTGAAGACTTGAGGCGAGTACTACATTAGTTGTGCGGTAAATCTTGAGTAAGTATTGAGGTGGGTTACCTTTAGTCCCACGAGAAGCATCCGTAAATATTTGAGATTAGTGTTATATCGAATCCTCCGTAAGGTCTCGAGTAAGTCTTGAGGTGGTTTACCATTAGTCCCACGGGAAGCATCCGTGAAGGCTTGAGGTAGATTTTTCACTTGTTGTGTATTGAGAGTAGGCATGGACCTTGGGTCCATTTGGTTTCGGTTTCTTGTGAGAGAATGGGCAAGTCTTAAAATTGTTGGAATTGAACCCTTAGAGCTGAGAGAACTCTAAGATAGGGAACTCACTGAGATGTTTTATCTAACCCCATGTTGATGTTGTTATTTCAGGTACTTCAGGTTCCTTAAAGGGTAAAGATAAGACGACTTGATTATCTTTACTTGTTTGATGGGTTTTCTTCCGCCGTTGACTTTTGAGATCTTCAGATCTAGTTCTCAATTTTTTTTTGTATTTTTGAACATCTTGTATAATTATATAGCCTTTTGTACTAGTACCTTATGTTGTAGTGGTTATATTTATGCAATGTGTTGCTAAGAACTTGTTGTATTTCAATACCAAACTTGAATTTTATATATGAAAATATATGCTTGATGTATGTCTTTTATATGTGGGTATTACAGTTGATATGAGAGTGTAAACACCCCAAATTTTCCCTCACTCATATCACACCATGGCTTGTGATCTTTCAATTTTTCATAAGCATAAGCATACCACATCATAGTGCATATTTATTTCATCTGCATAGTTCAAGTTCATCTGCATCTAGGGTTTGTGATCTGAGCAATCCAAGAATCCATATGAGCCATCCCAAAGGCCTCAAAGCTTTATAAGAGGGTCCATGTGTGTTCTATCATCATATTATACTCCTCAAATTTCATAAAAGTCAAGGGATCACAAGAACTGGAAAAGGCATGGAAGCAGAGTTAGGGTTTTCACTACACAGATGACCAAAATTAGGGTTTTGGTTTCAGAGGTCTTAACTCCAAATTTTTGGGCCATTCTTATTTCTAATGTTCTTCAGATGTTATAAGGATCATGTGTACCAAGTTTGATGAAGAAACTCATTGTGGAAGTCATTTGTTCACTGGGTAACTTCTTGAGCAAGTTAAGTCAAAATCAGGGCATCTGAGGCCCCCAACAATGGAACCAAAGGGGTATTTTCATCAAAATGAAGTTATATGATCTTTATTTGATCTTATAAGAGGTTGGAATTTCACAAGATTGAATAATTTTGGGCCATTTGCAAACTTGTCAAAAATGGAAATGACTTGAAATGCAAACATTCCATTTTGGGAAAGTTTTTCAACCTCCTCTTTCTTAACCAAAAATGCTTCAAATGAAAAATTCTTGGTCATGAAAGTTGTAGATTAGGTCTTTCCCTTTTCAAAAAGTACAAGAACATGTCTTGATTCATCCTAGAACTCAAGATATGGCCTTTCAAAGTTGGCAAAAATCCTATAATTTCAAGTTTCATGTCAAAAAGGGATTTTGCAAATTGGCATATTCAAGCATTCTAATGACTTCAAATATGCACAAACACTTCACAATATGCCAAACAAACCTCAAAGGATCAGAATTGTGCATTGAACTTAGGGTTTCCATGACTTATGATCCAAGAAACTTCAAAGAGGGAATTTTGCAAAACATGTGATAACTCTTCATCCAAGCCATCCAGCACATCAAAACCAATCCCATGGCCATACCTGAACTTAGCTGAGGCCAGACACCCCATAAAATCTCCTCTGACCCGTGCCCATACCTCAAAGTACAAGATCTTGATTTTTTGCAAAAACTCCCATACCAATCAGCCTGTGCCACAACAACTCTCTGGCCAATCAACATTGTTTATGTGGACAATAAGCAACTCATTTCATACAACATTGAGGCCTGAATCCATACACACACTCAGAATCACAAAAACCTCAAGAAACCTTCCCTTCATCGAATTTCATAATACAGCCAACAAAAATCACAAACTCTTCCACCAATCAACTCAGCATCACCCCAGGATCATTTCCCACCCATCACCATAGCTTAAAACATAGCCAAACACAAATACGATTTCTGCAACTTCAGAAACAAAGCACTCCAAATAGCCACTCTAAGCTTCATTCAAGCTTGCCAATAGCTTTAGGAGGTCAAAGGGGAGTGGATTGCACAAAGGGAGAGCTCTGAAAGTCTAGATTGCAAAGCTCCAACTCAGGTAGTCATCAAGAACTTTTTTTTTTCAGAAATGTATTTTCATGTTATAGAATGATTCATCATGCTTCATTGATCATCCTGATATGATTTATTTTGAAAATGATTGAGAAATGAGTATGTATTGAACTTCTGAAAGTTTTGTTCATTTTCACGATTTGCTTCGAATCTTGTTTTTGATGAATGATAAATGTGTTTTGATGATGGATTCTTGCTTAGGGATGTTAGGGGGTTGATTCTGGAGCTTTAGAGGGGTTGGGTTAGCCTAGGGTGGAAGTTAGGGTGAGGAGCTAGCCAGAGAAGATGACCAGAGGTCTTCTCCGGCCACCTAAAAGTGATTAGGGCTAAAACTCTGATTAAATCCCCAGACGCGTTTGTGGCCGTTAGATGAGGATTAGGGTTAGTGAGCGTGTGGTCCAAATGGAGTCATTATCTTTTAATCCTGATTAATTAATTTAAAATGTAATTAAAAGCCAGTTTGAATGTGGGCCATTGATCTGCGCGCGCAGTCAATTCCCTCCAAGCCCAGTTTAAATCTTAGCCATCATATGTGCATACTTTCATTTTAATTCATTTTTATTTCATTTTAATTGCATTTTCTTGCATATTTTATTTAAAATACTAAAAGGCATCAAAAAAATATTTCCTTTTGCATTTTAGATCCAAATATTTTTCTCAACCCAAAAATGATTTTTATTTTATTTTTTGCATTAAAAAAGCATTTTTAAAATATTTAATTGTTATTTTCAATTAATTAAAGTCTTTTAATTAATTAAAAATACATTTAAGTTTCTAAAAATCACCAAAAAAAATCATGAATCATCCTAATGCATTTAGAAACATTTTCAAACTCCTCACACAAATTTATTTTTAGGTTTGATCATAGTTTGTGAATTTTCTTTGAATTAAGGGTCATTAAAATCATATTTTTGAACCCTAACTTTAAAAAATCATTTCTGCCTAACCAAGAAGAGTGTGAAGATGATTCTTTTTGAATTATGTTTCATATTGCATGTAGTTTATAGGACATTTTCCTCATGAATTTATCTTGCATTTTCAATTTGATTTGCATTTTTCCCTTTGAATCACCCAAAAACCCTAGAAAACTTAGGAAATTCATAACTTTTGATTGGTTAGGTTTCTGACCTTCTCCTTTGGGGTGTAACCTAATATGGGATTAGGGTTTGTTTGAGTTTGATTTCAAATTTTTATCATGTCATATGCTTCTGTTTTGTTCATTTGCATCTCATGCTTTCATAAAACCTCAATTTCTCATGTTCACTTGCATTCATCTTGCATATGCATCAATACATGAACTTTCCATGACATTTCATGCATTCATATGTCACCTTAGACATCTTAGGATATGTTAGAACCAGGCTTGATCATTTCTTCATTCACTTTCCATGATTTGCATTCATTTCATTCCATTAAGTTTCATGTGTTTTCAAACTTCAAAGCATGCTTACATGACATCTCATTCTTGTATGATCATACCTATGCACTTTGTATGCCATTACATCACCTAAAATGGAATTAAAATTACATAAACACTTCTGACTTTGGTTATTTCATCTCATATCATCTCATTTCTTCATGATTTATACTTTATGCCTTCATGCTAACACTTTCAGGTGGTAAGTCATTTTGGGAGGTGAATTTGCCTTCACCTCTCACTTCTTTTCATTTCTTTCACTTGCATTTCAATATGTCTTTGAAGTGAACTTGTTCACTTATGTTCCCTCTCTCACTTTCTTCCTTCAAGTTACTTATCTTCTTCATTGAAGTAAGTAACTTGTTCTTCTTTCTCATCCTCCTTTCATCTACTTCTTCCATTGGTGGCTTCCTTGAAGATCTTTTCTCTTAAGCCTAACAAACCATAGGAACATCCAAGCATGATAATCTTAGGGTTGTGTTTAGTCCCCCTTAGTATTTTACCTTTGAGTCTCCTTGAGTCTCTCTTCTCATATCAATAATCAGAGACTAAACTCTTAAAGTTTTAGGACTTTGGAATTAGGGTTATTCCTGCATCCTTCTCTTAGGATGGAGTGTATAACTTTAATCCTAAGTGTTTAACCTTTAATTTGTTTAAACCTATTAATCAAAACACACTAATAATCACTAAGACTTTATCTTGTAACTTGGGCCTTACATTAGGGTTCTAATTCTTCCTTATGGTTAAGAAGGACTAACCCTAGTGTTTAATGGACAATTCCCCCTCAAGTTGTCTTACAAACCATAAAATCCACTTCTTAATTTCATCTTTTAATTAAAATCCACTTAATAAAGGCTTTGTTATATAATGAATTTAGTCCCTAACCATGGATTAAGTTGAGGTATCTTCCTCAGCTTAAGTGTTCTCATCTATTATCCTTCTATTAGGATGGTGTAATGAGACCACTAATCTGTGAATAGAGATTAAAATCATTACTTAACACTAAACAAAAACCCAAAAACATCTAATTAATCACAAGTAGGTTAATGATCTTAATCCTACATCATCATGGCAATTAAGTTGAGATGCTTATCTCATACTTAAGTAGGCTCATTATCCCTAATCAGGGAGGATATAATGAGTTTACAAGCCCTTGATTTAGGCTTAAGCTCATTAACTTATGCAAAACACCAAAAACAATATTAAACCTGAAAACACAAAAACAAAAAATAATCGTCTCCTTCGGGATTCTTTTCTCATCACACTCATTCACAAACGAGAACTTGCTTCTTCCGTCTAATGCAAGACAGTTAGCACTCGAGCCAGACGAGTCATACACTTGAGCATAAACAAGTAAGCAGTTCACAGTCAATTCATTTTCAGTCTCTTTGAGTCGAACTACAGTGTTTTGACTTCCTCATTTCACGAGAGGATACATAGGCATAACTTAACAGTTATCGAACAAAAGTCTCTTTGTCTTCCCCCTTTTTCAGGATTCCTTAAAAGCCTCAGTTCCTGAGCAATTCACCTTTTTGCACTGATACCTATACATTCATTCCTAGATCTTGCACACAGATAGCACATACATTACCCCTTTAAACACAAACTTTTAAGTGTGGATCCCGTCGAGTACGAAGGTCAATCTGGGTGCTAATACCTTCCCAGGTTGTAACCAACCCCCTTTCTCAGTTTCTCTGGTTCGCAACCGTCTTATCCATCTCATTTTAGGTTTATGCAGCATTACCTTTCCTTCGGGATAAAAATGCCTAGCTGGCGACTCTATTCACTTCAACCTCATTTTCTCTTTCGCCGACAGTTCGCGCCTGTACCGGGATGCGAATCTTTGGGAGCGACAACGAGCAGGTCGTATCCTCAACCTAGCCTTGGAATATTATAAGTGTTCTTTCTGTTCATATACGTAATCTCGTTGTAAAACTAAATGTTATGTTTATGGTGTTGAGCCTGATCAACTTAATCCTATTTTGATGACATTTAGGGATATGGCTAGTAGGCGTGGAACTCGTGGTTGGCCTAGTGTCACTCCTCCTATTAATGATTAGTCGGGTGGTGATGGGAATGCTCTTATGTTCCAGTTCATGAAGCAGATGCAACAACGACAACACTAGTTTATGAAGGAGATGATGCATCAGATAAATGGGGGTCTTCACCCTCAGGTGGATGCTCCTGCAACCGGAGGTAGAACTTTCCGTGATTTCTTCTGCATGAATCCTTAAGAATTTCATGGTGGTTTGGATCCGGTGAAGGCTCATGAATGGATAATTGGTGTGGAGAGAATATTTCAGATCGTGTTGTATAGTGAAGAGGACAAGGTGACTTTTTCCTCACATTTGTTGAAAGGTCCTGCTGCTAGGTGGTAGGAGAGTGCTTCTACTCTCATGGTTGTGCAAGAGATTCCGAAGATGTGGGAAAAGTTTAAGGAAATTTTTATGGAGAATTACTTTCCAAGTTCTTTGAGGACCCAGAAAGAGTTTGAATTTCAGCAACTTTGGCAAGGGAGCATGATTGTGGCCAGTTATGCAGAAAAGTTTGAAGACATGGCGGCTTATTCTAGGCAAGCTATGTATGCTCCGGATGAAAAGTGGAAGATTGATTAGTTCTTGTTTAGTTTAAGGGATGAAATTTCTCATAGTGTCTCTTAGAGGGAGTTCATTACTTATTCAGAATTGTTGAGACAATGTTATGTTGTTGAGCATAGTTTGAAGAAGGTGCAAACTGAAGCAAGTGTTGGAAGAGTTGTTCAAAGTTACCGTGGAAGGGCGAGTCAACCTTTTAGGCCAAGGTCCCAACCCTTCAAAGGGAAGAAAGTGGCGAATCCTAGACCTAGTACTCCTCCTACGTGTTCCAGGTGCCATAAGAATCACTATAGAAAGAAGGACATGTTGCTAGAGATTGTCCACAGATAAAGAATCAAGTTCAAGGAAGGGTTTATACCATGGATGCTAGAAGGACCAAAGCCGACAACTCTCTTATTGCGGGTACATCTCTTGTTAATGAACATCCTTATCTTATTTTATTTTACTATGGAGCAATGCATTCTTTTGTGTCTGTAAACACCCCAAATTTGCCCTCACCCATTCACCCTATGGCTTGTGATCATTTCATATGCATAAACACAATCATATCATCTCATATCTCATTTTGAGTCACTGCATAAATTCAAAGTCATCTGCACCTAGGGTTTGTGAGCTGAGCAATCCAAGAGCTCCTGAGCCATTCCAAAGGCCACCAATCATTTCAAAGGGGTTCATGTGTGTTCTTATATCATATTACACCATCTCAAGGTCAAGATTGCAAAAGAATCACAAGAACTGGGATTGGTGTGGAAGCAGAGCCTGGGTAGACTGCACAGTTGACCTAAAATTAGGGTTTTGGTTTCAGAGGCCATAACTCCAAATTTTTTGGGTCATTCTTGTTTCCATTGGTCTCTATATGGTATAGGGAGTATGCATATCAATTTTCATGAAGAAATTCCATGGGGAAGTCATCTGATCAAGGGTTGACCTTCTGGACAAGCCAGTGTAAAATCAGGGCATCTGAGGCCCCCAATGACCCAACCAATGGGTGATCTTCATCATTTTGAGTGTATATGATCTTTATTTGATCATGGAAGAAGGTTTAAGTTCACAAAAATCAAGAATTTGGAGTTTTTGCAAATGTTGACTTTTTGGGCATAGTTGACTTTTCAAGAATATGTCATTTTAGGTCATTTTTCAAGCCTTGCTTTTTGATCCAAAAATGCTTCAAATGGAAAAACTTTGGTCATGAAAGTTGTAGAATACATTTTTCCCTTTTCAAAAAGTACAAGAACATGATCAAATTCTTCTTGGATCAAAAGTTATGGTGTGACAAAGTTAGCAAAAATCATTGATTTTCAAGGCATGCTTCAAATGTGAATTTTGCAAAATCATGAACCAAAGCCATTTGTAACTTCTAATTCACTTCAAACCATGACATAAACATTCTACATGTCCTAAAAATCAGAATTGGACCAAAGATCACATGTGTTTAGTTCATGTAACAAGGCATTTTTCATGAAAGTTTCAAAAAGTGGCAACTTGCAAAACCACTCATCACACTTCCTACAACTTGCAACCTTGGATGCTGACTTTGGCTAGCCTTTCCCCTCACCCTTGCTGCACAGCCCATGCCTTTTACTAAGCCTAGAACCAAGCCATGCTTCTCTTACACAAAAGGTGGACTTTGAGCAAAAGCAAACTTACCAATCAATAGGGGCCAGGTCACATCATCTGACCTATGGGATTAAAATATACTATCCTTTGGCAAGCCAAACATATGAAGAGGCCAGGCTGAAACACTTCACTACAACACACATACAAACTCACTTTTTTTGCAAATTGCTTCGAATCTCTCTGCCCAGCCAGAAAACACCCAAACCATTTTCACCAAGCACCTCACCATGTTCCATTGAGTAGAAACCAGCCAAGAACCAGGCCTGAAACAAGCTGTAACCCCTCTGCACCATTTTCACTCCAACTTGCAGTTTCATTCGAAACTCTCTCCACAGCTCACAAACATCAAAACAAACTCCATAGACCTTCTCCACTCATCATCTGGACCACAAACAACCACCTACATTGGCCTGAAACTGCCTGAATCACCATTGCCATTTCCAACTGAGCTTGAGCAGAAGCTTCACAAACTCTTCATCCAGCCAGCATAAACTTCTCCAAAGCATTCAAGCATCACCAGAGGGTCAAGTGGAGTGGATTACACCAAGAGGGGAGGTCAGAAAGTCATCAGAGTGAAAGCTTCGAATCTCAGGTAGCTCAAGAACTTTTTTTCCAGAAATGGATTTTTAAGTTCTAAACTTGTTCTACATGTCTTCCTGATCATGAATATGCTTTTAGTTTCGAAAATGGTGATGAATTGAGGATTTAATTGCTTCCTGAAACTTTCCTGCCCTAGTTTTTGTTTGCTTCGATTCAGCCATTTCGTGAATGATAAATTTGTTTTGAGTGGGGGTTTTGAATCGTGAGCTTGTGGGAATCATTTCTGTGTTCTTAGAATTCATTTTAGATGCGTATGGAGTGAGTTTGAGGTTTGGGGTGAACGGAGAAGATGACCGGAACACTGTTCCGGTCATCTGAAAGTGTTTAACGGCGAGATTAGGGCATAAGCATTGATTAGTGAAATTTGAATTCTGGCCGTGAGATCTGGCGCCAAGTCAACTCCCGCGCGTGTAACTTTGAATCTGGTCCCTAGGATTAGCTGACTTCTCATTAATTCATTTAAAATTCATTTAAATTCATTTTCTTTTCATTTGTTTTGCATAATTTATTTAAAATAGTAAAAATGTCTTAAAAATTATGAAACTTTTTCTCAAGAGTTTTAATAATTTTTATGACACAAAAATATTTTTGTTTTCATTTTTATCATTAAAAAAGTATTTTTAAATATTTGAAAGATTATTTTTAATTGATTAATGAGAATTAATTTATTAAAAATACTTTTAGGTATTTAAAAATCACCAAAAAATTCATGAAATGTTCTAAGACATTTAGGAACATTGTCCAACCTTCAAACCAAATTTCTTTTTGGATCTTGATGCATTTTGAGAATTTTTCATTGAATTAAAATCATTTTTGTGCATTATTTTGATCCTAAGTTCAAAAAATCATTTCTGCTTATCTATGAAGAGTTGGACATTGATCCTTCTTGCATTGCATTGTGTTTAGCATGTAGTTTTTGAGGTAAAAAGGCCATGATTTGATCTTTCATTTTCCATTTGTTTGATAATTTTTCTTGTTTAGAAACCCTAAAAAACCCTAAAATCTTAGAAATTCATAACTTAAAATTGGTTAAGAGTTGAGACCTCCCCTTTGGACATTGGTTTAGTATAAGATTAGGGGTCCTTTGTGTGGCATTTTCCATTTTTTATAATGTTGTTTGCTTCTGGTTTTGGTTTTTGTTTGATGTTTGGTTCATAAACCCTAATTTGGGCTTCCATATGCATCCATCTTGCATTCTCTTGCATAACATGACTTGCCATGACATTTCAAGCATCCATTTGATTCATTTGACATCATAAGACATATTGAAAGCATGTTGGATCATTGCATCATGTATTTGCCATGTTGTATGCCATGTGCACTTCATAACTTTTCATGTATGATCATGTGTTCTAACTTGCTTCATTTGCATTCATGAACTTGTATGATCATTTCCATGTGCTGCCTCATGTTTGTAACATCCCATAGCATCATTACCATCATCAACATGCTTCTGGTTTTGGTTTGCATCATGTCATTCCATCCCATTTTTGCATTGCATTGCATTTCTTTTCTAACCTTTCAGGTGGTAAGTGATTCTGAGAAGTGGATTTGCCTTCACTTCTCATAACTTTTCTTTTCATCTCTCTTGCATCCATTGATGCATTTTCTATTTGTGTTTGAGTTTGAGCTTGCTCATTCTTCTCCTTCCCACTTTCTCTCTTCAAGTGACTTGACTTCTTGAATGAAGCAAGTTGCTTTGCTTCTCTTGATCCTTTCATCTGCTTCCTGGTGGTTCCATTGAAGATTGTTCTTGAAAACCTCACAAACCTTAGGGACAACCAAGCATGACAATGATTAGGGTTTTGATTAGTCTCCCCTCTTAGTTTCACCTTTGTGTCTCTTTTGAGTCTTCTCTTCTCATCTCATAATCAGGGACTAAACCCTAAAGGCTTTAAGGCTTTGTGATTAAGCTTATGCCTGCATCCTTCTATTAGGATGGAGTGTATAACTTTAATCCTAAGTGTTAAACCCTTAATGTGTTTAAATCCTTCAACCAATTCACTCAATAAGTATCAAGACATTACACTTGTAACTTGGGCCTTGCATTAGGGTTCTAATTCTTCCTTAACTGGTTAAGAAGGACTAACCCTAGTGTTAATGGACAAGTCCCCCTCAAGTTGTCTTACAAATCATAAAACCCACTTCATCATCTTATCATTTAATAAAATCCACTTAATCAAAGGCTTGTTTTGTCATGAGTTTAATCCCTAATCATGGATTAAGTTGAGGAGCTTTCCTCAGCTTAAACATTCTCATCTATTATCCTTCTATTAGGATGGTGTAATGAGTCTGTTTAATCCTTGATTATGGCTTAACCTCATTACTCAACACTAAACAAAAACACCAAAAACATTCAAATAATCACAAGCAGGTTAATGATCTTAATCCTATACCAAAGGTGATTAAGTGTGAGAAGCTGACTTCACACTTAAGGTATTCTCATTACCCCTAATCAGAGGGAAGATGTGATGAGTTTACTAACCCATTGGTTTAGGCTTAAGCTCATTTTCTTATAACAAACTCTCAAAAGCAATAAAAGGCTGAAAACTCAAAAACAAACAATAATCGTCTCCTCCGGGATTCTTTTCTCATCTCATTCACTCGCAATCGAGAACTTGCTTCTTCCGTCTAATGCAAGACAGTTTGCACCTGAGCCAGACAGGTCATACACTTGAGCATAGACAAGTAAGCAGTTCACCAGTCAATTCATCTTTCAGTCTCTTTGGGTCGAACTACGGTGTTCTGACTTCCTCATTGCACGAGAGGATACGTAGGCATAACTTAACGGTTATCGAACAAAAGTCTCTGTACATTCCCCCTCCTTCTAGCTTTATCCTTTTAGCCTCATGATCTTGAGCATTTCACTCCTGTTCTTACACTGACACTTCATTTATACACTTTACACTCCCTTTACACTGACACCTGTACATCCCTTTCCAGCTCTTTTATACACACAAATTGCACTGACACTACCCCCTTAAAACACAAATCTTCTAAGCGTGGATCCCGTCGAGTACGGCGGACAATCTGGGTGCTAATACCTTCCCAGGTTGTAACCAACCCCCTTTCTCAGTCTCTCTGGTTCACAAACTGTCTTATCCATATCTTTCTAGGTCTATGCAGCATTACCTTTCCTCCGGGATAAAAATGCCTAGCTGGCGACTCTATTCATTCTCCAGTGAGTTCACGGCTGTGTGTTCTCACTGTCCCCTTCGCCGACCGTTCGCGTCTGTACCCCTTTTGACCCGGTGTCACTTGGCGGGAGCGACAGCTTGGCGACTCTGCTGGGGAGACCCTTATGCTGCAACCAGGGCTTCTGGTTCTTTTTGTGGGTTCCTCCTAGCGCTTGATTGATTTGTGTTTATTGGGGTGTTATGTGCTTATTTGTGTTTGTATATTTGCTTTATTTACTGCTTTCTGTACAGCTTTATTTATTGCTTTCTTTACAGTTTTTTTCATATATCATACTGTCATGCTGGATCTGGTTTTGCTTTGGTGGGTGGGGTTTCATTGAGAGTTAAGGTCCTATACCTGGGACCTGAGTGACACCTAGGCTAGAGTGAATCATATTCTTTCCCATTCCATCTCGGTCTGGTGCGGGAATATGAAACACGGTTCAGATATGGGTTTCTTCTTGAGAACTCTGTGTTGCAGATTTCCTGCAATGCTAGGGCTATCTGGGAAGCCTGCTAAGTCTGGATGACCTTTAGTTTTGACCTTCAGAAACTGGGGTGAATTAGAGGAGGAACTTTTATGGTTATTGTAAACACTGTACCTCCGGGTTAGAAGTGTTTACACTTCTCATAACTGATCCAAGTCTGAGGATCCTTGTTTTAGAACACCACCTGTGAGGGGGTTGGGCTGTTTACAGGTTTGCAGGTACCTTGACCTCAGAATACCCTGCTTGTTAAGAATACTCCACTTTGGGACAGTTCTTGTGATTCTAAAACCCTGGACATGTGGCTCTTTATTTGAGTCCCCCACCTTGGTTACTGGATCTATAGACCTCCATCTGGAATTCTTGAACATACTTGGACCTATATCAGAGCACTTGATCAGATCCAGCTCAGTCACAGACCCTTGCATATCATTTGCATACATACTCATTGCATCATATTGACATTTGCTTATTTGTGTTTCAGGGTATCCATCTTCATTTGGTTCTGGTTTTGACCCCATCTTCAGTATTGACCCATCTTCATCAGCATCTGCTTCAGTTATCTGCACCAGCCAATCAGTGGCCATTTCTTCAGTATTATCATCAGCACCTGTCTCTACTCAGTCTTCAGCATCATGGCTCCTAAAAAGAGCAACATCACCTATCACTTCTTCCAGCCAGAGTTATCAGACATCAGGAGGATTCAGACCCTGATTACTCCAGATCACATACCATTGTTCAGGGAACATTATGGAGATATACTTGATATGGTTATGGATCTGGACCCTTCACAGCGAAGCCTGATCCACACTTGCATTCAGTTCTATGATCCCCCACTGAGATGTTTCACTTTCCAAGACTTTCAGTTGGGCCCTCTATTAGAAGAGTACTCCTCATTGGTTGGTTTGCCTATCAGGGGTGGAATCCCTTTCAACCCTGAGATAGTCTTTCCTGGTAATGGAGAAATAGCCAAGGCTTTGCATCTGGAACCTGTCCTGATTGAGCAGTATATGACTTCTAAAGCTGGAATCCCTGGCTTCCATCTGGATTTCTTGATCTCTCAAGCTACCCTGAAATCTTCTTTAGGAGAGTGGAAAGATGTTTGTGCCTTGTTGGCTTTGAGTATATATGGAATTGTATTGTTTGCAGATGAGCCTCGATTCATTAGCAAAAATGCAATCCATCTGTTCATCTTGAAGAACCCAGTGCCCACTTTATTGGGGGACCTCTATTATTCAGTGCATCAGAGGAATGAAAAACAGAGGGGAAGATTAGTGAGGTGTTGTGCTCCATTGTTCCACACTTGGCTTCTCAGGCATTTACCCAGGACAGATGCATTTTTGAACCCTCATCAGCAGAGAAACTGGGCTAAGAGACTCACCGCTCTAACTTCAGCCGATATCAGATGGTGCACTCAATGTGCCAAGGGTAGGGATATCATCACTAGCTGTGGGAATTTTCCCAATGTGCCCCTAATAGGAGTTAAGGGTAGTATTAATTACAACCCTCTGCTGTTCAGAAGGCAACTGGGCTATGCACTGGTCCACACTCCTAAGGCACAGGACTTGGTGGAGACCCTTTATTGTGAGAACAAGCTTAATTTGACTACTGTTAGGCAGGCTTCCTGGGCCTGGGATAATGTTCAAACCAAGGGAGTGACCATCCTAGGGAAGTGCAACAATGTGGCATCAGCACAATATTATGAGTGGTCCCGTGCCAGGGCCCAATTCTCTGGAATGCCCTTTACCATAGAAGATATGCCTGAATCATCTTCAGCACCCCCTGCCACTATCAGTTTGGAAGAGTTTGAGAGCTTGAAGGAAAGAAATGAGAAGTTAACTCAGGCTTTGCAGAAGACCCTCCGGGAGAGGAGTGATGGTATAAGGGAGGTTGAGAGATTGGAGAAGTTGAGAGTGGAGCATCTGGTTAAGATTGAGAAGTCTGGGGATTATATCAAAAAGTCTAAAGCTGGAGAACAAATTCTGAAGAATGCTTGCAAAGAAGCCCAGTTCCAGAGAGCAAGGACAGACTTGTATCTGAAGGAGAGTCAGGCCCGGTGGGTCAGGATTACCGAGGCTCGTACTCTAGAGGACAAGAGAGTTCAAGACAAGATGGAGCAACTGGAAGCTAGTGCAAAAGAACAGCAAGAAGCCCTGGCAGCAGCCCAGAGGGAAATATCAGAACTGAAGATCAAAGCAGGAGTGAAGAGGTCAAAGGACCAAGGTCAGCACAAGAAGCTAACAGCAGCTGTTACGACCCGGAATCTCCTCATCAGGAATCTCACGGAGCGTCCGGCTGATCCTGTGACCGAAGCACTTCTCCAGGAAGTTCGTGAGGATGAGTTTGGTCTTGGTGTTTGACCATTTGTTTGTTGTTGCTGTCATTCCATGTACTTTTATTTTCCCGTAATGTATTTTGACCCTTCCGAGGGCTTGTGTTTGTAAAACAAACTATGTACCTTTTGATTTTTGTAATATATGTATTAGTTTGTTCCATCCGAGTTTCACTTCAAAAGCGACATCAACAGCATCTTCAAGGGTCTGGAAGGGTCAAAACTGAATGCCAAACCGGATACCTTGATATCAAATAAGCATAACTGCATTGCATGCTAACCCTTTTGTTTGTTTTGTAGGTTTTTGTTTTATTGCCACTAACTCTGTTGTGATGTTCAGGAATTATTGCTCGGCGCCGGGTATTTCCCCTCAACCGTCCGCACCGATATCCGACCCGTAACAATCTTCCGGGCATCCAAATGGATCAGGTACAGCAGGACCTTGCAGAGGTCAGGACTCAAATGGCAAACGAAAGATTGGAAATGAGAACACAGATAGCTCAGTTTATGGAAGTAATGAACAACATGGCTCAGAGCCAGGAAAGATTGAGGGCCATGGTGGAAAGGCAAAATCAAGAGGATCCACATATAGGGACTGCCGGCACCAGCAATAATGAAAGGGTTCAACCTCATGTTAACCCCCCTGTATTTGGCCCCCATCTTCATCCAGAGGTCAATATTCCTGCAAATGTTCAAGGGACTGCCACTGCAGCCAGGGTACTTCAAGAAGACCCCCAAGAGGACCAATTCACAGTAATGGGTGCTGGGGAGGAAGCTTATGATAGAAGGTTGGAAGAGATAGCTGAGAAATTGAAGTCCCTAGAGTCTCAAAACTCTTTAGGCTTCGACGTCATGGACATGGGCTTGGTAGAAGGGGTCAGGATTCCCCATAAGTTCAAGCCTCCCTGTTTTGAAAAATACAACGGGACTTCATGCCCCCGGACTCATTTACAATCATTTCTGGGAAGGCTGAAGGCCTATACAATGGATGAGAAGCTCTGGATGTTCTATTTCGAGGATAGCTTGACTGGAGCTTCGAGAGAATGGTACTCTCACTTGACAAGGGCGACTATCAGATGCTGGAAGGACCTGGCAGAGGCCTTCATCAGACAGTATCAGTACAACTTAGACATGGCACCCAACAGGACTCTCCTAATGGGAATGTCACAGTCGTCGAGGGAAAGTTTCCGAGAATATGCCCAGAGATGGAGGCAATTGGCTGCTGCTGTTCAACCACCTATGTCTGAAAGGGAAATGGCAGATATGTTCATGAACACCCTTCAGGGGACTTATATTGACAGGCTGGCTGCTTTCTCTTCCACTAGCTTTGCAGATGTTGTCATAGCTGGGGAGAGAATTGAGAGCCTGTTAAAAATGGGCAAAATTTCCGACAACGGTACCAGCTCATCCAGCAACACAAGGAAGCCTTTTGTGGGCCCAAGAAGAACTGGCGAGACCAACGCCATCCACACCAACAGGGGCAGGCCCCAATATGTTCAAAGGACAATAGCAGCAGTCACCATTCCTGCTCCAGCTCATCCTCAACCAGTCTATCAACCTCCGCAACAAAACTATCAACAACAACCTCAGTACCATCAACAGAATCAGTATCCTCCGAGAAATTACAACAACAGCAACACCAACAACAACAACCAGCAAAGGCCATCTCAAGCTAATAGAGTGATCGATCCGATCCCTATGCCATATGCTACATTGCTGCCACAACTCCTGAAACTCAACCTAGTTGAGCTAAGGACGCTGGCACCTCCAGATCCCAACAGTCTACCCAGGAACTATGACTCCAACGCCAGATGTGCCTTCCATTCAAACGCACCTGGCCACAGTACAGAAAAGTGCAGAGCTCTGCACATGAAGGTACAAGACCTGGTAGACTCTAAGGCCCTGAATTTCGCACCACCACCCAATGTCAATAAGAACCCCATGCCAAACCACGGTGGTCCCAGAATTAACGCTATTGAAGAAGACAAGTCGTCTTATTTAATAGCCAGTGTGGGTCAGATCCGGACACCGTTGGTAGAAATCAAGGCTCAACTCCTGGAATGTCAAATGTTCCCGGGGTGTGAGTTGGGGTGTGCTTACTGCAATATCTCAGTAAATGGGTGCGATAACCTGAGGAATGGCATAGATGGTCTTATTCAGAGCGGCCAACTCCAGATCACCACATCATTTCCAACAAATCCAGCAATCTCATCGGCAACGGTTTCAGAACCTCCTACAACTGCAACAACCATTGTTCCTGACAATTCTTCGGTTTCATCAACAAATACTTCATCTATTATCTCAACTGATCAGTTATCAACAAATGTTCCTTCTACAACTCCAGCACCACTCCATTTTGAAACTCCTACAACAACAACATCCATTCTTCCACCAATGTCTCCTACAACACCAGCAACAAATCATGAAGATGTCTCAACTGTCACAATTTTCTATGATCCTGAAAGCAACTCTGCCTACAACTCAGAAGGTGCTGCTCCCATCAGAGCACCGGTCACAATTTATTACGATCCGCAGACTATCACGATTCCTTCCACAACTGCAGTCAGTCCAGTCACTATCACGGTGCCTGGACCAGTACCCTATGAAAGCAGTAATGCTATCCCCTGGCATTATGGCTCTGACCTGTACTGTGAAGGACAAAGAATCACTTTTGAATCGTCAACCCCTGCACCACAAGTAGACAATGTGGGAAGAGGCGGAGGCTTCACTCGAAGTGGACGTCTTTTCGCTCCACAAATTCAGAAACCCACCGCCGAAGCAGAAGCTGCTGCCAAGGCAAAAGGGAAGAGCCCTGTGCAGGAAGATCAAGCTGTTAGAGAAGCTTTGAAAACCCCATTCGATCAAGAGGTTGATGAGTTCATGCGAATCATCAAAAAGAGTGATTATAAAGTAGTGGATCAGCTTCATCAGACACCTTCCAAGATCTCAATCCTATCATTGCTTATGTGCTCCGAAGCCCATCGGAATGCGCTACTCAAAGTCTTGCACGCAGCTTACGTGCCTGAAGAGATCACTGTCAATCAGCTAGAAGCTGTAGTTGGAAATGTTAATGCTAGTCACGGACTAGGGTTCACCAATACTGATTTGACAACGGAAGGCCGCAACCACAACAAAGCCTTGCACATAACCATGGAATGTAAAGGTGCTGTCCTTTCCCATGTGCTGGTGGACACGGGGTCATCCCTCAATGTCTTACCTAAGAAGGCCCTGGTGAAGCTAGAATATGACGGATTGGCATTGAGACCCAGCAACCTGGTGGTGAGAGCCTTTGATGGTTCAAAGAGATCGGTTCTGGGAGAGATTGAATTGCCCATAACGATTGGCCCGCAGACCTTCAAAACTACCTTCTACGTGATGGATATACAGCCTGCCTACAGCTGTTTATTGGGTAGGCCATGGATTCACGCCGCTGGCGCCGTGACCTCTACCCTTCACCAGAAGTTAAAATATGAGTGGGAGGGTCAAATCGTTACAATCTGTGGAGAAGAGGACATTTTTGTCAGCCACCTGGCTACTTATAAGTACATTGAAATGGACGGGGAGATCCATGAAACAATGAGCCAGGGGTTCGAAGCCTTGAATGTGAATGAAACATCTGCTGCGCCTGGTACTTCAATATCATCATACCAACAAGCCCGGAAGGTTGTTGAGGGAGGAAACGCCCAAGGCTGGGGCAAACTGCTATCGGTGGAAAGGAAGGAGGACAGATTTGGGTTGGGTTACAAACCAACTCAACAAGATCAAGCAGCGGCTGCGAAAGAGCCCAACTTTGTGAGTGGGGGGATGCTCACCCCTGATGCTGTCAACTGTTTGGAAGACGAGCTGGAAGAAGAACGCAACCTGGAAAGCTGGATTCGTCCAAAGATCCCGGGGAGCAGTATCTCAAACTGGTCTTCCCAGGAAATTATAAGGGTTACTCATGCAGAGTAATTATTATTTCCTGTATTTTTATAGCATGCATCAAAGTCTTGCATCTTGCCCAAGATGACAAGACTCATTTTGTAACCGGGCCATCTGTACCTTTTTGTGCAAACAAGATTAATCAATGAAATATCAGACATCTTTTTGCAAATGAGTCTTTTTCTTTTCCACTCGTTGTTTTTCCATTCTTCTTTTTGTACAAAAAATAAATGGCAGTGTTTTCAAAATGACAACTTTATTTCACTTTTCTAAAACAAGATTAAAATCAAATCACTAAAATGAACAAACTAAACCCTTTCAGAGAGTGCCTTCCTGACAGCACCGACAACAGCGCGGCTATGACTTCGTATGACTTTGACAATCCAATCAATCAAGCTGATGAAGGGGTTGAAGAAGAGTATGAGCTTCCTGAAGAGCTAGCCAGATTGTTGAGACAAGAGGAAAAGGTCATTACTCCTCACCAAGAGGAGGTTGAAGTGATTAATCTTGGTACAGATGAAGACGTGAAAGAGGTTAAAATCGGGGCCTGCCTGCAAGACTCAGTGAAGAGACAACTGATTGATCTGCTTCAAGAATATGTGGACGTGTTTGCTTGGTCTTATCAGGATATGCCAGGGTTGGACACCGACATTGTTGTGCACAAGCTGCCTTTGAGAGAAGAATGCCCGCCAGTTAAACAGAAGCTGCGCCGAACTCGCCCAGACATGGCAATGAAAATCAAGGAAGAGGTACAAAAGCAATGGGACGCCGGGTTCCTTGCCGTGACAAGCTATCCACCGTGGGTTGCTAATATAGTACCTGTGCCTAAGAAAGACGGCAAAGTAAGGATGTGTGTTGACTACCGGGATCTGAACAGAGCCAGCCCGAAAGATGACTTCCCATTACCTCACATTGATGTATTGGTGGATAATACGGCTCAGTTCTCGGTATTCTCCTTCATGGACGGATTTTCGGGATACAATCAGATTAAGATGTCGCCTGAAGACATGGAGAAGACAACATTCATCACACCCTGGGGCACGTTCTGTTACAAAGTGATGCCATTCGGACTCAAGAATGCTGGTGCAACGTATCAACGGGCTATGGTGACATTATTCCACGATATGATCCATAAAGAAATAGAGTGTTATGTGGATGACATGATTGTCAAGTCCCTTACAGAGGAAGACCACCTGGTAAATCTGCTAAAGCTATTCAAGCGTCTGAGGAAGTACCAGCTGAAGTTGAACCCCAACAAATGCACATTCGGGGTGAGATCCGGTAAGCTGCTGGGATTTATTGTAAGCGAGAAAGGGATTGAAGTTGACCCTGATAAAGTCAAAGCTATTCAAGAGATGCCTGCACCGAAAACTGAGAAAGAAGTTCGAGGGTTCTTAGGTCGATTGAACTACATCTCGCGGTTCATATCTCACCTTACAGCAACCTGTGAACCCTTGTTCAAGCTGTTAAGGAAAGAACAGACGGTCAGGTGGAACGAAGACTGCCAGAGAGCTTTTGACAAGATCAAAGAGTACTTGCAAGAACCGCCAATCCTTATGCCTCCGGTTGAAGGAAGACCTCTGATAATGTACTTGACAGTATTAGAGGAATCAATGGGGTGTGTGTTGGGCCAGCATGACGAGTCTGGTCGAAAAGAGTATGCAATATACTACCTGAGCAAAAAGTTTACCGACTGTGAACAACGTTATTCACTACTCGAGAAAACTTGCTGTGCTTTAGCGTGGGCTGCTCGCCGACTGAGACAGTATATGTTGACCCACACTACTTTATTGATATCCAAAATGGACCCAGTTAAGTACATTTTCGAGAAGCCAGCTCTTACCGGACGGGTTGCAAGATGGCAAATGATTCTCACGGAATATGACATTCAGTACACATCTCAGAAAGCCATCAAGGGCAGTGTATTGTCTGAATATCTTGCTGAGCAACCTATTGATGATTACCAGGCTATGAGATTTGACTTCCCTGATGAAGACATCATGTTCATAAAAGCGAAAGATCATGAAGAGCCTGTTCACACTGAAGGGCCTGACCCGGAAGAAGAATGGACTATGATGTTTGACGGGGCTGTCAACATGAATGGTCGTGGTGTTGGTGCAGTACTCATTACACCTAAAGGAGTTCACATGCCTTTCTCGGCAAAGCTCACTTTCAACTGCACCAACAACGAAGCTGAATACGAAGCTTGCATTATGGGTCTTGAGGAAGCCATTGACCTCAGGATCAAGACATTGACCGTATTCGGAGATTCAGCTTTGGTAATCAATCAGACCAACGGCAAATGGTACACACACCAGGATCATCTGATACCTTACAGGGATTATACAAGGAGGTTATTGACTTTCTTCACAACAGTCAAGCTTGAGTATATCCCTCGGGACGAGAATCAGTTTGCAGATGCCCTGGCTACCATTTCATCCATGATCAAAGTTCAGGCTGCCAACTTTGTACCTCAGATCTCAGTGTCCAGACTCGATAGACCAGCATATGTGTTCACGGCAGATGTTGTCAAAGATGATAAGCCTTGGTTCCATGACATTAAGTGCTTCTTAGAGGATCAAACATACCCACCTGGGGCATCTTCCAATGATAAGAAGACATTAAGAAGGCTTGCTGGAAGTTTCTTCCTGAATACTGATGGTTCCCTATACAAGAGGAACTTTGATATGGTACTCCTCAGATGCGTTGATAAGACAGAAGCAGACTTGTTGATGCATGAAGTGCACGAGGGATCCTTTGGTACCCATGCTGGAGGGCATGCCATGGCTAAGAAGTTGCTAAGATCAGGTTATTACTGGATCACAATGGATGCAGACTGTTGTGCCTACGCCAGAAAATGCCATAAATGTCAGATCTATGCAGATAAGGTGCATGTGCCTCCCAATCCTTTGAATGTGATGTCTTCACCATGGCCCTTTGCCATGTGGGGCATTGATATGATTGGCAAGATCGAGCCAACTGCTTCAAACGGCCACAGATTCATCCTGGTCGCCATCGACTATTTCACCAAGTGGGTTGAAGCAGCCTCATATGCAAACGTCACGAGACAAGTGGTAGCCAGATTTCTGAAAAGAGATATCATCTGTCGGTACGGAGTTCCCGAGCGAATCATTACTGATAATGGTTCCAATCTAAACAACAAAATGATGGCCGAGCTGTGCCGGGACTTCAGGATCCAACATCACAATTCTTCTCCTTACAGGCCAAAGATGAATGGCGCTGTTGAGGCAGCAAACAAGAATATCAAGAAGATTGTGCAGAAGATGGTAGTCACCTACAAAGACTGGCATGAAATGCTACCGTTTGCCTTGCATGGGTACCGCACGTCAATCAGGACATCCACTGGGGCAACACCGTATCAACTTGTGTATGGTATGGAAGCAGTCCTACCAGTTGAAGTTGAATTACCCTCTCTACGAATACTAATGGATGTTAAACTGAACGAAGCAGAATGGGTTAGGTCCCGATACGAGCAACTGAGTTTGATCGAAGAAAAAAGGTTGGCTGCAATCTGTCATGGGCAGTTATATCAAAAGAGAATGAAGAAGGCCTTCGATCAGAAAGTCAGGCACCGAGAGTACCAAGTGGGAGATCTTGTGCTGAAAAGAATCCTCCCTCCTCATACAGACCACAGGGGCAAATGGACTCCAAATTATGAAGGACCATTTGTGGTAAAGAAAGTTTTCTCTGGTGGAGCACTGATGCTCAGCACCATGGATGGTGAAAATTTCCCGTCCCCTGTGAATTCAGATGCAGTTAAAAAATACTTCGCGTAAAACGACCCGCTGGACATAAAAACAGAATGTAAGTCCAGGCAAAAATAGGGCATCCCGGCGAGTCAAAAACAGAATAAAAGACTCGGGCAAAAGTAAGGGAAAATAAACAAAAAAATGTACACCCGCTGAGTTGAAAAGCCGCATTGGACAGCTCAGGCAAAAATGGGTATCCCGATGGATTGAAAACCCGAAAGGGCGATCCATGCAAAATAAGGGAACAAGCGAACAACTGCATTCTGAATTCGTCTGTATCACCTACAACTTGGTAAGCTTCGAGAGGACCAAGCTTCAATCAGAATCAACATTCTTCAGAAAGCAAGATGAGAAGAACGTCAAAAAGTCATACGAGTCATAGTGGAAGAGGAAACTCCTTAAAGCGTCATCAACACTGCCAATATTTTGTTTCTCAATTTATAACAATCTCCTCATTTCAGGGGATATGTTCCTTTGACTGTATCTCGCCAATTCAGGGCATATTGAATTAATAAAATCAGATTTTCAGTCATGTCTCGTTTTGTACATTTTATTTGCAAAAAATGTCTGATGTCTTAAAAGAAAAAACTGATTGCATAAGAATACAGATGCTTATCTTCAAATAAAAACATGCTTGCAGGAAATATGCTTACTCTCAGAAGTATCTAAACTCCTATGACGGAATCCAGTAAAGGATACCTCGGGATTATCTTGTGCGTTTCTCTATCTTTTTCAGGATTGCAGGTATCCCGAACGCTACTTGGGGCATGTAAGCCTCATCCCAGCAAACTGGCAAATCAACACTCAATTGTGGCACCCGAGGTGCTTTCTCCCCAGCTGAGTTGCCTCCCGTGACTCTCCCCAGCTGAGATTGCCGCTTACTACTTATCCCCATCAGAATTGCCAGGCATCGCAAAAGGCACATATATCCCCGGCTGAGTCAAGGATCCTCTTCAACAGAATCCTTAGGGAGGTCTTTCAGTGATTCCTCCTTTTCTCCCCAGCCGAGTTGCCTTTTATCCTCAGCCGAAATACACAAAAGTCAGGGAACCATCTCCCCACAGAATCCTCAGCCTCTATCCAGAAGAGCAACGCACGAAGGAATCACAACAGAGTGAAGAAAGCTTCTACAAACCCCAGCTGGGTCTCTCATTTACACGGATGGGTCTACCAATGACCCTTATCCCCAAGCAGATATCATATCATCAGATCTACTAATGATCTCACCCCCAGCTGGGATGTCCATTTCAAGTAGATCGATCGAAGATCTTCGCGGCAGTGGGACTCGGATCCCGGTTTGGTATCTTTGCACAATCATAGCATTTGCATCATATTTACCCCAAAGCGTAGCATTCCGTTTTAACACGGAGCATTGCGGCAAAAATCCAACACATAGCATAATCATAAGCCGTGTTTGAATCAGCACTTGTGACCAGTAACCATTCATCAGAATGCAGAATACTTTCCCCCAGAGTCCCCACCAGGGTCCCCAGCAAAAGCAGTTGCCTCACAATCCACAAACACCAGTACATACTCATTGTGACACCCGTCCGTGCCACCTTTCCCCATCAGGTCGCCTGAACACTCCTTGCAAACAACACCACCCGTATTACAGATACGTCCTGACACCCGTCCGTGTCATACCCCAACAGAAAGCCAAAGACACCCTCTTTGCACTCACATATACTGATATGCACCTTCTTGGCACCCGTCCGTGTCGTATCCCCAGCACAGTCTCCTACACTTGGTATATCAGATATTTGTTCATACTATACTTTTCTTTCTCGACACTCGTCCGTGTCACTCTCCCCAACAGATAAACACTCATCTATACATCACTCATACTTACTACTCATACTCATACTTATACAGATACTCGTCCGTATCTCATAAACACCGTTTATATCCCCACAGATTCGGCATCAGTCCTTGTTCTTTGTTAACCAGTTGGTACTCGTCCGTACCATCATCTCTGAACATGCGTCAAGAGTTTGTTTCTACATGATACCCGTCCGTATCATAGTCTTAAGGATGCTCGTCCGCATCTTTAATCCATACACTGTGTCAAACACTTTTGTCCTCTTGAAAGGAGATACTCGTCTGTGTCTGCTTTTCCCCAGAAGAGTCCTCTCAGATTCAACGCTCGTCCGTGTTCTCTGTTAACCAGTTGATACTCGTCCGTATCATCATCTTTGAACACGCGTCAGTATTTGTTTCTACCCGATACTCGTCCGTATCGTAGTCTTAAGGATGCTCGTCCGCATCTTTAATCTATACACAAATACCAAACACTTATACCTTTTGTTTCTTGGATGTAAAGGCTCGTCCGTGTTTACTACTCCCCAGTAGATCGCCAACAAAGCAAATTTCCTCTTTTATCTGGCATTCGTCCTATGCCATGATGAACCCTGAGAGCAGCCGTACCCTGCTAGGTGGTCGTCCTCCACCTCTTGATGGTCGTCCTCCATCATGCTCATCCGATGGCCGTCCCCATCGTTGATATTTAGCAGCCGTACCCTGCTAGGTGGTCGTCCTCCACCTCTTGATGATCGTCCTTCATCAATTTTATCCAATGGCCGTCCCCATTGTTGATTTTGGTTATCTGGCATTCGTCCTATGTCATGATAAACCCTGAGAGCAGCCGTCCCCTGCTAGGTGGTCGTCCTCCACCTCTTGATGGTCGTCCTCCATCTTGCTCATCCGATGGTCGTCCCCATCGTTGATATTTTCGGCAGCCGTACCCTGCCAGGTGGTCGTCCTCCACCTTTGATGGCCGTCCCCATCATATTTCTTTATTCCCCAACAGAGCAGCCGTCCCCTGCTAGGTGATCGTCCTTCGCCTTTGATGGCCGTACCCCATCATCTGTTTATTTCATTTATTCTTTAACCCGATGGCCGTCCCCGTCGTGGTCCCTTTTCTTTTTAGCCCGATGGCCGTCCCCATCGTTGGTTACTTTATGAACTTGATGGCCGTCCCCGTCATGTTTCATTAACTCCCAGAGAATTTTACTTTATCTTGATGGCCGTCCCCATCATAATTTTATTTTTCCCCAGCTAGTCGGCCGTCCCCGTCTTAGCTTTACCTTTTTTCCCAGCTAGTCGGTCGTCCCCGTCTTGGCTTTACTTTTATCCCCAGCATGTCGGCCGTCCCCGTCATTGCTTTATTTTCAGCACTTTCCCCAGCATGTCGGCCGTCCCCGTCATTGCTCTTTATCCAGCAGTCGTCCTCTGCTCGATGGTCGTCCTTCGTCGCCCACACTTTACAATATACTTTATTCTTCATTCTGTGAGTGCAAATTTTGGACTGTCTTTGGTATTCAACCACAAGTTATCTTGTTTGCCTGTTAAGCCGTTGCTTACATCCTGCACAGCTAACTCATGATTGAATAGGGGCAGCTGTAAACACCCCAAATTTGCCCTCACCCATTCACCCCATGGCTTGTGATCATTTCATATGCATAAACACAATCATATCATCTCATATCTCATTTTGAGTCACTGCATAGATTCAAAGTCATCTGCACCTAGGGTTTGTGAGCTGAGCAATCCAAGAGCTCCTGAGCCATTCCAAAGGCCACCAATCATTTCAAAGGGGTTCATGTGTGTTCTTATATCATATTACACCATCTCAAGGTCAAGATTGCAAAAGAATCACAAGAACTGGGATTGGTGTGGAAGCAGAGCCTGGGTAGACTGCACAGTTGACCTAAAATTAGGGTTTTGGTTTCAGAGGCCATAACTCCAAATTTTTTGGGTCATTCTTGTTTCCATTGGTCTCTATATGGTATAGGTAGTATGCATATCAATTTTCATGAAGAAATTCCATGGGGAAGTCATCTGATCAAGGGTTGACCTTCTGGACAAGCCAGTGTAAAATCAGGGCATCTGAGGCCCCCAATGACCCAACCAATGGGTGATCTTCATCATTTTGAGTGTATATGATCTTTATTTGATCATGGAAGAAGGTTGAAGTTCACAAAAATCAAGAATTTGGAGTTTTTGCAAATGTTGACTTTTTGGGCATAGTTGACTTTTCAAGAATATGTCATTTTAGGTCATTTTTCAAGCCTTGCTTTTTGATCCAAAAATGCTTCAAATGGAAAAACTTTGGTCATGAAAGTTGTAGAATACATTTTTCCCTTTTCAAAAAGTACAAGAACATGATCAAATTCTTCTTGGATCAAAAGTTATGGTGTGACAAAGTTAGCAAAAATCATTGATTTTCAAGGCATGCTTCAAATGTGAATTTTGCAAAATCATGAACCAAAGCCATTTGTAACTTCTAATTCACTTCAAACCATGACATAAACATTCTACATGTCCTAAAAATCAGAATTGGACCAAAGATCACATGTGTTTAGTTCATGTAACAAGGCATTTTTCATGAAAGTTTCAAAAAGTGGCAACTTGCAAAACCACTCATCACACTTCCTACAACTTGCAACCTTGGATGCTGACTTTGGCTAGCCTTTCCCCTCACCCTTGCTGCACAGCCCATGCCTTTTACTAAGCCTAGAACCAAGCCATGCTTCTCTTACACAAAAGGTGGACTTTGAGCAAAAGCAAACTTACCAATCAATAGGGGCCAGGTCACATCATCTGACCTATGGGATTAAAATATACTATCCTTTGGCAAGCCAAACATATGAAGAGGCCAGGCTGAAACACTTCACTACAACACACATACAAACTCACTTTTTTTGCAAATTGCTTCGAATCTCTCTGCCCAGCCAGAAAACACCCAAACCATTTTCACCAAGCACCTCACCATGTTCCATTGAGTAGAAACCAGCCAAGAACCAGGCCTGAAACAAGCTGTAACCCCTCTGCACCATTTTCACTCCAACTTGCAGTTTCATTCGAAACTCTCTCCACAGCTCACAAACATCAAAACAAACTCCATAGACCTTCTCCACTCATCATCTGGACCACAAACAACCACCTACATTGGCCTGAAACTGCCTGAATCACCATTGCCATTTCCAACTGAGCTTGAGCAGAAGCTTCACAAACTCTTCATCCAGCCAGCATAAACTTCTCCAAAGCATTCAAGCATCACCAGAGGGTCAAGTGGAGTGGATTACACCAAGAGGGGAGGTCAGAAAGTCATCAGAGTGAAAGCTTCGAATCTCAGGTAGCTCAAGAACTTTTTTTCCAGAAATGGATTTTTAAGTTCTAAACTTGTTCTACATGTCTTCCTGATCATGAATATGCTTTTAGTTTCGAAAATGGTGATGAATTGAGGATTTAATTGCTTCCTGAAACTTTCCTGCCCTAGTTTTTGTTTGCTTCGATTCAGCCATTTCGTGAATGATAAATTTGTTTTGAGTGGGGGTTTTGAATCGTGAGCTTGTGGGAATCATTTCTGTGTTCTTAGAATTCATTTTAGATGCGTATGGAGTGAGTTTGAGGTTTGGGGTGAACGGAGAAGATGACCGGAACACTGTTCCGGTCATCTGAAAGTGTTTAACGGCGAGATTAGGGCATAAGCATTGATTAGTGAAATTTGAATTCTGGCCGTGAGATCTGGCGCCAAGTCAACTCCCGCGCGTGTAACTTTGAATCTGGTCCCTAGGATTAGCTGACTTCTCATTAATTCATTTAAAATTCATTTAAATTCATTTTCTTTTCATTTGTTTTGCATAATTTATTTAAAATAGTAAAAATGTCTTAAAAATTATGAAACTTTTTCTCAAGAGTTTTAATAATTTTTATGACACAAAAATATTTTTGTTTTCATTTTTATCATTAAAAAAGTATTTTTAAATATTTGAAAGATTATTTTTAATTGATTAATGAGAATTAATTTATTAAAAATACTTTTAGGTATTTAAAAATCACCAAAAAATTCATGAAATGTTCTAAGACATTTAGGAACATTGTCCAACCTTCAAACCAAATTTCTTTTTGGATCTTGATGCATTTTGAGAATTTTTCATTGAATTAAAATCATTTTTGTGCATTATTTTGATCCTAAGTTCAAAAAATCATTTCTGCCTATCTATGAAGAGTTGGACATTGATCCTTCTTGCATTGCATTGTGTTTAGCATGTAGTTTTTGAGGTAAAAAGGCCATGATTTGATCTTTCATTTTCCATTTGTTTGATAATTTTTCTTGTTTAGAAACCCTAAAAAACCCTAAAATCTTAGAAATTCATAACTTAAAATTGGTTAAGAGTTGAGACCTCCCCTTTGGACATTGGTTTAGTATAAGATTAGGGGTCCTTTGTGTGGCATTTTCCATTTTTTATAATGTTGTTTGCTTCTGGTTTTGGTTTTTGTTTGATGTTTGGTTCATAAACCCTAATTTGGGCTTCCATATGCATCCATCTTGCATTCTCTTGCATAACATGACTTGCCATGACATTTCAAGCATCCATTTGATTCATTTGACATCATAAGACATATTGAAAGCATGTTGGATCATTGCATCATGTATTTGCCATGTTGTATGCCATGTGCACTTCATAACTTTTCATGTATGATCATGTGTTCTAACTTGCTTCATTTGCATTCATGAACTTGTATGATCATTTCCATGTGCTGCCTCATGTTTGTAACATCCCATAGCATCATTACCATCATCAACATGCTTCTGGTTTTGGTTTGCATCATGTCATTCCATCCCATTTTTGCATTGCATTGCATTTCTTTTCTAACCTTTCAGGTGGTAAGTGATTCTGAGAAGTGGATTTGCCTTCACTTCTCATAACTTTTCTTTTCATCTCTCTTGCATCCATTGATGCATTTTCTATTTGTGTTTGAGTTTGAGCTTGCTCATTCTTCTCCTTCCCACTTTCTCTCTTCAAGTGACTTGACTTCTTGAATGAAGCAAGTTGCTTTGCTTCTCTTGATCCTTTCATCTGCTTCCTGGTGGTTCCATTGAAGATTGTTCTTGAAAACCTCACAAACCTTAGGGACAACCAAGCATGACAATGATTAGGGTTTTGATTAGTCTCCCCTCTTAGTTTCACCTTTGTGTCTCTTTTGAGTCTTCTCTTCTCATCTCATAATCAGGGACTAAACCCTAAAGGCTTTAAGGCTTTGTGATTAAGCTTATGCCTGCATCCTTCTATTAGGATGGAGTGTATAACTTTAATCCTAAGTGTTAAACCCTTAATGTGTTTAAATCCTTCAACCAATTCACTCAATAAGTATCAAGACATTACACTTGTAACTTGGGCCTTGCATTAGGGTTCTAATTCTTCCTTAACTGGTTAAGAAGGACTAACCCTAGTGTTAATGGACAAGTCCCCCTCAAGTTGTCTTACAAATCATAAAACCCACTTCATCATCTTATCATTTAATAAAATCCACTTAATCAAAGGCTTGTTTTGTCATGAGTTTAATCCCTAATCATGGATTAAGTTGAGGAGCTTTCCTCAGCTTAAACATTCTCATCTATTATCCTTCTATTAGGATGGTGTAATGAGTCTGTTTAATCCTTGATTATGGCTTAACCTCATTACTCAACACTAAACAAAAACACCAAAAACATTCAAATAATCACAAGCAGGTTAATGATCTTAATCCTATACCAAAGGTGATTAAGTGTGAGAAGCTGACTTCACACTTAAGGTATTCTCATTACCCCTAATCAGAGGGAAGATGTGATGAGTTTACTAACCCATTGGTTTAGGCTTAAGCTCATTTTCTTATAACAAACTCTCAAAAGCAATAAAAGGCTGAAAACTCAAAAACAAACAATAATCGTCTCCTCCGGGATTCTTTTCTCATCTCATTCACTCGCAATCGAGAACTTGCTTCTTCCGTCTAATGCAAGACAGTTTGCACCTGAGCCAGACAGGTCATACACTTGAGCATAGACAAGTAAGCAGTTCACCAGTCAATTCATCTTTCAGTCTCTTTGGGTCGAACTACGGTGTTCTGACTTCCTCATTGCACGAGAGGATACGTAGGCATAACTTAACGGTTATCGAACAAAAGTCTCTGTACATTCCCCCTCCTTCTAGCTTTATCCTTTTAGCCTCATGATCTTGAGCATTTCACTCCTGTTCTTACACTGACACTTCATTTATACACTTTACACTCCCTTTACACTGACACCTGTACATCCCTTTCCAGCTCTTTTATACACACAAATTGCACTGACACTACCCCCTTAAAACACAAATCTTCTAAGCGTGGATCCCGTCGAGTACGGCGGACAATCTGGGTGCTAATACCTTCCCAGGTTGTAACCAACCCCCTTTCTCAGTCTCTCTGGTTCGCAAACTGTCTTATCCATATCTTTCTAGGTCTATGCAACATTACCTTTCCTCCGGGATAAAAATGCCTAGCTGGCGACTCTATTCATTCTCCAGTGAGTTCATGGCTGTGTGTTCTCACTGTCCCCTTCGCCGACCGTTCGCGTCTGTACCCCTTTTGACCCGGTGTCACTTGGCGGGAGCGACAGCTTGGCGACTCTGCTGGGGAGACCCTTATGCTGCAACCAGGGCTTCTGGTTCTTTTTGTGAGTTCCTCCTAGCACTTGATTGATTTGTGTTTATTGGGGTGTTATGTGTTTATTTGTGTTTGTATATTTGCTTTATTTAGTGCTTTCTGTACAGCTTTATTTATTGCTTTCTTTACAGTTTTTTTCATATATCATACTGTCATGCTGGATCTGGTTTTGCTTTGGTGGGTGGGGTTTCATTGAGAGTTAAGGTCCTATACCTGGGACCTGAGTGACACCTAGGCTAGAGTGAATCATATTCTTTCCCATTCCATCTCGGTCTGGTGCGGGAATATGAAACACGGTTCAGATATGGGTTTCTTCTTGAGAACTCTGTGTTGCAAATTTCCTGCAATGCTAGGGCTATCTGGGAAGCCTGCTAAGTCTGGATGACCTTTAGTTTTGACCTTCAGAAACTGGGGTGAATTAGAGGAGGAACTTTTATGGTTATTGTAAACACTGTACCTCCGGGTTAGAAGTGTTTACACTTCTCATAACTGATCCAAGTCTGAGGATCCTTGTTTTAGAACACCACCTGTGAGGGGGTTGGGCTGTTTACAGGTTTGCAGGTACCTTGACCTCAGAATACCCTGCTTGTTAAGAATACTCCACTTTGGGACAGTTCTTGTGATTCTAAAACCCTGGACATGTGGCTCTTTATTTGAGTCCCCCACCTTGGTTACTGGATCTATAGACCTCCATCTGGAATTCTTGAACATACTTGGACCTATATCAGAGCACTTGATCAGATCCAGCTCAGTCACAGACCCTTGCATATCATTTGCATACATACTCATTGCATCATATTGACATTTGCTTATTTGTGTTTCAGGGTATCCATCTTCATTTGGTTCTGGTTTTGACCCCATCTTCAGTATTGACCCATCTTCATCAGCATCTGCTTCAGTTATCTGCACCAGCCAATCAGTGGCCATTTCTTCAGTATTATCATCAGCACCTGTCTCTACTCAGTCTTCAGCATCATGGCTCCTAAAAAGAGCAACATCACCTATCACTTCTTCCAGCCAGAGTTATCAGACATCAGGAGGATTCAGACCCTGATTACTCCAGATCACATACCATTGTTTAGGGAACATTATGGAGATATACTTGATATGGTTATGGATCTGGACCCTTCACAGAGAAGCCTGATCCACACTTGCATTCAGTTCTATGATCCCCCACTGAGATGTTTCACTTTCCAAGACTTTCAGTTGGGCCCTCTATTAGAAGAGTACTCCTCATTGGTTGGTTTGCCTATCAGGGGTGGAATCCCTTTCAACCCTGAGATGGTCTTTCCTGGTAATGGAGAAATAGCCAAGGCTTTGCATCTGGAACCTGTCCTGATTGAGCAGCATATGACTTCTAAAGCTGGAATCCCTGGCTTCCATCTGGATTTCTTGATCTCTCAAGCTACCCTGAAATCTTCTTTAGGAGAGTGGAAAGCTGTTTGTGCCTTGTTGGCTTTGAGTATATATGGAATTGTATTGTTTGCAGATGAGCCTCGATTCATTAGCAAAAATGCAATCCATCTGTTCATCTTGAAGAACCCAGTGCCCACTTTATTGGGGGACCTCTATTATTCAGTGCATCAGAGGAATGAAAAACAGAGGGGAAGATTAGTGAGGTGTTGTGCTCCATTGTTCCACACTTGGCTTCTCAGGCATTTACCCAGGACAGATGCATTTTTGAACCCTCATCAGCAGAGAAACTGGGCTAAGAGACTCACCGCTCTAACTTCAGCCGATATCAGATGGTGCACTCAATGTGCCAAGGGTAGGGATATCATCACTAGCTGTGGGCATTTTCCCAATGTGCCCCTAATAGGAGTTAAGGGTAGTATTAATTACAACCCTCTGCTGTTCAGAAGGCAACTGGGCTATGCACTGGTCCACACTCCTAAGGCACAGGACTTGGTGGAGACCCTTTATTGTGAGAACAAGCTTAATTTGACTACTGTTAGGCAGGCTGCCTGGGCCTGGGATAATGTTCTAACCAAGGGAGTGACCATCCTAGGGAAGTGCAACAATGTGGCATCAGCACAATATTATGAGTGGTCCCGTGCCAGGGCCCAATTCTCTGGAATGCCCTTTACCATAGAAGATATGCCTGAATCATCTTCAGCACCCCCTGCCACTATCAGTTTGGAAGAGTTTGAGAGCTTGAAGGAAAGAAATGAGAAGTTAACTCAGGCTTTGCAGAAGACCCTCCGGGAGAGGAGTGATGGTATAAGGGAGGTTGAGAGATTGGAGAAGTTGAGAGTGGAGCATCTGGTTAAGATTGAGAAGTCTGGGGATTATATCAAAAAGTCTAAAGCTGGAGAACAAATTCTGAAGAATGCTTGCAAAGAAGCCCAGTTCCAGAGAGCAAGGACAGACTTGTATCTGAAGGAGAGTCAGGCCCGGTGGGTCAGGATTACCGAGGCTCGTACTCTAGAGGACAAGAGAGTTCAAGACAAGATGGAGCAACTGGAAGCTAGTGCAAAAGAACAGCAAGAAGCCCTGGCAGCAGCCCAGAGGGAAATATCAGAACTGAAGATCAAAGCAGGAGTGAAGAGGTCAAAGGACCAAGGTCAGCACAAGAAGCTAACAGCAGCTGTTACGACCCGGAATCTCCTCATCAGGAATCTCACGGAGCGTCCGGCTGATCCTGTGACCGAAGCACTTCTCCAGGAAGTTCGTGAGGATGAGTTTGGTCTTGGTGTTTGACCATTTGTTTGTTGTTGCTGTCATTCCATGTACTTTTATTTTCCCGTAATGTATTTTGACCCTTCCGAGGGCTTGTGTTTGTAAAACAAACTATGTACCTTTTGATTTTTGTAATATATGTATTAGTTTGTTCCATCCGAGTTTCACTTCAAAAGCGACATCAACAGCATCTTCAAGGGTCTGGAAGGGTCAAAACTGAATGCCAAACCGGATACCTTGATATCAAATAAGCATAACTGCATTGCATGCTAACCCTTTTGTTTGTTTTGTAGGTTTTTGTTTTATTGCCACTAACTCTGTTGTGATGTTCAGGAATTATTGCTCGGCGCCGGGTATTTCCCCTCAACCGTCCGCACCGATATCCGACCCGTAACAATCTTCCGGGCATCCAAATGGATCAGGTACAGCAGGACCTTGCAGAGGTCAGGACTCAAATGGCAAACGAAAGATTGGAAATGAGAACACAGATAGCTCAGTTTATGGAAGTAATGAACAACATGGCTCAGAGCCAGGAAAGATTGAGGGCCATGGTGGAAAGGCAAAATCAAGAGGATCCACATATAGGGACTGCCGGCACCAGCAATAATGAAAGGGTTCAACCTCATGTTAACCCCCCTGTATTTGGCCCCCATCTTCATCCAGAGGTCAATATTCCTGCAAATGTTCAAGGGACTGCCACTGCAGCCAGGGTACTTCAAGAAGACCCCCAAGAGGACCAATTCACAGTAATGGGTGCTGGGGAGGAAGCTTATGATAGAAGGTTGGAAGAGATAGCTGAGAAATTGAAGTCCCTAGAGTCTCAAAACTCTTTAGGCTTCGACGTCATGGACATGGGCTTGGTAGAAGGGGTCAGGATTCCCCATAAGTTCAAGCCTCCCTGTTTTGAAAAATACAACGGGACTTCATGCCCCCGGACTCATTTACAATCATTTCTGGGAAGGCTGAAGGCCTATACAATGGATGAGAAGCTCTGGATGTTCTATTTCGAGGATAGCTTGACTGGAGCTTCGAGAGAATGGTACTCTCACTTGACAAGGGCGACTATCAGATGCTGGAAGGACCTGGCAGAGGCCTTCATCAGACAGTATCAGTACAACTTAGACATGGCACCCAACAGGACTCTCCTAATGGGAATGTCACAGTCGTCGAGGGAAAGTTTCCGAGAATATGCCCAGAGATGGAGGCAATTGGCTGCTGCTGTTCAACCACCTATGTCTGAAAGGGAAATGGCAGATATGTTCATGAACACCCTTCAGGGGACTTATATTGACAGGCTGGCTGCTTTCTCTTCCACTAGCTTTGCAGATGTTGTCATAGCTGGGGAGAGAATTGAGAGCCTGTTAAAAATGGGCAAAATTTCCGACAACGGTACCAGCTCATCCAGCAACACAAGGAAGCCTTTTGTGGGCCCAAGAAGAACTGGCGAGACCAACGCCATCCACACCAACAGGGGCAGGCCCCAATATGTTCAAAGGACAATAGCAGCAGTCACCATTCCTGCTCCAGCTCATCCTCAACCAGTCTATCAACCTCCGCAACAAAACTATCAACAACAACCTCAGTACCATCAACAGAATCAGTATCCTCCGAGAAATTACAACAACAGCAACACCAACAACAACAACCAGCAAAGGCCATCTCAAGCTAATAGAGTGATCGATCCGATCCCTATGCCATATGCTACATTGCTGCCACAACTCCTGAAACTCAACCTAGTTGAGCTAAGGACGCTGGCACCTCCAGATCCCAACAGTCTACCCAGGAACTATGACTCCAACGCCAGATGTGCCTTCCATTCAAACGCACCTGGCCACAGTACAGAAAAGTGCAGAGCTCTGCACATGAAGGTACAAGACCTGGTAGACTCTAAGGCCCTGAATTTCGCACCACCACCCAATGTCAATAAGAACCCCATGCCAAACCACGGTGGTCCCAGAATTAACGCTATTGAAGAAGACAAGTCGTCTTATTTAATAGCCAGTGTGGGTCAGATCCGGACACCGTTGGTAGAAATCAAGGCTCAACTCCTGGAATGTCAAATGTTCCCGGGGTGTGAGTTGGGGTGTGCTTACTGCAATATCTCAGTAAATGGGTGCGATAACCTGAGGAATGGCATAGATGGTCTTATTCAGAGCGGCCAACTCCAGATCACCACATCATTTCCAACAAATCCAGCAATCTCATCGGCAACGGTTTCAGAACCTCCTACAACTGCAACAACCATTGTTCCTGACAATTCTTCGGTTTCATCAACAAATACTTCATCTATTATCTCAACTGATCAGTTATCAACAAATGTTCCTTCTACAACTCCAGCACCACTCCATTTTGAAACTCCTACAACAACAACATCCATTCTTCCACCAATGTCTCCTACAACACCAGCAACAAATCATGAAGATGTCTCAACTGTCACAATTTTCTATGATCCTGAAAGCAACTCTGCCTACAACTCAGAAGGTGCTGCTCCCATCAGAGCACCGGTCACAATTTATTACGATCCGCAGACTATCACGATTCCTTCCACAATTGCAGTCAGTCCAGTCACTATCACGGTGCCTGGACCAGTACCCTATGAAAGCAGTAATGCTATCCCCTGGCATTATGGCTCTGACCTGTACTGTGAAGGACAAAGAATCACTTTTGAATCGTCAACCCCTGCACCACAAGTAGACAATGTGGGAAGAGGCGGAGGCTTCACTCGAAGCGGACGTCTTTTCGCTCCACAAATTCAGAAACCCACCGCCGAAGCAGAAGCTGCTGCCAAGGCAAAAGGGAAGAGCCCTGTGCAGGAAGATCAAGCTGTTAGAGAAGCTTTGAAAACCCCATTCGATCAAGAGGTTGATGAGTTCATGCGAATCATCAAAAAGAGTGATTATAAAGTAGTGGATCAGCTTCATCAGACACCTTCCAAGATCTCAATCCTATCATTGCTTATGTGCTCCGAAGCCCATCGGAATGCGCTACTCAAAGTCTTGCACGCAGCTTACGTGCCTGAAGAGATCACTGTCAATCAGCTAGAAGCTGTAGTTGGAAATGTTAATGCTAGTCACGGACTAGGGTTCACCAATACTGATTTGACAACGGAAGGCCGCAACCACAACAAAGCCTTGCACATAACCATGGAATGTAAAGGTGCTGTCCTTTCCCATGTGCTGGTGGACACGGGGTCATCCCTCAATGTCTTACCTAAGAAGGCCCTGGTGAAGCTAGAATATGACGGATTGGCATTGAGACCCAGCAACCTGGTGGTGAGAGCCTTTGATGGTTCAAAGAGATCGGTTCTGGGAGAGATTGAATTGCCCATAACGATTGGCCCGCAGACCTTCAAAACTACCTTCTACGTGATGGATATACAGCCTGCCTACAGCTGTTTATTGGGTAGGCCATGGATTCACGCCGCTGGCGCCGTGACCTCTACCCTTCACCAGAAGTTAAAATATGAGTGGGAGGGTCAAATCGTTACAATCTGTGGAGAAGAGGACATTTTTGTCAGCCACCTGGCTACTTATAAGTACATTGAAATGGACGGGGAGATCCATGAAACAATGAGCCAGGGGTTCGAAGCCTTGAATGTGAATGAAACATCTGCTGCGCCTGGTACTTCAATATCATCATACCAACAAGCCCGGAAGGTTGTTGAGGGAGGAAACGCCCAAGGCTGGGGCAAACTGCTATCGGTGGAAAGGAAGGAGGACAAATTTGGGTTGGGTTACAAACCAACTCAACAAGATCAAGCAGCGGCTGCGAAAGAGCCCAACTTTGTGAGTGGGGGGATGCTCACCCCTGATGCTGTCAACTGTTTGGAAGACGAGCTGGAAGAAGAACGCAACCTGGAAAGCTGGATTCGTCCAAAGATCCCGGGGAGCAGTATCTCAAACTGGTCTTCCCAGGAAATTATAAGGGTTACTCATGCAGAGTAATTATTATTTCCTGTATTTTTATAGCATGCATCAAAGTCTTGCATCTTGCCCAAGATGACAAGACTCATTTTGTAACCGGGCCATCTGTACCTTTTTGTGCAAACAAGATTAATCAATGAAATATCAGACATCTTTTTGCAAATGAGTCTTTTTCTTTTCCACTCGCTGTTTTTCCATTCTTCTTTTTGTACAAAAAATAAATGGCAGTGTTTTCAAAATGACAACTTTATTTCACTTTTCTAAAACAAGATTAAAATCAAATCACTAAAATGAACAAACTAAACCCTTGCAGAGAGTGCCTTCCTGACAGCACCGACAACAGCGCGGCTATGACTTCGTATGACTTTGACAATCCAATCAATCAAGCTGATGAAGGGGTTGAAGAAGAGTATGAGCTTCCTGAAGAGCTAGCCAGATTGTTGAGACAAGAGGAAAAGGTCATTACTCCTCACCAAGAGGAGGTTGAAGTGATTAATCTTGGTACAGATGAAGACGTGAAAGAGGTTAAAATCGGGGCCTGCCTGCAAGACTCAGTGAAGAGACAACTGATTGATCTGCTTCAAGAATATGTGGACGTGTTTGCTTGGTCTTATCAGGATATGCCAGGGTTGGACACCGACATTGTTGTGCACAAGCTGCCTTTGAGAGAAGAATGCCCGCCAGTTAAACAGAAGCTGCGCCGAACTCGCCCAGACATGGCAATGAAAATCAAGGAAGAGGTACAAAAGCAATGGGACGCCGGGTTCCTTGCTGTGACAAGCTATCCACCGTGGGTTGCTAATATAGTACTGTAAACACCCCAAATTTGCCCTCACTCATTTCACCATGGCTTGTGATCATTTCATATGCATAAACACAATCATATCACCTCATATCTCATTTTTATTCACTGCATAGTTTCTAAGGCATCTGCACCTAGGGTTTGTGATCTGAGCAATCCCAAGGCATCCTGAGCCATTCCAAAGGCCACCAATCAACTCAAAGGGGTCCATGTGTGTTCTTATATCATATTTCATCTCCTCAAAGTCAAAAATGCAGAGGAATCACAAGAACTAGGGTTTGAGTGGATGCAGAGCCAGGATGAACTGCACAGTTGACCTAAAATTAGGGTTTTGGTTTCAGAGGCCATAACTCCAAATTTTTTGGTCATTCTTGTTTCCATTGCTCTTTATATGGTATAGGGAGTATGCATATCAATTTTCATGAAGAAATTCCATGGGGAAGTCATCTGATCAATGGTTGACTTTTCAGACAAGTCAGTGTAAAATCAGGGCATCTGAGGCCCCCAATGACCCAACCAATGGGTGATCTTCATCATTTTGAGTGTATATGATCTTTATTTGATCATGGAAGAAGGTTGAAGTTCATAAAAATCAAGAATTTAGGGTTTTTGCAAATGTTGACTTTTTGGGCATAGTTGACTTTTCAAGAATGCCTCATTTTAGGTCATTTTTCAAGCCATGATTCTTGATCCAAAAATGCTTCAAATGGAAGAACTTTGGTCATGAAAGTTGTAGATCTCATTTTTCCCTTTTCAAAAAGTACAAGAACATGATCAAACTCTTCTTGGATCAAAAGTTATGGCAATGCAAAGTTGGCTAAAATCATTGATTTTCAAGGCATGCTTCAAATGGAAATTTTGCAAAGTCATGAACCAATGCATTATGTGACTTCTAATTCACTACAAACCAGCACATAAACATTCTCTAATTCATAAAAATCAGATTTGAACCAAGATCACATGTGTTTAGTTCATGTAGCAAGGCATTTTTTCATGAAAGTACAAAAAGGTAGCAACTTGCAAAACACTCATGACACTTCCCTCAACTTGCAGCCTTGGCCTTTGAACCTTGCTAGCTCTCTCACCACACCATGCTGCGCCAGCCCTAGCCCTTGTACCAAGCCTAGACCAAGCCATGCTTTCTCTTACAAAGAAATGGACATTTTGCAAAAGTAAACTTACCAATCACTATAGGCCAGGTCACATCATCTGACCTATAGGATTATAATACAATATCCCTTGGCAAGCCAAAGATAGGAGAAGGCAAGGCTGAAGCATCTCATAGACACCACAACACAAGAACACTCCACTTTGCTTTTGCCTTCGAAACTCTCTGCCCAGCTCACATACATCCAAACCATCTTTACCAATCATCTCACCATGTCTCATTGAGCCCAAAGCAACCAAGAACCAAGCCTTAAACAAGCTACAACATCACTGCACCATTTTGACACCAGCTTGCAGTTTCATTCGAAACTCTCATCCTAGCTCACAAACAGTCAAACAAACTTTGTAAAGCTTCTCCATTCACCCTCAGGATCACAAACAACCATTCACCATGACCTGAAGCTCTCTATTTCACCATTGCCATTTCTGATCAAGCTTGAGCAGAAGCTTTCGAATCTCACTATCCAGCCAGCTCAAACTTCTTTTGAGCATTCAAACATCTTCTGGGGATCAAGTGGAGTGGTTTGCACTGAAAGAAGTGGCCTGAAAGTCCTCAAGTTGAAAGCTCCAAATCTCAGGTAGCTCGAAAATTATTTTTCCAGAAATCATTTCTCTTGTTACAAACTTGTTCTATGTGATTCACTGATCATCCTGATGTTCTTAGTTTTTGAAATGGTGATGAAATGAGAATTTAATTGCTCTCTGAAACTTGCGTGCCCTAATTCTTTCTTGCTTCGATTCAGCCTTGTTAGGAAATATAAATGTGTTTTGATTAGGGGGTTTGGTTCGTGAGTGAGTGGGGATCATTTCCCAGTTCTTAGATTTCGTTTTAGTTAGGTTTTTGGAGTTTTGGGGATTTTCAGGGGAGATGCTGGCCGGAGAAGACGACCGGAAGTCTTCTCCGGCCGCCTGAAAGTAATTTGTGCCCTAATCCAGTCATTAACTCTAGTTTGAATGTGGAGCGTAGGATCCTTTGACTTGTTTGACTTCCCGCTTGATTGAGTGGCCCAGATGCATTTGATTAGCCCTAATTCATTTTATTAGTTTAATTAATCCATAATTAAGTTAATTAATCTGAACCAACCATGGCCCTTGGATCTGCGCGCCAGTCAACGCATTTGAATCCAGCCTCAATCTCCACCCTCCATTCTGATTACTTTCCCATTTTCTTTATTTTTATTTCATTTCTTTTCATTTTATTTGCACAATTTATTTAAAATAGCAAAACTTGTTTAAAAATTATGAAACTTTTTCTCAAGAGTTTTATTAATTTTTATGACACAAAAATATTTTTATTTTTATTTTTAGCATTAAAAAAGTATTTTTAAATATATAAAAGATTATTTTTAATTGATTAATGGAAATTAATTTATTAAAAATACTTTTAAGTATTTAAAAATCACCAAAAAATTCATGAAGTGTTCTAAGACATTTAGAAACATTGTCCAACCTTCAAACCAAATTTCTTTTTTGATCTTGATGCATTTTAAGAATTTTCCATTGAATTAAATCATTTTTTGTGCATTATTTTGATCCTAAGTTCAAAAAATCATTTCTGCTTATCTAAGAAGAGTTGGACATTGATTCTTTTTGCTTTGTTTTGTGTTTAGCATGTAGTTTCTAGGATTAAGTGGCCATGATTTGATTCCTCATTTTCAATTTGTTTGGTATTTATTTTGTTTAGGAACCCTAAAAAACCCTAATAACTTAGAAAAATCATAACTTGAGTTTGTTTAAGAGTTGAGACCTCCCCTTTGGACCTTGGTTTAGTATAGGTTTAGGGTTTCTTTGGGTGGCATTTTCCATTTTTATCTTAGGGTTTACTTCTGTTTTGGGTTTTGGTTTGATGTCTGATTCATAAACCCTAATTTGGGCTTTCTTTTGCATCATTCTTGCATTTCCTTGCATAACTTGACCTGTCATTGCATTTTGTGCATTCTTGTGATTCATTTGACATCTTAAGACATTTAGGAAGCATCTTTGATCATTGCACTACATATTTGCCATGTCATTTGTTTTGTATGATTCATAACTTTTCATGTATGTTCTTGGTTCTTAACTTGCATCATTTGCATCCATAGTCTTGTATGAACATCCCCATGTCTTGCCTCATGTTTGAAGCACCTCATAACATCATAATCATCATCAACATGCTTCTGGTCTTGTCTAGCATCATACCATTTCATCCCATCTAGCATTGCATTGCATTTCTTTCTAACATTTCAGGTGGTAAGTAACTTGGGAAGTGAATTTGCCTTCACTTCTCATAACTTTTCTTCTCATCCCTCTTGCATCCATTGATGCATTCCTATATGTGTTTGAGATTGAGCTTGCTCATTCTTGTTCTTCCCACTTTCTTTCTTCAAGTGACTTGACTTCTTGAATGAAGCAAGTCACTTTGCTTTGCTTCTCTTGATCTGGTTCATCTGCTTCCTGGTGGCTCCTTTGAAGATTGTTCCTGAAAACCTCACAAACCTTAGGAACAACCAAGCATGACAATGATTAGGGTTTTGTTTAGTCTCCCCACTTAATTTTACCTTTGTGTCTCTCTTTTGAGTCCTCTCTTCTCACCTCATAATCAGGGACTAAACCCTAAAGGCTTTAAGACTTTGTGATTAAGCTTATGCCTGCATCCTTCTCTTAGGATGGAGTGTATAACTTTAATCCTAAGTGTTAAACCCTTAATGTGTTTAACTCCCTTAATCAATCCATCTAATAATCATCAAGACATCACACTTGTAACTTGGGCCTTGCATTAGGGTTCTAATTCTTCCTTAACTGGTTAAGAAGGACTAACCCTAGTGTTAATGGACAAGTCCCCCTCAAGTTGTCTTACAAACCCTAAAAAATCACTTCATCATCATATCATTAACTAAAATCCACTTAATAAAGGCTTGTTTTGTCATGAGTTTAATCCCTAATCATGGATTAAGTTGAGGAGCTTTCCTCAACTTAAACAATTCTCATCTATCATCCTTCTTTTAGGATGGTGTAATGGGTCTGTTTAATCCATGATTATGGCTTAATCTCATTACTCAACACTAAACAAAAACAACAAAAACATCTAAATAATCACAAGTAGGTTAATGATCTTAATCCTACATCAAAGGTGATTAAGTGTGAGAATCTGACTTCACACTTAAGGTACTCTCATTACCCCTAATCAGAGGGAAGATGTGATGAGTTTACTAAATCCACTGGTTTAGGCTTAAGCTCATTAACTTATGACAAACTTTCAAAAGCAATAAAAGACTGAAAACACAAAAACAAACAATAATCGTCTCCTCCGGGATTCTTTTCTTATCATCTTCACTCACAAACGAGAACTTGCTTCTTCCGTCTAATGCAAGACAGTTTGCACCTGAGCCAGACAGGTCATACACTTGAGCATTGACAAGCAAGCAGTTCATCAGTCAATTCATCTTTCAGTCTCTTTGGGTCGAACTACGGTGTTCTGACTTCCTCATTGCACGAGAGGATACGTAGGCATAACTTAACAGTTATCGAACAAAAGTCTCTGTATATTCCCCCTCTTTCCAGCTTTATTTTCTTAGCCTCATGATCTTGAGCATTCCACTTTGTTCTTACACTGACACTTTCATACTTCACATCACTTATAACACTTTACACTGACACCTGTACATATTGCTTTCCAGCTCTTTATACACAAATTGCACTGACGCTACCCCTTTAAAACACAAATCTTTTAAGCGTGGATCCCGTCGAGTACGGCGGACAATCTGGGTGCTAATACCTTCCCAGGTTGTAACCAACCCCCTTTCTCAGTCTCTCTGGTTCGCAACCGTCTTATCCATCTCTTTCTAGGCTTATGCAGCATTGCCTTTCCTCCGGGATAAAAATGCCTAGCTGGCGACTCTATTCATCTCCAGTGAGTTCACGGCTGTGTGTTCTTATTGTCCCTCTCGCCGACCGTTCGCGTCTGTACCTTCATCTGATCCAGTTTCATTTGTCGGGAGCGACAAGTACCTGTGCCTAAGAAAGACGGCAAAGTAAGGATGTGTGTTGACTACCGGGATCTGAACAGAGCCAGCCCGAAAGATGACTTCCCATTACCTCACATTGATGTATTGGTGGATAATACGGCTCAGTTCTCGGTATTCTCCTTCATGGACGGATTTTCGGGATACAATCAGATTAAGATGTCGCCTGAAGACATGGAGAAGACAACATTCATCACACCCTGGGGCACGTTCTGTTACAAAGTGATGCCATTCGGACTCAAGAATGCTGGTGCAACGTATCAACGGGCTATGGTGACATTATTCCACGATATGATCCATAAAGAAATAGAGTGTTATGTGGATGACATGATTGTCAAGTCCCTTACAGAGGAAGACCACCTGGTAAATCTGCTAAAGCTATTCAAGCGTCTGAGGAAGTACCAGCTGAAGTTGAACCCCAACAAATGCACATTCGGGGTGAGATCCGGTAAGCTGCTGGGATTTATTGTAAGCGAGAAAGGGATTGAAGTTGACCCTGATAAAGTCAAAGCTATTCAAGAGATGCCTGCACCGAAAACTGATAAAGAAGTTCGAGGGTTCTTAGGTCGATTGAACTACATCTCGCGGTTCATATCTCACCTTACAGCAACCTGTGAACCCTTGTTCAAGCTGTTAAGGAAAGAACAGACGGTCAGGTGGAACGAAGACTGCCAGAGAGCTTTTGACAAGATCAAAGAGTACTTGCAAGAACCGCCAATCCTTATGCCTCCGGTTGAAGGAAGACCTCTGATAATGTACTTGACAGTATTAGAGGAATCAATGGGGTGTGTGTTGGGCCAGCATGACGAGTCTGGTCGAAAAGAGTATGCAATATACTACCTGAGCAAAAATTTTACCGACTGTGAACAACGTTATTCACTGCTCGAGAAAACTTGCTGTGCTTTAGCGTGGGCTGCTCGCCGACTGAGACAGTATATGTTGACCCACACTACTTTATTGATATCCAAAATGGACCCAGTTAAGTACATTTTCGAGAAGCCAGCTCTTACCGGACGGGTTGCAAGATGGCAAATGATTCTCACGGAATATGACATTCAGTACACATCTCAGAAAGCCATCAAGGGCAGTGTATTGTCTGAATATCTTGCTGAGCAACCTATTGATGATTACCAGGCTATGAGATTTGACTTCCCTGATGAAGACATCATGTTCATAAAAGCGAAAGATCATGAAGAGCCTGTTCACACTGAAGGGCCTGACCCGGAAGAAGAATGGACTATGATGTTTGACGGGGCTGTCAACATGAATGGTCGTGGTGTTGGTGCAGTACTCATTACACCTAAAGGAGTTCACATGCCTTTCTCGGCAAAGCTCACTTTCAACTGCACCAACAACGAAGCTGAATACGAAGCTTGCATTATGGGTCTTGAGGAAGCCATTGACCTCAGGATCAAGACATTGACCGTATTCGGAGATTCAGCTTTGGTAATCAATCAGACCAACGGCAAATGGTACACACACCAGGATCATCTGATACCTTACAGGGATTATACAAGGAGGTTATTGACTTTCTTCACAACAGTCAAGCTTGAGTATATCCCTCGGGACGAGAATCAGTTTGCAGATGCCCTGGCTACCATTTCATCCATGATCAAAGTTCAGGCTGCCAACTTTGTACCTCAGATCTCAGTGTCCAGACTCGATAGACCAGCATATGTGTTCACGGCAGATGTTGTCAAAGATGATAAGCCTTGGTTCCATGACATTAAGTGCTTCTTAGAGGATCAAACATACCCACCTGGGGCATCTTCCAATGATAAGAAGACATTAAGAAGGCTTGCTGGAAGTTTCTTCCTGAATACTGATGGTTCCCTATACAAGAGGAACTTTGATATGGTACTCCTCAGATGCGTTGATAAGACAGAAGCAGACTTATTGATGCATGAAGTGCACGAGGGATCCTTTGGTACCCATGCTGGAGGGCATGCCATGGCTAAGAAGTTGCTAAGATCAGGTTATTACTGGATCACAATGGATGCAGACTGTTGTGCCTACGCCAGAAAATGCCATAAATGTCAGATCTATGCAGATAAGGTGCATGTGCCTCCCAATCCTTTGAATGCGATGTCTTCACCATGGCCCTTTGCCATGTGGGGCATTGATATGATTGGCAAGATCGAGCCAACTGCTTCAAACGGCCACAGATTCATCCTGGTCGCCATCGACTATTTCACCAAGTGGGTTGAAGCAGCCTCATATGCAAACGTCACGAGACAAGTGGTAGCCAGATTTCTGAAAAGAGATATCATCTGTCGGTACGGAGTTCCCGAGCGAATCATTACTGATAATGGTTCCAATCTAAACAACAAAATGATGGCCGAGCTGTGCCGGGACTTCAGGATCCAACATCACAATTCTTCTCCTTACAGGCCAAAGATGAATGGCGCTGTTGAGGCAGCAAACAAGAATATCAAGAAGATTGTGCAGAAGATGGTAGTCACCTACAAAGACTGGCATGAAATGCTACCGTTTGCCTTGCATGGGTACCGCACGTCAATCAGGACATCCACTGGGGCAACACCGTATCAACTTGTGTATGGTATGGAAGCAGTCCTACCAGTTGAAGTTGAATTACCCTCTCTACGAATACTAATGGATGTTAAACTGAACGAAGCAGAATGGGTTAGGTCCCGATACGAGCAACTGAGTTTGATCGAAGAAAAAAGGTTGGCTGCAATCTGTCATGGGCAGTTATATCAAAAGAGAATGAAGAAGGCCTTCGATCAGAAAGTCAGGCACCGAGAGTACCAAGTGGGAGATCTTGTGCTGAAAAGAATCCTCCCTCCTCATACAGACCACAGGGGCAAATGGACTCCAAATTATGAAGGACCATTTGTGGTAAAGAAAGTTTTCTCTGGTGGAGCACTGATGCTCAGCACCATGGATGGTGAAAATTTCCCGTCCCCTGTGAATTCAGATGCAGTTAAAAAATACTTCGCGTAAAACGACCCGCTGGACATAAAAACAGAATGTAAGTCCAGGCAAAAATAGGGCATCCCGGCGAGTCAAAAACAGAATAAAAGACTCGGGCAAAAGTAAGGGAAAATAAACAAAAAAATGTACACCCGCTGAGTTGAAAAGCCGCATTGGACAGCTCAGGCAAAAATGGGTATCCCGATGGATTGAAAACCCGAAAGGGCGATCCATGCAAAATAAGGGAACAAGCGAACAACTGCATTCTGAATTCGTCTGTATCACCTACAACTTGGTAAGCTTCGAGAGGACCAAGCTTCAATCAGAATCAACATTCTTCAGAAAGCAAGATGAGAAGAACGTCAAAAAGTCATACGAGTCATAGTGGAAGAGGAAACTCCTTAAAGCGTCATCAACACTGCCAATATTTTGTTTCTCAATTTATAACAATCTCCTCATTTCAGGGGATATGTTCCTTTGACTGTATCTCGCCAATTCAGGGCATATTGAATTAATAAAATCAGATTTTCAGTCATGTCTCGTTTTGTACATTTTATTTGCAAAAAATGTCTGATGTCTTAAAAGAAAAAACTGATTGCATAAGAATACAGATGCTTATCTTCAAATAAAAACATGCTTGCAGGAAATATGCTTACTCTCAGAAGTATCTAAACTCCTATGACGGAATCCAGTAAAGGATACCTCGGGATTATCTTGTGCGTTTCTCTATCTTTTTCAGGATTGCAGGTATCCCGAACGCTACTTGGGGCATGTAAGCCTCATCCCAGCAAACTGGCAAATCAACACTCAATTGTGGCACCCGAGGTGCTTTCTCCCCAGCTGAGTTGCCTCCCGTGACTCTCCCCAGCTGAGATTGCCGCTTACTACTTATCCCCATCAGAATTGCCAGGCATCGCAAAAGGCACATATATCCCCGGCTGAGTCAAGGATCCTCTTCAACAGAATCCTTAGGGAGGTCTTTCAGTGATTCCTCCTTTTCTCCCCAGCCGAGTTGCCTTTTATCCTCAGCCGAAATACACAAAAGTCAGGGAACCATCTCCCCACAGAATCCTCAGCCTCTATCCAGAAGAGCAACGCACGAAGGAATCACAACAGAGTGAAGAAAGCTTCTACAAACCCCAGCTGGGTCTCTCATTTACACGGATGGGTCTACCAATGACCCTTATCCCCAAGCAGATATCATATCATCAGATCTACTAATGATCTCACCCCCAGCTGGGATGTCCATTTCAAGTAGATCGATCGAAGATCTTCGCGGCAGTGGGACTCGGATCCCGGTTTGGTATCTTTGCACAATCATAGCATTTGCATCATATTTACCCCAAAGCGTAGCATTCCGTTTTAACACGGAGCATTGCGGCAAAAATCCAACACATAGCATAATCATAAGCCGTGTTTGAATCAGCACTTGTGACCAGTAACCATTCATAAGAATGCAGAATACTTTCCCCCAGAGTCCCCACCAGGGTCCCCAGCAAAAGCATTTGCCTCACAATCCACAAACACCAGTACATACTCATTGTGACACCCGTCCGTGCCACCTTTCCCCATCAGGTCGCCTGAACACTCCTTGCAAACAACACCACCCGTATTACAGATACGTCCTGACACCCGTCCGTGTCATACCCCAACAGAAAGCCAAAGACACCCTCTTTGCACTCACATATACTGATATGCACCTTCTTGGCACCCGTCCGTGTCGTATCCCCAGCACAGTCTCCTACACTTGGTATATCAGATATTTGTTCATACTATACTTTTCTTTCTCGACACTCGTCCGTGTCACTCTCCCCAACAGATAAACACTCATCTATACATCACTCATACTTACTACTCATACTCATACTTATACAGATACTCGTCCGTATCTCATAAACACCGTTTATATCCCCACAGATTCAGCATCAGTCCTTGTTCTTTGTTAACCAGTTGGTACTCGTCCGTACCATCATCTCTGAACATGCGTCAAGAGTTTGTTTCTACATGATACCCGTCCGTATCATAGTCTTAAGGATGCTCGTCCGCATCTTTAATCCATACACTGTGTCAAACACTTTTGTCCTCTTGAAAGGAGATACTCGTCTGTGTCTGCTTTTCCCCAGAAGAGTCCTCTCAGATTCAACGCTCGTCCGTGTTCTCTGTTAACCAGTTGATACTCGTCCGTATCATCATCTTTGAACACGCGTCAATATTTGTTTCTACCCGATACTCGTCCGTATCGTAGTCTTAAGGATGCTCGTCCGCATCTTTAATCTATACACAAATACCAAACACTTATACCTTTTGTTTCTTGGATGTAAAGGCTCGTCCGTGTTTACTACTCCCCAGTAGATCGCCAACAAAGCAAATTTCCTCTTTTATCTGGCATTCGTCCTATGCCATGATGAACCCTGAGAGCAGCCGTACCCTGCTAGGTGGTCGTCCTCCACCTCTTGATGGTCGTCCTCCATCATGCTCATCCGATGGCCGTCCCCATCGTTGATATTTAGCAGCCGTACCCTGCTAGGTGGTCGTCCTCCACCTCTTGATGATCGTCTTTCATCAATTTTATCCAATGGCCGTCCCCATTGTTGATTTTGGTTATCTGGCATTCGTCCTATGTCATGATAAACCCTGAGAGCAGCCGTCCCCTGCTAGGTGGTCGTCCTCCACCTCTTGATGGTCGTCCTCCATCTTGCTCATCCGATGGTCGTCCCCATCGTTGATATTTTCGGCAGCCGTACCCTGCCAGGTGGTTGTCCTCCACCTTTGATGGCCGTCCCCATCATATTTCTTTATTCCCCAACAGAGCAGCCGTCCCCTGCTAGGTGATCGTCCTTCGCCTTTGATGGCCGTACCCCATCATCTGTTTATTTCATTTATTCTTTAACCCGATGGCCGTCCCCGTCGTGGTCCCTTTTCTTTTTAGCCCGATGGCCGTCCCCATCGTTGGTTACTTTATGAACTTGATGGCCGTCCCCGTCATGTTTCATTAACTCCCAGAGAATTTTACTTTATCTTGATGGCCGTCCCCATCATAATTTTATTTTTCCCCAGCTAGTCGGCCGTCCCCGTCTTAGCTTTACCTTTTTTCCCAGCTAGTCGGCCGTCCCCGTCTTGGCTTTACTTTTATCCCCAGCATGTCGGCCGTCCCCGTCATTGCTTTATTTTCAGCACTTTCCCCAGCATGTCGGCCGTCCCCGTCATTGCTCTTTATCCAGCAGTCGTCCTCTGCTCGATGGTCGTCCTCCGTCGCCCACACTTTACAATATACTTTATTCTTCATTCTGTGAGTGCAAATTTTGGACTGTCTTTGGTATTCAACCACAAGTTATCTTGTTTGCCTGTTAAGCCGTTGCTTACATCCTGCACAGCTAACTCATGATTGAATAGGGGCAGCTGTAAACACCCCAAATTTGCCCTCACCCATTCACCCCATGGCTTGTGATCATTTCATATGCATAAACACAATCATATCATCTCATATCTCATTTTGAGTCACTGCATAGATTCAAAGTCATCTGCACCTAGGGTTTGTGAGCTGAGCAATCCAAGAGCTCCTGAGCCATTCCAAAGGCCACCAATCATTTCAAAGGGGTTCATGTGTGTTCTTATATCATATTACACCATCTCAAGGTCAAGATTGCAAAAGAATCACAAGAACTGGGATTGGTGTGGAAGCAGAGCCTGGGTAGACTGCACAGTTGACCTAAAATTAGGGTTTTGGTTTCAGAGGCCATAACTCCAAATTTTTTGGGTCATTCTTGTTTCCATTGGTCTCTATATGGTATAGGGAGTATGCATATCAATTTTCATGAAGAAATTCCATGGGGAAGTCATCTGATCAAGGGTTGACCTTCTGGACAAGCCAGTGTAAAATCAGGGCATCTGAGGCCCCCAATGACCCAACCAATGGGTGATCTTCATCATTTTGAGTGTATATGATCTTTATTTGATCATGGAAGAAGGTTGAAGTTCACAAAAATCAAGAATTTGGAGTTTTTGCAAATGTTGACTTTTTGGGCATAGTTGACTTTTCAAGAATATGTCATTTTAGGTCATTTTTCAAGCCTTGCTTTTTGATCCAAAAATGCTTCAAATGGAAAAACTTTGGTCATGAAAGTTGTAGAATAAATTTTTCCCTTTTCAAAAAGTACAAGAACATGATCAAATTCTTCTTGGATCAAAAGTTATGGTGTGACAAAGTTAGCAAAAATCATTGATTTTCAAGGCATGCTTCAAATGTGAATTTTGCAAAATCATGAACCAAAGCCATTTGTAACTTCTAATTCACTTCAAACCATGACATAAACATTCTACATGTCCTAAAAATCAGAATTGGACCAAAGATCACATGTGTTTAGTTCATGTAACAAGGCATTTTTCATGAAAGTTTCAAAAAGTGGCAACTTGCAAAACCACTCATCACACTTCCTACAACTTGCAACCTTGGATGCTGACTTTGGCTAGCCTTTCCCCTCACCCTTGCTGCACAGCCCATGCCTTGTACTAAGCCTAGAACCAAGCCATGCTTCTCTTACACAAAAGGTGGACTTTGAGCAAAAGCAAACTTACCAATCAATAGGGGCCAGGTCACATCATCTGACCTATGGGATTAAAATATACTATCCTTTGGCAAGCCAAACATATGAAGAGGCCAGGCTGAAACACTTCACTACAACACACATACAAACTCACTTTTTTTGCAAATTGCTTCGAATCTCTCTGCCCAGCCAGAAAACACCCAAACCATTTTCACCAAGCACCTCACCATGTTCCATTGAGTAGAAACCAGCCAAGAACCAGGCCTGAAACAAACTGTAACCCCTCTGCACCATTTTCACTCCAACTTGCAGTTTCATTCGAAACTCTCTCCACAGCTCACAAACATCAAAACAAACTCCATAGACCTTCTCCACTCATCATCTGGACCACAAACAACCACCTACATTGGCCTGAAACTGCCTGAATCACCATTGCCATTTCCAACTGAGCTTGAGCAGAAGCTTCACAAACTCTTCATCCAGCCAGCATAAACTTCTCCAAAGCATTCAAGCATCACCAGAGGGTCAAGTGGAGTGGATTACACCAAGAGGGGAGGTCAGAAAGTCATCAGAGTGAAAGCTTCGAATCTCAGGTAGCTCAAGAACTTTTTTTCCAGAAATGGATTTTTAAGTTCTAAACTTGTTCTACATGTCTTCCTGATCATGAATATGCTTTTAGTTTCGAAAATGGTGATGAATTGAGGATTTAATTGCTTCCTGAAACATTCCTGCCCTAGTTTTTGTTTGCTTCGATTCAGCCATTTCGTGAATGATAAATTTGTTTTGAGTGGGGGTTTTGAATCGTGAGCTTGTGGGAATCATTTCTGTGTTCTTAGAATTCATTTTAGATGCGTATGGAGTGAGTTTGAGGTTTGGGGTGAACGGAGAAGATGACCGGAACACTGTTCCGGTCATCTGAAAGTGTTTAACGGCGAGATTAGGGCATAAGCATTGATTAGTGAAATTTGAATTCTGGCCGTGAGATCTGGCGCCAAGTCAACTCCCGCGCGTGTAACTTTGAATCTAGTCCCTAGGATTAGCTGACTTCTCATTAATTCATTTAAAATTCATTTAAATTCATTTTCTTTTCATTTGTTTTGCATAATTTATTTAAAATAGTAAAAATGTCTTAAAAATTATGAAACTTTTTCTCAAGAGTTTTAATAATTTTTATGACACAAAAATATTTTTGTTTTCATTTTTATCATTAAAAAAGTATTTTTAAATATTTGAAAGATTATTTTTAATTGATTAATGAGAATTAATTTATTAAAAATACTTTTAGGTATTTAAAAATCACCAAAAAATTCATGAAATGTTCTAAGACATTTAGGAACATTGTCCAACCTTCAAACCAAATTTCTTTTTGGATCTTGATGCATTTTGAGAATTTTTCATTGAATTAAAATCATTTTTGTGCATTATTTTGATCCTAAGTTCAAAAAATCATTTCTGCCTATCTATGAAGAGTTGGACATTGATCCTTCTTGCATTGCATTGTGTTTAGCATGTAGTTTTTGAGGTAAAAAGGCCATGATTTGATCTTTCATTTTCCATTTGTTTGATAATTTTTCTTGTTTAGAAACCCTAAAAAACCCTAAAATCTTAGAAATTCATAACTTAAAATTGGTTAAGAGTTGAGACCTCCCCTTTGGACATTGGTTTAGTATAAGATTAGGGGTCCTTTGTGTGGCATTTTCCATTTTTTATAATGTTGTTTGCTTCTGGTTTTGGTTTTTGTTTGATGTTTGGTTCATAAACCCTAATTTGGGCTTCCATATGCATCCATCTTGCATTCTCTTGCATAACATGACTTGCCATGACATTTCAAGCATCCATTTGATTCATTTGACATCATAAGACATATTGAAAGCATGTTGGATCATTGCATCATGTATTTGCCATGTTGTATGCCATGTGCACTTCATAACTTTTCATGTATGATCATGTGTTCTAACTTGCTTCATTTGCATTCATGAACTTGTATGATCATTTCCATGTGCTGCCTCATGTTTGTAACATCCCATAGCATCATTACCATCATCAACATGCTTCTGGTTTTGGTTTGCATCATGTCATTCCATCCCATTTTTGCATTGCATTGCATTTCTTTTCTAACCTTTCAGGTGGTAAGTGATTCTGAGAAGTGGATTTGCCTTCACTTCTCATAACTTTTCTTTTCATCTCTCTTGCATCCATTGATGCATTTTCTATTTGTGTTTGAGTTTGAGCTTGCTCATTCTTCTCCTTCCCACTTTCTCTCTTCAAGTGACTTGACTTCTTGAATGAAGCAAGTTGCTTTGCTTCTCTTGATCCTTTCATCTGCTTCCTGGTGGTTCCATTGAAGATTGTTCTTGAAAACCTCACAAACCTTAGGGACAACCAAGCATGACAATGATTAGGGTTTTGATTAGTCTCCCCTCTTAGTTTCACCTTTGTGTCTCTTTTGAGTCTTCTCTTCTCATCTCATAATCAGGGACTAAACCCTAAAGGCTTTAAGGCTTTGTGATTAAGCTTATGCCTGCATCCTTCTATTAGGATAGAGTGTATAACTTTAATCCTAAGTGTTAAACCCTTAATGTGTTTAAATCCTTCAACCAATTCACTCAATAAGTATCAATACATTACACTTGTAACTTGGGCCTTGCATTAGGGTTCTAATTCTTCCTTAACTGGTTAAGAAGGACTAACCCTAGTGTTAATGGACAAGTCCCCCTCAAGTTGTCTTACAAATCATAAAACCCACTTCATCATCTTATCATTTAATAAAATCCACTTAATCAAAGGCTTGTTTTGTCATGAGTTTAATCCCTAATCATGGATTAAGTTGAGGAGCTTTCCTCAGCTTAAACATTCTCATCTATTATCCTTCTATTAGGATGGTGTAATGAGTCTGTTTAATCCTTGATTATGGCTTAACCTCATTACTCAACACTAAACAAAAACACCAAAAACATTCAAATAATCACAAGCAGGTTAATGATCTTAATCCTATACCAAAGGTGATTAAGTGTGAGAAGCTGACTTCACACTTAAGGTATTCTCATTACCCCTAATCAGAGGGAAGATGTGATGAGTTTACTAACCCATTGGTTTAGGCTTAAGCTCATTTTCTTATAACAAACTCTCAAAAGCAATAAAAGGCTGAAAACTCAAAAACAAACAATAATCGTCTCCTCCGGGATTCTTTTCTCATCTCATTCACTCGCAATCGAGAACTTGCTTCTTCCGTCTAATGCAAGACAGTTTGCACCTGAGCCAGACAGGTCATACACTTGAGCATAGACAAGTAAGCAGTTCACCAGTCAATTCATCTTTCAGTCTCTTTGGGTCGAACTACGGTGTTCTGACTTCCTCATTGCACGAGAGGATACGTAGGCATAACTTAACGGTTATCGAACAAAAGTCTCTGTACATTCCCCCTCCTTCTAGCTTTATCCTTTTAGCCTCATGATCTTGAGCATTTCACTCCTGTTCTTACACTGACACTTCATTTATACACTTTACACTCCCTTTACACTGACACCTGTACATCCCTTTCCAGCTCTTTTATACACACAAATTGCACTGACACTACCCCCTTAAAACACAAATCTTCTAAGCGTGGATCCCGTCGAGTACGGCGGACAATCTGGGTGCTAATACCTTCCCAGGTTGTAACCAACCCCCTTTCTCAGTCTCTCTGGTTCGCAAACTGTCTTATCCATATCTTTCTAGGTCTATGCAGCATTACCTTTCCTCCGGGATAAAAATGCCTAGCTGGCGACTCTATTCATTCTCCAGTGAGTTCACGGCTGTGTGTTCTCACTGTCCCCTTCGCCGACCGTTCGCGTCTGTACCCCTTTTGACCCGGTGTCACTTGGCGGGAGCGACAGTGTCTACTAGTTGTGTGAAGCGACTTAGGTTACGAACTTTTCTCTTATCTCCTCCGATGGTGGTTATTATCGATATGGATGAAACCGTTGAGACACCTTTCATGTGAGAGAATTGTACTTTGTCCGTGGATGGTAGAATTTTCCAGATTGATCTTATTTTTCTACCCCTTAAGAAGGTCGATGATATTTTGGGAATGGATTAGTTATCTTCTAATTATGTGTTTATTGGGTGTGAAGAGAAGTTGATCCTTATTCCATCCATGGAAGCTCCTCCGAAAGATATGTTGTCAACAATCTTAGAAGGTATGGTTGGAATGGTAAACGTTTTGTTCGAGAAAGAGAAATTTGTTTTATGGGTCCTTATTAAAGAGGAGGGTAATGGTCAGCAAGTTCTGAATATTCCAATAGTTTGTGAATTTCCTAAAGTCTTTCCCGAGGATGTCACTTCCTTACCTCCAGTGAGAGAAGTTGAATTCTCAATTGACCTGATACCGGGGATGGCTCCTATATCCGTTTCACCTTATCGGATGACACCACTTGAATTGAGAGAATTGAAGGATCATCTAGAGGATTTGATGGCGAAGCATTTTGTAAGACCAAGTGTTTCACCGTGGGGAGCCCCTATGTTATTGGTAAAGAAGAAAGACGGTGTTTTTCGGTTGTGTATTGATTACCGTAAGTTGAACAAGGTTACTATCAAGAACAAGTATCCATTTCCGAGGATAGACGATCTCTTAGATCAATTGAAAGGAGCCTGTGTGTTCTCGAAGATTGATTTGAGGTCGGGCTATCACTAGATTCGTGTAAAGAGTTCCGATGTACCGAAGACTGCATTCAGAACCCGTTACGGTCCTTATGAATTTCTAGTGATGCCTTTCGGTATGAAGAATGCTCCAGCTGTTTTTATGGATTACATGAACCGGATATTTCAAGCTTACTTGGATCAGTTTGTTGTAATCTTTATTGATGATATTCTTATTTATTCTCGTACTCCGCAAGAGCACGGAGAACATCTAAGAATTTTCCTATCGATATTGCAAGAAAAGCAACTTTTTGCTAAGTTTAGAAAGTGTGAGTTTTGGATGTCGGAAGTCAAGTTTCTTGGACATGTTATATCTAAGGGAGGTGTAGCAGTGGATCCATCAAATATTGAAGCCTTGATTAATTGGGAGAGATCGAGGAATGCTTCAGAAGTGAGAAGTTTCTTAGGTTTGGAAGGTTACTACAAAAGGTTCATCCAAGGTTTTTCTCAGTTGGCGTTACCATTGACTAAGCTTACTAGAAAGGACATTTCTTACGAATGGGATTGTGGTTGCGAGCAAAGTTTCTTGCATTTGAAGGAGAGATTGACTACTGCTCCGGTGTTGATTATTCCCAATCCTGACAAGTCTTATGAAGTGTTTTGCGATGCTTCTAAGATGGGATTAGGAGGTGTTCTTATGCACGAAGGTCGAGTTGTGGCTTATGCTTCTCGACAGTTAAAGGTTCATGAGAGGAACTATCCAACTCACAATTTGGAATTAGTAGCAATGGTGTTTACTCTGAAAGTGTGGCGGAATTATTTGTATGGTGTACGTTTTGAGATGTTTAGTGACCATAAGAGCTTGAAGTATCTTTTTGATCAAAAGGAACTGAATATGAGGAAAAGAAGATGGATGGAATGCTTGAAAGATTATGACTTAGATTTGAAGTATCATCCTGGAAAAGCGAATAAAGTGGCGGATGCCTTAAGCCGGAAAGTGATTCATGGTGCCGAGTTGATGGTGTTAGAGTATGCATTATTGGATAAGTTTCGAGATCTTAATTTCAGTTCGTATGGACTCCGAATGGCGTGTTAATGGGAAATTTGAATATCAATTCTACCTTGAGGGACGAAATTCAAAAAGCACAAGTTATAGATGGGAAGTTGCAAGACATATTGCTACAACCGGGTTTTGTAAGAGCATTGGATGGGATTTTCCTATTCAACAAAAGGATTTGTGTTCTGAATGATGTTATGTTAAAGAGAAAGATTTTGGAGGAAGCCCACAAAGGTACTTTTACGATACATCCGGGTTCTTCGAAGATGTATCAAGATTTAAAGAAAGAGTAATGATGGACCGGTATGAAAAAGGATATTGCGGTGTTTGTGTCGGAGTGTGCAGTATGCCAACAAGTGAAGATCGAGCACCAAATACCAGGTGGTTTGTTGCAACCTTTAGATATTTCAATTTGGAAGTGGGATAGTATTTCTATGGATTTTGCAGTGTGTTTACCGAGTACTCAAGGTGGTTATGATTCTGTTTGGGTGATTGTGGATCGACTAACAAAATTTGCGCATTTCTTAGCTGTTAAGACTACATACAAGGCAAGTCATCTTGCGAGGTTGTTTATTGATGAAATTGTGAGGTTGCATGGTGTTCCATCTAGCATTGTGTCGAATAGAGATCCAAAGTTTATTTCGAGGTTTTGGAAAGTGTTCCAAAAAGCTATGGGTGCGAATTTACGCTTGAGCACTTCTAATCATCCTCAAATGGATGGTCATACGGAGCGTACACTTCAAATAATGGAAGACATGTTTAGGGCTTGTGTATTGGAAAGTAAAGGGAATTAGAAGGAACTTTTACCTTTGATTGAGTTCTCTTACAATAATAGTTACCACGCGAGCATCGATATGGCTCAGTATGAGGCTTTATATGGAAGGAAGTGTAGGACACCTTTGTGTTGGTCATAAGTGGGAGAAGATATAGTTTTGGGACCCGAGGTGATTCAAGAGACTATAAAAAAGATTCGAATGATTCGAGAGAAGATTAAGCAGGCACAGGATCATCAAAAGATTTATGTTGACAATCGAAGGAGACCTTTTGGAATCGGAAATGCGGGAATTGTATCCTCACCTGTTCAGGTAATCTTTAAATTCGAGGACGAATTTCTATTTAAGGAGGGGAGGATGTAATACCCCGTAATTTATTTAACTCTTTGAGTAATATTAATTAATGTCAATAGAATTTCGGGTTGCTTTGAGTAATTTTAACAAAAAAATATTTAGAGCAAACGGGGAATTTAAATTGATTAACTAATATTATTGGTTTCAGAGGTTTTATTAAATTGTTATTTTAGAGACATTTTTGGATACTCTTTAATTGGGCCCGTCAGAAGGAAATGTTTTCCCTCTTTAAGAATTAAGTTTTCTTTTATGTTTATATAGAAAGAGAAGCATAGAAAAAGGAAAAAGAAGAAGTTAGTAAGGAACAGGAAAAGAAGGAAAAGATAAGAAGAAGAGGAAGTGAACCCTAGAGCTCCAATCCACCAATCTTCATCATCCGGTCGTCGAATCGATTCATTCTCTTTGCCAATCTTCATCTCTCGAGGTGGGTTCTTAGTTAGAAGCTTTTATTTTAGATTTTTGGTTGAGTTTTAGAGTTTATGAGTTTTAGGGTTTTTGTTGAAAAATCTTAGAAATTGAAAGTTTAACGGTTCAAACTCGATTAAATCAAGAGTATACTGGTTAGTATGTAATAATAATCATGTTTGATAGTCGGTATCTCTGTTTTGGTGATTTTGGATGATTTTGTGGCATTTGGATGAAGTTCTCGTAAGCTGTTTTTCTGAAAAATCACAGAGCTTGCTTAGCGAGCATGTTGTTTCTACATAATGGTTTCTGTTTTGTCTTAGCTCGCTTAGCGAGCAAGGCCGCGCTTAGCGAGCCTGAAGGTTTTATGGTTTTTGTGTTCTTATTCCATAACTTTTATTCCGGGTGTCCGTTTTTAGTATTCCGCATATCATTTTGAAGCTAAAAATATATACTATCACATGATGCTGAGTAATAATATTTTCACCCGACTTTTACCTGACTTTTAAAATAACCGGAATTATGTTAAATTGGAAAGTGTGAGCCATTGGAAATGAAAAGGTACAACTTGTGAGGTATCTAGGATTCCTTTATACTAGCGTGAATTGTGGTTTGTATTGCATTAATTCCTTCGTAAAATCTTAAGTAAGTCTTGATACAGACAACTTTGAGTTCCACGAGAGCATCCGTAAAGATTTAAGGTACTGTTAGTAAAAACATGGATAGCGATTGACGCGTGTATGTTACGAATCCTCCGTAAGGTCTTGAGTAAGTCTTGAGATGGGTTACCTTTAGTCCCACATGAAGCATCCGTAAATATTCGAGGTTAGTTTTATATCGAATCCTCCGTAAGGTCTTGAGTAAGTCTTGAGGTGGCTTACCCTTAGTCCCACGGAAAGCATCCGTAAAGGCTTGAGGTAGATGGTTCACTTGCTGTGTATTGAGAGTAGGCATGGACCTTGGGTCCATTTGGTTTTGGTTTCTTTTGAGAGAGTGGGCAAGTCTTAAAATTGTTCGAATTGAACCCTTAGAGCCGAGAGAACTATAAGATAGGGAACTCACTGAGATGTTTTATCTCACCCCATGTTGATGTTGTTATTTTAGGTACTTCAGGTTCCGCAAAGGGTAAAGATAAGGAGACTTGATTATCTTTACTTGTTTGATGGCTTTTCTTCCGCTGTGGACTTTTGAGATCTTTAGATCTAGTTCTTAGATTTTTTGTATTTTTGAACATCTTGTATAATTATATAGCCTTTTGTACTAGTACCTTATGTTGTAGTGGCTATATTCATGCAATGTGTTGCTTAGAACTTGTTGTATTTCAATACCTAACTTGAACTTTATATATGAAAAATATGCTAGATATATGTCTTTTATATATGGGTATTACAATTATTGTCACTATGGGAATCCTTTGAGTATTGGAACTGTGTGAGATAGGCTCATTACCAAAGCCTGAGAAAAAAAATCTAAGCTTAAGATATATGGTTGTGTAGTGGAGGACTATGGGGAATCTTCCTTGTAGGACGAAGCGAAGACCATCACTCGGAGTAGATTCTCTTGGAGATATTGGATTGCGATGAATCTTCGTCGTAGGACAATGTTTTCAAGTTGAGTTGCTGACTCTTGGGACCTTCAAACCAATTTATTGAGGTTAGTAGTATTAACTTACGAGATCTTTGTGACTCAATGGGTTAATATGAAAGTCATAATCATACTATATCCCTTGAACGTATTACTATCTGACGCTAATATTTTCAACCTCGGTCGATGATGTCTGAGATTCCTGTTTTAAAAACTTGAAACCGATGGTTGTGTAGTAAAATCCTATGAGGAATCTTCTTTGTAGGCCAATACGAATACCTCACCTAGAAGCAATCGTTTTAAAGATATTATCATCTAACAGATCTCTATCATGGAAATAATGTCTTTGATACGGATCTATGCTTCTGGGAACCTACCTTTTAGAACCTACCCATGAGGCTCCTTTGATAAAAGATACTCGTGCTTGACTCCATCTTCGAAATCAGATGTTTGTGATCAGATATACCGTGCATTGACATCATATATGCATCATCAAAACATTTACATTTCTTTTGTTTTTAGGGAATCTAAGAATTATTTTAGCAACAATTCAGAAATCATGGGATCAAACATTCGAGGCTTTCACACTTACAAATTTAAGAAGTTAGATGTGTTCGATTTATGAAAATTGGTTTCCCGAATGCCATATGTTTATCGCATCAACTTTGGAGCATATTTCGGTAAATTACTCCACATTCTGAACCAAGGCATTGATCCTAAAGTACTCACAACCTTATTCCAGTTCTATGATACACCTTTGAGATGCTTCATATTTCAAGACTTTCAGTTAGCTCCAACCCTAGAAGAGTTTGAAGTTTTTGTAGGGATTTCGATGAAGTATAAGTTACCATTTATGGGGGTAGACGCGTCATTTAAGCATGAGGTTATAACTAATGCTCTTCATATGCAAAAGAGAGATATCACCGCTAACTGGAAGACCAAGAGGGGTGTTAAGGGCTTTCTCCTCTCATTCATTTGGGAAATGACTGATGCTACATTGATGGAGGAGAGTATGAATTCTTGTTATACTGCTATAGCATTGGCTATATATGGGACTGTTTTGTTTCCTAATAAGGAAGAGAGTGGATTTATAGATATCACTGCCATCAACATCTTCCTTACTGGGAACCACATGCCAACTTTACTAGATGATCTTTACTATTACTTGAGTTGGAGACATGGTAAAGGTGGTTTTCTTGCATGCTGTGCTCCTCTCCTGTATCAGTGGTTACAGATGTGTCTTCCGACGAATGGACCTTTTGCGGATCGAATTAGTGATACTTAGGCTCAAAGGTTTGGTTCCCTCAGATCTGCTGATTTTTCATGGTACTCCCAGGACTATGACTATGTCATATCTAGTTGTGGTGGCTTCCCCAATTTTCCTATCATTGGAACTCAAGGGTGTGTGAACTCCAATCCTATGCTATCTGTCAGACAACTTGGGTATCCCATGGTTAGACCACCTGAATAGAAGGCATTGAAGGCTTTCCTAGTGAATGGGTTGGGTGATGCAAACCCTGAGCTGATTAATGACATTGCACGAGCTTGGAAGACCATTAATCGAATAAGGAAAATTGAATTGGGAAGGAGGAACAATATTACCAAGGATCCGTATTTTCAATGGGTAAGGGAGAGAGTGAAGGTAATCAAAATGCCTTTTGAGATCAAGGTGTCTGATCCTCTTCCGGAGCCCATGCCTACATATATGCCAGTTGAGGAAGTTGATGAACTTAAAGCCATGATAGAGAGGATGGCAAAGGAGAATGAACAATTGTTTGATCAACTTTTGAAGGTTACTAATGTGAAGAATGATTTGAAGCACAACCTCACCCAGAAGACTACCCAACTCAAAGCTGTTCAAAAAAGGGTGGATGAGTGTAAACACCCCAAATTTTCCCTCACTAATTTCACACCATGGCTTGTGATCTTTCATATTTTCTTAAGTTTAAGCATATCATATCATATTGCATTTTTTGTTTCATCTGCATAGTTCAAGTTCATCTGCATCTAGGGTTTGTGATCTGAGCAATCCAAGGATCCATCTGAGCCATTCCCAAGGTCTCCCATAATTCCAAGAGGGCCCATGTGTGTTCTATCATCATATTATATCCCTCAAAGTTCAAGGAAGTCAAAAAATCACAAGAATTGGCAAGGCATGGAAGCAGAGTTAGGGTTTCACTACACAGATGACCTGAAATTAGGGTTTTGGTTTCAGAGGCCATAACTCCAAATATTTTGGTCATACTTGTTTCTAATAGTCTCAATATGTTATAAGGATCATGTGTACCAAGTTTGATGAAGAAATTCATTGTGGAAGTCATATGTTCAGTGGGTAACTTCTTGAGCAAGTCAGAGCAAAATCAGGGCATCTGAGGCCCCCGACAATGGAACCAAAGTGGATTTTTCATCAAATTGAAGTTATATGATCTTTATTTGATCATTTAAGTGCTTAGAAGTTCACAAAATTGAAGAAAATTGAGCTAAACCAAAAGATGCCAAAAATGGAAATGACTTGTAATGGAAACTTTCCATTTTGGGAAAGTTTTTCAACCTCCTCTTTCTCAACCAAAAATGCTTCAAATGAAAAATTGTTGGTCATGAAAGTTGTAGATTGGATCATTCTCTTTTCAAAAAGTACAAGAACAAGTTATAATTCATTATGGAACTCAAGTTATGGCTTTGCAAAGTTGGAAAAAATCCTATAATTTTCACTTGCACACCAAAGAGGATTTTGTGCAATTTCACATACCAAGTCATTTTGTGACCTCTAATCACTCTTTAAGCATCATACAAACATAATACAATGCATTGTGATCAAAATTTCCCAAAGAATTATTCCATTTCATGCTTTGAACTTCAATAAATTCAAAAGGGGCCAAAGTTCTTCAAATTTGCAAAAGGGGATGAATCTTCTCATAAACTTGTTGCATCACCCCCAAAACATTTTCCATGGCTCTCCTTGATCAATGCTGAACCAGGACATGCCCTAAAACAGCTGCTACATGAGCCCATACCTCAAGTACACAATTTGTTGAATTTTTGCAAGAGAGCCCATACCAATCAGCTGCAGCCACAACCACTCTCCGGCCAATAGGGTTATGTTATGTGGACCAAAAGCAAGCCAATCCATAACACACACAAGCTCAGATCATCCCATACACCAAGCTTCACAAAAATCACCTTCAAGCAAAAACCTTAGAAACTTTCTGTCCAGCCACTCAAACTTCAAACAAACTTCACCATTCACCTCACCATCATCATCAGAACATTTCCCAACCATCAAACAAGCCTGAAACCCAGCCAAACAAAAACACGATTTCAGACCAGTTGGAGTGTAACCACTCAATCTAGCCATTCTAAGCTCCTTCCAAGCATTGCAACTTCATCAGGGGGTCAAGTAAAGAGGATTTGCACAAAAGAAGAGGTCCAAAAGCTGCAGAGGTGAAAGCTCCAGCTCAGGTATCAATCTTCAAACTTTTTTCCAGAAGCATGATTTTAAGTTTCTAAATTGTTCTACATGTTATGCTGATCACCATGATGTAATTTGTTTTGAAAATAAGCTTGTATTTGACTTCTGAAATTTTTCCCGTGAAACATGTTCTTGTTTGATTCTCATGATTGATGCAAAATAAATTAGTTTTGAGGGTGGATTCGTGTTTAGGGTGAGGTGGGGAGTTGATCTAGAGCTTTAGAGCTCCTGAAATGACCTAGGGAGAGAGTTTGAGAAACTACCCTACCGGAGAAGACGATCGGAGCACTGTTTCGGCCGTCTGAGTTGGATTAGGGCTAATCTCAGGTGATTAGTTGAGTTTGAATCTGGGGCGTAGGATCTGAGTTTCGCGCGTGTGTGGAGGGCTGAGATCATTTCACTTAACCCTAATCCTTTTAATTTATTTAATTAATTAGAATTAGGCCAGATTGAATCTGGACCTTTAGATTGCGCACTGGTCAAACATAATCCCCCCAGTTTGAATCTGATCCCTTGGATTGTCATATTTTCCCTTATTTTTATTTTATTTCATTTAAATAGCATTTATTTTGTGCATTTTATTTAAAATACCTAGAAAAATCCTAAAAATATTTCCTTCTGCATTTTAATTTCAAATATTTTTCTTCACCCAAAAACATTTTTATTTTTATTTTTTGCAATTTTAAATCATTTTAAAAATAGTTAAATGTTTATTTTAATTAATTAATTGAAATTAATTAATTAAAATACCATTTAGGTTTCTAAAAATTCCAAAAAAATTCACAATGCATCTTAGGACATTTAGAAACATTGTCAAACCATTCATACAAATTTCTTTTTGGTTTTGATCCAACTTTGACATTTTTCTTGAATTTAGGGTTCATAAAATTGCCTTTTTAGAACCCTAACTTTGAAAATTCTTTTCTGCCTAACCATGAAGGGTTTAACAATGATTCTTTTTTCATTGTTCTTAATATAGAATGTAGTTCCTAGGTTATTTTTACCATGAATTTATCTTGCATTTTCCAATTGATTTGCATTTTTTCTCTTAAGGTACCCAAAAACCCTAGTTAACTTAGAAAAATCACAACTTCTTTTAGGTTAAGAGTTAGACCTTCTCCTTTGGGGTATGATATCATATGGGGTTAGGGTTCCTTTGAGTTCATTTTCAATTTTATATCATGTGATTTGCTTCTGTTTTTGTCATATGCATCTCATCCTTTCATGTAACCCTAATCTTGCATCCATACTTGCATCTTACATTGCATTGCATGAACATGTGAACTTGCCATGACATTCTAAGCACTTGTATGCCATCTTAGACATCTTAAGACATTTCTTGAACATTGCTTGGTCATTTATTCATACATTTTCTATGTTTTGCATCCATTTCATTTCATAAACATCCATGTGTTTTCATGCTTCCTACATGCTTCATTTGCATTCAATCTCTTGTATGAACATTCATAGCATTTGGTATGCCTTTGCATCATCTCATAGCATCATTTGCATCATGTGTTTGCTTCTGGCTTTGGTTTTTACTTTTGCACATGTTCCATTTTCATTTCATTTCTTTCCTTATGCTAACATTTTCAGGTGGTAAGTAATTTAAGAAGTGAATTTGCCTTCACTTCTCATTTCTCTTCTCATTATTCATATGCTTCATTGCTGAATTTCTCTTTGCCTTAGAGTGAGCTTGCTCATTCATGTTCATCATTCACTTTATTTCCTCAAGTTACTTATCTTCTTCAGTGAAGTAAGTAACTTGTTTCTTCTGCTTCTCCTCCTCTCATCTGCTTCTTCCATTGGTGGCTTCTCTGAAGATCTTTCTCAAGCCTCACAAACCATAGGAACATCCAAGCATGAAAATAATTAGGGTTGTGATTAGTCCCCCTTTAGCTTTTACCTTTGTGTATTCTTTGTGTCTCTCTTCTCACCTCATCATTAGAGACTAAACCTTTAAGGTTTTAAGACTTTGTAATTAGGGTTATGCCTGCATCCTTCTCTTAGGATGGAGTGTATAACTTTAATCCTAAGTGTTAAACCCTTAATTTGTTTAAACCTCTTAATATATCCATCTTAATAATCACTAAGACATTAACTTGTAACTTGGGCCTTGCATTAGGGTTCTAATTCTTCCTTTATTGGTTAAGAAGGACTAACCCTAGTGTTAATGGACAAATCCCCCTCAAGTTGTCTTATAAACCATAAAATTCACTTCTTAATCTTACCCTTAATTAAAATCCACTTAATGGTTTGTTTTGTCATGAGGTTAATCCCTAATCATGGATTAAGTTGAGGTATCTTCCTCAGCTTAAGTGTGCTCATCTATTATCCTTCTATTAGGATGGTGTAATGGGTTCACTAATCCTTGATTATGGCTTAAACTCATTACTTAACACTAAACAAAAACTCAAAAACATCTAAGTAATCACAAGTAGGTTAATGATCTTAATCCTACATCATCCTAGTAATTAAGTTGAGATGTTCATCTCATACTTAAAGTATTCTCATTATCCCTAATCAAAGGGAGGATATGATGAGTTTACTAACCCTTGGTTTAGGCTTAAGCTCATTAATTTATGACAAACACAAAAAAAGCAATAAAAGATTGAAAACACAAAAACAAAAAATAATCGTCTCCTTCGGGATTCTTTTCTCATCATCTTCACTCACAAACGAGAACTTGCTTCTTCCGTCTAATGCAAGACAATTAGCACTTGAGCCAGACAAGTCATACACTTGAGCATAGACAAGCAAGCAGTTCACAGTCAATTTATCTTTCAGTCTCTTTGAGTCGAACTACGATGTTCTGACTACCTCATTGGACGAGAGGATACGTAGGCATAACTTAACTGTTATCGAACAAAAGTCTCTGTCTCTTTCCCCCTCTTCCAGCAATATCCTTTAAGCCTCAGTTCCTGAGCATTCACCTTTTTACACCGACACTTGTATATTTCTTTTCCAGCTTTTGCACACAGATAGCGCATACACTACCCCTTTAAACACAAACTTTTAAGCGTGGATCCCGTCGAGTATGACGGACAATCTGGGTGCTAATATCTTCCCAGGTTGTAACCAACCCCCTTTCTCAGTTTCTCTGGTTCGCAACCGTCTTATCCATATCTTTCCAGGTTTATGCAGCATTACCTTTCCTTCGGGATTAAAATGCCTAGCTGGCGGCTCTAATCATCTTCATTGTCATTTCTCCTTTCGCCGACTGTTCGCGCTTTGTCGCTCCCGAAGATTTGCCTCCCGGTACAAGCGCGAACGGTCGGCGAAAGGAGAACATGAGGATGAACTGAAAAGAGTCGTCAGCTAGGCATTTTTATCCCGAAGGAAAGTTAATGCTGCATAAACCTAGAAAGAGATGGACAAGACGGTTGCAGACCAGAGAAACTGAGAAAGGGGGTTGGTTACAACCTGGGAAGGTATTAGCACCCATATTGTCCGTCCTACTCGACGGGATCCACGCTTAAAAGATTTGTGTTTAAAGGGGTAGTGTCAGTGCTATCTGTGTGCAAAAGCTGGAAAAGAATACAAGTGTCAGTGCAAAAGAAGTGTGAAGTGAAGAAAAGGAGTGTCAGTGTAAGAAAAGAGTGCAATGCTCAAGACAATGAGGCTTAAAAGAATAGTGCTGGAAGAGGGGGAATATACAGAGACTTTTGTTCGATAACTGTTAAGTTATGCCTACGTATCCTCTCGTGCAATGAGGAAGTCAGAACACCATAGTTCGACTCAAAGAGACTGAAAGATAAATTGACCTGTGAACTACTTACTTGTCTATGCTCAAGTGTATGACCTGTCTGGCTCATGTGCTAACTGTCTTGCATTAGATGGAAGAAGCAAGTTCTCGTTTATGAGTGAATGAGGTGAGAAAAGAATCCCGAAGGAGACAATTATTGTTTGTTTATGTGTTTTCAATATTTTATTGCTTTTTGGTTTTTGTAATAAGAAAATGAGCTTAAGCCTAAACCAAGGGTTAGTAAACTCATCACATCCTCCCTCTCATCAAGGGTAATGAGAATACCTTAAGTATGAGGTAAGCACCTCACACTTAATCACCATGATGTAGGATTAAGATCATTAACCTACTTGTAATTATTTAGATGTTTTTGGAGTTTTTGTTTAGTGTTAAGTAATGAGTTTAAGCCATAATCAAGGATTTAATGGACTCATTACACCATCCTAATAGAATGATAATAAATGAGAGCATTTAAGCTGAGGAAGATACCTCAACTTAATCCATGATTAAGGATTAACCTCATGACAAAACAAAGCCTTTATTAGAGTGGATTTTAGTAAATGGTAAGATTTAGAAGTGAGTTTTATGGTTTGCAAGACAACTTGAGGGGGACTTGTCCATTAACACCAGGGTTAGTCCTTCTTTACCAATTAAGGAAGAATTAGAACACTAATGCAAGGCCCAAGTTACAAGCTTATGGTCTTAGTGATTATTAGATGGATTAATTAAGATATTTAAACACATTAAGGGTTTAACACTTAGGATTAAAGTTATACACTCCATCCTAAGAGAAGGATGCAGGCATAACCTTAATCACAAAGCCTTAAAACCTTGAAGGTTTAGTCTCTGATTATGAGATGAGGAGAGAGACACAAAAGATGAAACAAAGGTAAAACTAATGGGAGACTAATAAAACCCTAATTATTATCATGCTTGGGTGTTCCTAGGGTTTATGAGGCTAGCAAGAGATCTTCAAGAAGAGCCACCAAGGAAGAAGCAGATGGAAGGAAAAGAAACAAAAGAAGCAAGTTAACTTACTTCACTTAAGAAGATAAGTTACTTGAAGGAAGAAAGTGAATGGAGAACATTAATGAGCAAGCTCACTCTAAAACAAATACAAAATGCAGCAAGGATGCATAAAAGAGATGGGAAGAGAAGTGAGAAGTGAAGACAAATTCACTTCTCAAAATACTTACCACCTGAAAAGTTAGCATAAGGAAAATGAAATGAAATGAAAATGAAATGTATGCAAGGATGCAAACCAAAACCAGAAGCATGTTCATGATGCAAATGATGCTAATAGATGATGCAAACACATGCCAAGAGCAATGGATGGTCATACAAGTGATGAGAATGAAAATGAAGCATGAAAGGAACATGAAAGTTCATGAAAGCACATGAAATGAAATGAATGCATAACATGGAAAATGGATGAAGAAATGATCAATCATGATTCTAATGTATCCTAGGATGTCTTAGATGTCATTTGGATGTAAGAAATGTCATGGCAAGTTCTTATATGAATGCTTATGCAAGATGTATGCAAAGGAAGATGAGAGATTAGGGTTTTCATGCAACATGATATGCAAAACTCAAAAACAGAAGCAAATGACAAGATAAAAAATTGAAAATGCAATCAAAAGAACCCTAACCCCATATGATACCACACCCCAAAGGAGAAGACCTAACTCTTAACCTAATGAAAGTTATGATTTTTCTAAGTTTTCTAGGGTCTTAAGGTACCTAAAGGGAAAAAATGAAAATTAAATCAAAAAGACAGAAGAAATTTTTGACAAATCTATGCTAGAAACTATATGTCAAATGAAGATTAATGCAAAAAGAACCATTGTCATACCATTCTTGGTTAGGCAGAAAAGAATTCTTGAAGTTAGGGTTTTAAAATGTGAATTTTATGAACCCTAAATTCAAGAAAATTATCAAAGATGGTTCAAAACCAAAAAGAAATTTGTGTGGATGGTATGACAATGTCTCTAAATGTTTAAAGATGCAATGTGAATTGTTTTGGGATTTTTGGAAACCTAAATGATATTTTAATTAATTAATTCTCATTAATTAATTAAAATAAACATTTAAATGTTTTAAAAATGATTTTTTAATGTGAAAAATAAAAATAAAAATATTTTTGGTTTAAGAAAATTATTTGAAATAAAAATGCAGAATACAAATATTTTTAGGATTTTTTATCTATTTTAAATAAATCATGCAAAATAAATGAGAAAAATTGAATTAAAATCTGAATAAAACAAAAGTAATCAAATCCAAGGGATGAGGTTGATTCTGGGGTAATCCAGGTTTGACTTTGCGCGCAATCCTACGGCCCACATTCAAATCCACTTAAACCTAATTAATTAAATATTAAACCCTAATTAAAAATTAATGAACTGGTCCTAGCCATTCACCACACGCGGGAGATGATAATCCAAGGCTCCAAATTTAAACAGAGCCATATCCCTAATTATCACATTAATGACTTTCAGGTCACCGGAGAATAGCTCCGGTCGTTTTCTCCGGTGACACCCTCACCTGAAAACTTCCAACTTCTTCCCTAGGTAATTTCTGGAGCTCTAAAGCTCCAGATCAACTCCCCTCACTCCCATAAACTCAAATCTATACTCAAAACACATTTATTCCTCACCAAACTTATGATTCGAAGAGAATATCAAAAATGGTGAAACTTTCAAAACATGCATACATGCTCATTTCTCAACCATTCTTAAAAATAAACACATCATGGTGATCAGCAAAGCATGAAGATCAATCTAAACACTTAAAACAACACTTCTGAAAAAATGTTTGAAGGAGATACCTGAGCTTGAGCTTCCTCAGTTTGGAGCTTTCGGGCTGCTTCTCTTGTGCAAGCTGACTCCAATGACCTTCCTGAAGAAGCTTTGATGCTTGGAAGACCTTGAGAATGGTTGGTTTATGAGATTGCACCTCAACTGGCTGAGAATCGTGTTTTGTGTATGGTGTGTTTCTGGCTGTTTCAATGGTTGGTTTGTGATCAGTGAGTGATTTTGAGATGAATGGTGGAATTAGTTTGAAGATTGAGTGAGTGAGCTGGGAGTTTCGAAGGAAAATGCAAAAGGGAGAGATTTTGGGAACTTGATCAATCTTAGGCTTCAGCTTGCAATGTTGTGTGTTATGATCAGCATTTGGTCCACATATAAAGTTGTGATAGGTCAGAGAAGTGGTTGTGGCCTATGGTGATTGGTATGGCCTTCTTGAAAAAAGTCACCAACTTGTGTACTTGAGGTATGGGCAAGAATGCAGTTGGCCTTTTGGCATGTCCATGTGCAGCGGAGATCAAGGATGTCCATAGATTCCATTTTGAGATAATTCAGCAAGTTGAAACAAAGTTATGGGGTGTTTTGTAATTATGTGAAGTTTTGGCCCCTTTGAGAAAACTTGATGTTTAAGGCATGTAATCTTGCAATTATTTGGGCAATTTTGATCTAGAGGCAATGCACTATGATGTTGTGATACTTTGAAGTGTGTTTGAAGTCACAAAAAGCCTTGGCAAGTAGTTTTGCAAAGAATCCCTTTTGGTGCATTCTTGAAATTTATGGGATTTTTGCCAAGTTTGACAAGCCATAACTTGAGTTCCATAATGAATTAGAACTTGTTCTTTTACTTTTTTAAAAGGGAATGATCCAATCTACAACTTTCATGACCAACAATTTTTCATTTGAAGCATTTTTGGTTGAGAAAGAGGAGGTTGAAAAACTTTCCTAAAATGGAAAGTTTACATTACAAGTCATTTCCATTTTTGGCAACTTTTGGTTTAGCTCAATTTTCTTCAATTTTGTGAACTTCCAAGAACTTCAATAATAAAATAAAGATCATATGACTTCAATTTGATGAAAAATCCACTTTGGTTCCATTGGTGGGGGCCTCAGATGCCCTGATTTTGCTCTGACTTGCTCAAGAAGTTACCCAGTGAACAGATGACTTCCACAATGAATTTCTTCATCAAACTTGGTACACATGATCTTCATAACATATTGAGACCAATAGAAACAAGAATGACCAAATAATTTGGATTTATGGCCTCTGAAACCAAAACCCTAATTTCAGGTCATCTGTGCAGTTAAACTCTAGCTCTGCTTCCATGCTTTACCAGTTCTTGTTATTCTTTGACTTCCTTGATCTTTGGAGGATAAATATGATGATTGAACATACATGGATCCTCTTGAGATGATTGAAGACCATTTGAGTGGCTCAGATGGATCCTGGATTGCTCAGATCATAAACCCTAGATGCAGATGAACTTGACCTAATGCAGATGAAACAAAAATGCAATATGATATGATATGCTTAAACTTATGTAAATGTGAAAGATCACAAGCCATGGTGTGAACTTAGTGAGGGAAAATTTGGGGTGTTTACAGCTGCCGCTATTCAAACATGAGTTAGCTGTGCAGGGTGTAAGCGACGGGCTTAACAGACAAACAAGGTAACTTGTGGTTGAATACCAATGACAGTCCAAAATTTGCACTCACTGGGGAGAAGAAGAAAAGGGATATAAATTGCAAAAGAATGTAAAGTATGATTATAAAAATGCGGGCGAAGGGGGACGACCATCGAGCAGAGGACGACTGCTGGGGATAAACGGTAAATCAAGCAATGACGGGGACGACCGACATGCTAGGGAAATAAAGGGATAATGATGAGGACGGCCATCAAGATTTTCTGGGAATTAAAGATAAAGGCAATGATGGGGACGACCATCAGGTTTGCAAAGTAAGATAAACAATGACGGGGACGGCCATTGGTTCGAAGAAGTAAATGAAATAATGATGAGGGACGGTCATCAAAGGTGAAGGACGATCACCTAGCAGGGGACGGCTGATCTTTACCACGACATAGGACGAATGTCGGATAGAAAAGGTCGACGATGGGGACGGCCATCAGATAAACATGATGAAGGACGATCATCAAGAGGTGAAGGACGATTACCTAGCAGGGTACGACTGCTCTCAGGGTTTATCATGACATAGGACGAATGTCAGATAACAAAGATCAACGATGGGGACGGCCATTGGATAAAATGATGAAGGACGATCATCAAAAGGTGAAGGACGATCACCTAGCAGGGTACGGCTGCTCTCGGGGTTTATCATGACATAGGACGAATGTCAGATAAGATGAAAAGTTGCTTTACTGGGGAATGGTAAACACGGATGAGTGCTTACGCTTTTAAGAAGCAAAGGTATAAGTGTTTGACACTGTGTATAGATTAAAAATGCGGACGAGCATCCTTAAGACTACGATACAGACGAGTATCGGTAGAAACAACACTAACGCATGTTCAAAGATGATGATACGGACGAGTATCAACTGGTTAACAAAGAACACAGATGAGTGTCGACTCTGAGGGGAAATAAGTGTGTATGCAAGATACAGACGAGTATCTTCATGAATAAAAACAAGCATTGTGAAGTATGAGCAAGACACAGACGAGTGTTCAACTTGCTGGAATGGTGACACGAACGAGTGCTAGAAGAGAAAGTGTATAAGTTATGAACTTATAAGTGTAAAAGGTATTCATGCAATTTATGGGGATAGGATGACACGGACGGGTGTCAATGAGAGTGTATTTTGGTTTGCGATAAGTGTTTGGGTAACCATGCTGGGGAATGGTGACACGGACGGGTGTCAAAAGAGTATAGAAGTTTTTGTATTCAAAAAGGGATATTTGTGGTTTATATCTGCAGGGAGATGATATGGCACAGACGAGTGTCAAATAAACATGTATTTGTTGGAGAGTGCAAAGGGGACGCTTTGGCTTTCTGTTGGGGATGTTGAGACGTCCTTTGTATATAACTTGATGAAGTGTTGTTGGTATTTACAGGTGATGGGTTCGAACCTGACTCGTGATTATGCAATATGTTTGATTTTTGCCGTAATGCTCCGTATTAGACGGAATGCTACGCTATGGGGAAAAAATGATGTGAATGCTATGATTATGCAAAAGATACCAATCCGGGACTCAAATCCCACTACTTGTGGAGATCTCTGACTGATCTTCTTGACAGGATATCCCAGCTGGGGATGAGATCATTGGTAGATCTGATAAGATGTATGGCTCTGCTCGGGGAACTAGATCACTGATAGACCTATCCGGTAATGAGATAACCCATCCGGGGATGAGAAAGCTTCCGTCACTTTGTTGTGTGAGAACTTCAGACATTACTCTTCTGGGAGAGGCTGGAGCTCTGTGGGGAGATGGTTCCCTGTCTTTGCTGGAGATGAGAGATTTGGCACTCTGTTGGGAGAGAAAAAGGTCACTGGATGATTCTCCTGGGGTTTTCTGTGAGGATCCTGCTGAGGATGAGGAGACTTGACAACTCAGCTAGGGAAATGAGCATTTTCTGATGCTGCTTGAAGATATACTGGAGGAGTGGTGCTTTGGCGACCTTGCTGGGGAAACGCATTCCAAATACTGCAATCCTGTTAAGACAAAGAAATGCACCAGTATCCCGAGGTATCCCTTACCGAATTCCGTCATAGGAGTTAGATATTCCTGGAAGTAAAATTATTTCCTACAAGCATGTGATTAGAAAGGCGCATCTGCTTTTATGCAAGTATCATATCATAAATTTTGGACATTTTGCAAACGAAACAAAAATGTATAAGACGCAGTGTGACTGAAAACTCTGATTTTATTAATTTGGGTGCCTTTGATTGACAAATACAGTCAAAAAAACAGATCTCCTGAAATGAGGAGATTGTTACAAAATTGAGAAAAGTAAAGGTGTTGGCAATGTTGACGACGCTTTAGTAAGCTTTCTTTTGCTATGACCCGTATGACCTTGACGTTCTTCTCATCTTGCTTTCTGAAGAGAGTTGATTCTGACCGATGCTTTAACCTTTCGAAGCTTGCCATTACAGACGAATTCAAAATGCAGCCGTTCGCTTATTCCCTTATTTTGCGTGGATCGCCCTTTCGGGTTTTCAATCCACCGGGATACTCATTTTTGCCTGAGCTGTCCAATGCGGCTTTTCAACTCAGCGGGTGTACATTTTTCTTTATTTTCCCTTATTTTTGCCCGAGTCTTTTATTCTGTTTTTGACTCGCCGGGATGCCCTATTTTTGCCTGGACTTACATTCTGTTTTTATGTCCAGGGGGTCATTTTATGCGATGTATTTTTTAACTGCATCTGAATTCACAGGGGATAAGAAATCTTCACCATCCATAGTAGTGAGCATCAGTGCTCCACCAGAGAAAACATTCTTTACTATGAACGGACCATCGTAATTCGGAGTCCACTTGCCCCTGTGGTCTGTATGAGGAGGAAGGAGTCTTTTCAGCATAAGATCTCCTACTTGGTATTCTAGAAGTTTGACTTTCTAATCGAAGGCTTTCTTCATTCTCTTATGATATAACTGCCCATGACAGATTGCAGCTAATCTTTTTTCCTCGATCAGATTCAGTTGATTGTACCGAGATCGGACCCATTCTGCTTCATTCAAGTTGACATCCATCAATACCCGTAAAGAGGGTAATTCAACTTCAACAGGTAGGACTGCCTCCATACCATACACAAGATGATATGGTGTTACCCCAGTGGATGTTCTGATTGAGGTATGGTACCCATGCAAGGCAAATGGTAGCATCTCATGCCAGTCTTTGTATGTAACCACCATCTTTTTCACAATCTTCTTGATATTCTTGTTAGTTGCCTCAACAGCGCCATTCATCTTTGGCATGTAAGGAGAAGAGTTGTGATGTTGAATCTTGAAGTCCCGACACAGTTCTGCCATCATTTTATTGTTCAAGTTGGAACCATTATCAGTAATGATTCGCTCGGGTACTCCATACCGACAGATGATGTCCCTCTTCAGGAATCTGGCTACCACTTGTCTGGTGACATTTGCATACGAAGTTGCTTCAACCCATTTGGTGAAGTAATCAATGGCTACCAGGATGAATCTGTGGCCATTTTAAGAAGTTGGTTCAATCTTTCCAATCATGTCAATGCCCCACATGGAAAAGGGCCAAGGTGAAGACATCACATTCAAAGGATTTGGAGGCACACGCACTTTATCTGCATAAATCTGGCATTTGTGGCACTTTCTGGCATAGGCACAACAGGTTGCATCCATTGTGATCCAGTAGTAGCCTGATCTTAACAATTTCTTAGCCATTGTATGTCCTCCAGCATGGGTACCGAAAGATCCTACATGCACCTCGTGCATCAGCAAGTCTGCCTCTTTCTTATCAACACATCTGAGAAGCACCATGTCAAAGTTCTTCTTGTATAACGAACCATCGTTATTCAGGAAGAAACTACCAGCCAACCTTCTTAGTGTCTTCTTGTCATTGGATGATGCCCCAGGTGGGTATGTTTGATCCTCTAAGAAGCATTTGATGTCATGGGACCAAGGCTTGTCATCTTTAGCAATGTCCACAGAGAATACGTATGCTGGTTTGTCAAGTCTGGATACTGAAATCCGGGGCACAAAGTTGGCAGCTTGAACTTTGACCATGCAGGGAATGGTAGCCAAAGCATCTGCGAACTGATTTTCATCTCGAGGGATATACTCAAGTTTGACTGTAGTGAAGAAAGTAAGTAATCTCCTCGTGTAGTCTCGGTATGGAATCAAATGCTTTTGGTGGGTGTACCATTTACCGTTGGTCTCATTCATTACCAGAGTTGAATCTCCGAATACAGTTAAAGTCTTGATCTTGAGGTCAATGGCTTCCTCAAGACCCATGATACATGCTTCATATTTAGCTTCGTTGTTAGTGCAGTTAAAGGTGAGATTTGCCGAGAAAGGCATGTGAACTCCTTTAGGTGTAATAAGCATTGCACTAACTCCATGACCATTCATGTTGACAGCCCCATCAAATATCATTGTCCATTCTTCTTCTGGGTCAGGCCCTTCAGTGTGAACAGGCTCTTCATGATCTTTTGCTTTTAGGAACATGATGTCTTCATCAGGGAAGTCAAATCTCATAGGCTGGTAATCATCAATGGGTTGCTCAGCAAGATAGTCGGACAGTACACTGCCTTTGATGGCTTTTTGAGATGTGTACTGAATGTCATATTTTGTCAGAATCATTTGCCATCTTGCAACCCTTCCGGTAAGTGTTGGCTTCTCACATATGTACTTGACTGGATCCATCTTTGAGATCAATAAGGTAGTGTGGGTCAACATATACTGATGTGTCGGCGAGCAGCCCACGCTAAAGCACAACAAGTTTTCTCGAGCAGTGAATAACGTTGTTCACAGTCGGTAAACTTTTTGCTTAGGTAGTATATTGCATACTCTGTTCGACCAGACTCGTCATGCTGGCCCAACACACACCTCATTGATCCTTCTAATACTGTCAAGTACATTATTAGAGGTCTTCCTTCAATTGGAGGCATAAGAATCGGAGGTTCTTGCAGGTACCCCTTGATTTTGTCAAAAGCCTTCTGACAATCTTCATTCCACCTGACCGTTTGTTCCTTTCTTAACAACTTGAATAGGGGTTCACAGGTTGCAGTAAGATGAGATATGAACCTTGATATGTAGTTCAATCTACCTAAGAAACCCCGAACTTCTTTTTCAGTCTTAGGTGCAAGCATCTCTTGAATGGCTTTGACTTTGTCAGGGTCAACTTCAATTCCCTTTCCACTTACAATAAATCCCATCAGCTTACCGGACCGTACCCCGAATGTGCATTTGTTGGGGTTTAGCTTCAGCTGATACTTCCTCAGGCGCTTGAACAACTTCAACAAATTTACCAGATGGTCTTCTTCTGTGAGGGACTTGGCAATCATGTCATCCACATAGCATTCAATTTCTTTGTGGATCATGTCGTGGAATAATGTTACCATGGCCCGTTGATAAGTGGCACCAACATTCTTCAGTCCAAATGGAATTACCTTATAACAAAATATGCCCCAAGGTGTGATGAAAGTTGTCTTCTCCATGTCTTCAGGTGACATCTTGATCTGATTATATACTGAAAATCCATCCATGAAGGAGAATACCGAGAACTGAGCCGTGTTGTCGACCAATACATCAATGTGAGGTAATGGGAAGTCATCTTTCGGGCTAGCTCTGTTCAGATCCCGGTAATCCACACACATCCATACTTTGCCATCCTTCTGAGGCACTGGTACAATAATAGCAACCCACGGCGGGTAACTAGTTACAACAAGGAAACTGGCATCCCACTATTTCTGTACCTCTTCTTTTATCTTCATGGCCATATCCGGACGAGTACGACGCAACTTCTGTTTTACTGGAGGACAGTCTTCCTTCAAAGGCAGCTTGTGCATAACAATGTCGATATCCAGACCTGACATATCTTGATAAGACCAAGCAAAAACATCAACGTACTCTCGAAGCATGTCAATAAGTTGTTCCTTCACTGAATCTTACAGATAGGCCCCGATCTTTACTTCTTTCAAGTCTTCTTTTGTACCAAGATTAATTGTCTCAACTTCCTCCTGATGAGGAGTGATAACCTTCTCCTCTTGTCTTAACAATCCGGCTAGTTCTTCAGGTAGCTCATAATCTTCTTCAACCCCTTCATCGGCTTGATTAATCGGATTGTCGAAGTCATACGAAGTCATAGCAGTGTCATTGTCGGTGCAGTCTGGAGGGCACTCTCTGCAAGGGTTTAGATTGGTTTAGTTTAGTGATCAGTTTTATATTGCTTAGAAAAAGTGAAAATGAAGTTATTATTTTGAAAACATTGCCATTTTATTGTTTTGTACAAAAAATGAAAAATGAAAAATAGTGAGCGGAAAAAAAGAGACTCGTTTGCAAAAGATGTCCTGATATTCATTAATTGATCGTTTGCACAAAATACAAGATGGCCCGATTACAAAATGAGTCCTGACATCTTGGGCAAGATGCAGGACTTGATGCATGCTTAAAAGACAGGAAATAATAATTACTCTGCAGGAGTAACTCTTATAATTTCCTGGGAAGACCAGTTAAAGACTTGGTTCCCCAGGATCCTTGGACGTATCCAGTTTTCCAGGTTGCGTTCGTCTTCTTCCTCGTCTTCCAGACTGTTCACAACATCCGGGGTGAGCATTCCCCCGCTGACAAATTTGGGCTCTGCTGCAGCCTCTGGTTGATCTTGTCGAGTTGGTCTGTAACCCAACCCGAATCTGTCTTCTTACTTTTCTACTGGCAGCAGCTTGCCCCAGCCTTGAGTGGTACCCTCCTCAACAACCTTCCAGGCTTGTTGATATGAAGTGATGGAAGTTCCAGACACAACAGTTGCTTCATTGATGTTAAGGGCCTCAAACCCCTGACTCATAGTCTCATGGATCTCTCCATCCATCTTTATATACTTGTAAGTATCTAGCTGGCTAACAAAAATGTCCTCCTCCCCACAAATTGTGATGATCTGGCCTTCCCACTCAAATTTTAATTTCTGGTGAAGGTTAGATGTAATAGCGCCAGCGGCGTGAATCCATGGTCTACCCAACAAACAACTGTAGGCCGGCTATATGTCCATCACGAAGAAAGTAGTTTTAAAGATTTGTGGGCCAATCATCACAGGTAAATCAATCTCTCCAAGCACTGATCTCTTAGAGCCATCAAACGCTCTCACCACCAAGTTACTTGGACGTAATGCCAAACCATCATACTCCAGCTTCACCAAGGCTTTCTTTGGGAGGACATTGAGCGAGGACCCAGTGTCCACCAGCACATGAGAAAGAACAACACCTTTGCATTCTAAGGTTATTTGTAAAGCCTTGTTATGATTGCGTCCCTCCGTTGTTAAATCAGCATCTGTGAAGCCCAGTCTATGACTGGTGTTAACATTTGCAACCACCGTTTCCAGCTGATTAACCATAATCTCTTCCGGCACGTATGTTGCGTGCAGGACCCTCAACAGTGCATTCCTATGGGCTTCGGAACACATTAACAATGATAATATAGAGATTTTGGAGGGTGTCTGATGAAGCTGGTCCACCACTTTGTAATCACTCTTTTTGATTATTCTCATGTACTCATCCACCTCTTGCTCAAAAGACGTCTTCGGAGTTTCTTTAACAGTCGGCTCTTCAAGTACCACATTCTTCCCTTTTGCCTTAGCAGCAGCCTCTGCTTCAGCATTGGGTCTCGGTGTTTGTGAGGCAAAAAGGCGTCCGCTTCTAGTGAAGCCTCCGCCTCCCCCAACATAGTCAACTTGTGGTGAAGAGGTTGCTGAATCTAGAGTGATTTTCTTCCCGTCGCAGTAGAGATCAGAGTCGTAGTGCCAAGGTATGACATTACTGCTTTCATAAGGAACATGTCCAGGCACCGTAATGGTGACCGGACTGATTGTTGCAGCGGAAGGGACTGTGATGGTATGCGGGTCGTAATAGATTGTGACTGGAGATCTGACAGGAGATGTTGCAGTTTGTTGTTGGAAATTGTTGTTGGGATGAACATTTGCCGGGTCATAATAGATCGTGACCGTTGAGACATCTTCATTAGTGTTTGCTGGTGTTGTAGGCGTTTCCGTTGGTAAGATGGGTGCTGATGTTGTAGAAGTAAATGTTGTTGAACTCTGATCTGTTGAAATAATGGATGGAGTGATTGCTGAAGTTGTGGATGAATCAGTGGGAATGATAGTTGTTGCTGTTGTAGAAGAATCTATTGTTGCTGAAGAAAGAGTTATTGATGTTGTAGGAGCCATTGTGATAATTTGCAAAATTCCATCTCTGATAAGGCCACCTATGCCAAACCTTAGCCTCTCACAACCATTAATAGCAGTTTTACACGTTCGAAGCAGGCCTCACAGCCCGGGAACACCTGGCATCTTAAGAGTTAAGCTTTGACTTCTGCCAACGGTGTTTGAATCTGTGCAACATTATCAATTAGTGCAGATGGTTGGTCCTCTTCTATGGCATTAATCCTAGGCCCACCATGATTAGGCATAAGATTTCTATTAACATTCGGAGGAGGTGCAAAATTGAGAGCTTTGGAATCGACCAGATCTTGAACCTTCATTTGCAAGGCTCTACATTTCTCGGTATTGTGACCAGGTGCGTTGGAGTGAAAGGCACACCTAGCATTGGCATCATAATTCTTCGGGAGGTTGAGAGGATCTGGTGGAGCCAACGTCCTTAACTCAACAAGGTTAAGCTTCAGGAGTTGTGGCAGTAAAGCGGCATAAGGCATAGGAATGGGGTCAATCACCCTATTTGCCTGAGATGGCCTCTGTTGAAAGGGGTGATGCTGTTGGTTGTTGTTGTTATTGTTGTACGTTCTTTGTTGCGGAAAATGAGATTGTTGCTGATAGTGATGTTGTTTTTTTTGAGGAAAAAGTGGTTGTTGTGGAACTGGAGTCGGGATAGTAACGACTGCTATTGATCTGTGAGAATACTGGGGCCTTCCCCTGCCTGCATGAATGGAATTTGTTTCACCTGCCCTTCGGGGTCTTGAAAAAGGTTTTCTGGGGTTGTTGGAAGAGCTTGCACCATTACCAGAGATTTTGCCCATCTTCAAAAGACTTTCAATTCTCTCACCAGCTATAATTACATCGGCAAAATTGGTGGAAGAGAAAGCAGCAAGCCTGTCAATATAAGTTCCCTGCAAGGTGTTCATAAACATGTCAGCCATTTCTCTTTCAGACATGGGTGGCTAGACAACAACAGCAAGCTGTCTCCACCTTTGAGCATAATCCCGAAAGCTTTCCCTTGAAGACTGAGACATGCCCATTAGAAGGGTTCTATTGGGAGCCATGTCTAGGTTGTACTGGTATTGCCGGATGAAGGCTTCGGCCAAGTCTTTCCAGCCTCTTATAGTGGCCCTGGTAAGATGCGAATACCATTCTCTTGATGCTCCAGTCGGGCTGTCCTCAAAATAGAACATCCATAACTTCTCGTCCATTGTATAAGCCTTGAGTCTCCCTAAGAATGATTGCAGATGAGTACGCGGGCAGGAGGTACCATTATATTTTTCAAAGCATGCGGGTTTGAATTTGTGGGGAATCCTCACCCCATCTACCAGCCCCATATCCATTACCTCAAAGCCTAAAGAATTATGGGATTCCAAAGACCTTAGCTTTTCAGCAATCTCATCCAGTCTTCGGTCATACACCTCATCCCCAACCCCAATAACTGTGAACTGCTCCTCCTGAGGATCTTCTTGCAAGATTCTGCCTGCAGCAGTGTTTCCTTGAATATTCCTTGGGATATTAACATCTGGATTCAAATGGGGCCCGAACTCTGGTGGGTCGATGCAAGGCTGTCCGCGTTCATTATTACTGGTTCCTCCTGTTCCAGGGTGGGGCTCTTCAGGTGTCTGTCTTTCCACCAGCTCTCTCAGCCTTTCCTGGCTCTAAGCTAAGCCAACCATCACAACCATAAACTGGGTCATTTGGTTTCTCATTTCAACCCTTTCGTTTGCCATTTGATTTCTTACTTCATTCAGGTCCTGTTGTACCTGATCCATTTGAATGCCTGGAAGGTTGTTTCGCTTTGGGTACCGGTGTGTACGGTTGACAGGGAACACTCTGCGACGAGCAATGTTTCCTGAAACCACAACAAAGTGAAAAACAAAATAACAAACAAAAACCTACAAAACAAAGAAAATGTTAGTATGCAATGCAATATGCTTATTTGTCTTCCAAGGTATCCGGTTTGGTTCTTTGGTTTTGACATTTCCAGACCTCGAGGAAATGCTTGATGATGTTGAGAGAAAGCCCACCAAAATAAAACAAGCTGATATATTACAAATGATGAAAATACATAGTCTATTTACAACACATGCCCATGGTGGGTCAAAAATACAACAATCAAAAACAAAAGTACATCAAAATAAAAGAAATACAAGCAAAAAGGAATCAGACATCTAATCCAAAGTCATCCTCCCTATCGCTCCCACCTGATGACACAGGGCCAAGAGGGGTACAGACGCGAACGGTCGGCGAAAGAGAGAGAACATGAAGATGAACTGAAAAGAGTCGCCAGCTAGGCATTTTTATCCCGAAGGAAAGGTAATGCTGCATAAACCTAGAAAGAGATGGATAAGACGGTTGCGAACCAAAGAAACTGAGAAAGGGGGTTGGTTACAACCTGGGAAGGTATTAGCACCCAGATTGTCCGTCATACTTGACAGGATCCACACTTGAAAGTTTTGTGTTTAGAGGGGTAGTGTCAGTGCTATTTTGTGTGCAAAAGCTGGAAAAGAATGTGAGTGTCAGTGCAAAAGAGATGTGAAATGAATTGCTCAGGAATGAGGCTTAAAAGAATAATGCTAGAAGAGGGGGAATATATAGAGACTTTTGTTCGATAACTGTCAAGCTATGCCTACGTATCCTCTCGTGCAATGAGGAAGTCAGAACACCATAGTTCGACTCAAAGAGACTGAAAGATAAATTGACTTGTGAACTGTTCACTTGCCTATGCTCAAGTGTATGACCTGTCTGGCACAGGTGCAAACTGTCTTGCATCAGACGGAAGAAGCGAGTTCACGTTTGTGAGTGAATGAGGTGAGAAAAGAATCCCGGAGGAGACGATTATTGTTTGTTTTTGAGTTTTCAATCTTTTATTGATTTTGGAGTTTGTCATAAGAATATGAGCTTAAGCTTAAACCAAGGGTTAGTAGACTCATCACATCCTCCCTCTGATTAGGGGTAATGAGAATACCTTAAATATGAAGTAAGCACCTCACACTTAATCACCATGATGTAGGATTAAGATCATTAACCTACTTGCATTTATTTAGATGTTTTTGGAGTTTTTGTTTAGTGTTAAGTAATGAGTTTAAGCCCTAATCAAGGATTTAATGGACTCATTACACCATCCTAATAGAAGGATAATAGATGAGAACATTTAAGCTGAGAAAGGCTCCTCAACTTAATCCATGATTAGGGATTAACCTCATGATAAAACAAAGCCTTTATTAGAGTGGATTTTAGTTAATGGTAAGATTAAGATGTGGATTTTATGGTTTGAAAGACAACTTGAGGGGGACTTGTCCATTAACACTAGGGTTAGTCCTTCTTAACCTATTAAGGAAGAATTAGAACCCTAATGCAAGGCCCAAGTTACAAGCTTGATGTCTTAGTGATTATTAGATGAATTGATTAAGAGATTTAAACACATTAAGTGTTTAACACTTAGGATTAAATTTATACACTCCATCCTAAGAGAAGGATACATGCATAACCTTAATCACAAAGCCTTAAAACCTTTAAGGTTTAATCCCTGATTATGAGGTGAGAAGAGAAGACACAAGAGATGACACAAAGGTAAAACTAATGGGGGACTAATCAAACCCTAATTGTTATCATGCTTGGGTATTCCTAGGGTTTATGAGGTTTGCAAGAGATCTTCAGGAAAAGCCACCAAGGAAGAAGAAAGATGGAAAGAGGAGAAGCAGAAAGAAGCAAGTCAACTTACTTCACTTAAGAAGATAAGTTGCTTGAAGAAAGAAGGTGAGGAAGGAACATGAATAAGAAAGCTCACTCTAATACACATACAAAATGCAGCAATGAATGCATAAGAGAGATGAGAAGAAATTGTGAAAAGTGAAGGCAAATTCACTTCTCAAAGTAACTTACCACCTGAAAAGTTAGCAAAAGGAAATGAAATGAAATGAAAATGAAATGAATGCAAGAATGCAAACCAAAACCAGAAGCACATTCATGATGCAAATGATTCTAAGAGATGGTATGAAAGCATGCCAAGATATTTGAATGATCATACAAGCAATGAAGATGCACATGTAATGAAATGAAGGCATAACATGGCAAATGGGTGATGCAATGATCAAACATGATTCTAATGTGTGCTAAGATGTCTTAGAAGTCTTATGTATGCAATAAATGTCATGGAAAATTCTTTTATGAAAGCTTAAGCAAGATGAATGCAAATGAAGATGCGAAATTAGGATTATATGAACATGTGAGATGCAAAACTCAAAAAAAGAAGCAAATCATAAGACAAAAAATTGAAAATGCACTCAAAGGAACCCTAAACCTATACTAGGTTACCATCCAAAGGGGGAGGTCATAAGCTAAACCTAAAAGGAGTTATGAATTACCTAAGTTTCTAGGGTTTTTTGGGTGATCCTCAATGTAAAATGCCAAAAAAATTGAAAATTAAAGATAAAAATGAAACAAAAATATTTTTAGAAACTAGAAGACATGCATAGAACAATGCAAAAAGAACCATTCACAAACTCAACTTGGTTTAAAAGTTATGAATTTTTGAAGTTAGGGTTAAAAATGAACAAATTTAAGAACCCTAATTCATTGAAAAAAAGTCAAAGCATGATCAAAGCCAAAAAGAAATTTGTTTGGTGAGTTTGTAAATGTTTCTAAATGTCCAAGAATGTTCTCTAAATTTTTTTGTGATTTTTAAATACTTAAATGTCTTTTTAATTAATTAATTTTTATTAATTAATTAAATAAAACATTTAACTGATTTAAAATATTTTTAAAATGCAAAAAATAAAAATAAAAACATTTTTGATATTCTTTACTATTTTTAAAAATTCGTACAAAATAAAATAAGAAAAATGAATTAAAAATATGAATTATTGAAAGTAAGCTGAATGGAGGGCCTGGATTGATTCTGGGTTTGGGAGGGTTGACCTGGCGCGCTATCCTAAGGCTGGAATTCAAACTGAACTAATTCCAATTAATTAATTTAATAATCCTGATTAAATACTAATGACATGATCCTAGCCACACAATGCATGCGGGAACTGAAGATCTAACGGCCCACATTCAAAAATTGCGCTAACCCTAATTAATCAAATTAATGACTCTCAGGTGGCCGGAGAAGACCCCCGGTCATCTTCTCCGGCCAACCTCTCCCTTGAAAATCTTCAAATCACTCCCCAGGTCATGACAAACTCCCCAAACCTCCACAAATGATCCCCAAACCCCATAGAACAAGAATCCAGCAACATAATTCATTTATTTTGCACCATAATCATGATTCGAACAAAAACATAAAAATGGACAAAATTTCAGAACACGCATACACAGTCAATACTCAACCATTCTTCAAAAATAAATGTTCATTGTAATCAGGAGAGCAAACTCTATCATCTCATAACTAAAGAAACGATTTCTGGAAAAATGTTTCAAGAAGATACCTGAGATGAAGCTTTGCCAATGGAGCTGCCTGGGCCTTCTTCTTGATGCAAACACTCTCCTCTAATCACCCTTGAGCTTCTTTGATGCTTTGCTGAAGTGTATGTGACCTTTTTTTGTAGTTCAGTGAAGTCCAGTTTAGGGGGGGTGGAAAATCGTATTTGGTGTATGGTGGGTTTCAGGCCATTTTTATGGTTGGGTTTTGTTTTACGATTGATGCTGAGTTGAATGGTGAAAGAATTTTGAGGTTTTGATGAATGAGGAGTGAGTTTCGAAGGAAAATGCAAGAGAAGGGATTTTTGTGAACTATGTGAATGCTGAGGATTCAGGTCTGGTTCTTGTTATGTTTGGCTTGCTTTAGGTTAGTATAAACAAATGCAATTGGTTCAGAGAGTGGTTGTGGCATAGTGTGATTGGTATGGGTGAAAATGCAAAAAGTCAAAATTATGTGTACTTGAGGTATGGGCAAGTGGCATGCTTAGTACAAAGGGGTTTCTGGTGCAACAAGGATCAAGGATGGACATGGAAATCATTTAGAGGCAATTCAACAAGTTTGTGAAAGGTTATGGGAGGTTTTGCAAATTTGACAAAGTTTAGCCCCTTTTGGATTTCTTCATTGGCAAGGCATGAAACTTTGAAATTCTTGGGCCAATTCTGAGTTTTAGGCAATGTGTTATGTCACTATGATGTTTATAAATGCATTTGAAGTCACAAAATGGCTTGGCATGAGGTTTTGCAAAAATCCCTCTTTGGCATGAAACATGAAATTATGTGATTTTTGCCAACTTTGGAAAGCAATAACTTGAGTTCCAAAATGAATTAGATCTTATTCTTGTACTTTTTGAAAAGGGAATGATCCAATCTACAAATTTCATGACCAACAATTTTTCTTTTGAAGAATTTTTGGTTGAGAAAGAGGAGGTTGAAAAACTTTCCCAAAATGGAAAGTTTACATTACAAGTCATTTCCATTTTTGGCAACTTTTGGTTTTGCTCACTTTTCTTCAAATTTGTGAACTTATAAGCACATAAATGATCAAATAAAGACCATATAACTTCAATTTGATGAAAAATCCACTTTGGTTTCATGTTGGGGGGCCTCAGATGCCCTGATTTTGCTCTGACTTGCTCAAGAAGTTAGTGATCAGATGACTTCCACAATGAATTTCTTCATCAAACTTGGTACACATGATCCTTATAACACATTGAGACCCTTAGAAACAAGAATGACCAAAAAATTTGGAGTTATGGCCTCTGAAACCAAAACCCTAATTTCAGGTCATCTGTGCAGTGAAACCCTGGCTCTGCTTCCATGCTTTGCCAGTTCTTGTGATTTTTTGACTTCCTTGATTTTTGGAGGATATAATATGATGATTGAATATACATGGACCCTATTGGAATGATTGAATACCTTTGGAGTCGCTCAGATGATCCTTGGATTGCTCAGATCACAAACCCTAGATGTAGATGAACTTGAACTAATGTAGATGAACAAAAATGCAATATGATATGGTATGCTTATACTAATGCAAAAATGAAAGATCACAAGCCATGGTGTGAAATTAGTGAGGGAAAATTTGGGGTGTTTACAGCTGCCCCTATTCAAGCATGAGTTATTTGTGCAGGATGTAAGCGCCTGGTTTAATTGACAAACAAGATAACTTGTGGTTGAATACCAAAGACAGTCCAAAATTTGCACTCACTGGGGAGAAGAAGAAAAGGGAGATAAATGGTAAAAAGGAAAGTATAGTATAAATATAAAGTGCAGGAGATGGAGGACGACCATCGAGTAGAGGACGACTGCTGGGGGATAAAGCAATGACGGGGACGTCCAACATTCTAGGGAAGATAAAGAGATCATGATGGGGACGACCATCAAGTACGGTAACAAGGTTCTCTGGGGATTAAAGGTAAAGTCAATGATGGGGACGACCATCAGGTTTGTAAAGTATAAATGAAATAAATGATGAGGTACGGTCATCAAAGGTGAAGGAAGATCACCTAGCAGGGGACGACTGCTCTGTTGGGGATAAGGATGAGGGACGATCATCCAAGGTGAAGGACGATCACCTGGCAGGGTACGGCTCCTAAAAGTATCGCGACATAGGACGAATGCCGGATAGAAAAGGTCGACGATGAGGACGGCCATCGGATAAGCATGATGAAGGACAATCATCAAAAGGTGAAGGACGATCACCTAGCAGGGTACGGCTGCTCTGAAGGTTTATCATGACATATGACGAATGTCAGATAACAAGATCAACGATGGGGACGGCCATCAGATAAAATGATGAAGGACGATCATCAAGAGGTGAATGACGATCACCTAGCAGGGGACGGTTGCTAAATATCACGACATAGGACGAATGCCGGATAACAAAAGGGTTCCAATAATGGAGACTCCGCTGGGAGAAGGATGAGGGACGGTCATCCAAAGGTGAAGGATGATCACCTGGCAGGGTACGGCTGCCAAAAGTATCATGACATAGGACGAATGTCAGATAGAAAAGAAAATTTGCTGAAGACTTTGCTGGGGAATAGTAAACACAGACGAGTGTTTACATCCAAGAAATGAAAGGTATAAGTGTTTGACATTGTGTATAGATTAAAGACGCGGACGAGCATCCTTATGATACGGACGAGTATCAGTAGAAACAAAAGCTGACGCATGTTCAGAGATGATGATACGGACGAGTACCAACTGGTTAACAAAGAACACGGACAAGTGTTGAATATGAGGGGAACTAAGTGGTGTATACAAGATACGAACGAGTATTTGTATGAGTAAGAAATAAGCATGAGTGAGACACAAGTGAGTGTTCAACTTGCTGGGGAGAGCATGACACAGATGGGTGTCATAAGAGGAAGTGTATAAGTCATGAACTTGAGTGTAAAAGGTGTTTTGGCGGCCTGTGGGGATAGGATGACACAGACAGGTGTCAAAAGAAGTGTATTATAAACAAGTGTTTTGGTTTACAATAGGTGTTTAGGCAACCATGCTGGGGAGTGGTGACACGGACGAGTGTCCAGAGAATGTATAGATATCTGTTTGTGGTTTATATCTGCAGGGGAATGATATGAGATGACACGGACGAGTGTCGAGAAGAGTATATATGAGCATGTATTTGTGAGTGCAAAGGGGATGCTCTGGCTTTCGGCTGGGGATATGTGAGATGACACAGACGAGTGTCGGGACAGGCAAGTTATGCATAAGTATCTGTTTGTAGAGAGTGTTCTGGTGACTTTCTGGGGAATGATGACACGGACGAGTGCCAAAAGGAGCATGTATCTGTATTTAGAGGTGCAAAGGGACGCTTTGGCTTTCTGCAGGGACTGTGAGTCTTTATATACATTGTTGATGGAATGTTGGTGGTATTTGCAGGTGACTGGTTCAAAACCTGACTTGTGATTTATGCAATTATGTTTGATTTTTTCCGTAATCCTCCGTATTAGACGGAATGCTACACTCTGAGGGATAAATGATGTGAATGCTATGATTATGCAAAGATACCGATTCGGGATTCGAGTCCCGTTGCCTGCGGAGATCCCTGACTGCTCTGCTTGAAAGAAAATCCCAGCTGGTGATATGAGATCATTGGTAGATCTGATATAAGGCTCTGCTTGGGGAAATAAGTCACTGATAGACCTATCTTAATAATGAGGAGCCCAGTTGGGGATGTGGAAGCTTTCGTCACTTGGTTGTGCGGGAAATTCAGACATTGCTCTTCTGGGAGAGGCTGGAGCTCTGTGGGGGGATGGTTCCCTGTCTAGCACTTGGCTGGGGAAGAAAAGATCGCTGAATGATCTTCCTAGAGATTTCTGCGGGGATCCTGCTGAGGATGATGATATATGTCAACTCAGCTAGGGAAATGAGCACCTTCTGGTACTGCTCTGAAGAAAATGTGTTGGAGAAGTAATGCCCGACAACTCTGATGGGGAGAGAGCATTTCTGGTGCTGTTTGGAAGATGTGCTGAGGAAATAATGATTTGGCAGCTTCGCTGGGGAAACCTTTCATGCCCCACATTGCGCTCTGAATACCTGCAATCCTGTTATGACAAAGAAACACACAAGTACCCCGAGGCATCCCTTATTGGATTCCATCATAGGAATTTAGACACTCCCGGGAGTAAGTAATATATTTCCTGCAAGCATGTGATTAGAAAGGCACATTTGTTTTTATGCAAACGTTATATCAAGGATATAGGACATTTTTGCAAATGAAATAAAATGTACAAAACGGAGTGTGACTGAAAATCTGATTTTATTAATTTGGGATGCCCTGAATTGGCAAGTACAATCAAAGAAACAGATCCCCTGAAATGAGGAGATTGTTACAAAATTGAGAAACATAAAAGGTGCTGGCAATGTTGAAGACGCTTCAGTGCTTCCCTTTTGCTATGACCCGTATGACCTTGACGTTCTTCTCATCTTGCTTTCTGAAGAAGGTTGATTATGACCGATGCTTTAACCTTTTGAAACTTGCTAAACCGTAAGTGATACAGACGAATTCAGAATACAGTTGTTCGCTTATTTCCTTATTTTTGCGTGGATCGCCCTTTCGGGTTTTCAATCCACCGGGATACCCATTTTTGCCTGAGCTGTCCAATGTGGCTTTTCAACTCAGCGGGTGTACATTTTTCTTTATTTTCCCTTATTTTTGCCCGAGTCTTTTATTCTGTTTTTGACTCGTCGGGATGCCCTATTTTTGCCTGGACTTACATTCTGTTTTTATGTCCAGCGAGTCATTTTATGCGAAGTATTTTTTAACTGCATCTGAATTCACAGGGGATATGAAATCCTCACCATCCATAGTAGTGAGCATCAGTGCTCCACCAGAGAAAGCCTTCTTTACTATGAATGAACCATCATAATTCGGAGTCCACTTGCCCCTATGGTCTGTATGAGGAGGAAGGAGTATTTTCAACACAAGATCTCCTACTTGGTATTCCCGAAGTCTGACTTTCTGATCGAAGGCTTTCTTCATTCTTTTCTGATATAACTGCCCATGACAGATTGCAGTCAATCTCTTTTCTTCGATCAGACTCAATTGATTGTACCGGGATCGGACCCATTCTGCTTCATTCAACTTGACATCCATCAGTACCCGTAGGGAGGGTAATTCAACTTCAACAGGCAGGACTGCCTCCATACCATACACAAGCTGATACGGTGTTGCCCCAGTAGACGTTTTGATTGATGTACGGTACCCATGCAAGGAAAATGGTAGCATTTCATGCCAGTCTTTGTATGTGACCACAATCTTTTGCACAATCTTCTTGATATTCTTGTTAGCTGCCTCGACAGCGCCATTCATCTTTGGTCTGTAAGGAGAAGAATTGTGATGTTGAATCTTGAAGTCCCGGCACAATTCTGCCATCATTTTATTGTTCAAGTTGGAACCATTATCAGTAATTATTCGCTCGGGCACTCCATAACGACAGATGATGTCTCTTTTCAGGAATCGGGCTATCACTTGCCTGGTGACATTTGCATATGAAACTGCTTCATCCCACTTGGTAAAATAGTCAATGGCTACCAGGATGAATCTGTGGCCATTTGAAGCAGTCGGTTCAATCTTTCCAATCATGTCAATGCCCCACATGGCAAAGGGCCAAGGTGAAGACATTACATTCAAAGGATTCAGAGGTACATGCACTTTGTCTGCATAAATCTGGCATTTGTGGCACTTTCTGGCATAAGCACAACAGTCTGCATCCATTGTGATCCAGTAATAACTTGACCATAGTAACTTCTTAGCCATTGCATGTCATCCAGCGTGGGTACCGAAAGATCCTTCATGCACCTCATGCATCAACAAGTCTGCCTCTGTCTTATCAACACATCTGAGAAGTACCATGTCAAAGTTCCTCTTGTATAACGAACCATCAGCATTCAGGAAGAAACTACCAGCTAGCCTTCTTAATGTCTTCTTATCATTGGATGATTCCCCAGGTGGGTATGTTTGATCCTCTAAGAAGCATTTGATGTCGTAGAACCAAGGCTTATCATCTTTATCAATGTCTACAGAGAACACGTATGTTGGTCGGTCAAGTCTGGATACTGAAATCCGAGGCATAAAGTTGGCAGTTTGAACTTTGATCTTGGATGAAATGGTACCCAGAGCATCTGCAAACTAATTTTCATCTCGAGGGATATACTCAAGTTTGACTGTAGTGAAGAAGGTCAGTAATCTCCTCGTATAATCCCGGTATGGAATCAGATGCTCCTGGTGAGTGTACCATATTGCATACTCGTTTCGACCAGACTCGTCATGCTGGCCCAGCACACACCCCATTGACTCTTCTAATACTGTCAAGTACATTATCAGAGGTCTTCCTTCAACTGGAGGCATAAGGATTGGAGGCTCTTGTAAGTATTCCTTGATTTTGTCAAAATCCCTTTGGCAGTCTTCATTCCACCTGACTGTTTGTCCTTTTCTTAACAACTTGAATAAAGGCTCACAGGTTGCAGTAAGGTGAGATATGAACCATGGTGGGTCAAAAATACAACAATCAAAAACAAAAGTACATCAAAAGAAAATAAATACAAGCAAAAAGGAATCAGACATCTAATCCAAAGTCATCCTCCCTGTCGCTCCCACCTGATGACACAGGGCCAAGAGGGGAACAGACGCGAACGGTCGGCGAAAGAGAGAGAACATGAAGATGAACTGAAAAGAGTCGCCAGCTAGGCATTTTTATCCCGAAGGAAAGGTAATGCTGCATAAACCTAGAAAGAGATGGATAAGACGGTTGCGAACCAGATAAACTGAGAAAGGGGGTTGATTACAACCTGGGAAGGTATTAGCACCCAGATTGTCCGTCATACTCGACGAGATCCATGCTTGAAAGTTTTGTGTTTAGAGGGGTATTGTCAGTGCTATTTTGTGTGCAAAAACTGGACAAGAATGTAAGTGTCAGTGCAAAAGAGATGTGAAATGAAATTCTCAGGAATGAGGCTTAAAAGAATAATGCTGGAAGAGGGGGAATATACAGAGACTTTTGTTCGATAACTGTCAAGTTATGCCTACGTATCCTCTCGTGCAATGAGGAAGTCAGAACACCGTAGTACGACTAAAAGAGACTGAAAGATAAATTGACTTGTGAACTGCTCACTTGCCTATGCTCAAGTGTATGACCTGTCTGGCTCAGGTGCAAACTGTCTTGCATCAGACGGAAGAAGCGAGTTCTCGTTTGTGAGTGAATGAGGTGAGAAAAGAATCCCGGAGGAGACGATTATTGTTTGTTTTTGAGTTTTCAATCTTTTATTGCTTTTGGAGTTTGTCATAAGAAAATGAGCTTAAGCTTAAACCAAGGGTTAGTAGACTCATCACATCCTCCCTCTGATTAGGGGTAATGAGAATACCTTAAGTATGAAGTAAGCACCTCACACTTAATCACCATGATGTACGATCAAGATCATTAACCTACTTGCATTTATTTAGATTTTTTTGGAGTTTTTGTTTAGTGTTAAGTAATGAGTTTAAGCCATAATCAAGGATTTAATGGACTCATTACACCATCCTAATAGAAGGATAATAGACGAGAACATTTAAGCTGAGAAAGGCTCCTCAACTTAATCCATGATTAGGGATTAACCTCATGACAAAACAAAGCCTTTATTAGAGTGGATTTTAGTTAATGGTAAGATTAAGAAGTGGATTTTATGGTTTGCAAGACAACTTGAGGGGGACTTGTCCATTAACACTAGGGTTAGTCCTTCTTAACCAATTAAGGAAGAATTAGAACCCTAATGCAAGGCCCAAGTTACAAGCTTGATGTCTTAGTGATTATTAGATGAATTGATTAAGAGATTTAAACACATTAAGTGTTTAACACTTAGGATTAAAGTTATACACTCCATCCTAAGAGAATGATACATGCATAACCTTAATCACAAAGCCTTAAAACCTTTAAGGTTTAATCCCTGATTATGAGGTGAGAAGAGAAGACACAAGAGATGACACAAAGGTAAAACTAATGGGGGACTAATCAAACCCTAATTGTTATCATGCTTGGGTATTCCTAGGGTTTATGAGGTTTTCAAGAGATCTTCAGGAAAAGCCACCAAGGAAGAAGAAAGATGGAAAGAGGAGAAGCAGAAAGAAGCAAGTCAACTTACTTCACTTAAGAAGATAAGTTGCTTGAAGAAAGAAGGTGAGGAAGGAACATGAATGAGCAAGCTCACTCTAATACACATACAAAATGCAGCAATGAATGCATAAGAGAGATGAGAAGAAATTGTGAGAAGTGAAGGCAAATTCACTTCTCAAAGTAATTTACCACCTGAAAAGTTAGCAAAAGGAAATGAAATGAAATGAATGCAAGAATGCAAACTAAAACCAGAAGCACATTCATGATGCAAATGATTCTAAGAGATGGTATGAAAGCATGCCAAGATATTTGAATGATCATACAAGCAATGAAGATGCAAATGAAGCATGAAAGGAACATGAAAGTTCATGAATGCACATGTAATGAAATAAAGGCATAACATGGCAAATGGGTGATGCAATGATCAAACATGATTCTAAAGTGTCCTAAGATGTCTTAGAAGTCTTGTGGATGCAAGAAATGTCATGGAAAATTCTTTTATGAAAGCTTATGCAAGATGTGTAGCGGTAAAATCGTGAGTGTAAGCTATTGATTAACTTCATTCAAGGTACACAGAGTCGCCACCGCGCTTTTGTTTATTTCCAAAAGGAAAAAGGTAAAAGAACGAATAAAAACCTAAGGAATCTAAAAGCAAAAGCTAAAAGAAACAAACAGAGAACGGGTAAGGGGATTGGTTACAAATCGGGAAGGTTTTACGCACCCGACTTGTCTGTGGTACTCCACGGGAGCCCTTTGACATATTTATTGCTTTTTGGTCTGAAATTGGTTTGCTTGAAAAAGATTGAAGGGATGAGAAGAAGAATGTTTTTTTAAGATTTTGTGTTTGATGAGGTTTTAACGCCTCATGCCTACGTACCCACAAAGTGCAATGCGAGATCAAAACCTCGTAGTTCGTGGTACAAAATTTGAAAAGAAACAATGAGTTGCATTAATTTTAAAATGTAGAGATAAGTCGTCATTCTTTAGCGAATAATTCCGCTAGAAAGAATGAATCATATCTAAACATATGAAAAGAAAAGTGCACAAAGGCACAAAAACAATTGAATGAGTTTTGGATTTTTTAAAGTATGTAAGAAAAGAATTTTGATATATTTACATGAATTAACATTTATTAAGAAAATAAAGTGAAAAGGTAAAATCGCTTGACCGAAGTCAAGGTTTGATTGCGAAAGCATTTGAAGTTTGAAAACAAAGAAGATTTTTGAAATAGGGAGAAATTTTGAAAATTTAAGAATGGGGAGGAGATGAAGGGACTATCCTAATACTTGAATTAAAAGTTAAGAGAAGAGCGACCAAACCATATTATGAACATTTCTTCAAAGTGAACGGAATTCCATCTTCAAAGACAAATGAACTTAATTCGAGGCTAAGGTCTTCAATCAATCACAACTTGAGCAAAGGGAAAGATCCTAAAATCTAAGTCCAAACTCCAATGCTAAGGATAGTAACCATAGTCCGAAATTAAAGTCACCAATCTTTTTTAATGTTTAATCCTTTATTAATGTTTTGTGTCCAAATGGACAAAAGAAAATCAATCAACAAATAATAAGGGCAAATAATAAACATGATATGGATGAATAAAGCAAAATAAAATAAAGGCAATTAAAAGTGCAAGAAATTAAATGTTAGTAACAAAAGAAATAAAAATGAAAGAATCTAAAGTATTAATAGTAGTAATAGTATAATAATATTTATATATTAATGGTATGGTGAAACTTAATCAACCACAACCAAAAAAGAAAGTAACTAAAATCGAAGGCAACCGGATCCGCTTAGCATCTTACACTATAGCGATTAATCAAGGCAAACCGAACCGAATTCAATGAAATTTGAAAGGCGATTGGGAGACCCAAAGCACCTACGCATCAAAAATTCACAAGTCTCGATTCTTGATGCAATATTATTAACCACTTTGGGATTACGCGATCAACAAGAGATCCGGTCCACGAAAGTGCAAGTACCCAATTAGATTTTTATTTCGAAGTCGGGACACATTTAGGTCTATGTTAAGCAATCGCCGAGTAATTTACAAAGTAATTACCCTACAAATAAGGCCGGCCACCACCAATTAAGGTGCATAATATTAGTGCTAATGCATGCGAGATAAACGATATATAAATCGTTATCCGAACACGATACCGCACAATACTAAAGATGAATACCAAATTGAGTCATACTTATGGTATTCTTCCATCCTTAAGTTCAATCACTTATCTTGGTGGATTCAAGCATGAAAATGTATCACTAATGCAAAGTACCTTAAATGAATTGAATAATCCACTTAAAGGTAGTTTTGAATTAATGAACATTAACTACTTTAATCTACACCAAAAGTCCATTGAAATTAAGGAGGAATTATTCCCAAAAATACTTCCCAAGGTAAAAATAAAAAGGAGGAGGAAGAAGAAGAAAGAGGAACCAAAAAGGGGCTTGAAACAAGCCAAAAACACCATTCTGACTTGTGTTAACCGGTTAACCAATTGGTTAACCGGTTAACGCAAGCAGATTTTGAATAATTTGCGCTATTTTTAAACTGGTTAACCAAATGGTTAACCGGTTAACGCTGTACCAGAAGCTAAAAAATGCAGAAAATTCAGCATGATCCATTTTGAAACCTTTTCTCAAACATTGGATGATCATGATCTGAATTTTCACGAATTTTAAAACCAAAATACAGTGGAATCCATGCAATCAAACAACAAATAAAGATCCAAAGGATCTAGAAACAAGAGCACCAAAGATCTACATCTTGAATGTTGATGGTGAATATGGGTTTATGGAGGAAGATGAATTACCAAAAGCTTTTCTTCAAATTTGAACCAACACAAGCTTAGATCTACTGAAATTGATGAGCAAAAGAATGAAAGAATGAAGGTTTAGCTCAAGTTAATCAAGAATTCAATGTGAATTCTTGATAACTTCAAAAGAAAGAAAGATGAGCTTTGGAGAATTTTGGTGTTGGGGGAGTAATTTGCAAGAGATTTTTTGGCTATCAAAAGCTTGTGGAATGAATGAAATTGAGGTCCTATTTAAAGGCTTTAGGTATGGAAATTTGGTGGAATGGAGCTTGCTTTGGTAATTTGAATTTAGGTTTGGTAATTGAAAATTTGGTGGGAAATGGAAAAGAGTGGTGATTAGTGAGGGTTTTTTGGTAGGAAATGATCAAAAATGATGTAGAAAATCAGAAACCAATGGATCTAGAATATTCCAATTAAATCAATGATCTAAGGGTGCTGAATTTGAATACAAAATTCAAATTTCGCACTGGTTAACCGGTTAACCATTTGGTTAACCGGTTAACCATTTGGTTAACCGGTTAACCAAGCTAAATTTTGAATTTCTTGTTCAAAAATAGCTGCTTGGTTGTTTCGGCCCGATTCTTGTGTACGTCGAAGAAATAAACACGTGAACCTTGGAGATCCTTTGAATGAATCAATTAACTTGGGAAATCCTTGATCTGATAATTTTGAATTATTTGCGGATCGTCTTCATTTTTTGTGAAATTTACTCGAGCTGCAGGACTGCTATTTTTTGGCATTTTTATATGGTTCCTCTTCCTGAAAAAAAAAGTTAGCAAAAGGAGACAAAATATTTTTGGATTTTGATTAATGATTAGTAAACACAATCAAATAAAACAATTAAAGACAACGGTGATCCCCCGCGAGGCATAATCCTAACCCGAGAAGAACCGTGCAACCAGCGCGATCTTGTTTGTATGCAAAATGCAGATGAGATGCAAAGAAATCTTAGGGAAAAAATTAGGGTGTTACAGCTGCCCCTATTTAAGTTTCTTCAATCCGGAGATATGAAGATTGACATCTTCGTCTCTACAAGATGGGAGAGACTTAAATACAGAAAACTCAATTTTTGTCCTAAGAGAACATGATATGATATGAATATGATATGCAAACCCAAGATCTTTGTGGGGAAAATATGACCATCAGAGGAAAGCAAAAACTTGGGGACACAGAAGAAAATCCCGCCGGGGAACACAACAGACAACAAAAGAGTTTACCAGGAAGATAAATCACTGGATAGCTGACTCCACTTGGGAAAAGGTATGATAAAATCAAGGTGCAATATTCAACCAGGGAAAGTAAACACCCTGCCAGGAAATATCAGTCAGACAAAATATTCGAGTCCAAGAATGGAGAAATACTGAGTTTGGAAAAGAATCATCAACTACCTGTTTATTGGGTAGGAAATATAAGGACTCGACTATCAATTTACTAGATAGGAGCAAAATACAAAGAGATAATCCCCAATAACCTTTTTACTGGGCAGAAAAATCTCAACTACCTGATTTACTGGGTAGAAAATATAAAGGACTCGACTATCAATTTACTGGATAGGAGTATGATCAACTACCTGATTTACTGGGTAGGAACTCAATCAAAAGGGAAACAGCTTCTATTACCTTTTTACTGGGTAAGAAGAAATCTCAACTACCGGATTTACTGGGTAGAAAAAATTCTCAACTACCTGATTTACTAGGTAGGAGCTTAAGCAAAGAAAACAAACTCTATTACCTTTTTACTGGGTAAGAGGAAGAAATCTCGACTACCGGATTTACTGGGTAGGAAAATTCTCAACTACCTGATTTACTGGGTAGGAGCTTAAGCAAGGAAAACAAACTCTATTACCTTTTTACTGGGTAAGAGGAAGAAATCTTGACTACCGGATTTACTGGGTAGGAGTACAAGTAAAAGAACTTGATCAAATTTGGTAATATTACCCACTATCGATTACTGATAGCTTAATTCCAAAGTAATATACTCACGCTGGAGAAAATGTTGCCCACTATCAAACAATGATAGCTTAATTCCAAAGCAATATTACTCACAAAAGGGGACAAAAGTTCAATCCAAGAACAAATTGGAAAAAAACGGTCAAACAAGACTCGTCCCGAGGAAGAAATATCTCAACTGGGGAAAATTCCATCCAGATAATAAACTGGGGAGGAAGCTGAATCAACATCATCCACGAGAAACAAATTCAGTGGGGAATTAGAAAGGATTAACACTTTATGCTTAATGGTCGACACTTTAAACTTGAGAGGAAGACAACACACATACTCTGTGGGGAAAGTCCACACCAAAGAGCAGATAACAACGATAACCGCAAGAATGCAAGCAAAAGATGCTATGCTTATGTGTATGAATATGCTTATGAATATGCTGACAAAACAGACATAAAGATAAGAAATGGGTGACATAAACACCACAACAACCAGACACTCGGCTAATCCCAAGGCAACAATGCAGGGAAACATGCTGGAGATTCAACTTGAAATACTGCAGGGGGCTGTCATAAGCCATCAAAGGAATAAAATCCTACTACAAGGTTTAAATCATGATGAGACAGCATCTGCTAGGGATATCATCCTGTCGAGGAAAGGTAATAATCTGCTGAGGATGGAAGCATTATTGATAAAAAATGAATTTTGCGGGGAATAACTGTCATACCACTCCTGCTCCACTTGGGGATAGAGTGCAAGACCTGCTGAAAATCACATAGGAATCTGTTGGAAACCAACACATGCAGACCAACTGGGGATCCATATGAGGATATGAAAGTTAACATCATAGCCAAAATACAGTTACGAGGGATTTTAAATCTATACCCACCATTAGGTAAAAGAAAACCTCTAAACTGACTGCTATATCAATACTTCTATATTCAAAGATGCAAACAATTCAAGCTGAGGAACAAGAGCTCAGCTGGGGATTCCCAATGCTTCTCAATTTAAAGATGATTTGCTGAAAAAGAGATCACAATTCAGCTAGGGATTCTTAAGAATATTCTTTTCAACAACTCTTCTGGGGAATACATACAATCTCCATTCATGCTTACTGTTGGAGAAAGAAACATCATTAACATCAACTTGTCAAGACTATCCAGAAACTTTGCAGGGACACAACCGAATCAAACTTCTTTGGGAGAGACAAGTTATACACATCCAGACTTTACCATCCTTGGAATCACTATTGATATCCTTTCTTTGTTCATATATCAAAAGAAAAAATGTTTTTATAATCTTCAAAGATTAAATTTATTAAATTTGTTTAAAAAATCATCATCAACAATAAATTGGAATTTTGTAAACAGAAACAATATAAAGAATTGCAAACAATTTAGATAAAAGCTCAAATTCATTGATAGAATGGTAGTCAGCAAATGGCATGACTCCATGGATCATTACAAGTTTGAAAAATGGTAAAAATATGGAAACGGGCTACATTGAAATACAATGATCATTATTCTCCCTATCAACTTTGAACTCCACTGTGTCCGAAACTTTAGTCAAGGATGAGTGAATTAAGAATCTTTGATGGGAAATTCTTCTGAGGGATAGAATCTGAAATCCTCGGTTGCTACAAGTGATCCAGTCTGTCGACGCAGTTACTTGCCATGATCCCTAACTTTTTCCTAGATTGCCCTTTCGGGTTTTTAATCTACCGGGATAATTATTTCTGTTTTTGTCTCTAATTTTTGCCTGGACCGCCCTTTCGGGTTTTCAATCCACCGAGACGCTCATTTTTGCCTAAGCCGCCCTTTCGGGTTTTCAACTTAGCGAGCCGTTCTTTTATTTTTTAGGCGAAGTATTTCTTGACTGCATCCGCATTCACAGGGCGAGTGATCTCCTCACCATCCATAGTTGCAAGAATTAATGAACCGCCAGAGAAGGCTTTCTTAACAACATATGGGCCATCATAGTTCGGAGTCCACTTGCCCCAAGAATCTTTAAGGAAAGACTGAATCTTTTTGAGCACGAGGTCGCCTTCTCTGAATGCACGAGGTTTGACCTTCTTGTCAAAAGTTTTCTTCATTCTTTGCTGGTACAACCGACCACGACACAAAGCTGTTATTCTCTTTTCCTCAATCAAATTCAACTAATCAAATCTACTTTGACACCATTCAGCCTCAGTCAACTTGGCTTCCATCAGAACTCTCATTGATGGGATCTCAACTTCGACGGGGAGCACTGCTTCTGTACCATAAACAAGTGAGAAAGGGGTTGCCCCTGTTGAAGTGAGGACAGATGTACGATACCCATGCAAAGCAAAAGGGAGCATCTCATGCCAGTCCTTGTATGTCACAACCATCTTCGGAATGATCTTCTTAATGTTCTTGTTCGCAGCTTCAACAGCCCCATTCATCTTTGGTCTATAAGGAGAAGAATTATGGTGTTGAATCTTGAATTCTTCACAAAACTCTTTCATCATCTTATTATTCAAGTTCGAACCATTATCAGTAATGATTCTATTCGGAACGCCATATCTGCAGATAATGTTATTCTTGATAAACCGAACCACAACTTGCTTGGTCACATTAACATACGATGCCGCTTCAACCCACTTGGTGAAGTAGTCAATTGCCACGAGAATAAAACGATGTCCATTCGAAGCATTGGGTTCAATCATACCAATCATATCAATTCCCCACATAGAGAAAGGCCATGGGGAAGAAATCACATTGAGATAAGCTGGTGGCACATGAATCTTATCAACATACACTTGACACTTATGGCACTTTTTCACATACTTGCAACAATCAGATTCCATTGTCAACCAATAGTAACCTGCTCTCAACATCTTTTTAGCCATTGCATGCCCATTGGCATGAGTGCCAAAAGATCCTTCATGAATTTCTTTCATTAACATGTCTGCTTCGTGTCTATCCACACATCTGAGCAAGACCTTGTCAAAATTTCTCTTATAAAGCACATTTCCATTCAGGAAGAAATTGCCTGCCAATCTCCTCAAAGTCATTTTATCTTTATCGGATGCCCCAAGCGGGTATTCTTGACTCTGAAGGAAATATTTAATATCGTGATACCAAGGCTTGTCATCATGGACTTCTTCAACTGCAAACACATGAGCTGGTCTTTCAAGTCGCATCACACTGATCATGGGAACATCATTCCACTGGTGCACCTTTATCATAAAAGCTATAGTTGCTAAAGCATCTACCATCTGATTCTCATCACGAGGAACATAATGAAACTCAACTTTAGTGAAGAAAGTTGATATCTTCCTGGCATAATCTCTGTAGGGGATCAAGTTGGGTTGATGAGTCACCCACGTACCCTGGATCTGATTAATTACCAAGGCAGAATCTCCATACACATCAAGATGTTTAATCCTCAGATCAATAGCTTCTTCAAGACCCATAATGCATGCTTCATATTCAGCTTCATTATTGGTACAAGGAAAAGTCAACCTCGCGGCAAAAGGAATATGTGAACCATGGGGAGTAATGATCATTTCCCCAATTCCTCTTTTGCGTGCATTCACAGCACCATCAAAAACTAAACCCCATCGAGATCCAGGCTCCAGCCCTTCCTCAATCAAAGGTTCATCAAAATCTTTCACTTTCAAAAACATCACATCTTCATCTGGAAAATCAAACTTGATAGATTGGTAACCATCAATCGGTTGATGTGCCAAATGGTCAGCCAAGATACTACCTTTTATAGATTTTTGGGTTCGATACTCGATATCATATTCTGACAACAACATTTGCCAACGAGCAATCCTCCCAGTCAAAGAAAGCTTTTCAAAGATATACTTGATTGGATCCATTTTAGAGATCAACCAAGTTGTGTGATTTAGCATATACTGGCAAAGACGCTTTGCAGCCCAAGCTAAGGCACAACAAGTTTTTTCCAGCATGGAGTACCGAGACTCATAATCAGTGAATTTCTTACTCAAGTAGTAAATTGCATATTTTTTTCTTCCAGATTCATCTTGCTGACCAAGCACACAACCCATGGAATCTTCCAACACAGTCAAGTACATGATCATCGGTCTACCTTCCACCGGAGGAGACAAGATAGGAGGTTCAAGCAAATATTCTTTGATACTTTCGAACGCCTTCTGACAATCATCTGTCCAGACACAACCTTTATCTTTCCGAAGCAACTTGAAAATCGGAGCACATGTGGCAGTCATATGAGAGATAAACCTCGAAATATAATTCAAACGGCCCAAGAATCCTCTTATTTGCTTTTCGGTTCTTGGAGCAGGCATTTCCTGAATAGCTTTCACTTTATCAGGATCAACTTCAATGCCTCTTTGGCTGACAATGAAACCTAATAACTTTCCAGAACGTACACCAAATGTGCACTTGTTCGGATTCAAACGAAGCTTAAACTTCCTTAACCTTTGAAACAACTTTAGCAAATGTTCCACATGATCCTCTTCAGTCTTTGACTTAGCGATCATATCATCAACATATACCTCAATTTCTTTATGCATCATATCATGGAAAAGTGTGGTCATAGCTCTTTGGTACGTCGCACCAGCATTCTTCAATCCAAAGGGCATCACTCTGTAGCAGAATGTTCCCCATGGTGTAATAAATATGGTCTTTTCCATGTCCTCGGGTGCCATCTTTATTTGACTATAACCGGAAAATCCTTCCATAAAAGAGAACACATCAAACTTAGTCGTATTATCTACCAACATATCAATGTGTGGCAATGGAAAATCATCTTTCGGACTGTCTTTGTTCAAATCTCTGTAATCAACGCACATTCGGACTTTTCCGTCTTTCTTCGGAACAGGAACGATATTGGCCACCCATTCAGGATAAGTTGACGTCACAAGAAAACCTGCATCAATCTGCTTTTGAACCTCCTCTTTGATCTTTATTGCCATGTCGGGATGAGTTCTTCTCAGCTTCTGCTTTACAGGTGGACATTCAGGCTTCAACGGCAATCTATGCTCCACAATATCAGTATCAAGACCTGGCATGTCTTGATAAGACCAAGCGAATACATCAACATACTCTCTGAGAAGCTCTACAATCCTCTTCTTAACATCAGGACCAAGCAATGCTCCAACTTTGACTTCTTTCTTTTCATCTTTAGAACCCAAGTTGACCATCTCTATAGACTCTCCATGAGGCTGAATAATCTTCTCCTCGTGCTCAAGAAACCGAGAAATCTCATCAGGAATCTCTTCAACATCTTCTTCCTCGGCTTCAAACACAGGGAATTCAAAGTTGGGAGAGGGCATAAGATTATTGTTTTCAATGGGTTTATCAATCAATCTGCACAATGATTTTATTTTTATTTTAGAGTATGAACAAAAGTGAAAACATTATGCAGATAAACAATCATTATTATTTTTGGGTTTTTTATGTTACCATTTTTCAGAATAAAGCAAAAAGGAAAAACACATATGGAAATAACAAAATAACATATTATTGATGATGATGAAATTTGAAACAAAGCCCGACAAACATCACTTTCACCTTGGGCAAAGTGAAAGGATTTTTGAAAGAAATTAAAACAAATTACTTTGAAGAATGAACAATCAAAGGAGCATCAACAGCAATCCAGTTCTGGCAAATCTTTCCATGTGTAACGAAGTCAGGCATTTCTTCGTCTTCATCCGACGCATTACCAGGACAACCATCAACCATATTCACAGACGCCTTACCATGCTTCGGCACCGGATTCTTCTGCACATTTGGATTAACATCATTAAAATACAGAACATTGTTCCTCATCAATTTCTGTACTTCAAACTTCAGTGGATAGCAATTCTCAACATCATGCCCCGGGGCACCTTGATGAAAAGCACATCGAGCCTCTGGCTTATACCACCATGGAATAGTTTCTGGAACTGGAGGTGGAGGACGTGTTTGCACCAGATTCTTTGCAATCAAAGATGGAAGCAAGTCCGCATACGACATCGGAATAGGATCAAAACTTGGCTTAGCCCGAGCCTATTGATTACCACCTTGTTGCATCGAAGGTTGTTGATAACGAGGTTGATACTTTGGAACTGCCGGCACAGTTGGAGCCACGTTAATCATCGGTGTTACAGAAGCTACATGCTGGGAATGATGATTCCCACGACTATGAGGTCTTCTATAACTTTCACGAGATACTGCATTAGTCTCATTTTCTTTCTTTTCCCCAAAGTTGAACCTTCTAGAGCTTGAGCCATTACTATTCTCTTGACTTAATCGTCCCTCACGGACACCTTCTTCTAAACGCATCCCCATACTCACCATTTCAGTGAAATCATAAGGACGCTTGCTATCATCCTCTCGTAATAAAAAGAACCCAAAGTTTTCAAGAAGATCTTCGTCATTTCTTTTTCTTCCAGCGGAGGAACAATCTGGGTTGCCAGCTCGCGCCATCTCTGCGCATATTCTTTAAAAGTCTCTTTGTCCTTCTGGGACATAGCACGAAGTTGATCTCTATCTGGCACCATATCAACGTTGTACTTGTACTGCCTCACAAATGCTTCACCCAAATCATTGAAGGTCTTAATTTGGCTATTTTCCAGACTCATATACCACCTCATGGGTGCACCGGTCAAACTGTCCTGGAAATAGTGAATCAGCAGCTTATCATTATCTGTCTGAGCAGACATCTTTCTGGCATACATAGTCAAATGGCTCAACGAACCAGTGTTGCATTTGTACTTCTCAAACTCGGGCAACTTGAATTTGTACGGAACTTTAACATTTGGGACCAGACAAAGATCATAAGCATCTTTTCCGAACAAATCCTTATGCTTCAAGGCTCTCATCTCCCTCTGTATCTCAACAAAGCGTCCCTGGAAATCATCAAGTCTTTCAGCCACTCCAGCGCCTTCACTGGGCTCAGCATGGTAAATCATTTCATCATGGTGCGGAATAGTGTGCACCACAGGCGGTGCAGTAGTCACAACTGGAGGAAAAGTAGTCCACATTGGTGGGAGAGTATTAAATGCAGCAGTCTCAGGATGATGAGGAGGACGATAACCAGCAGGAATAAAATCAACTGGCATGCCCCAAGGTGTTCTAGAAGGCATACGATAGCGAGGAGAAATAACAGTCTCAACAGGGATTGATGCGGTAACAACCTCGGAGATGACAGTATTCTGAACAGGAGAATTAGGAGGTGGCTGATTCTGAGCAGCCACCAAATTTTCCATCATAGCAGAAACTCTTTCCAAGCTTTCCCTCAGATAAGTAACCTCTTCACGCAGCTCGCGATTTTCTTGTTGTAAAGTTTCCATCACCCTTCTCCGATTAGCTCGAGTATCAAATCGGTGAGTCAGCTTGACAGGAGAACTGAATGAAGACCAAGAAGCAACATAAGATCCCTAGAGAACACTCAAAAGCAAGAAAAATGCGGGTATGATGCATGGTATGCGTATGCAAATGCAAAGATTTCAAAGGACTATAACATAACTTGCAATATTTATAAAGAAACACTTTTTGAAATACTTTAAAAAAACTCATTCTCATTAAAATCCCATAGACATCTGAAATTTTGCAAAAGTTCCTTATAAGTCCCTTGAAATCTTAAACACAATGCTCATGAATGCATGATGGCATGTATGCAACAACCACAAACAAGACCACATAAGGCACACGGGCTTAGGTTCCGAGTCACGAGCATGAAGTCAAGGTAACAGAACACCAACCCATACAGGTAAGTACTAAGGTTTTGTTTTCATTGTACCTGCAGAAAACCAAAAGGGTGCTAACAGAGGTGCCCGGAGTTAACAACCATCTTTAGAATATCACCAGTACGTTGGATTACTCCCCAACCGATAACATTCTTAAAATAGACCTCGTCCGAGTGTAGTATCGCATGACAACCGCCTTAGGTTTACACCCAGACAGTTTCCGCACTACGTTCCTAAATTGGCATGGATGGGTTAAGGGTTCTACGTTCCTCAGTATGATCAGCTCAAGGTCGGAAAATAATGCCACGTACGATTACTCGTCATGACATTGATAGTCCAAGAGAGCCTAACTGAGTGGAGATTATCAAATTGATATAGCTTTGGACTACTCCATCGCTTATCGCTTCGAATATCGCCGTCCTATCATAAGTTTCACTCAGATCCGAGTTAGAATCTATCTCACACAGAGGATCACCAAAACCAAAACAGAACAACCAAATAACAAACAAATCAAACCAAAGCAATAAATAAATCAAAGTAGGCTGAATCCGCTTAGAGATTACTCTCCAGCAGAATCGCCACTTTTCTGTAGCGGTAAAATCGTGAGTGTAAGCTATTGATTAACTTCACTCAAGGTACACAGAGTCGCCACCGCGCTTTTGTTTATTTCCAAAAGGAAAAAGGTAAAAGAACGAATAAAAACCTAAGGAATCTAAAAGCAAAAGCTAAAAGAAACAAACAGAGAACGGGTAAGGGGATTGGTTACAAATCGGGAAGGTTTTACGCACCCGACTTGTCCGTGGTACTCCACGGGAGCCCTTTGACATATTTATTGCTTTTTGGTCTGAAATTGGTTTGCTTGAAAGAGATTTAAGGGATGAGAAGAAGAATGTTTTTTTAAGATTTTGTGTTTGATGAGGTTTTAACGCCTCATGCCTACGTACCCACAAAGTGCAATGCGAGATCAAAACCTCGTAGTTCATGGTACAAAATTTGAAAAGAAACAATGAGTTGTATTAATTTTAAAATGTAGAGATAAGTCGTCATTCTTTAGCGAATAATTCCGCTAGAAAGAATGAATCATATCTAAACATATGAAAAGAAAAGTGCACAAAGGCACAAAAACAATTGAATGAGTTTTGGATTTTTTAAAGTATGTAAGAAAAGAATTTTGATATATTTACATGAATTAACATTTATTAAGAAAATAAAGTGAAAAGGTAAAATCGCTTGACCGAAGTCAAGGTTTGATTGCGAAAGCATTTGAAGTTTGAAAACAAAGAAGATTTTTGAAATAGGGAGAAATTTTGAAAATTTAAGAATGGGGAGGAGATTAAGGGACTATCCTAATACTTGAATTAAAAGTTAAGAGAAGAGCGACCAAACCATATTATGAACATTTTTCAAAGTGAACGGAATTCCATCTTCAAAGACAAATGAACTTAATTTGAGGCTAAGGTCTTCAATCAATCACAACTTGAGCAAAGGGAAAGATCCTAAAATCTAAGTCCAAACTCCAATGCTAAGGATAGTAACCATAGTCCGAAATTAAAGTCACCAATCTTTTTTAATGTTTAATCCTTTATTAATGTTTTGTGTCCAAATGGACAAAAGAAAATCAATCAACAAATAATAAGGGCAAATAATAAACATGATATGGATGAATAAAGCAAAATAAAATAAAGGCAATTAAAAGTGCAAGAAATTAAATGTTAGTAACAAAAGAAATAAAAATGCAAGAATCTAAAGTATTAATAGTAGTAATAGTATAATAATATTTATATATTAATGGTATGGAGAAACTTAATCAACCACAACCAAAAAAGAAAGTAACTAAAATCGAAGGCAACCGGATCCGCTTAGCATCTTACACTATAGCGATTAATCAAGGCAAACCGAACCGAATTCAATGAAATTTGAAAGGCGATTGGGAGACCCAAAGCACCTACGCATCAAAAATTCACAAGTCTCGATTCTTGATGCAATATTATTAACCACTTTGGGATTACGCGATCAACAAGAGATCCGGTCCAAGAAAGTGCAAGTACCCAATTAGATTTTTATTTCGAAGTCGGGACACATTTAGGTCTATGTTAAGCAATCGCTGAGTAATTTACGAAGTAATTACCCTACAAATGAGGCCGGCCACCACCAATTAAGGTGCATAATATTAGTGCTAATGCATGCGAGATAAACGATATATAAATCGTTATCCGAACACGATACCGCACAAAACTAAAGATGAATACCAAATTGAGTCATACTTATGGTATTCTTCCATCCTTAAGTTTAATCACTTATCTTGGTGGATTCAAGCATGAAAATGTATCACTAATGCAAAGTACCTTAAATGAATTGAATAATCCACTTAAAGGTAGTTTTGAATTAATGAACATTAACTGCTCTAATCTACACCCAAAGTCCATTGAAATTAAGGAGGAATTATTCCCAAAAATACTTCCCAAGGTAAAAATAAAAAGGAGGAGGAAGAAGAAGAAAGAGGAACCAAAAAGGGGCTTGAAACAAGCCAAAAACACCATTCTGACTTGTGTTAACCGGTTAACCAATTGGTTAACCGGTTAACGCAAGCAGATTTTGAATAATTTGCGCTATTTTTAAACTGGTTAACCAAATGGTTAACCGGTTAACGCTGTACCAGAAGCTAAAAAATGCAGAAAATTCAGCATGATCCATTTTGAAACCTTTTCTCAAACATTGGATGATCATGATCTGAATTTTCACGAATTTTAAAACCAAAATACAGTGGAATCCCTGCAATCAAACAACAAATAAAGATCCAAAGGATCTAGAAACAAGAGCACCAAAGATCTACATCTTGAATGTTGATGGTGAATATGGGTTTATGGAGGAAGATGAATTACCAAAAACTTTTCTTCAAATTTGAACCAACACAAGCTTAGATCTACTGAAATTGATGAGCAAAAGAATGAAAGAATGAAGGTTTAGCTCAAGTTAATCAAGAATTCAATGTGAATTCTTGATAACTTCAAAAGAAAGAAAGATGAGCTTTGGAGAATTTTGGTGTTGGGGGAGTAATTTGCAAGAGATTTTTTGGCTATCAAAAGCTTGTGGAATGAATGAAATTGAGGTCCTATTTAAAGGCTTTAGGTATGGAAATTTGGTGGAATGGAGCTTGCTTTGGTAATTTGAATTTAGGTTTGGTAATTGAAAATTTGGTGGGAAATGGAAAAGAGTGGTGATTAGTGAGGGTTTTTTGGTAGGAAATGATCAAAAATGATGTAGAAAATCAGAAACCAATGGATCTAGAATATTCCAATTAAATCAATGATCTAAGGGTGCTGAATTTGAATAAAAAATTCAAATTTCGCACTGGTTAACCGGTTAACCATTTGGTTAACCGGTTAACCATTTGAATGGTTAACCGGTTAACCAAGCTGAATTTTGAATTTCTTGTTCAAAAATAGCTGCTTGGTTGTTTCGGCCCGATTCTTGTGTACGTCGAAGAAATAAACACGTGAACCTTGGAGATCCTTTGAATGAATCAATTAACTTGGGAAATCCTTGATCTGATAATTTTGAATTATTTGCGGATCGTCTTCGACTTTTGTGAAATTTACTCGAGCTGCAGGACTGCTATTTTTTGGCATTTTTATATGGTTCCTCTTCCTGAAAAAAAAAGTTAGCAAAAGGAGACAAAATATTTTTGGATTTTGATTAATGATTAGTAAACACAATCAAATAAAACAATTAAAGACAACGGTGATCCCCTGCGAGGCATAATCCTAACCCGAGAAGAACCGTGCAACCAGCGCAATCTTGTTTGTATGCAAAATGAAGATGAGATGCAAAGAAATCTTAGGGCAAAAATTAGGGTGTTACAAGATGAATGCAAATGAAGATGCGAAATTAGGGTTATATGAACATGTGAGATGCAAAACTCAAAAATAGAAGCAAATCATAAGACAAAAAATTGAAAATGCACTCAAAGGAACCCTAAACCTATACTAGGTTACCATCCAAAGGGGGAGGTCAGAAGCTAAACCTAAAAGGAGTTATGAATTTCCTAGGTTTCTAGGGTTTTTTGGGTGATCCTTAATGTAAAATGCCAAACAAATAGAAAATGAAGATAAAAATGAAACAAAAATATTTTTAGAAACTAGAAGACATGCATAGTATAATGCAAAAAGAACCATTCACAAACTCAACTTGGTTTAAAAGTTATGAATTTTTTAAGTTAGGGTTAAAAATTAACAAATATAAGAACCCTAATTCATTGAAAAAATGTCAAAGCATGATCAAAGCCAAAAAGAAATTTGTTTGGTAAGTTTGTAAATGTTTCTAAATGTCCAAGAATGTTCTCTGAATTTTTTTGTGATTTTTAAATACTTAAATCTCTTTTTAATTAATTAATTTTCATTAATTAATTAAATAAAACATTTAAATGATTTAAAATTATTTTTAAAATGCAAAAAATAAAAATAAAAATATTTTTGGATTCTGAAAATTAATAAAATGTTTGATAAAAAATTTCAGAATTTTTTGATGTTCTTTACTATTTTTAAAAATTCGTACAAAATAAAATAAGAAAAATGAATTAAAAATATGAATTATTGAAAGTAAGCTGAATGGAGGGCCTGGATTGATTCTGGGTTTGGGAGGGTTGACCTGGCGCGCTATCCTAAGGCTGGAATTCAAACTGAACTAATTCCAATTAATTAATTTAATAATCCTGATTAAATACTAATGACATGATCCTAGCCACATAATGCATGCGGGAACTGAAGATCTAACGGCCCACATTCAAAAATTGCCCTAACCCTAATTAATCAAATTAATGACTCTCAGGTGGCCGGAGAAGACCCCCGGTCATCTTCTCCGGCCAACCTCTCCCCTGAAAATCTTCAAATCACTCCCCAGGTCATGACAAACTCCCCAAACCTCCAGAAATAATCCCCAAACCCCATAGAACAAGAATCCAACAACATAATTAATTTATTTTGCACCATAATCATGATTCGAACAAAAACATAAAAATGGACAAAATTTCAGAACACGCATACACAGTCAATACTCAACCATTCTTCAAAAATAAATGTTCATTGTGATCAGGAGAGCAAACTATATCATCTCATAACTAAAGAAACGATTTCTGGAAAAATGTTTCAAGAAGATACCTGAGATGAAGCTTTGCCAATGGAGCTTCCTGGGCCTTCTTCTTGATGCAAACACTCTCCTCTAATTACCCTTGAGCTTCTTTGATGCTTTGTTGAAGTGTATGTGACCTCTTTTTGTAGTTCAGCGAAGTTCAGTTTAGGGGGGTGGAAAATCGTATTTGGTGTATGGTGGGTTTCAGGCCATTTTTATGGTTGGCTTTTGTTTTACGATTGATGCTGAGTTGAATGGTGAAAGAATTTTGAGGTTTTGATGGATGAGGAGTGAGTTTCGAAGGAAAATGCAAGAGAGGGTATTTTTGTGAACTATGTGAATGCTGAGGATTTAGGTCTAGTTCTTGTTATGTTTGGCTTGCTTTAGGTTAGTATAAACAAATGCAATTGGTTCAGAGAGTGGTTGTGGCATAGTGTGATTGGTATGGGTGAAAATGCAAAAAGTCAAGATTATGTGTACTTGAGGTATGGGCAAGTGCTATGCTTAGTACAAAGGGGTGTCTGGTGCAGCAAGGATCAAGGATGGCCATGGAAATCATTTAGAGGCAATTCAGCAAGTTTGTGAAAGGTTATGGGAGGTTTTGCAAATTTGACAAAGTTTGTCCCCTTTTGGATTTCTTCATTGGCAATGCATGAAACTTTGAAATTCTTGGGCCAATTCTGAGTTTTAGGCAATGTGTTATGTCACTATGATGTTTAGAAATGCATTTGAAGTCACAAAATGGCTTGGCATGAGGTTTTGCAAAAATCCCTCTTTGGCATGAAACATGAAATTATGTGATTTTTGCCAACTTTGGAAAGCCATAACTTGAGTTCCAAAATGAATTAGATCTTGTTCTTGTACTTTTTGAAAACGGAATGATCCAATCTACAAATTTCACGACCAACAATTTTTCATTTGAAGCATTTTTGGTTGAGAAAGAGGAGGTTGAAAAACTTTCCCAAAATGGAAAGTTTACATTACAAGTCATTTCCATTTTTGGCAACTTTTGGTTTTGCTCACTTTTCTTCAAATTTGTGAACTTATAAGCACTTCAATGATCAAATAAATACCATATAACTTCAATTTGATAAAAAAATCCACTTTGGTTTCATGTTGGGGGGCCTCAGATGCCCTGATTTTGCTCTGACTTGCTCAAGAAGTTACCCAGTGATCAGATGACTTCCACAATGAATTTCTTCATCAAACTTGGTACACATGATCCTTATAACACATTGAGACCCTTAGAAACAAGAATGACCAAAAAATTTGGAGTTATGGCCTCTGAAACCAAAACCCTAATTCCAGGTCATCTGTGTAGTGAAACCCTGACTCTGCTTCCATGCTTTGCCAGTTCTTGTGATTTTTTGACTTCCTTGATTTTTGGAGGATATAATATGATTATTGAACATACATGGACCCTCTTGGAATGATTGAAGACCTTTGGAGTCGCTCAGATGATCCTTGGATTGCTCAGATCACAAACCCTAGATGCATATGAACTTGAACTAATGCTGATGAACACAAATGCAATATGATATGGTATGCTTATACTAATGCAAAGATGAAAGATCACAAGCCATGGTGTGAACTTAGTGAGGGAAAATTTGGGGTGTTTACAGCTTCCCCTATTCAAGCATGAGTTAGTTGTGCAGGATGTAAGCGCCTGGTTTAACAGAAAACAAGATAACTTGTGGTTGAATACCAAAGACAATCCAAAATTTGCACTCACTGGGGAGAAGAAGCAAAGGGATATAAATGGTAAAAAGGAAAGTATAGTATGAATATAAAGTGCGGGCGATGGAGGACGACCATCGAGCAGAGGACGACTGTTGGGGGATAAAGCAATGACGGGGACGACCAACATGCTGGGGAAGATAAAGAGATCATGATGGGGACGACCATCAAGTACGGTAACAAGGTTCTCTGGGGATTAAAGGTAAAGTCAATGATGGGGACGACCATCAGGTTTGTAAAGTATAAATGAAATAAATGATGAGGTACGGTCATCAAAGGTGAAGGACGATCACCTAGCAGGGGACGACTGCTCTGTTGGGGATAAGGATGAGGGACGATCATCCAAGGTGAAGGACGATTACCTGGCAGGGTACGGCAGCCAAAAATATCGCGACATAGGACGAATGCCAGATAGAAAAGGTCGATGATGAGGACGGCCATCAGATAAGCATGATGAAGGACAATCATCAAAAGGTGAAGGACGATCACCTAGCAGGGTACGACTGCTCTGAAGGTTTATCATGACATAGGACGAATGTCAGATAACAAGATCAACGATAGGGACGGCCATCGGATAAAATGATGAAGGACGATCATCAAGAGGTGAAGGACGATCACCTAGTAGGGGACAGTTGCTAAATATCACGACATAGGACGAATGTCGTATAAGAAAGGGGTTCCAATAATGGAGACTCCATTGGGAGAAGGATGATCACCTGGCAGGGTACGGCTGCCAAAAGTATCATGACATAGGACGAATGTCAGATAGAAAAGAAAATTTGCTGAAGACTTTGCTGGGGAATAGTAAACACGAACGAGTGTTTACATCCAAGAAATGAAAGGTATAAGTGTTTGACATTGTGTATAGATTAAAGACGCGGACGAGCATCCTTATGATACGGACGAGTATCAGTAGAAACAAAAGTTGACGCATGTTCAGAGATGGTGATACGGACGAGTACCAACTGGTTAACAAAGAACACGGACAAGTGTTGAATCTAAGGGGAACTAAGTGGTGTATACAAGATACGAACGAGTATCTGTATGAGTAAGAAATAAGCATGAATGAGACACAGGTGAGTGTTCAACTTGCTGGGGAGAGCATGACATGGACGGGTGTCATAAGAGGAAGTGTATAAGTCATGAACTTGAGTGTAAAAGGTGTTTTGGCGGCCTGTGGGGATAGGATGACACAGACAGGTCTCAAAAGAAGTGTATTATAAACAAGTGTTTTGGTTTACAATAGGTGTTTAGGCAACCATGCTGGGGAGTGGTGACACGGACGAGTGTCCAGAGAATGTATAGATATCTGTTTGTGGTTTATATCTGCAGGGGAATGATATGAGATGACACGGACGAGTGTCGAGAAGAGTATATATGAGCATGTATTTGTGAGTGCAAAGGGGATGCTCTGGCTTTTGGCTGGGGATATGTGAGATGACACAGATGAGTGTCGGGACAAGCAAGTTATGCATAAGTATTTGTTTGTAGAGAGTGTTCGAGTGCCAAAAGGAGCATGTATCTGTATTTAGAGGTGCAAAGGGACGCTTTGGCTTTCTGCGGGGACTGTGAGTCTTTATATACATTATTGATGGAATGTTGGTGGTATTTGCAGATGACTGGTTCAAAACCTGACTTGTGATTTATGCAATTATGTTTGATTTTTTCCGTAATGCTCCGTATTAGACGGAATGCTACGCTCTGAGGGATAAATGATACGAATGCTATGATTATGCAAAGATACCGATTCGGGATTCAGGTCCCGTTGCATGCGGAGATCCCTGACTGCTCTGCTTGAAAGAAAATCCCAGCTGGGGATATGAGATCATTGGTAGATCTGATATAAGGCTCTACTTGGGGAAATAAGTCACTAATAGACCTATCTTAATAATGAGGAGCCCAGTTGGGGATGTGGAAGCTTTCGTCACTTGGTTGTGCGGGAAATTCAGACATTGCTCTTCTGGGAGAGGCTGGAGCTCTGTGGGGGGATGGTTCCCTGTCTAGCACTTGGCTGGGGAAGAAAAGATCGCTGAATGATCTTCCTAGAGATTTCTGCGGGGATCCTGCTAAGGATGATGATATCTGTCAACTCAGCTGGGGAAATGAGCACCTTCTGGTACTGCTCTGAAGAAAATGTGTTGGAGAAGTAATGCCCGACAACTCTGATGGAGAGAGAGCATTTCTGGTGCTGTTTGGAAGATGTGCTGAGGAAATAATGATTTGGCAGCTTCGCTGGGGAAACCTTTCATGCCCCACATTGCGCTCTGAATACCTGCAATCCTGTTATGACAAAGAAACGCACAAGTACCCCGAGGCATCCCTTACTGGATTCCATCATAGGAATTTAGACACTCCCGGGAGTAAGTAATATATTTCCTGCAAGCATGTGATTAGAAAGGCACATTTGTTTTTATGCAAACATTATATCAAGGATATAGGACATTTTTGCAAATGAAATAAAATGTACAAAACGGAGTGTGACTGAAAATCTGATTTTATTAATTTGGGATGCCCTGAATTGGCAAGTACAGTCAAAGAAATAGATCCCCTGAAATGAGGAGATTGTTACAAAATTGAGAAACATAAAAGGTGCTGGCAATGTTGAAGACGCTTCAGTGCTTCCCTTTTGCTATGACCCGTATGACCTTGACGTTCTTCACATCTTTCTTTCTGAAGAAGGTTGATTCTGACCGATGCTTTAACCTTTCGAAACTTGCCAAACCGTAATTGATACAGACAAATTCAGAATACAGTTGTTTGCTTATTCCCTTATTTTTGCGTGGATCGCCCTTTCGGGTTTTCAATCCACCGGGATACCCATTTTTGCCTGAGGTGTCCAATGTGGCTTTTCAACTCAGCGGGTGTACATTTTTCTTTATTTTCCCTTATTTTTGCCCGAGTCTTTTATTCTGTTTTTGACTCGCCGAGATGCCCTATTTTTGCCTGGACTTACATTCTGTTTTTATGTCCAGCGAGTCATTTTATGCGAAGTATTTTTTAACTGCATCTGAATTCACAGGGGATATGAAATCCTCACCATCCATAGTAGTGAGCATCAGTGCTCCACCAGAGAAAACCTTCTTTACTATGAATGGACCATCATAATTCGGAGTCCACTTGCCCCTATGGTCTGTATAAGGAGGAAGGATTTTTTTCAGCACAAGATCTCCTACTTGGTATTCCCGAAGTCTGACTTTCTGATCGAAGGCTTTCTTCATTCTTTTCTGATATAACTGCCTATGACAGATTGCAGTCAATCTCTTTTCTTCGATCAGACTCAACTGATTGTACCGGGATCGGACCCATTCTGCTTCATTCAACGTGACATCCATCAGTACCCGCAGGGAGGGTAATTCAACTTCAACAGGCAGGACTGCCTCCATACCATACACAAGCTGATAGAGTGTTGCCCCAGTAGACATTATGATTGATGTACGGTACCCATGCAAGGAAAATGGTAGCATTTCATGCCAGTCTTTGTATGTGACCACCATCTTTTGCACAATCTTCTTGATATTCTTGTTAGCTGCCTCGACAACGCCATTCATCTTTGGCCTGTAAGGAGAAGAATTGTGATGTTGAATCTTGAAGTCCCGACATAATTCTTCCATCATTTTATTGTTCAAGTTGGAACCATTATCAGTAATGATTCGCTCGGGCACTCCATAACGACAGATGATGTCTCTTTTCAGGAATCGGGCTACCACTTGCCTGGTGACATTTGCATATGAAGCTGCTTCAACCCACTTGGTAAAATAGTCAATGGCTACCAGGATGAATCTGTGGCCACTTGAAGCAGTCGGTTCAATCTTTCCAATCATGTCAATGCCCCACATGGCAAAGGGCCAAGGTGAAGACGTTACATTCAAAGGATTCGGAGGTACATGCACTTTGTCTGCATAAATCTGGCATTTGTGGCACTTTCTGGCATAAGCACAACAGTCTGCATCCATTGTGATCCAGTAATAACTTGACCGTAGTAACTTCTTAGCCATTGCATGTCCTCCAGCATGGGTACCGAAAGATCCTTCATGCACCTCACGCATCAACAAGTCTGCCTCTGCCTTATCAACACATCTGAGAAGTACCATGTCAAAGTTCCTCTTGTATAATGAACCATCAGCATTCAGGAAGAAACTACCAGCTAGCCTTCTTAATGTCTTCTTATCATTGGATGATGCCCCAGGTGGGTATGTTTGATCCTCTAAGAAGCATTTGATGTCGTAGAACAAAGGCTTATCATCTTTAGCAATGTCTACAGAGAACACGTATGCTGGTCGGTCAAGTCTGGATACTGAAATCCGAGGCACAAAGTTGGCAGTTTGAACTTTGATCATGGATGAAATGGTAGCCAGAGCATCTGCAAACTGATTTTCATCTCGAGGGATATACTCAAGTTTGACTGTAGTGAAGAAGGTCAGATGCTCCTGGTGAGTGTACCATTTGCCATTGGTTTGATTGATTACCAGAGCTGAATCCCCGAATATAGTTAAAGTCTTGATCCTGAGGTCAATGGCTTCCTCAAGACCCATGATACAGGCTTCGTATTCAGCTTCGTTGTTAGTGCATGCAAAGGTGAGTTTTGCTGAGAAAGGCATGTGAACTCCTTTAGGTGTAATGAGCATTGCACCAACTCCACGATCATTCATATTGACAGCCCCATCAAACATCATTGTCCATTCTTCTTCTGGGTCAGGCCCTTCAGTGTGAATAGGCTCTTCATGATCTTTAGCTTTCAGGAACATGATGTCTTCATCAGGGAAGTCAAATCTCATTGGCTGGTAATCATCAATGGGTTGCTCAGCAAGATAATCAGACAATACACTGCCTTTGATGGCCTTTTGAGATGTGTACTGAATGTCATATTCTGTGAGAATCATTTGCAATCTTGCAACCCGTCCGGTAAGTGCTGGCTTCTCAAATATATACTTGATTGGGTCCATCTTGGAGATCAACAAGGTAGTGTGGGTCAACATATACTGCCTAATTAGTCGGCGAGCAGCCCACGCTAAAGCAAAACAAGTTTTCTCGAGCAGTGAATAACGTTGTTCACAATCGGTAAACTTTTTGCTTAGGTAGTATATTGCATACTCTTTTTGACCAGACTCGTCATGCTGGCCCAACACACACCCCATTGACTCTTCTAATACTGTCAAGTACATTATCAGAGGTCTTACTTCAACTGGAGGCATAAGGATTGGAGGCTCTTGTAAGTATTCCTTGATTTTGTCAAAAGCCCTTTGGCAGTCTTCATTCCACCTGACCGTTTGTTCTTTTCTTAACAACTTGAATAAAGGCTCACAGGTTGCAGTAAGGTGAGATATGAACCGTGAAATGTAGTTCAATCTACCTAGAAACCCCCGAACTTCTTTTTCTGTCTTTGGTGCAGGCATCTCTTGAATGGCTTTGACTTTGTCAGGGTCAACTTCAATTCCTTTTTCACTTACAATGAATCCTAGTAGCTTACCGGAATGAACCCCGAATGTGCATTTGTTGGGGTTTAGCTTCAGCTGATACTTTCTCAGACGCTTGAATAGCTTCAACAGATTTACCAGGTGGTCTTCTTCTGTGAGGGACTTGGAAATCATGTCATCCACATAACATTCAATTTCTTTGTGGATCATGTCGTGGAATAATGTTACCATAGCCCGTTGATAAGTGGCACCCGCATTCTTCAGTCCGAATGGCATTACCTTATAACAAAATATGCCCCAGGGTGTGATGAAAGTTGTCTTCTCCATGTCTTCAGGTGACATCTTGATCTGATTATATCCTAAAAATCCATCCATGAAGGAGAACACTGAGAACTGAGCCGTATTGTCGACCAATACATCAATGTGAGGTAATGGGAAATCATCTTTCGGGATGGCTCTGTTCAGATCCCGGTAATCAACACACATCCGTACTTTTCCATCCTTCTTAGGCACATGTACAATGTTAGCAACCCACGGCGGGTAGCTAGTTACAACAAGGAAACCGGCGTCCCACTGTTTTTGTACCTCTTCTTTTATCTTCAGACATATCCGGACGAGTACGGCGCAACTTTTGTTTTACTGGAGGGCAGTCTTCCTTTAGTGGCAGCTTGTGCATAACAATGTCGGTATCCAGACCCGACATATCTTGATAAGACCAAGCAAAAACATCCACATACTCTCGAAGCATGTCAATAAGTTTCTCTTTCACTGAATCTTGTAGACAGGCCCCGATTTTCACTTCCTTCAAGTCTTCTTCGGTACCAAGATTGACCGTCTCAACTTCCTCCTGATGTGGAATGATAACCTTCTTCTCTTGTCTCAACAACCTGGCTAGTTCTTCGGGTAGCTCTTAATCTTCTTCAACCCCTTCATCGGCTTGATTAATCGGATTGTCAAAGTCATACGAAGTCATAGCAGTGTTGTTGTCGGTGTAGTCTGGAGGGCACTCTCTGCAAGGGTTTAGATTTGTTCATTTTAGTGATCAATTTTATCTTGCTTAGAAAAAGTGAAAATGAATTTATTATTTTGAAAAACATTGCCATTTTATTTTTGTACAAAAATGAAAAATGAAAGACAATGAGCGAGAAAAAAGAGACTCATTTGCAAAAGATGTCCTGATATTCATTAATTGATTGTTTGCACAAAATACAAGATGACCCGATTACAAAATGAGCCCTGACATCTTGGGCAAGATGTAGGACTTGATGCATGCTTAAAGACAGGAAATAATAATTACTTTGCAGGAGTAACTCTTATAATTTCCTGGGAAGACCAGTTTGAGACTTGGTTCCCTGGGATCTTTGGACGTATCCAGTTTTCCAGGTTGCGTTCATCCTCTTCCTCGTCTTCCAAACTGTTCACAGCATCCGGGGTTAGCATTCCCCCGCTGACAAATTTGGGCTCCATTGCAGCCTCTGGTTGATCTTGTCGAGTTGGTCTGTAACCCAACCCGAATATGTCTTCTTTCTTTCCAACTGGCAGCAGCTTGCCCCAGCCTTGAGCGGTACCCTCCTCAACAACCTTCCGGGCTTGTTGATATGAAGTGATGGAAGTTCAAGACACAGTAGATGCTTCATTGATGTTAAGGGCCTCAAACCCCTGACTCATAGTCTCATGGATCTCCCCATCCATTTCTATGTACTTATAAGTAGCCAGCTGGCTAACAAAGATATCCTCCTCCCCGCAGATGGTGATGATCTGGCCTTCCCACTCGAATTTTAACTTCTGGTGAAGGGTAGACGTAACAGCGCCAGCGGCGTGAATCCAGTGTCTACCCAACAAACAGCTGTAGGCCGGCTGTATGTCCATCACAAAGAAGGTAGTTTTAAAGGTCTGCGGGCCGATCAACACAGGTAAATCGATCTCTCCAAGCACCGATCTCTTAGAGCCATCAAATGCTCTCACCACCAAATTACTTGGACGCAATGCCAAACCATCATACTCCAACTTCACTAAGGCTTTCATTGGGAGAACATTGAGCGAAGACCCAGTGTCCACCAGTACATGAGAAAGGACAACACCTTTGCATTCCAAGGTGATGTGCAAAGCCTTGTTATGGTTGTGTCCCTCCGTCGTTAAATCAGCATTTGTAAAGCCCATTCCATAACTGGTGTTGACATTTGCAATCACAGTTTCTAACTGATTAACAGTAATCTCTTTCGGCACGTATGCTGCATGCAGGACTTTCAACAATGCATTCCTGTGAGCTTCGGAACACATTAACAGTGATAATATAGAGATTTTGGAGGGTGTCTGATGAAGCTGGTCCACCACCTTGTAATCACTCTTATTTATTATTCTCATGAACTTGTCCACCTCTTGTTCAAAAGACGTCTTCAGATTTTCCTTGATAGTTGGCTCTTCAGATACCACATTCTTCTCTTTTGCTTTAGCAGCAGCTTCCGCTTCGGCATTGGGTCTTGGTGTTTGTGAGGCAAAAAGGCGTACGCTTCTGGTGAAGCCTCCGCCTCCCCTAACATTGTCAACTTGTGGTGAAGAGGTTGATGAATCTAGAGTGATCTTCTTTCCGTCACAGTAGAGATCAGAGCCGTAGTGCCAAGGTATGGCATTACTGCTTTCATAACGAACAGGTCCAGGCACCGTAATAGTAACCAGACTGACTACTGCAGCGGAAGGAACTGTGATGGTATGCGGGTCGTAATAGATTGTGACTGGAGATCTGACAGGAGGTGTTGCAGTTTGTTGTTGGAAATTGTTGTTGGGATGAACATTTGCCGGGTCATAATAGATCGTGACCGTTGAGACATCTTCATTAGTGTTTGTTGGTGTTGTAGGTGCTTCCGTTGATAAAATGGGTGCTGATGTCGTAGAAGAAAATGTTGTTGAACTCTGGTTTGTTGAAACAATGGGTGGAATGATTGCTGGTGTTGTTGATGAATCAGTGGGAATGATAGTTGTTGCTGTTGTAGGAGGATTTGCTGAAGGAAGAATTGTTGATGTTGTAGGAGAATCCATTGTTGCTGAAACAAGAGTTGTTGAAGAAGTTGTTGTAGTGATCTGTAAAATTCCATCTCTGATGAGGGCATCTATGCCAAACCTTAGCTTCTCACAACCATTAATAGCAGTTTTGCACGATTCGCAACAGGCCCCACATCCCGGGAACACTTGGCATCTTAAGATTTGAGTCTTGACTTCTGCCAACCGTGTTATAATTTGTGCAACATTATCAATTAATGCAGATGGTTGATCCTCTTCTATTGCATTAATCCTGGGCCCACCATGATTAGGCATAGGATTTCTGTTAACATTCGGAGGAGGTGCGAAATTAAGAGCTTTGGAATCGACCAGATCTTGAACCTTCATCTGTAAGGCTTTACATTTCTCAGTATTGTGACCAGGTGCGTTGGAGTGAAAGGCACACCTGGAATTAGCATCATAATTCTTTGGGAGATTGAGAGGATCTGGTGGAGCCAACGTCCTTAACTCAACCAGGTTGAGCTTCAGGAGTTGTGGCAGTAAAGCAGCATAAGGCATAGGAATTGGGTCAATCACCCTATTTGCTTGAGATGGTCTCTGTTGAAAGGGACGTTGTTGTTGGTTGTTGTTGTTATTGCTGTAAGTTCTTTGTTGCAGAAAATGAGACTGTTGCTGTTGATAGTGATGTTGTTGTTGTGGTTGATATGGTGGTTGTTGTGGAACTGGAGCCGGAATAGTAACGACTGCTACTGATCTGTGAGAATATTGGGGTCTGCCCCTGCTTGTATGGATAGCATTTGTTTCACCCTCCCTTCGGGGTCCTGCAAAAGGTTTTCTGAGGTTGTTGGAGGAACTGGCACCATTGTCAGAGATTTTTCCCATCTTTAGAAGACTCTCAATTCTCTCACCAGCTATAACTACATCGGCAAAACTGGTGGAAGAGAAAGCAGCAAGTCTATCAATATAAGTTCCCTGCAAGGTGTTCATAAACATGTCAGCCATCTCTCTTTCTGACATAGGTGGCTGGACAGCAGCAACAAGATGTCTCCACCTCTGAGCATAATCCCGAAAGCTCTCCCTTGAAGACTGAGACATGCCCATTAGAAGAGTTCTATTGGGAGCCATGTCTAGGTTGTACTGGTACTGCCGGATGAAGGCTTCGGCCAAGTCTTTCCAACATCTTATTGTGGCCCCTGTCAAATGCGAATACCATTCTCTTGATGCTCCAGTCAGGCTGTCCTCAAAATAGAACATCCATAACTTCTCGTCCATGGTATAAGCCTTGAGTCTTCCTAGGAAGGATTGCAAATGAGTACGCGGGCATGAGGTACCATTATATTTCTCAAAGCAAGGGGGTTTGAATTTGTGGGGAATCCTTACCCCATCTACCAGCCCCATATCCATTACGTCAAAGCCTAAGGAATTCTGGGATTCCAAAGACCTCTTCTTTTCAGCAATCTCATCCAGTCTTCTGTCATACACTTCATCCCCAACCCCAATAATAGTGAATTGTTCTTCTTGGGGATCCTCTTGCAGGATTCTGCCCCCAGCAGCATTACCTTGAATATTCCTTGTGACATTAACATCTAGATTCAAATGGGGCCCATACTCTGGTGGGTCGATACGGGGCTGTCCTCGTTCATTATTGTTGGTTCCCCCTGTTCCAAGATGAGGCTCTTCAAGTGTCTGCCTTTCTACCAACTCTCTCAACCTTTCTTGGCTCTGGGCTAAGCCAGTGATCACTGCCATGAACTGAGACATTTGGTTTCTCATCTCGACCCTTTCATTTACCATTTGATTTCGCACTTCATTCAGGTCCTGCTGTACCTACTCCATCTGAATGCCTGGAAGGTTGTTACGCGTTGGGTACCGGTGTGTGAGGTTGACAGGGAACACTTGGCGGCGAGCAATGTTTCCTGAGAGCACAACAAAGTGAGAAACAAAGAATAAACAAAAACCTACAAAACAAAGAAAAGGTTAGTATGCAATGCAGTATGCTTATTTGTTTTCCAAGGTATCCGGTTTGGTTCTTAGTTTTGACCTTTCCAGACCTCGAGGAGATGCTTGATGATGTTGAAAGAAGAAGCCCAATGAAACAAACTAAATATATTACAAATGATGGAAAATACATAGTCTATTTACAACACATGCCCATGGTGGGTCAAAATACAACAAAAAGGGAAAAGTACATCAAAAGAAAAGAAATACAAGCAAAATGAATCAGACATCCAATCCATAGTCATCTTCCCTGACTTCCTTCAGGATTACCTCAGTCACCGGACCAGCTGGGTGCTCTGTAATGGTCCTAATGAGGAGGTTCCTGGTAGCAATGGCATTGATTAGCTTCTTATGCATGTCCTGGTCCTTTGATCTCTTTAACCCTGCTCGGAGCTTCAATTCCGATATCTCCTTCTGAGCTGCCAACAAAGCTTCCTGCTGCTTCTTCTCATTGGCCTCCAGCTGCTCAATCTTGGCCTGAGTCCTCTGGTCTTCTTGTGCACGGGCTTCGGTGATCCTGATCCACCTAGCCTGGCTTTCCTCCAGGTAATGCTCAGCCCTAGCTTTCTGAATCTTGGCCTCCTTGCAGGAGGCATTCTTCAATATTTGTTCTCCTGCTCTTGCTTTCCTTATGTAGTCATCTATCCTCTCAATCTTGGTCAGATGCTCAATCTTGAGTCTTTCAAATCTTTCAATGTCCAGACGACCGTCATTTCTTTCCCAACGAGTCTTCTTCAGAGCCTCAAATAGCTGATTGTTCCTCTCTTTTAGCTTTTCAAATTCCTCCAGACTAACAGTTGCTGCAGGCTGTACTGTAGAAGGTCCAGGTGTGTCTTCCAAGGTGAAAGGCATCCTGGTAATCTGAGCTCTAGTACGGGACCAGTTAGAGTACTGGGCTGAAGCAATATTGTTGCACCTTCCAAGGATGGCTGTCCCTTTGGTCTGAATGTTGTCCCAAGACCAGGCAGCTTGCCTGACAACAGCAGATCCAGATTGGATCTCACAGTATAGGGTCTCAGCTAAATCCTGTCCTCTGGGAGGGTGAACCAAGGCATATCCCAATTGTCGCTTAAACAGTAAAGGGTTGTAGTTGATGCAACCTTTTACTCCTATCAGAGGCACATTAGGGTACTGCCCACAGCTGGTAATAATATCCTTGCCTTTGGTTCTCTGAGTGCACCATCTGATATTGTCTGATGTTAAGGCAATAAACCTTTTGGCCCAATTCTTCTGCTGGTGTGGGTTCAAGAAAGCATCTGACTTAGGCAGGTGTCTGAGTAGCCAAGAGTAGAACAAGGGAGCACAACATTTGACAAACTTCCCCCTTTGCTTTTCATTTCTCTGATTGATGGAGTAGTAAAAATCCCCTAGCAATCTAGGCACTAGGTTCCTCAGCAGAAACAAGTGGATGGCATTCTTACTGACAAATTTAGGCTCATCTGAAAACAATATAGCCCCATATATGCTGAGGGCTAATAATGCACAAACTGCCCTCCATTCTCCCAATGTAGCCTTCAGGATGGCCTGAGAAATCAAGAAGTCCAGATGTAAACCAGGAATCCCAACTTTTGTTGTCATGTTTTGCTCAATAAGGGCAGGCTCCAAGTACAATGCCCTTGCTATCTCTTCACTTCTGGGAGCTGTCATCTCTGGGTTAAAGGGGATCCCTCCTTTGATAGGTACTCCAATCACCAAAGAAAACTCTTCCAACAGGGGCCCCATCTGAAAGTCAGGAAAGGTGAAACATCTTAGTGGAGGGTCATAGAACTGAAAGCATGTGTGGATCATGCTTCTCTGAGAAGAATCAAGGTCCATGACCATGTCTAAAATACCCCCATAGTGCTCTCTAAATAGTGGGATGTGGTCAGGTGTGATAAGGGACTGGACCTGCCTGATACCAGTCAATATGGGCTCAAAAAAGTGATAAGATATGTTGCTTTTCCTTGGAACATCCATGAGTGATGGTGAAGAAGCTGAAGAGAAATGCTGATGAAGATCACTGACTGAGAAGCTGGAGGTAAGTCTCTGATAGACTGATGCAGGTGATGATGGAGATAACTGAAGCAGATGCTGAAGAGGATAGCTGAAGCGGAGGTCTAAGCAGAAGAAAGGGTCAAAACCAAAACCAAGATATAATGAGGTGGATACCCTGAAAAACAAATAAAAAAATGTTAAATGATGTAATGATGATATATGCAAATGATATGCAAGGGTTTGTGATTAAGAGCTGGATCTGATTATCTGTCTTGGTATAAGGTCTGTGTATGTTCAAAGGTCCAGATGGAGGCTCAGAAATCCAGTAACCAGGGTGGGGGACTCAAATAAAGAGTCACATGTCTAGGGTTAATCATAAGAACTGTCCAAAGTGAAGTATTCTTAAACAAAACAGTAACAGGGTATGATGTGGCCAAGGGCTCCTGCAAACCTGTAAACAACCCAACCCCTTCACATGTAATGTTCTAGAACAAGGATCCTCAGACTTGGATCAGTTATGAGAAGGGTAAACACTTCTAACCCGGAGGTACAATGTTTACAATAACCATAAAGGATCCTCCTCTAATTCACCCCAGATTCTGAAGGTCAAAAATAAAGGTCATCCAGACTTAGCAGGCTTCCCAGATAGCCCTAGCACTACAGAAAATCTGTAGCACAGAGTTCTTAAGAAGAAACCCACATCTGAACCGTGTTTCATATTCATGCACCAGACCGAAATGGAATGGGAAAGAACATGAATCACTCTAGCCTAGGTGTCACTCAGGTCCCAGGTATAGGACCTTAATCTCTCAATGAAATCCCACCCACCAAAACAGAAAACCAGATCCATCACAGTGATAATGACAGTATGAAATATGCATGAGACTATAAAAGAAAGCAATAACTAAAGTTGTACATAAAGAAATAAATAAACACAAATAGCACATAACACCCCCAGTAAACACAAATCAAACAAGCGCTAAGAGGAACCCACAAAAAGAACCAGAAGCCCTGGTTGCAGTATAAGGGTCCCCAGCAGAGTCGCCAAGCTGTCGCTCCCACTTGATGACATAGAGCCAAGAGGGGTACAGACGCGAACGGTCGGCGAAAGAGAGAGAACATGAAGATGAACTGAAAAGAGTCGCCACCTAGGCATTTTTATCCCGAAGGAAAGGTAATGCTGCATAAACCTAGAAAGAGATGGATAAGACGGTTGCGAACCAGAGAAACTGAGAAAGGGGGTTGGTTACAACCTGGGAAGGTATTAGCACCCAGATTGTCCGTCGTACTCGACGGGATCCACGCTTGAAAGTTTTGTGTTTAGAGGGGTACTATCAGTGCTATTTTGTGTGCAAAAGCTGGAAAAGAATGCAAGTGTCAGTGCAAAAGAGATGTGAAATGAATTGCTCAGGAATGAGGCTTAAAAGAATAATGCTGGAAGAGGGGGAATATACAGAGACTTTTGTTCGATAACTGTCAAGTTATGCCTACGTATCCTCTCGTGCAATGAGGAAGTCAGAACACCGTAGTTCGACTCAAAGAGACTGAAAGATAAATTGACTTGTGAACTGCTCACTTGCCTATGCTCAAGTGTATGACCTGTCTAGCTCAGGTGCAAACTGTCTTGCATCAGACGGAAGAAGCGAGTTCTCATTTGTGAGTGAATGAAGTGAGAAAAGAATCCCGGAGGAGACGATTATTGTTTGTTTTTGAGTTTTCAATTTTTTATTACTTTTGGAGTTTGTCATAAGAAAATGAGCTTAAGCTTAAACCAAGGGTTAGTAGACTCATCACATCCTCCCTCTGATTAGGGGTAATGAGAATACCTTAAGTATGAAGTAAGCACCTCACACTTAATCACCATGATGTAGGATTAAGATCATTAACCTACTTGCATTTATTTAGATGTTTTTGGAGTTTTTGTTTAGTGTTAAGTAATGAGTTTAAGCCATAATCAAGGATTTATTGGACTCATTACACCATCCTAATAGAAGGATAATAGATGAGAACATTTAAGCTGAGAAAGGCTCCTCAACTTAATCCATGATTAGGGATTAACCTCATGACAAAACAAAGCGTTTATTAGAGTGGATTTTAGTTAATGGTAAGATTAAGAAGTGGATTTTATGGTTTGCAAGACAACTTGAGGGGGACTTGTCCATTAACACTAGGGTTAGTCCTTCTTAACTAATTAAGGAAGAATTAGAACCCTAATGCAAGGCCCAAGTTACAAGCTTGATGTCTTACTGATTATTAGATGAATTGATTAAGAGATTTAAACACATTATGGGTTTAACACTTAGGATTAAAGTTATACACTCCATTCTAAGAGAAGGATACAAGCATAACCTTAATCACAAAGCCTTAAAACCTTTAAGGTTTAATACCTGATTATGAGGTGGGAAGAGAAGACACAAGAGATGACACAAAGGTAAAACTAATGGGGGACTAATCAAACCCTAATTGTTATCATGCTTGGGTATTCCTAGGGTTTATGAGGCTTGCAAGAGATCTTCAGGAAAAGCCACCAAGGAAGAAGAAAGATGGAAAGAGGAGAAGTAGAAAGAAGCAAGTCAACTTACTTCACTTAAGAAGATAAGTTGCTTGAAGAAAGAAGGTGAGGAAGGAACATGAATGAGCAAGCTCACTCTAATACACATACAAAATTCAGCAATGAATGCATAAGAGAGATGAGAAGAAATTGTGAGAAGTGAAGGCAAATTCACTTCTCAAAGTAACTTACCACCTGAAAAAGTTAGCAAAAGGAAATGAAATGAATTGAATGCAAGAATGCAAACCAAAACAAGAAGCATATTCATGATGCAAATGATGCTAAGAGATGGTATGAAACATGCCAAGATATTTGAATGATCATACAAGCAATGAAGATGCAAATGAAGCATGAAAGGAACATGAATGTTCATGAATGCACATGTAATGAAATGAAGGCATAACATGGAAAATGGGTGATGCAATGATCAAACATGATTCTAATGTGTTCTAATATGTCTTAGAAGTCATGTGGATGCAAGAAATGTCATGGCAAATTCTTTTATGAAAGCTTATGCAAGATGAATGCAAATGAAGATGAGAAATTAGGGTTATATGAACATGTGAGATGCAAAACTCAAAAACAGAAGCAAATAATAAGACAAAATATTGAAAATGCACTCAAAGGAACCCTAAACCTATACTAGGTTACCATCCAAAGGGGGAGGTCAGAAGCTAAACCTAAAAGGAGTTATGAATTTCCTAAGTTTCTAGGGTTTTTTGGGTAATCCTCAATGTAAAATGCCAAATAAATTGAAAATGAAATATAAAAATGCAAAAAAAATGTTTTTAGAAACTAGAAGACATGCATAGAACAATGCAAAAAGAACCATTCACAAACTCAACTTGGTTTAAAAGTTATGAATTTTTGAAGTTAGGGTTAAAAATGAACAAATTTAAGAACCCTAATTCATTGAAAAAATGTCAAAGCATGATCAAAGCCAAAAAGAAATTTGTTTGGTGAGTTTGTAAATGTTTCTAAATGTCCAAGAATGTTCTCTGAATTTTTTTGTGATTTTTAAATACTTAAATGTCTTTTTAATTAATTAATTTTCATTAATTAATTAAATAAAACATTTAAATGATTTAAAAATATTTTTAAAATGAAAAAAATAAAAATAAAAATATTTTTGGATTCTGAAAATTAATAAAATGTTTGATTAAAATTTTCAGAATTTTTTGATGTTCTTTACTATTTATAAAAATTCGTACAAAATAAAATAAGAAAAATGAATTAAAAATATGAATTATTGAAAGTAAGCTGAATGGAGGGCCTGGATTGATTCTGGGTTTGGGAGGGTTGACCTGGCGCGCTATCCTAAGGCTGGAATTCAAACTGAACTAATTCCAATTAATTAATTTAATAATCCTGGTTAAATACTAATGACATGATCCTAGCCACACAATGCGCGTGGGAACTGATGATCTAACGACCCACATTCAAAAATTGCCCTAACCCTAATTAATCAAATTAATGACTCTCAGGTGGCCAGAGAAGACCTCCGGTCATCTTCTCCGGCCAACCTTTCCCCTGAAAATCTTCAAATCACTCTCCAGGTCATGACAAACTCCCCAAACCTCCAGAAATGATCCCCAAACCCCATAGAACAAGAATCTAGCAACATAATTCATTTATTTTGCACCATAACCATGATTCAAACAAAAACATAAAAATGGACAAAATTTCAGAACACGCATACACAGTCAATACTCAACCATTCTTCAAAACTAAATGTTCATTGTGATCAGGAGAGCAAACTCTATCATCTCATAACTAAAGAAACGATTTCTGGAAAAATGTTTCAAGAAGATACCTGAGATGAAGCTTTGCCAATGGAGCTGCCTGGGCCTTCTTCTTGATGCAAACACTCTCCTCTAATCACCCTTGAGCTTTTTTGATGCTTTGCTGAAGTGTATGTGACCTCTTTTTGTAGTTCAGTGAAGTTCAGTTTAGGGGGGTGGAAAATTGTATTTGGTGTATGGTGGGTTTCAAGCCATTTTAATGGTTGGGTTTTGTTTTACGATTGATGCTGAGTTGAATGGTGAAAGAATTTTGAGGTTTTGATGGATGAGGAGTGAGTTTCGAAGGAAAATGCAAGAAAGGGGATTTTTGTGAACTATGTGAATGCTGAAGATTCAGGCCTGGTTCTTGTTATGTTTGGCTTGCTTTAGGTTAGTATAAACAAATGCAATTGGTTCAGAGAGTGGTTATGGCATAGTGTGATTGGTATGGGTGAAAATGCAAAAAGTCAAGATTATGTGTACTTGAGGTATGGGCAAGTGGAAGGCTTAGTACAAAGGGGTGTCTGGTGCAGCAAGGATCAAGGATAGCCATGGAAATCATTTAGAGGCAATTAAGCAAGTTTGTGAAAGGTTATGAGAGGTTTTGCAAATTTGACAAAGTTTGGCCCCTTTTGGATTTCTTCATTGGCAAGGCATGAAACTTTGAAATTCTTGGGCCAATTCTGAGTTTTAGGCAATGTGTTATGTCACTATGATGTTTAGAAATGCATTTGAAGTCACAAAATGGCTTGGCATGAGGTTTTGCAAAAATCCCTCTTTGGCATGAAACATGAAATTATGTGATTTTTGCCAACTTTGCAAAGCCATAACTTGAGTTCCAAAATGAATTAGATCTTGTTCTTGTACTTTTTTAAAAGGGAATGATCCAATCTACAAATTTCATGACCAACAATTTTTCATTTGAAGCATTTTTGGTTGATAAAGAGGAGGTTGAAAAACTTTCCCAAAATGGAAAGTTTACATTACAAGTCATTTCTATTTTTGGCAACTTTTGGTTTTGCTCACTTTTCTTCAAATTTGTGAACTTCTAAGCACTTAAATGATCAAATAAAGACCATATAACTTCAATTTGATGAAAAATCCACTTTGGTTTCATGTTGGGGGGGCCTCAGATGCCCTGATTTTGCTCTGACTTGCTCAAGAAGTTACCCAGTGATCAGATGACTTCCACAATGAATTTCTTCATCAAACTTGGTACACATGATCCTTATAAAACATTGAGACCCTTAGAAACAAGAATGACCAAAAAAGTTGGAGTTATGGCCTCTGAAACCAAAACCCTAATTTCAGGTCATCTGTATAGTGAAACCCTGGCTCTACTTCCATGCTTTGCCAGTTCTTGTGATTTTTTTACTTCCTTGATTTTTGGAGTATATAATATGATGATTGAACATACATGGACCCTCTTGGAATGATTGAAGACCTTTGGAGTGGCTCAGATGATCCTTGGATTGCTCAGATCACAAACCCTAGATGCAGATGAACTTGAACTAATGCAGATGATCAAAAATGCAATATGATATGGTATGCTTATACTAATGCAAAGATGAAAGATCACAAGCCATGGTGTGAACTTAGTGAGGGCAAAATTGGGGTGTTTACACTCCTTGACTTCCTTCAGGAGGGCCTCCGTCACTGGACCAGCTGTGTGCTCTAGAATAGTCCTAATGAGGAGGTTCCTGGTTGCAATGGAATTAGTCAGCTTCTTATGCCTGTCCTGATCCTTTGATCTCTTTAACCTTGCTCGGAGCTTCAATTCTGATATCTCCTTCTGAGCTGCCAACAAAGCTTCCTGTTGCTTCTTCTCATTGGCCTCCAGCTGCTCAATCTTGGCCTGGGTCCTCTGGTCTTCTTGTACACGGGCTTCGGTGATCTTGATCCACCTAGCCTGGCTTTCCTCCAGATAATGCTCAGCCCTAGCTTTCTGAATCTTAGCCTCCTTACAGGCATTCTTCAAAACCAACTCTCCTGCTCTTGCTTTCCTTATGTAGTCATCTGTCCTTTCAATCTTGGTCAGATGCTCAGTCTTGAGCCTTTTCGATCTTTCAATGTCCAGACGACCGTCATTTCTCTCCCAGAGAGTCTTCTTCAGGGCTTCAGATAGCTGATTATTCCTCTCTTTCAGCTTTTCAAATTCCTCCAGGCTAACAGTTGCTGCAGGCTGTACTGTAGAAGGTCCAGGTGTGTCTTCCAAGGTGAAAGGAATCCCGGTGATCTGAGCTCTAGTACGGGACCAGTCAGAATACTGGGCTGAAGCAATATTGTTACACCTTCCAAGGATAGTTGTCCGTTTGGTCTGAATGTTGTCCCAAGCCCAGGAAGCTTGTCTGACAACAGCAGAGTTAGGTTGAACTTCACAGTATAAGGTCTCAGCTAAATCATGTCCTCTGGGAGGATGAACCAAGGCATATCCCAATTGTCTCTTAAACAGTAAAGGGTTGTAATTGATGCAACCTTTTACTCCTATTAGAGGAACATTAGGGTATTGCCCACAGCTGGTAATAATATCCTTGCCTTTGGTGCTCTGGGTGCACCATCTGATATCATCTGATGTTAAGGCAATGAACCTCTTGGCCCAATTCTTCTGCTGATGTGGATTCAAGAAGGAATCTGATTTAGGCAAGTGTTTGAGCAGCCAAGAGTAGAACATGGGAGCACAACATCTGACTAGCTTCCCTCTTTGCTTTTCATTTCTCTGGTGGATGGAGTAGTAAAAATCCCCTAGCAATGTAGGCACTGGGTTCCTTAGCAAGAACAAGTGGATGGCATTCTTACTTACAAACTTGGGCTCATCTGCAAACAATATAACCCCATATATAGTGAGGGTTAAAAGTGCACATATTTCCTTCCATTCTCCCACTACAGCCTTTAGGGTGGCCTGAGAAATTAAGAAGTCCAGATGTAAACCAGGAATCCCAGCTTTTGTTGGCATGTATTTCTCAATGAGGGAAACCTCCAAATACAATGCCCTTGCTATCTCTTCACTTCTGGGAGCAGTCATCTCTGTGTTGAAGGGGATCCCTCCTCTAATAGGCACTCCAATCAACAAGGAAAACTCTTCCAACAGGGGCCCCATCTGGAAATCTGGAAAGGTGAAGCATCTGAGTGGAGGTTCATAAAACTGCAAGCATGTGTGGATCATGCTCCTCTGAGAAGAATCAAGATCCATGACCATGTCTAAAATACCCCCATAGTGCTCTCTAAACAGTGGGATGTGGTCAGGTGTGATAAGGGACTGGACCTGCCTGATACCAGTCAATATGGGCTCAAAGAAGTGATAAGATATGTTGCTTTTCCTTGGAACATCCATGAGTGCTGATGAAGAAGCTGAAGACAAATGCTGATGAAGATTGCAGACTGAGAAGCTGAAGGTAAGTCTCTGACAGACTGATGCAGGTGCTGAGGGAGATAACTGAAGCAGATGCAGAAGAAGATAACTGAAGCAGAGGTCCAAGCAGTAGAAGGGGTCAAAACCAAACCAAATATGATATGATGGATACCCTGAAAAACAAGTAAATAAATGTTAAATGATGCAATGATGATATATGCAACTGATATGCAAGGGTTTGTGATCAAAAGCTGGATCTAATTATCTTGTCTTGGTATGAGGTCCATGTATGTTCGAAGGTCCGGATGGAGGCTCAGAAATCCAGTGACCAGGGTGGGGGACTCAAATAAAGAGTTACATGTCCAGGGTTAATCACAAGAACTGTCCAAAATGAAGTATTCTTAAACAATACAATAACAGGGTATGATGTGGCCAAGGGTTCCTGCAAACCTGTAAACAAACCAACCCCGTCACATGTAATGTTCTAGAACAAAGATCCTCAGACTTGGATCAGTTATGAGAAGTGTAAATACTTCTAACCCGGGGGTACAGTGTTTACAATAACCATAAAAGATCCTCCTCTAATTCACCCCAGATTCTGAAGGTCAAAATAAAGGTCATCCAAACTTAGCAGGCTTCCCAGATAGCCCTAGCACTACAGGAAATCTGTAGCACATAGTTCTCAAGAAGAAACCCACATCTGAACCGTGTTTCATATTCCCGCACCAGACCGAAATGGAATGGGAAAGAACATGAACCACTCTAGCCTAGGTGTCACTCAGGTCCCAGGTATAGGACCTTAATCACTCAGTGAAACCCCACCCACCAAAACAGAAGCCAGATCCAGCAATGATAATGACAGTATGATGTATAAAAAACTGTAAAGAAAGCAGTAAATAAAGTTGTACATAAAGCAATAAATAAAGCAAATAAATAAACACAATTATCACATAACACCCCCTTAAACACAAAATCAAACAAGCGCTAGGAGGAACCCACAAAAAGAACCAGAAGCCCTGGTTGCAGTATAAGGTTCCCCAGCAAAGTCGCCAAGCTGTCGCTCCCGAAGATTTGCATCCCGGTACAAGCGCGAACGGTCGACGAAAGGAGAACATGAGGATGAACTGAAAAGAGTCGCCAGCTAGGCATTTTTATCCCGAAGGAAAAGTAATGCTGCATAAACCTAGAAAGAGATGGACAAGACGGTTGCGGACCAGAGAAACTGAGAAAGGGGGTTGGTTACAACCTGGGAAGGTATTAGCACCCAGATTGTTCGTCGTACTCGACGGGATCCACGCTTAAAAGATTTGTGTTTAAAGGGGTAGTGTCAGTGCTATCTATGTGCAAAAGCTGGAAAAGAATACAAGTGTCAGTGAAAAAGAAGTGTGAAGTGAAGAAAAGGAGTGTCAGTGTAAGAAAAGAGTGCAATGCTCAAGACAATGAGGCTTAAAAGAATAGTGCTGGAAGAGGGGGAATATACAGAGACTTTTGTTCGATAAATGTTAAGTTATGCCTACGTATCCTCTCGTGCAATGAGGAAGTCAGAACACCGTAGTTCGACACAAAGAGACTGAAAGATAAATTGACCTGTGAACTGCTTACTTGTCTATGCTCAAGTGTATGACCTGTCTGGCTCAGGTGCTAACTGTCTTGCATTAGACGGAAGAAGTAAGTTCTTGTTTATGAGTGAATGAGGTGAGAAAAGAATCCCGAAGGAGATGATTATTGTTTGTTTTTGTGTTTTCAATCTTTTATTGCTTTTTGTTGTTTGTCATAAGAAAATGAGCTTAAGCCTAAACCAAGGGTTAGTAAACTCATCAAATCCTCCCTCTGATCAGGGGTAATGAGAATACCTTAAGTATGAGGTAAGCACCTCACACTTAATCACCATGATGTAGGATTAAGATCATTAACCTACTTATAATTATTTAGATGTTTTTGGAGTTTCTGTTTAGTGTTAAGTAATGAGTTTAAGCCATAATCAAGGATTTAATGGACTCATTACACCATCCTAATAGAAGGATAATAGATGAGAGCATTTAAGTTGAGGAAGATACCTTAACTTAATCCATGATTAGGGATTAACCTCATGACAAAACAAAGCCTTTATTAGAGTGGATTTTAGTTAATAGTAAGATTAAGAAGTGAGTTTTATGGTTTGCAAGACAACTTGAGGGGGACTTGTCCATTAACACTAGGGTTAGGCCTTCTTAACCAATTAAGGAAGAATTAGAACCCAAATTCAAGGCCCAAGTTACAAGCTTATGGTCTTAGTGATTATTAGATGGATTAATTAAGAGATTTAAACACATTAAGGGTTTAAAACTTTGGATTAAAGTTATACACTCCATCCTAAGAGAAGCATGCAGGCATAACCTTAATCACAAAGCCTTAAAACCTTGAAGGTTTAGTCTCTGATTATGAGATGAGGAGAGAGACACAAAAGATGACACAAAGGTAAAACTAATGGGAGAATAATAAATTCCTAATTGTTATCATTCTTGGGTTTTCCTAGGTTTTATGAGGCTAGCAAGAGATCTTCAAGAAGAGCCACCAAGGAAGAAGCAGATGGAAGGAAAAGAAGCAGAAGAAGCAAGTTAACTTACTTCACTTAAGAAGATAAGTTACTTGAAGGAAGAAAGTGAATGGAGAACATGAATGAGCAAGCTCACTCTAAAACAAATACAAAATGCAGCAATGATGCATAAAAGATATGGGAAGAGAAGTGAGAAGTGAAGGCAAATTCACTTCTCAAAATACTTACCACCTAATAAGTTAGCATAAGGAAAATGAAATGTATGCAAGGATGCAAACCCAAACCAGAAGCATTTTCATGATGCAAATGATGCTAAGAGATGATGCAAACACATGCCAAGAGCAATGGATGGTCATACAAGTGATGAGAATGCAAATGAAGCATGAAAGGAACATGAAAGTTCATGAAAGCACATGAAATGAAATGAATGCATAACATGGCAAATGGATGAAGAAATGATCAATCATGATTATAATGTGTCCTAGGATGTCTTAGATGTCATGTGGATGTAAGAAATGTCATGGAAAGTTCTTATATGAATGCTTATGCAAGATGTATGCAAAGGAAGATGAGAGATTAGGGTTTTCATGCAACATGAGATGCAAAACTCAAAAACAGAAGCAAATGACTAGATAAAAATTGAAAATGCAATCAAAAGAACCCTAACCCCATATGATACCACACCCCAAAGGAGAAGACCTAACTCTTAACCTAATGAAAGTTATGATTTTTCTAAGTTTTCTAGGGTTTTAAGTAACCTAAAGGGAAAAAATGCAAATTAAATCAAAAAGGCAGAAGAAATTTGTGACAAAATTATGCTAGAAACTACATGTCAAATGAAGATCAATGCAAAAAGAACCATTTTTATACCATTCTTGGTTAGGCAGAAAAGAATTCTTGAAGTTAGGGTTTTAAAATGTGAATTTTATGGACCCTAAATTCAAGAAAATTATCAAAGATGGTTCAAAACCAAAAAGAAATTTGTGTGGATGGTATGACAATGTCTCTAAATGTTTAAAGATGCAATGTGAATTTTTTTGGGATTTTTGGAAACCTAAATGATATTTTAATTAATTAATTCTCATTAATTAATTAAAATAAACATTTAAATGTTTTAAAAATGATTTTTTAATGTGAAAAATAAAAATAAAAATATTTTTGGGTTAAGAAAATTATTTGAAATAAAAATGCAGAATAGAAATATTTTTTTGGGATTTTTTATCTATTTTAAATAAATCTTGCAAAATAAATGAGAAAATTGAATTAAAATCTGAATAAAACAAAAGTAATCAAATTCAAGGGATGAGGTTGATTCTGGGGAAATCCAGGGTTGACTTGGCGTGCAATCCTACGGCCCACATTCAAATCCACTTAAACCTAATTAATTAAATATTAAACCCTAATTAAAAACTAATGAACTGATCCTAGCCATTCACCACACGCGGGAGATGAAAATCCAAGGGTCCAAATTTAAGCAGAGCCCTAACCCTAATTATCACATTAATGACTTTCAGGTCACCGGAGAAGAGCTCCGGTCGTCTTCTCCGGTGACACCCTCACCTGAAAACTTCCAACTTCTTCCCTAGGTAATTTCTGGAGCTCTAAAGCTCCAGATCAACTCCTCTCACTCCCCTAAACTCAAATCTATACTCAAAACACATTTATTCCTCACTGAACTCATGATTCGAAGAGAAGATAAAAAATGGTGAAACTTTCAGAACATGTATACAGGCTCATTTCTCAACCATTCTTAAAAATAAACACATCATGGTGATCAACAAAGCATGAAGATCAATCTAAACACTTAAAATAACACTTCTGGAAAAATGTTTGAAGGAGATACCTAAGCTTGAGCTTCCTCAGTTTGGAGCTTTCAGGCTGCTTCTCTTGTGCAAGCTGACTCCAATGACCTTCCTGAAGAAGGTTTGATGCTTGGAAGACCTTGAGAATGACTGGTTTATGAGATTGCACCTCAACTGGCTGAGAATCGTGTTTTGTGTATGGTGTGTTTCTGGCTGTTTCAATGGTTGGTTTGTGATCAGTGAGTGATTTTGAGATGAATGGTGGAATTGGTTTGAAGATTGAGTGAGTGAGCTGGGAGTTTCGAAGGAAAATGCAAGAGGGAGAGATTTTGGGAACTTGATCAATCTTAGGCTTCAGCTTGCAATGTTGTGTGTTATGATCAGCATTTGGTCCATATATCAAGTTGTGATAGGTCAGAGAAGTGGTTGTGGCCTATGGTGATTGGTATAACCTTCTTGCAAAAAGTCACCAACTTGTGTACTTGAGGTATGGGCAAGAATGCAGCTGGCCTTTTGGCATGTCCATGTGCAGCTGAGATCAAGGATGTCCATAGAATCCATTTTGAGACAATTCAGCAAGTTGAAACAAAGTTATGGGGTGTTTTGCAATTATGTGAAGTTTTGGCCCCTTTGAGAAATCTTGATGTTCAAGGCATGTAATCTTGAAATTCTTTGGGCAATTCTGATCTAGAGGCAATGCACTATGATGTTGTGATACTTTGAAGTGTGTTTAAAGTCACAAAAAGCCTTGGCAAGTGGTTTTGCAAAGAATCCCTTTTGGTGCATTCTTGAAATTTATGGGATTTTTGCCAACTTTGACAAGCCATAACTTGAGTTCCATAATGAATTAGAACTTGTTCTTGTACTTTTTGAAAAGGGAATGATCCAATCTACAACTTTCATGACCAACAATTTTTCATTTGAAGCATTTTTGGTTGAGAAAGAGGAGGTTGAAAAACTTTCCCAAAATGGAAAGTTTACATTACAAGTCATTTCCATTTTTGGCAACTTTTGGTTTAGCTCACTTTTCTTCAATTTTGTGAACTCCCAAGCACTTCAATGATCAAATAAAGATCATATAAATTCAATTTGATGAAAAATCCACTTTGGTTCCATTGGTGGGGGCCTCAGATGCCCTGATTTTGCTCTGACTTGCTCAAGAAGTTACACAGTGAATATATGACTTCCACAATGAATTTCTTCATCAAACTTGGTACACATGATCTTCGTAACATATTGAGACTAATAGAAACAAGAATGACCAAATAATTTGGTGTTATGGCCTCTGAAACCAAAACCCTAATTTCAGGTCATCTGTGTAGTTAAACCCTAGCTCTGCTTCCATGCTTTGCCAGTTCTTGTGATTCTTTGACTTCCTTGATCTTTGGAGGATAAAATATGATGATTGAACATACATGGACCCTCTTGAGATGATTGAAGACCTTTGGAGTGGCTCAGATGGATCCTGGATTGCTCAGATCACAAACCCTAGATGCAGATGAACTTGACCTAATGCAGATGAAACAAAAATGCAATATTATATGATATGCTTAAACTTATGTAAATGTGAAAGATGACAAGCCATGGTTTGAACTTAGTGAGGGAAAATTTGGGGTGTTTACACGCTTGTACCGGGATGCAAATCTTCGGGAGCGACAACTTGGCGACTCTGCTAGGGATCCTTATATTGCAACCAGGGCTTCTGGTTCTTTTTGTGGGTTCCTCCTAGCGCTTGTTTGATTTGTGTTTACGGAGGTGTTATGTGCTACTTGTGCCTGTTTATTTGCTTTATTTATTGCTTTATGTACAACTTTATTTATCGCTTACTTTACAATTTTATGCATTTCATACTGTCATTATCATGTGCTGGATCTCTTGTCTGTTTTGGTGGGTGGGGTTCATTGAGTGAGTAAGGTCCTATACCTGGGACCTGAGTGACACATAGGCTAGAGTGGCTTCATATTCTTTCCCATTCCATTTCGGTCTGGTGCGGGAATATGAAACACGGTTCAGACATGGGTTTCTTCTTGATAACTCTATGCTACATATTTCCTGTAGTACTAGGGCTATCTGGGAAGCTTGCTAAGTCTGGATGACTTTTTTATGACCTTTAGCATCTGAGGTGAATTAGAGGAGGATATTTTATGGTTATTGTAAACATTGTACCTCCGGGTTAGAAGTGTTTACACTTCTCATAACTTATCTAAGTCTGGGGATCCTTGTTCTAGAACATTACATATGAGGGGGTTGGGATGTTTGCAGGTTTGCAGGTGTCGCTCCCATCAAATGACACATGGCCAGACGGGGTACAGACGCGAATGGTCGGCGAAAGAGAGAACATGAAGATGAACTAAAAAGAGTCTCCAGCTAGGCATTTTTATCCCGAGGGAAAGGTAATGCTGCATAAACCTAGAAAAATATGGACAAGACGGTCGCGAACCAGAGAAACTGAGAAAGGGGGCTGGTTACAACCTGGGAAGGTATTAGCACCCAGATTGTCCGTCGTACTCGACGGGATCCACACTTGAAAGTTTGTGTTTAGAAGGGGTAGTGTCAGTGCTATTCTGTGTGCAAAAGCTGGAAAAGAATACAAGTGTCAGTGCTGGAAAGAAGTGTGAAGTGAAGAAAAGGAGTGCCAATGTAAGAAAAGAGTGCAATGCTCAAGACAATGAGGCTTAAAAGAATAATGCTGGAAGAGGGGGAATATACAGAGACTATTGTTCGATAATAATTAAGTTATGCCTACGTATCCTCTCGTGCAATGAGGAAGTCAGAACACTGTAGTTCGACTCAAAGAGATAGAAGAATAAATGACTTGTGAACTGCTTACTTGTCTATGCTCAAGTGTATGACGTGTCTGGCTCAGGTGCTAACTGTCTTACATTAGACGGAAGAAGCAAATTCTCGTTTTTGAGTGAATGAGGTGAGAAAAGAATCCCGAAGGAGACGATTATTGTTTGTTTTTGGTGTTTGTCATAAGAAAATGAGCTTAAGTCTAAACCATGGGTTAGTAAACTCATCACATCCTCCCTCTGATTAGGGGTAATGAGAATACCTTAAGTATGAAGTAAACACCTCACACTTAATCACCATGATGTAGGATTAAGATCATTAACCTACTTGCAATTATTTAGATGTTTTTGGTATTTTTGTTTAGTGTTAAGTAATGAGTTTAAGCCATAATCAAGGATTTAATGGACCCATTACACCATCCTAATAGAAGGATAATAGATGAGAACATTTAAGCTGAGGAAGATACCTCAACTTAATCCATGATTAGGGATTAACCTCATGACAAAACAAAGCCTTTATTAGAGTGGATTTTAATTAATGGTAAGATTAAGAAATGGATTTTATGGTTTGTAAGACAACTTGAGGGGGACTTGTCCATTAACACTAGGGTTAGTCCTTCTTAACCAATTAAGGAAGAATTAGAACCCTAATGCAAGGCCCAAGTTACAAGCTTAATGTCTTAATGATTATTAGATGAATTGATTAAAGGATTTAAACACATTAAGGGTTTAACACTTAGGATTAAAGTTATACACTCCATCCTAAGAGAAGGATGCAGGCATAACCTTAACCACAAAGCCTTAAAACCTTAAAGGTTTAGTTCCTGATTATGAGAGGGAAGAGAAGACACAAAAGATGACACAAAGGTAAAACTAATGGGGGACTAATCAAACTCTAATTTTTATCATGCTTGGGTATTCCTAGGGTTTATGAGGCTTGCAAGAGATCTTCAAGAAGAGCCACCAAGGAAGAAGCAGATGAAAGGAGGAGAAGCAAAAGAAGCAAGTCAACTTAATTCACTTAAGAAGATAAGTTGCTTGAAGAAAGAAAGTGAAGGAGGAACATGAATGAGCAAGCTCACTCGAATACAAATACAAAATGCAGCAAGGATGCATAAGAGAGATGAGAAGAAATTGTGAGAAGTGAAGGCAAATTCACTTCTCAAAGTACTTACCACCTGAAAAGTTAGCATAAAGAAATGGAATGAAATGAAAAATGAAATGAATGCAAAGATGCAAACAAAAACCAGAAGCATATTCATGATTTTAATGATGCTAAGAGATGATGCAAATGTATGTCAAGAGATATGGATGGTCATACAAGTAATGAAGATGCAAATGAAGCATGAAAGAGGCAATAAAGTTCATGAATGCACATGAAATGAAATGAAGGCATAACATGGAAAATGGATGAGGAAATGATAAATCATGAGTCTAATGTGTCCTATGATGTCTTTTATGTCATGTGGATGCATAAAATGTCATGGCAAGTTCATGAATGCAAGCATATGCAAGATGTGTGCAAGAGAAGATGAGCAATTAGGGTTTTCATGCAACATGAGATGCAAAACCCAAAAACATAAGCAAATGACAAGATAAAAATTGAAAATGCAATCAAGAGAACCCTAACCCCATATGATATCACACCCCAAAGGAGGAGACCTAACTCTTAACCTAATGAAAGATATGATTTTTCTAAGTTTTCTAGGGTTTTAAGGTACTTAAAGGGGAAAAATGTCAATCAATTCAAAAAGGCAGAAGAAATTCATGATAAAATTATGCTAGAAAATACAATTCAAATGAAGATCAATGAAAAAATAATCATTGTCATACCATTCTTGGTTAGGCAGAAAATAATTCTTGAAGTTAGGGTTCAAAAATAAGAATTTTATGAACCTTAAATTCAAGAAAATTGTCAAAAGTGGTTCAAAACCAAAAAGAAATTTGTATGGATGGTATGACAATACCTCTAAATGTTTAAAGATGCATTATGATTTTTTTTGGGATTTTTTAGAAACCTAAATGATATTTTAATTAATTAATTTTCATTAATTAATTAAAATAAAAAGTTAAATGTCTAAAAAATGATTTTTAAATGCAAAAAATAAAAGTAAAAATATTTTTGGATTAAGAAAATAATTTGGAATCAAAATGCAAAATAAAAATATTTTTAGCATTTTCTTGCTATTTTAAATAAAATGTACAAAACAAATAGAAAAATATGAAATAAAAATTAAAATAAACTGAAGTATGCAAAAGGGATGGCTGAGATTGATTTTGGGCTTATGAGGGTTGATTGCGCGCCAAATCTAAAGGCCCACATTCAAATTTCATTAAACCTATTTAATTAATTATTTAATCCTAATTAAAAACTAATGATCTAATCTGGACCACACAACATGCGCGGGAGAGACAGATCCAATGGTCCACGTTCAAACAGAAACCCTAACCCTAATTAACACTTAATGACATTCAGGTGGCCGGAGAAGACCTCCGGTCATCTTCTCCGGCCAGACCTTCACCTGAAAATTCTCAACTTCTTCCCTAGGCACTTTCTGGAGCTCTAAAGCTCCAGATTCACTCCTCCCACTTCCCTGAACCTAAATCCACCCTCAAACCTCATTTCTTTTCACTCAATCTCATGATTCGAAGAAAAACATAAGCATGGAAAAAATTTCAGACAAGCAATACTTTCTCATTTCTCAACCATTTTCAATAATTCCAAGTTCAGTGTGATTAGTGAAGCATGCTTAATCATTTTGTAACATAAAAGAGAAGTTCTGGAAAAATTAATTCGAATGGCTACCTGAGATGGAACTTTCAATCCTTGAGCTTTCTGGCTACTTCCTTGGTGTAAAAAGCCTATAATGACCTCCCTGAAGAGTTTGCAATGCTTGGAGAGCTTTGTGGAAGGATGGTTTATGAGCTTGCACTCCAACTGGCTAAAAATCGTATTTTTGCTTATGGTGTGTTCTTGGCTGTTTTGATGGGTGGTTTTGGGTCAGTGAATGATTTAGAAATGAATAGTGGTGTTTGTTTGGAGATTGAGTGGCTGAGTTGGGAGATTCAAAAGCTTTTGCAAGAGGGAGATTTTTTGTGAACTTAGTGATTCTTAGGGCTCAGCTTGTGTTCTTGTGTGTTATGACCAGCATTTGGTCCACATATCAACTTGTGATAGGTCTGTGGAGTGGTTGTGCCCTATTGTAATTGGTATGGCCCTTCTTGCAAAAAGTCACCAACTTGTGTACTTGAGGTATGGGCAAGGTTGCAGCTGGCCTTTGGGCATGTCCATGCGCAGATGACTTCAAGGAAGTCCACAAATTCATTCTTGAGACAATTCATCATGTGGGAAATAAGTTATGGGGTGTTTTGCAATTTTGACAAAGTTTGGCCCTTTTGTGAAATCTTGATGTTCAAGGCATGTGATCTTGAAATTCCTTGGGAAATTCTGACCTAGAAGCAATGTACTATGATAATGTGATGTATTGAAGTGTGTTTGAAGTCACAAAAAGCCTTGGTAAGTGATTTTGCAAAGAATCCCCTTTGGTGCTTTCTTGAAATTTATGGGATTTTTGCCAACTTTGACAAGCCATATCTTGAGTTCCAAAATGAATTAGGTCTTGTTCTTGTACTTTTTGAAAAGGGAATGATCCAATCTACAACTTCCATGACCAACAATTTTTCTTTTGAAGCATTTTTGGTTGAGAAAGAGGAGGTTGCAAAACTTTCCCAAAATGGAAAGTTTACATTACAAGTCATTTCCATTTTTGGCAACTTTTGGTTTAGCTCACTTTTCTTCAATTTTGTGAACTTCTAAGCACTCCAATGATCAAATAAAGACCATATAACTTCAATTTGATGAAAAATCCACTTTGAGTCCATGTTGGGAGACCTCAGATGCCCTGATTTTGCTCTGACTTGCTCAAGAAGTTACCCAGTGATTAGATGACTTCCACAATGAATTTCTTCATCAAACTTGGTATAAATGATCCTTATAACATATTGAGACCATTAGAAACAAGAATGACAAAACAATTTGGAGTTATGGCCTTTGAAACCAAAACCCTATTTTCAGGTCATCTGTGTAGTTAAACCCTGGCTCTGCTTCCATGCTTTGCCAGTTCTTGGGGTTCTTTAACTTCCTTGATCTTTGGAGGATATAATATGATGATTGAACATACATGGACCCTCTTGAGGTGATTGAAGACCTTTGGAGTGGCTCTGATGGATCTTGGATGGCTCAGATCACAAACCCTAGATGCAGATGAACTTGAACTGAAGCAGTGAAGCAAAAATGCAATATGAAATGGTATGCTTATGCTCATGAAAACATGAAAGATCACAAGCCATGGTGTGAAGTTAGTGAGGGCAAATTTGGGGTGTTTACAGCAGGAACCCTTGGCCTCATCATACCCTGTTACTAGATTTGTTAAGGTTGTATTATTTGGACAGTTCTTGTGATTACCCTGGACTTGTGACTCTTTATTTAAGTCCCCCACCTGGTTACTGGATTTCTAAGCCTCCATCCGGACTTATGAACATACATGGACTTTTACCAAAGCAGATAAACTGATCCAACACTTGATCACAAACCCCTTGCATATCATTTTGCATACATCATTTTTGCATCATTTAACATTTGCTTATTTGTTTTACAGGGTATCCATCTTTATCTTTGGTTTGGTTTTGACCCCTTCTGCTGCTCAGACTATTTCAGTTATCTTCTCCAGCACCTTCATCAGTTTGTCAGTGATTTTCCTCCAGCTATCAGAGACTCATCTCCAGCATCTCATTCAGTGACCTTCATCAGCAGCTGCTCTCAGCTTCTTCACCAGCACCCATGGACACTTCAAGAAAGAGCAACATCACATACCACTTCTTTGAGCCCACCCTGACTGGCATCAGGCAGGTCCAGTCTCTCATTACCCCTGATCATGTCCCACTATTCAGAGAGCATTATGGGGGTATATTGGACATGGTCATGGACTTAGATGCATCTCAGAGGAACATGATCCATACTTGCTTGCAGTTTTATGATCCTCCACTCAGATGCTTCACTTTTCCTGATTTCCAGTTGGAACCTCTGTTAGAAGAATTTTCCATGTTGTTAGGAGTTCCTATTAGGAGAGGGATTCCTTTCAACCCTGAGATGGTTTCTCCAAGAAATGAAGACATAGCCAGGGCATTGCATTTTGAGCCTTCCCTTATTGATCAGAACATGACAACCAAGGCTAGGGTTCCAGGCCTTCACCTAGACTTCTTGATCTCCCGGGCTACCCTGCATGCTGCAATAGGAGAATGGAAGGTTGTCTGTGCAATTCTAGCCCTCAGTATATATGGGGTTATCTTGTTTGCAGATGAGCCAAAATTTGTGAGCAAGAATGCCATTCACCTGTTCTTATTGAGGAACCCAATCCTTACCTTGCTTGGAGACTTCTACTACTCAGTACATCAGAGGAATGAGAAGCAAATTGGAAGGCTGGTCAGATGATGTGCTCCTCTTTATTACTCTTGGCTGCTAAGACACTTGCCAAAATCAGATACTTTCCTGAACCCACATCAGCAAAAGAACTGGGCTAAGAGATTCATTGCCTTGACATCAGAAGACATTAGATGGTGCACTTATAGCACCAAGGGCAAGGACATCATTACTAGCTGTGGGCAATATCCTAATGTGCCTTTGATATGAGTGAAAGGTTGCATAAACTACAACCCTTTACTGTTTAAAAGACAATTAGGGTATGCTTTGGTTCATCCTCCTAGAGGACAAGATTTGGCTGAAACTCTTTACTGTGAAATCCAACCCAACTCCGTTGTTGTCAGACAAGCTGCCTGGGCTTGGGATAACATCCAGACTAAAGGGACAACCATCCTTGGCAAGTGAAACAACATTGCTTCAGCACAATATTCTGATTGGTCTCGTACTAGAGCTAAGATCACTCGGATTCCATTTACCTTAGAAGATGTACCTGGACCTTCTACAATACAACCTGCAGCTACTGTTAGTTTGGAAGAGTTTGAAAAGCTGAAGGAAAGGAATACTCAGCTATCTGAAGCCTTGAAGAAGACTCTCTGGGAGAGAAATGACAGTCGTCTAGATAATGAGAGATTGGAAAGGCTCAGGATTGAGCATTTGACCAAGATTGAGAAGACGGATGACTACATCAAAAAGGCCAGGGCAGGGGAGTTAGTACTGAAGAATGCTTGCAAGGAAGCAAAGACTCGGAAGGCTAGGGCAGAGCATTATCTGGAGGAGAGCCAGGCTAGGTTGATCAGGATCACTGAAGCCCGTGCAAAGTAAGATCAAAGGACTCATGCTAAGATAGAGCAGTTGGAGGCTAGTGAGAAGAAGCATCAGGAGGCTTCATTAGCAGCTCAGAGGGAGATATCTGAATTGAAACTCTGGGCGGGGTTGAAGAGGTCAAAGGATCAGGATAAGCATAAGAAGTTGACCAATTCCATTGCTACCAGGAACCTCCTCATCAGGACTATTACAGAGCACCCAGTAGGTCCAGTGACTGAGGCCCTCCTGAAGGAAGTCAGGGAGGATGACTTTGGATTAGATGTTTGACTCTTTTGCTTGTACTTTTTCTTTTGTTGTACTTTTCTTTTGTTGTTGTATTTTGAACCACCATGGGGATTTTATTGTAATCAAACTATGTATTTTCACTCTTTGTAATATATCAGTTTATGTTATTGGTGGGCTTTATTTATCTCTGCAACATCATCAGCATTTCCTCGAGGTCTGGAAAGGTCAAAACCAAAGAACCAAACCGGATACCCTTGGAAGACAAATAGGCATCCTGCATTGCATACTAACATTTTCTTTGTTTTGTAGGTTTTGTTTTATTGTTGTTTCTCACTTTGTTGTGGTTTTAGGAAACATTGCTCACAGAAGAGTGTTCCCTGTCAACAGAACACACCGGTACCCGACAAGAAACAACCTTTCGGGACTCCAGATGGATCAAGTTCAGCCAGACTTGAATGAAGTGAGGACCCAAATGGCCAATGAGAGGGTTGAGATGAGGAATCAGATGACCCAATTCATGACTGTAATGACTGGTTTAGCTCAAAGCCAGGAAAGACTAAGGGAGTTGGTTGAGAGACAAACTCCTGAAGAACACCATCCAGGTATAGGAGGTACCAGCAACAACGATCACGTGAAGCCTCGCACTGATCCACCAGAGTTTAGGCCTCATCTAAACCCGGAAATCAATGCCATAAGGAATACTCAGGGTAACCCTGCTGGAGGAAGGGTCTTGCAAGAGGATCCTCAGGAAGAGCAGTTTACAGTTGTTGGGGCTGGGGACGAAGTTTACGACCGTAGGCTGGATGAAATTGCAAAGAAGCTGAGATCTCTTGAATCCCAGAATTCCCTAGAGTTTGATGTCATGGACATGGGACTGGTGGAAGGGGTGAGAATTCCTCATAAGTTCAAACCCCCATGTTTCGAAAGGTATAATGGCACATCCTGCCCACGCACCCACCTTCAATCATTATTTGGAAGGTTAAAAGCATACACCATGGACGAAAAGCTATGGATGTTTTACTTCGAGGATAGTCTAACAGGGGCATCCCGAGAATGGTATTCTCATTTGACTAGAGCCACAGTAAGAAACTGGAAAGAGTTGGCTGAAGCTTTTATCCGTCAATATCAGTATAACTTGGATATGGCCCCAAACAGGACCCTTCTAATGGGAATATCTCAATCTTCCCGTGAGAGCTTCAGGGAATATGCCCAAAGGTGGAGGCAACTAGCTGGTGCAGTTCAACCCCCCATGTCTGATAGAGAAATGACAAACATGTTCATGAATACTCTCCAAGGAACCTACATTGACAGATTGGCTGCATTTTCTTCTACCAGCTTTGCAGATGTGGTGATAGCTAGGGAAAGGATAGAAAGCCTATTGAAGATGGGAAAGATCTCCGATAACGGTGCCAGTTCAAGCAATACAAGAAAACCATTTGCTGGGCCCCGTAGATCTGGTGAGACAAACTATGTGCACATGGGAAGAGGGAGACCCCAATACTTTCCCAGAACAGTTGCTGTTGTTACTATCCCTACTCCACCTCCTCAGTATGCTCAACAACCACAACATTTTCCGCAACAACAACAGTTTCCGCAACAGAGATCATACCACAATAATAACAACAATCAACAACAACGCCCGTTTCAATAGCGGTCATCTCAGGTCAACCGGGTAATTGACCCCATTCCAATGCCATATACTACACTGCTGCCACAACTCCTAAAGCTCAATCTTGTTGAGTTGAGGACATTGGCTCCACCTGATCCTCAAAACCTTCCGAGAAACTATGATGTCAATGCTAGGTGTGCTTTTCACTCTAACGCACCTGGTCACTCTACGGAAAAATGTAGAGCTCTGCATATGAAGGTTCAGGATCTGGTAGATTCAAAGGCCCTGAACTTTGCACCACCTCCCAACATAATGAAAAATCCTATGCGAAGCCACAGTGGGCCAAGGATTAATGCTATAGAGGATGGCTCATCCATAAGTTTAATAGAACACATTGCATGTATTCAGACACCTCTGGAAGAGGTTAAAGCCCAGCTTTTAAAATGCCAAGTGTATCCAGGTTGTGAGGCCTGTTGTGAATTATGCAAACATTCTGAGAATGGGTGTGCTAGCTTGAGGAGTGGAATTAATGGCTTGATCAAGGAAGGCATCCTACAAATCACCTAAACAGCTTCTACAACACCAACAACTCTTTGGTCAACAACAAGTGATTCTTCTACAACTACAACAACCATTGTTCCTAGTGAATCTTCTACAACTGCAACAACCATTGTTCCTACTGATTCATCTACAACTTCAGCAACCACTTCTTCCATCACTTCAGCAAACAATAGTTCCATTTCATCTCCTTCTACAACTCCAGCACCCACCAATAATGATGTCTCCACAGTTACAATTTATTATGATCCGACAACGGTCCCGAACTCCAGCAACTTTCAACAACATCAACAACAGTCTCAAAAAAGCTTCAATTCACCTCCACCAACATCCACCAGAGGTCCTGTAACTATTTTCTATGATCCACAGACTATTACAGTCCCAACATCCGCTGCAGTAAGCCCATTCACTATCACGGTGCCCGGGCCAATCCCATATGATAAAGACAGTGCTATACCATGGCATTATGGTGCTGATCTGTACTGCAACGGAGAGAAAGTCCTTCTTGATTCTCCAGTTCTCACTCCCCAAGTGGATAATGTTGGGGGAGGCGGAGGCTTCACCCGAAGCGGACGTCTCTTTGCATCACAAGTCCCTAGAACTAACACTGAGGCAGAGGCTGTTGCCAAAGCCAAGGGGAAGCGTGTGATACCGGAAGAATTTGCACCAAAAGAAACTCATAAATCATCCTTCGATCAAGATGTGGATGAATTTATAAGAATTATTAAAAGAAGCGACTATAAAGTTGTGGACCAGCTCCATCAGACTCCTTCAAAGATCTCAATCCCATCTATGTTGTTGTGTTCCGAAGCCCATCGGGATGCACTACTCAAAGTTCTGCACGCTGCCTACGTGCCAGAAGAGATCACTGTGAATCAGCTTGAAACAACAGTGTCAAATGTCAATACTAGCCATGGGCTAGGTTTCACTGATGCTGATTTAACAACAGAAGGACGCCTCCACAAAAAAGCCTTGCACATAACCCTGGAATGCAAAGGAGCTGTACTATCTCATGTTCTTGTAGACACTGGGTCCTCACTCAATGTCTTACCCAAGAAAGCCCTTGTCAAGCTCGAGTATGATGGGATAGCTCTTCGGCCAAGTAATCTTGTGGTCAGGGCTTTTGATGGTTCCAAAAGATCTGTTCTCGGAGAGGTGGAGCTGCCAGTGATAATCGGTCCACAAGTCTTTAAGACCATTTTCTATGTGATGGACATACAACCTACTTACAGCTGTTTATTAGGCCGACCTTGGATTCATGCCGCAGGCGTAGTAACGTCGACCCTTCACCAGAAACTGAAGTATGAATGGGAAGGACAGATTATCACCATCTGTGGTGAGGAGGACATATTTGTTATCCATCTGGCTACGTACAAGTATATTGAGATGGATGGTGAAATCCATGAGACGATGAGCCAAGGGTTTGAGGCCCTGAATGTCAATGAGGCGACTGAAGTATTTGCTGCATCCCAAGAAGATAGGATGGGTAATTCAATTGTCTCTTATCAGCAAGCCCGAAAGGTTGTTGAAGACAGTAATGCTCAAGGCTGGGGCAAGTTGTTGCCGGTAGAAAAGAAGGAAGATAGATTTGGTTTGGGTTACAGACCATTCTGACAAGATCAATCAGAGGCTGCCAAGGAGCCCAAGTTCATCAGTGGGGGAATGCTCACCCCAGATGCTGTTAATAACCTGGAAGACGAGGCGGAAAGCGATCGCAACCTGGAGAGCTGGATACGTCCAAGGATCCCGGGGAACCAAGTCCTTAACTGGTATTCCCAGGAAATTATAAGGGTTACTCATGCATAGTAATTATTATTTCCTGTCTTTTTAGCATGCATCAAGTCCTGCATCTTGCCCAAGGTGTCAGGACTCATTTTGTAATAGGGCCATATTGTAATTTTGTGCAAATGATTAATCAATGAATATCGGACATCTTTTGCAAACGAGTCTCTTTTTTTTCGCTCACTGTCTTTTCATTTTTCACTTTTGTACAAAACAATAAAATGGCAATGTTTTCAAAATAATAACTTCATTTTCCCTTTTTCTAAACAAGATTAAAACTAATCACTAAAAGGAACCAATCTCAACCCTTGCAGAGATTATCCTTCAGATCGCACCGACAACAATACTGCTATGACCTTGTATTACTTCGACAATCCAATTAATCAAGCTGATGAAGGGGTTGAAGAAGACTATGAGTTACCTGAAGAGCTAGCCAGGTTGTTGAGGCAAGAAGAGAAAGTGATCACTCCTCATCAGGAGGAGGTTGAAATAGTTAATCTTGGTACCGAAGAAGACTTGAAAGAAGTGAAGATTGGGGCCGGTCTGCAAGATTCAGTGAAGGAACAGCTTATTGACATGCTTCGAGAGTACGTCGACGTCTTTGCTTGGTCCTATCAAGACATGCCGGGTCTAGATACAAATATTGTTATGCACAAGCTGCCTTTAAAAGAAGATTGACCTCCAGTGAAGCAAAAGCTACGCCGTACTCGCCCAGATATGGCCATGAAGATTAAAGAAGAAGTACAAAAACAGTGGGATGCCGGTTTCCTTGTTGTAACTAGTTACCTGTCGTGGGTCGCTAACATTGTACCAGTGCCTTAAAAGGATGGAAAAGTAAGGATGTGTGTGGATTAACGGGATCTGAATAGAGCTAGCCCAAAGGATGAATTCCCTTTACCTCACATTGATGTATTGGTTGACAACACTCAAGACGAGAATCAGTTCGCAGATGCTCTAGCTACCATTTCCTCCATGATCAAGGTTCAAATTGCCAATTTTGTGCCTCAGATTTCCGTATCCAGACTAGACCAACCAGCGTACGTATTCTCTATGGACATTGCTAAAGATGACAAGCCTTGGTTCCATGAGATCAAATGCTTCTTAGAGGATCAAACGTACCCACTTGGGGCATCATCCAATGATAAGAAGACACTAAGGAGGATGGTCAGTAGTTTCTTCCTTAATGCCAATGATTCATTATACAAGCGAAACTTTGACATGGTACTACTCAGATGTTTTGACAAGAAAGAAGCAGACTTGCTGATGCATGAGGTACATGAATGATCTTTCGGTACCCATGCTGGAGGACATGCAATGGCAAAGAAGTTGTTGAGATCAGGTTACTACTGAATCACAATGGATGCAGACTGTTGTGCCTATGCCAGAAAGTGCCACAAATGCCAAATTTATGCAGATAAAGTGCATGTGCCTCCGAATCCTTTGAATGTAATGTCTTCACCTTGGCCCTTCTTCATATGGGCATTGATATGATTGGAAATATTGAACCGACTGCTTCAAATGGCCACAGGTTCATCTTGGTAGCCATTGATTACTTCACCAAATGGGTCGAAGCAGCTTCGTATGCAAACGTCACCAGACAAGTGGTAGCCAGATTCCTGAAAAGAGACATCATCTGTCGATATGGAGTACCCGAGCGAATCATTACTGATAATGGTTCTAATTTGAACAAAAAAATGATGGCAGAACTGTGTCGGGACTTCAAAATTCAACATCACAACTCTTCTCCTTACAGGCCAAAGATGAATGGCGTTGTTGAGGCAGCTAACAAGAACATCAAGAAGATTGTGCAAAAGATGGTGGTTACATACAAAGACTGGCATGAAATGCTACCATTTGCCTTGCATGGGTATCGGACCTCAATCAGAGCGTCTACTAGGGTAACACCTTATCAGCTTGTGTACAGTATGGAAGCAGTCCTACCTGTTGAAGTTGAATTACCCTCCTTACGGGTGTTGATGGATGTAAAGTTGAATGAAGCAGAATGGGTCCGTTCTCGGTACAATCAACTGAATCTGATCGATGAAAAGAGATTAGCTGCGATCTATCATGGGCAGTTATATCAGAAAAGGATGAAGAAAGCCTTCGATCAGAAAGTCAGACTTCGGGAATACCAAGTGGGAGATCTTGTGCTGAAAAGACTTCTTCCTCCTCATACAGACCACAGGGGCAAGTGGACTCCAAATTATGATGGCCCATTCATAGTAAAGAAGGTTTTCTCGGGTGGAGCACTGATGCTCACTACTATGGATGGCGAAGATTTCTTATCCCCTATGAATTCAGATGCAGTTAAAAAATACTTCGCATAAAAAGACCCGCTGGACATAAAAACAGAATGTAAGTCCAGGAAAAAATAGGGCATCCTGGCGAGTCAAAAACATAATAAAAGACTCGGGCAAAAATAAGGGGAAAAAAATATGTACACCCGCTGAGTTGGAGAGCTGCATTGGACAGCTCAGGAAAAAATGGGTATCCTAGTGGATTGAAAACCCGAAAGGGCGATCCATGCAAAATCAGGGAATAAGCGGACAACTACATTCTGAATTCGTCTGTATCACTTACAACATGGAAAACATCGAAAGGATAAAGCATTAGTCAGAATCAACCTTATTCAGAAAGCAAGATGAGAAGAACGTCAAGGTCATACGGGTCATAGCAAAGGAAGCTCACCGGAGTGTCGTCAACATTGACAGTACTTTTACTTTTTCAATTTGTAACAATCTCCTCATTCCAGGGGATTTGTTTCTTTTACTGTATTTGCCAATTCAGGGCATCCAGATTAATAAAATCAGATTTTCAGTCACACCTCATTTCATACATTTTTGTTTCGTTTGCAAAATGTCCAGTATACATGATATAACATTTGCATAAAACAAATGTGCCATTCTTAATAAATGCTTATAGGAAATAATCTTACTTCCAGGAATATCTCACTCCTATGATGGATTCCGGTAAGGGATACCTCGGGATACTTGTGCGCCTTTGTCATAACAGGATTGCAGGTATTCAAGTACGCAACATGGGGCATACCAAGCATCACTTCCCCAACACATCTTCTCTAAGCAATATCTGGAATACTTTTCCCAGCGGAGTTGTTAAAACCTCCTTATCTCCAGCTGGGATCCCCACTAAGAGCTCTAGGAAGATCGTTCAGTGATCCCTCCTCCCAGAAGAGCGATGCCTGAAATTCTCACACAACAAAGTGACGGAAGCTTCCTCATCCCCAGCTGGGTTTTCTCCTTATCAGATAGATCTACCAATGATCTCTTCCCCCAAGCAAAGCCATATATCTTATCAGATCTACCAAATATCTTTTCCCCCAGCTGGGATATTCCTTCAAGCAGATCAGTCAGAGATCTTCACAAGCAACGAGATCCGAATCCCGAACCGTTTTCTTTTTTCATAATCATAGCATTCACATAATTTCCCCCACAGAGCGTAGCATTCCGTCTAATACGGAGCATTATGGCAAAATCAAACATTTGCATGATCACAAGTCAGGATCAAACCAGTCACCTGCGAATTACCATCAATATTTCATCGGCAATGTATATAAAGCTCACATACCCTACAGATATAAGCCACAAACATCCTCCGTGATTACAGATACCTATACACTCTCTTGACAACCGTCCGTGTCACCACTCCCCAGCATAGTTTCCTAAACACTTGTTGCAAACCAAACACTTGTTTATAATACACTCTCATTGACACCCGTCCGTGTCATCCTATCCCCACAGGTCGCCAGAAAAACCTTTTACATTCATAAGTTCATAACATATACGCTTTCCCTTCTGACACCCGTCCGTGTCACCCTTTCCCAGCAAGTTGAACACTCGTCCGTGTCTTGCTCATACTTCATAATACTTGTTCATACTTATACAGATACTCGTCCGTATCTTGTATATACACTTATTCCCCATAGATTCGACACTCGTCCGTGTTCTTTGTTAACCAATTGGTATTCGTCCGTACCATCATCTCTGAACATGCGTCAGCGTTAGTTTCTACCGATACTCGTCTGTATCACGGTCTTAAGGATGCTCGTCCACATCTTTAATCTATACAAATTTTCAAATACTTATAGCTTTTATATCTTTAGTGTAAGCACTCGTCCGTGCTTACCACTCCCCAATAATTCACCAGCAAAGTAACCTTTCTTCTATCCGACATTCGTCCTATGTCGTGATACTTTCGAGAGCCGTACCCTACCAGGTGATCGTCCTTCACCTTTGGATGACCGTCCCTCATCCCTTCCCCAGTGGAGTCTCCATTATTGGAACCCTTTTCTATCCGGCATTCGTCCTATGTCGTGATATTTAGCAGCCATCCCCTGCTAGGTGATCGTCCTTCACCTTTTGATAATCGTCCTTAATCACTTTTATCCGATGGCCGTCCCCATCGTTGATCTTGTTATCCGACATTCGTCCTATGTCGTGATAAACCCCAAGAGCAGCTGTACCCTGCTAGGTGATCGTCCTTCACCTCTTGATGATCGTCCTTCATCATGCTTATCTGATGGCCGTCCCCATCGTCGACCTTTTCTATCCGACATTCGTCCTATATCGTGTTAAAGAGCAGTCATCCCCTGCTAAGTGATCGTCCTTCACCTTTGATGACCGTCCCTCATCATTTAGTTTCATTTATTCTTTGAACCGATGACCGTCCCCGTCGTTGTTTACCTTACTTTGCAAACATGATGGCCGTCCCCATCGTTTTTTACTTTACTTTCCGAGCATGATGGTCGTCCCTGTCATGATCTCTTTATTTCCCCAGCATGTCGGTCGTCCCGTCATTGCTTCATCCCCAACAGTCGTCCTCTACTCGATGGTCGTCCTCCATCGCCCGCATTTTGATAATAATACTATCCTCCCTTTTAAAATTTATATCCCTTTTCTTCTTCTCCCCAGTGAGTGCAAATTTTGGACTGTCTTTGGTATTCAACCACACGTTATCTTGTTTGTATGTTAAGCCTGTCGCTTACATCCTGCACAGCTAACTCATGTTTGAATAGGGGCAGCTGTAAACACCCCAAATTTTCCCTCACTCATTTCACACCATGGCTTGTGATCTTTCATCTTTGCATAAGTTTAAGCATATCATATCATATTGCATTTTTTGTTTCATCTGCATAGTTCAAGTTCATCTGCATCTAGGGTTTGTGATCTGAGCAGTCCAAGGATCCATCTGAGCCATTCCCAAAGTCTCCCATCATTCCTAGAGGGCCCATGTGTGTTTTATCATCATATTATATCCCTCAAAGATCAAGGAAGTCAAAAAATACAAGAACTGGCAAGGCATGGAAGCAGAGCTAGGGTTTCACTGCACAGATGACCTGAAATTAGGGTTTTGGTTTCAAAGGCCATAACTCCAAATTTTTTGGTCATTCTTGTTTATAATAGTCTCAATATGTTATAAGGATCATGTGTAACACGTTTTATGAAGAAATTCATTGTGGAAGTCATTTGTTCACTGGGTAACTTCTTGAGCGAGTCAGAGCAAAATCTGGGCATCTGAGGCCCCCAACAATGGAACCAAAGTGGATTTTTCATCAAATTGAAGTTATATGATCTTTATTTGATCATTGAAGTGCTTGGAAGTTCACAAAATTGAAGAAAATTGAGCTAAACCAAAAGTTGCCAAAAATGGAAATGACTTGTAATGGAAACTTTTCATTTTGGGAAAGTTTTTCAACCTCCTCTTTCTCAACCAAAAATGCTTCAAATGAAAAACGTTTGGTCATGAAAGTTGTAGATTGGATCATTCCCTTTTCAAAAAGTACAAGAACAAGTTCTAATTCATTATGGAACTCAAGTTATGGCTTTGCAAAGTTGGAAAAAATCCTATAATTTTCACTTTCACACCAAAGAGGATTTTGTGCAATTTCACATACCAAGTCATTTTGTGACATCTAATCACTCTCTAAGCATCATAAAAACATAATACAATGCATTGTGATCAAAATTTCCCAAATAATCATTCCATTTCATGCCTGGAACTTCAAGAAATTCAAAAGGGGCCAAAGTTCTTCAAATTTGCAAAAGGGGATGAATCTTCTCATAAACTTGCTGCATCACCCCAAAACATTTTCCATGGCTCTCCTTGATCAATGTTGAACCAGGACATGCCCTAAAACAGATGCTACATGAGCCCATACCTCAAGTACACAATTTGTTGACTTTTTGCAAGAGAGCCCATACCAATCAGCTGCAGCCACAACCACTCTCTGGCCAATAGGGTTATGTTATGTGGACCAAAAGCAAGCCAATCCATAACACACACAACCCCAGATCATCCCATACACCAAGCTTCACAAAAATAACCTTCAAGCAAAAACCTTCGAAACTTTCTGTCCAACCACTCAAACTTCAAACAAACTTCACCATTCAACTCACCACCATCATCAGAACATTTCCCAACCATCAAACAAGCATGAAAGCCAACCAAACAAAAACATGATTTCAGACCAGTTGGAGTGTAACCACTCAATCCAGCCATTCTAAGCTCCTTCCAAGCATTGCAACTTCATCAGGGGGGTCGAGTAAAGAGGATTTGCACAAAAGAAGAGGTCCAAAAGCTGCAGAGGTGAAAGCTCCAGCTCAGGTATCAATCTTCAAACTTTTTTTCCAGAACCATGATTTTAAGTTTCTAAATTGTTCTACATGTTATGCTGATCACCATGATGTAATTTGTTTTGAAAATGAGTTGAAAATAAGCTTGTATTTGACTTCTGAAATTTTGCCCGTGAAACATGTTCTTGTTTGATTCTCATGATTGATGCAAAATAAATTAGTTTTGAGGGTGGATTCGTGTTTAGGGTGAGGTGGGGAGTTGATATGGAGCTTTAGAGCTCCTGAAATGACCTAGGGAGAGAGTTTGAGAAACTACCCTGCCGGAGAAGACGGTCAGAGCACTGTTCCGGCCGTCTGAGTTGGATTAGGGCTAATCTCAGGTGATTAGATGAGTTTGAATCCAGGGCGTAGGATCTGAGTTTCGCGCGTGTGTGGAGGGCTGAGATCATTTCACTTAACCCTAATCCTTTTAATTTATTTAATTAATTGGAATTAGGCCAGATTGAATCTGGACCTTTAGATTGCGCGCTGGTCAAACATAATCCCCCCAGTTTGAATCTGATCCCTTGGATTGTCATACTTTCCCTTATTTTTATTTTATTTCATTTAAATAGCATTTATTTTGTGCATTTTATTTAAAATACCTAGAAAAATCCTAAAAATATTTCCTTCTGCATTTTAATTTCAAATATTTTTCTTCACCCAAAAACATTTTTATTTTTATTTTTTGCATTTTTAAATCATTTTAAAAATATTTAAATGTTTATTTTAATTAATTAATGGAAATTAATTAATTAAAATACCATTTAGGTTTCTAAAAAATCCAAAAAAATTCACATTGCATCTTAGGACATTTAGAAACATTGTAAAACCACTCATACAAATTTCTTTTTGGTTTTGATCCAGCTTTGACATTTTTCTTGAATAGGGTTCATAAAATTGCCTTTTTAGAACCCTAACTTTGAAAATTCTTTTCTGCCTAACCATGAAGGGTTTGAAAATGATTCTTTTTGTATTGTTCTTCATATATCATGTAGTTCTTAGGTTATTTTTACCATGAATTTATCTTGCATTTTCCAATTGATTTTCATTTTTTCTCTTAAGGTACCCAAAAACCCTAGTTAACTTAGAAAAATCACAACTTCTTTTAGGTTAAGAGTTAGACCTTATCCTTTGGGGTATGATATCATATAGGGTTAGGGTTCCTTTGAGTTCATTTGCAATTTTTTATCATGTGATTTGCTTCTGTTTTTGTCATATGCATCTCATCCTTTCATGTAACCCTAATATTGCATCCATACTTGCATCTTACATTGCATTGCATGAACATGTGAACTTGCCATGACATTCTAAGAACTTGTATGCCATCTTAAGACATTTATTGAACATTTCTTGGTCATTTATTCATACATTTTCTATGCCTTGAATCCATTTCATTTCATAAACATCCATGTGTTTTCATGCTTCCTACATGCTTCATTTGCATTCAATCTCGTGTATGAACATTCATAGCACTTGGTATGCCTTTGCATCACCTCATAGCATCATTTTAATCATGTTTTTGATTCTAGCTTTGGTTTTTTACTTTTGCACATGTTTCATTTTCATTTCATTTCTTTCCTTATGATAACATTTTCAGGTGGTAAGTAATTTGAGAAGTGAATTTGCCTTCACTTCTCATTTCTCTTCTCATTCTTCATATGCATCATTGCTGCATTTCTCTTTGCCTTAGAGTGAGATTGCTCATTCATGTTCATCATTCACTTTCTTTCCTCAAGTTACTTATCTTCTTCAGTGAAGTAAGTAACTTGTTTCTTCTGCTTCTCCTCCTCTCACCTGCTTCTTCCATTGGTGGCTTCTCTGAAGATCTTTCTCAAGCCTCACAAACCATAGGAACATCCAAGAATGACAATAATTAGGGTTGTGATTAGTCCCCCTTTAGCTTTTACCTTTGTGTCTTTTTTGTGTCTCTCTTCTCACCTCATCATTAGAGACTAAACCTTTAAGGTTTTAAGACTTTCTAATTAGGGTTATGCCTGCATCCTTCTCTTAGGATGGAGTGTATAACTTTAATCCTAAGTGTTAAACCCTTAATTTGTTTAAACCTCTTAATCAATCCATCTTAATAATCACTAAGGCATTAACTTGTAACTTGCGCCTTGCATTAGGGTTCTAATTCTTCCTTTATTGGTTAAGAAGGACTAACCCTAGTGTTAATGGACAAGTCCCCCTCAAGTTGTCTTACAAACCATAAAATTCACTTCTTAATCTTACCCTTAATTAAAATCCACTTTAATAAAGGTTTGTTTTATCATGAGGTTAATCCCTAATCATGGATTAAGTTGAGGTATCTTCCTCAGCTTAAGTGTGCTCATCTATTATCCTTCTATTAGGATGGTGTAATGGGTTCACTAATCCTTGATTATGGCTTAAACTCATTACTTGACACTAAACAAAAACTCAAAAACATCTAAGTAATCACAAGTAGGTTAATGATCTTAATCCTACAGCATCATGGTAATTAAGTTGAGATGTTCATCTCATACTTAAAGTATTCTCATTATCCCTAATCAAAGGAGGATATGGTGAGTTTACTAACCCTTGGTTTAGGCTTAAGCTCATTAATTTATGACAAACACAAAAAAAGCAATAAAAGATTGAAAACACAAAAACAAACAATAATCGTCTCCTCCGGGATTCTTTTCTCATCATCTTCACTCACAAACGAGAACTTGCTTCTTCCGTCTAATTAAAGACAGTTAACACTTGAGCCAGACAAGTCATACACTTGAGCATAGACAAGCAAGCAGTTCACAGTCAATTTATCTTTCAGTCTCTTTGAGTCGAACTACGGTGTTCTGACTTCCTCATTGCACGAGAGGATACGTAGGCATAACTTAACTGTTATCGAACAAAAGTCTTTGTCTCTTTCCCCCTCTTCCAGCATTATCCTTTAAGCCTCAGTTCCTGAGCATTCACCTTTTTACACCGACACTTGTATATTTCGTTTCCAGCTTTTGCACACAGATAGCACATACATTACCCCTTTAAACACAAACTTTTAAGCGTGGATCCCGTCGAGTACGACGGACAATCTGGGTGCTAATACCTTCCCAGGTTGTAACCAACCCCCTTTCTCAGTTTCTCTGGTTCGCAACCGTCTTATCCATATCTTTCCAGGTTTATGCAGCATTACCTTTCCTTCGGGATAAAAATGCCTAGTTGGCGACTCTATTCATCTTCATTTTCATTTCTCCTTTCGCTGACCGTTCGCGCTTGTACCGGGATGCGAATCTTCGGGAGCGACAATGAGGAAAAGAGGAAAAAAGAAAATGTCAAAGGTTGTCTAGATCAGACTTATAGCCAAGTATACCACCTAAAAATGATCTAAATAGGGTTTGTTCATGAAGTGCGGACAATGAAAAATGGTTTTTGCTTGTTACTAAGCGAACAAAGAGTGTAAAAGAGGAGCTTGAAGGGGAAATTGAAAGACTCACTATGGCTTTTAATAAGGCGATAGAGAGTTCAAAACAAGAATATCAGCTTAGAGCTCAAGCCACGAGTGTCCCCGGGGTTACAGTGGAAAATTGGAATTCAAAGTGCCAAGAAGCGGAGAGCACCGTAAGAAGTGCTCAACATTGGAAGAACCGATATGAAGCTCTGCTCAATGACTGCAACATTTGGGAAGCTGCAAGGAATGAGGTGAAAGGTTATGAGAATTTGAGAATAGAGGAAAGAGATATGTACTGTAATAAGGTGAAAGGTTGTGCTTCAAGGGATACGAGCAGGCTATGAGCATTCGAATAGAGGAAAGAGATATGTATCGTATGAAGCTTAATGTGTTGGTTGATCGGTGCAACGAGTTTGATAATGCTTTACCTTATAGACTCACGATGGCGATAGGAGAGTTCGAAGACGACAACAGGGACTGCCCCACTATGGAATACTTCCTTGAACTTTGTCAAACCATTGCGAAGAGGTTCATCAAGGATTTGAAGGAGCGACAGAATCGAAACGATTGATTTCTATTATTTTTGTTATTTTGTACTTCCCATTTGAGATGTAATCGAATATTGAGATTATGGTTTTGTAACAAATACTCACTGAATGAATGAATGTTGTTTTTTGCTTCGCAATTATTCGTTATATCTTTTACATTTCTGAATGGCTAAATGGATGATTTGGAGGATTCCTTGAAAATAAAATAAAAAACATGCACATAGTAAACAACATATCCATGCATGCGTTCATGCATTTCATAACAGGTGTTAATAATCGTTTTGTTTCTCAGAGAGGATTGAGAACTCCACCATTCACAGATATTCAACCATGGCCAATCAGCAAATAGTCATGGAACAACTGCAAGCATAATTGGTTGAGATGAAGGCTCAAATGAGACAGTTCATACATCTCACGCAGAACATGATGCATGGGAAAAAGAGCTCAGAAGTATCGTTCAGATGCCTGAAAATGAGGATCTTACTAGTGATGGAGGAATTAGTGCAATTGATGGTGCTGGTGGTGCTGGAGGAACCAGTGGTAGTATTAGTGGTGCTGGAAATGGTGGTGGTGTGGGCGTTATTGGCGGAGCTGGTATTGGCGATGCTGGAGGAGGCGGTGGTGGTGTTGGTGGTGTCGAAGCTGGTGGTGGAAATGGTTTCGGTAATTCTAGTTTTGTTCATGCTCGTCATTTGGAGGATGGACAAGAGGACCAGTTTTCTACGCGGAACACTGAAATGAGAATTTTCAATGGTGCTGAAGGAGATGAAAAGTATCGTATGCTGGTGGAACAAATTAGAGTTGTGGAAAGACAAGGTGGTTTGGGTGTTGATATTGCTGATCTAGGATTGGTTCATGGAGTAAAGGTGTCTTACATGTTTAATACGCTAGGGTTAGACAAATACAGGGGTGCCACTTGTCCCAAGACCCACATCCGAGCTTACGCCCGAAAGATGTCTGCTTATACAGATGATGAAAAATTGTTGATGTACTTTTTTCAAGATAGCCTTGTTGGGGCATCTTTGGAATGGTATATGCAGCTGGATAGTACACATAGCAAGAGCTGGAGAGACCTTGTTGAAGCATTCATTAAGAAATATCAGTATAACATTGATATGGCTCCAAATCAGATACAACTTCAGAGCTTGGCGCAGAAAAAAAATGAGAGCCTCTAAGAATATGCCCAGAGGTGGCGTGAATTGGCTGGTAGGGTTCAACCCCCTTTAAACGACCGCGAGATGGCATATATGTTTATTGGAACTCTTCATGGTCCATTGCTAGAAAGACTTGTTGGTTTCCCATCCACCGGGTTTGGTGACATAGTCATTGCTGGGAAAGAGTAGAGAACCTTGTGAAGTTAGAAAAGATACAAGGAAATGTCGGATCATCTTCTGGTACCAAGAAACCATTTTTGAATTCCCCAAAGAGAAGAGAAGGTGAAACTAGTTATGTGTCATCTTATCATGGAGGAGGTAGAGGGTATCAAAACCATTCTTTTTATATCAATTTCATCAGGCTACTGCTGTGTCGATTCTGGAAGCAGCGCCTCGACAACAACGTCAACCACAACAACAGCAACAACGTCAACAATTTTCTCCCCGTCAAAACTATCAACAACCAGAGAGAAGATCTGACAGACATTTTGATCCTTTACATATGCCTCCTGCTGAGCTATTACAATATCTTCTACAACTGTAACTAATCCAGTTATGAACATTGGCCCCTCCTAAAGCTGGCCAGATCCCATACAACTATGATGTTAACGCACATTGTGCTTTTCATTATGGAGCCCCCAGGAACACTATTGATGCATGTAAAGCTTTTAAGCACCTAGTTCAAGATTTGGTGGACTCAAACGCCATTGACTTCGAGCCATTTGTTGTTCCTAATGTGCTTGAAAATCCTATGCCACCTCATAATAATTTAGTGGTGAATGATATTTTTGAGGAGGAGTGCTTGAATCTGATCATGGACATCAATACACTGAAGACACCATTGGAAGTAGTGAAGGAGAGGTTGCTTAAAGGGGGAGCGTTTCCAGGTTATGGTCATGAGTGTGAAAATTGTTCCGCTTGTGTGAATGGGTGTGAAGGATTGAAGAATGGTGTTCAAAAGTTGATTAATGAAGGTTGTTTACAATTTGATGATGTTTCCAAAGACAAGGAGAGTGTTTCTACAATCACTATTCCATACAGAATTGTCAGAATCCCTAGGAAGGCAACATCGGCCCTTGTTCAAATTACTATTTCAGGCCCGGTTCCTTATGAAAGTGACAAGGAAATCCTGTGGCACTATGGTGTTGAAGTGTACTTTCAGGGTTACAAACAGGAGATGGAAATAAGTTTTATGGAGGATACTAGTGTAGGTAATATTGTGGGTGTTGGAGGATTCACAAGAAGCAGTAGGCTTTTTTCTTATCCTAATGTAGCCCCAAATGGTAAGGCAAATGCTTTGGCAAAGTCAAAGGGAAAACAGGTAGTTGCAGATGAGGAAGAGTAGAGTCTGGCACCCGAAGCGTCTTTTTCTAAATATAGGGAGGAATTAATGAGATTGATCAAAAGAGCTATTATAAAGTAGTGGATCAACTCAATTAGATGCCTTCCAAGATTTCAATACTATCACTTTTGTGTTAAGAGGCACATAGAAATGCTCTCCTGAAAATTCTGAATAATGTCTTCGTACCACACAAGATTACCATAAACCAGATGGAAGGGGTATTGTCTAATGTATATGTTAAACATGGTCTTGGTTTTACAGACTTTGATTTGAGACCCAACGGAAGAAAGCACAACAAAGCTCTGCATATCACGATGGAACGCAAAGGCGCAGTCTTAGCGCATGTCTTAGTGGATACAGGCTCATCGCTGAACGTATTGCCTAAGAAAGCTTTGAGTAAGCTTAATGTTGAAGGGGTGGTGTTGAGGACGTGTGATCTAATTGTGAAAGCCTTTGATGGGTCAAAGATGAAAGTGTTTAGGGAGATTGAGTTGCTGATCAAGATAAGACCGAAAGTTTTCGATGCTACTTTTTATGTCATGGACATCCAACCAACATATAGTTATCTCTTGGATCATCCCTGGATTCATGTCGCAGGTAAGGTAACGTCCACTTTGCATCAAACGCTTAAGTATGTGATTGATGGGAGTGTAGTAATGGTTTGTGGGGAGGAGGAAATTTTTATAAGTCATTTGTCTTCGTTCAGGTATGTGGAGGTAGAAGGGGAGATACATGAAACCTTATGCCAAGCTTTCAAGACTGTTAATCTTACAAAGACTCCTCCGCCAAAAGAGAAGAAGTCGAGAGTTTCTATTACCCTATTGAAGTAGGCAAAAACTGTTGTGGAGTCGGGAAACAGTGAAGGATGGGGGAAGGTTTTTGAGGTACTGGTGAAGAAAGACATGTTTGGTATTGGATACAAGCCAGTGTCGATACCACCACCACCACCACCAGTTCAGCGCCGCCGACATCCAATCAGAATTACTAGTGTTGGCATTGTGGATGACCATCGGATATTTGCGCTGTGTCGCTCTTGGGATTTTCATCCTAGTACAAACGTGAAAGTGGCGTGGAAAAGGTAGAGTCCCCAGCCAGGAATTTTTATCCTGAATGAATGGGAAAGGTAATGCTGCACAAACCTAAGAGAAAAGGAAAGGATAATGTACTGCGAACCAAAGACCTGGGTTCGGGAGTCGGTTACAACCTGGGAAGGTATTAGTACCCGACAGGATCCACACTTATTTGTCTGTATAAAAGGGTGAGAAATAAGATGATGCTAAACTGAAACTTCAAATGGAACTAGAAATGGAAAAGGGAATTGGAAAAGAGATCGAAAAGAAAGGGAAAAATGTAGGGAAAATAAAGAATGTGCCCGAGTGGGCCCTACCCCGCTGCCTACGTACCTAATCAGGAAAATGAGGATCAGAGTCGACGTAGTTCGTCTAACTAGGGCGGGAACTTGTTTGTGTTTTTTAGCTTGAGCTGCTTATGTCGATGCTCAGGTGTTATAGGCTCGTCTGGTACGAGTGCGTAACCATCTTGCAAATGAGGAAAGTCTAAGCAAGTTCGCGTTTAGAGTGAGTGAGGTGAGAAAAGAAATCCCAAAGGAAAAGACGAGTGTTGTTTGTTTACTGTCTTTTAAAGAAGTGTTTTCTGAGTTTGTTGTTTGTGAAACATTCTCATACTAAGACTTGTTCATTGTGGTAGATGCCTTACACCTTGCCTCGAAATGGGACACGTATAAGTAACCCACTGCAAAGTCTCATGGTGTGCGAGAAGATCAACCTTTATTAGGTGTTTTTTACTTTTCTTTTGAGATGAGAAAGAAAGCAAAGCGAACCAAAGGTAAAAGTCTAAGGGGAGACTAATAATCCTAAGTGTTGTCATGAATGGATGAACCTAGGTTAGTACAGTTTTCTAATCCTAATGAGAAAAGGAAAAGAAAAGGAACTTAGAAATCAACTTACATCCTAAGGAAGCTAAGTTGTTTCTAAAAGGGATTAGTGTGGAGTTGTACAATCTAAACAAGATGCTAAAGCAAACACACTTAGGAAGTGCAAAGAATTTAAAAGGAGAAGTTGTGTGAACTTACCTCCACCTCCCTACAAAACAAAGTTTAGTAGGATAAAGCATAATAGGAATAAAGGTAAGCAAATACTAACTAAAATCCTAATTCATCTAGGACCAAATCTAGACTCAATCCTAAGTCTAAGGGACCAAAAAAACTATGCCAAGCAAAAATCCAACAGCTACTACAACTTCTATAGCTCAAACAAGTACAAAATGAAATGCAAAATGCAAACAACCTATTATAGCTATCAAACAACATGCAAAATAGGTGTAAAAGATCAAAACAACATGAATGCAGCGTGTTTTTACAGCTCCTGTTTCAAAATGCAGCTATGAAAAACAAGGTAAATTTCATTTATTTTTAAATGCACAAGACATGAATTTTGATGCATACATGGAATGCAAAGATTATGACAAATTAATGCAACAATATGTAATGGATTACTAACAATGAAATGCAACATCATCATGCAATTAATGGAGGCAAATTAGATGAATTTTGTGATTTTTAACATTTATGCAATTTTTAACATGCACATGATTTGATCAAACATGAATGGATTTCAAATGCAATGCAAAAAACAGAGAAGTGTACGCATATTAACATGCTATAAGGTGATGCTAAGTCATGCAAATTATAGTCACAAAATGCTATGAACATGAATGCAACGTTTATGCACAAAAATGGAAACTAACGAAAAGCATGTCGAAAGCTACCAAAACTACATGAACTTGTGCAAAACTAGCTCCAAAAAATCCCTAAAATCAAGATCTATTAACCTATGATGATAAAATGATGAATGATGCACAAACATGCAATGAAAGAATTCAAAATGGTCAGTCAGTACAACGTTAACCAGTTAACGCCCTGGGTTAACCGGTTAACGACTTTAAAAAATCAAATCCAGGGGCAAAAACAACGTGTTAACCGGTTAACCCAGGGCGTTAACCGGTTAACACTGAACCATTATTGAAAAATAAGTGGAAAAAAGTACTTCTATCCATTAACCTACTTCCAAAAGCTCCTAATACATCCATGAACATGCTAGCACGAAATTGCTACCTAAATGTGGCCTTCTAACACTTATTAGCACTAAGAATGAGCTACGATTCTAGCTACTAATGGTTAAATCGAATAACGCAACCACAATCGCAATCAAACAAACAATGAATCAAAGAATGCCTTACGGCGAGATGAAGAGAAATAAATTAAATTAAGAAGCGGTTTTGGATCCACCAACCTACAAAGTAGAGGCTTACGTTGGTGATTGTTGCAAGTTGATCGATGCACAAACGAAGAAAATACCGGAAATTCCATGCTTTGATCCGTGAGAATGCAAAATAAATGCAATTGAAAGAAGATCTTGATGAACAACCACAAAATCACTTCCAAGATGAAGAATCGGCCCCCAACAATAGCAATTACTCCAATTAATCTTCAATAAACCATGGAATCAATGCTAGAATGAATGTTTAGCTTCAAATTCTTCAAGCTTCAATGCAAAACTTGAAGGACTTATGATGAAGAAGCTTTGGTGAATTTGGAAAATGGAGAGAAAAAGTGAGAGAATTGAGATGAAAAATGAGATGAAATTGTGAAAAATGGTTGAAGTTGTGAGGTTTGGAGTGAAGTGAGCTTATATAGAAGCTAGGTTTGGCATGAGGCTTGGGTTAGGAAGTAGCTTTGGCATTGGGTTTGGAGAGTGAGGTAGGAGCTTTCTTAAGAGTTAGTTAAAGTTGGTTAGAATATTTCTTGGAATATTCCTTGGAACATGGTAGAAAAGTCTAGAAAGTGCTGGAAACTTCAATGGTAATGTGAAATGGGAAACAAAGTGGAAAGTGGAAAGGAAGAGTGAAGCACCAACTAATTTTTGAAATATTTGCCCAAGTTTCGCCACCGTTAACTGGTTAACCCCCGACGTTAACCGGTTAACGGAAGAAAAATATGAATTTCCCCCCTTTTGGTGGGAAACCCTTAGAATGCATCTCCACCATCCGTTCTGAGCTAGATTTAACCTTGGGTTCTGATATTTTATTTTTTCCTCTGAGTAAACCCTGATCACATGCCTTGCATGATAATCGATGCTGCATGAATTGTTTTATTTTTGTATGATTTTATTTATGCAAATTTTGGGGTATTACAACTGCCCTTATTCAATCATCTGCAGACCTGAAGGAATGATAACAACGACTTTCAGACTTTCAAGGTATGGAGGGATTGAATACCTAAATAGACCAGAAAAGTTTTGCTCTGTGGGAAATGAAATAAGTTGGGAAAATGCCATTCTTGGATGACAACTTAAAAACATGAAACCGACCTCAGACATAATCAAAGGGACGAGCTCATCATACTTAGATGAGAACTCAGAAGAAAATGAGACCATCGTACTTAGACGCGACTCGGAAAGATGAAACCATTGTACTGAATTGGAATCAACAAAGGAACGAGATCATTGTACTTAAATGATAACCCAACACGAGACCGTTGTACTTAGGAGGAAACACGAAGAATGGAGTGACCGTTGTACTTAAACGGAGACTCAAAGATACGGAACCATTGTACTTAAATGGAATCGAAGAATAAAATCATCGTACTTAGATGAAATCATAGAAACGGGATCATTGTACTTAAATGAAAACCCGACACGAGACCGTTGTACTGAAACGGAGACGTGAAAAAAAGAGAGAGACTGTTGTAACTAAACAGAGACTCAAAGATACAAAACCATTGTACTTAAATAGAATCGAAGAATGAAATCATCGTACTTAGATGAAACCAAATAAAGGGGATCATTGTACTTAAATGAAAACCCGATAAGAGACCGTTGTACTGAAACAAAGACGCGAAAAAAGAAAGAGACCGTTGTACTTAAACGAAGACTCAAAGATACAAAAGCATTGTACTAAAATGGAATTGAAGAATGAAATCATCGTACTTAGATGAAATCAAAGAAACGAGATCATTGTACTTAAATGAAAACCCAACATGAGATCGTTGTACTAAAACGGGGACGCAAAAAAAAGGAGTGACTGTTGTACGAAAACAGAGAGTCGGCTGGGGATAACCAATATTGACTGGTAAGAGAAATACTGTTGAGGAATGAACTTGGCATTCTATGGGGATACTTCAGTCTGATCGAAGAAATGATGTTTCAGGCTTTTGTGTAAGGTACCCCAAAACTAGCTTATGCTTCGTATGCATGTTTGAACTTTTCATGGCGTAATGCCCCATAATGATGGAAATGCTATGCTTTAGAGGATGCAAATGTAATGATTATTAATAAATTCTAATGCAAAGGGATCTCCTGAGGAGGAGATAACAGGCATCCCAAGTGGCTTTACTGGGGGGAAATAATCACTAAATTGATTTGATGAACTCCTGTGGGGAAAAAGCAACTCTACGGGGAAGAATGTTAATGATACGCCGACTCTGAACTTCCTCCATATCCAAAAATAAATTGGACTTTAAGATTGGAGAACCAAGACCTTTTTGGGGATGAACTGGACTTAAGAGGTACACTACCCGTTGAACTCCGTTGGGAAAGTGATATCCTTCTGACTCGGCAGGGGAATCAGATGCTCCGGTGCTCTGCTGAGGAAGAAACCTGCTAGGGAATCTCTCCGACACAATTTTATGCTTGGGAAGAGATGTCAATAAGGATTGGACTTTATTTGGCAAATTCCCTGGGGAAAACTGCAAACAATGTTGTGCAAGAAGGAAAATCATCTGACTTCTCGTTACCTTCACTTCTGCTAGGGAATGATGAATTCTCCTGTACTGCTAGAGATATAAAGACTCTGGTGTGGGAATACTCCTCCACAGAAGGAAGACTATCTACCTGGGGAGAGCATCAACCTTATATTACATTGTTGGGGGAAATTTCAATTCCCACTCTACTGGGGATGTCAAATGAGAATACTTCATGTTGAAGCTACAAGTTTTGATCACCTCCTGCTGAGACGGAGAGGTAAGCAGCATCTCGTACTAGGGATGAGAGAACACATCGTCTCATGTTGGGAAGGAGAGATGTAAGGCGCCTCATTTTAGGGATGAGCGAATATATCATCTTATGCTAAGATGAGAGGTTATGATCCCCTTCTGCTCGGGAAATATCCTTCTTTTTGCCGCTCTGCTGGAGAGGGGATGGTCTGATGAGACTTGTTATGGAGTCATGCTTCAAGATCTGCAGAGGCAAAACTTCTTAAAGCTCTGTGTTGACAATGGCTTTGCTTGCAACACTTGTACCTGCATGTTAATGAACACAACTAATAGTACCTGTGAAAAGGGGAGTTAGTTTGGCCTGCGTGCCCCTGGGTCATGGTCTAAGTCACCGTCCCTGTTACTCAACACATCAAATATATGCCAAGTGTTTTTACTCTCATGCACATATTGTAAGGCATTCATGTATCCATAATGCAATATTTATCATAGTTTGTTGGAAGTTTTTGCAATCAATCAACGGTAGATTAAAAACAAAAACAAATGAGAGCGAATTCAAATGAAATTTCACTTTTATTGATTGAAAAAGGGGCCATGAATAGGCATTACACCGGGATGCAATCCCTGGAAAGAGGAAATTGCACAAAAGGAAAATAGACTATCCTAATGGCAATATGAAAACCTAAAAGGGCGATCCACGCAAAAGAGGGACTAAAACGAACAACTGTGATCTGCGAGATCTGTGAAGTGCCATCAGCAATCAAGGAGAATCCGAGAGTTAAGGATCAATCCAATCGTCTTCCTCCAAAGCGAAGCATGAGGAGCGTCTTGAGGACATATATCGGGATACCCTTTTTTACCTGAGCCATCCGATGTGGCTTTTCAACTCAATGGGTGCACATTTTTTTTCAAATATTTCCCTAATTTTTGCCCAAGCCTTTTATTCTATTTTTGGCTAGTCGAGATGCCCTTTTTTGTCTGGACTCTTATTCTATTTTTGTCCAGCGGGTCTCTTTATACGAAGTATTTTCTAACTGCACCCGCGTTGACATGGAACTTGAAGTCCTCTCCATCCATGGTTGTTAACATCAAGGCTCCGCCCGAGAAGACCTTTTTTAACCATGAATGGACCTTCGTAATTGGGTGTCCACTTACCCATATGATCTATTAATGAAGGAAGGATCATTTTCAACACTAAGTCGCCGGGTATGTACCGTTGAGGGCGTACTTTCTGGTTAAATGTCTGTTTCATTTGTCGTTGGTACAAATGTCCATGGCATACAACTGCTAGATGTTTCTCTTTATTGAGGCTCAACTGATTGTACCTGGCTCGGAGCTACTCCGCTTCGTCAAGCTTGACATTCATCATTAACCTTAGCAAAGGGATCTTGACTTCAACTGGTAGGACAACCTCCATACCGTACACAAGCGAGAATGTGGTTGCCCCGGTTGAGGTGCGCACAGATGTTCGGTACCCATGTAGTGCAAATTACAACATCTCATGCCAATATTTGTACGTCACAACCATCTTCTGCACGATCTTTTTAATGTTCTTATTGGCTGCCTCGACGGCGCCATTCATCTTCGGGCAGTACGACAAAGAGTTGTGATGCTCGATCTTGAAATCGTGGCATAGATTTGCCATCATCTTATTGTTGAGATTAGAACTATTGTCAGTAATGATTCTTTCGGGAATTCCATATCGGCAGATGATATCCCTCTTGATGAAACGGGCTACCACCTGTTTGGTGACATTGGCATAAGACACCGTTTCGACCCACTTCGTTAAATAGTCTATGGAAACTAGGATGAAGCGGTGACTGTTAAAAGCAGTTAGGCCAATCTTGCCAATCATATCAATGCCCCACATGGTGAAGGGCCGAGGTGAAGACATGACACGCAACAAATTTGGAGGCACATGCAGCTTGTCAGTGTAATTTTGGCTCTTGTGGCACTTGCGGGAGTATTTACAGCAATCAGATTCCATGGTGATCCAATAATACAACGACCTTAGAAGTTTCTTTGCCATAACATATCCTCCAGCATGGGTACCGAAGGATCCTTCATGAAATTCTTGCATCAACAGCTCTGCTTCGTGTCTATCCACGCATCTGAGCACGACCATGTCGAAGTTCCGTTTATAGAGTACTTCATCCTGGTTTAAGAAGAACCCGCCTGCCAACCTCCTAAGGGTCTTCTTTTATTTACTGGATTCCCTTGTCGGGTATTCCTGAGATTTCAGAAAGCACTTGATATCATAGTACCAAGGTTTGTCATCATTAGCTCCATCAAATGCAACACATATGTCAGTCTCTCGAGACGAAATACATCGAATTTGGGCACATAGTTCTTTTGGTGAACCTTGATCATGGAGGACAAGGTTGCCAAGGCATCAAAAAACTGATTCTCGTCCTGAGGTATATAGTGCAGCTTGACGTTCGTGAAGAAAGTTAGCAACCTTCTGGTATAGTCCCTGTAAGGAATCATATGAGGTTGATGAACCAACCATTTTCCATTAACTTAATTAATGACTAAAGCCGAATCACCAAAGATATCGAGGTTCTTGATTCTCAAACCAATTGTTTCCTCGATCCCCATTATGCAGGCTTCATACTCTGCTTCATTGTTGGTGCACTCGAATGTCATCCAGTTAGCGAAAGGCATATGGATCCCTTCCGGTGTGATGATAACAGCACCAACTCCACTTCCGTTCATGTTAACGACTCCGTCAAACATCAGACTCCATTTGGATTCGGGGTCTGGCCTCTCCTTCGGGAGTGGTTCTTCGTAGTCTTTCGACTTGAGGAACATGATGTCCTCATCCGGGAATTCAAATCTCATTGGTTGCTAATCCTCAATCGGCTGCTGGGCCAGGTAATCCGACAATATACTTCCCTTAATAGCTTTTTATGAAGTATACTGGATGTCGTATTCTGTCATAATCATCTTCCATCGGGCTACTCTTCCGGTTAGAGCTGGCTTTTCGAATATGTATTTTACGGGGTCCATTTTGGAAATCAACAGAGTGGTATGAGTCAGCATGTACTGTCTTAGTCGGTGAGCAACCCATGCCAAAGCGCAATAAGTTTTCTCGAGCAGTGATTATCGAGTCTCACAGTCGGTAAACTTTTTGCTAAGGTAATAGATTGCATGCTCTTTTTGACCAGACTCATCATGTGACCAAGAACGCAACCCATTGATCCCTCGAGCACTGTGAGGTATATGATCAAAGGTCTCCCTAGAACAGGAGGTATGAGAACTAGAGGTTCTCGCAGATACTCCTTGATTCGGTCGAAATCTAATTGGCAGTCATCGTTCCAAGTGATAGCCTGATTCTTCCTTATAAGCTTGAGAATAGGTTTGCACGTAGCTGTTAGGTGAGAGATGAACCGTGCAATGTAGTTCAACCTCCCTCAGAAGCCACATACTTCCTTCTTGGTTCTCAGTTCAGGCATCTCTTGAATTAATTTCACCTTTGCGGGGTCGACCTTAATCCCCCTTTCACTAACGATAAAGCCCAGCATCTTTCCAGAATGTACCCCGAATGTGCACTTGTTCGGGTTCAATCTCAATCTGAACATCCGAAGCCTGCCAAATAACTTGGCTAGGTTAACCAAATGTTCTTCTTTTGTTTGTGACTTCACGATCATGTCATCGACGTAGACCTCAATCTCGTGATAAATCATGTCATGGAATAGAGTCACCATCGCCCGTTGGTATGTAGCTCCAGCGTTTTTCAAACCAAAAGACATTACTTTGTAACAGAAGGTGCCCCATGGGGTAATGAAAGTAGTCTTCTCCATGTCATCTGGCGACATCTTGATCTGATTGTATCCTGAAAAACCATCCATGAAGGAAAGCACAGAAAATTAGGCAGTGTTGTCAACTAGCACGTCAATATGTGGAAACGGGAAGTCATCTTTAGGGCTCGCCCGATTAAAGTCCCGATAATCCACGCGCATTCTGACCTAACCATCCTTTTTAGGAACTGGCACAATATTTGCAACCCATGGAAGATAACTTGTCACATCCAGGAATCTGGCGTCAAACTGATTTTGCACCTCTTCTTTGATTTTGATAGACATGTCGGGTCGAGTTCTCCTCAGTTTCTGTTTCACCGGCGGGCAGTCTTCTTTGAGCGGCAGCTTGTGCACTACGATATCGGTGTCCAACCCTGGCATGTCCTGGTAGGACCAGGAAAATATTTCAACATATTCTCGGAGCATGGAAATCAAATGACTCTTGACAAATTTTCCAATGCAGCCCCGATCTTGACCTCTTTTTTGTCCTCTTCAGTACCCAGGTTGACCACTTCAACGACTTCTTCGTGTGGCTGAATCACCCTCTCCTCTTGCTTGAGCATTCTGGATAATTCTTCGGCTAATTCACAATATTTTTCACCTTCCTCGTCGGCTAGGTAAATTGGATTGTTGAGTTCATATTGGGCCATAGCAAGGTCGTCAATGATGAGACCAAATGAGGTACATTTTCATGAATGATGATTCATGTTAGATTTAGAAAGAGTGGCAGACATGAAAAACATTGACATTTATTTTTAAAACAAAAATAAAATGAAAGACAAAGAAAACCATGAATGAATGCCAAAACGTCCACTTTATTAATGATGTTATTGCATTATGAAATGATGAACCCTTACAATGGGCTACTATGCCCCAAGAAAGGCATAAAGCTTTCATACAAAATAATCAAAACACAAGGCTATTACTCTTCTGGTTGAGTGATATAGATGATTGCTTCGGCTGACCAGTTGCTAAGTTGTACACCCAGGACGCAAGGCTTTATCCACTCGTCCATTTCACAATCACTATCAACCGTTTCATCCTGCACGACATAGATACTACCATGATCAAACAACCCTGCATTAGTGAAGATAATCGGGCATTTTCGACCACCAGAGCTCTGATCTGGCATCGACTGGCCAGGATTATAACCAACCCCGAACATATCCTTCTTCTCTGGGACTTCAATCGTTTTTCCCCAGCTCTCATTCGCACCGGATTCCACAACCTCCAAGGCTTTCTTGTAGGATGTTATGGACTCTCCTTTCTTCTTATCCTCTAACAAGGCAGCTGATGACGATGCACCCTCGGCTCTGACAGACTCAAAGGCTTGACAATGAGTCTCAACAATCTCAACGTCCATCTTTACATATTTGAAGATGACTGATGAAAATGTCTTTGAATGTGATTGATGAAGTTGTCTTTTTCCCTGCATAATGTAACGATTTGGTCTTCCCAGACGAATTTGAGCTTCTGGTGGAGGGTTGAAGACACAGCCCCTGCTGCATGGATCCAGGGTTGTCCCAGTAAATAGTTGTAAGCTGGTTAGATATCCATAACATAAAAGGTAGCGTTGAAAATCTGTGGTCCTACCTTGATTGGTAGTTCCACCTCTCCAAAGACATACCTTTTTTAGGCATCAAATGCACGGACTATCAAATCGCTTGGTCTAAGTACAACCCCATCATAGTCCAACTTGATCAGTGCCTTCTTCGGCAGCATGTTCAATGATGACCTTGTGTCCACAAGTACGTGAGAGAGCACCGCTACTTTACATTCCATAGAAATGTGTAGAGCCCGATTGTGGCTGCGCCCCTCAGTGGTCAAATCTATATATGTAAACCCCAAACCATGGTTGGCGTTCACACTTGACACCACCGTCTCAAGATGGTTTACTGATATGTCCTGTGGCACATAGGCATTGTTCAAAATATTTAGTAGAGCTTTCTTGTGTGAGTCTAAACACATCAACAAGGACAAGATTGAAATCTTAGAGGGAGTTTGCTTCAAGTGATCAACTATTTTTTAATCACTCTTTTTAATAATCCTCAGAAATTCTTCCGCATCCTTGTCAAAGGTAATATCAGGATCCGGAGTTGGCACCGGAGCATCACTCATCACGGGCTACTTGCCCCTGGCTCTGGCTTGGGCCTCTGCATTGTCCCTGGGTGGCACCACTCTGTTTCTCAATGTTTCTGGCGCAAATAGTCTCCCGCTCCTTGTGAACCCTCCAACTCCAATATTTTCAACTTGGTGCTGAACTGAGCTGGAAGAGGTCAAATCTTGCTTCTGACCATTACAGTAAACCTCTGCCCTATAGGACCATGGGATTTCTCTTTCTCTATGGTACGAAATTGGTCCAGGAATGGTAAAGGTTACACGTGCCACTTTTGCTAGTGTTGGAACTTGTACCGAATTATAGTAGATAGTCACAGTCGAGCATTCGTCCTCCTTCATGATTCTATCAAATTGGATACTGCCCTTGTCAATCATTCTTTGTATCCCCGGTCTCAATCGGTCACAATCGTCGATAAAATTCTCGCAATCTAAAAGTTCTCGCCCCTCTTCGCAGCCCAAAAATATATCCTTCTTGGCGAGGCAACTCTTCACGGCCAACAATGAAGTTTTCAAAGCATTGACATCGTACACCAGATTCAAGCATTCCCCACAATCAATAGCTCCTACGGTCCTTCCATGCAAAGGCATGGTGTTTTGCAACACGTTCGGGGTAGGAGCGAAATTGATTGCCTTGGAGTCTATCAAATACCTCACCTTCTGTTTAAGGGCTTTGCAATTTTCTGTACTGTGGCCTGGAGCTCCAGAATGGAACTCGCAATGGGCGTTATCATCACAACCCTCAGGAATCTGCCCCGGCCTCGGAGGCTGCAGGGTTCTCAACTGAATCATTTGAAGTTGAAGAATATTTTGTAAAAGTTGGGAATAAGACATCGGTGGCGTCTCAAGATGTCTATCCTTTGGTCTGGTAGGATAGTATTGACGAGGAGCTCTCTGGTGTTGGTAGTTCTGCTGACGCTGTTGCTGCGGTTGCTGAATCTGCTGTTGATTTGTGATAACAGAAATGGTAACAAGAGCTTCCTAATGATAGGAGTTCTGATTCCCCATCTTCCTTTGGGTATACACAGCCCCGACTTCACCTTCTCTTCTATTCCCGAAAGGTTTCTTGGCCCCGGAGGTCGACGCTCCGCTACTCTGAATTTTCCCTTGTTTCATCCAACTTTCAATTCTCTCGCTAGTTAGGATGATATCAGAAGAGTTGCTTTATGAAAACCCTGTTAATCTTTCCATGAAGTGCCCAGGGAGGGTATCCATGAAAAGATCAACCATCTCTCTCCAGAAATGGGGGTTAAACTCTAGCCGCAACTTCGCGCCACCTCTGTGCATATTCCTTGAAGCTTTCAGAATTCTTTTGAGACAAACATTGCAATTGGGCCCGCTCATGTGTTCGTCGCAGATGTGGTTGCTGATGAAAAGTTGTGGTATCATGACATTAGATGCTTTCTCAAAGACCAAGAATACCCACTTGAAGCATCTAATAATGACCGAAAGACTTTGAGGAGGTTGGCTGGTAATTTCTTTCTGAATGGAGATGTTTTGTACAAGAGAAACTTCGATGCGGTTCTGCTTAGATGCGTGGATAGACATGAGGCAGACTTGCTAATGTACGAGGTGCATGAATGGACCTTTGGTACTCATGAAGGTGGACATACTATGGCTAAGAAGCTATTACGGGCAAGTTACTATTGGATGACTATGGATGCATATTGTTTCAGGTTTGCAGGGAAGTGTCACAAATACCAGATTTATGCGGACAAAGTGCATGTGCCACCATCTCCTTTGAATGTGATGACTTCTCCTTGGCCCTTTTCAATATGGGACATTGATATGATCGGCAAGATCGAGCCAACTGCTTCTAATGGACATTGCTTCATTCTGGTTACCGTTGATTATTTCACCAAGTGGGTGGAAGCAGCTTCCTATGCTAATGTTACTAAACAGGTGGTTTCCCGTTTCATCAAGAAGAACATCATTTGCAGTTATGGAATTCCCGAGAGTATAATTACCGATAATGGTTCAAATATGAATAACAAGGTGGTGAAGGAACTTTGCCAAAGTTTCAAAATAGAGCATGATAATTATTCTCCATACCGTCTGAAGATGAATGGAGTTGTTGAGGTAGCAAACATGAATATTAAGAAGATTGTGCAGAAAATGGTGGTGACGTACAAGGATTGGCATGAAATGTTGCCTTTCTCTTTACATGGGTACCGTACTTCAGTTCGTATGTCAACTGGGGAAACTCCTTTCTCTCTCGTGTATGGAATGGAAGATGTCCTGCCTGTTGAAGTAGAGATTCCATCTCTGAGAGTTTTGATGGATGTGAAGCTTGATGAATCAGAGTGGGTTAGAAAAATGTTCAATCAATTAAGCTTTATTGAGGAAAAGAGAATGGCAGCCATCTATCATGGGCAGTTGTATCAGAGGAGAATGAAGAAGGCATTCGATCAAAAGGTGTGTCCTCGGTGCTTCTAGAATGGTGATTTAGTGTTAAAACGAATACTCCCTCCTCAAACAGATCACATGGGCAAATGGACTCCAAATTATGAAGGTCCTTATGTAGTGAAAAAGGTTTTCTCTGGCGGAGCCTTGATGTTATCCATAATGGACAGTGAAGATTTCTTGTCCCCTATAATCACCGACATAATCAAAAAATACTTCTCATAAATAGACCTGAACCAAAAAAAGGGAAAAGGTTCGGGAAAAGTTAGGGATAATATAAAAACATGTACACCCTGTAAGTTGAAAACCTAAAAGGGAAACTTAGGCAAAAATGGGTATCCCGGTGGATTGAAACCCCGAAAAGGGCGATCCAGGAAAAAGTTAGGGATTGAAAGCGAAAAGTTGCGATCTGTATTTGATCTGTCGTGCCACTTTAAAACACTTCAATTGGGAATTTCTGAAGGATTTGAATCAGTCCAATCATCCTCCTCAGAAAGCAGAGTACTTGGAGATTTTTGAAGACATATGAGTCATAGTAGAATTGAAACTCCTTGGAAATCTATTTCCACCTTGCCATTAATGTAATTTATTTCTGCTTTGCAATTACCTCTTTCTAGGAATTGCTTCCTATTGTAAACACCTATTTAAAGGCCATTTCAATACATAAAAGTCGTATTTCAGTCAATTATATTTCTTTATTGTTTTATTTTACTATTTTGTTTGCAAAAAACGTCTGATTTGTTTTAAACATTACATCTGGAACATTGAAGCGTTGCATATGCATGTCAGAAACGATTGAAAATTGCTTGAATGGTTGAGTATCTTGGGTGGAGAATGTAGATGTTGTATATTACCCTGGGGAATTTTATTTTGTGCCATGATTGTAGGTATTGATTTTTATTTACAATGACCTTTGTTCCTTCAAAAGCTGGAAATCATCCCACCAGAGTTTTGATGTGACATTTTGCCTCCAACATGTTGTTGCTTATCCCCAGTAAAGTGAGATGGCTTCAGCAAATAGAATATTTAAGTACATTCCCCTAGTAGGATGTGACTTTCCCCATCAGAATCTTATTGTGCATGTTCTCTCCGAGAAGAGACCTATTTCTACAGCAGAAGAAGTTTTTTATGAGCCTTTTCATACCCCCAGAAGTGTAGAGGGGAGTCTCATTTGTAGTAGTTGTAAAGTCCAATCCTCATTGGCACTTTCTTTTCAACAAGGTTATGGATGCATCCTCTCCTCAGCAAGTTGAAAGATGTTCTTTCTCTCAGCTAAGTCCCATGATTATAGGCTATCCCCAAGCAGGATGTTTTCGTATGAAAATGTTTCAGATGAATGGTACCACAACAAGTCTTCATCCCTACAGTTAACATCCAATGGTTATTGGTAATCATGGTCCGAGAGCTATGGACATTTTTATTATCCTCAGCAGAGTTTCCGAAATATCCTATTCCCCAACAGGTTTGGTATTCCCCCACAGAGTATCTGAGAAGCAGATCTAGAAGTTCCTTCTTTCCCTCCAGAGTTTTTGGGTTTATTTCCCATCAGGGAGTTCTCTTTGCATTTGCTTATAGTAATCATCATTACATTGCATCTAACCAAATGTTTAGCATTTTCATTTCAACATGGAGCATTACGCCATAGAAAAATTCAAACATGCATGCGAAGCATAAGTCAGCTTTGGTTCCATACATTAGAAGTTCGAATAATCATTCAATAAGACAGTGATATCCCCAAGAGTTTGTTCACTCCATTCCTCAGCAGTTTCTTTTCAATTAATACTCATGTGTGAAGATTCGTGGATCTTTATGGTACCTTCTATATTTCCCCAGTCGAGCCATCTTGCTTGGTTCCCTATGGAAAATTTTCATTTCTTCGAGATAACATCCAAGTATGATATTCTCTTTCAAGTCCAATCACGGTGGGTCTTGTTTTGTTTTATCACCCAAGTGTGGTAAATGCTTTCAATTTCGTCCAAGTCTGATTTCGTTTCTTATATTTACCATCCAAGTATGATATTCTCTTTCAAGTTCAGTCACGGTGGGTCTTGTTTTGTTTTATCACCCAAGTGTGGTAAATGCTTTCGATTCTGTACAAGTCCGATTTTGTTTCTCCGAGTTATCATCCGAGTATGATATTCTCTTTCGAGTCCACTCATGGTGGGTCTTGTTTTGTTTTATCACCCAAGTGTGGTAAATGCTTTCGATCCTCTCCAAGTTCAGTTTTGTTTCTTCGAGTTATCATCCAAGTATGATATTCTCTTTCGAGTCCACTCACGGTGGGTCTTGTTTTGTTTTATCACCCAACTATGGTAAAAGCTTTTGATTTCGTCCATGTCCAGTTTCATTTTTTCGAGTTATCATCCAAGTATGATATTCCCTTTCGAGTCCACTCACAGTGGGTCTTGTTTTATTTTATCACCCAAGTGTGGTATGTTAGACGATAGCGCGGATCTAGAAGGGGGGGTTGAATTGATCCCTTTTTCAAAATTTACTTTTCAAAAATTAATTGAAAATGTATTGTGGAAGTTTCACAGAAAATCATCTAATTAAAATTGAAGTCACCGAAGATCAGATATACGCTTTAACCAAATGGGAATAGAATGTTGACAAGATGAATTAATACTACATAAAAGATTCACTTGATAACACCACAATTGATAAACTACTCTTAACAATAATATAGAGTAAGAAAATAAGCACAATCTAATTAATTTTGTGTGGTTTGACTTTTTGACAAACACTTGGTGTGCAATACACTAAGTGTAATTTTGTTGTATCAAGTAATGCAGAATTTTTCACAAAGTAGTTATCACTTTTGAGTGTGACAATTTGTCAAACACCTTGAGTGCACTACTTAGATACACCCGAATTGTTTAGAATACACAAAATCAAAGTGTACAAAAGTAAAAGGCGAGAATAGTAAAGAACATAAGGAATTTGTTTAGGCAGTTCCTTCGTCGCCCTTGCTCGAAGTACTCTGCCCCCAATTCATAATCGAATTGGGCAATTTTATTAAAATTGAAATTGTTTTACAAGAAGAAAATAGATGAACAAAAAAACCAATCCGTGTTGAATGTGTTGTTAAATCTTCTTCTTGTCCCTTGATTCAAAGTCGAATCAAGACCTCCACGCGTGTCGAGAGAGCCTCCGATTAATTGCTCCCTTCTTGCAAGGATATATGATCCTTCAAACTTTGAGCACGGCTGAGTTTCTTCAACACTTATGAACCCACAAAGATCTTTGCAATCCTCCGTCTACTGTGATATGAAAGAATGATCCATTTGATCTTCAATATACCTCACTATGCTGAATATACGAACGATGGTTGTGTGCAAAAACCCCCAAACCTTCTATGATCTTGGAGGAGAAAAACCTTCATATTTTTCCAAGAAAAACCACACTCTCTAGACCCAATATGAAACTCTAATTCACGATTGAACATTATCTTCGAAGCTAGCATCTTAATCAACAAAGATTATTGTGTGATTGTTGATGGATGCAAGGAAGAAAAAGATGAAGAGAGAAGTGTGTATATCTTTCACTTTTCTTGTTGACATCTTAAAAGAAATGCAAGCATCTATTTATATTGGTTAGTTTATGGTAGAAAAATATAAAGTAAGATTTAATAAAAAATATGACAGTTACAGGAATGAGCCTGCTCAAATCAGCAAATGAGCCGGCTCAAAATTATGGGTAAGACGGCCAAAAGTAGGGGAAGGAAGCCTGTTGAGACCCGCACATATTTGGGAGAAAAAACAATTTAATGAGTCGGCTCATGAGGGGCTTTAAGCCGGCTCATACATAGCCATTGAGCCGGCCAAAATTTGGCCTCAGGCAGCCTGTTGGGACCCGCGTGTTTTGGGCACAAAATACACTGAATGAGTCGGCTCATGGTGGAATTTGAGTCGGCTCATTCAGTTTATTTTCACAAAAATGATATTTCTTCCTTTTTCTTTCTGAACCAAGCACACTTTCAATTATGCCAAGTTTTTGACACATTCAAAACCCATGCCATGTCTCACAAACTCCCTCTTTTTGATGATGGCAAAAACTTGATGAATTAGTCACCATATGTGGCTAAGATCCCCCTGAATGGATGCCACAAACACGATCTATTTTATGCTTTCAATATCATCTCCCCCTTTGACAACATCAAAAAGAAAAATATCCTCATGAGTAACCAAAAAATAGCGTGCTAAACATAAGTTCAGGATGAGATACCAATGACAATTATCGCATGCATTCACAAACACAATTTGGAAGAACGTGAAAAACATATATGCAAAAATAAACAAAGGCTAAATAGGAAGCAATCAAACGATATGGATATGAATTCATACATAATCAAACCATTATCCATTATGCATAACAAACCATAAAGAAACTACATAAACAAAAAAAATGAAATGGGATGCAATGATTCTCTCAATCTTGGGGATTACGATCCCGAGTGGATGGATAACGTTGATGGTAAGTGATAGGTTGAGAGTCATCCATATCAGCTTCGGTAAATTGAAGGAAACATAAGCAGCATCTTGGGAGGCCAAATGAGCTTGCAATTCTGTATACCAAGTTTCATGAACGGAAACATAAGCAGCAAACATCGTATCTTGTTCATTTAAACGCCTTTCTAATTTCGAGTATCTTTCAGTTTGAGTTGTGTAATAGGCTTCCTGCTGAAGTTGCATATTCTGAAGCAAAACCATGATGCTAGACTGATCATCTTGTTGTGGTTGAGATGGAGGGGCAAATAGAGTAGTCGTGGTGGTCCAGCCCGTGTATTGCCACTCACCTCATCCTTGATTAGCATAGGATGCATAATCATTAGATGGAATACCATTCCACCCTTCATTGTCAGTGGGTAATTCATCATTTGGAACATTCCCTTCATTTTGATCCTCAAGATCCTCACGTTCAGAATTTTCTTCCACCTCATGATTAAAATCACCTCTTAAAAGATATTTATACCGTTTCCCCTTAGGATCCCATATGTGACCCATAAGACTCAGTGTCTTTTGTTGAAACCAATTTGTGTCAGATACAGAAACCATGGGTAAGTCGTTACCAACAATTTTTGCTTTGTTGATAATCGCCTGAATAATTGATGGATAAGAAAGAGCAACTCCTTTCTTTTCCTTTAGAGCAAATATACGACTAGTGAAATAATATGGCCAGTTAACTTTTACCTTATTTTGGAGAATGTAGATCAAGTGAACTTCAGCCATGTTGATAAGAGAAAACCTTCTTTCTTTAGACGTAAATTATGTGACACTATCCAATGAAGGATGTGATCCAACAATTTGACCTTTCCAGTGGTGGTTGAATTTGGAAACAATTCAGAATTTACAATGGAGTCAGAGAATGGGTCTTTAAGCATACCATTTAATTCCGAGCAAAATGTGTAGTTCTCCACTTGAGATGAATCAGTCATCAAGATTCTAGCCTCCTCATGATCAATGCGAAACAACTTTTTCCAAACTTGAGCATTTACAGTAAACATTCTAATGCCCATACGAAAATTGAACTCAAATCCTTTAAATGTACCAACCAATCCAGCATAAAACATCCTTACTAAATCCTCATTATAATTTTCATGACAAGAGAGAAAAGGGTTGATACCATGAAAATCTATTAGTTCTACAATGTGAGAGATATGCATCTGATTGGTTGTTGTTCTTGAGTACACATATTGAGGAACAATTTTCCTATTCTTGAACTTTTTATTATAAATTCAACCAAATCAGATGGGAGAAGAGATAGAGCATTTACCGGTAGAGAGGATTGTGATGAAGAACCTCGTGACCTTTTTCCTGTAGCTCTTGAAGCCATTGTTGAGGATGAAAAAGAGATTTGAGACTTTGAGTGAGAAATGGGGTTTTAGAGTTTGTTGAGAAACTTGAGAGAATATGAAATGATAATGAGATAAAAATGTGATTTTAATGAGTTTTGATGATTAGAATTCATAAAAAAGCTTAAATGAAAGTCAAAATGTGGTAAGATGCAATTGATATGCCGACCTATGGGCATGAGATGCAGACAGCGCGTCTTTTCAAGACAGCCAAATGTCATATGATATGACAATGAACCGGCTCAAAACTGACAATGAGTTGGCTCAAATCAAATTTGAAATGAGTCGGCTCAAGCAGCAAGGAGGTCGATTCATAAGGTTCCATGAGCCGACTCATGAGTCGGCCTGTTGGGACCCGACAATTTTGAATGACTTTTCCACTAAAATGAACTTAAAACACATCAAATCATTATAATATCACCTTATACTTTGATCAAAAGACATACAACCAATTATAATCCAAAAGAAAATAACGAATAGATAAAATCACAAACATAAGCATAGTTACACCATACATATTATATATCATGGATGAATAGAGAAAATCAAAGATCAATAAAGTGATTAGAGACAAACTATGTTTAGAAGGATATTACCTCGAGTATATATGAACGTGAAGGAAAATAATACTACACTAAAAGAGAAGTTAGTGATAAGATAAGGTGAGCCAAACAATAATATATGACAATTCAATGATTATCAAGATCTATCTGAAATGTCAAAATCACCAAGTTCCCTACGAATATGAAAGAAAGGTTCGGTAGCAAGTGGTTTTGTAAAAATGTCGGCTAGTTGATTCGAACTTTCAACATGCTCAAACAGCACATCACCTTTCTCTACATGATCCCTAAGGAAGTGATGTCTTAATTCAATATGTTTAGTGCGCGAATGAAGGATTGGATTTTTGGTTAGATTGATTGCACTAGTTTTGTCGCACAAAATTGGAATTTGTTTAAGAGTAATATTGAAGTCATGTAATTTTTGTTTTAGCCATAGAATTTGGGCACAACAATTTCCGGCCGCAATATATTTTGCCTCCGCAGTTGACAAAGCAACTGAAACTTGCTTTTTGCTATGCCAACTGACAAGAGAGTTTGAAAAAAAATGGCAAGTTCCACTAGTGTTCTTTCTATCCACTTTGCAAACGGCAAAATCGGAATCGGAAAAACCTACCAATGAGTAATCACTACCCTTAGGATACTATAGACCAAACTTAGAAGTACCACAAAGGTACCTAAGTATGTGTTTAACTGATTTTAAGTGTGATTCCTTAGGGCATGATTGAAATCTAGCACACATACACACACTAAACATAATATCTGGACGTGAGGCAGTAAGATAAAGAAGGGATTCGATTATACCTCGATACCTTTTTATATCCACATCCTTACCATTTTCATCACGATCAAGACTAGCAGCAGTAGACATTAGTGTATCAATGGGCTTGGAATTTGTCATATCAAACCTTTTGAGTAGCTCATTATAATACTTTGTTTGACTTATGAATGTCCCATCTTAAAGTTGTCTAATTTGGAGTCCGAGGAAAAAGTTAAGCTCCCCCATCATACTCATCTCAAATCACCTTGCATGGAACTTGAAAATTCTTTAACTAACTTCATATTAGTAGATCCAAAAATAATATCATCTACATATACTTGAACTAATATAGAGTGATTTCCTTCTCGTTTAATACAGAGTGTAGTGTCAACTTTTCCTCTTGAAAAACCTTGATTGATAAAAAATTTACTTAGGCCCTCATACCAAGCTCTAAGAGCTTTTTTGAGACCATACAAAGCATGTTTAAGCTTGTATACATGATTTGGTTTTTCATCGTTTTCAAATCCGGGAGGTTGACACATATACACCTCTTCATTTATGTATCTGTTAAGGAAGGCACTCTTAACATCCATTTGATATAATTTGAAATTCTGTGGACAAGCAAATGCAAGTAGAAGACATATAACTTTGAGGCGGGCAACAGGAGCATAAGTTTCCTCATATTCTATGCCTTCCTCTTGGTTATACCCTTGAGCAACAAGACGGGCCTTGTTGCAAATGATGATACCTTTTTCATCCAACTAGTTCCTAAATACCCATTTAGTGTTAATCACTCGATGATCTCGCGGAGGTGGAACAAGGTCCCAAACCTCATTTCTTTTAAATTGATTTAGTTCATCTTGCATGGCTAGAAACCAATTTTCATCGAGTAAGGCCTATTTGGAGTTTTTAGGCTCAATTTGAGAGATGAAAGCATGATAAAAATAAAAGTTACTTATCCTTGATTGAGTGATAACACCCTTTGAGATATCTCACATAATGTTGTCGATGGGATGGTCTTTTGATGTTTTCCATTCCAATGGTAGATCATTTTGGGTTGATGCTTGATCTTCATTTTTGAGACTAGACTCTTTATCCGACTTCTTACAATCAATATTCGGAAAGGGTTCAACACGAGACAAATCTTGGTCTTCAATAATCTCTTCTGAAGATGCACCTGCACCAATAACAACACTACCTTTTCCGACGACTTTCGGATAAGATTCATCAAAAGATACATGCACAGATTCTTCAACAATAAGCAACCTTTTATTGTATACTCTATATGCTTTGCTTGAATTTGAGTATCCAAGAAAGATACCTTCATCCTCCTTTGAATCAAATTTACCAAGGTTTTCTTTTCCATTATTTAGCACAAAACATTTGCAACCAAAAACATGAAGGTGTGACACATTTGGTTTTCTTCCTTTTAAAAGTTCATAGGGCGTTTTATTTAGTATAGGACGAATAATGATCCTATTCAACACATAGCACGCGGTGCTAATAGCATTGGCCCAAAATTATTTAGGAAGACCACTATCATTGATCATAGTTCTTCCCAACTCCTCTAACACACGATTTTTACGTTCCACAACGCTATTTTGTTGTGGAGTTCTAGGAGCGGAAAAACTATGTTCAATGCCATGTTTCTCACAAAAAATTTCAAAGAGATGATTTTCAAACTCACCTCCTTGATCACTTCTAATGGTTACAATGTTTGTGCCAAGTTTGTTTTGAGATAATTTGGCGAAAGTTTCAAAAGCCGAAAAAGTATCACTTTTACTAGCTAAGAAGATTGTCCAACAAAATTCCTAGAGTGTGAGTGAACATTTGGTTTCATTTGGGCAACCCTTGACAAATGCCTTTAGGAACTAAGTATCTTCTAAACCAGCATTTAGCAATCGTATGACCTTCCTTGCAATAATAGTTACATTTCAAGAATGGTTTAGAAACACATTTACTATTTTGATCTTTCACAACATAAGTATACCTTTGATATGGGTTGTTCATTGATTCTCTAAAGTTTGAACGATCAATAGTAAAGGTTATCTTAGGTTGCGATAACTTGTCTAATTTGGCTTGAAGAGTTTTAACTTCTTTTTGCCAAATGCAACACGTTTCACAACTATGAAAGTTATGCCATTCTCGCTTGTCTTCTTTCATAGGTTCTACCATCGATTTCTTAAGAGCTTTCATCGCATTTTGATTATTCGATACCTTTTTCTCTAAATATGTAAAAATTTGTTTGTCGGATGCAATGCGCTTAAAAGCTTCCTTAGCCTCTTGATGGAGAACTCAAAAAGTACTAAGTAGATCATTATAAGACAATTTTTCAGCATTATCATATTTAGCATGTTTTACCCTTTTCTTGCCTTTCTTATGAGCCATGAGGCAAAGATTTACATTCTCTTCCTCATCACTTGAGCTTGCTTTGCTAGAAGATTCATTATCATTTTCCCATGCAATATATGCTCTTCTAGTTTTGATACCTTTCCTTTGATGCTTATCTTTATCTTTGTCTTTCTTTAGCATTGGACAATCCGGTTTGTAGTGACCCGGTTTTCCACAATTGTAGCATGATCCTTTACCTTTCGTACTTTTAATAAATTCTTGCTTGGAAGGGTTAGATTTCCTTCGATAGTTGATGAGACGCTTGTCCGAATGAGATATTTCATTCTTTCTAAGATACTGATTGTATCTTCTAACAAACAAACCCATATCTTCATTTGATTCGTCGTCATCATCACTTGAATCACTCTCACTATCTTTATTGGTGGATGATTTTGAGGAAGAAGCGTTCAAAGTAATAGACTTCTTCTTCTTCTCATGATCTTTATTCTTCTCGTTCTTTTCTTTCTTTTTGTTATCTTCATGCTCATGTAAATTTAAGAGCTCTTGTTCTTGCTCTTGTAGCTTTCCAATAAGTGTAGTCAAATCCAAGGTCCTTACGTTATTGGCTTCTTTGATTGCCGTAACTTTTGGTAACCATTCCCTAGTAAGACATCTTAAGATTTTGTTAGTGGCTACATCGTTAGGAGTAGTTTTACCAAGGGCGTTTAAGCGATTATTCAAGTGAGAAAATCTTTTTCCCATTTCACCAATGGTTTCCCCTTGGCTCATGTGAAATCGATCAAACTCTTGTTGTAGAGTATTAATTCGTGCAAGCTTTACATCATTGGTTCCCTCATGGGCAACTTGTAATGCTTCCCACATGGCCTTAGCCGTAGTATAATGAGAGACTCGAAAATATTCATCCTCTCCCAAAGAAGCTATAAGCATATTTCGAGTTTTCCAATCATATCTATATTTCTTTTCATCATTCTCGTCCCATTGTGCTTCTGGTTTTTCAATTTGGACGTTATCCGGACCAACCATAGTTATTTGAAAAGGGTCGTCTTAAATAACTTTCCAAATTTTTCTATCAACAGAGTTGATATGAATGTGCATACAATCCTTCCAGTGACTATAGTTTTCTCCGGTAAAAACTGGAGCTCTATTGTACGCCCCTGTTGGATCGTTGTCCATTTTCCAATAAGTTGTATGTGAAGCACTAGATGAACCAGTGCTCTTGATCCCACTTGTTAGACGATAGTGCAGATCTAGAAGGGGGGTTGAATAGATCCCTTTTTCAAAATTTACTTTCAAAAATTAATTGAAAATGTATTACGGAAGTTTCCCGGAAAATCGTCTAATTAAAATTGAAGTCACCGGAGATCGAATATATGCTTTAACCAAATGGGAATAGAATGTTGACAAAATGAATTAATACTACACAAAAGAGTCACTTGATAACACCATAATTGATAAACTACTCTTAACAATGATATAGAGTAAGAAAATAAGCACAATCTAATTAATTTTGTGTGGTTTGACTTTTTGACAAACACTTGGTGTGCAATACACTAAGTGTAATTTTGTTGTATCAAGTAATGCAGAATTTTTCACAAAGTAGTTATCACTTTTGAGTGTGACAATTTGTCAAACACCTTGAGTGCACTACTTAGATACACCCGAATTGTTTAGAATACACAAAATCAAAGTGTGCAAATGTAAAAGGCGAGAATAGTAAGGAACGCAAGGAATTTGTTAAGGCAGTTCCTTCGTCGTCCTCGCTCGAAGTACTTTGCCCCCAATTCACAATCGAATTGGGCAATTTTATTAAAATTGCAATTGTTTTACAAGAAGAAAATAGATGAACCAACAAACCAATCCGTGTTGAATGTGTTGTCAAATCTTCTTCTTGTCCCTTGATTCAAAGTCGAATCAAGACCTCCATGCATGTCGAGAAAGCCTCCGATTAATTGCTCCCTTCTTGCAAGGATATATGATCCTTCAAACTTTTAGCATGGCTAAGTTTCTTCAACACTTGTGAACCCACAAAGATCTTCACAATCCTTCGTCTATTGTGATATGAAATAACGATCTACTTGATCTTCAATCTACCTCACTCGGTTGAATATACGAACGATGGTTGTGTGTAAAAACCCCAAAACCTTCTATGATCTCGGAGGAGAAATCCCTTCAGATTTTTCCAAGAAAAACCCACACTTTCTAGACCCAATCTGAAACTCTAATTCACGATTGAACTTTATCTTCGAAGCTAGAACCTTAATCAACAAAGATTATTGTGTGTGATTGTTGATGGATGCAAGGAAGAAGAAGATGAAGAGAGAAGTGTGTATATCTTTCACTTTTCTTGTTGACCTCTCAAAAGAAATGCAAGCAGCTATTTATATTGGTTAGTTTATGGTAGAATAATATAAAGCAAGATTTAATAAAAAATATGACAGTTACAGGAATGAGCCTGCTCAAATCAGCAAATGAGACGACTCAAAATTCTGGGTGAGTCGGCCAAACGTGGGGGAAGGCAGCCTGTTGAGACCCACACATATTTGGAAGAAAACACAAATTTAATGAGTCGGCTCATGAGGGGCTTTGAGCCGGCTTATACATACCCAATGAGCCGGCCAAAATTTGGCCTCAGACAGCCTGTTGGGACCCGCGTGTTTTGGGCAAAAAAACACTGAATGAGTCGGCTCATGGTGGAATTTGAGTCGGCTCATTCAGTTTATTTTCACAAAAATATATTTCTACTTTTTTCTTTATGAACCAAGCACACTTTCAATCATGCCAAGTTTTTGACACATTCAAAACCCATGCCTCTCACATGGTAAATGCTTTCGATTTCGTACAAGTCCAGTTTCGTTTCTTCGAGTTATCATCCGAGTATGATAGTCTCTTTTGAGTCCACTCATGGTAAGTCTTTTTTTGTTTTATCACCCAAGTGTGGTAAATTTTTGATTTCGTCTAAGTCCGGTTTCGTTTCCTTGAGTTGTTATCCAAGAACGACATTCTCTTTCAAGTCCATCTGAGGTGGGTCTTATATTCTTTTGTGTTTCCCATTTGTTGTTGATCGAGGTCAGCATTCATTTCCCGAGAGCCCGTTTGAGGTCGGTATTTTTTTCCTCATAATATCCCCAATAGAGTCATCTCTTTCTTCCTAGTAATTATTTGACTTTATAGCTTCCACCAAGCATTTTCTCACCATATTTTCTTTTACCCACAAAGTGCAAATTTTCAGGTTCTTTTGGTATTTAAACCCCTTCACCTTAAATGTTTGAAAGCTTAGGCTTCACACCTTCAAGTACATGATGTTTGAATAGGGGCAGCTATAGCACCCCAACATTTTCCCTCATATTTTAACCAATAAGTGGCTTATGCCTCACACATGTGTATTACATTAGGTCATGTTCACAATCATACAAATCATTAGTTTTTCTCGAAGCATGGGATCAAGAGCTTCCTCTGGGCCAGGGTTTCTTGAATCTTTGAGTTTGTTACACTCATATTTAGATCTAGTGTTTGAAGTCTTATTGCAATGAGCATCTCTATCAAGACTCGTAAGTATCGAGGCTTTTATTTGCTTCTTATTCAGGCTAAAAGATTTTTGTTTCTTCTAGGCCAGAGATTGGTGGTTTGAATTAATGTAAGAATTGAGTCGTGGTGTTGTACCCCAAAATTTTCTCTCCCATATTCAAGATAATGTGTCTCAAGAGGTCTTCTAATAGTCACAAGATTCACAATTGCTCAAAAGGATTTCAGGTTTCATCAGACAAAGCTTCCTCCTAAGTAATGGATCTAAAACTAGGATTTTGAATTTCTCAAGGAAAAGTGGACTTCCAAAGCCTCAAGTGGACTTCATGAAATCTCACATACTTCAAAGAATCCTCATGTCAAGTTTCAAGGCCTGTCCTACAAGTTTGGTCAGCCAGATGCTCAAATAATCAAAAATCGGTTAACTTGGTCAAAACGTCAATTTTGGTCAACATAAAGTCAAACTTCAAGTTTTATGTCAACATCAAGATTATGAGGTGAAATTCATCATTTTATCAAGGGTTGATCATGATTCATCAAGGAAGTCTCAGAATCATCAAGAATCAAGAGTTACTAAAGTATGGTTTTTACAGGAAAAGTCAACTATACTTTGACCAGCCATAACATTCACATACTTCATAAAATTTTTCCATCCAAAGATTAATTTGAAGAAAATTCAATTCCCTACAACTTAGTGTCTCACAAGCCAAGTCCAAAAATGCTTCATTTGAGAGATATGAGCCAAGACATTACAGGTCCTTTTAAAAGTCAACAAAAAGTCAACTTGTTCTAAAGCTCATAACTTAAAAATGGAAGATCAAATGGACATGGGACCAAAATGAGTAGTTAGAGGACACTCTAAGCTTTCCAAAAGTCCTAGAACACATACATGGGATAACAATTAAGGGAGTTATGCATCGTTGAAGTTGGGAAATTTTGAGGAGGTGTATGAAGCAAAAATAGCCAAAACTCAAGTTTCTTCCAAATGGGCCCATATTTTTCAACCCAAACTCAATTATAAGATCATGCACGACCCATAGATCATAATATCTGATTTTTGATATTTATTTTATATTAGATTAGATTTATTTTATTTAAATTCAATTTTAATTAAGATAAATATTGAAAAATCAAATATTTGATCTTAGATCTATTTTGGGATCAAATATTTGATGTTTATGATGATTGTGAGTGTCCAAAATTCGTGCAAGACCAAAGAGGAAGTGTATCATAATCAAATATGAAAAAATAGAATGATTGAAATTACCATTGAATAGCAAATCAAATATTCTTCACCCAAGCCCAGAATATGACCTAAATTGCACCCTCTATAAATACTTATCATCTCCACAAGTCAAGAGGACGAAGTTTTTTATCAAAGAGAGCATATAAAACTTCAAAAAACTCAAGAGTCGGTTGGATTCGGTTTTAGGGTTGCCATTCTCAAGGATGTTTGAAGGTCCAATAACATTCCTTAGACTCTTCTGAAGGCGTACCAATCATCACATTACTCCAAAACCTCATAAAACGCCATAACCGAATTCACTTTTTTTTTTTGTTTTTTTTTCAATTTTTCGATTTCATATTTATACGCATGATACATCTAATCTCTTTGTATATTTGTGTTTTGTATGATGTGAGCAAGCTATCTGGGCGATCGAATTGAAGTTTAGGGCACCATGGAGAACTAAATGGTTGGTTAATCTGGTGTAATCTGTTTCCGCCGATACTTTAAAGGTTGCAATAGTGATAAGAATTCCAGTCTGACAGGTAAGTCAGGTAAGTGCTACTGTTTCGAATTTTTTCGAATTTTTTCCAGAAGTTTAGAAAAAAAATCGAAGAACAATACTCTTTTAAAATAAAATTCTAAAAGATTTTGACCCTCAAAATCACTAATTCCTTTTTTTTCTATTTTATTTGATTTATTTTCTATTTCCATATTCTCAAAAAAATCTGAAAAAAATTGTGCGATCTTTATTTGATTTTATTAGATTTTTAGCATCGTTTTAATATTTTTTAGATTTTATTTTAATCGCTTTTCTTATTTTCCATTATTTTAAAATCTGCAGTGATTTTATCTGACTCTGTTTTTTTTAATTCTTCTAATAGCATGATAAAAAAACATATCCTCCTCTCATCTCAAAGAATTAATATTCTTCCGATCTTTTCGTTTCGATTATTTTATGATTTCTAAAAATAATGTAACTGCTAAAGCCTTGTAATAGTTTTAGGTTTTATTTTCCGCACTTTACGTTTTCTGTCAGGTTTTATTTATGTATCTCTCCCAAAGCCATGTAATAGTTTAGGGTTTTTATTTTCCGCTTTTAATTACCGCAAAATAATTAAACTGCGTGGTTAGTAATAATAGAGTGTGAAAAGATATGTATGCAAAATCAAATTGGACTTAGCCCATTAATCCAAAAGATAAATATCTGAAATTAATATTCACACACATAAGTTGATCATTATACGATTGCCATCTGAACCTCCTAGGGTTTCTCCTCTTGGTTGCTTTACGAAAATATGGTCAAGTCCCTCGAATGTGGGGGTATCTTAGTAAAGTTGCCTACGAATAAAATCATCAAGTCCCTTCAGATAAAAGATCATAGTCCCTTCAAGTTGCTTACGAATAAATGATCTCGTCCCTCGATGACCCTACGAAAATGATGATTGTCCCTTCGAATTACTAAGATACCCTTACAAGTTGCCTTATATGACCATACGATGACCCTACGCCCGTCCCTTTAAACATCCAAGGTAAAGACTACTTACTCACTGATAGTAAGGACATTCCTACCCTTAAAGGAAAGAAATAACAAGAAAGACCTTACAAACTTAGGGTAAGTAGTTCTTAAGTGCTTGCTCACTCCTTTTTCAAAATACTTTCCACACATCACACTTTCAAACATTTTTAAACTAAACACTTTGTATATATCCATACGAGGATCATTACAAAGTTAAAGACTTCTGAAATATTTTTCTAAATACACTACCACTATTTTTCAAGCAAAAGTAAAGTGAGCTAAGCAGTTAAGAGCCCATGGATACAAAGGGTGCTAACATCTTCCCTTTGTATAACTTACCCCTTGAACTCAAATCTTTTTAAAGGTCTTTCCTGTTCTTTTATTCCTTTTCCTTATTGGATAAAATAAAAGTCGGTGGCGACTCTTGCTATCCACAACATAATATTTGGAAATAAAAATGCCCAAGTTAGTTCTCCCACTATGTTACAGAACTGGTGACTCTGCTGGGGAGTACTAAGTAAAAGAGGGGTTACCTTAGGATTAAATCACTATACTTGTTTGAATCGTTTGATTTATCTTTAGTTTTTATGGGGTTACTATGAGAAAGATCCTAACCTGGATCTAGTGTACCTTAGGTAAGTAGCAATAGACCGAGGAAAATGTACGGAGTATACCAATATGGTTGTTCTGGTAGCTACATTTAGTGTGACTTCTTGGTTGGTTCTTATGTTCCTTAAGTCAGTTGAGGATAACTTGAGGCTGCCATATGTTGTCATTAACACCTACTACCATTTAGAAACCTAATTGAACCATCTTGGCCATTACAAATTAGTGAGATAACCGACTTTGGTGAAGTTTAAAGTTGGTTGATACTCGATGCTATACTCATTGAGATTCTAATCTTGGGAGGTTTTGGTTGGCAGTTGCCATACTTAACAAAAACCCTTGAAAAGAATCAGTTAGTGCCCACAATGGAATAATTATCCAAATTACTTGGTGTGCCTATCCTTGATAAGAAACCTTTCACAGGCTTAGAGAAAGAGCCTAAACTTGAAGTTATTAAAGCAATCTTGCATCTGAAGAAATCAGATATTGTACTGGAAGCCAGAAGTGGAACTAAGGGTATTCTTGCTAAGGTATTAATAGAGAAAGTTTAGGTGTTCTTGGATGCTATGAGTTACGATGATTTTGAGGAGATCTTAGACTTGTTGATTTATAGTTTGTTACTATTCCCTAATCCGGACCAATTCATTGATGTGTACGCCATTAACATATTTCTGACTTATAATCCCGTGCCTACCTTGCTTGGAGATATCTTGCACTCTCTTCACACTCGTACTACGAAGGCGCGAGGAACTCTAATATGTTGCATACCTCTACTCTCAAGGTGGTTTATTTCACACCTTCCTCGATCTGTGATGAAGAATGAACAAGGTGTGAGATGGTCTAGAAGGATAATGTCACTCTCTCATTTAGATATTCATTGGTTCTCCCGATCTATGGAAAATGTCACTATCATTAACCGTTATGGAGAGTTCCCTAATATGCCACTCCTTGGCATAAGAGGGGGCATTACTTATAATCCTTCTTTAGCACTACGTCAGTTTGGTTATGCTCGGAGTGTTGGTCCTCATGATATGATTATTCAAGGTATTATGTTTGATTATGACAACAATCTTCAAAGTTACCGTCAAAGATTTATACGAGCCTGGACCAAAGTGAACAAGATCAACAACAATACTTTGGAACCAAAACACTCCATCCCTATGGAACCTTGCCTCAAATGGGTCCGATCTCATGCTCAGACTCTTATGATGCCATATCCCGCTGTTCTACTAGTAACTGTTGAGCCAATTGTTGAAGGAGATGTTCCTTATACCATTCTTCATCCTGACATGCCTGCGGATCTGGAAGAGCTGCAAAAATCTTGGATTCAAATGAAGGAGGAAAGGGATACTTTTGAGGCTTAGTTCCATGCTCACAAAGAGAAAGTGTTGGAGCTAACAAGGAAACTTCACGAAGATCGGAACCTCAATACATATCTCAACCCAAAGAGAAAGCGTCCATGGGAGACTTGAGTCTCAAATGTTCTTATTTTCTTTGCAACTTTTTTTTCTTTCATTGTAAGCCCAAGGGGAAATTATATTTTAAACTTACTAATAAAAGTTTTATTTTTGTTTTCCTTTAACAAATTTAAATCCTACGTGGTCCTTGAAAACATTGCATATGCATCAACATACCATACCATTGCATAACATATTTCCGTGACAGGTTTCTTATCTTCTTGCTGTTTATTTCAGTGGAAATGGCTCTCGAACAGACTGTCAAAGATCTCCAAACCCAGAATGCTCAATTTCAAGAAATGATTCTGAATTTGTCCAAGGGGCAAGAAGAGTTGAAATCCCTCCTCACTAAGGACATGAAAAAGAAGAATCCTGAAGGCAACAAGGGTAATCAGTTGGAACAACTACAAGATGAGAATCCAGAGATGAGAATCCAGATTAATGGTTAGGTGTCTCTTATCTAAAACTTAGCCATGGGGCAAGAAGAGGTGAGCGTCTTCATCAATAAACTTCAAGGTAACGGAGTCGGGAATCAATCATCAGTCAACCTCTGATGAAACAAATTGACTTGGTTGAAAGGAAGATGAGGATAAAATAAGGAAAGAGACAGACTACTACTGATAGTTATGCAATTAAAGGAAGAAGGTCTTATAGGGTTAATCCGCCTCACAAGGAATATAAAAGACAATTTATCAAAATCAACACGCCAATGTCGCAAACTTTACAATGCTTGTTGAAGATGAAGTTGATTACCTTGAAAGACCCTCCTCAGAATCCCAATACTTCCTCACCTCGCTATAATCCCAATGCAAGGTGTGCATATCACTCCAACTATCCTGGACATGACATTGATAACTGTTGGACATTGAGGAATAAGATTCAAGATCTGATTGACGAAGGAATCCTCGAGGTTACGCCAAAAGATCAGATTGAATTCTCCTATCATCCATCAAACATCGAAGCTGCAAGATAAATATCCTGAGGTAGCAAGAAAGAAAGCCCACCTATCCCCGTTGAAGTTTGAGATACCTTAGGACAACCCAGTGGCATATTTGATTTCATGGTAAAATATACCACTCCTAAAAGTTCACAGATTGCAATCGAAGACATTCAGTCAACTGGATGGGACATCATTTGATTTCTTCAGTTGTAATTTCTTTTGTTTTCTCAAACACTTACTATTATGTCAAACTTTGTTTTCACATTAATTCATTATGTATTTTTGTCTTGAATTAATCCATTCATTTCACTATATTTAAACTATATTTCTTACCTCTCTTTTGTGATATTTAACTCTTGTTAAAGCTGTAAGCCTTTAGAGGGAGGATGACGAAGATGATACCATAATTTCATATAGTATGCTTTTGAACAGACTATGCTGACGATGTGCAGGCATTGTTTCGATTCCTAAACAATGGAGATATAAGGAAGTTAATCCCTAGTCAACCCTTAAATTAAAACCCTTAATCATAACCTAGGACAGGGTAGTTCGTTGGTTAACTCAATTATGATAGTTGTCCTTTTTGTACACAACTAATGAAGGTTCCTTATAATCGTTAAGTCCGACAATCAATATCTAGCAAAATAAAAGCTTATTACACCATAGCCTATGAAGAAGACTTAGTAAAAATTGAGACATTCTGCTGACTGTAATCTTGAAACAAATAGTTCAGGAAAAAGGAAGGGATAACAAATACAAAAGAAAAAGAGGTCACTACAAATCCTCAACAAAAAAAAAAGATGATTGGATTTTCAAATAAAATTTTGTCAGTGTTACAATTCCAAACTCTTTTGGAGCCTCAATGCATAAGTTAACCGAACATAGGACTGAAGAACATCACGAAGAATGGGTTGGGTACAAATAAAATTTGAGTCTTTATCCTTTGTTTCTTAAACCGTGAACCAGACCACGTTAAAACCCTTTAAAAGTCCTAACTTAAGCATGGTTAGTTCGAAAGCGTACTGCTACAAAAAGGTATCCTGACTCCTTTATGGCTTATTATAAATCTTGAGTTAATATCACAGTTTTTACAAACATTGTTTTGATAAAATAATTCTTTTTCAAAACTTCAAGACAGACATAAGCGTTGCATTTTGAATATCATTGTTTGCATATAACTAAGTGTTTGATAGCAGAGAAGCTTACATGATGAACATTTAATAAACCAAAGTCCTTCCGACAATAAAGTTGCTTCCTATAGCAAAGCCAGTGTACACAAGGGGCATAATCAATATCTTCCAATCAAGGGGGCATGCCATGTTATTGTCCAATTCATCTGGGGAAGTCAGGTCAAGATTCAACCATGCTTAAATATCCAGGGGTAGGTCTCCTCATCTGAAATCCTAAAAGTAACATTACCAAGTCCACGATGCCAGGTGCATATTATTGTGGGGCATTTTTTTATTTCTCTTGAGGTAGCCTTGTTCGAATACTTCTATTACGGAAAAAATCATCCTCAGCTAGGGGTAACGCTCTCGTTTCAAATCTAATCAGATCAAATTCAGTTGTAAGCTCCTTAACCATTACCCATGGCGTACACGATCTAGCGCATTCTGAAAGCACATTTCTCTCATTACATTACCTTGATACTGGATTTTCAGTAGAAGCCATTGTGGAAATTAATTGTCTGTGCCAATAGTATCAAACAGTGTAAGTATCATGTCTTCGGATTCAGTCATGATAATTCCTAGAAAATTACTTGGGGAAGTAGAGAATATCAGAAGTTCTGAATCAGTTGATTATCTTTGAATGAATATATGCTTTCAAATATGATTGATGTTTACCAAAATGCATAAAATTACAATAATAGCATTTACTAATGACTCTTGGAGGTAGAAATCCCCAGCAAAATTCGTATCCAATGGATCTTCGTAGGTTCATCCCCATATAGTCATCTTTACGGATTTATATCAGCGAAGTATTCTAAATAGCCTATTGTACTTCAAAATCTATGAGATCCCCAAGCAGATTTCTCTTAAGCCTGATATCCTCTGAAGAATTGACACTTGGTCGGATAAGTATTTCAGGAGAATGTTCGTCTCTTTTATCCCTATCAGGATATTCAGGAAGTTAGTCTCTCAATAATAAGTACGACGAACAGGAATCGAAAGGTCCTAAGTATGATATTCTGAAACAAGACGGGAATGATGTCTTCATATTCCTCAACAACGATTCATGATTTATTTTCCCCGACTAACAATATTCATGCACTTCAATTACATAATTCATACATACATCATTTACATCATATCATGCCATACACATCCATAACACATATGACATTCTCATTTACATTAAGAATGTCATGCCATGCATGCATACATCAAATAATCTTGCATAAAACTAACCTTTCCTTTTTAGGATAGTTGCAGTCAGATAAACACTATCAACTCCTAGAGACAGTTCAGAGACAATCTAAACGAAGATCTAGTGTAGATACTTATTATAGGATATTGTCCAAATGGAATTCAGAGATAATCGAAACGAAGATTTAATTCTGATGCTTAATTCAAGAAATTGTTCTTGAGACAATTCAGAGACGATCTACACGAAGATCTAGTGCTGATACTTAGTGTAAGATACTTTCCAGAAGCAATTTAGAGATATTCGAAACAAAGATTTAATTCTGATTCTTAATTCAAAAAATTGTCCTTGAGACAGATCAGAGATGATCTACACGAAGATCTAGTGTTGATACTTAGTGTGATACTTTCCAGAAGCAGTTCATAGATAATTGAAACGAAGATTTATTTCTGATACTTAACTCAAGATATTTTCCCAGAAACATATTAGAGACGATCGAGACGAAGATCTAGTGCTGATACTTAGTTCAAAGTATCTTTTCCCCTTGAGATAGTTCAGAGATGATCTAAACGAAGATCTAGTGTTGATACTTAGTTCAGATATGTTATAGAGACAATTAAGAGATGGTCGAGATGAAGATATAATTCCGATACTTAGTGTAATAACAACATTCAGATAAAGTCAAACGTAGACACATTCTGGCACTCCTATCAACAGATACTCTAGATGGCATTTATAAGCCCATCTCTAGTTACTCTGAATGGAATCTTTAAGCCCATTCAAGCAATACAATCAATCAACAATATTATTTTGCACACCGGAGAGTGAAATTTTTTGGGCTTAAGTGTTTAATCCCCTTCCACCTTCAGGTCACGAATGGCATACATGCCAATCTAACTCCTCATGTTTCAGAAAATTGAACAGGGGTAGCTGTTGTACCCCAAAAGTTTTCCTCCCATATTCAATATAATGTGTCTCAAGAGGTCTCATAATAGTCACAAGATTCAAAATTGCTCAAAAGGATTTCAGGTTTCATTAGACAAAGCCTCCTCCTAAGCAATGGATCTAAAACTAGGATTTTGAATTTCTCAAGGAAAAGTTGACTTCCAAATCTTGAAGTGGACTTCATGATATCCCACATACTTCAAAGAATCCTCATGTCAAGTTTCAAGGCTTGTCCTACAAGTTTGGTCAGTCAGATGCTCAGATAATCAAAAATCGGTTAACTTGGTAAAAATGTCAATTGTGGTCAACATAAAGTCAAACTTCAAAAAATTTGGTCAACATCAAGGTTATGAGGTGAAATTCATCATTTAATTAAGGGTTTATCATGATTCATCAAGGAAGTCTCAGAATCATCAAGAATCAGAAATTATGGTTTTTACAGGAAAAGTCAATTGAACTTTGACCAGCCATAACTTTCACATACTTCATCAAAGTTCATTTTGAAGGAAATTCAACTCCCTACAACTTTGTATCTCACAAGCCAAGTCCAAAAATGCTTTATTTGAGAGATATGAGCCAAGACATTACAAGTCCTTTTGAAAGTCAACAAAAGTCAACTTTTTCCAAAGCTCATAACTTAAAAATTGGAAGATCAAAGGGACACGGGACCAAAAGGAGTAGTTAAAGGAAACTATAAGCTTTCCAAAAAGTCCTAGAACACATACATGGAATAAAAATTGAGGGATTTATGCATTGCTGAAGTTGGGCAATTTTGAGGAGGTATATGAAGCAAAAATAGCCAAAACTCAAGTTTCTTCCAAATGGGCCCATATTTTTCCAACACAAACTCAATTATAAGATCATGCACGACCCATTGATCATAATATATGATTTTTGATATTTATTTTATATTATATTGGATTTATTTTATTTAAATTCAATTTTAATTAAGATAAATATTGATAAATCAAATATTTGATCTTAGATCTATTTTGGGATCAAATATTTGACGTTTATGATAATTTTGAGTGTCCAAAATTCGTGCAAGACCAAAGAGGAAGTGTATCATAATCAAATATGCAAAAATAGAATGATTGAAATTACCATTGAATAGCAAATCAAATATTCTTCACCCAAGCCCAAAAAATGACCTAAATTGCACCCTCTATAAATACTTATCATCTCCACAAGTCAAGAGGACGGAATTTTTGATCAAAGATAACATACAAAACTTCAAAAAACACAAAAGTAGGTTGAATTCGGTTTTAGGGTTGCAGCCATTCTCAAGGAGGTTTAAAGGTCCAATAACACTCCTTAGACTCTTCTGAAGGCGTACCAATCATCACATTGCTCCAAAACCTCATAAAACGCCATAATCGAATTTGGTTTTTTTGGTTTTTTTTCTTTCAATTTTCGATTTCATATTTACACGCATGATACATCTAATCTCTTTGTATATTTATGTTTTGTATGATGTAAGCAAGCTATCTGGGCGATCGAATTCAAGTGTAGGGCACCATGGAGAACTAAATTGTTGGTTAATCTGCTGTAATCCATTTCTGCTGATCCTTTGAAGGCTGCAGTAGTGATAAGAATTCTAGTCTGACAGATAAGTCAGGTAAGTGCTACTGTTTCGATTTACTCCGAATATTTTCCAGAAGTTCAGAAAAAAATCGAAGAATAATACTCTTATAGAATAGGATTTCTAAAAGATTTTGACCCTCAAAATCGCAAATTCCTCTTTTTTCTATTTTATTTGATTTATTTTCTATTTCCATATCCTCAAAAAAATCTGAAAAAAATTGTGCGCTCTTTACATGATTTTATTAGATTTTTAGCATCGTTTTAATATTTTTTAGATTTTATTTTAATAGCTTATCTTATTTTTCGTTATTTTAAAATCTATAGTGATTTCATCTGACTCTGTTTTTTTAGTCTTCTAATAGCATGATAAAAAAACATATCCTCATCTCATCTCAAAGACTCAATATTCTTCCAATCTTTTCGTTTCGATTATTTTATGATTTTTAAAAATAATGTAACTGCTAAAGCCTTGTAATAGTCTTAGGTTTTATTTTCCGCAGTTTACATTTTCTGTCAGGTTTTATTTATGTATCTCTCCCAAAGCCATGTAATAGTTTAGGGTTTTTATTTTCCGCTTTTAATTACCACAAAATAATTAAACTACGTGGTTAATAATAATAGGGTGTGAAAAGATATGTATGCAAAATCAAATTGGACTTAGCCCACTAATCTAAAAGATAAATATCTGAAATTAATATTCACACACGTAAGTCGATCGTTATACGATTTCCATCTGCATCTCCTAGGGATTCTCCTCTTAGCTGCCTTACGAAAATATGGTCAAGTCCCTCGAACGTGGGGGTATCTTAGTAAAGTTTCCTACGAATAAAATCATCAAGTCCCTTCAGATAAAAGATCATAGTCCCTTCGAGTTGACTACAAATAAATGAGCTCGTCCCTCGATGACCCTACGAAAATGATGATTGTCCCTTCAAATTACTAAGATACCCTTACAAGTTGCCTTCTATGACCATACGCCTGTCCCTTTAAACATCCAAGGTAAAGACTACTTACTCACTAATAGTAAGGACATTCCTACCCTTAAAGGAAAGAAATAACAAGAAAGACCTTACAAACTTAGGGTAAGTAGTTCTTAAGTGCTTGTTCACTCCTTTTTCAAAATCATTTCCACACCTCACACTTTCAAATAGTTTTAAACTAAACACTTTGTATATATTCATACGAGGATATTTTTAAAGGTCTTTCATGTTCTTTTATTCCTTTTCCTTATTGGATAAAATAAAAGTCGGTGGTGACTCTTGCTATCCACAACATAGTTTTTGGAAACAAAAATGACCAAGTCAGTTCTCCCACCGTGTTACATGTGGTACAAGATACAATTGGAGGTTAAAAAGTGTGTCCTCATTCTCATGATCAAAGAAGCCAAGTCAAGATCAATTGTCCAGGAAATAAGAATGGTGCATACGTCAAAATAAGTCATATGCAAATAAAGTTTCAAGAAGCTCATGGCATAATCAATATTGGGTCCAGTTTATGTTTGGAAAATTATGTCAAAAGATTTCAAATGCTTTATTTACAAGGAAAAAACATTTGTTCCAAGTTTGTTTCAAGAATGCTTCAAACCACGATTAACCCTAGTTCAAGTTTCTAAGCCCCATAAGTTGTTTTCTCGTAAGGTTACATTAATTCACGGTAATTGGAAAATTCATGGAGGGATAAGTCGCAGTGAGAATCGAATGTCAAGCTATTGATTCAACTTGAATCCCAATTATTAAATGTTCACCACCGACTTTAATTTAATCCAAAAGGAAAAGGGAAAAAGATCGTAAAAACCCTAAATGAGGAGAAACTAGGTTCAGGGGTTAGTTATACCTAGGGAAGGTGTTAGCATCCTAGGCATCTGCAATATCCTACGAGAAGTTCTTGAAAATATTTGTGTTTTTGTTTACATTGCTCACTAGAACTAAGGGTACCTTAGGTTTTATTTCTAATGCTGATCGCGCAACATCGCATTGATGCCTATGTATCGGGGATAGAATCAGAGAACTCGTAGTTCACCTAAGGATTAACGAACACTTGGTTACACTCATGGTTTGTGGGGGAAGGTAAGTAATATGGAAAACACTCACGTGACTTTAGCAAAGTCATAAAAAGTTGTAAAATAAAAGGTCCTAATGGTTAAGGTCGAAAAGGAAATAGGGATGGCTAAACTTCCTATGACATTGAGTAAACTGCATGAGTTTTTTTCCTTTTGGATTGAAATGGAAAAAGAAAGTAAATAAATGAGGGTGCAAGCTCCTAAGTCTAAGGCATAGGCTGCTACTTGCAAAAAATGGACGGAATGAAGTAAATGGAAATGCAAGATAAAAGACTTAGTAACTGGGCTATGGCTCGATATATGGCTCGAGAATGCAGGGTGAAAGACAAACGCGGTGCACCAATTTGCTTAAGTTGGAAAGTTGTGAAGTGTAAAGACCGTGCAGATGGCGATCGTAGAACGATCGACTTACGTGTGTGAGTGAAGTGTATGTGAACTCAACTTGGCTTTGGACCAAGGATTATTATCTTGAAAATTATTGTGCACTTTCAATTTTATCTTAACAAGTATATGGTCATGATGTGAAATAAAATCAAACAATACATACAAACAAAATAATAAAAAATTAGATCATGCACATATTCACACAAAGAGAAATAAACCTAAATTTAATCTCTCACACTAAGAAACACATTTAGAAAGATCTAACTTAAACTAACTAACAACTATCTAAAACAAAAATAGCTCTAAACATGTTTTTTTGTTTTTTTTAGAATTAAATAAACGGTTAAGTTAAGAAAATAAAGAAAAAAAATTAAAATAATAAAATTAATAAATGGATTAATTAAAGTAAAAGAAAAGACTTAACAAAATAAATATAAAGATTAAGAAAAGTAAATTTGATTTTTTAGATAAATTAAAAAAAACAAATGGAGATAAATAAAATAATCAAGTATTAAATTTAAGTAAAAGAAAATTATTTTTGGGTTTTTTATATCAAGGAAAAAAATGACATATTTTTTAATATTTTTAAATATCTAAAAAAACAACTAAATACCTAAATCAAAAGGAATCTAACTAAACTAGATATTTTAATTTTGTATAATTAAAAAACAAACAAATTCTGAAAATTTAACTCTTTTTATACTTTTATATCATGATAATGAAAAAATAATAATTAATCTTTTTAATAAAAAAAAGTAACAATAATAAAAAAAAAATTTATACCAATAACTAAAAAAAGAAAAAATAATTAATTATTTTAAAAGTATTTTTTATAATAAATTCTAAGAAAAAAAAATAAAATTAAAATGTAAACTTTTTATTTTTATGACATGATCTGAAAAATAATAAAAGAAAATAAAATCTAGACTTAACCCTTTTTTTTAGACTAATATCTAAATAAATATATTAACTTTTCCTTTTTTGACTATGATTTTTATAACAATATCTAAAGATAATGAAAGAAAATAAATGTTGTATTTTTTTTTAATTTTTTATTATAATATTCTCTAAAAAAAGGAAAGAGAATAAATGTAATCTTTTATTTATAATTTTAATAAGATCTAAAAAAACTAAATGAGAACAAATGCATTAACTTTTTTATTTATTTTCTAAATAATAAAATAAATGTAATGTAATTCTTTTTATAATACTAATAATATCTATAAAAAATGAGAATAAGTGCCTTAATGTTTTTGGTTTTATATACAAAAATAAATAAATGTCTAATTAAATATATAATAAAAATAAGATAGAAAAGAAAGAATTGAAATCAAAATGTTTTTTTTATATGAAAAAAAAATTAACATGTTTTTAAGCATTTTTTAGATATTAGAAACTAAACATATATGTTTTTTATTTTAGATATATTAGGTGAGAATTAATCAAATATAATTAACTAAATTAAATTTAAATATTTTATAAAATTAATCCTTAAATGAATTAATTAGTATTAAATGTAAGAATTTAATAAAGTTAATTGAAAATATTTTTTGGTAATTTGAATTTCTTATTATTAATAATTTTTTTTATTTTTTTATTTTTTTAATTAATTAATAACACTACACTAAAAAAATTTAGATTTTTTATTTGAGAAAATTCCTACTTTTTTATACACCGTTTAATAGAAGAGAATTACATACCTAATAACGATATAAAAAGCTAAAACAAAATAAGAGAGAAAAAGTACTATTATTTTAAAAAAACTAATTACTATTTTATTAGTTGATAATTACTAAAAGAAACTAACTAAAAAAACTCAGATGGTAGCCCCAAATAGGAAAAGATAAAAAAGGAAAAAAGATTGGAAAATGACATCTAAATTAAAACTCATTATTATGAATGTTTTGTTTTTAAAAATAATAAAATCAATATTAAATACACTAAATAAACTACAACCAAAAGAGTTCCAAATTAAAAGTTCTCTCTATTCTCAAGGGAAAGAACAGAAGACAAAATAAAATAAATAAATAAAAAAGAAGGAAAAAAAAGATTGATTCTCTATCTCTCTCTCTGATAATTTTTTTTTCTGCTCATGTTTCTCTCTCAATCGCTAATCCCTCACTCTCTCAAATTCTCTAACTCAAACATCTCTCAAAATCGCTCACCCTAGAACGAAACTCGTCGACGCTCACCCATCGGCTCTCCCTCAAACTCCTTCGACATTGTCACCCTCTTAAATCGAACGCAATCATTCATCATCATCAGTATATCTCAATCTTTCAACAAAAAAAAAACTCACAACGGAAAAAACACGGAAACCCCTTCTGTGAAATCGTTCTCTCTGTAGCAGAAGAAAAATATTCGTCGGAAACCCTCTCACATCACTCCAAAAAAACAAACTTATCTCAAACTCAGTTTCATCTTTCTCAAAGGGGGATGGTAAACTTCATATTATTAATCAATATCACAAACCGAACACCTTCAAATCGTAACACAGATTCAAACCTCAAGTCCTATTATTTTAAAAGTTGTAAACCCTTAACCCACACCATCATAAACTAACATGAATCAACACAAAAATCAAAGATCGTAATGGAAAAGCTAGAAAATAACGATAGCAATCAACAGATAAGATATCAAACAAGTTGTAGTGAAAGCCGAAAAAGGGAATAAATGGTTACCGATCGTGAATAATAATGCAAAAATATGAATGAAAGAAGGTGATGTATGGGCTTAGCTCGAGTATTTTTAGAGTTCTAATGTTGAACTCTAAAAACCTTGATTGAATGAGCTTTGAGTGATTATGGTTAGAAACTGTTTTTTTGTGAATTTTTTATAGTAAACTTGCGGCTAGGTTTCTGTGTTTGTTGCTGAGTTTTTTTATGTGAATAAAGCTCAATTTATAGGAGGGAGATTTAGGGTTTGTGTTTGAATTTTTGTACTCTATTTTTTTTTTATGAAGGGTGTTTTGAGAGAGGGAACAAACTCTGAAATTGTGGGTGGAATGGGATGAGGAGCAGCTAAAAAATGCAGTCTGTACACCAACTGCAGCAGTAGAAAAGGGGCTGTTTTGGAGAGTTTTATTTGTTTGTGAAACAATGGTGGTGGCTTATGGTGTAAAGGAGGGAGCTATGAAGTTGTCGTGGTATGTAGTGTGGAGTTCTTGATGAGGTATTTCCCAGTTTTTTGAACTTTTGTTGCTAAGACTTTTCTGGTTTCTTGTGACTGCTCTTATTGTTTTTTTTATGAATGAAACAATGGCATATATATAGGATGGAATTAGGGTTTGTTGATTTTGAATTTGTGAAAACTTGTACTGAGTATAAAACTTGTGGGTGAATGGTGTTTGAACAAAGGTGACAAGCCCTAAAAAATGGTTGTGGTGGGAGAGAAGTGGTAGTACGATTGTTGCAGAGCAGAGGTCTGTAAAGTTGTTTTGAAAAAAAAAAGTCTGTTATGAAAACTCTTATGGTCCCTACTGAAATTGGTTTTTGTTTTACTTAGCCCTTAGTAACATGATATGTTAATGATGTGAATATGCTAGATGAATAAAATATGATGAATTTGAATATGCTTGAATGTGTTGAATGAAATTACTTGATAAATTGGATGAATTTGAATGAGATATGCAATGAATTTGAATGGATTGAATATGTTTTAATGAAATTTGTTATGAATGAATTTTGAATTGAAATATGATTATGCATGACAAAATGATGAATGAATGACTTGATGAAATTGAATATTTTTTTGAAAATTATTTGAAACATGAACATACCAAATTGGCCCATGGGCGCATAATAATTGCAGCAGGCCTTAGGGCAAAAACAATTGGGATGTCACCCTATTTGAACCATTATAGCTCTCAATCCATTGATCCTATGAAAAATCTCTAAACATGAAAGTTGTAGAGGAGATCAAGATAAACAACTTTTATGTTCAGAAAAAATTCATTTGAAGCCTTATTGATGGAGAAAAATGGCTGGACATTTGGAACACCATGTGTTTGATGAATTGTCAGGCATCTGGCATGCCCATGACTTGATTTCCTGGCAAAGTTGCCCTACTTTTGTCAAACTTTAATTGATCATATCTCCCTCAATTTTGATCCAATGAAAATTTTATTGCTATGGATTTAAAGCTCAAGATGTGCTCTTTAATTGGATCAAGTTAGGCCTGAAGTGTGAAGCTTGTATCTTGAAGAAAGAATGCTTGAAAGTGAGGTGCAAAATGGCCAAAAGTTGCCTTTTTTAGAAACCTTAAGTTTCTATTTTGGGCAGTTTTATGATTTCTTGATTTTTCCATGAATCTCTAGACTTTTCTTGATCAAATTTAAACCATTGAACATATTCAACTTGTGGAACATGATTTTGACCTAAAAATCAGGAGTTGACTTTTTCCTCTGCATAGTTGACTTTTCCCCAATTTCTTGATTTTCAAGTAACTAATCAATTGGAGACCTTCTGAAATGACCCAATGGACAATATCCCATCCTTAGATACTTGATATCATATAGAAAACATTGAGATAAAGTTTGAACCAAAATTTCATCAGGAAGCCTCTTGAATCAAAAACCCTAACTTTAAGTTATTTTGCTTAGGAGGTGATGCACTGCTTCAACTTCTTAATCAAACAACATCTTCCAATAACTTGAGGGATCAAAGGAAGTGATATGAGATATGAGAGACCCATGAGGCTTGTGGAGAGGAACTTGGCTCTTGTTCTTTGATTTTGAATGATCAATGCCTTGCAAATCAACTGATCACACGCCTTATGTTTCCACCAATGAATGTATGCTTCATTTTTCTATGATATGAATGCAATGCAATGTATGGAAAGGATATGCTAGATGGCATGAAAATGAGATGGAAAATTTTGGGGTGTTACACTCAGTTGCAACCAAATTGTGAGTAGGACATGCAACTAAACACCTCTTGAACCGTTTGTAAGCATATTCAAGTAACTCTCCATCCTTTTGTTTAAAATTCAGTATGTCATATCACTTACGAATGTACACAGAAGCAGGAAAGTACTCATTCAAAAATGTTGTCTCCATTTGTTGCCAAGTAGTAATACTTCCTGCAAGTAAGGAATAAAATTACTCTTCAGCATCCTCAGATAAAGTAAATGGAAACATGACCAACCTCTTTGCCTCTTAGAATGCCCCTCAATTTTCGATGATGTAGTCATAGTCAGGAACCTTTGTAGGTGCTTATTTGCATCTTCATTGATATTTCCTAAAAAAGGCTTACTTTCTAGTTGAATGATAACTGACGGGTGCAACTGAAAGTCATCAACATTTACTGGTTGGTTAACTATTGTCAACCGCATAGTTGGATTATTCTCTTTGCCATAGCCACCAAGAAGTCTCTCTGGTTGAGGTGGATTTTCACCCATGATAACAGCTTCTGGATGTGAATTTGTGTTTGTCCCGTTTCTTGGATCAAAATACTCAGAATGAACACTAATATGCTCTTCTTCTTGCTCTTGTATCACAATTTCTGCTTCAGATGCTACCAGTCTTTCTCTTTTCACTTGTCTGAGCCTAGCGTGCAAGAACCGTTCTGGTTCTGCGACAAAATGAAAATCAGTTGAGAGCTTACCTCGCATACACAGATTAGACGAAGATTAGTATAAGAAAATTAATAAGAAAATAAAAATACTGAAAATAAAATTTTAGTCGCTGAGCGACAAAATTTTAATTTTAAATATATCTGTAAACTATATTATCTTTAAGAAGTCCCTGGCAATGGCGCCAAAAACTTGATGGGAAAATAGCAAGTGTACTATTTTTTCCACTGTAGTAATAATAGGGAATTTCCCCGAATATTATTCTCAAAGACTACTTGACGATACAAATTCAGATATAATTTCAATTAAACAAAAACCTTTGTTTGTTTGTTTTGAGGAATTACTACTAAATAATGCAATTAAAGAAAAGCAATTAAAAATCGTTAAACGGAGAACTGATGAGAGTATATTGCTAGGGTTCAGTGAATGAAACTTCCTGTAACAATAAAGATTTACCAATGCAATAACAAAAACTCAGAAAATTTGATTTTCGATTCTCTAGGGCATTTAATCATGAGTCCTCAGTGAAAAGATCTTTGGTTATGTAACCTAATTACTATGTTCGTAGATAATTATGTTCATACCCAAGCATTTCAAATAACAAGAATTTCTGGTTCAGATAAAACATCCCTAGTCCTAGGTCATATTTATTATCCAAAGTTCTTATCCATATCAATAAACAAATTGTTGTCCAGCCAAAATATTTATAAAGGTCAGAATTAGTTGGTCCATCAGATAAATCATGAAGAGCAGTAATAAGAACAAACCAATTTTAATGAATAAAAATAGTCAATGCATATCAGAATATGTTACATTCAGAATCAAGGTCACCCCTTAGCAATGGGGATTTTAGCTACTCATAATCATAAAGAAAACAAAAATAAGAAGTGTTGTCATTACAAATTTTTGTGAGGAATCAATCTTCAATTGTGAAAAACACTTGAACATATGAAACTTTGATAATTCTCTGCGTCCGAAATCTGCTCTGATCTCTCCAAAAATCGGTCCAACCTCCTAAAATTCATGGTATGAGAATAAATATGTGAGTTTTGGGCTTTTAAGAATTTCGGGCTCATTACGCATAATGCCTTGTCTATTACGCATAATGACTTGTTGTGCTGCAAGGTTCCCTATGCGTAGAGCTCCACGGGCAGGCTAGCATGCAAGGTGTTATGCATATTGCCCAACTGCATACGCATAACACCAGAAGCCTGGATTTCAGTCACATTTTCAACCCCTCTGGTCATTTACGTATCCTACGTGTAGTTGACAGGCCCATACACGTAACTGCTGAAGCATTAAACGTATGGCCAACAAGATCATCAATTCTTGATTTTTCATTCACTTTTCTAGCTCTGGCTCCATTTAGCATCTGATGCTTGATCCTTTGAGCAACCAAACCTGTTGTTGACCTGTTCACATACCACAAGTGTAAAATACCCTAAAGAAACTCATAATTAGTGACACACTTCATAAAATTAAATTAACGCTAATTATAACTAAAAATGCTTAAAATAACTTAAGAATCACACAGTTTACCTGAATTATTTACAATTAAATAGTGAAATACCTAGCACACATGGTGACTAATCAACAACACCGCTAGATTTGTTGTTTTATCCTTCATGGATGGATTTTCGGGTTACAACCAGATCAAAATGGATCCCGATGATATATAAAAGACTACATTCATCACCCCATGTGGCACTTATTGTTATAAGGTTATTCCTTTCGGTCTCAGAAATGCAAGTATGACTTATCAAAGGGTGATGGTCACCCTCTATCACGATATGATGCATAAAGAGATAGAGGTTTATGTTAAAGATATAGTTGTCAAATCTCAGAGTGAGGAGGATCATTTAGATCATTTATTAAAGTTTTTTGAGCGCCTCAGAAAATTTAGATTGCGTTTGAATCCAGCTAAGTGTACATTTGGTGTCCGATTAGGGAAGTTACTTGGTTTTATTGTTAGTCAACGAGGAATTGAAGTAGATCCAGACAAGGTTAGAGAAATACAAGAGATGCCAACTATGCAAACTAAAAAGAAAGTTAGAGGTTTTCTTGGAAGATTGAACTACATCTCCAAATTTATTTCCAACATGACCGTTACATGTGAGCCTATATTCAAGTTGCTCCGAAAGGATCAAGAAAATTGAATGGAATTCTGATTGTCAACAAGCTTTTGAGAATATTAAGGGTTATTTGCAAAAACCTCCTATCTTGATTCCACCTAGTCCAAGGAAGCCTCTCTTTATGTATTTGATTGTACTTAAAGGATCTATGGGTTTTGTATTGGGCCAACATGATGAAATCGGTCGCAAAGAACATGCCATTCACTTTTAGAGAAGACTTGCTATGCTTTAGCATGGGCTGCCAAACGTCTCAGGAAGTATACAATTTTTCACACTAATTTTTTTATCTCTAAAATGGATCCAATAAAGTATATGGAGATTCAACCTTGGTGATCTACCAAGTCAAAGGTGAATGGAAAACCTGTGACAAGAAGTTGGTCCCATATTGTGCCCACATTGTGGAATTGATAAAATACTTTGATAAAGTTGCTTTCCACCATGTTCCAAGAGTAGAAAATTAGATAGAAGATGCCTTAGCTATGTTAGCTTCTAAGTTCCGAGTCATATTTCTTAATAAGGCACCACTCAATACGATTGAGCAAAAAACTGTACCAACCTATTGTCTATTGGTCGAAGAAGAAACTAATGAGAAACTGTGGTTCTATGACATCAAGAAATACTTGCAAAACCAAGAATACCCAGTGAATGCAACATCCCTAGATAAGACAACTCTGAGGAGGTTGGCATCCAAATTCTTCCTTAGCAACACTGTGCTCTATAAAAGAAATTATGATATGGTTTTGCTCAGATGTGTGGAAAAATGCGACGCAGACCTATTGATTAAAGAGATTCATGGAGGATCATTTGGAACCCATGCCAATAGACATGCTATGTCTAGGAAGATCTTAGGAGCAGATTATTATTGGTTGACTATGGAGTCTGATTATTTCAGCTATGCTAGAAAATGTCACAAATGTCAAATTTATGCTGACAAGGTGCATGTCCCTCCAACACTGTTGAATGTTTTATAATTGCCTTGGCCTTTATCAATGGGGGGGGAATTGACATGATCGGGGTGATTGAGCCCAAAGCTTCTAATGGTTACCGTTTCATCTTGGATGCAAATGATTACTTCACCAAATGGGTAGAAGCAACTTCCTACACCAACGTGACAAAACAAGTGGTCGTCCGCTTCATTAAGAATCAAATTATCTACCACTATGGAATTCCAGACCGAATCATCTCAAATAATGGGATCAACTTGAAAAACAAGACAATGAAAGAGTTGTGTGAAACATTCGAGATTGAACATCACAACTCTTCTCCGTATCATCCAAAGATAAACGGAGTTATTGAAGCCGTAAACAAAAAAATCAAAAAGATCCTACAGAAAAATGGTGAAAACCTACAAATATTGGCATGAGATGTTACCATTTTCTTTGCACGGATATAGAACATCAATTCACACTTCAACAAGGGCAGACCCTTTCTCTTTAGTGTATAGGATGAATGCAGTTCTTCCAATTGAAGTAGAGATATTGTCTTTAAGAATCTTAATGGAAACCAAGTTACAGGAAGCTGAATGGATTTAGAACATATATGACCAATTGAACCTCATTGATGAGAAGAGAATGATTGTTATGTGCCATGGTTGGTTGTACCAAAAGCGTATCAAAAGGGCGTTTAACAAGAAAGTTTGTCTTCATGAATTCAAAGAAGGAGATCTCGTACTCAAGAAGATCTTGCTAGTCCATAAAGATATGTGTGAAAAGTGGAGTCCTAGCTATGAAGGCCTATTTGTTGTGAAGATGGAATTATTCGGAGGTTCCCTGATCCTCACAACTATGGATGGTAAGGAACTTACACACCTTGTGAACTCTGATGCAGTAAAATAATATTATGCATAAATAAAACCCACAAAGTCGAAAAACAGAAATGGCGACTTAGGTAAAAATGAGTATCCCGGTGGATCAAAACCTATGAAGAATATCCATGTAAAAATTAGGGATGAAAATAAAAAATGAAAGCTCTCTAAGTAAAAAAACCTGAAAGGGTGGCTTAGGTAAAAAATGAGCGTCCCGGTGGATTGAAAATCCAAAAGGGCAATCCAGGAAAAATTTAGGGGCAAAGGAATTTGACTGTATTAGATGGTGTTTAATAAACTAAAGAATTAATGAAGAAGATCAACTTAGTCACTCTTGTCAGAAGTAAGGTTTTGGGCAGTCTTAGTTATTAGGTATTGTAATGGTTATTGGATTCAATGTAAACCTTTCCCTATTTACATTTTCAAATTGTAATGTTCCATGGAGATTTTGGCCATTGGCAAGCTACCATTATTGAATAAATACAGACTTTGCCTATCAATTTTGTCATTTATTATTTTACTTTCTCTTGTTATGCAAAATTCCATTTATTTGTTAAAAATGGATTTTGAAAATGAAAACTTTTTGTAAAAGAAAATGTTTTTGAAAACATATTGAAAAACTTTTAAGTTACTTTGACATTGGAAGGATGGAAAATGGAAATTTTTTATATCCCCAAGAAGTCTCAAGGTTGCAGAAGCACTTTTATACCATCATTACAGAAATCCCCATTGAAGCATAAAAATGACAACACTCTTGGATTGATCCCTTGATCAAGCATGATTCCCAAGTTTGAGGACATTTCCCCAGTGATTTTCTTGCGATGCTTACCTAAGTATCGGTATTGAGGATACATTCCCCATGAGTCTCGCCAAAGCTCCTTGTCTCTCCAGAGTCAGCATTTGCATATACTACTAGAAAATTCACTTTTAGTGACAAATTAGAGACCGAAAAAACATTAAAACCGATCACTATAACATTTAGCGACCAATAAAGTAACTACTAATTTTCGGTTGGAAAAGTGTTTGTCTCTAACCTATAAAGACCTATTTAGTGACCGATTTTAATGATCGATTTCAATTAATTAAAATAAAAAGTTTTGAAACATTCAATAATCGAACCAATGCCCTTACATTTGTGAAATTTATACATGACCACTAGACTATTATATTTTAGATGTATATTTTTCTTTAAGAATGTATGTATTATAAACGAAATTCAAATTTTAAATATTATTAAAAGAATTTATTAAACTGATTATCATTTAATTTATATATATATTTTTATTAATAAATTAGTATAAATATATATTTTATTTGTTAAAATAATAAAAAAAATCTGAAACTTCCACTATATAATAAAAATTTAAAAGGAATTAAAATATTAGTGACCGAATTTTCGATCACTAAAGTTTCGGTCACAAATTTTTTTTATAAATTAATTTTTTATACAAACACTATTTGAGACTAAAAATAATGGTCACAAAATTCCAGTCACTAATTCGGTGGCTAATTTTATTTAGTGACCGATTTAGTGACCTTTAAAATTTTATTAACTTGATGTCCAATTTCAGTGGCTATGGTGACCGAAAATTTCTAGTCACTAATTCGGTCACTAAAACATATTTTTCTAGTAGTGATATCATGATCATTCATATCAGGCTCAATCATGCGCATTTGACATTAACCTATGTATTTTCCTCAATTGTCGCCCTTCTGACTCCAAAAGTCCAGATATCGTTGGCGTTCAACTTGAAAATCCAATTATTGTTGGTACCTCGAAGTTTGGTTATAACCAATGTCTTTTCCCTAGTAATCGTTGGTGTCCCCTATGAAAATCCAATTGTGGTTGTTTTTGTTTTGGTTATCACCAATACCCCTTTGAAGTTTGGTTGTTGCTGACATTCTATTTTGAAAGTCCAATTTGTGATTGGCATCATTGATAAAAGTCCAGTTGTTGCTGGCACAAATTCGTTAAAAACTGGTATTGAAGCTTTTGCTTACGGTCTAGGTCTAATTGGTTTGGCACATGCGGAAGAGTTTAATCACCTCATATTTTCCTGATGGTTCCTGAAGGTCGTGGTTGAACTTTTCATTTTAAGGAATTTCTAAAGGTTTTGTTGTTTTATCTTGTTTGAGAACTCCGATATTGATTTGTTTGGTCCTATTGATATAAGGATCCTACATTATTTGATCAACTCTTATTGTTATGAGGATTCCGATCTTATTTGGTTATCGTTTTATATTTATATTCACAGTGCTAGTCGGTCATACCTGAACTTGTTGGTCAATCACTTTGAATATTTCCAATTTGTTTATTTCTTACTATTCTAAGTGTCATCTGATCATGCTTGAACTTGGTGATCAATCACTTTGAATACCCCCAATTTTCTTGGGTTGGTCTATAGTCAGAAGATCTTACCCCATCTATTATTCTCAGTGCCAATCGGTCATGCCTGAACCTGTTGATTAATCACTTTGAATAATCTCGGTTTATTTATTTCCTATTTTGTTTGGTCTCTAGTCAGAATATCTTGCCTCATCTTCTATTCTAAGTGTCACCTGGTCATGTCTAAATCAGTTGATCAATCACTTATAATATTCCCCATCGATTTCCTTTTCCTCGGTATATGTTATCCCTAGTGAGTTGTCGCTCGTTGTCGTTAACATTATCCTTTACTTCTATCATTTCCCATAGAATGTTTATCATTCGTCATAAATCATCATGCTAGAATTCATTGCATTTTACATCATTTCCCCATCAAATAAAAAATGTGTGTACACACAAAAAAAGAGTTTGTTTATTGTCCAGAGCATAAAAGGTCATTGCATCTAGGGAAAAATTTCTGGTTATTTCTATATTTAAATACCTTTCACTTTTATGTCATGAGTATTGTCATCACTCATGCCATCTAATAAAGTTATTTAAATAGGGGAAACTATCACACATCCCAAATTTTACCCCCTAGATTCTATAATCATTTTCATTTTAGGTGTATCATTTGGTCATAGCTACCCTAAAAAAATATGTTTTATTTATTTCATATATGAAATAAGGTTTTGAACCAAGAAGCTCAAGGGTTAATCAGTCAGTTATGTATTGATCATTAATGGATAAAACTCTCACACACTCAAGAGAAATCCCTCTATCAAAAATCAAGTGATACTTGGGCTCATGACAAGTGGACCAAGCTTCAATTTCATCTGATCACCAAATTAGGGTTTCTCAACAACATTAAACTTAATATGAGAATTTTGATCGATGACATGGTCTCAGACCTTAGAATATTATTCAATACACTCAAGTACATGTTTGAAGCCCATCCATGATGTTCATTTGGCTTAAAGAATCAAATTCATCAAAGATCAAAAGTTGCAAATTCATTTGATACATAAGTTATACACTACAAAGTCAAACCTTTGACTTTTAAAATTTTTGATCAAATATGGACTTCTCAAGTTAAATTTCATGGAAATATGTTTGGTTGATGAATTTAATCAAGAAAAACCAAGGATTTGGAAGTTACTCTCCAAAGGGGCAAAGTTGAAGAAAGTTGAATTTTTTCTAAGTGTCATAAAATTCCTAGTTTTATCCCAACTTTGAGAGGTCATAACTTTCAATCTAGACCTCCATTTTTTTGTGCTACAATGATCAAATGGAAGCCCTTACATCATACTAAAACGTTTTGTAAGAGGGTTAATCCTAACAATGCAAGGATTGGAAGATATAGGCCATGAAGTTGAGTTTTCAAGTTAAAACACTTAGAAAATTTCCAAGACAACTTTTGATCTTTAAAAGTGACAATCTTTAGAGCCCGTTTTCATTATGATCCACTTTGATTCAGAAAAAAAATCCAAACATGAAAGTTGTAGAGCATACTCGGGGCTTTCCAAAAGTACAAGTGCATTTTCCCATGTGTGAGCTGAGATATTCAAAGAGTTGAAGTTTGGGTTCCAAACTTGAATTTCAAGTCATGTTTATGATGAATTCTTGGAGAAAAACCATTTCAAATGTGCAAATCTCTTGATGGAAGGTCACATAACTTGCAAATCCTTCCATAATCAAAGTATTACACGAAATTGTGAGGCATTATCCAAGTGTTTAAGCCTTTGTTCATGAGATTGTTCCATTTTGGCATAAAGGTTACACTTCCACTTTGATAAAGAAGCTTTAATAAAAAAGTTAAGTTCAACTTGAGGCAAGCACAACAGGAAGCCTCCGGCAAGATCAAGGAATACCTGAGCCACCCTTTTATTCACTCACCATCTTGTAGAAGGAAGAGCATGAGATTGTACATAGCTGCATCAGATAAGACTTTAGAGAGCATGTTAGCTCAGGAGGATGATGATGGCGTCGAAAGGGCCATTTATTACCTTAGTAGAGTTTTAAATGATGCATAAACTGGGTATAACACAGTAGAAAAGTTGTGTTTATGCTTATATTATTCATTTCCAAAATTGAAGCAATATATATAACCAGTTGATGTTTATGTTTCTTTTTGTTTCGACGTTATTAAACATATGTTATCTAAGCCTATTTTGCATAGTCGAATTGGTAAATGGGTATTGGCATTAATTGAATATTCTTTAACATATAGGACTTTAAAGGAAGTTAAAGGACAAGTAGTGGCAGGCTTTATTGTCGACCACTCCATTAATGAAAATGCATTGAACTATCTTGAGATCGAACCTTGGAAGTTATACTTCGATGGGTCTAGCCATAAAGATGGGACATGCATTGGGGTGCTTGTTATTCATCCTCACAAAATCCCAACAACACTTAAGTATAAAATCAAAGGTTGTTGTTCAAACAATGAGGCTGAATATGAGGCTTTGATAGTTGGACTTGAGGTATTGTTGGAATTGGGGGCAACTCATGTCGAAATAACAAGAGATTCTGAGTTAGTTATAAAACAAGTTACCAAAGAATAAAGTGTATAAACGAAAATATAATCATGTACTTTGTAGTATTAAATTGACTGTTTAATAATTTTGAAGTAGTTAGCTTTCGACACGTCCCAAGATTGGAAATCCAAGTTGCAAATAACTTGGCACAAATTGCATCAGGATACAAAATTTCAAAGGAAAAATTGCAAGATATGATCGAAGTCAAAGGGAAAGTAGTGTCAGTTGGGTTAGCCCCATCATACTTAGAAGAAACAAAGCTTGGATACGTTGACAAAGACAACTTTGCCATTCTAGCAGTCGACGCTCTAACAGACAAGGATTAGAGGAAACCTATAATAGACTATCTCCAAAACCCAACATCTTCGACAGATCGAAAGGTTAGGTATCAAGCTTTAAGTTATGTCCTATTAGGTAATGAATTGCTTAAAATTCTTCTAAGGGAGTATTGCTCAAGTTCCTTAGTGAGACAGAAGCATATTTGACTCTCTCAATTGTACAAAGTGGGGCATGTGGGGCACATCAAGTAGGTCACAAAATGAAATGGCTCTTATTTCGACAAGGTATGTATTGACCTACTATGTTAAAGTATTGTATTGAGTTTGTCAAGGGTTGTCAAGAGTTCCAAATTCATGTTGATATCCAACATGTCCCTGCAAGTGAGCACATTCTATTGTCAAACCATGGTCATTTAGAGGTTGGGCTTTGGATTTGGTTGGAGAAATTCGACCAACATCTTCTAAAAACAAAAAAAAATACATTTTGGTAGGTATTGACTATTTCACCAAATGGGTCGATGTGATACCTTTGCCAAATGTTGACCAAGAGGATGTGATTGAATTTATTCAAAAATATATCATTTATAGGTTTGGAATCCTATAAACTATTATAACAAATCATACGCAAGTTTTCACTGGTCCAAAGATGCAAGAGTTTGTTAAAGAAATAGGTTTCAAACTTTTAACTTCTACACCTTATTACGCTCAGGCAAATGGCCAAATCGAAGCAGCAAATAAAGTGGTGATTGGATTGATAAAAAACATGTGGGAAAAAAGCCAAAGAATTGGCATAAGACATTGGACCAAATTCTTTGAGCATGTCGAACATCCCCTAAAGAGGTAACCAATACCACCCCATTTCGACTTACATTTGGCCATGATGCAGTTCTTCCTGTAGAAATTTATCTTCAGTGCAAAGACATCATGAGATTCCATTTAAAGCTTATTGGAGCATGATGTTGGATGAATTGGTAGACCTAGATGAAGAAAGGTTCTATGCTTTGGAATTGCTTAAAAGGCGAAAGAAAAGAGTAGAGAAGCCTTATAATAAAAAGGTTAGGGTTAAAACCTTTTCAACTGGGGAATTGGTATGGAAATTTATCTTACCTATGGATCGAAAGACCAAATCTATAGGGAAATGATCCCCAAATTGGGAAGGTCCTTTTGAGATTATTAACACTTTTAGCAACAATGCGTATGATATTCATGAAATTAATGTTGATGAAAGAATATTAAAAGTGAATGGCAAATATTTGAAGAAGTATAGGCCTATCTTGCAAGAGATTCAGATTAAAGCATAAATTTAATATTGGAAGAATCCAAAATAGGCCAAGTGGCCAAAATGGCATACATAAATCTTCAAAGAAATAAAGATGCATAAAATACATAGGGAGGATAAATTATTCATATCTGTTCCAATGTCTTGAACAAAGATAATTCATCAAGTCCTCATCAGGTTCACCATATGAGTCTTCCTTTTTGATATGGGAGCCTTCTTTTTTGACACGACTCTTGGAAGTCCCTACTTTGTTACCAGGTTTTTTGCTGGTTAGAGTAAACTCCATGGATGTGTTCATCCCAGTGGATGACATAATCGAGGCATTAACACTTGCCTTGCTTTCTTCCTTTTTTACAGCCTTCTTGTTGGTAGAAAATTTGGTGGAGATGCTCATGATGAATGCCAAAGTGATGAATAAAAACTAGTTAAGAGGTTTTATAGAAGAAATTTCATGGTCATAAAGACTAGTCAAATAAGACGTTGGAAATACATGGATTTTTTCTATAAAGTTGTTTCAAGACTTTAGTATTGGTATTTTCCAAAACATGCGGACTTGTGCCATTGGAGCACATGAATATTAGAACAAAATGTGTTTTACAGGGTGAGTGTGGATGAATGAGGTGAAGTCTCCATGGTCTAGAGACGAAACCTTTTGGATAGCCATCGAAATGCCTAGTCATAAGTTTGGCTAAGAGCGGAATGTTAAAACCTTGCAAAAATATAAAAATGCAAATCAAAAGGTTGAAAACATGAATAAAAGAGCAAGCAGATAAGGGGTGCAAAGGGCACCAGCATTGTCATTGTTACATAAAGATCACAAAAGGGTAATTAGAAATTATACTTGAAATGTAAGAAGATAATGGACAAGTAGTTAAAAAGGGAGATTTGCCTTCAGGTTAAGGAAAGTGTCCCTCTGAGTTTGGAGACGCTGAGCTCCTTCTCTAGGCGATGAGCATCATCGACATACCCCACGGTTCTCCCTATCTCTAGGTCCAGCTTAATATCAGGTGATTCTTTCAGCTCTTCGATCCTCTTCTCAGTAGTAGAAACTTTGGCCTTCAGCTCTTCGAGTTGTTGCTTCCAAATGTTGTCTTTTCAGAGAGAGGCCCTTTTTGTTTTCCCATTAACCTTCGCCTTCTCCATCTTCTCCATAATAGCTCTAAACTCAATTTCCTTCGACCAGGATGAAGCCTCAAGTCCATTGGTTTTCTCAATGGTAACTTGAATATTTGGGAGCTTGTTGAGATCTTCAGTCAGTTGGTTCACAACTAAGGCTAGCTCCAGCAGGAAGTTAGAGATTGTTGGTGCAAGAGTAGAAAGGTCGAACTTCTGAAGGGTATCCTTCAGGAAAAGGTGGGCAGTTCGATCTGAGTCTAGAATTTTGAGGATGTCCCCCTTAAATAATTTCTTCTTAATAGTTTGAAGGATGAGGCTGACAAAATCATCAGAAGTAGGAGCCTTAGAGGTATTCGAACCACCCACATTTTTCTCTAAAGAGTTCCCTCTCCTTGCAAACATCAATTTGATGTATTCCCTAGGATTAGAGGTTCTAAGATCATTTAGTTGAGCATTAGTCATGGTGGCTACAGAATTTGGAATTATATCAGTTCTTGGGGGAATGGACTCCTTAACATGTTTGACTTCACCGTTCTCAAGAGGATTTTGATTATCATCTTCAACATCACTTTCATCCTCTTCACCTTCCTCCTCATCTTCACAATTACCCCCTTGATCACCTGCAAGTTTAGATTGAAGTTGAGGTTCTCCTTCACCATCCATGAAATTTTCCAGAGGCTGATTGACAAGATGAGCATGATGGGATTGTTTGTCCTCAGCTAGAGCTTTTTCTTGGTCCATGGGAGTGGGCTCTTTAACCATGGGGTCTTGTTTATTTTGGAGATTTTCCCCTTCATGGTCAGATCTAGTTGTGTGGAACTATTCAGTAACAATCTTGGAAGGAAAGCCTCGATTCACTACTTGAGGAGAGGCAATTATAACAAAATCAGGTCTGTTAATCTCACTCAAAGAGCTTTGCCCAGAACTAGGATTAGATGTAGGGTGATTAGTGGGCTCACCTTGACTATTCAGGAGAACAATTGGAGTAGTAGTTGTTGGTTGTGGTGGAGTAGAGCCACCAACATTGGCCTGAAATAGCAAATCGAACGATTAGGCCAAGAAACAGTCAACAAAAGAGTTCATATAGAAAGTATTTCAAGAATAAAACTTACTTGAGTACCATCAACATCGGGGCTTGATTATTTTCTTTCGTTTGGGCCAGTGGTCGCCTTCGACGTGGCCCCAGGAGTTTGTCTTTTGACACCCTTAGGAGAGGGTGTCTTCTCTAAAACTTTGGCCACCTTCAAGGAAGATTGGCCAGCAGTGTCAAGAGCTTTAACAAACTTCCTTTTCTTTTTGATAAGTGATCGTAACAATGATCAAAACCTCCGATGGCTACTGACGTGGATCTTGAAGTCTGCTCGAAAGTTGAGGAGAGCGGGGGGGGGTGTACCTACAAGGTACTCCGATTCCATAGTCAGAACGGGCAAGAGAGTTAGCAAGTACAAGTAAAGGTGTTTAGGGAATGAATATTCGATACCTGACCCTCTCAAGTGAGAGGGATTATATAGAGATCCCCTAGCGCGTGGCTTACAGTTCCTATTTTGGGCCTGGATCTTAGATCCCCCAAAAATAGGTAACTGCCAGAAGCTGACCGTTGGACGAACAACACTGGTCGTGATAAGGGTATGTCGATCACATAAGTATCTGAGCGGGCAATGTCTTGGCTGAATCTGGGTGACCTCTGCCGATGTCGAGAAGAGGTGGAGAGTGAGTAGAGAGAACCGACCATGATCAGATATGGTCGATGAGTCCTGGCCGATCAGTGGGCATGAATCTTGTGGGTCCCTTTGACGTTTGGGATATTTGGCCGTTTCATGAGCATGAGAGGATTGGGCCATGCCTAGTCATTGAGCCAATCCAGAACAATAAGTTTACCCACTTCAAGGGGATACATGTCCTCACCATTATCCTCGTGGATGATCAGTTGGGCACCCCTCCTTGGCTTTCTTATTGGAGTGGGAGGAGGCTTTCGAGCTGCCTGAGAAGCCTCAGGAGTATCCTTCACAATGGTGCCCTTTGACGAACCAGTCTTCTTAGGCACTGTTGAAATTAAAGCACAAATATATATTAGTAAAGAAGTGGCTAGGTAAAGAACACTAAATTGAAGGCCCTAAACTTTCATATGTTTCAAATTCGATGTGAACATCTTCGACATCTATATGAAGGTGCCATTTGATAAACCACAGATAAACCAATCTAGAAATGGAGAGGCAAGAGCCATTCCAAACTCAGCAGTAGGAAGTCGAGGAACTTTGGGAGGAAAAAGTTTAAAAGCTAGTTCATAGCGTTTCTTGGGAGCAATATTGGAATGAAGTTTTAGTTTCTCTATTTTTTTGTAAAAATTTCTCCTTCAAAGTGACAACATCCTCACTAACGGTTCAACTAAGGTCATCTGGTTGATAGACAGTTTCAAAGTTCTTTTTGAAAGCTTGATATTTATTGGCAAAGGAAAATATTTATTGCCCACCTGCAAGGATTTAGAGCATAAAACATATCTACAGAGCCACGTAGTTAAAAATGAAATATGCTCTTCTTCCGAAACTATTTCAATTAAAGTTTTGAAGTGATACTTCATGAAGTTGCCGTAAGTAGGTTTGCATAAAGCAAAGCCTATGGTATCTTCATTGTCAACCTCTGGATTATAGGTGTGACCAATAGGTTTAATCCATATGATAGAGGTTATGTAGAAAAGTGTGGGAGTCACCATCCCATAAGGTAGATGAAAGGTATAATGGGTGTTGTCCCAGAAGTACAAAGAAGCCATCAACATGTTTGAGCAATAGAGGAGACCTGTCTTCGACAGCATCAGAAGGTCATAGATCCCTATCTTTTTCCATTCATCAGCCTTGACTTTTTCCACTTTGGCCAACCAGCGGTCAAAACTTGGAAAGGAAGGAACCACTCTCACCAGTCGAGAGTTTCCATTCAGAAATGACATATCTAGGGCAAATTGCTGAGCTGTGGGTTCACCTTCAGTAGTTTTGGTCTTTTTCCCTAAAGGCTTAGTGTAACACCCCAAAATTCGCCCGCTTATTTATCACCAATTCCGAGTAGCTTATGCTTCGTTTTCGTGCCATCTTTCATTTTTGTTCATAAATTGCATAAAATAATAATAATAGAGAGCATACATCATTGGCCGAAGCACGGGGCATGTGATCAAGGGTTTTTGGCAATTGTTGGGTCTCAGAAGGAAAATAATCTTTGAAAATATGACCAAGACCATATGTCCAAGATTTCCCACCAAAAAGAAGAAAAATCCAAGTTTTAGTTGAAGTAACGGGTTACCTCATAGGTAGTAACCGGTTACCTGTTGAAATTTGGGAAAAAGAAGCCAGTTTTTGTACTGGTGACCGGTTACCACATAGGTAGTAATCGGTTACTTCGTACAAAATTGAAAAAATTCAAAAAATTAGTTGGTTGCTTCCCTCTCTTCTCCATTTTCACTTTTCCTTGTAACTTCCACCAAATTCTAGAACATTCCACACTCTTCAAAAGGAATATTCCCAGAATATGCCAAGGAATATTCCAAGAATATATCATGGAATATTCTAGAAATATTCCCAACCAACCCTTAGCTTAGGATCCGGGCCTAGTGTCCAAACCGCGCGCCAAACCTATACCTAACTCCGAAGCCAACCTCTATATAAACCTTGCCCATCAATCCAAGAAGGTATTAGCCACATTAAAAAAATTTCACCAATCTCACAATCTCAATTCTCTCATTTCTCTCCATTTTCCAAACTCACACCAAAGCTTCGTCATCAAGATTCTTAAAGTTTTGCATTGAAACTTGAAGAATCAGAAGCTAAGCCTCCACCATTTTCATCAACTCAACGAATTATCAAAGAAGTTGCTACAGTTGTGGTGTTTATTTCACCATTCGGAAGCATTTTCGGGTAATTCTCACCAATCACATTTATTTTGCGCATTCGTGGATCGAAGCTTCGGATCTCCGATTTTCTCTACTTTCGCGTATTGCTCGACATCGCAACAATTGCCAAAGAAAGTTGTAAACACCCCAAATTTTCCCTATCTTTTTTCTCACACCTTGGCTTGTGATCCTTCATATTGCATTGCATAAGCATACCATCTCACACTGCATAGTTATTTAACTGCATAAGTTGCATAACTAGGGTTTGTGATCAGATGAATCTTAGAAGTGTTTGAGCTATCTCAGAGGCCATGAAGCATTCCAAGAGGGTCCATGAGTGTTCTATGATCATATTATACCTCCAAGTTTGCTTTAAAGTCACAAAATCTCAGAAGATTGCACAACTACCCAGACAGGCTTAGGATTTCCTACACAAATGACCAGAAATTAGGGTTTTGGGTTTGAGGCCTTTACACTCAAAATTTTTGGCCATTTTTTATTATATTGGTATATATATGTTATAAGTAGCATGTGTATCAAATTTGAACCAAAAATTCCTTGTGGAAGTCATCTGATCAAATGGTAACTTATTGTGCAAGAAAAGTCAGAATCAGGGCATCTGAGGCCACTAACAAGGGTACCAAAGGGTCATCTTCATCAATTTGAGGTCCTATGATCTTTATTTGATCTTGGGAATGGTTAGAATTTCACAATATTGGATAATTTTGAGCCATTTGAAAAGTTGCCATTTTTGGACATGACTTGTAATGTAAACTTTCCATTTTGGGAAAGATTTTCAACCTCCTCTTTCTTGATCAAAAAGGTTTCAAATGAATTTTCTTCAAACATGAAAGTTGTAGATTGGATCTTCCCATTTTCAAAAAGTACAAGAACTCCTCTTGATTCATCCCAGAACTCAAGTTATGATGGATCAAAGTTGGGAAATTTCACATAATTTTCAAGTTCATGCCAAAGAGGGAAATGTTCAATTTTTCTTTCCAAGCCTTCTCAAGACCTCTAATGCACTTCTACACATCATAGAAACACAATGCAACTTGTTTAGACCAGAATTGAGCCAAGAGCCAAGGCATTTCATGGCCAATTTTCACAAACTTCACAAAGTTGGAAATTTGCAAAATCACTTCAAACTTGTGTTCCAAGCATCACAGCTCACCACATTTTATCCAAAGGTCATCCTTGAAGCCAACTGAACACAATCCAACCAGAAAATTAGCTTTGCCATGGCCCATACCTTAAGCACACAAATCTTAATTTTTTTGCATTTCAAGCCATATCAATCCCACAGTGCCACAACAACTCTTCTGACCAATGGCATTGTTTATACAAACCCTAAGCATCATAAAATAGATGACATGAAGCCTTGAAACAGACCACAAGCTCAGATTTCAAAAATCCTCTCAAAACATCATCTCTTTGAAACTCATTGCACAACCATCAAACATCACATTTTCTTTCACCATTCAACTCCTTATCACTCAAGGAACAAAACCCACCCATCACCATGACCTGAAATAGCCTCAAACACAAACACAATTTCTGCCATATCAGAACTGTATCTCACAAACTAGCCAAAATAAACTCCATCCAAGCATCCCAATAGCTTCAGGAGGTCCAAAGGAGTTGGTTTGCACAAAGGGAAGGCCTTGAAAGCTCCAGTTTGAAGAACTCCAGCTCAGGTATCCCTTAACAACAATTTTTCCAGAACCTTAATTTCTTGTTAAAATGTGAATCTACATGTTATGTTGGCCATGTTGATGTGTTTAAAACTGAAAATGAGTGAAAAATGAGTATGTTACGATGTTCTGAAATTTTGCCTGTGTTTGATGTTTGCTTCGATTCTCATGATTCATGTGATATAAATGTTGTTTGATTATTGATTCGTGTTCCATGATGTTAGAGGATCATTTATGGGCAAGATTTATGATTTTTAGTGGCCTGTAGAAGAGGATAGGGTTTGGGGTTGGCCGGAGAAGATGACCGGAGCACTGTTCCGGTCATCTGAGATTAATTTGGGTTTATGTGCCCAGATTGAACCACAACCTTAGGATCCTGATTAGTTTAGTGAGCGAACGGCCCAGATCATGTCATTAACCTTAATTTCTAATTAATTAATTTAATCCTAATTAATTTAATCAGAGTGAATATTGGCCCTAGGATCACGCGCGAATTGGAAGTTTAAACTTGGACCTTTAGATCCTCATACCCCAAGTCACGCTGACTCACCATCTCAGCCCTTGATCTCCTCAACTTTGCATCTGAGCCATCCCTTTTAATTACTTTGCATTTTTTATTTTATTTTTTTGCATTTTATTTCACATATTTATTTAAAATAGTAAATCATTTTATAAAAATATGATCTTTTGCATTTTGTCTTCAAATAATTTTCAGAAATCAAAAACATTTTTATTTTTAATTTTTGCATTAAAAATATATTTTTAATCATTTAATTGTATTATTTAATTAATTCATTCATTTTAATTAATTAAAAATACTTTTAGGTATTTAAAAATCACCAAAAAATTCATGAAGCATCCATAAACATTTAGAACAATTTACAAACTCATCTTACAAATTTCTTTTGGGGTTTGATCATGTTTTGACAATTAACCATGAATTAGGGTTTCCAAATTTCCTATTTTTTCTAACCCTAACTTCAAAAATCCATTTCTGATCAACCAAGATGAGTTTGCACATGGTTCTTTTTGCATTCTTTCATAATTTGCATGTAGTTTCTAGGGAATTTAACTCATATTGTTGCATTGCATTTTCTATTTGTTTGGCATTTTTCATGAAGAAGTACCCAAAACCCTAGTGTAACTTAGAAAAACCATAACTTGACTTTGGTATAGCTTCTGACCTCCATATTGCGGGAGTGATCTTATGTGTGTTTAGGGTTCATTTGGGTTACATTTTCAAATTTTTATCATGTGTTATCCCTCTGTTGTGGACATGTGCATCTCATACTTTCTTAAAACCCTAATTTGCCATGTTCATTTGCATTCATCTTTGCATACCTTCATCATATGAACTTGTCATGACATCTCATGCATTTGTATGTCATCTTAGATACCTTAGGACATGTATGAACATTGGCTGATCATTGTTGCATCCATTTGGTATGTTTTGCATTCATTACTTCTTATGTGTATTCATGTGATTTCAAGCTCCTAACATGCTTTCCTTTGCATCCCATCTCTTGTATGATCATGCATAAACATTGTACATGTCTTTGCATCATTTCATAACATATTTGCATTGTGTTTGCACTTATGGTCTTGATCATTGCATCTTCATTTTCCTTATTTCCTTTTGTTTCATATCTTATGCATTCATACTAACTTTTCAGGGGCTTCAGGTAAGTTGTTTAGGATGTGGATTTGCCTTCACATCCAACATATTCTTATCTCTTCATTTGCATCTTTACTTTTCTTTGAAGTGAGTTTGAATCACTTATGCTCTCTCTTGCTCCCTTTATTTCTCTTAGGTTACTTAACTTCTTCAAGAATTAAGTAACTTATTCTCATTTCTCTTCTCTTTTCATCTGCTTCTTCTTCCTTGGTGGCCATCTGAAGATCTTTCTCTAAGCCTCAAAAACCATAGGAATATCCAAGCATGATAACCTTAGGGTTGTATATAGTCTCCCCTAGTTTTTACCTTTGAGTCTCCTTGAGTCTCTGCTTCTCTTCTCATAATCAAGGCTAAATAGTTAAAGTTTTAAGACTCTGAATTAGGGTTATGCTTGTATCCTTATCTTAGGATGGAGTGTATAACTTTAATACTTAGTGTTAAACCTTTAAGTTGTTTACACCTCCTAATCAAAACACCTAATAATCATTAATACTTAAGCTTGTAACGTGGGCCTTATATTAGGGTTACATCTCTGCCTATTGGTTCAGAGGGACTAACCCTAGTGTTCAATGGACAAGTCCCCCTCAGGTTTAGTCTTACAAACATAAATTCCATTTCTTAATCCCACCTTTAATTAAAATCATCTTTAATAAAGGCTTGTTACATAATGATTTTAATCCCTAACCATGGATTAAGATGAGGTATCTTCCTCATCTTAAGTGTCCTCATCTATTATCCTTCTCTTAGGATAGTGTAATGAGTTCACTAATCCCTGATTAGAGATTAAACTCATTACTTAACACAAAACAAAATCCAAAAACACTAAATAATCACAAGTAGGTTAATGATCTTAATCCTACATTATTAGGGTAATTAAGTTGAGATTTTCATCTCATACTCAAGTAGACTCATTATCCCTAATCAGGGGTGATATAATGAGTTTACAACCCTTGATTAAGGCTTAAGCTCATTATCCTATGCAAAACACCAAAAAACAATAAAAAACTGAAAACAAAAAAACAAACAATAAACGTCTCCTACGGGATTCTTTTCTCATCACATTCACTCTGAAAACGAGAACTCGCTTCTTCCGTCTAATGCAAGACAGTTAGCACTCGAGCCAGACGAGTCATACACTTGAGCATACACAAGCAAGCAGTTCACACAATAACACTAAGTCTCTTTGAGTCGAACTACGATGTTCTGACTTCCTCATTGCATGAGAGGATACGTAGGCATAACTTAACGGTTATCAAACAAAAGTCCCCAGGTCTTCCCCCCTCTCCTCTTTCTAGCTTTCTTTTCTTAGCCTCAGTTTTGAGCTCCCATTCTATGTATACCATCACCGTGTACATCCATATTTTTTATACACTGTTAGCACATACACTTTTCCCCCTTTTTAAAACACAGTCAGGTAAGTGTGGATCCCGTCGAGTACGACGGACGATCCAGGTGCAAATACCTTCTGAGTCGTAACCAACCCCCTTAACCAGTCTCTTTAGTTTGCAACCGTCTTATCCATGTCTTTCTAGGTTTATGCACCATTACCTTTCCTCCGGGATAAAAATGCTTAGCTGGCAACTCTATTCAACCTTAACCTTCAACATCGCCGACAGTTCGCGTTTGCAACAGGATGAAAATCCGGGGAGCGACAGCTTGGCGACTCTTCTAGGGACCTTTGCAACCAGAACTTCTGAATCCTTGAGGGTTTCTCCTAGCGCTTGTTTGTTTATGTTTATTGGGGGTGTTATGTGCTATTTGTGTTTATGTTTTGCTTTATTTATTTCTTCCTGTACAACTTTATTTATTGCGTTTACTTTATCGCTTTCATTTATTGCTTTCTGCATTTCATTTATTATTATCATATCATTGTGCTGGATTTCTGGTTTGCTATGGTGGGAGGGGTATTCCAGTGAGAAATGTCCAACACAAAGACCTGAGTGACACATAGGATTAGAGTGGTTTTGTATTCTTTCCCATTCCATTTCGGTCTGGTGCGGGAATATGAAAACACGGTTAAGACATGGGTTTCCTTTTGAGAACTCTGTGTTATGGATTTCCTGTAGTTCTAGGGCTATCTGGGAAGCCTGCTAAGTCTGGATGACCTTTTTAGATGACCTTCAGCATCTAAGGTGAATTAGAGGAGGATCCTTTATGGTTAGGGTAAACACTGTACCTCCGGGTTAGAAGTGTTTACACTTCTCATAATAGATCCGAATCTGAGGATCCTTGTTCTAGAACAATACCTGTGAGTGGGTTGGGTTGTTTACAAGTTTGCAGGAACCCTTGACCTCAACATACCTTGCTACTGGAATTTGTTCTTAAGGTTGTACTATTTTGGACTAGTTCTTTGAAACCCTGTACTATTGACTCTTTATTTGAGTCCCCCACCTGGTTACTGGTTCTCAGACTTCCATCTGAAACTCTGAACACTCAAGGATCCTGTCAAAAGGCAACTGATAATCCAACACATGATCACAAACCTTTACATATCATAAGCATACATCATATTGCATCATTTAACATTTGTCTATTTGTTTTATAGGGTATCCACTTTTCTTGGTTTGGTTTTGATCGTTCTTCTGCTCAACCTATCTGCTACAACACTTCTTCAGTTATCTACTTCAGCACACATCTTCAACATGGATTCAACCAGGAAAAGAAACATCACCTACCACTTCTTTGAGTATCCTCTAGCCGACATCAGGCAAATACATGCCCTTATCACCCCTGATCATGTTCCCTTATTCAGAGAGCATTATGGTGGAATCCCGGACATGATCATGGACCTAGATGCATCACAAAGAAGCATGATTCACACCTTTCTTCAGTTTTATGACCCTCCTCTACGTTGCTTCACTTTCCCAGATTATCAGATAGGTCCTTTGTTGGAAGAATACTCTATGCTATTGGGTGTCCCTATCAGAAGAGGAATTCCTTTCAATCCTGAAATGACTCCTCCAAATAATGAAGACATAGCCAAAGCACTACATCTGGAGGCAACTATCATTGATGAGCACATGACTTCCAAAGCTGGAATCTCAGGCCTTCATTTGGATTTCTTGATTACTCAGGCTACAAAGAAAGCTGCAGTAGGGAATTGGGAAACTGTGTGTGCTCTCCTGACTCTCAGTATTTTTGGTATCATTTTGTTTGCAGACGAGCCTAAGTTTGTAAGCAAAAATGCCATCCACATCTTCATGCTAAAGAACCCGGTTCCCACCTTATTAGGAGACTTCTACTACTCAGTTCATCAGGGGAATGAGAAACAGAGAGGAAGACTGGTAAGATGTTGTGTAGCTCTCTTCTACAGTTGGTTGATGAAGCATATGCCGAAAACAAAAGCTTTCTTGAACCCACATCAGTCAAGGAATTGGGATAAGAGGATGATTGCACTTTCTTCAGAAGAAATCAGGTGGTTTACTCAGAACACCAAGGGTCGAGACATAATAACAAGCTGTGGGCAATACCCAAATGTGACACTTATTGGAGTAAAGGGTTGCATCAATTACAATCCTTTACTTTTCAAAATACAGTTGGGGTATGCCTTGATACATCCACCTAGGGAGCAAGACTTAGCAGAATCTCTTTAGTGTGTTGTACAGAACAACCATGCCACTGTCCGACAAGCAGCCTTGGCTTGGGACAATATACAGACTAAAGGAACCGCTATTCTGGGAAAGTGTAATAACATAGCTTATGCTCAGTACACCGAATCGTCACGCATCAGAGGACAGATTACTTGTATGTCATTCACCCTGGAAGATGTACCAAGGCCATCAGCAGTTGAGCCCATAGCCACAGTCAGTCTGGAAGAATTTGAGAAGATGAAAGAAAGGAATGCCCAGTTGGCTGAAGCTTTAAAGAAGACCCTTTGGGAAAGGAACGATGGTCGTCTAGACATTGAGAGGTTAGAGAAGCTGCACATCGAGCATGTAACCAAGATTGAAAAGACTGAAGACTTCATCAGGAAAGCCCGAGCAGGAGAACTTGTGTTGAAGAATGCATGTAAGGAAGCAAAGATTCAAAGGGCAAGAGCTGAGCATTACCTGGAGGAGAGTCAGGATAGATGGGTCAGGATAACCGAGGCTTGTCTGAAAGAAGACTAGAAGATGCAAGCCATGATATAGCAGTTCGAGTCTAATGAGAAAAGAAGCCAAGAAGCACTGATAGCAGCTCAAAAGGAGATCTCAGAGTTGAAACTTCGGGCAGGGTTAAAGAGATCTAAAGAGAAAGATAAGTATCAGAAGATGACAAATGCCATTGCAACCAGAAACCTTCTCATCAGAACCATTATAGAACACCCAGTGGGACCGGTAACTGATGCTCTCCTGAAGGAATTCAGGGAGGATGCATATGGATTGGATGTTTGATTTTTCTTTGAACTTGTTTTTGTACTTTAGCTCACCATGGTGATTTTATTTGTTGTATTCTTGAATTTGATTGTATTTTTATTCACCATGAGAGTTTGTTTGGTTATAATTCATGAACTATTTTGGAATTGCCACTTGTATTTTTATGATTATGAATTGGATTTTCTTATGGACTTCATTTACTTCAAACATCTTCATCTCCCAGAGGTCTAGAAGGTCAAAACCAAGAACCAAGCCGGATACCCTCTGAAGACAAATAGACATATTGCATTGCATGCTAACCCCATATCCTTTGTTTTGCAGGTGTTTTGTTGTTTTTTTCTCACTCTGCTAATTGTTTCAGGAAATATTGCTCGCAGGAGGGTCTTTCTCGTCAATCGCATCCAAAAATATCCAACTCGACACAACCTTCCAAGTCTACAAATGGATCAGCTACAACAGGAACTGACAGATGTGAGGACTCAAATGACAGATGTGAGGACAAAAATGAGGACCCAAATGAATCAATTCATGGTTGTGATGACTGGACTGGCTCAGACCCATGAAAGATTGAGGGAGTTGGTCGAGCGGTAAACCCCAGAAGATAACCACGCAGGCACTAGAGGTACTAGTAACAATGAGCACGAGCAGTTGTCGCTCCCGAAGATTTGCATCCCGGTACAGACGCGAACGGTCGGCAAAAAGAGAAAGGGTTGAATGAAATGAATAGAGTCGCTAGCTAGGCATATTTAACCCGAAGGAAAGGTAATGCTGCATAAACCTGGGAAAAGATGGATAAGACGGTTGCGAACTAGTGAAACTGAGAAAGGGGGTTGGTTATAACCTGGGAAGGTATTAGCACCCAGATTGTCCGTCGTACTCGACGGGATCCACGCTTACAAGATTGTGTTTAAAAGGGTAGTGTATTTTCTATCTGTGTGCAAAAGCTAAGAATGAATGTACAGGTGTCAGTGCAAAAGGAAGTGAATTGCTTAGGACAACTGAGGCTTAGAAAAGGATGTTGAGAGAGGGGGAAGATACAGAGACTTTTGTTCGATAAATGTTGAGTTATGCCTATGTATCCTCTCATGGAATGAGGAAGTTAGAACACCGTAGTTCGACTCAAAGAAACTGAAAATGAATTAACTGTGAACTGCTTGCTTGTCTATTCCCAAGTGTATGACTCGTATGGCTCGAGTGTTAACTGTCTTGCATTAGACAGAAGAAGCAAGTTCTCGTTTGTGAATGAGTGTGATGAGAAAAGAATCCCGAAGGAGACGATTATTGTTTGTTTTTGTGTTTTCAGTCTTGTTATTGTTTTTGGTATTTTGCATAAGTTAATGAGCTTAAGCTTAAATCAAGGGGCTTGCAAACTCATTATATCCTCCCTGATTAGGGATAATGAGCCCACTTGAGTATGAGATAAACATCTCAACTTAATTACCATGATGATGTAGGATTAAGATCATTAACCTACTTGTGATTAATTAGATGTTTTTGGATTTTTGTTTTGTGTTAAGTAATGAGTTTAATCTCTAATCACAGATTAATGATCTCATTACACCATCCTAATAGAAGGTTAATAGATGAGCACACTTAAGTTGAGGAAGATACCTCAGCTTAATCCATGGTTAGGGATTAAATTCATTATATAACAAGCCTTTAATAAGTGGATTTTAATTAAAGGGTGAGATTAAGAAGTGGATTTTATGTTTGTAAGACAACTTGAGGGGGACTTGTCCATTAAACACTAGGGTTAGTCCCTCTTAACCATAAAGAAGATATAGAACCCTAATGTAAGGCCCAAGTTACAAGATGAAGTATTGGTGATTATTAATGTGTTTTGATTAAGAGTTTTAAACAAATTAAAGGTTTAACACTTAGGATTAAAGTTATACACTCCATCCTAAGAGAAAGATGCAGGCATAACCTTAATTCCAAAGTCCTAAAACTTTAAGAGTTTAGTCTCTGATTATTGAGATGAGAAGAAAGACTCAAGGAGACTCAAAGGAAAAAGACTAAGGTGGACTATTCACAACCTTAGAAGTTATCATGCTTGGATATCCTATGGTTTGTAAGGCTTAATAGAAAGGATCTTCAAGGCCACCAATGGAAGGAGCAGATGAAAAGAGAAGGAGAAAGAAGAACAAGTTACTTACTTCCTGAAGAAGATAAGTAACTTGAAAGAAAGAAAGTAAGAAGGATGGAACATAAGTGAATTAGATTCACTTCAAAGACATATAAAAATGCATATGGATGATGAGAAGAGATGGGAAGTGAAGGCAAATCCACCTCCCAAAATAACTTACCAAAAGTTCCTAAAATTGTTAGTATGAATACATAAGACATAAAGCATGAAGAAATGAATTGAAATGAGATGCAAAGACCAAAGTCATAAGTGATTATGCAATGCAAATGGCATATGAGATGATGCAAAGTCATACAATGTGCATATGAATGTTCATGCAAAGATGGGATGCAAAGGAAGTATGCTTAGAAACTTGAAAACACATGGATGTTTATGAAATGCAATAAAGGCAAGACATGAAAAATGAATGAAGAAATTATCAAGCAATGTTCTAATATGTCCTAAGATGTCTAAGATGACATATGAATGCTTGAAATGTCATGGAAAGTTCACATGATGATGGTGTTCAAAGGAGAATGCAAAAGAACATGAGAATTTAGGGTTTTATGAATGTGTGAGATGCAAATGACCAAAACAGAAGGATACATTATGACAAAAAATTTAAATCAAGCTCAATTAAACCCTAATCCCATACAAGGTCAAACCCCAAAGGAGAAGGTCAGAAGTTAATCCTATTGAAAGTTATGAATTTTCTAAGTTTGCTAGGGTTTTTGGGTGATTCTTAAGGAAAAATGCAAATCAAATTGAAAATGCAATATGTGAAACAATGCAAAAAGAACCAAGTTCAAACTCTTCATTGTTAGGCAAAAATGAAATTTTCAAATTAGGGTTAGAAAATGTGATTTTAAAGAACCCTAATTCAAAGAAAATTGTGATATTATGATCAAACCTAAAAGAAATTTGTATGAAGAGTTTGAAAATGTTTCTAAATGTATTGGAATGGTTCATGATTTTTTTGGTGATTTTTAGAAACCTAAATGTATTTTTAATTAATTAAAATCCATTAATTAATTAAAAATAACATTTAAATATTTTAAAAATACTTTTTAAATGCAAAAAATAAAATAAAAATCATTTTTGGGTTGAGAAAAATATTTGGATCAGAAATGCAAAAGGAAATATTTTTGTGATGTTTTTAACTATTTTAAATAAATTATGCAAAATAAATAGAATAAAATGAAAATAAAATGGATTTAATGGGAATTCAGCGCATCCAATGGTCCAGATTTGAATAAAAAGAGAGGGAATTGACTGGCGCGCTAATAGGTGGTTGGGATTAAATCTGGCATTTTAAAATTAATCCTAATTAATTAAAACTAATTAAAAAATTAGGGTTTTAAGTGAACTAATCACGACCCTCCATTCACGCGCTAAACCTAATCCTACGGCCCACATTCAAACTGAACCCCTAAACCCTAATTAGTGCCCTAATGACTTTCAGGTGACCGGAGCTTGCTCCGGTCATCTTCTCCGGCAGGCACCTCACTCAATCTCCCTCAATACGCCATGAAAACGCATCAAACTTTCCAGAATCACTCAACTAACAACCCTATATAATAATCCCTCAACAAAAACCATTTATTTTTCATGAATCAAGAGAATCGAACAAGAACATGTTTCACAAGCAAAGTTTCAGAGCAAGCATACACACTCATTTCTCAATCATTTTAAAAAATAAAGACATCATCATGATCAGGGAAGCATGTAGAACCATTTAAGAACTTAAAAGAAGGTTTCTGGAAAAATTGTTCTTGATGATACCTGAGGTGAAGCTTTCTCAATCTGAGCTTTCTGGACTTCTCCTTGATGTTAAATCAACCCAATGAAGCTTCTGAAATGCTTGAATGAGGCTTGTATGGCTTGGTTTTGAAAGTTCAGTTCTGATGAAGGAGGAATCGTGTTTTTGATTTAGGAGGTTTCAGGCCATTTTGAGGGTTGCTTTGTGTTCTATGAGTGGTGTTGAGATGATTGGTGAAGTTTTTTTGAGGTTTGTAGCTTGTGCAGTGAGATTCGAAGAGATGAAGTTCTATGGTGATTTTTGGGATTCTGAGTTGTGGGATGTTTCAGGCTCCAAGATGTTATGAAATGAGGTCCATGAAGCATGTATGTGAAGTCTTGATTGGTCAGAAGAGTGGTTGTGGCTCAGCTTGATCTGTATGGGAGGTTTTGCCAAAAAGTCAAATTTGTGTACTTGGAAGTATGGGCCATGGCAAAGCTAGCTTTTTGGGGTGTCTGGCCTCAACAAGATTCATGGAGAACCATAGAATTGGTTTGATGCAGCTGGCACAAGTGGATGGAAGGATCCAAGGCATTTTGCAACTTTCCCTTTTTGAACTTTCTTGAGAATTTGGCCATGAAGACTTGTGATGCAAGGCTCAATTCTGGTTTTTGAAAGTTGCCTTGACATGTTATTATGTATAGAAGTTTATTAGAGGTCATATAGAGGCTTGGCAAGTGAAATTGCAAAATTCCCTCTTTGGCATGAACTTGAAAATTATAGGATTTTTGCCAACTTTGAAAGGCCATATCTTGAGTTCTAGGATGAATCAAGACATGTTCTAGTACATTTTGAAAAGGGAAAGACCTAATCTACTACTTTCATGTCCAAGAATTTTTCATTTGAAGCTTTTTTGGTCATGAAAGAGGAGGTTGAAAATCTTTCCCAAAATGGAAAGTTTCCATTATAAGTCATTTCCAAAAATGGAAAGTTTGCAATTGGCCCAAAATTATTCAACTTTGTGAACTTCCAACCACTTCTAAGATCAAATAAAGATCATATAACTTCAATTTTATGAAAATGATCCTTTGGTACCCTTGTTGGGGGGCCTCAGATGCCCTGATTTTGACTTAACTTGCTCAAGAAGTTACCCAATGATCAGATGACTTCCACAATGCGTTTCTTCATAAAACATGGTACATATGATCCTTATAACATATTAAGAACATTAGAAACAAGAATTACCAAAAAAATTGGAGTTAAGGCCTCTGAAACCAAAACCCTAATTTTGGTCATCTGTGCAGGAAAACCATAGCTTTGCTTCCATGCTTTTGCCAATTTTGTGATCCCTTGACTTTCATGAACTTTGGGAAGCATAATATGATCATAGAACACACATGGACCCTCTTGGAAAGCTTCAAGACCATTGGGATGACTCAGATTGATTCTTGGATTGCTCAGATCACAAACCATAGATGCAGATGAAATGGAACTATGCAGATGAAACAAATATGCAATATGAGATGTAATGCTTATATAAATGCAAAAAGAATGAAAGATCATAAGCCATGGTGTGAGAAAAAGTGAGGGAAAATTTGGGGTGTTTACAGCTTCCCCTATTCAAGCATGAGTTAGCTGTGCAAGATGTAAGCGCCTGGCTTAACAGACAAACAAGATAACTTGTGGTTGAATACCAAAGACAGTCCAAAATTTGCACTCGCTGGGTATAAGAAGAAAAGGGATATAAATTATAAAAGGTAGTATAGTATGATTATCCAATGAAGGCGATGGAGGACGACCATCGAGCAGAGGACGACTGCTAGGGATAAATCGGTAAGTAAAGCAATGACGGGGACGACCCACAAGCTAGGGAAATGAAGAAACCACGACGGGGACGGCCATCGGGTAAGGAAATAAGGCTCTCTGGGGATTTAGACAAGCATAGATGGGGATGGCCACCAGGCTTGGAAAGTAAATTAAACAACGATGGGGACGGCCATCGGGTGAAATAAATAAATGAAATAATGATGAGGGACGGTCATCAAAGGTGAAGGACAATTACCTAGCAGGGGACGACTGCTGAAAATATCACGACATAGGACGAATGTCGGATAGAAAAGGTCAACGATGGGGACGACCATCGGATAAGCATGATGAAGGATGATCATCAAGAGGTGAAGGACGATCACCTAGCAGGGTACGGCTGCTCTCGGGAATTATCACGACATAGGATGAATGTCGGATAACAAGATCAACGATGGGGATGACCATCGGATAAATGATGAGGGACGGTCATCAAAAGGTGAAGGACGATCACCTAGCAGGGGACGACTGCTAAAAATATCACGACTTAGGACGAATGTCGGATAGAAGGTTCCAATAATGTAGATTCCACTGGGGAAAAGGATGAAGGACGATCATCCGAAGGTGAAGGACGAACACCTGGCAGGGGACGGATGCCGAAAGTTGTGTTGTTGGCGACTTACTGGGGAGTGGTAAACACGAACGAGTGCTTACTCCTTGAAATAAACAATATAAGTGTTTGACGGTGTGTATAGATTAAAGTTGCGGACGAGCATCCTTAGGACCTTGATACAGACGAGTATCGACAGAAACAAACGCTGACGCGTGTTTAAGGATGATGATACGAACGAGTATCAATCGGTTAAGCAGGGAACACGAACGAGTGTTTGATCGACTGAGGAGTGATATATACAAGATACGGACGAGTATCAAAGACTTCTGTATAAGTATATACAAGTATGATCTGCTGGTGAAGTATGTGCAAGATACGGACGAGTGTCGAAGGATGGGGCATGGGACACGGACGAGTGTTTGACTTGCTGGGGAAGTATGACACGGACGAGTGTCAAAATGAATATGTACGAATTGTGAATAAATATCTGTATCTGAGAGTGCCGAAGGTATTCTGGCGATCTGTGGGGGGATATGGTGACACGAACGAGTGTTGAAAATAACATGCTATTGAACAAGTATCTATACTTGAGAGTGCAAAGGGGATGCTTTGGCTTTTATCTACAGGGGATATGAGTTTTGTATATTGTTGGTGAAATGATGACGGTATTTGCAGGTGATTGGCTCGAACCTGACTCGTGATCATGCAAATGTTTGATTCTTGCTGTAATAATCCATATTGGACGGAATGCTACGCTTATTTCGGTAAATATGATGCGAATGCTATGATTATGCAAATGAGAAACTCGATCCGAGATTCGGATCCTGCAGGGATAAAGATCTCTGGCTGATCTGCTTTGAGGGATGACCCGATTGGGGGAAGAGATCATTGATAGATTTGTCCGGAGGGAGAACTCTGCTTTGGGGAAATAGATCATTGATAGATCTGTCCGGTGGGAGAACTCTCAATGGGGGTGAGGGGGTTTTAGCAACTCTGTTGGGGATGTGCTTCAGGTATTTCCCTACCGGTGAGGCAACTCTGTGGGGAATCAATTCCACCAACTTTGCTGAGGATGATAGAAATCTGGTATCTCTGGTGGGGAATAGGAAGGTTCTTTGACCGCTTTGCTGTGGAAGAGTTGTCAAGCAGTGCTCGGGAGGCCCCTCCCGGGGAGGAGATAACTTCATGGAAGTAGTGTGTTGGGGATGTAATGCTTGATATGACCCATGTTGCGAGAGATTGTCTGTATTGAGTACCTGCAACCTGTTAAGACAAAGGAAAACGCAAAAGTGTCCTGAGGTATCCTTAACCGGATTCCGTCATAGGAGTTAAATTTTACCTGAAAGTAATATATTATCTACAAGCATTTATTAAAATGGCTCATATGTTTTAGGCGAGTGTTGTATTATGAACATTGGACATTTTACAAACGAAACAAAAATGTACAAAACAAAGTGTGGCTGAAAACTATGATTTTATTAATTTGTGCGCCCTAAATAGGCAAGTACAGTCAAAAGAAGCGAATCCCCTTGAAGGAGGAGATTGTTGTAAATTGAGAAAATAAAAGTGTTGGCAATGTTGAAGATGACACTCCAGTGAGCTTCCTTTGCTACTGTAAACACCCCAAATTTTCCCTCACTCATTTCACCATGGCTTGTGATTCTTTTCATTTGCATAAATTTAATCATATCATTTCATATTACTTTTTTGCTTCACTGCATTGGTTCTAAGTCATCTGCATCTAGGGTTTGTGATCTGAGCAATCCAAGAGCCATCTGAGCCACTCCAAAGGTCTTCAATCATCTCAAGAGGGTCTATATATGTTCAAACATCATATTATATCCTCCCAAGATCAAGGAAGCCAAAAAATCACAAGAACTGAGAAAGGCATGGAAGCAGAGCCAAGCTTAACTACACAGATGACCTAACATTAGGGTTTTGGTTTCAAAGGCCATAACTCCAAAATTTTTGGTCATTCTTGTTTCTATTGGTCTCTATGTGTTATAAGGATCATACTGTAAACACCCCAAATTTGCCCTCACCCATTCACACCATGGCTTGTGATCATTTCATATGCATAAACACAATCATACCATCTCATATCACATTTTTGATCCACTGCATTGTTTCTAAGTCATCTGCACCTAGGGTTTGTGATCTGAGCAATCCAAGAGCTTCTTGAGCCACTCCAAAGGCCATAAATCACTTCAAAGGGGTCCATGTGTGTTCAAGTTTCATATTATATCCTCTCAAAGTCAAGAATGCCAAAGAATCACAAGAACTGGGATTGGTGTGGAAGCAGAGCCAGGTTTGACTGCACAGATGACCTAAAATTAGGGTTTTGGTTTCAGAGGCCATAACCCCAAATTTTTTGGTCATTCTTGTTTCTATTGGTCTCTATATGGTATAGGGAGTATGCATATCAATTTTCATGAAGAAATTCCATGGGGAAGTCATTTGATCAAGAGTTGACTTTTCAAGCAAGTCAGTGCAAAATCAGGGCATCTGAGGCCCCCAATGACCCAACCAAAGGGTGTTCTTCATCATTTTGATTGTATATGATCTTTATTTGATCATGGAAGATGTTGGAGGTTCAAAAAATTGAGAAATTTCAAGTCTTTTGCAAAGTTGACTTTTTGGGCAAGTTTGACTTTTAATGAAAATGTCATTTTATGCAACTTTTTCAACCCTTACTTTTTGATTCAAGAGAGCTTCAAATGGAAAAACTTTGGTCATGAAAGTTGTAGAATAGATCTTTCCCTTTTCAAAAAGTACAAGAACATGACCTAATTCATTTTGGATCAAAAGTTATGGCTCATCAAAGTTGGCAAAAATCACTAAAATTCAAGTTATGCACCAAATGGAAAAACTTGCAAATTCTTGTACCAAGGCAATTGGTGACTTCAAATTGGTGTCTAACCTTTACACAAACATCACACAACATTCAAAGATCAGAATTGGCCCAAGGAACTTAACACTTTGATGCATTGAAATTCATGAAATCACAAAGGAACCAAAAGTGAACCAAGTTGCAAAACACTTGATAACTTCTCATCCACTTGCTAGCTACTTTGCTGATCAACCCTAGCCTTTTCCCTCACCATGCTGCGCAGCACACCTCCCTTGTACTTGGCTAGAACATGACCCATGCTTCTCTTACACAAAAGTTGACAATTTGCAAAAGCAACCATACCTATCAAAAAAGGACATGTCACATCTTCTGACCAATGAGCATTGTTTATACAAATCAATTGCAAGCCAAACCACACAAGACACAAGCCTGAAACCAGCCATAGCACCACATTCACATTTTCACTCCATTGAGCAAAAGCATTCGAAACACACAACACAGCTCACAAACACACAAACAAACTTCATACATCAACTCAACTCATCTTCCTGGTCACAAAGCACCCTTCAAAGCAACCTGAAACTCAAAGAATCACAAACACGATTCTCACCTGAACTTGAACAGAACTGCTTCAAACTTCCAAACCAGCCAACACAAACTTTTTCTAAGCATCAAGAGTTCATCAGGGGCCTAAGAGGAGTGGATTGCACGAAGAGAAGGGGTCAGAAAGTGGCAAACTGAAAAGCTTCAAACTCAGGTAGCTTCATGAACATTTTTTTCCAGAAATGATTTTTTAAGTTCCTAAGTTGTTCTTCATGACTCACTGATCACTCTGGTGTTGTTGGTTTTGAAAATGGTGAAGAGATGAGAGTTTAATCTTGTTCTGAAACTTTTTGCCCTAAAACTATTTTGATTCGATTCTCTCTGTTTAGGAATGATAAATGTTGTTTGAATGGGGGTTTTGATTCGTGTATGAGTGGGGAAGAGTTCTGGGCTGTTGGATTTCATTTTCATTGCGTGTAGAGTGAGTTTGTGATTTTGGTTGATCGGAGAAGATGACCGGAACACTGTTCCGGTCACCTGAGAGTCATTAAGGCTGGATTAGGGCTAATTAATTAGGGTTAGTGAGTTTGAATGTAGGCCGTCCAGATGCGCGCCTAGTCAACTCCCGCGCGTGTGAGTTTGAATGTTGGCCTTAGGATCTGTTGACTTCTTCATTAATTCATTTAATTTCATTTTTATTTTCATTTAAATACATTTGTTTTCTATATTTTATTTAAAATAGCAAAACTTATTCAAAAATTCTGAAATTTTTTATGCAAGCTTTTATTTAATTTCAGAAACCAAAAATATTTTTTATTTTATTTTTTGCATCTGAAAAATATTTTTAAATATTTAAAAGTTTATTTTTAATTAATTAATGAGAATTAATTAATTAAAAATGCTTTTAGGTATTTAAAAATCACCAAAAAATTCATGAAACATTTAAAACCATTTAGAAACATTGTCCAACCCTCAAACCAAATTTCTTTTTTGATCTTGATGCATTTTGAGAATTTTTCATGGAATTAAAATCATTTTAATGCATTATTTTGACCCAAACTTCCAAAAAATCATTTCTGCCTAACCATTGAGAGTTGGACCTTGATTCTTTTTGCATTGCATTGTGTTTAGCATGTAGTTTGTGAGATTAAATTGGCATGAATTGATCTTACATTTTCCATTTGTTTGACATTTTTCTTGTTAAGGAACCCTAAAACCCTAGAAAACTTAGGAAAATCATAACTTGAAATAGGTTAAGAGTTGGAACTTCTCCTTTGGGCAGTGAGTTAGTATAGGATTAGGGATCCTTTGAATGCATTTTCAATTTTTTATCTTGATGTTTGCTTCTGATTTTGGTTTTTGTTTGATGCTTTGATCATAAACCCTAATTTGGGCTTCCATGTGCATCCATCTTGCATTTGCATTCATACCTTGACTTGCCATAGCATTTTGTGCATCCATTTGATTCATTTGACATCTTAAGACATATTGTAAGCATGTTTGATCATTGCATCTTGCATTTGCCATGTTGTATGCCATATGCATTTCATAACTTGTCATGTATGTTCATATGTCTTAACTTGTTTCATTTGCTTCCATGAGTTTGTATGATCATCCTCATGTTTGCATCATCTCATAGCATCATTATCATCATGAATGTGCTTCTGGTTTTGATTTTCATCATGCCCTTTCATCTCATTTTGCATTGCATTTCATTTCTTTCACTAACATTTCAGGTGGTAAGTTGTTTGAGAAGTGAATTTGCCTTCACTTCTCATAATCTCTTTTCATCTCTTTCATGCATCCTTGCTGCATTTTGTTATGAGTTTGAGATTGAGCTTGCTCATTCTTTTTCTTCTTACTTTCTTTCCTCAAGTGACTTGTCTTCTTCAATGAAGCAAGTTGCTTTGCTTCTCCTGATCCTTTCATCTGCTTCCTGGTGGTTCCATTGAAGACTTCTCTTGTAAACCTCACAAACCTTAGGAACAACCAAGCATGACAATAATTAGGGTTTTGATTAGTCTCCCCACTTAGTCTTTTACCTCTGTGTCTCTTTGAGTCTTCTCTTCTCATCTCATAATCAGGGACTAAACCCTAAAGGCTTTAAGACTTTGTGATTAAGCTTATGCCTGCATCCTTCTATTAGGATGGAGTGTATAACTTTAATCCTAAGTGTTAAACCCTTAATGTGTTTAAATATCTTAATCAATTCACTTAATAATCATCAAGACATCACACTTGTAACTTGGGCCTTGCATTAGGGTTCTAATTCTTTCTTAATTGGTTAAGAAGGACTAACCCTAGTGTTAATGGACAAGTCCCCCTCAAGTTATCTTACAAACCCTAAAAATCACTTCATCATCTCACCATTAAATAAAATCCACTTAATCAAAGGCTTGTTTTGTCATGAGTTTAATCCCTAATCATGGATTAAGTTGAGGAGCTTTCCTCAGCTTAAACATTCTCATCTATTATCCTTCTATTAGGATGGTGTAATGAGTTTGTTTAATCCCTGATTATGGCTTAATCTCATTACTTAACACTAAACAAAAACAACAAAAAAACATCTTAATAATCACAAATAGGTTAATGATCTTAATCCTACATCAGGGTGTTTAAGTGTGAGAAGCTGACTTCACACTTAAGGTATTCTCATTACCCCTAATCAGAGGGAAGATGTGATGAGTTTACTAATCCATTGGTTTAGGCTTAAGCTCATTAACTTATGACAAACTTCAAAAGCAATAAAAGACTGAAAACTCAAAAACAAACAATAATCGTCTCCTACGGGATTCTTTTCTCATCTCATTCACTCATAAACGAGAACTTGCTTCTTCCGTCTAATGCAAGACAGTTTGCATCTGTGCCAGACAGATCATACACTTGATCATAGACAAGTAAGCAGTTCATCAGTCAATTCATCTTTCAGTCTCTTTGGGTCGAACTACGGTGTTCTGACTTCCTCATTGCACGAGAGGATACGTAGGCATAACTTAACTGTTATCGAACAAAAGTCTCTGTATATTCCCCCTCCTTCTAGCTTTATTCTTTAGCCTCATTATCATGAGCATTTCATTCCTGTTCTTACACTGACACTTCACTTATACACTTCACATTTTTCTTACACTGACACCTGTACACCTTTTCCAGCTCTCTTTATACACAAATTGCACTGACACTACCCCTTTTTAACACAAATCCTTTAAGCGTGGATCCCGTCGAGTACGACGGACAATCTGGGTGCTAATACCTTCCCAGGTTGTAACCAACCCCCTTTCTCAGTCTCTCTGGTTCGCAACCGTCTTATCCATATCTTTCTAGGCCTATGCAGCATTGCCTTTCCTCCGGGATAAAAATGCCTAGCTGGCGACTCTATTCATTCCCTGTGAGTTCACTCCTGTGTGTTCTCGCATCCTCCCTTCACCGACCGTTCGCGTCTGTACCCCATTTGACCCGACTTCATTTGGTGGGAGCGACAGCTTGGCGACTTTGCTGGGGAACCTTATACTGCAACCAGGGCTTTTGGTTCTTTTTGTGGGTTCCTCCTAGCGCTTGTTTGATTTGTGTTTACTGGGGTGTTATGTGCTATTTGTGCTTGTATTTGTATTTATTTTTGCTCTATGTACAGTTGTTTATCTGCTTTCTTTTTAGCTTTACATATATATCATACTGTCATACTGTGCTGGCTGGATCTGTTTTGTTGCTTTGGTGGGTGGGTGTTTTTATTGAGAGTTGAGGTTCTACACCTGGGACCTGAGTGACACCTAGGCTAGAGTGGTTCATGTTCTTTCCCATTCCATTTCAGTCTGGTGCGGGAATATGAAACACGGTTCAGATATGGGCTTCTTCTTGAGAACTCTGTGCTGCAGATTTCCTGTAGTACTAGGGCTATCTGGGAAGCCTGCTAAGTCTGGATGACCTTTAGTATTGACCTTCAGAAACTGAGGTGAATTAGAGGAGGATCTTTTATGGTTATTGTAAACACTGTACCTCCGGGTTAGAAGTGTTTACACTTCTCATAACTGATCCAAGTCTGAGGATCCTTGTTTTAGAACATCACCTGTGAGGGGGTTGGGCTGTTTACAGGTTTGCAGGTACCCTTGACCTCAGCATACCCTGTTACTTTGTATTGATTAAGAGCACTCCATGTTGGAACAGTTTTTGTGATTTTTAACCCTGGACATGTGACTCTTTATTTGAGTCCCCCACCTTGGTTACTGGACTTATGAACCTCCATCTGGATTTCTTGAACATACTTGGACCTATATCAAGGCAGTTAATCAGATCCAGCTCAGTCACAAACCCTTGCATATCATTTGCATACATCCTCATTGCATCATTTTAACATGTGTCTATTTGTTTTTCAGGGTATCCATCATACATTTTGGCTTGGTTTTGACCCCTTCTTCAGCATAGACCTATCTTCATCAGTACTTACTTCAGCTATCAGCTACCTGCTTCAGTCACCTGCATCACCAGTCCCAGCCTGTCAGTGGTTTGTCTTCAGTGTTATTCTCAGCATCTGTCTCAGTTCTCCTTCAGCAGCATGGCACCTAAGAAGAGTAACATCTCCTATCATTTCTTTGAGCCAGAGTTGGCTAGCATCAGGAAGATCCAGACCCTGATTACTCCAGACCATATACCACTTTTCAGAGAACATTATGGAGGAATCCTTGATGTGGTTATGGATTTGGACCCTTCACAGAGGAGCTTGATACATACTTGCCTGCAGTTCTATGATCCCCCTCTGAGGTGCTTCACCTTCCAGAATTTTCAGTTGGGACCCTTGTTGGAAGAATATTCATCATTGGTTGGTGTGCCTATCAGAGGGGGAATTCCCTTCAACCCTGAGATGGCTTTCCCTAGTAATGAGGAGATAGCAAAAGCATTATATCATGAACCAGTTCTGATTGGGCAGAATTTGACAGCTAAAGCTGGAGTCTCTGGTTTTCATCTGGATTTCTTGACTTCTCAGGCTATTCTTAAGGCCTCCTTGGGGGAGTGGAGTGCAGTTTGTGCTCTGTTGTCCCTTAGCATATATGGGGTCATACTTTTTGCAGATAAGCCTAAGTTTGTTAGCAAGAATGCAATCCATCTTTTCATCCTGAGGAACCCAGTGCCCACCTTACTGGGAGATCTTTACTACTCTGTTCACCAAAGGAATGAAAAGCAAAGGGGAAGATTAGTGAGATGCTGTGCTCCTTTGTTCCACACTTGGCTGCTCAAACATTTGCCAAAGACTGATGCATTCTTGAACCCTCACCAGCAAAGGAACTGGGCTAGAAGACTTGTTGCTTTAACCTCAGATGATATCAGGTGGTGCACTCAGAGCACCAAGGGCAGAGACATCATTACTAGTTGCGGGCAGTTTCCCAATGTACCTTTGATAGGAGTGAAGGGTTGCATCAACTACAACCCTCTGCTATTCAGAAGACAACTGGGCTATGCATTAGTCCACCCTCCTAGAGCACAGGATCTGAATGAGACTCTTTATTGTGAAATCAAGCCTAATCTGGCTATTGTCAGGCAGGCATCCTGGGCCTGGGACAATGTGCAGACTAAGGGGGTAACCATTCTTGGGAAATGCAATAATATAGCCTCAGCTCAGTACTATGAGTGGTCTCATGCCAGGGCTCAAGTTTCTGGGATGCCCTTCACTATTGAAGATATGCTTGGACCTTCCACAGCACCACCTCCAGCAATTGTCAGCTTAGAGGAGTTTGAGAAATTGAAAGAGAGAAATGAGAAGCTGACTCAAGCTCTACAGAAGACCCTCTGGGAGAGGAGTGATGGTAGGCTGGATATTGAGAGGTTAGAAAAGCTGAAGGTGGAGCATTTGGCTAGAATTGAGAAGTCAGAGGATTACATTAAGAAGTCTAGGGCTGGAGAACAGATCTTGAAGAATGCCTGCAAAGAGGCCCAATTCCAGAGAGCTAGGACTGATTTGTATCTAAAGGAGAGTCAAGCTAGGTGGGTCAGGATCACCGAAGCTCGCACTCAGGAGGATAAGAGGACTCAAGACAAGATTGAGCAGCTGGAAGCTAGTGCAAAAGAGCAACAGGAAGCCCTGGCAGCAGCCCAGAGGGAGATCTAAGAATTGAAGATTAGAGCTGGTGTAAAGAGGTCAAAGAACCAGAGTCAGCACAAAAGACTAACTACAGCTGTTACTACAAGGAATCTCCTTATCAGGAATCTTACAGAGCGTCCAGCTGATCCTGTGACTGAAGCACTTCTCAAGGTAGTTCAGGAGGATGAGTTTGGTCTTGGTGTTTGACTTTTGCTTGTTGTTGCTTTCATTTCATGTACTTTTCTTTATGTTGTATTTTTGACCCCTCAGAGGGCATGTATTGTAAAAAACAAACTATGTATCATTTACTTTTTGTAATATATGTGTGGATTTGTTTATCTGAATTCTTCCAAAGCAACATCACAAGCATCTTCTTCAAGGGTCTGGAAAGGTCAAAACCAAATGCCAAGCCGGATACCTTAGAAAAAAATAGACATACTGCACTGCATGCTAACCCTTTGTTTTGTTTTGTAGGTTTTTTGTTTTATTGTTACTAACTCTGTTGTGAACTCAGGAACTATTGCTCGACGTCGAGGGTTTCCACTCAACCGTCCACACAGATACCCCACCCGCAACAATCTTCCGGGCATACAAATGGACCAAGTACAGCAGGACCTTACAGAGGTCAGGACTCAAATGGCCAATGAAAGGCTAGAAATGAGGAATCAGATGACACAGTTTATGGAAGTGATGAATAATATGGCTCAAAGCCAAGAGAGGTTAAGAGCACTGGTAGAAGGGAGGAATCAGGAAGACCATCATCCAGGGACTTCTGGGACAAGCAACAATGAGAGAGTCCAGCCTCATGTTAATCCCCCAGTCTTTGGACCCCACCTGCATCCAGAGATCAACATCCCTGCTAATGTGCAAGGGACTGCCACAGCAGGTAGGGTACTACAAGAAGACCCCCAGGAAGATCAGTTCACAGTGATGGGAGCTGGGGAGGAAGCCTATGACAGAAGGCTAGAAGAGATTTCTGAGAAACTGAGGTCCCTAGAGTCCCAGAATTCTTTGGGCTTTGATGTTATGGACATGGGTCTAGTGGACGGGGTCAGGATTCCCCACAAATTTAAACCACCATGCTTTGAGAAGTATAACGGGACTTCCTGCCCGCAGACCCATTTACAATCCTTTCTGGGGAGGCTGAAGGCCTATACCATGGACGAAAAGCTATGGATGTTTTATTTTGAGGATAGCTTAACTGGAGCTTCGAGGGAATGGTACTCTCATCTGACCAGAGCAACCATTAGATGCTGGAAAGACCTGGCAGAGGCCTTTATCAGACAGTATCAATACAACTTGGATATGGCTCCCAACAGGACCCTCCTGATGGGAATGTCACAATCATCCAGGGAAAGCTTCCGGGAATACGCTCAAAGTTGGAGACAGCTTGCTGCTGCTGTCCAGCCACCTATGTCAGAGAGGGAGATGGCCGATATGTTTATGAACACCCTCCAAGGAACATACATTGACAGGTTAGCTGCCTTTTCTTCCACTAGCTTTGCTGATGTAGTCATAGCCGGGGAAAGAATTGAAAGCCTATTAAAGATGGGTAAGATTTCTGACAACAGTGCAAGCTCGTCCAACAACTCAAGAAAGCCTTTTGTAGGCCCAAGAAGAACTGGTGAAACCAATGCTATCCATACCAGCAGGGGCAGGCCCCAGTATGTTCATAGGTCTGTGGCAGCAGTCACCATTCCCGCTCCAATTCATCCTCAACCAACTTATCAACCTCAACAGCAAAATTATCAGCAACAACCTCAGTATCCTCCTCAGAGAAATTACAACAACACCAGCAACAACAATCAGCAAAGACCATTTCAACAGAGACCTTCTCAGGCCAATAGGGTGATCGATCCGATCCCTATGCCTTATGCCACATTATTGCCACAACTCTTGAAACTCAACCTGGTTGAGTTAAGGACGTTGGCACCTCCGGATCCTAACAGTCTGCCCAGAAATTATGACGCCAGCGCCAGATGTGCTTTTCACTCAAATGCACCTGGCCATAGTACGGAGAAGTGCAGAGCTTTGCACATGAAAGTACAGGACCTGGTAGATTCCAAAGCTCTGAACTTTGCACCACCGCCAAATGTTAACAAAAACCCTATGCCACATCACGGAGGTCCCAGAATCAATGCTATTGAAGAAGACAAGCCGTCTTATTTGATAACCAGTGTGGGTCAGATTCGGACACCCTTGGTGGAGATTAAAGCTCAACTCCTTGAATGTCAAATGTTCCCAGGATGCGAGCTAGGGTGTGCTTATTGCAACATTTCAGTGAATGGCTGTGATAACTTAAGGGATGGCATAGATAGTCTCATCCAGAGTGGCCTGCTTCAAATCACAACATCAATTCCTACCAATCCAGCAATCTCCTTTACAACAATTCCAGAATTGTCTACAACTGCAACAACCATTGTTCCAAACAACTCTTCAATCTCATCAACAAATGCTTCATCTGTTACTTCAACGGACCAAATATCAACAAACATCCTTTCTACAACTTCAGCACCCCTCCATTCAGAAACTCCTACAACAACAACACCCATCCTTCCAGCAATGTCTCCTACAACATCAGCAACTAACAGTGCAAGTGTTTCAACAGTTACAATTTATTATGATCCTGCCAATGATTCTGCCTACAACTCACAAAATACCGCTCCTACCAGAGCACCAGTCACAATATATTATGATCCACAAACTATCATGGTTCCTTCCGCAGCTGCCATCAGTCCAGTCACTGTCACAGTGCCTGGGCCAGTACCTTATGAAAGCAGTAATGCCATCCCTTGGCATTACGGCTCCGACCTATACTACGAAGGACAGAAAATCACTTTTGAATCATCAACTTCTTCACCACAAATAGACAATGTGGGTGGAGGCGGAAGCTTCACTCGAAGCGGACGTCTCTTTGCCCCGCAAATTCAAAGACCCACTGCTGAAGCAGAAGCTGCTGCCAAGGCAAAAGGGAAGAGCATGGTGCAAGAAGAGCAGGTTGTTAAAGAAGCTTTGAAAACACCTTTTGATCAAGAAGTTGATGAATTCATGAGAATCATCAAGAAAAGTGATTACAAGATAGTGGACCAGCTTCACCAGACGCCTTCCAAGATCTCCATTCTATCACTGCTTATGTGCTCCGAGGCCCATCGGAACGCACTACTCAAAGTCTTGCACGCAGCTTATGTGCCAGAAGAGATCACGGTCAATCAGTTGGAAGCTGTGGTTGGAAATGTTAATGCTAGTAATGGACTAGGATTCACCAACACTGATTTGACTACGGAAGGCCGCAATCATAACAAGGCTTTGCACATTACCATGGAATGTAAAGGTGCAGTCCTTTCCCATGTGCTGGTAGACACAGGATCATCCCTCAATGTCTTACCTAAAAAGCCCTTGTGAAGCTGGAATATGAAGGATTGGCATTACGTCCCAGCAACTTAGTGGTAAGAGCCTTTGACGGCTCTAAGAGATCAGTTCTGGGAGAAATTGAGTTGCCTGTAACGATTGGCCCACAAACTTTCAAAACGACCTTCTACGTGATGGACATTCGGCCTGCCTACAGCTGTTTGTTGGGTAGACTGTGGATTCATGCTGCCGGCGCAGTTACGTCTACCCTTCACCAGAAGTTAAAATTCGAGTGGGAGGGCCAAGTCGTTACTATTTGTGGAGAGGAGGATATTTTTGTTAGCCATCTGGCTACATACAAATATATTGTGATGGATGGGGAGATCCACGAGACGATGAGTCAAGGGTTTGAGGCCCTGAATATTAATGAAACCTCTGCTGTACTTGGGACTTCCATGACATCCTACCAACAAGCCCGGAAGGTGGTGGAAGAAGGAAACGCTCAAGGCTGGGGCAAATTGTTGCCTGTGGAGAAGAAAGAAGATAGATTTGGGTTGGGTTACAAACCAACTCAAGAAGATCAAGCAGAGGCTGCCAAGAAGCCCAACTTTGTTAGTGGGGGGATGCTCACCCCCGATGCTTTCAACAACTTGGAAGATGAGTCGGAAGATGAACGCAACCTGGAAAGCTGGATTCGTCCAAGGATCCCGGGGAGCAGTATCTCAAACTGGTCTTCCCAGGAAATTATAAGGGTTACTCCTGCAGAGTAATTATTATTTCCTGTATATTTTAAGCATGCATCAAGTCTTGCATCTTGCCCAAGATGACAAGACTCATTTTGTAATCGGGCCATCTGTAATTTTTGTGCAACAAGATTAATCAATGAAATATCAGACATCTTTTGCAAACAAGTCTTTTTCTTTTCCGCTCACTGTTTTCCATTTTTCTTTTTGTACAAAAAATAAATGGCAATGTTTTCAAAATGACAACTTTATTTCACTTTTCTAAACAAGATTAAAATCAATCACTAAAATGAACCAACTGAACCCTTGCAGAGAGTACCTTCCAGACAGCACCGACAACAGCACGGCTATGACTTCGTATGACTCTGACAATCCGATCAATCAAGCTGATGAAGGGGTTGAAGAAGATTATGAGCTTCCTGAAGAGCTAGCCAGATTGTTGAGACAAGAGGAGAAGGTTATCACTACTCATCAGAAGGAGGTCGAAACGATTAATCTTGGTACAGATGAAGATGTGAAAGAGGTTAAAGTCGGGGCCTGCTTACAAGACTCAGTGAAGAAACAACTGATTGACCTGCTTCAAGAATATGTGGATGTGTTTGCTTGGTCTTATCAAGATATGCCAGGGTTGGACACCGACATTGTTATGCACAAGCTGCCCTTAAGAGAAGAATGCCCACCGGTCAAACAGAAACTACGCCGGACTCACCCAGACATGGCAATGAAAATCAAAGAAGAGGTACAAAAGCAGTGGGACGCCGGGTTCCTTGCTGTAACTAGCTATCCGCCGTGGGTTGCTAATATAGTACCTGTGCCTAAGAAAGACGGCAAAGTAAGGATGTGTGTTGACTACCGGGATCTGAACAGAGCCAGCCCGAAAGATGACTTCCCATTACCTCACATTGATGTATTGGTTGATAATACGGCTCAGTTCTCGGTATTCTCCTTCATGGACGGATTTTCAGGATACAATCAGATCAAGATGTCACCTGAAGACATGGAGAAGACAACCTTCATCACACCTTGGGGCACGTTCTGTTACAAGGTGATGCCATTTGGATTGAAGAACGCTGGTGCAACATATCAACGGGCTATGGTAACGTTATTCCACGATATGATCCATAAAGAAATCGAGTGTTATGTGGATGACATGATTGCCAAGTCCCTTACAGAGGAAGACCACCTGGTAAATCTGCTGAAGCTATTCAAGCGTCTGAGGAAGTACCAACTGAAGCTGAACCCCAACAAATGCACATTCGGGGTGCAATCTGGTAAGCTGCTGGGTTTTATTGTAAGCGAGAAAGGGATTGAAGTTGACCCTGATAAAGTCAAAGCTATTCAAGAAATGCCTGCACCGAAAACTGAGAAAGAGGTTCGAGGTTTTCTAGGTAGATTAAACTACATTTCGAGGTTCATATCTCACCTTACGGCAACCTGTGAACCATTGTTCAAGCTGTTAAGAAAGGAACAAACGGTCAGGTGGAATGAAGACTGCCAAAGGGCTTTTGACAAGATCAAAGAATACCTGCAAGAACCACCAATCCTTATGCCTCCAGTTGAAGGAAGACCTCTGATAATGTACCTAACAGTATTAGAAGAGTCAATGGGGTGTGTGTTGGGCCAGCATGACGAGTCTGGTCGAAAAGAGTATGCAATATACTACCTGAGCAAAAAGTTTACCGACTGTGAACAACGTTATTCACTGCTCGAGAAAACTTGTTGTGCTTTAGCGTGGGCTGCTCGCCGACTGAGACAGTATATATTGACCCACACCACTTTATTGATATCAAAAATGGACCCAGTCAAGTACATTTTCGAGAAGCCAGCTCTTACCGGACGGGTTGCAAGATGGCAAATGATTCTCACAGAATATGACATCCAGTACACCTCTCAGAAAGCCATCAAGGGCAGTGTGCTATCTGAATATCTTGCTGAGCAACCCATTGATGACTACCAGCCTATGAGATTTGACTTCCCTGATGAAGACATCATGTTCATAAAAGCGAAAGATCATGAAGAGCCTATTCACACTGAAGGGCCTGACCCGGAAGAAGAATGGACTATGATGTTTGATGGGGCTGTTAATATGAATGGTCGTGGTGTTGGTGCAGTACTCATTACACCCAAAGGAGTTCACATGCCTTTCTCGGCAAAACTCACCTTCAACTGCACTAACAACGAAGCTGAATACGAAGCTTGCATTATGGGTCTTGAGGAAGCCATTGACCTCAGGATCAAGACTTTGACTGTATTCGGAGATTCAGCTCTGGTAGTTAATCAAACCAATGGCAAATGGTACACACACCAGGATCATCTGATACCTTATAGGGACTATACAAGAAGGTTATTGACTTTCTTCACAACGGTCAAACTTGAGTATATCCCTCGGGACGAGAATCAGTTTGCAGATGCCCTGGCTACCATTTCATCTATGATCAAAGTTCAAGCTGCCAACTTTGTACCCCAGATTTCAGTGTCCAGACTTGACAGACCAGCATATGTATTCGCAGCAGATGTTGTCAAAGATGATAAGCCTTGGTTCCATGACATTAAGTGCTTCTTGGAGGATCAAACATACCCATCAGGGGCATCTTCCAATGACAAGAAGACTTTAAGACGGCTTGCTGGTAGTTTCTTTCTGAACACTGATGGCTCCCTATACAAAAGAAACTTTGATATGGTACTCCTCAGATGTGTTGATAGAACAGAAGTAGACTTGTTGATGCGCGAGGTGCACGAAGGATCCTTTGGTACCCATGCTGGAGGGCATGCCATGGCTAAGAAATTGCTAAGATCAGGTTATTATTGGATCACAATGGATGTCGACTGTTGTGCCTATGCCAGAAAATGCCATAAATGTCAGATCTATGCGGATAGAGTACATGTGCCTCCCAATCCTTTGAATATAATGTCTTCACCCTGGCCCTTTGCCATGTGGGGCATTGATATGATTGGCAAGATTGAGCCAACTGCTTCAAACGGCCACAGATTCATCCTGGTCGCCATTGACTATTTTACCAAGTGGGTTGAAGCAGCCTCATATGCAAATGTTACAAGGCAAGTGGTAGCCCGATTCCTGAAGAGAGATATCATCTGTCGATATGGAGTTCCCGAGCGAATCATTACTGATAATGGTTCCAACTTGAATAACAAAATGATGGCTGAGCTATGCCGGGACTTCAAGATCCAACACCACAATTCTTCTCCTTACAGGCCAAAGATGAACGGCGCTGTTGAGGCAGCTAATAAGAATATCAAGAAGATTGTGCAGAAGATGGTAGTCACCTACAAAGACTGGCATGAAATGCTACCATTTGCCTTGCATGGGTACCGCACGTCAATCAGGACATCCACTGGGGCAACACCGTATCAGCTTGTGTATGGCATGGAGGCAGTCCTACCTGTTGAAGTCGAATTACCCTCTCTACGGGTATTGATGGATGTTAAGCTGAACGAAGCAGAATGGGTTCGGTCCCGATACGAACAACTGAGTCTGATTGAAGAGAAAAGATTGGCTACAATCTGTCATGGGCAGTTGTATCAGAAAAGGATGAAAAGAGCCTTCGATCAGAAAGTCAGGCACCGAGAGTATCAAGTAGGAGATCTTGTGCTGAAGAGAATCCTCCCTCCTCATACAGACCACAGGGGCAAATGGACTCCAAACTATGAAGGACCATTTGTGGTAAAGAAAGTTTTCTCTGGTGGAGCACTGATGCTCAGCACCATGGATGGTGAAGACTTCCCGTCTCCTGTGAATTCGGATGCAGTTAAAAAATACTTCGCATAAAAATGACCCGCTGGACACAAAAACAGAATGTAAGTCCAGGCAAAAATAGGGCATCCCGGCGAGTCAAAAACAGAATAAAAGACTCGGGCAAAAGTAAGGGAAAATAAGCAAAAAATGTACACCCGCTGAGTTGAAAAGCCGCATTGGACAGCTCAGGCAAAAATGGGTATCCCGATGGATTGAAAACCCGAAAGGGCGATCCATGCAAAATAAGGGAATAAGCGAACAATTGCATTCTGAATTCGTCTGTATCACCTGCAACTTGGTAAACCTCGAAAGGATCAAGCCTCTTTCAGAATCAACCTTCTTCAGAAAGCAAGACGAAAAGAACGTCAAAAGTCATACGAGTCATAGCAAGAGGGAAGCTCTGTAAAGCGTCATCAACATTGCCAGCATTTTGTTTCTCAATTTGTAACAATCTCCTCATTTCAGGAGATAGGTTTCTTTGACTGTATCTTGCCAATTCAGGGCACTTGAATTAATAAAAACAGATTTTCAGTCAAGTTTCACCTCGAACACCTCACTTTATTTGCAAAGAATGTCTGATATCTTTAAAATACTGATTGCATAGACACAGATGTTTTTCTCCTAAACTACGTGCTTGCAGGGAATATACCTACTCTCAGGAGTATCTAACTCCTATGACGGAATCCGGTAAGGGATACCTCGGGATTACTTGTGCGTCTCTTGTCTTTGTAGGATCGCAGGTATCCAAAGCGCAACATGGGGCATGTAAGCTTCGTCCCAACAAGATGGCAAATCAACACTCACTCAGTCTTGGCACCCAAGGTGTTTTCTCCCCAGCTGAGTTGCCACTTGTTGCTTCTCCCAGCCGAGTTGCCAATCATTCTTCCTCAGTCAAGTACAAAAGACAGGGAACCATCTCCCCACAAAGTTTCAGCCTCTATCCAGAAGAGCAACGCACGAAGGAATCACAACAGAGTGATGAAAGCTTCTACAAACCCCAGCTGGGTCCCTCATTTACAAGAATAAGTCTATTAATGACCTACATCCCCAAGCAGATACATCTTGTCAGATTTACCAACAATCTCATCCCCAGCTGGGATGTTCACTTCAAGCGAGATCGACCAGAGATCTTCACAGCAAGGGGATCCGAATCCCGGTTGGGTATCTTTTGCATAATCATAGCATTCGCATCATATTCACCCCACAAAGCGTAGCATTCCGTCTTAAACACGGAGCATTACGGCAAAAATCAAACATATAGCATAAATCATAAGTCATGATCTGAATCAAACGCTTGTGAATATTATCAACTCATCAACAATATGCAGAATCCCTCCCGGATTCCCCAGCAAAAGCAGTTGCCTCACATTCACCAATGCAAATACATACTCCTTGTGGCACTCGTCCGTGTCATATCCCCAGCAGAAAGCCAGAGACATCCCCTTTGCACTCACAAATACTTGTATATATATAACTTTCTTGACATCCGTCCATGTCATTTTCCCAACACAGTAACATAAACACTTTGTATACCAGATTTTTGTTTATACTACACCTTTCTCTTTTTGGCACCCGCCTGTGTCATTCTCCCCAGCAGATTGAACACTCATCTATACATCACTCATACTTTCTACTCATACTTATACAGATACTCGTCCGTCTCTTGTATACATCATTTACATCCCCGCAGATTCGACACTTGTCCGTGTTCTTTGTTAACCAGTTGGTACTCGTCCGTATCATCATCTCAGAACATGCGTCAAGCGTTTGTTTCTACATGATACTCGTCCGTATCATAGTCTTAAGGATGCTCGTCCGCATCTTTAATCCATACACTGCGTCAAACACTTGTGTCTTCTTGAATATAGATACTTGTCTGTGTCTACTATTCCCCAGAAGAATTCTTTCAGATACAACACTCGTCCGTGTTCTCTATTAACCAGTTGATACTCGTCCGTATCATCATCTCTGAACATGTGTCAGTACTTGTTTCTACCTGATACTCGTCCGTATCATAGTCTTAAGGATGCTCGTCCGCATCTTTAATCTATACACAATACCTATACCTTTTATTTCTTGGATGTAAACACTCGTCCGTGTTTACTTTTCCCCAGTAAAACAATTTTCTTTTTATCTGACATTCGTCCTATGTCATGATAAACCCTGAGAGCAGCTGTCCCCTGCTAGGTGATCGTCCTCCACCTCTTGATGATCGTCCTTCATCATGCTCGTCCGATGGCCGTCCCCATCGTTGACCCTTTCCATCTGACATTCGTCCTATGTCGTGATATTTAGCAGCCGTCCCCTGCTAGGTGGTCGTCCTCCACCTCTTAATGATCGTCCTTCATCATTTTATCCAATGGTCGTCCCCATTGTTGATTTTGGTTATCTGACATTCGTCCTATGTCATGATAAACCTTGAGAGCAGCCGTACCCTGCTAGGTGGTCGTCCTCCACCTCTTGATGGTCGTCCTCCATCATGCTCATCCGATGGCCGTCCCCATCGTTGACCTTTTATCCGGCATTCGTCCTATGTCGCGATATTTTCGGCAGCCGTACCCTGCCTGGTGGTCGTCCTCCACCTTAGATGACCGTCCCTCATCTTAACCCTTACAGAGCAGCCGTCCCCTGCTAGGTGATCGTCCTTCACCTTTGATGACCGTACCTCATCATCTGTTTATTTCATTTATTCTTTAACCCGATGGCCGTCCCCGTCGTGGTCCCTTTTCTCTTTAGCCCGATGGCCGTCCCCATCGTTGGTTGCTTTGCTTTATGAACTTGATGGCCGTCCCCATCATTTTTCATTAATCCCCAGAGAATCTTACAGCTTTATCTTGATGGCCGTCCCCATCATAACCCCTTTTATCCCCAGCATGTCGGCCGTCCCCGTCATTGCTTTATTTTTTCGCACTTCCCAGCATGTCGGTCGTCCCCGTCATTGCTCTTTACGCAGCAGTCATCCTCTGCTCGACGGTCGTCCTCCGTCGCCCATACTTTACGATATACTTTATTTTCTTTTACAATCTATATCCCTTTTCTTCTTCATTCTGTGAGTGCAAATTTTGGACTGTCTTTGGTATTCAACCACAAGTTATCTTGTTTGCTTGATAAGCCGCTGCTTACATCCTGCACAGCTAACTCATGTTTGAATAGGGGCAGCTGTAAACACCCCAAATTTGCCCTCACCCATTCACACCATGGCTTGTGATCATTTCATATGCATAAACACAATCATACCATCTCATATCACATTTTTGATCCACTGCATTGTTTCTAAGTCATCTGCACCTAGGGTTTGTGATCTGAGCAATCCAAGAGCTTCTTGAGCCACTCCAAAGGCCATCAATCACTTCAAAGGGGTCCATGTGTGTTCAAGTATCATATTATATCCTCTCAAAGTCAAGAATGCCAAAGAATCACAAGAACTGGGATTGGTGTGGAAGCAGAGCCAGGTTTGACTGCACAGATGACCTAAAATTAGGGTTTTGGTTTCAGAGGCCATAACCCCAAATTTTTTGGTCATTCTTGTTTCTATTGGTCTCTATATGGTATAGGGAGTATGCATATCAATTTTCATGAAGAAATTCCATGGGGAAGTCATTTGATCAAGAGTTGACTTTTCAAGCAAGTCAGTGCAAAATCAGGGCATCTGAGGCCCCCAATGACCCAACCAAAGGGTGTTCTTCATCATTTTGATTGTATATGATCTTTATTTGATCATGGAAGATGTTGGAGTTTCACAAAATTGAGAAATTTCAAGTCTTTTGCAAAGTTGACTTTTTGGGCAAGTTTGACTTTTAATGAAAATGTCATTTTATGCAACTTTTTCAACCCTTACTTTTTGATTCAAGAGAGCTTCAAATGGAAAAACTTTGGTCATGAAAGTTGTAGAATAGATCTTTCCCTTTTCAAAAAGTACAAGAACATGACCTAATTCATTTTGGATCAAAAGTTATGGCTCATCAAAGTTGGCAAAAATCACTAAAATTCAAGTTATGCACCAAATGGAAAAACTTGCAAATTCTTGTACCAAGGCAATTGGTGACTTCAAATTGGTGTCTAACCTTTACACAAACATCACACAACAATCAAAGATCAGAATTGGCCCAAGGAACTTAACACTTTGATGCATTGAAATTCATGAAATCACAAAGGAACCAAAAGTGAACCAAGTTGCAAAACACTTGATAACTTCTCATCCACTTGCTAGCTACTTTGCTGATCAACCCTAGCCTTTTCCCTCACCATGCTGCGCAGCACACCTCCCTTGTACTTGGCTAGAACATGACCCATGCTTCTCTTACACAAAAGTTGACAATTTGCAAAAGCAACCATACCTATCAAAAAAGGACATGTCACATCTTCTGACCAATGAGCATTGTTTATACAAATCAATTGCAAGCCAAACCACACAAGACACAAGCCTGAAACCAGCCATAGCACCACATTCACATTTTCACTCCATTGAGCAAAAGCATTCGAAACACACAACACAACTCACAAACACACAAACAAACTTCATACATCAACTCAACTCATCTTCCTGGTCACAAAGCACCCTTCAAAGCAACCTGAAACTCAAAGAATCACAAACACGATTCTCACCTGAGCTTGAACAGAACTGCTTCAAACTTCCAAACCAGCCAACACAAACTTTTTCTAAGCATCAAGAGTTCATCAGGGGCCTAAGAGGAGTGGATTGCACGAAGAGAAGGGGTCAGAAAGTGGCAAACTGAAAAGCTTCAAACTCAGGTAGCTTCATGAACATTTTTTTCCAGAAATGATTTTTTAAGTTCCTAAGTTGTTCTTCATGACTCACTGATCACTCTGGTGTTGTTGGTTTTGAAAATGGTGAAGAGATGAGAGTTTAATCTTGTTCTGAAACTTTTTGCCCTAAAACTATTTTGATTCGATTCTCTCTGTTTAGGAATGATAAATGTTGTTTGAATGGGGGTTTTGATTCGTGTATGAGTGGGGAAGAGTTCTGGGCTGTTGGATTTCATTTTCATTGCGTGTAGAGTGAGTTTGTGATTTTGGTTGATCGGAGAAGATGACCAGAACACTGTTCCGGTCACCTGAGAGTCATTAAGGCTGGATTAGGGCTAATTAATTAGGGTTAGTGAGTTTGAATGTAGGCCGTCCAGATGCGCGCCTAGTCAACTCCCGCGCGTGTGAGTTTGAATGTTGGCCTTAGGATCTGTTGACTTCTTCATTAATTCATTTAATTTCATTTTTATTTTCATTTAAATACATTTGTTTTCTATATTTTATTTAAAATAGCAAAACTTATTCAAAAATTCTGAAATTTTTTATGCAAGCTTTTATTTAATTTCAGAAACCAAAAATATTTTTTATTTTATTTTTTGCATCTGAAAAATATTTTTAAATATTTAAAAGTTTATTTTTAATTAATTAATGAGAATTAATTAATTAAAAATGCTTTTAGGTATTTAAAAATCACCAAAAAATTCATGAAACATTTAAAACCATTTAGAAACATTGTCCAACCCTCAAACCAAATTTTTTTTTTGATCTTGATGCATTTTGAGAATTTTTCATGGAATTAAAATCATTTTAATGCATTATTTTGACCCAAACTTCCAAAAAATCATTTCTGCCTAACCATTGAGAGTTGGACCTTGATTCTTTTTGCATTGCATTGTGTTTAGCATGTAGTTTGTGAGATTAAATTGGCATGAATTGATCTTAAATTTTCCATTTGTTTGACATTTTTCTTGTTAAGGAACCCTAAAACCCTAGAAAACTTAGGAAAATCATAACTTGAAATAGGTTAAGAGTTGGAACTTCTCCTTTGGGCAGTGAGTTAGTATAGGATTAGGGATCCTTTGAATGCATTTTCAATTTTTTATCTTGATGTTTGCTTCTGATTTTGGTTTTTTGTTTGATGCTTTGATCATAAACCCTAATTTGGGCTTCCATGTGCATCCATCTTGCATTTGCATTCATACCTTGACTTGCCATAGCATTTTGTGCATCCATTTGATTCATTTGACATCTTAAGACATATTGTAAGCATGTTTGATCATTGCATCTTGCATTTGCCATGTTGTATGCCATATGCATTTCATAACTTGTCATGTATGTTCATATGTCTTAACTTGTTTCATTTGCTTCCATGAGTTTGTATGATCATCCTCATGTTTGCATCATCTCATAGCATCATTATAATCATGAATGTGCTTCTGGTTTTGATTTTCATCATGCCCTTTCATCTCATTTTGCATTGCATTTCATTTCTTTCACTAACATTTCAGGTGGTAAGTTGTTTGAGAAGTGAATTTGCCTTCACTTCTCATAATCTCTTTTCATCTCTTTCATGCATCCTTGCTGCATTTTGTTATGAGTTTGAGATTGAGCTTGCTCATTCTTTTTCTTCTTACTTTCTTTCCTCAAGTGACTTGTCTTCTTCAATGAAGCAAGTTGCTTTGCTTCTCCTGATCCTTTCATCTGCTTCCTGGTGGTTCCATTGAAGACTTCTCTTGTAAACCTCACAAACCTTAGGAATAACCAAGCATGACAATGATTAGGGTTTTGATTAGTCTCCCCACTTAGTCTTTTACCTCTGTGTCTCTTTGAGTCTTCTCTTCTCATCTCATAATCAGGGACTAAACCCTAAAGGCTTTAAGACTTTGTGATTAAGCTTATGCCTGCATCCTTCTATTAGGATGGAGTGTATAACTTTAATCCTAAGTGTTAAACCCTTAATGTGTTTAAATCTCTTAATCAATTCACTTAATAATCATCAAGATATCACACTTGTAACTTGGGCCTTGCATTAGGGTTCTAATTCTTCCTTAATTGGTTAAGAAGGACTAACCCTAGTGTTAATGGACAAGTCCCCCTCAAGTTATCTTACAAACCCTAAAAATCACTTCATCATCTCACCATTAAATAAAATCCACTTAATCAAAGGCTTGTTTTGTCATGAGTTTAATCCCTAATCATGGATTAAGTTGAGGAGCTTTCCTCAGCTTAAACATTCTCATCTATTATCCTTCTATTAGGATGGTGTAATGAGTCTGTTTAATCCCTGATTATGGCTTAATCTCATTACTTAACACTAAACAAAAACAACAAAAAAACATCTTAATAATCACAAATAGGTTAATGATCTTAATCCTACATCAGGGTGTTTAAGTGTGAGAAGCTGACTTCACACTTAAGGTATTCTCATTACCCCTAATCAGAGGGAAGATGTGATGAGTTTACTAATCCATTGGTTTAGGATTAAGCTAATTAACTTATGACAAACTTCAAAAGCAATAAAAGACTGAAAACTCAAAAACAAACAATAATCGTCTCCTACGGGATTCTTTTCTCATCTCATTCACTCATAAACGAGAACTTGCTTCTTCCGTCTAATGCAAGACAGTTTGCATCTGTGCCAGACAGATCATACACTTGAGCATAGACAAGTAAGTAGTTCATCAGTCAATTCATCTTTCAGTCTCTTTGGGTCGAACTACGGTGTTCTGACTTCCTCATTGCACGAGAGGATACGTAGGCATAACTTAACTGTTATCGAACAAAAGTCTCAGTATATTCCCCCTCCTTCTAGCTTTATTCTTTAGCCTCATTATCATGAGCATTTCATTCCTGTTCTTACACTGACACTTCACTTATACACTTCACATTTTTCTTACACTGACACCTGTACACCTTTTCCAGCTCTCTTTATACACAAATTGCACTGACACTACCCCTTTTTAACACAAATCCTTTAAGCGTGGATCCCGTCGAGTACGACGGACAATCTGGGTGCTAATACCTTCCCAGGTTGTAACCAACCCCCTTTCTCAGTCTCTCTGGTTCGCAACCGTCTTATCCATATCTTTCTAGGACTATGCAGCATTGCCTTTCCTCCGGGATAAAAATGCCTAGCTGGCGACTCTATTCATTCCCTGTGAGTTCACTCCTGTGTGTTCTCGCATCCTCCCTACGCCGACCGTTCGCGTCTGTACCCCATTTGACCCGGCTTCATTTGGTGGGAGCGACACATACACACCAATTTTCATGAAGAAATTCAATGGGGAAGGCATCTGATCAAAAGATGACTTCTTAAGCAAGTCAGTGCAAAATCAGGGCATCTGAGGCCCCCAATCACCCAACCAAAGGGTCTTCTCCATCAATTTGGATGTGTATGATCTTTATTTGATCTTATAAGAAGTTATAAGTTCACAAAATTGAAGAATTTCAAGCCATTTGCAAAGTTGCCATTTTGGGAAAGTGACTTGTAATGCAAACTTGCCATTTTGGGAAAGTTTTTCAACCTCCTCTTTTTTATTCAAAAATGCTTCAAATGAAAAATTCTTGGTCATGAAAGTTGTAGATTGGATCCTCCCATTTTCAAAAAGTACAAGAACTTGATCTAATTCATCATAGAACTCAAGTTATGGCCTTTCAAAGTTGGTAAAAATCACAAAATTTCACTTATGCACCAAAGAGGGAAGTTTGCAAAAACACTTGCCAAAGTCAAATGTGACCTCAAAGTGACTTCTAACCATTACACAAACATCACACATGATCTAAAATTCATAATTGCACAAAGAAATCCCAAGTTTCATGCCTTGAACTTCAAGTAATTCAAAAGGGGCCAAACTTCCCCAAAATTGCAAAATGGATCAAATCTCTTCAGCCACTTGTGCCAGCTACAAACTATGACTTCCATGGACCTCCTTGAACCAAGCTGACTCGAGTCATGCCTTGAAACAGCCACTGAACCAGCCCATACCTCAAGTACACAAGTTGGTGACATTTTTGCAACTTGCCCATACCAATCAACCTAGGCCAGCACCCACCCTCTGACCTATCCAAACATGATATGTGTACCAAAAGCAACCCAACACATAACATAACACAAGGAAAAACCTCCAAGAACACAGCATACACAAAATCCCCCAAATTTTCAAAAGCCTTCGAAACCCATAGCTCAACCATCAAACCTTCAAATTGTTTCCACCATTCAACTCCATAAACATCACTGATCATTTCCCACCCTTCATTTTGCCCTAAAACACTCAGAATCAAAAACACAATTTCAACATTTTATGAACTGAACTTCTGCCAACTTCATTTTGAGGCCATTTAAACTCCAACCAAGCATCACAAGCTCTTGAGGGGAGTCATTGGAGTGGATTTGAGGCAAAGAACTGGCCAGAAAGCTCTTGTTTTGAAAGCTCAACTTCAGGTAGCCATGGCATTTATTTTTCCAGAACTCTCATTTTAGGTTATAGAATGATTCTATGTGTTCCCCTGATTGCCATGATATGTTTAGTTTTGAAAATAGCTAAGAAATGAGCATTTCATAAACTTCTGAAATTTCTGAGTTCTTTTCCGTTTTGCTTTGATTCGTGCTTTTGATGATGAATAAATGAATTTTGATGGCTGATTCTTGTTAGGGTTGATGAGAGGATCATTTCTAGAGAGTTTAAGGGCTTAGGGTTGCGTATTGAGAGAGATAGCATGAGGGGATAACCGGAGAAGATGACCGGAACACTGTTCCGGTCACCTGAAAGTGTTTAGGGTTCAGATTAGGGCTTAATGACATAATTAGCGTAGTTTGAATGTGAGCCGTCCATTTGCGCGCGCTGGTCAATTCCCTCCCTTTTGAGTTTGAATCTGGGCCACTGGATCAGCATACTTTGCATTTAAATTAGTTTTATTTTCATTTTAATTGCATTTCTTTCTACATTTTATTAAAAATAGCAAAACACTTCTAAAATATTTTATTTTTTGCATCATGACTTAAAATATTTTTCTCATTCTGAAAATATTTTTTATTTTATTTTTTGCATAAATTTCGTATTTTTAAAATATTTAAATGTTTATTTTTCTCATTCTGGCTTTGGTGTTCATCTTTGCATCTCATCTCATTCTCATTTCATTTCATTCCTTGTTGCTAACTTTTCAGGTGGTAAGTGTTTGAGAAGTGAATTTGCCTTCACTTCTCATAATCTCTTTTCATCTCTCTTATGCATCATTGCTGCATTTTACTTTTGTATTAGAGTGAGCTTGCTCATTCATGCTCCTTCTCCTCTTTCTTTCTTCAAGCAACTTATCTTCTTAAGTGAAGTAAGTTGCCTTGCTTCTTCTGTTTCTTCCTTCCTCCATCTGCTTCTTCCTTGGTGGCTTTTCTCTTGAAGATCTTTTGCAAGCCTCATAAACCCTAGGAACACCCAAGCATGATCACAATTAGGTTTTGATTAGTCCCCCATTAGTTTTACCTTTGTGTCATCTTTGTGTCTTCCCTTCTCATCTCTTAATCAAGGACTAAACCTTAAAGGTTTTAAGGCTTTGTGATTAGGGTTATGCCTGTATCCTTCTATTAGGATGGAGTGTATAACTTTAATCCTAAGTGTTAAACCCTTAATGTGTTTAACTCCTTTAACCAATCCATCTAATAATCACTAAGACATCAAGCTTGTAACTTGGGCCTTGCATTAGGGTTCTAATTCTTCCTTAATTGGTTAAGAAGGACTAACCCTAGTGTTAATGGACAAGTCCCTCTCAAGTTGTCTTACAAATCATAAAATCCATTTCTCAATCTTACCATTAATTAAAATCCACTTTAATAAAGGCCTTGTTTTGTCATGAGGTTAATCCCTAATCATGGATTAAGTTGAGGAGCCTTCCTCAGCTTAAATGTTCTCATCTATTATACTTCTATTAGGATAGTGTAATGAGTCCATTAAATCCATGATTATGGCTTAAACTCATTACTTAACACTAAACAAAAACTCCAAAAACATCTAAATAAATACAAGTAGGTTAATGATCTTAATCCTACATCATGGTGATTAAGTGTGATGTGTTTACCTCATATTTAAGGTATTCTCATTACCCCTAATCAGAGGGAGGATGTGATGAGTTTACTAACCCTTGGTTTAAGCTTAAGCTCATTTTCTTATGACAAACACAAAAATCAATAAAAGATTGAAAACACAAAAAACAAACAATAATCGTCTCCTCCGGGATTCTTTTCTCATCTCATTAACTCACAAACGAGAACTTGCTTCTTCCGTCTAATGCAAGACAGTTTGCACCTAAGCCAGACAGGTCATACACTTGAGCATAGACAAATAAGCAGTTCACAAGTCAATTTATCTTTCAGTCTCTTTGAGTCGAACTACGTTGTTCTGACTTCCTCATTGCACAAGAGGATACGTAGGCAATAACTTAACAGTTATCGAACAAAAGTCTTTGTCCATCCCCCCCTCTTCCAGCATTTTTCTTTAAGTCTCATAGTCTTGAGCTTCATTCTTTCCTTACACTAACACTCTCATATTTCACTTCACAATTCTTTTACACTGACACAGGTACATTCTTTTCCAGCTTTTGCACACAAAGAGCACTGACACTACCCCTTTAAACACAAATTTTTCAAGCGTGGATCCCGTCGAGTACGACGGACAATCTGGGTGCTAATACCTTCCCAGGTTGTAACCAACCCCCTTTCTCAGTTTCTCTGGTTCGCAACCGTCTTATCCATATTTTCTAGGTTTATGCAGCATTACCTTTCTTTCGGGATAAAAATGCCTAGCTGGCGACTCTTTTCTTTCCAGTTCACCCTCGTGTGTTCTCTCCTTCTCGCTGACCGTTCGCGTCTGTACCCCATCTGACTTAGCCTCATTTGGTGGGAGCGACAGCTTGGCGACTCTGCTGGGGACCCTTATACTGCAACCAGGGCTTCTGGTTCCTTTTGTGGGTTCCTCCTAGCATTTGTTTGATTTGTGTTTACTGGGGTGTTATGTGCTATGTGTGTTTATTTATTTTGCTTCATTTATTGCTTTATGTACAACTTTATTTATTGCTTTCTTTTACAGTCTTATGCATATTTCATACTGTCATTATCATTGTTGGATCTGGTTTCTGTTTTGGTGGGTGGGGTTCCATTGAGAGTTTAAGGTCCTATACCTGGGACCTGAGAGACACCTAGGCTAGAGTGGTTCATGTTCTTTCCCATTCCATTTCGGTCTGGTGCGGAAATATGAAACACGGTTCAGATGTGGGTTTCTTTTTGAGAACTCTGTGCTACAGATTTCCTGTAGTGCTAGGGCTATCCGGGAAGCCTGCCAAGTCTGGATGACCTTTATTATGACCTTCAGAAGCTGAGGTGAATTAGAGGAGGATCTTTTATGTTAGGGGGGTTGGGCTGTTTATAGGTTTGCAGGTACCCTTGGCCACATCATACCCTGTTACTATTTTGTTTAAGAGTACCTCATTTTGGACAGTTCTTGTGATCAAACCCTGGACATGTGACTCTTTATTTGAGTCCCCCACCTTGGTTACCGGATTTCTAAGCCTTCATCTGGACCTTTGAACATACATGGGCCTATATCAAGACAGATAATCAGATCCAGCTTGATCACAAACCCTTGCATATCATTTGCATATATCATCATTGCATCATTTAACATTTGTTTATTTGCTTTTCAGGGTATCCATATCATATTTGGTTTGGTTTTGACCCCTTCTTCTGCATAGACCTTTGTTTCAGTTGTCTTCATCAGTTATCTGCTTCAGCTATCTCCATCCTCACCAGCATCAACCTGTCAGTGGCTCCTTTCCAGCATCAGTTTGTGATCTTCATCAACACTTATCTTCAGCAGCACTCATGACTACTCCCAGGAAGAGCAACATATCCTACCATTTCTTTGAGCCTATGTTGACTGGTATCAGGCAGGTCCAATCACTTATCACACCTGACCACATTCCTTTGTTTAGAGAGCATTATGGAGGAATCCTGGACATGGTTATGGACCTTGACCCTTCTCAGAGGAGCATGATTCACACATGCTTACAGTTTTATGACCCTCCTTTGAGATGCTTCACCTTTCCAGACTTTCAGCTAGGGCCTCTGCTGGAAGAGTTTTCCTCATTAGTAGGAGCACCTATCAAGGGTGGAATCCCTTTCAACCCAGAGATGCCAGCTCCCAGAAATGAAGAGATAGCAAAGACATTGTACCTGGAGCCTGTCTTGATTGAGCAAAGTATGACAACAAAAGCTAGGATCCCTGGTTTGCATTTTGACTTCTTGGTTTCTCAGGCCATCCTGAAGGCTTCATTGGGAGAATGGAGGGCAGTCTGTACACTGTCAGCCCTCAGCATATATGTGGCTATACTGTTTGCAGATGAGCCCAAATTTGTCAGCAAGAATGCCATCCATCTGTTTCTTCTAAAGAACCCAGTGCCCACATTGCTGGGAGATTTTTACTACTCCATTCACCAGAGGAATGAGAAACAAAGGGGGAAATTAGTAAGATGTTGTGCTCCTTTGTTTTATACCTGGCTTCTCAGACACCTGCCTAAGTCAGATGCTTTTTTGAACCCCCACCAACAGAAGAATTGGGCTAAAAGGCTCATTGCTTTGACTTCAGATGATATTAGATGGTGCACCCAGAGCACCAAAGGCAAGGACATTATCACCAGCTGCGGACAATACCCAAATATGCCTCTGATAGGAGTAAAGGGTTGCATCAACTACAATTCTTTGCTGTTTAAGAGACAACTGGGTTATGCTTTGGTTCACCCTCCCAGAGGACAAGATTTAGCTGAGACCCTGTATTGTGAAGTGAAACCTAATTCAGCTGTTGTCAGACAAGCATCCTGGGCTTGGGACAACATCCAGACAAAAGGGATGGCTATTCTTGGAAGATGTAATAATGTTGCTTCAGCTCAGTACTACGACTGGTCCTGTACTAGAGCTCAGATTACCAGAATGCCTTTCATCTTGGAAGGCATGCCTGGACCATCCACAGTACAGCCTGCAGCAACTGTCAGTCTAGAAGAATTTGAGAAGTTGAAAGAAAGGAATGAGAACTTATCTCAAGCCTTGAAGAAGACTCTTTGGGAAAGAAGTGATGGTCGTCTGGACATTGAGAGATTGGAGAAGCTTAAGGTGGAGCATCTTGCCAAAATTGAGAAGACAGAGGATTACATCAGGAAAGCAAGAGCTGGGGAACAAATATTGAAGAATGCCTGTAAAGAGGCCAAAATTCAGAAGGCTATGACTGAGCTCTATCTGCAAGAGAGTCAGGCTAGGTGGGTCAGAATCACTGAGGCCCGTACACAAGAAGACCAGAGGACTCAGGCCAAGATTGATCAGTTGGAGGCTAATGAGAAGAAGCAGCAGGAAGCTTTGTTGGCAGCTCAGAAGGAGATATCAGAATTGAAGCTTAGAGTAGGGTTAAAGAGATCAAAAGACCAGGACAGACATAAGAAGCTGACTACTGCCATTGCTACTAGGAACCTCCTCATTAGGACCATTACAGAGCACCCAGCTGGTCCAGTGACTGAGGCACTCCTGAAGGAGGTCAAAGAGAATGAAATTGGACTGGATGTCTGATTCTTTTTTTGTTGTTATTTCCATTTAATGTACTTTTTCTTTTTAATGTATTTTGACCCTCCATGGGCACGTGTTGTAAAACAAACTATGTATTATTCCCCATTTATAATGTATTTTAGTTTGTTTCCATTTGGGCTTTTCTCTCAACAACACCAAGCATCTTCCTCGAGGTCTGGAAAGGTCAAAACCAAGAACCAAACCGGATACCTTGGAAAACAAATAAGCATTCTGCATTGCATACTAACTTTTGTTTTGCTTTGTAGGTTTTGTTATTATTGTTTCTAACTTTGTTGTGACTTCAGGAAACATTGCTCGTCGCCTAGTGTCCCCTGTCAACCGCGCGCACTGGTACCCGACTCGTAACAACCTTCCAGGTATTCAAATGGAACAAGTACAGCAGGATCTGACTGAGGTCAGAAATCAGATGACCAATGAGAGATTGGAGATGAGAAATCAGATGTCTCAATTCATGGAAATGATGACTGGCTTAGCCCAGAGTCAAGAAAGGTTAAGAGAGCTGGTGGAAAGACAAACTCCTGAGGAGCCTCATCTTGGAACAGGAGGAACTAGTAACAATGAACGGGGCCAACCTCGTATTGACCCACCAGTATTTGGACCTCATCTGGATCCAGAAGTTAATATCCCGAGAAATGTGCAAGGTAATACTGCTGGGGGGAGAATCTTGCAAGAGGATCCTCAAGAAGAACAGTTTACTGTTATGGGGGCTGGAGATGAAGTATATGACAGGAGATTGGACGAAATTGCTGAAAAGTTAAGATCTTTGGAGTCTCAGAATTCATTGGGCTTCGATGTGATGGATATGGGACTAGTAGATGGGGTGAGAATTCCCCACAAATTCAAACCCCCATGCTTTGAAAAGTACAATGGCACCTCCTGCCCTCGAACTCACCTGCAGTCTTTCCTGGGAAGACTCAAAGCTTATACCATGGATGAAAAGTTGTGGATGTTCTACTTTGAAGACAGTCTGACTGGGGCTTCGAGAGAGTGGTATTCACATTTGTCTAGGGCCACCATAAGATGCTGGAAAGATTTGGCTGAAGCTTTCATCAGACAATATCAATACAACCTGGACATGGCTCCCAATAGGACCCTCCTAATGGGAATGTCTCAGTCTTCTAGAGAGAGCTTCAGGGAATATGCCCAAAGGTGGAGACAGCTTGCTGCTGCTGTCCAACCACCCATGTCAGAAAGGGAAATGGCTGACATGTTCATGAACACATTACAAGGGACTTACATTGATAGACTGGCTGCTTTCTCCTATACTAGTTTTGCTGATGTGGTCATAGCTGGTGAAAGGATTGAAAGTCTCTTAAAGATGGGTAAAATCTCCGACAGCGGTGCAAGTTCCTCCAGCAATCCCATAAAACCTTTTGCAGGACCCCGAAGGCCAGGTGAAACAAATTCCATTCATACAAGTAGGGGCAGGCCTCAGTATGTGCACCGGTCAGTAGCAGCAGTTACCATCCCAGCTCCAATTCCTCAATAATCAGCATATCCTCAGCAACAACAACCACAATATCAACAACAAGTTCATTATCCGCAACAGAGAGCCTACAACAACAACAATAGCAACCAACAACAACGTCCCTTTCAACAGAGGCCATCACAGGCAAACAGGGTGATTGATCCAATCCCAATGCCGTATGCTGCACTCTTGCCACAACTCCTGAAGCTCAACCTAGTTGAGTTAAGGACATTGGCACCTCCAGATCCCACCAATATGCCAAAGAATTATGATGCAAATTCCAGGTGTGCATTTCACTCAAACGCACCGGGGCATAATACTAAAAAATGCAGGGCCCTACAGATGAAAGTCCAAGATCTAGTGGACTCAAAAGCTCTCAACTTTGCACCTCCTCCGAATGTCACAAGGAATCCAATGCCTAGTTACAATGGGCCTAGGATCAATGTTATTGAGGAGGGAAAATCATCCACATTAATCACTAGTGTTTCACAAATCCGAACACCTCTGGTTGAAATCAAAGCTCAGCTGTTAGAATGCCAAGTGTTCCCCGGATGTGAACTCGGCTGTGGATTTTGCAATATTGCTGTCAATGGGTGTGAAAGGCTGAGAAACGGCATAGACGGTCTTATTAAGGATGGTATCCTTCAGATTACGACAACAGCAACTACAACTCCAACAATTCCTTCATCAACAATCACAGACACTCCTATAACGTCAGCAACCATTGTTCCAACAGATTCTACTACAACTCCAACAACTTCTCAATCAATCACTTCAACGGATGCAAGTTCAGTCACCATTCCTGCTACAACTTCAACACCCATCCAGTCAACAGTGTCTTCTACAACATCAGCAGCAATTAATGAAAGTGTCTCAACGGTTACAATATACTACGATCTTGCAAATGTTCCTGCCAACAATCCTCAACAAAATGTTACTCCTATCAGGGCTCCAGTTACCATATACTATGATCCACACACCATTGTAGTCCCCTCTGCAGCTGCTATCAGTCTGGTCACTATCACAGTACCTGGGCCAGTTCCTTACGAAAGCAATAATGCAATCCCTTGGCATTATGGCTCAGATCTATACTGCGAGGGGCAGAAAATCACTTTAGAATCATCAACTTCTTCACCTCAGATAGACAATGTGGGGGAGGCAGAGGCTTCACTAGAAGTGGACGTCTCTTTGCCTCGCAAATACCAAGACCCCTTGCTGAAGCAGAAGCTGCTGCTAAGGCAAAAGGGAAGAGCGTAGTGCAAGAAGAACTAGTTGCTAAAGAAGCTTTGAAGACTCCTTTTGATCAAGAAGTTGATGAATTCATGAGAATCATAAAGAAGAGCGATTATAAGGTGGTAGACCAGCTTCACCAAACACCTTCCAAGATCTCCATATTATCATTGCTAATGTGCTCCGAGGCTCATCGGAACGCACTACTAAAAGTCCTGCACGCAGCTTATGTGCCGGAGGAGATTACTGTCAATTAGTTAGAGGCTGTAGTTGGAAATGTCAACGCTAGTCATGGACTGGGATTTACCAACACTGATCTGACAACGGAAGGTCGCAATCACAACAAGGCTTTGCACATTACCTTGGAGTGTAAGGGTGCAGTTCTTTCTCACGTGTTGGTAGACACAGGGTCATCCCTCAATGTCCTACCCAAGAAAGCCCTTGTGAAGCTGGAGTATGATGGATTGGCATTACGCCCGAGTAACTTGGTAGTGAGAGCCTTTGACGGTTCTAAAAGATCAGTTCTGGGAGAGATAGAGTTGCCAATAATGAATGGCCCACAGATTTTCAAAATGACCTTCTTTGTGATGGATATACAGCCTGCCTACAGCTGTCTATTGGGTAGACCATGGATACACGCCGCTGGCGCCGTGACTTCAACCCTTTGTAAACACCCCAAATTTTCCCTCACTCATTTTCACCATGGCTTATGATCTTTTCATTTGCATAAGTTCAATCATATCATCTTATATTGCATTTTTGGTTCACTGCATTGGTTCTAAGTCATCTGCATCTAGGGTTTGTGATCTGAGCAATCCAAGGGCTATCTGAGCCACTCCAAAGGTCATCAATCACTTAAAAGGGGTCCATGTATGTTCAAGCATCACATTATATCCTCATAAGGTCAAGGAAGTCAAAAAAATCACAAGAACTGAAAAAGGCATGGAAGCAGAGCCAAGTTTAACTGCACAGATGACCTGAAATTAGGGTTTTGGTTTCAGAGGCCATAACTCCAAATTTTTTGGTCATTATTGTTTCTATTGGTCTCTATATGTTATGAGGATCATGCATATCAATTTTCATGAAGAAATTCAATGGGGAAGGCATCTGATCACAAGATGACTTCTTGAGCAAGTCAGTGCAAAATCAGGGCATCTGAGGCCCCCAATGACCCAACCAAAGGGGTTTCTCCATCATTTTGAATGTGTATGATCTTTATTTGATCATATAAGATGTTAGAAGTTCACAAAATTTAAGAATTTCAAGCCATTTGCAAAGTTGCCTTTTTGGGAAAGTGACTTATAATGTAAACTTGCCATTTTGGGAAAGTTTTTCAACCTCCTCTTTTTGATTCAAAAATGCTTCAAATGGAAAATCTTTGGTCATGAAAGTTGTAGAATGGATCCTCCCATTTTCAAAAAGTACAAGAACTCATTCTAATTCATTTTGGATCAAAAGTTATGGCTTGTCAAAGTTGGACAAAATCACTTATTTTTCACTTTGGCACCAAAGAGGGAAACTTGCAATTCCACATGCCAAGCATTCTCATGACTTCAAAATGACTTCTAACCATCATATAAACATAACACATTGCCTAAAAGTCATATTTGTGCCAAGAATTCTCAAGTTTCATGAATTGTGCATGAAGAAATCAAGAAAGGGCCAAACTTCATGAAAATTGCAAAAACCCCCATAAGCTTCCATCCACTTGCTGGTTTGCCTCAATCTCACTTCCATGGTTCTCCTTGATCACAGCTGCACAAGACATGCCCTTGTCCTTGGTTTGAACTTTCCCATACTTCAAAGGACACCTAACCTTGACTTTTGGAAAAATGGACCATACCAATCAGCATAGCCCACACCAACTCCACAGACCTATCACAGCTTGATAAGTGGACAAAATGAGAATCAAAACACACAAGAGGCAAGCCTGAAACCACAACATCACCATAGCTCACAAACATCCCTCCTTTTGCATTTTCTATCGAATCTCTCAACTCAGCAACTCAAACCTAAAACTTCTTCCACCATTCATCTTAGAATGCATCACTGATCACAAACCACCCTTTAATTTGCCTTAAAAGTCATCACACACCAAATACGATTTCTCTCCCCTTTGGACTGAACTGAATCAATCTCACAAACTAGCCACAAAAAACTTCAATCAAACATCAAAGCTTCTTCAGGGAGACCATTGGAGGGGTTTTGAAGCAGGGAAGCAGTCTGAAAGCTCCAAGTTGAAAGCTTCACCTCAGGTAGCCTCGCAAATTTATTTTTTCCAGAAACCTTTTTTTAAGTTATTGAAATGATCTACATGCTCCCCTGATTGCTCTGCACTTTTTATTTTTGAAAATGATTGACTATTGAGCACGTACTGTACCTCTGAAAGTTTGGTCGTTTTTAGGTTTTGATTCGTATCTGGAGTTTGAGTGAAAAGAAATTGATTTTGAGAGTGAATTCGTGTTTAGGAAGGTTGAGAGGTTTGATCTGGAGCTTTACAGCTCTTAAAATGGTCTAGGGAGGTTTTTGTTCTTGAGAGGTCGCCGGAGAAGATGACCGGAACCACTGTTCCGGTCATCTGAACTTGTTTAGCCCTAATTAGGATTTAGCCACGTAATTAAGTTAGTTTGAACTTGGAGCGTTGGATGAAGCTTAGCGCGCGTAAACCTAGGGCCAGGATCTCCCAATTAATTTTTAATTCTGATTAATTAGATTAATTAATTAGAGTTCAGTTAAATAAGCCAGTTTAAATACAGACCGTCCAGATGCGCGCGGGTCAACTCCCTCCAATTCTATTTGAATCTCAGCCTCAGGATCCTCTTACTTTCCTTTTATTTAATTTTTATTTCATTTTATTTGTTTTATTTTCTACGAATTTTTAAAAATAGTAAAACACATTAAAAAATTCTGAATTTTTTTGTCAACCCTTTTATTAATTTTCAGAACCCAAAAATATCTTTATTTTTATTTTTTGCATTAAAAATTATTTTTAAATCATTTAAATGTTTATTTTTAATTAGTTAATGGAAATTAATTAATTAAAAATGCATTTAGGTATTTAAAAATCACAAAAAAATTCACATTGCATTTTAAAACATTTAGAAACATTATCAAACTCTCAAAACAAATTTCTTTTTGGTCCTTGATGTATCTTGACATTTTTCATTGGAATAAAAGTTATTTAAAGGCAATATTTTGGTCCTAACTTGAAAAAATTCATTCTGCCTAACCATGAAGAATTTGATGATGGTTCTTCTTGCATTGCATCCTTCATATCATGTAGTTTCTAGGGTAAAATTGGTTTGAATTTATCTTTCATTTTCAATTTGATGAGCATTTTTCCTTTTGAAGTGCCTTGAAACCCTAGTTGACCTGAGAAAATCATAACTTCCATTAGGTTAAGACTTAGGTCCCCTCCTTTGGGCAGTGAACTTGTGTAGGGTTAGGGTTCCTTTAATCCCATTTTCAATTTTTTATCATGTCATTTGCTTCTGGTTTTGAATTTGTTGTTACATGTTGTGTATAAACCCTAATTCTTGTCTTCATTTGCATCCATCTCTCATATGCTTGCATTCAAGAACTTGCCATGACATTTTGTGCATCAATATGACATATAAGACATCTTAGGACATATTAGAATCATGTTTGATCATTGCATCTTTCATTTTCCATGTTGTGCATTCATTTCATTACATAAACTTTCATGAACTTTCATGGTTCAAAGCATGCTTCATTTGCATCCTCATCCTTGTATGATCATCCACAACTCTTGACATGTATTTGCATCATCTCTTAGCATCATTAACATCATGTTCATGCTTCTGAATTTGTATTGCATCATGGAATTTCATCTCATTTTCATTGCATTTCATTTCTTTTGCTAACTTTTCAGGTGCTAACATTTCACTTCTCCCAATCTCTTCTCATCTCTCTTATGCATCATTGCTGCATTTTATCTTTGTATTAGAGTGAGCTTGCTCATTCATGTTCATCTCTTACTTTCTTTCTTCAGGCAACTTGTCTTCTTAGGTGAAGCAAGTTGTCTTATTTCTTTCTGCTTCTCCTCCTTTCATCTGTTTCTTTCCTGGTGGCTTTTTCTCCTGAAGATCTTTTGCAAGCCTCATAAACCCTAGGAACATCCAAGCATGATCACAATTAGGGTTTGATTAGTCCCCCATTTAGTTTTACCTTTGTGTCATCTTTGAGTCTTCTCTTCTCATCTCATAATCAAGGACTAAACCTTAAAGGTTTTAAGGCTTTGTGATTAAGCTTATGCCTGCATCCTTCTATTAGGATGGAGTGTATAACCTCAATCCTAAGTGTTAAACCCTTAATGTTTTTAAATCCTTTAATCAATCCATCTAATAATCACTAAGACATCAAGCTTGTAACTTGGGCCTTGCATTAGGGTTCTAATTCTTCCTTAATTGGTTAAGAAGGACTAACCCTAGTGTTAATGGACAAGTCCCCCTCAAGTTGTCTTACAAACCATAAAATCCATTTCTAAATTTTGTCATTAACTAAAATTCACTTTAATAAAGGCCTTGTTTTGTCATGAGGTTAATCCCTAATCATAGATTAAGTTGAGGAGCCTTCCTCAGCTTAAATGTTCTCATCTATTATCCTTCTATTAGGATGGTGTAATGGGTCCATTAAATCATTGATTATGGCTTAAACTCATTACTTAACACTAAACAAAAATACCAAAAACATCTAAATAAATGCAAGTAGGTTAATAATCTTAATCCTACACCATGGTAATTAAGTATGAGGTGCTTACTTCATACTTAAGGTATTCTCATTACCCCTAATCAGAGGGAGGATGTGATGAGTTTACTAACCCTTGATTTAGGCTTAAGCTCATTAACTTATGACAAACTCCAAAAATCAATAAAAGACTGAAAACACAAAAAAACAAACATAATCGTCTCCTCTGGGATTCTTTTCTCATCACACTCACTCACAAACGAGAACTTGCTTCTTTCGTCTAATGCAAGACAGTTTGCACCTGAGCCAGACAGGTCATACACTTGAGCATAGACAAGTAGGCAGTTCATCAGTCAATTTATCTTTCAGTCTCTTTGAGTCGAACTACGGTGTTCTGACTTCCTCATTGCACGAGAGGATACGTAGGCATAACTTAACAGTTATCGAACAAAAGTCTCTTTATCCCCCCTCTTCCAGCATTATTCTTTAAGCCTCTTTATCTTGAGCTTTGCACTCTTGTTCCAACACTAACACTTATCTTATACACTTCACATTTCTTTTGCACTGACACTTGCATTCTTTTCCAGCTTTGTACACAAAATAGCACTGACACTACCCCTTTAAAACACAAATCTTTCAAGCGTGGATCCCGTCGAGTACGGCGGACAATCTGGGTGCTAATACCTTCCCAGGTTGTAACCAACCTGTTGCACCCCAAAATTTTCCCTCACAATACAAGACTTTGTGTGCTAAGAAGGTTCACAAGGTTCACAAGATTCATAACATTTACAAGACCTTTCATGAGGTTCATGAAGTCTACAAGTCACTTTATGAAGTTCACAAGGTTCACAATGCTTTCAAGACCTTTCATGAGGTTCATGAAGTCTACAAGTCACTTTATGAAGTTCACAAGGTTCACAAGGTTCACAATACTTCCCATGAGGTTCATAAGACATTTTATGATGGTTCACAAGGTTCACAAAGTTCACAACTGGTCAGAAGAGTTGACAATTTCCTCAGACAATGCACCTCCTAAGCAGTGCATCCAAAACTAGGGTTTTGACTTTAATCAGGCTAAATGAACTTCAAAGACTTCAAGTGAGCTTCATAACACCTTATATGTGTTTAAGAATCCCCATGACAAGTTTCACGACTTTTCTTCAAAGTTTGCTCAGTCAGATGATCAGATAGGTCAAAATCAGTCAAAGTAGTTAAAAAGTCAAACTGAGGTCAACTGTGGTCAAACCAAAGTCAAACCTCATGATTTTTTGCCAACATCAAGTATATGAAGTAAAATTCATCATTTGATCAAGGGTTGATCATGATTCATCAAGGAGATTTCAGATCATCAAGAATCAGGAGTTTCTAAATTAGGGTTTCCTCAGTAAAAGTCAACTGAACTTTGACCAGCCATAACTTTCACATACTTCATCACCAAGTCTCCATTCAAAGCTCATTTTGAAGGAAATTGAATTCTCTACAACTTTGTGTCTCACAAGCCAAGCCCAAAAATGCTTCATTTGGAAGGTATGCGCTAAGACATTATAGGTCCTTTTGAAAGTCAACAAAAAGTCAACAACTTCAAAAGGGCGTAACTTGAGATTGGTAAATGATATGGACATGAAACCAGTAGGGTTGGTTAGAGGACTCTTCAAGATTTCCAAAATGTCCAATAACACCCTCATACCATTAAAATTGAAGGATATGTGCCCTTGCAAAGTTGGGAAATTTTGGGTTGGTTCATGAACAAAAAGGAGGTCTAAAATCATTTTTTTCCAAATGGGCTTGCCAAATAATGACCCAATCCACTTCATATCATCTTGCACGAAATTAATTTAATTTATTCATAATTTAATTTATTTTGTTTTTATTTATTATGATTTTTATATTAAAAAGTCATTTTAAATTCAAATAAAATATAAAATCATGAAAATTAATTTTAATTTTGCTTCTAGAAAATCTTAAATCACATTTAAGTTTGATTGATACAAGAATTATGAAAATCCTCCCAAAATAGCAAGGGTTTATGCATGAATATTTGATTTTCAAGGCATGATCATTTTGGATCTTTTCATATCAAATTCTCCACACAACCATTCAATATTATTGACCTAATTCACTCTCCTATAAGTACTAAACACAACCCTAACAAGAATTCACGGATTCCACAGCCCCAAGAGTAAGTTCATATTGTTCAAAAACCTTCACAAAACTCACATTCGGTTTTCAATCTCCAAGATATTTGAAGGTAAAATAAGAACATAGCAATGTTCCTTGGACTTCTCTGATCATGAACCAATACTCATATGCATCAAAACCATGCTATATTGCTCAACCCGAATTCACTTTTGTCTTGAAATTTAAATTTTCGAGTTCATTAATATATGCATTATAAACTGTTTTTGATGATTGGTATGTGTTTGTTGTGATGCCTAGATTGTTTCTGGACAAAAGAATCAAAGAAATCAGCCCTAACCCGCAAGTTGCCATAGCTAGGGTTCTTGAGTTGAATTTGGGATCTTACGATTTAGCCAACATAAATTAAATTTGAGACCATAATTGGATTGTGTGCTGTATGGGGATTACAAATATGTGATTAATTTGATAAAATGTTGTTGTTTAATGGTGGTTAGAAATTTGCAGGATTAAGTTGCAGGTAAAATCGCAGGTACACTCATAGTAAAATTTGCAGGTAATCCTACGAATCCAAGGAAGAAGACGAAGTTGGCTGCGCGCGTGTTTTTCAAATTCAAATATTATGTATTATATTTTATGCATTGGTTGTGGTTTTGTGTCACAGCTGGCTGTTTGGCCCAGTGGTGTGAAGTATATGCGCGTATCTTGATGGCCTGTGTTCGAGTCTTGGCTGCACCATCTTTTTTTTCTTGTTTTTCATATAATTGGCAATTACTATATATTATGTATTGTAGTTGATTCATTAACAGGTTCGCTCATCTAGCTTGGTTGGTTATGTGCATATGCGTGCGATTGAGAGGTCCTGGGGTCGATTCTCCCCCAGGCCTTTTGCTTCTTGATTTTTCTTGATTTTTTCCAGACAAAGAACAAAACTAATTGAAACCCCTTCCTTATTGCTTACGCACATGGTGGCCTGGTGGAGGGTTTTGTTGCTGGTAAACAGAACATCCTGGGTTCAAATCCCAGCCAGGTAAGTCTTGTTTTTTTTTATTATTTTATTTTGTTTGCTTAATTTTTGTTTAATTATTATTAATAATCATATATTAATCTATAATTAAATAATTTCATGATAATATGCCATATTCTCCTAAATTCTAAAATTATTTTCTTAATTCAAAAATTATTTTCTTTATTGTGTAATTAAATTATAATATATGTATATTTATTAAAATAATTTTGTATATTAAATTGAAAACTCTTAAATATTTTTTAAACAAATCCTAATTTATTTTCTAAATAATAAAAAACTAATTTTATTTTATGATTTAAATTTCTAATTTTTGTAAATATAATATTTAATATAATTGAATTTTAGTAAATATAATTATAATCAAATTTTTTATAATATGTAATTGTTTCTATAATTTGTTCATAATCTAAATTTTATTCTTTTAAAAAATATATATGATTAAAAATAATTCAATTTATGCTAATATTGTAATTATAATTTTTTATATATTTATAATTTAAATTTTATAGTTAAATTGTTCATATTTCCTTAATAATCTCTAATTTTTTATTTATTATCTTATTTTGTTTATTATTATTACTAATCCGCTTATTTTTTAATTATACTTATTATTTCACTAACCCCTTTTATTTTTTAATTATTATTACTAACCCCTATTATTGCTTATTTATTTATTTTTATTTATATTTTGCTTATTTATTCTTGCTATTTATTTTTAATTGCTTATTAATTATCATTGTAATCGCTCCTTGGTGTAAATTTTTGTAATATTTAAATTATTTAATTCTTATGCTATGGGTAGTAAAATAGGGAGTGTAAACATGTATTATATTTAAAATTGAATTTAGGTCATTTAAGTTATAAGATAAATGTAAATTAAACACTCACACACGTAAGTCGATTTTTAATCGCCATCTCACTTTCTAGGGCTACCTCTCCATGTTGCCTAATCATAAGGTCAAGTAGGGTGTATAAAGCAAAGTCCCTTAAAAGAAAAGTCATCTAGTCCCTTCATAATCAAAGATCAAGTCCCTTAATGGTTGCCTTTCAATATGATCTTGTCCCTTTCGAATAATGATGACAGTCCCTCCAAATTGCTTAATACACCCCACAGTTGCCTTCATTAAAACAGATGTCCCTCACTTGTCCCTTACATCTAAGGTAATGACTACCTATTCCTTAATAATAGGGATAGTCTTACCATTTAAAGGATAAAGAACATAAAAGACTTAAACTTTAGGGTAAGTTCCTCGTAGTTACTTGCTCACTATTCAAAAATTTCTCAAACACTTCACAATTTCAAATAATTTTCAAACACAAGTTTTTTACGCATCCGTACATGGATCATTATTAAACTCTTATGAAAATTTCTATTCACACACTTCACCTTTTCAAAAACAATTTAAAGTGAGCTAAGTAACTAAGAGCCCATGGATAACCATGGATGTAAAGGGTGCTAACACCTTCCCTTTACATAACCTACCCCCCGGACCCAAAAATCTTTTAAAAGGTCTTTCCTGTTCTTTTATGCCTTTCCTTTGGATAAAATAAAAGTCGGTGGCGACTCTTGCTATCCGCAACATAACTTAAAGTCAGTTCTCCCACCGTGTTACAGAACTGGCGACTCTGCTGGGGATTTAAATTTAAGAGGGGTACCCTTAGAAATTAGATCACTTTCAATTGTTTGCCTTGTTTTCTTTATATCATCTTGTTGGGTGCTCTTATGTGTGAAAGGTCCTAACCCGGATCTAGTGTACCTTAGGTAAATGGCAATAGACCAAGGAAACTGTACGACGTATATCGATACGGTTGATCTGGTGGCCATAGTTAGTGCGACTTCTTGGTTGGTGCTTATGTTCCTTAAGTCAAGTTGAGGATAATATGAGGCTGCCATATGTTGTCAATGCACTAACTAACTTTTAGAACCCTAGTTAACTCATCTTGGCCTTTAGAAAGTAGTGAGGTAGCCGGCTTTGGTGCAGACTGAAGTTGGTTGACACTCGATACTACAATCATTGAGATCTTAAACTTGGAGGGTTTTGGTTGGCAAGTAAGTTGCCTTCTGATCAACCACCCTTGTGAAGGATCAATGATATTGAGATCCCTTAGAACATGGTTACTTTTGTAGGACAGGATGAACCAACTAACTTCAGGGGAGGGTACTTACCTTTGAACCTCATGCAAGCCTTTAAACCTAGGGCTATTGTGTGACTTGTTTGTGTGTGCCACATGTTTGTGATTGAGCATAACATCATAGCATCATCATGCATCATAAGCATAGAATTTCACTAACCATTTCAAGGACCAAAGGATTTATCTTTGTTCTTTGTTGCAGGTCATGGCTTCTGCTCGTAGAAACACCATCAGGATCAACTTTGTGAGCATACCTGCTAAGCTTAAAGAGTTGGTTTCTCAAGTGTATGATCATTCCCAGTTCATCAAGAGACATGGTCACCTACTGGACTTAGTCACCTCAGGGTTCAATGAAGACATGATGAGTGTCATGTTTCAGTTCTTTGATCCTAAGCACCATTGCTTCACATTCCCCGACTACCAGCTGGTTCCTACCATGGAGGAATTCTCCAAACTTCTGGGCATGCCTGTACTTGATCAGAAACCATTCACAGGCTTGGAAAAAGAGCCTAAACCTGAGGTTATTGCTGCAGCTCTACATCTGAAGAAGTCTGATATTGTTCTAGAAACGAGAAGTGGAGTCAAAGGTGTTCTAGCTAAGGTATTGATAGAGAAGGCTCAAATGTTCTTGAAGGCCATGAGTCATGATGCTTTTGAGAAGATCTTAGCCTTACTGATATATGGCTTAGTATTGTTCCCCAATCCAGATCAGTTCATAGATGTTCATGCCATCAACATTTTTCTGAGTCACAATCCAGTGCCTACATTGCTTGGAGACATACTACATTCTCTTCACACCCGTACTACCAGGGCACGAGGAACTTTGATGTGTTGCATACCTTTGCTATCTAGGTGGTTTATTTCTCACCTTCCTCGCTCAGTAATGAAGAATGAGCAAGGGTTCAGATGGTCCAAGAGGATCATGTCACTTTCTCACTCAGATATCCATTGGTGCTCCAGATTTATGGAGAATGTCACCATCATTGACTGTTGTGGGGAGTTTCCTAATGTGCCACTTCTAGGCATATGAGGAGGCATCACCTACAACCCCTCTTTAGCTTTACGACAGTTTGGTTACGCTCGGAGTGATGGTCCACATGACATGTTGATTCAGGGCATTGTGTTTGACTACGACAACGATCTCCAAGGTTACCGTCAGAGATTCATACGAGCATGGGGAAAAGTAAACAAGGTTGACAGCAAGACACTGGAGCCTAAGTACACTATTCCTATGGAAGCTTATCTCAAATGGGTGCGATCTCGTGAACAGACTCTCATGATGCCATATCATGCCATCCTGCCAGTTACCATGGAACCTGTTGCTGAAGGGGGCACTGCTTACACCATCCTTCACCCAGACATGCCTACTGACGTGGAAGACTTGCAGAGATCTTGGATCCAGTTGAAGGAGCAAAGGGATACTTTCGAGGCTCATTACAAAGCAAGCCAAGAAAGAATCCTGGAACTAACAAAGCAACTTCACGAGGAACGGAATCTCAACTCATACCTCAACACAAAGAGGAAACGTCCATGGGAGACTTAAAACCCCATCTCTTGTATTTATTGCATTTCATTTTCTGTAAGCCCAAGAGGCAAAACAAATTTATTACTAATAAACGTTTACCTCCTTGTTTGTTTAAGCAAATTTAAATCCTGCGGTCCTTGAAAACATTGCATACGCATTAAAACATCATATCATTGCATCACAGGTTTATTTGTACACAGGTTTCTCATCTTCTCGCTGTTTATTTCAGCAATGGCTCTTGAACAAACAGTCAAAGATCTCCAGGCTCAGAATGCCCAGTTCCAAGAGCTGATCCTGAACTTATCCAAGGGGCAGGATGAATTGAAGACACTGCTGGCTAAGAAGAAGAGTCCTGAGGACGACAAGGATGGTCAGTTGGAACAAATGCAAGCTGAGATAACAAGAATGAGGATCCAGATGAAGGACCAGGGGGCTCTTATTCAAAGTTTAGCTCAGGGGCAAGAAGAGCTAAGAACCTTTATCCACAAACTTCAAAGTAATGGAGTCAAGGATCTAATTGTCAGTCAACCTCCATTAAAACAAGCTGATTTGGTTGAAAGTAAGATGAGGATAAAAGAAGGTAAGAAACCGGTTGCCATTGATTGTTCTTCAGTTGAAGAAGAAAGACCTGATAAGTTTAATCTACCTCAACACAAGGAATGTAGAAGGAAATTTATCAAGTTCAGCACACCAATGTCACAAGTTTTGCAATGCCTGTTGGAGATGAAGCTAATTTCCTTGGAAAATTCTCCTAAAAATCCTAACACCTCTTCTCCTCGCTACAATCCCAAGGCAAGGTGTAAGTATCACTCCAACAGTCCTGGACATGATACTAATAACTGTTGGGCATTGAATAAGAAGATTCAAGATCTGATTGACGAAGGAATCCTAGAGGTTACTCCAGAAGGTCAAGTTGAATTTTACTATCGTCCATCAAACACCGAAGCTGCAAGACAAGTAGCCCAAAGTAACAAGAAAGGAAGAATACCTATGCCTGTTGAGATATGGGGCACCTTGGGGCATCCAAGTGGAAAATTTGATTTCATGGTGAAGTATACTGCTCCTCAAAGTTCACAGATTGCAATTGAGGACATTCAGCCAACTGGATGGGATAACATTTGAATTTTCATTTGTAATTTCTTTTATTTGTTTGAACACTTACTATTATGTTAAACTTTTGTTTTCATTAATGCATTGCATATGTTTGTCTTGAATTAATCCATTCGTTCCACTATATTTTGAATTATACTTCTTATTTCTATCTTGTGATATTTAACTCCTGATAAAGCTATAAGCCTATAGAGGGAGGATGACGAAAACAATACCATAATCTTATGCAGTATGCTTTTGAACAGACTATGCTGACGATGTACAGGCATTGTTTCAATTCCTAAACAGTGGAGATATAAGGAAGTTAATCCCTAGTCAACCCTTTTGAGCCTATGAAGTAGGAGTTTTTATTCTCACAAATTAAAACCCTTATTCATAACCTGGGGCAGGGTAGTTACTCAGTTAACTCAAAATATGCCAGTTATATGTGTTGTACACAACTAATGATGGTTCTCTGTAATCATGAAACCTGACAGTCAATATCCAGCAAAAGAATAATTTACTAAGTCAAAACCTATGAAGGAAACTTAGTAAAACATTAAGACATCCCGCTGACTGTAACCTTGAAATAAGCAGTTCAGGAGGGATAATAAAGTCAAAAAAAAAAAAAAAAAGAGGTCACTATGAATCCTCAGCAAAGAAAGATGACTGAATGTTCAAATAAATTTTGGGTTTCTGAACCATCACAAATGTCAGTGTTATAATTCTAAACTCATTTAAGCATCAATGCATAAGTTAACTGAGTACAGGACTGAAGAACATCATGGAGAATGGGTTGGGTACAAATAAATTTGAGCCTTTATCTTTTGTTTCTTAAACCATGAACCAGGCCACGTTATAACCCTTTAAAAGTCCTAACTGAAGCATGATTAGTTCGAAAGCGTACTGTTACAAAAAGGTATCCTGACTCCTTTAGGGCTTATTATAAAACTTGAGTTAATATCACAGTTTTCACAAAAAATGTTGTTCTAAAATAACTCTTTTTCAAAATTTCAAGACAGACATAAGCATTGCATTTTTGAACATATCTGTTTACATATACTTGAGTGTTTGATAAATAGAGAAACTTACAGGATGAATGTTCAAAGTCCTTCCGATAAACAAAGTTGCTTCCTGGATCAAAGTCCATGTATACAAAGGGGCATAGTCATTATCTCCCAATCAAGGGGGCAGGCCATGATACTTCCTAACTCATTTGGGGCAATCAGGACAAGATTCAACTATGTTTAAGCAGCCAGAGGCAGATCTCCTCATCTATCTGAAGTGCCAAGGGTAACATTACAAAGTTCATAATGCCAAGGGCGTAGTCACTGTTTCCCAATCAAGAGGCATACCAAGTTACTGTTCAATTCAGTTGGGGCAATTAGGTCCAGACTCAGCTGTGCTTAATAGCCAGGGGCATTTTTCCTCATACAGTTGAATTACCAAAGGTGACATTACAGAGTTCACAATGCCAGGGGCATATGCTTATGGGGTATTCTGCTTGTTTCTCTTGAGGTAGCTCATTACAGATACTTCCATTATGGGACAATTCATCCTCAACCAAGGGGCAATGCTTTCTCTTCAAATTTAATACCTGGAACATATACGGTCCATTACACTTTGAAGACACATTCCTCTCATTGTATTACCTTGATATTGGATTCTCAGCTGAAACCATGATGGAAATTAGTTGTCTACGCCAGTAGTATCAGATGGTGTCAATGTCATGTATTCAGATCCAGCTATGAGAATTTCTGGGAAGGTACTCAGGAAAGTTAAAGAATTTCAGGAGCTATAGATCCAATTGGCTGTACACTCTCCAAGTTGAAACAATTCTGCTTTCAAATTCAGCTTTACTTTTCCCTCTGAGTCCAGATTTACTTTTACTCTAGCAAAAGCGTCCATTGGTTGTGTTTGAATGTATTATGCTTTTGAATATGATTGATGTTTACCAGAAATGCATGAAAATGCAGTAATAGTATTTACTAAGGACGAACGAGGGAAGGATTTCAACGAAGCTTCGCCGGTCCATCTCTACAAAACAGTTACAAATCCCCCAGTAGGGCAAGTCCATCTTCATAAAGTCACATCTCCCCTGGAATTTATATCCATCTCTTTTATCCTCATACGGATATTCGGGAATTTACTTTCTAATAAGAGTACGAAGACAGGAGGTTATATATACCTTCTTATCAAACAAGATGGGAACGAGTTCCTCATATTCTTCAACAACGAATCGGGATTTATTTTCCCTGACCAGCAGTTGTTATACGAAGATATCCAGACGCTTCTAGCAGCATCATATCATACATGCATCATTTACATCATACCATATCATATATATCCATAGATACATAATACATCACTTAAGTGCATCATATTATACATGCATACATAATACATAAGCTAATATTGTTATACAGAATGCTACCTTGTTTTCAGGTTAATTCCCCAGCAAACAAACTTCATCAACAACTTGTGACTATCAGGATTGCTTTATCCTCCTGAAAGTTCATCACTACCTCAGGATTGCTTTATCCTCCTGAAAGCTTATTATTACCTCAGGACTGCTTTATCCTCCTGACAGCTTCTCATCACTACCTCAGGACTGCTTTATCCTCCTGACAGCTTCTTATCATCCATCAGGATTGCTTTATCCTCCTGAAATCATATTATTACCTCAGGACTGCTTTATCCTCCTGACAGCTTCTTATTACTACATCAGGATTGCTCCATCCTCCTGAAAACCTATCATCCCTCAGGAATGCTTTATCCTCCTGAAATCATATTATTACCTCAGGACTGCTTTATCCTCCTGACAGCTTCTTATACATCAGGATTGCTTTATCCTCCTGAAAGTTATCGTCATTACATCAGGACTGCTTCATCCTCCTAAAAGCATTATTATCAACCTCTCAGGATTGCTTTATCCTCCTGAAAGCATATTACTACCTCAGGACTGCTTTATCCTCCTGACAGCTTCTTATACCTCAGGATTGCTTTATCCTCTTGATAGCTTCTTATTACCTCAGGACTGCTTTATCCTCCTGACAGCTTCTGGTACCTCAGGATTGCTTTATCCTCCTGAAATCATACCTCAGGACTGCTTTATCCTCCTGATAGCTATTATCACTACCTCAGGATTGCTTTACCCTCCTGAAAGATTATATCAATCATCAGGACTGCTTTACCCTCCTGACAGCTTCTTGTACCTCAGGGTTGCTTTATCCTCCTGAAAACCTACTATTATTCCAGGATTGCTTCATCCTCCTGAAAGCATACTATTACCTCAGGGCTGCTTCATCCTCCTGATAGCTATCATCATTACCTCAGGATTGCTTCATCCTCCTGAAAGCATATTATCAATATCTCAGGACTGCTTTATCCTCCTGAAAGTTATCATCATTCCTTCATATTTTGGACTGCTTTATCCTCCAATAAATGCATCTGAAGAACTTTTCTCCAAGTGGCATCTTTAAGCCCACTCAAGCATATTCAAAAAGCCATCTGTATCACTCTATGCACTGGTGAGTGCAAATTTTTGGGCTTTTGTGTTCAATCCCCTTCAACCTTCCAGGTCGCGACTGGCAAATATACCAATCTAACCCCTCAGGTTTCAGAAAATTGAACAGGGGCAGCTGTTGCACCCCAAAATTTGCCCTCACAATACAAGACTTTGTGTGCTAAGAAGGTTCACAAGGTTCACAAGATTCATAACATTTACAAGACCTTTCATGAGGTTCATGAAGTCTACAAGTCACTTTATGAAGTTCACAAGGTTCACAATGCTTTCAAGACCTTTCATGAGGTTCATGAAGTCTACAAGTCACTTTATGAAGTTCACAAGGTTCACAAGTTTCACAATACTTCCCATGAGGTTCATAAGACATTTTATGATGGTTCACAAGGTTCACAAAGTTTACAACTGGTCAGAAGAGTTGACAATTTCCTCAGACAATGCACCTCCTAAGCAGTGCATCCAAAACTAGGGTTTTGACTTTAATCAGGCTAAATGAACTTCCAAGACTTCAAGTGAGCTTCATAACACCTTATATGTGTTTAAGAATCCCCATGACAAGTTTCAAGACTTTTCTTCAAAGTTTGCTCAGTCAGATGATCAGATAGGTCAAAATCAGTCAAAGCAGTTAAAAAGTCAAACTGAGGTCAACTGTGGTCAAACCAAAGTCAAACCTCATGATTTTTTGCCAACATCAAGTATATGAAGTAAAATTCATCATTTGATCAAGGGTTGATCATGATTCATCAAGGAGATTTCAGATCATCAAGAATTAGGAGTTTCTAAATTAGGGTTTCCTCAGTAAAAGTCAACTGAACTTTGACCAGCCATAACTTTCACATACTTCATCACCAAGTCTCCATTCAAAGCTCATTTTTAAGGAAATTGAATTCTCTACAACTTCGTGTCTCACAAGCCAATCCCAAAAATGCTTCATTTGGAAGGTATGAGCTAAGACATTATAGGTCCTTTTGAAAGTCAACAAAAAGTCAACAACTTCAAAAGGGCATAACTTGAGATTGGTAAATGATATGGACATGAAACCAGTGGGGTTGGTTAGAGGACTCTTCAAACTTTCCAAAATGTCCAAGAACACCCTCATACCATTAAAATTGAAGGATATGTGCCCTTGCAAAGTTGGGAAATTTTGGGTTGGTTCATGAACAAAAAGGAGGTCTAAAATCAATTTTTTCCAAATGGGCTTGCCAAATAATGACCCAATCCACTTCATATCATCTTGCACGAAATTAATTTAATTTATTCATAATTTTATTTATTTTGTTTTTATTTATTATGATTTTTATATTAAAAAGTCATTTTAAATTCAAATAAAATATAAAATCATGAAAATTAATTTTAATTTTGCTTCTAGAAAATCTTAAATCACATTTAAGTTTGATTGATACAAGAATTATGAAAATCCTCCCAAAATAGCAAGGGTTTATGCATGAATATTTGATTTTCAAGGCATGATCATTTTGGATCTTTTCATATCAAATTCTCCACACAACCATTCAATATTATTGACCTAATTCACTCTCCTATAAGTACTAAACACAACCCTAACAAGAATTCACGGATTCCACAGCCCCAAGAGTAAGTTCATATTGTTCAAAAACCTTCACAAAACTCACATTCGGTTTTCAATCTCCAAGATATTTGAAGGTAAAATAAGAACATAGCAATGTTCCTTGGACTTCTCTGATCATGAACCAATACTCATATGCATCAAAACCATGCTATATTGCTCAACCCGAATTCACTTTTGTCTTGAAATTTAAATTTTCGAGTTCATTAATATATGCATTATAAACTGTTTTTGATGATTGGTATGTGTTTGTTGTGATGCCTAGATTGTTTCTGGACAAAAGAATCAAAGAAATCAGCCCTAACCCGCAAGTTGCCATAGCTAGGGTTCTTGAGTTGAATTTGGGATCTTACGATTTAGCCAACATAAATTAAATTTGAGACCATAATTGGATTGTGTGTTGTATGGGGATTACAAATATGTGATTAATTTGATAAAATGTTGTTGTTTAATGGTGGTTAGAAATTTGCAGGATTAAGTTGCAGGTAAAATCGCAGGTACACTCATAGTAAAATTTGCAGGTAATCCTACGAATCCAAGGAAGAAGACGAAGTTGGCTGCGCGCGTGTTTTTCAAATTCAAATATTATGTATTATATTTTATGCATTGGTTGTGGTTTTGTGTCACAGCTGGCTGTTTGGCCCAGTGGTGTGAAGTATATGCGCGTATCTTGATGGCCTGTGTTCGAGTCTTGGCTGCACCATCTTTTTTTTTCTTGTTTTTCATATAATTGACAATTACTATATATTATGTATTGTAGTTGATTCATTAACAGGTTCGCTCATCTAGCTTGGTTGGTTATGTGCATATGCGTGCGATTGAGAGGTCCTGGGGTCGATTCTCCCCCAGGCCTTTTGCTTCTTGATTTTTCTTGATTTTTTCCAGACAAAGAACAAAACTAATTGAAACCCCTTCCTTATTGCATGCGCACATGGTGGCCTGGTGGAGGGTTTTGTTGCTGGTAAACAGAACATCCTGGGTTCAAATCCCAGCCAGGTAAGTCTTGTTTTTTTTTATTATTTTATTTTGTTTGCTTAATTTTTGTTTAATTATTATTAATAATCATATATTAATCTATAATTAAATAATTTCATGATAATATGCCATATTCTCCTAAATTCTAAAATTATTTTCTTAATTCAAAAATTATTTTCTTTATTGTGTAATTAAATTATAATATATGTATATTTATTAAAATAATTTTGTATATTAAATTGAAAACTCTTAAATATTTTTTAAACAAATCCTAATTTATTTTCTAAATAATAAAAACTAATTTTATTTTATGATTTAAATTTCTAATTTTTGTAAATATAATATTTAATATAATTGAATTTTAGTAAATATAATTATAATCAAATTTTTTATAATATGTAATTGTTTCTATAATTTGTTCATAATCTAAATTTTATTCTTTTAAAAAATATATATGATTAAAAATAATTCAATTTATGCTAATATTGTAATTATAATTTTTTATATATTTATAATTTAAATTTTATAGTTAAATTGTTCATATTTCCTTAATAATCTCTAATTTTTTATTTATTATCTTATTTTGTTTATTATTATTACTAATCCGCTTATTTTTTAATTATACTTATTATTTCACTAACCCCTTTTATTTTTTAATTATTATTACTAACCCCTATTATTGCTTATTTATTTATTTTTATTTATATTTTGCTTATTTATTCTTGCTATTTATTTTTAATTGCTTATTAATTATCATTGTAATTGCTCCTTGGTGTAAATTTTTGTAATATTTAAATTATTTAATTCTTATGCTATGGGTAGTAAAATAGGGAGTGTAAACATGTATTATATTTAAAATTGAATTTAGGTCATTTAAGTTATAAGATAAATGTAAATTAAACACTCACACACGTAAGTCGATTTTTAATCGCCATCTCACTTTCTAGGGCTACCTCTCCATGTTGCCTAATCATAAGGTCAAGTAGGGTGTATAAAGCAAAGTCCCTTAAAAGAAAAGTCATCTAGTCCCTTCATAATCAAAGATCAAGTCCCTTAATGGTTGCCTTTCAATATGATCTTGTCCCTTTCGAATAATGATGACAGTCCCTCCAAATTGCTTAATACACCCCACAGTTGCCTTCATTAAAACAGATGTCCCTCACTTGTCCCTTACATCCAAGGTAATGACTACCTATTCCTTAATAATAGGGATAGTCTTACCATTTAAAGGATAAAGAACATAAAAGACTTAAACTTTAGGGTAGGTTCCTCATAGTTACTTGCTCACTATTCAAAAATTTCTCAAACACTTCACAATTTCAAATAATTTTCAAACACAAGTTTTTTACGCATCCGTACATGGATCATTATTAAACTCTTATGAAAATTTCTATTCACACACTTCACCTTTTCAAAAACAATTTAAAGTGAGCTAAGTAGCTAAGAGCCCATGGATAACCATGGATGTAAAGGGTGCTAACACCTTCCCTTTACATAACCTACCCCCCGGACCCAAAAATCTTTTAAAAGGTCTTTCCTGTTCTTTTATGCCTTTCCTTTGGATAAAATAAAAGTCGGTGGCGACTCTTGCTATCCGCAACATAACTTAAAGTCAGTTCTCCCACCGTGTTACACAACCCCCTTTCTCAGTCTCTTTGGTTCGCAACCGTCTTATCCATATTCTCTTAGGTTTATGCAGCATTACCTTTCCTTAGGGATAAAAATGCCTAGCTGGCGACTCTTTTCATTCCCTTCTCCTTTCGCCGACCGTTCGCGTCTGTACCCTATCTGACCCCTGTGTCATTTGGTGGGAGCGACAGCTTGGCGACTCTGCTGGGGACCCTTATACTGTAACCAGGGCTTCTGGTTCTTTTTGTGGGTTCCTCCTAGCGCTTGTTTGATTTGTGTTTACTGGGGTGTTATGTGCTAATTGTGTCCATTTATTTACTTTATTTATTGCTTTATGTACAGTTTTATTTATTGTTCTTCTTTACAGTTTTTCATACTTCATACTGTCATTATCATTGCTGGATCTGGTTTCTCTTTTGGTGGGTGGGGTTTCATTGAGAGTTTGAGGTCCTATACCTGGGACCTGAGTGACACCTAGGATAGAGTGGTTCATGTTCTTTCCCATTCCATTTCGGTCTGGTGCGGGAATATGGAACACGGTTCAGATGTGGGTTTCTTCTTGAGAACTCTGTGCTACAGATTTCCTGTAGTGCTAGGGCTATCTGGGAAGCCTGCTAAGTCTGGATGACCTTTATTATGACCTTCAGAAACTGAGGTGAATTAGAGGAGGATCTTTTATGATTATTGTAAACACTGTACCTCCGGGTTAGAAGTGTTTACACTTCTCATAACTGATCCAAGTCTAAGGATCTTTGTTTTAGAACATTACCTGTGAGGGGTTGGGCTGTTTACAGGTTTGCAGGTACCCTCGGCCACATCATACCCTGTTACTGATTTTGTTTAAGAGTACTCCACTTTGGACAGTTCTTGTGATTAACCCTGGACATGTGACTCTTTATTTGAGTCCCCCACCTTGGTTACTGGATTTCTGAACCTCCATCTGGACTTCTTGAACATACATGGGCTTTATATCAAGACAGATCCTCAGATCCAGCTTGATCACAAACCCTTGCATATCATTTGCATACATCATCATTGCATCATTTGACATTTGTTTGTTTGCTTTTCAGGGTATCCACATTATATCTGGTTTGGTTTTGACCCTTTCTTTTGCATAGACCTCTGCTTCAGCTGTCTTCATCAGTTATCTACTTCAGCTATTCTCATCATCACCAGCATCAGCCTATCAGTGGCTCATCTCCAGTATCAGTCTTGATCTTCATCAGCACCTATCTTCATCATCTTCAGCAGCATTCATGACTACTCCCAGGAAGAGCAACATATCCTACCATTTCTTTGAGCTTGTGTTGACTGGTATCAGGCAGGTCCAGTCACATATCACACCTGACCACATCCCATTGTTTAGAGAGCATTATGGAGGTATCTTGGATTTGGTTATGGACCTTGACCCTTCTCAAAGGAGCATGATCCACACATGCTTGCAGTTTTATGATCCTCCCTTGAGATGTTTCACCTTTTCAGACTTCCATCTAGGACCTCTATTGGAAGAGTTTTCCTCATTGATTGGAGTACCTATAAGGGGTGGACTCCCTTTCAACCCAGAGATGACTTTTCCCAGCAATGGAGAAGTAGCAAAAGCACTATACCTGGAGCCTGCTTTAATTCAGCAAAGCATGACAACAAAAGCTGGGATCCCTGGTTTGCACTTGGACTTCTTAATTTTTCAGGCCATCCTGAAGGCCTCCTTGGGAGAGTGGAGGGCAGTCTGTGCACTGTTAGCCCTCAGCATATATGGGGTTATACTGTTTGCAGATGAGCCCAAATTTATCAGCAAGAATGCCATCCATCTTTTCCTTCTGAGGAACCTAGTACCCACATTGCTGGGAGATTTCTATTACTCCATCCATCAGAGAAATGAGAAACAAAGGGGGAATTTGGTGAGATGTTGTGCTCCTTTGTTTCACACCTGGCTGCTTAGACACCTACCTAAATCAGATGCCTTCTTGAACCCTCACCAACAGAAGAATTGGGCTAAGAGGCTCATTGCTTTGACTTCAGATGATATTAGATGATGCACCCAGAGCACCAAAGGCAAGGACATTATCACCAGCTGTGGGCAATACCCAAATGTACCTCTGATAGGAGTAAAGGGTTGCATCAACTACAATCCTTTGCTGTTTAAGAGACAACTGGGCTATGCTTTGGTTTACCCTCCTAGAGTGCAAGATTTAGCTGAGACCCTGTATTGTGAAGTAAAAACTAATTCAGCTATAGTCAGACAAGCATCTTGGGCTTGGGACAACATCCAGATTAAAGCGATGGTTATTCTTAGACGATGTAATAATGTTGCTTCAGCTCAATACTATGACTGGTCCCGTACAAGAGCTCAGATTACTGGAATGCCCTTCACCATTGAGGATATACCTGGACCATCTACAGCACAGCCAGCAGCAACTGTCAGCCTTGAGGAATTTGAGAAGCTGAAGGAAAGGAATGAGAATCTGTCTCAAGCTCTGAAGAAGACCCTTTGGGAAAGGAGTGATGGTCGTCTAGACATTGAAAGGTTGGAGAAGCTTAGGGTGGAGCATCTTGCCAAAATTGAGAAAACAGAGGACTACATCAGGAAAGCAAGAGCTGGGGAGTAAATATTGAAGAATGCTTGTAAAGAGGCCAAGATTCAGAAGGCTAGGACTGAGCTCTATCTGCAAGAAAGTCAGGCTCGGTGGGTCAGGATCACTGAATCCCGGACACAAGAAGATCAGAGAACTCAAGCCAAGATTGAACAGTTAGAGGCCAATGAGAAGAAGCAGCAGAAGGCTTTGTTGGCAGCCCAGAAGGAGATTTCAGAGTTGAAGCTCAGAGGTGGATTGAAGAGATCAAAAGACCAGGACAGGAACAAGAAGCTGACCACTGCCATTGCCACCAGGAACCTCCTCATTAGGGCCATTACAGAGCACCCAACTGGTCCAGTGACTGAGGCACTTCTGAAAGAGGTCAAGGAGGATGAGTTTGGACTGAATGTTTGACTTCTTTGCTTGTTGTTCATTTCCATTTGGTGTACTTTTATCTTTTTGTATTTTGACCCTCCAGGGGCATGTGTTGTAAAACAAACTATGTATTGTTCATCATTTGTAATATATTAGTTTGCTTTCATTGGGTTTCTTTTCTCAAGCAACATCAGGCGTCTTCCTCGAGGTCTGGAAAGGTCAAAACCAAGAACCAAGCCGGATACCTTGGAAAACAAATAAGCATACTGCATTGCATACTAACTTTTGTTTGTTTTGTAGGTTTTGTTATTATCTTTGTTTCTAACCTTGTTGTGATCTCAGGAAATATTGCTCGCCGCCGGGTGTTCCCTGTCAATCGCACGCACCGGTACCCTACTCGCAACAACCTTCCTGGTATCCAAATGGAGCAAGTACAGCAGGACCTGACAGAGGTCAGAACTCAGATGGCTAATGAAAGAGTGGAGATGAGGAACCAAATGACTCAATTCATGGTTGTAATGACTGGCTTGGCCCAAAGTCAAGAAAGGTTAAGGGAACTAGTAGAAAGACAAACTCCCGAAGAACCTCATCTTGGAACTGGAGGAACAAGTAACAATGAGCGGGGTCAACCTCATGTTAATCCACCAGTATTTGGACCTCATCTAGATCCGGAAGTCAACATCCCGAGAAATGTGCAAGGAAATACTGCTGGGGGGAGAATCTTGCAGGAAGATCCCCAAGAAGAGCAATTTACCGTTATGGGAGCTGGAGACGAAGTCTATGATAGGAGGTTGGATGAAATTGCTGAGAAGTTGAGATCTTTGGAGTCTCAAAATTCCTTGGGCTTCGATGTAATGGATATGGGACTAGTGGACGGGGTGAGAATTCCCCACAAATTCAAACCCCCGTGTTTTGAGAAATACAATGGAACCTCTTGTCCACGAACTCACCTGCAGTCTTTCCTGGGAAGACTTAAAGCTTATACTATGGATGAGAAGCTGTGGATGTTCTACTTTGAAGACAGTCTGACTGGGGCTTCAAGGGAGTGGTATTCACACTTGACCAGAGCTACCATTAGATGCTGGAAGGACCTGGTTGAAGCCTTCATCAGGCAGTATCAATACAATCTGGACATGGCTCCTAACAGGACCCTTCTGATGGGAATGTCCCAGTCTTCCAGAGAAAGCTTCAGGGAATATGCCTAGAGGTGGAGACAGCTTGCTGCTGCTGTCCAACCATCCATGTCGGAAAGAGAAATGGCCGACATGTTCATGAACACGTTGCAAGGAACATATATTGATAGACTGGATGCCTTTTCTTCTACCAGTTTTGCTGACGTAGTTATAGCTGGGGAAAGGATTGAAAGCCTTTTAAAAATGGGCAAGATTTCTGATAGTGGTGCAAGTTCATCCAGTAATCCCAGGAAGCCTTTTGTGGGACCCCGAAGAACCGGTGAGACCAATTCCATTCATGCAAGCAGGGGCAAACCTCAGTATGTGCACCGGTCAGTAGCAGTAGTCACCATTCCATCTCCGATTCCTCAACAATCAGCATATCCTCAGCAACAACCACATTATCAACAACAAGTTCAGTATCCGCAACAGAGAACCTACAACAACAGCAATAGCAATCAACAACAACGTCCTTTTCAGCAAAGGCCATCACAAGCAAACAGGGTGATTGACCCTATCCCTATGCCTTATGTCGCTTTATTGCCACAACTCCTGAAGCTTAACTTGGTTGAGTTAAGGACGTTGGCGCCACCAGATCCCCTCAATCTCCCAAGGAATTATGATGTCAACACCAGGTGTGCTTTCCACTCCAATGCACCTGGTCACAATACCGAAAAATGCAGGGCCTTACAAATGAAAGTCCAAGATCTGGTGGATTCTAAAGCCCTCAACTTTGCACCTCCTCCGAATGTCAACAAAAATCCTATGCCTAATCATGGCGGGCCGAGGATTAATGCCATTGAGGAAGACAAACCATCTACCTTGATCACCAGTGTTGCACAAATTCGAACACCTTTGGTCGAAATTAAAGCTCAGCTTCTAGAGTGTCAAGTGTTCCCCGGGTGTGAGCTCGGTTGTGGGTATTGCAACATTGCAGTCAACGGGTGTGAAAAGTTGAGAAGCGGCATAGATGGTCTTATTAAGGATGGTATCCTTCAGATTTCAACAACGGCGCCTACAAATCCAGCAATTCCTTTAACAACAATTCCCGATTCTTCTACAACAGCAGCAACAATCATTCCTACCGATTCATCAATATCATCAACAGTTACTCCGTCCATCACTGCAACAAGTCAAAATTCAACAACCATTTCTTCTACAACATCAGCATCCGTTTTATTAGCAGAATCTTCTACAACGCCAGCAAAAATTAATGAAGATGTCTCAGCAGTTACAATCTACTATGACCCATCAAACGTTCCTCCCAACAGCAATTTCCAACAACAAACAGTGACACCTCCTGCCAGATCACCAGTCACGATTTACTATGATCCGCACACCATTACAGTACCCTCCTCTGCAGCAATCAGTCCAGTCACCATTACGATGCCTGGACCCGTTCCTTATGAAAGCAGTAATGCCATACCTTGGCATTATGGCTCTGATCTCTACTGCAACAGGGAGAAAATCACTCTGGATTCATCAACCTCTTCTCCACAAGTTGAAAATGTTGGGGGAGGCGGAGGCTTCACCAGAAGCGGACGCCTTTTTGCCTCACAAACGCAAAGACCTAATGTTGAAGCAGAAGCTGCTGCCAAAGCAAAAGGAAAGAGCGTGGTATCTGAAGAGCCGACTACCAAAGAAACTCAGAAGACATCATTTGAACAAGATGTAGACGAGTTCATGAGAATCATAAAAAGGAGTGATTACAAGGTGGTGGATCAGCTTCACCAAACTCCCTCAAAAATCTCCATATTATCACTATTGATGTGTTCTGAAGCTCATAAGAATGCATTGTTAAAGGTACTGCACGCATCATACGTGCCGGAGGAGATTACTGTTAATCAGCTAGAAACCGTGGTTGCAAATGTCAACACCATTCATGGACTGGGCTTTACCAATGCTGACTTAACAACAGAGGGGCGCAACCATAATAAGGCTTTGCATATCACCTTGGAATGCAAGGGTGCTGTTCTGTCTCATGTACTGGTGGACACTGGGTCATCACTCAATGTTCTGCCAAAGAAAGCCTTAGTGAAGCTGGAGTATGATGGCTTGGCACTGCGTCCGAGTAATTTGGTGGTGAGAGCATTTGATGGCTCTAAAAGGTCAGTGCATGGAGAGATTGATCTGCCTGTGATGATTGGCCCGCAAACTTTCAAAACTACCTTCTTTGTGATGGACATACAGCCGGCCTACAGCTGTCTGTTGGGTAGGCCCTGGATCCACGCCGCTAGCGCTGTTATGTCTACCCTTCACCAGAAGTTAAAGTTTGAGTGGGAAGGCCAAATCATCACCATCTGTGGGGAGGAAGACATCTTTGTTAGCCAGCTGGCTACGTATAAATACATAGAAATGGATGGAGAAATCCATGAAACCATGAGCCAAGGGTTTGAGGCCTTGAACATTAATGAAGCATCTGTTGTACTGGGAACTTCCATAACATCGTACCAACAAGCCCAGAAGGTTGTTGAGGAAGGTACCGCCCAAGGCTGGGGCAAGCTGCTGCCCGTGGAAAAGAAAGAAGACAGATTTGGGTTGGGTTACAAACCAACTCAGCAAGATCAACCAGAGGCTGCCAAGGAGCCCAAGTTTGTCAGCGGGGGAATGCTCACCCCGGATGCTGTGAACAATTTGGAAGACAAGGAGGAAAGCGACCACAACCTGGAAAGCTGGATACGTCCAAGGATCCCGGGGAGCCAAGTCCTTAACTGGTCTTCCTAGGAAATTATAAGGGTTACTCCTACAGAGTAATTATTATTTCCTGTATTTTAAAGCATGCATCAAGTCTTGCATCTTGCCCAAGATGACAAGACTCATTTTGTAATCGGGCCATCTTGTATTTTGTGCAAAGATCAAATTAATGAATATCAGGACATCTTTTGCAAATGAGTCTTTTCTTTTCCGCTCACTGTTTTTCATTTTTCTTTTTTGTACAAAAATAAAATGGCAATGTTTTTCAGAATATAATAACTTCATTTTCACTTTTTCTAAATAAGATAAAACGGATCACTAAAATAAACCAATCTAAACCCTTGCAGAAAATGCCCTCCAGACTGCATCGACAGCAACACTGCTATGACTTTGTATGACTTTGACAATCCAATCAATCAAGCTGATGAAAGGGTTGAAGAAGATTATGAGCTACCTGAAGAGCTAGCCAGGTTGTTAAGGCAAGAGGAAAAGGTTATCACTCCTCATCAGGAGGAGATTGAAACGGTTAACCTTGGTACGGAAGAAGACGTGATAGAGGTTAAGATCGGGGCCTGCTTACAAGATTCAGTGAAAGGGCAACTGCTTGACATGCTCCGGGAATATGTGGATGTCTTCGCTTGGTCTTATCAGGATATGCCAGGGTTGGATACCGACATTGTCATGCACAAGCTGCCTCTGAAAGAAGATTGCCCACCAGTAAAACGAAAGCTGCGCCGTACTCGCCCAGATATGGCAATGAAGATAAAAGAAGAGGTACAAAAGCAGTGGGACGCCGGTTTCCTTGCTGTGACTAGCTATCCTCCGTGGGTTGCTAATATTGTACCTGTACCTAAGAAAGACGGCAAGGTGAGGATGTGTGTGGATTACCGGGACCTGAACAGAGCCAGCCCAAAAGATGACTTCCCTTTACCTCACATTGATGTATTGGTCGACAATACAACTCAGTTCTCGGTGTTCTCCTTCACGGACGGATTTTCAGGATACAATCAGATCAAGATGTCACCTGAAGACATGGAGAAGACAACTTTCATCACACCCTGGGGCACATTCTGTTATAAGGTGATGCCATTCGGACTGAAGAATGCTGGTGCCACTTATCAACGGGCTATGGTAACATTATTCCATGACATGATCCACAAAGAAATTGAATGTTATGTGGATGACATGATTGCCAAGTCCCTCATAGAAGAAGACCACCTGGTAAATTTGTTGAAGCTATTCAAGCGTTTGAGGAAGTACCAACTGAAGTTAAACCCCAACAAGTGCACATTCGGGGTGCAATCTGGTAAGCTGCTAGGATTTATTGTAAGTGAGAAAGGGATTGAAGTTGACCCTGATAAAGTCAAAGCCATTCAAGAAATGCCTGCACCGAAGTCGGAAAAAGAAGTTCGGGGGTTTCTAGGTAGGTTGAACTACATTTCAAGGTTCATATCTCACCTTACTGCAACCTGTGAACCCTTGTTCAAGCTGTTAAGAAAAGAACAAACGTTCAGGTGGAAAGAAGACTGCCAGAGGGCTTTTGACAAAATCAAGGAATACTTACAAGAGCCTCCGATCCTTATGCCTCCAGTTGAAGGAAGACTTCTAATCATGTACTTGACAGTATTAGAAGAGTCAATGGGGTGTGTGCTGGGCCAGCATGACGAGTCTGGTCGAAAAGAGTATGCAATATACTACCTAAGCAAAAAGTTTACCGACTGTGAACAACGTTATTCACTGCTCGAGAAAACTTGCTACGCTTTAGCGTGGGCTGCTCGCCGACTAAGGCAGTATATGTTGACACACACTACCTTATTGATCTCAAAGATGGATTCAGTTAAGTATATTTTTTGAGAAACCAGCACTTACCGGACGGGTTGCAAGATGGCAAATGATTCTCACAGAATATGACATTCAGTACACATCTCAGAAAGCCATCAAGGGCAGTATATTGTTTGATTATCTTGCTGAGCAACCCATTGATGATTACCAGCCTATGAGATTTGACTTCCCCGATGAAGACATCATGTTCATAAAAGCAAAAGATCATGAAGAGCCTATTCACACTGAAGGGCCGACCCGGAAGAAGAATGGACTATGATGTTTGATGGGGCTGTTAACATGAATGGTCGTGGTGTTGGTGCAGTACTCATTACACCTAAGGGAGATCACATGCCTTTCTCGGCAAAACTCACCTTTAATTGCACTAACAACGAAGCCGAATACGAAGCTTGCATTATGGGTCTTGAGGAAGCCATTGACCTCAGGATCAAGACTTTGACTGTATTTGGAGATTCAGCTCTGGTAATCTATCAAACCAACGACAAATGGTATACGCACCAGGATCACCTGATACCTTACCGGGATTATACAAGGAGGTTATTAACTTTTTTCACAACAGTCAAGCTTGAATATATCCCTCGAGACGAAAATCAGTTTGCGGATGCTCTGGCTACCATTTCATCCATGATCAAAGTTCAAGCTGCCAACTTTGTGCCCCGAATTTCAGTATCCAGACTTGACAGGCCAACATATGTATTCTCAGTAGACGTTGCTAAAAATGATAAGCCTTGGTTCCATGACATCAAATGCTTCTTGGAGGATCAAACATACCCGCCTGGGGCATCTTCCAATGATAAGAAGACATTAAGAAGGCTAGCTGGTAGCTTCTTCCTAAATACTGACGGTTCCTTGTACAAGAGAAACTTTGATATGGTACTTCTCAGATGCGTTGATAGGGCAGAAGCAGACTTGTTAATGCATGAAGTGCACGAAGGATCCTTTGGTACCCATGCTGCAGGGCATGCAATGGTTAAAAAGTTGCTAAGATCAGGCTATTACTGGATCACAATGGATGCAGACTGTTGTGCTTATGCCAGGAAATGCCATAAATGCCAGATTTATGCAGATAAAGTGCATGTGCCTCCAAATCCTCTAAATGTAATGTCTTCACCTTGGCCCTTTGCCATGTGGGGCATCAATATGATTGGAAAAATTGAACCGACTGCTTCAAATGGTCACAGATTCATCCTGGTAGCCATTGACTATTTTACCAAGTGGGTTGAAGCAGCTTCGTATGCAAATGTCACCAGGCAAGTGGTAGCCCGATTTCTGAAGAAGGAAATGATCTGTCGGTATGGAGTTCCCGAACGAATCATTACTGATAATGGTTCCAACTTGAACAATAAAATGATGGCAGAATTATGCCGGGACTTCAAGATCCAACACCACAATTCTTCTCCTTACAGGCCAAAGATGAATGGCGCTGTTGAGGCAGCTAACAAGGATATCAAGAAGATTGTGCAGATGATGGTAGTCACCTACAAAGACTGGCATGAAATGCTACCATTTTCCTTGCATGGGTACCGTACATCAATCAGAACATCCACTGGGGCAACACCGTATCAGCTTGTTTATGGTATGAAGGTAGTCCTACCTGTTGAAGTTGAATTACCCTCCTTACGAGTGTTGATGGATGTCAAATTGAGCGAAGCAGAATGGGCCCGATCCCGTTACGAACAATTGAATTTGATTGAAGAGAAGAGATTGGCTGCAATCTGCCATGGGCAGCTGTATCAGAAGAGAATGAAGAAAGCCTTCGATCAGAAAGTCAGGCTCCGAGAATACCAAATAGGAGATCTTGTGACAAAAGACTCTTCCCTCCTCATACAGACCACTGGGGCAAGTGGACTCCAAATTATGATGGCCCATTCATAGTAAAGAAAGTTTTCTCTGGTGGAGCACTGATGCTCAGTACTATGGATGGTGAAGACTTCCCGTCCCCTGTGAATTCAGATGCAGTTAAAAAATACTTCGCATAAAATGACCCGCTGGACATAAAAACAGAATGTAAGTCCAGGCAAAAATAGGGCATCCCGGTGAGTCAAAAACAGAATAAAGGACTCGGGCAAAAATAAGGGAAAATAAATAAAGAAATATACACCCGCTGAGTTGAAAAGCCGCATTGGACAACTCAGGCAAAAAAGGGTATCCCGGTGGATTGAAAACCCGAAAGGGCGATCCACGCAAAATAACGGAATAAGCGAACAACTGCATTATGAATTCGTTTGTATCACTTACAACATGGTAAGCTCCGAAAGGTTCAAGCATCGGTCAGAATCAGCTTCCTTCAAAAGCAGGATGAGAAGAACGTCAATGTCATACGAGTCATGGCCCAAGGGAAGCTCCTTGAAGCGTCATCAACATTGCCAGCATCTTTTTTGTCTCTAAATTTGTAACGATCTCCTCATTTCAGGGGATCCGTTTCTTTGACTGTATCTTGCCAATTCAGGGCGCACAAATTAATAAAATCAGATTTTCAGTCATATTCCGCCTTGTATATTTTATTTTCATTTGCAAAATATCCGATGTCCTTAAGATATTGATTGCATAAATACAGATGCTTCCATTCTAAAAATACGTGCTTACAGGAAATATACTTACTCCCGGGAGTGTCTAAACTCCTATGATGGGATCCAGTAAGGGATACCTTGGGATACTTGTACGTTTCTTCGTCATGACAGGATTGTAGGTATTCAAAGCACAACATGGGGCATGAAAGTTCCTCCTCAGCAAGCTGTCAGATCACCATTTCCGCAGCACATATTCCAAACAAAGTCAGGGCTGCTTTCTCCCCAGCTAAGTTGCCAGTCATCATTCCTCCTCAGCCAAGTGCAAAGATAGGGAACCATCTCCCCGTAGAGTTTCAGCCTCTATCCAGAAGAGCAATGCCTGAAGATCTCACAACAGAGTGACGAAAGCTTCTACGGACCCCAGCTGGGTACCTCATCACCAAGATAGGTTTATCAATGACCTACTTCCCCCATGCAGAGTCATATATGTCATATCTACCAATGATCTGATCCCCGGCTGGGATATCCACTTCAAGCAGATCAGCCAACGATCTTCGCAACAACGGGATCCGAATCCCGGATTGGTATCTTTTGCATAATCATAGCATTCACATCATATTTCCCCCAGAGCGTAGCATTCCGTCTAATACGGGGCATTACGGCAAAAATCAAATATATTGCATAATTACAAGTCATGTTTTGAAGCACCTGTAAATACTGACATTCCATCAACAAAATACAAAATACTTCCCAAACTCCCCGGCAGAATGTTAAAGCATTTCCTTTACACTCACAAATACAGATACATGCTCCTTTTGGCACTCGTCCGTGTCATTATTCCCCAGTAAAATTGCCCGAGCAAACAAATGCTTATACATTACAGATGTTTCTTGACACTCGTCTGTGTCATATCCCTAGTAGAAAGTCAAAGCATCCCCTTTGCACTCACCAACACATATTTACATATATCTACACACTTCCCTGACGCCCGTCCGTGTCACCTCCCCCAGCACAGTTGCCTAAACACTTTGTAAACCAAGTACTTGTTTATAGTACGCTTCTTCCGACACCCGTCCGTGTCATGCTCTCCCCAGCAAGTCGAACACTTGTCTATGTCTCACTCGTCACTTTTACCGATACTCGTCCGTATCTTGTATATACCACTTAAATCCCCTCAGAATCAGCACTCGGCAGTGTTCTTTGTTAACCAGTTAATACTCGTCCGTATCATCATCTCTAAACATGCGTCAGCGTTTGTTTCTACTGATACTCGTCCGTATCATAGTCTTAAGGAAGCTCGTCCGCATCTTTAATCTATACACCGTGTCAAACACTTATGTCTTCATGAAATTAGACACGCGTTTGTGTCTACCGTTCCCCAGAAGAATTCCCGGCAAATCTTGATAAACTATTTCCTTTCTATCTGACATTCGTCCTATGTCATGATACCTTTCGGCAGCCGTACCCTGCCAGATGATCATCTTTCACGTTTTTGATGATCGTCCTTCATCATTCCTAGCGGAGTCTCTATTCATCAGAACCCCTTCCTATCCGACATTCGTCCTATGTCGTGATATTTTTATCAGCCGTCCCCTGCTAGGTGATCGTCCTTCACCCTTTTGATGATCGTCCTTCATCACTTTATCCGATGGCCGTCCCCATCGTTGATCTTGTTATCTGACATTCGTCCTATGTCATGATAAACCATCAGAGCAGTCGTACCCTGCTAGGTGATCGTCCTTCACCTCTTGATGATCGTCCTTCATCATGCTTATCTGATGGCCGTCCCCATCGTCGACCTTTTTATCTGGCATTCGTCCTATGTCGCGATACTTTCGGCAACCGTACCTTGCCAGGTGATCGTCCTTCACCTTAGATGACCGTCCCTCATCTTATCCCCAACAGAGCAGCCGTCCCCTGCTAGGTGATCGTCCTTCACCTTTGATGACCGTTCCTCATCATTTATTCTCTTCAAACCGATGGTCGTCCCCATTATTTACCTTTAAATCCCCAGAAGATCTTGTTTCTTTGCTTGATGGTCGTCCCCATCAGGATTGCTTTATTTCCCCAGCATGTCGGTCGTCCCCGTCATCGCTTCATCCCCGGCAGTCGTCCTCTGCTCGACGGTCGTCCTCCGTCGCCCGCACTTTATAATCATACTTTTTTTTCTATACAATCTATATCCTTTTTCTTCTTCATTCTGTGAGTGCAAATTTTGGACTGTCTTTGGTATTCAACCACAAGTTATCTTGTTTGCATGTTAAGTCGTTGCTTACATCCTGCACAGCTAACCCGTGTTTGAATAGGGCAGCTGTAAACACCCCAAATTTGCCCTCACTCATTTTCACCATGGCTTATGATCTTTTCATTTGCATAAGTTCAATCATATCATCTTATATTGCATTTTTGGTTCACTGCATTGGTTCTAAGTCATCTGCATCTAGGGTTTGTGATCTGAGCAATCCAAGGGCTATCTGAGCCATTCCAAAGTTCATCAATCACTTAAAAGGGGTCCATGTATGTTCAAGCATCACATTATATCCTCATAAGGTCAAGGAAGTCAAAAAAATCACAAGAACTGAAAAAGGCATGGAAGCAGAGCCAGGTTTAACTGCACAGATGACCTGAAATTAGGGTTTTGGTTTCAGAGGCCATAACTCCAAATTTTTTGGTCATTCTTGTTTCTATTGGTCTCTATATGTTATGAGGATCATGCATATCAATTTTCATGAAGAAATTCAATGGGGAAGGCATCTGATCACAAGATGACTTCTTGAGCAAGTCAGTGCAAAATCAGGGCATCTGAGGCCCCCAATGACCCAACCAAAGGGGTTTCTCCATCATTTTGAATGTGTATGATCTTTATTTGATCATATAAGATGTTAGAAGTTCACAAAATTGAAGAATTTCAAGCCATTTGCAAAATTGCCTTTTTGGGAAAGTGACTTATAATGTAAACTTGCCATTTTGGGAAAGTTTTTCAACCTCCTCTTTTTGATTCAAAAATGCTTCAAATGGAAAATCTTTGGTCATGAAAGTTGTAGAATGGATCCTCCCATTTTCAAAAAGTACAAGAACTCATTCTAATTCATTTTGGATCAAAAGTTATGGCTTGTCAAAGTTGGACAAAATCACTTATTTTTCACTTTGGCACCGAAGATGGAAACTTGCAATTCCACATGCCAAGCATTCTCATGACTTCAAAATGACTTCTAACCATCATATAAACATAACACATTGCCTAAAAGTCAGATTTGTGCCAAGAATTCTCAAGTTTCATGACTTGTTCATGAAGAAATCAAGAAAGGGCCAAACTTCATGAAAATTGCAAAAACCCCCATAAGCTTCCATCCACTTGCTGGTTTGCCTCAATCTCACTTCCATGGTTCTCCTTGATCACAGCTGCACAAGACATTCCCTTGTCCTTGGTTTGAACTTGCCCATACTTCAAAGGACACCTAACCTTGACTTTTGGCAAAATGGACCATACCAATCAGCATAGCCCACACCAACTCCACAGACCTATCACAGCTTGATAAGTGGACAAAATGAGACTCAAAACACACAAGAGGCAAGCCTGAAACCACATCATCACCATAGCTCACAAAAATCCCTCCTTTTGCATTTTCTATCGAATCTCTCAACTCAGCAACTAAAACCTAAAACTTCTTCCACCATTCATCTTAGAATGCATCACTGATCACAAACCACCCTTAATTTGCCTTAAAAGCCATCACACACCAAATATGATTTCTCTCCCCTTTGGACTGAACTGAATCAATCTCACAAACTAGCCACAAAAAACTTCAATCAAACATCAAAGCTTCTTCAGGGAGACCATTGGAGGGGTTTTGAAGCAGGGAAGCAGTCTGAAAGCTCCAAGTTGAAAGCTTCACCTCAGGTAGCCTCGCAAATTTATTTTTTCCATAAACCTTTTTTTAAGTTATTGAAATGATCTACATGCTCCCCTGATTGCTCTGCACTTTTTATTTTTGAAAATGATTGACTATTGAGCACGTACTGTACCTCTAAAAGTTTGGTCGTTTTTAGGTTTTGATTCGTATCTGGAGTTTGAGTGAAAAGAAATTGATTTTGAGAGTGAATTCGTGTTTAGGAAGGTTGAGAGGTTTGATCTGGAGCTTTACAGCTCTTAAAATGGTCTAGGGAGGTTTTTGTTCTTGAGAGGTCGCCGGAGAAGATGACCGGAACCACTGTTCCGGTCATCTGAACTTGTTTAGCCCTAATTAGGGTTTAGCCACGTAATTAAGTTAGTTTGAACTTGGAGCGTTGGATGAAGCTTAGCGCGCGTGAACCTAGGGCCAGGATCTCCCAATTAATTTTTAATTCTGATTAATTAGATTAATTAATTAGGGTTAAGTTAAATAAGCCAGTTTAAATACAGACCGTCCAGATGCGCGCGAGTCAACTCCCTCCAATTCTATTTGAATCTCAGCCTCAGGATCCTCTTACTTTCCTTTTATTTAATTTTTATTTCATTTTATTTGTTTTATTTTCTACGAATTTTCTAATTCTTCCTTAATTGGTTAAGAAGGACTAACCCTAGTGTTAATGGACAAGTCCCCCTCAAGTTGTCTTACAAACCATAAAACCCATTTCTAAATTTTGTCATTAACTAAAATTTACTTTATAAAGGCCTTGTTTTGTCATGAGGTTAATCCCTAATCATAGATTAAGTTGAGGAGCCTTCCTCAGCTTAAATGTTCTCATCTATTATCCTTCTATTAGGATGGTGTAATGGGTCCATTAAATCTTTGATTATGGCTTAAACTCATTACTTAACACTAAACAAAAATACCAAAAACATCTAAATAAATGCAAGTAGGTTAATAATCTTAATCCTACACCATGGTAATTAAGTATGAGGTGCTTACTTCATACTTAAGGTATTCTCATTACCCCTAATCAGAGGGAGGATGTGATGAGTTTACTAACCCTTGATTTAGGCTTAAGCTCATTAACTTATGACAAACTCCAAAAAGAAATAAAAGACTGAAAACACAAAAAAACAAACAATAATCGTCTCCTCTGGGATTCTTTTCTCATCACACTCACTCACAAACGAGAACTTGCTTCTTTCGTCTAATGCAAGATAGTTTGCACCTGAGCCAGACAGGTCATACACTTGAGCATACACAAGTAGGCAGTTCATCAGTCAATTTATCTTTCAATCTCTTTAAGTCAAACTATGGTGTTCTGACTTCCTCATTGCACGAGAGGATACGTAGGCATAACTTAACAGTTATCGAACAAAAGTCTCTGTATCCCCCCTCTTCCAGCATTATTCTTTAAGCCTCTTTATCTTGAGCTTTGCACTCTTGTTCCAACACTAACACTTCTCTTATACACTTCACATTTCTTTTGCACCGACACTTGCATTCTTTTCCAGCTTTGTACACAAAATAGCACTGACACTACCCCTTTAAAACACAAATCTTTCAAGCGTGGATCCCGTCGAGTACGGCGGACAATCTGGGTGCTAATACCTTCCCAGGTTGTAACCAACCCCCTTTCTCAGTCTCTCTGGTTTGCAACCGTCTTATCCATCTTCTCTTAGGTTTATGCAGCATTACCTTTCCTTCGGGATAAAAATGCCTAGCTGGCGACTCTTTTCATTCCCCTCTCCTTTCGCCGACGTTCGCGTCTGTACCCTATCTGACCCCTGTGTCATTTGGTGGGAGCGACACCCTTCACCAGAAGTTAAAATTCGAGTGGGAGGGCCAAGTCATTACCATTTGTTGGGAGGAGGATATTTTTGTTAGCCAGCTGGCTACTTTCAAATACATTGAAATGGATGGGGAGATACATGAAACCATGAGTCAGGGGTTTGAGGCCCTGAATATCAATGAAGCATCTGCTGTGCTTGGGACCTCCATCACATCATATCAACAAGCCCGAAAGGTTATTGAGGAGGGTACCGCTCAGGGCTGGGGCAAGCTGCTGCCAGTTGAGAAGAAAGAAGACCGATTCGGGTTGGGTTACAGACCAACTCGACGAGATCAACCAGAGGCTGCAAATGAGCCCAAGTTTGTCAGCGGGGGGATGCTCACCCCGGATGCTATGAATAGCTTGGAAGATGAGTCAGAAGACGAGCGCAACCTGGAAAGCTGGATACGTCCGAGGATCCCAGGGAGCCATGTCTCAAACTGGTTAATCCCAGGAAATTATAAGGGTTGCTCCTGCAGAGTAATTATTATTTCCTGTATTTTAAAGCATGCATCAAGTCTTGCATCTTGCCCAAGATGTCAATACTCATTTTGTAATCGGGCCATCTTGTATTTTGTGCAAAGATCAATTAATGAATATCAGGACATCTTTTGCAAATGAGTCTTTTCTTTCTCGCTCACTGTTTTTCATTCTTTATTTTTTGTACAAAAATAAAATGGCAATGTTTTTCAAAATAAATAACTTCATTTCCACTTTTTCTAAACAAGATAAAACTGATCACTAAAAGGAACAAATCTAAACCCTTGCAGAAAGTGCCCTCTAGACTGCACCGACAACAACACCGCTATGACTTCGTATGACTTTGACAATCCGATTAATCAAGCCGATGAAGGGGTTGAAGAAGATTATGAGCTACCTGAAGAGCTAGCCAGGTTGTTAAGACAAGAGGAGAAGGTCATCACTCCTCATCAGGAGGAAGTTGAAACGGTTAATCTTGGTATGGAAGAAGACTTGAAAGAAGTCAAGATCGGGGCCTGCCTGCAAGATTTGGTGAAAGAGCAACTGATTGACATGCTTCGGGAATATGTGGATGTTTTTGCTTGGTCTTATCAGGATATGCCCGGGTTGGACACCGACATTGTTATGCACAAGCTTCCTCTGAAAGAATACTGTCCGCCGGTAAAGCAGAAACTGCGCCGTACTCGTCCGGATATGGCTATGAAGATAAAATAAGAGGTACAAAAACAGTGGGACGCCGGTTTCCTTGCTGTAACTAGCTATCCACTGTGGGTTGCTAACATTGTACCAGTGCCTAAGAAGGATGGCAAGGTGAGGATGTGTGTGGATTACCGGGACCTGAACAGAGCCAGCCCGAAAGATGACTTCCCTTTACCTCGCATTGATGTATTGGTCGACAATACGACTCAGTTCTCAGTGTTCTCCTTCATGGATGGATTTTCAGGATATAATCAGATCAAAATGTCACCTGAAGACATGGAGAAGACAACTTTCATCACACCCTGGGGCACATTCTGTTATAAGGTGATGCCATTCGGACTGGAGAATGCTGGTGCCACTTATCAACGGGCTATGATAACATTGTTCCATGACATGATCCACAAGGAAATTGAATGTTATATGGATGACATGATTGCCAAGTCCCTTACAGAAGAAGACCACCTGGTGAATCTGTTGAAGCTATTCAAGCGTCTGAGGAAGTACCAATTGAAGTTAAACCCCAACAAATGCACATTCGGGGTGCGATCCGGTAAGCTTCTGGGATTTATTGTAAGTGAGAAAGGGATTGAAGTTGACCCTGATAAAGTCAAAGCCATTCAAGAAATGCCTGCACCGAAGACTGAAAAAGAAAATTCGGGGGTTTCTAGGTAGATTGAACTACATTTCACAGTTCATATCTCACCTTACAGCAACCTGTGAGCCTTTATTCAAGCTGTTAAGAAAAGAACAAACGGTCAGGTGGAACGAAGACTGCCAAAGGGCTTTTGACAAAATCAAGGAGTACTTACAAGAGCCTCATATCCTTATGCCTCCAGTTGAAGGAAGACCTCTAATAATGTACTTGACAGTATTAGAAGGGTCAATGGGGTGTGTGCTGGGCCAGCATGACGAGTCTGGTCGAAAAGAGTATGCAATTTACTACCTAAGCAAAAAGTTTACCAACTGTGAACAACGCTATTCACTGCTCGAGAAAACTTGATGTGCTTTAGCATGGGCTGCTCACCGACTAAGGCAGTATATGTTGACCCACACTACTTTATTGATCTCAAAAATGGACCCAGACAAGTATATTTTCGAGAAGCCAGCACATACCGGACGGGTTGCAAGATTGAAAATGATTCTCACAGAATATGACATTCAGTACACATCTCAGAAAGCCATCAAAGGCAGTGTATTGTCTGACTATCTGGCTGAGCAACCCATTGATGATTACCAGCCTATGAGATTTGACTTCCCTGATGAAGACATCATGTTCATAAAAGAAAAAGATCATGAAGAGCCTGTTCACACTGAAGGGCCCAACCCAGAAGAAGAATGGACTATGATGTTTGATGGGGCTGTTAATAAGAATGGTCGTGGTGTTGGTGCAGTACTCATTACACCTAAAGGAGTTCACATGCCTTTCTCTGCAAAGCTCACCTTTAACTGCACTAACAACGAAGCTGAATACGAAGCTTGTATTATGGGTCTTGAGGAAGCCATTGACCTCAGGATCAAGACTTTGACTGTGTTCGGAGATTCAGCTCTGGTAATTAATCAAACCAACGGCAGATGGTACACTCACCAAGATCATCTGATACCTTACCAGGATTATACAAGGAGGTTATTGACTTTCTTCACTACAGTCAAGCTTGAGTATATCCCTCGAGATGAAAATCAGTTTGCAAATGCTCTGGATACCATTTCATCCATGATCAAAGTTCAAGCTGCCAACTTTGTGCCTCGGATTTCAGTATCCAGACTTGACAGACCAGCATACGTATTTTCAGCAGACCTTGCAAAAGATGACAAGCCTTGGTTTCACGACATCAAATGCTTCTTGGAGGATCAAACATACCCACCTGAGGCATCTTCCAATGATAAGAAGACATTAAGAAGACTAGCTGGTAGTTTCTTCCTGAATGCTGATGGTTCCTTGTACAAAAGAAACTTTGATATGGTACTTCTCAAATGTGTTGAAAAGGCAGAAGCAGACTTGTTGATGCACGAGGTGCACGAAGGATCTTTTGGTACCCATGAGGGAGAGCATGCTATGGCTAAAAAGTTGCTAAGATCAGGTTATTACTGGATTACAATGGATGCAGACTGTTGTGCTTATGCCAGGAAATGCCATAAATGCCAGATTTATGCAGATAAAGTGCATGTGCCTCCGAATCCTTTGAATGTGATGTCTTCACCCTGGCCCTTTGCCGTGTGGGGCATTGATATGATTGGAAAGATCGAACGGACTGCTTCAAACGGTCACAGATTCATCCTGGTAGCCATTGACTATTTTACCAAATGGGTCGAAGCAGCTTCGTATGCAAACGTTACCCGGCAAGTGGTAGCCCGATTCCTGAAATGAGACATCATCTGTCGGTATGGAGTACCTGAGCGAATCATTACAGATAATGGTTCCAACTTGAACAACAAAATGATGGCAGAGCTATGTCGGGACTTCAAAATCCAACACCACAATTCTTCCCCTTACAGGCCAAAGATGAATGGCGCTATTGAGGCAGCTAACAAGAATATCAAGAAGATTTTGCAAAAGATGGTGGTCACTTACAAAGACTGGCATGAAATGCTACCATTTGCCTTGCATGGGTACCGTACGTCAATCAGAACATCCACTGGGGCAACACCGTATCAGCTTGTGTATGGTATGGAGGCAGTCCTACCTGTTGAAGTTGAATTACCTTCCTTACGGGTATTGATGGATGTTAAGTTGAACGAAGCAGAATGGGTCCGATCCCGGTACGAACAACTGAGTCTGATCGAAGAGAAGAGATTGGCTGCAATTTGTCATGGGCAGTTGTATCAGAAAAGAATGAAGAAAGCCTTCGATCAGAAAGTCAGGCTTCGAGAATACAAAGTAGGGGATCTTGTGCTGAAAAGAATCCTTCCTCCTCATACAGACCACAGGGGCAAGTGGATTCCGAATTACGATGGTCCATTCATAGTAAAGAAAGTTTTCTCTGGTGGAGCACTGATGCTCAGTACTATGGATGGTGACGACTTCCTGTCCCCTGTGAATTCAGACGCGGTTAAAAAATACTTCGCATAAAATGACCCGCTGGACATAGAAACAAAATGTGAGTCCAGGCAAAAATAGGGCATCCCGGAGAGTCAAAGACAGAATAAAAAACTCGGGCAAAAATAAGGGAAAATAAAAAATGTACACCCGCTGAGTTGAAAACCCGCATTGGACAGCTCAGGCAAAAATGGGTATCCCGGTGGATTGAAAACCCGAAAGGGCGATCCACGCAAAATAAGGGAATAAGCGAACAACTGCATTCTGAATTCGTCTATATCACTTAACATGGCAAACTTCGAAAGGTTTGAGCATCGGACAGAATCAGCCTTCTTCAGGAAGCAATATGATAAGAACGTCAATGTCATACAAGTCATAGCGAAAGGGAAGCACTAAAGCGTCATCAACATTGCCAGCATCGTTTTGTTTCTCAATTTGTAACAATCTCCTCATTTCAGGGGATCTGTTCCTTTGACTGTACTTGCCAATTCAGGGCACCCAAATTAATAAAATCAGATTTTCAGTCACATTTCGTCTCGTACATTTTCATTTGCAAAAATGTATGATGTCCTTAATATAATAGTTGCATAAATACAGATGCGCCTTTTCTTATTTACATGCTTACAGGAAATATATTTGCTCCCGGGAGTGTCTAAACTCCTATGATGGAATCCAGTAAGGGATACCTCGGGATACTTGTACGTTTCTTTGTCATACAGGATTGTAGGTATTCAAAGTACGACATGGGGCATGAGAGCTTTTCCCCAGCAAGCTGTCAAATCATTACTTCCTCAACATGTCTTCCAAACAGCATCATAAGGGGCTCATTTCCCCAGCCGATTTCATCATCCTCAGAAGAATCCTCATGGACATCCCTAGGAAGGTCATTTAGTGATCATTCCTCCCCAGCCAAGTGCTAGACAGGGAATCATCTCCCCGCAGAGTTTCAGCTTCTATCCAAAAGAGCAATGCCTGAAGATCCCACAACAAAGTGACGAAAGCTTCCACAGGCCCCAGCTGGGCTCCTCACTACCAAGATAGGTCTATCAGTGACCTATTTTCCCCAAGCAGAATCATATATATTAGATCTACCAATGATCTCATCCCCAGCTGGGATATTCTTTCAAAACAAGATCAATCAGGGATCTTCACGGCAATGGGATCTGAATCCCGGATCGGTATCTTTGCATAAACATAGCATTCACATCATATTTCCCCCCCAGAGCGTAGCATTCCGTCAAATACGGAGCATTACGGCAAAAGTCAAACATATTGCATAATCACAAGCCATGTTTTGGATCAAAACACTTGTATATACCAACATTCCATCAACAATATACAAAATACCTCTCAAATTCCCCGGCAGAAAGCCAAAGCATCCTCTTTGCACTCACAAATACAGATACATGCTCCTTTTGGCACTCGTCCGTGTCATCATTCCCCACTAAAGTCGCTCGAACGTTCTCTACAGACAGATACATATATATACACTTCCCTGACACCCGTCCGTGTCACCTCCCCCAACATAGTTGCCTAAACACTTTGTAAAATCAAATACTTGTTTATAATACACTTCTTCTGACACCCGTCCGTGTCATGCTCTCCCCAGCAAGTTGAACACTCGTATGTACCTCACTCATACATACTTTACTCATACAAATACTCGTCCGTATCTTGTATACACCGATTGTCTCCCTCAGATTCGACACTCGTCTGTGTTCTTTGTTAACCAATTGGTACTCGTCCGTACCATCATCTTTGAACATGCGTCAACGTTTGTTTCTACTGATACTTGTCCGTATTGTAGTCTTAAGGATGCTCGTCCGCATCTTTAATCCATACACAGCGTCAAACACTTATACCCTTTCTTTCTTGAAATTAGACACTCGTATGTGTCTACCATTCCCCAGAAGGGTTCTCGGCAAATCGCCAGTAAAAAGAAAATTTCTTTTCTATCCGACATTCGTCCTATGTCGTGATACTTTCGGCAGCCGAACCCTGCCAGGTGATCGTCCTTCACCTTTTTGATGATCGCCCTTCATCATCCCCAGCGGAGTCTCCATTATTAGAACCCTTTTCCTATCCGATATTCGTCCTATGTCGCGATATGTTAGCAGTCGTCCCCTGCTAGGTGATCGTTCTTCACCTCTTGATGATCGTCCTTCATCATTTTATCCGATGGCCGTCCCCGTCGTTGATCTTTTTATCTGACATTCGTCCAATGTCATGATAAACCCGAGAGCAGCCGTCCCCTGCCAGGTGATCGTCCTTCGCCTTAGATGACCGTCCCTCATCTTATCCCCAACAGAGCAGCCGTCCCCTGCTAGGTGATCGTCCTTCACCTTTGATGACAATCCCTCATCATTCATTTTAAACCTGATCGTCGTCCCCATCATTGCCTTTAACTTAAAATCCCCAGAGAGTCTTATTTCTTTACCTGATGGTCGTCCCCATCATGGACTCTCTTTCCCCAACATGTCGGTCGTCCCCGTCATTGCTTCATCCCCAGCAGTCGTCCCCTGTTCGACGGTTGTCCTCCGTCGCCTGCACTTTATAATCATATTTTACTTCTTTTTACAATCTATATCCCTTTTCTTCTTCAACCAGTGAGTGCAAATCATGGACTGTCTTTGGTATTCAACCACAAGTTATCTTGCTTGTCTGTTAAGCCAGGCGCTTACATCCTGCACAGCTAACTCATGTTTGAATAGGGGCAGCTGTAAACACCCCAAATTTTCCCTCACTCATTTCACCGTGGCTTGTGATTCTTTTCATTTGCATAAATTCAATCATATCATTTCATATTACTTTTTTGCTTCACTGCATTGGTTCTAAGTCATCTACATCTAGGGTTTGTGATCTGAGCAATCCAAGAGCCATCTGAGCCACTCCAAAGGTCTTCAATCATCTCAAGAGGGTCTATGTATGTTCAAACATCATATTATATCCTCCCAAGATCAAGGAAGCCAAAAAATCACAAGAACTGAGAAAGGCATGGAAGTAGAGCCAAGCTTAACTACACAGATGACCTAAAATTAGGGTTTTGGTTTCAAAGGCCATAACTCCAAATTTTTTGGTCATTCTTGTTTCTATTGGTCTCTGTGTGTTATAAGGATCATACACACCAATTTTCATGAAGAAATTCAATGGGGAAGGCATCTGATCAAAAGATGACTTCTTAAGCAAGTCAATGCAAAATCAGGGCATCTGAGGCCCCCAATCACCCAACCAAAGGGTCTTCTCCATCATTTTGGATGTGTATGATCTTTATTTGATCTTAGAAGAAGTTATAAGTTCACAAAATTGAAGAATTTCAAGCCATTTGCAAAGTTGCCATTTTGGGAAAGTGACTTGTAATGCAAACTTGCCATTTTGGGAAAGTTTTTCAACCTCCTCTTTTTGATTCAAAAATGCTTCAAATGAAAAATTCTTGGTCATGAAAGTTGTAGATTGGATCATCCCATTTTTAAAAAGTACAAGAACTTTTTCTAATTCATCATTGAACTCAAGTTATGGCCTTTCAAAGTTGGGAAAAATCACAAAATTTCACTTATGCACCAAAGAGGGAAGTTTGCAAAAACACTTGCCAAAGCCAAATGTGACCTCAAAGTGACTTCTAACCATTACATAAACATCACACATGATCTAAAATTCAGAATTGCACAAAGAAATCCCAAGTTTCATGCCTTGAACTTCAAGTAATTCAAAAGGGGCCAAACTTCCCCAAAATTGCAAAATGGATCAAATCTCTTCAGCCACTTGTGCCAGCTACAAACTATGACTTCCATGGACCTCCTTGAACCAAGCTGACTCGAGCCATGCCTTGAAACAGCCACTGAACCAGCCCATACCTCAAGTACACAAGTTGGTGACATTTTTGCAACTTGCCCATACCAATCAACCTAGGCCAGCACCCACCCTCTGACCTATCCAAACATGATATGTGTACCAAAAGCAACCCAACACATAACATAACACAAGGAAAAACCTCCAAGAACACAGCATACACAAAATCCCCCAAATTTGCAAAAGCCTTCGAAACCCATAGCTCAACCATCAAACCTTCAAACTTTTTCCACCATTCAACTTCATAAACATCACTGATCATTTCCCACCCTTCATTTTGCCCTAAAACACTCAGAATCAAAAACACGATTTCAACATTTCATGAACTGAACTTCTGCCAACTTCATTTTGATGCCATTTAAACTCCAACCAAGCATCACAAGCTCTTGAGGGGAGTCATTGGAGTGGATTTGAGGCAAAGAACTGGCCAGAAAGCTCTTGTTTTGAAAGCTCAACTTCAGGTAGCCATGACATTTATTTTTCCAGAACTCTCATTTTAGGTTATAGAATGATTCTATGTGTTCCCCTGATTGCCAAGATATGTTTAGTTTTGAAAATAGCTAGAAATGAGCATTTCATAAGCTTCTGAAATTTCTGAGTTCTTTTCCGTTTTGCTTTGATTCGTGCTTTTGATGATGAATAAATGAATTTTGATGGCTGATTCTTGTTGGAGTTGATGAGAGGATCATTTCTGGAGAGTTTAAGGGCTTAGGGTTGCGTATTTAGAGAGATAGCATGAGGGTATAGCCGGAGAAGATGACCGGAACACTGTTCCGGTCACCTGAAAGTGTTTAGGGTTCAGATTAGGGCTTAATGACGTAATTAGCGTAGTTTGAATGTGAGCCGTCCATTTGCGCGCGCTGGTCAATTCCCTCCCTTTTGAGTTTGAATCTGGGCCACTGGATCAACATACTTTGCATTTAAATTAGTTTTATTTTCATTTTAATTGCATTTCTTTCTACATTTTATTAAAAATAGCAAAACACTTCTAAAAAAATTTATTTTTTGCATCATGAATTAAAATATTTTTCTCATTCTGAAAATAATTTTTATTTTATTTTTTGCATAAATTTCGTATTTTTAAAATATTTAAATGTTTATTTTAATTAGTTAATGAGAATTAATTAATTAAAATACCATTCAAGTTTCTAAAAATCACCAAAAAAATCACATTGCATTTTGATACATTTAGAAACATTGTCAAACTCTTCACACAAATTTCTTTTTGGTTCTTGACCTATTTTGACATTTTTCTTTGGATTTAGGGTCCTTAAAAGTCATTATTTTTGCCCTAACTTAGAAAAATCCTTTCTGCCTAACCATGAAGAGTTTGATGATGGTTCTTTTTGCATTGCACTCCTCATAAGAAATTTGTATGAATGTTTTGACAATGTTTCTATATGTCCTAAGATGCAATGTGATTTTTTTTGGAATTTTTAGAAACCTAAATGGTATTTTAATTAATTAATTTCCATTAATTAATTAAAATAAACATTTAAATATTTTTAAAATAGTTTTAAAATGAAAAAAATAAAAATAAAAATTTTTTTGGGTGAAGAAAAATATTTGAAATTAAAATGCAGAATGAAATAGTTTTGTGATTTTTCTAAGTATTTTAAATAAAATGGTAAAGAAAATAGGATTTAAATGAAAATAAAATTAAAATAAATGAAAGTAATCCAATCCAATGGATCAGATTCAAACTGGGGGAGGATGCCTTGACCAGCGCGCAATCTAAAGGTCCAGATTCAATCTGGCCTAATTCTAATTAATTAAATAAATTAAAATGATTAGGGTTAAGTGAAATGATTCTGGCCCTCCACACACACGCGAAACCTTAATCCTACGCTCCAGATTCAAACTCAGCTAATCACCTGAGATTAGCCCTAATTAATCTCAGGTGGCCGGAGAAGACTTCTGGTCGTCTTCTCCGGCGAGCTCCTCCCCTGAGCTTCCCCAAAACACTACCCTAGGTCCTCAAACTCTCCAGAAACAATCCTTACATCACCCTAAACAAGAATCTGGCCCTAAAAATCATTTCTCATTCCTCAAAAACAAGATTCGAATCAAAACCTAAAGATGTCAAAACTTTCAGACAACCATGAAATCCTTAATACGCAACCATTTTCAAAAATAGAAACACCAGCATGATCAGCACATCACATAGATTCATTCAGGAACTTAAAATTTCATTTCTGGAAAAAAAGTTCTTGAGGTTACCTGAGCTTGAGCTTTCTCAGTTTGGAGCTTTTGGACCTCTTCTCTTGTGCAAATCCACTCCTTTTGACCCCCTAATGATGTTGCAATGCTTTAATGGAGTTTAGAATGGCTGGAATGAGAGGTTATACTCCAACTGGTCTGAAATCGTGTTTGTTTTGGCTGGCTTTCAGGCTTTTTTGATGGTTGGGAAATGTTCTAATGATGATGGTGAGTTGAATGATGAAGTTTGTTTTGAGTTTTATTGGCTGGACAGAAAGTTTCGAAGATTTTTAAGCTTAAGGATGATTTTGAGAAACTTTTTTTATGAACTGATTCAGGCTTGTGTGTGTTATGCATTGGCTTGCTTTTGGTCCACATAACATAACCCTATTGGCCAGAGAGTGGTTGTGGCTGCAACTGATTGGTATGGGTCATCTTGCAAAAAGTCAACAAATTGTGTACTTGAGGTATGGGCTCATGTTGCAGCTGTTCTTTGGCATGTCATGGCTCAGCATGGATCAGGGAGAGCCATGGAAAATGATTTGGGGTGCTGCAGCAAGTGTATGAGAAGATTCATGCCCTTTTGCAAATTGGAAGAACTTTGGCCCCTTTTGAATTTCTTGAAGTTCAAAGCATGAAATAGAATGATTATTTGGGAAATTTTGGTCACAATGCATTGTATTATGTTTGTATGATGCTTAGAGAGTGATTAGAGGTCACAAAATGGCTTGGTATGTGAAATTACAAAAAAATCCTCTTTGGTGTGAAAGTGAAAATTATAGGATTTTTGCCAACTTTGCAAGGCCATACTTGAGTTCCATAATGAATTAGGACTTTTTCTTGTACTTTTTGAAAAGGGAATGATCCAATCTACAACTTTCATGACCAACAATTTTTCATTTGAAGCATTTTTGGTTGAGAAAGAGGAGGTTGAAAAACTTTTCCAAAATGGAAAGTTTCCATTACAAGTCATTTCCATTTTTGGCAACTTTTGGTTTAGCTCAAATTTCTTCAATTTTGTGAACTTCCAAGCACTTCAATGATCAAATAAAGATCATAGAACTTTAATTTGATGAAAATATCAGTTTGGTTCCATTGTTGGGGGCCTCAGATGCCCTGATTTTGCTCTGACTTGCTCAAGAAGTTACCCAGTGAACAGATGACTTCCACAATGAATTTCTTCATCAAACTTGGTACACATGATCCTTATAACATATTGAGACTATTAGAAACACGAATGACCAAAAACTTTGGAGTTATGGCCTCTGAAAACAAAACCCTAATTTCAGGTCATTTGTGCAATGAAACCCTAGCTCTGCTTCCATGCTTTCCAAGTTCTTGTGATTTTTTGACTTCCTTAATCTTTGAGGGATGTAATATGATGATAGAAAATAAATGGACCCTCTTGGAATGATTGGATACCTTTGGAGTGGCTCAGATGGATCCTTGGATTGCTCAGATCACAAACCCTAGATGCAGATGAACTTGAACTTATGCAGTGGAAAAATATGAAATATGAGATGGTATGCTTATGCTTATGCAAAGATGAAAGATCACAAGCCATGGTGTGAAATTAGTGAGGGAAAATTTGGGGTGTTTACAGCTGCCCCTATTCAAACATGAGTTAACTGTGTAGGATGTAAGCGACGAACTTAACAGACAAACAAGATAACTCGTGGTTGAATACCAAAGACAATCCATAATTTGCACTCACTGAGGAGAAGAAGAAAAGGGATATAAATTGTAAAATACAATATAGTATGATTATCAAATGAAAGCGATGGAGGACGACCATCGAGCTGAGGACGACTGCTGGGGATAAAGCAATGATGGGGACGACCGACATGCTGGGGAAATAAAGAGATCATGATGGGGACGGCCATCAAGCAAAGTAACAAGGTTCTATGGGGGATTAAAGGTAAATTTAATGATAGGGGACGACCATCGGTTCAAAGAATTAATGAAATAAATGATGAGGGACGGTCATCAAAGGTGAAGGACGATCACCTAGCAGGGGACGGCTGCTCTTTATCACGACATAGGACGAATGTCGGATAGAAAAGGTCGACGATGGGGACGGCCATCGGATAAAAGGATGAAGGACGATCATCAAGAGGTGAAGGACGATCACCTAGCAGGGTACGGCTGCTCTCGGTGTTTATCACAACATAGGAAGAATGTCGGATAACAAGATCAACGATGGGGACGGCCATCGGATAAAATGATGAAGGACAATCATCAAAAGGTGAAGGACGATCACCTAGCAGGGGACGGCTGCTACAAGTATCACAACATAGGACGAATGTCGGATAGAAAAGTTGTTCTACTGGGGAATGGTAAACACAGACGAGTATTTACGCTTTCCAGAATAAAAGGTATAAATGTTTTGACGTTGTGTATAAATTAAAGATGCGGGCTAGCATCCTTAGGACCATGATACGGACGAGTATCGATAGAAACAAACGCCGACGCATGTTCAGAGATGATGGCACGGACGAGTACCAACTGGTTAACAGAGAACACGGACGAGTATCGAATCTGTGGGGAATAAGTGTATATACAAGATATGGACGAGTATCTGTATAGGTATGAACAAGTGTTATGAAGGACTAGCAAGACACAGACGAGTGTTCAACTTGCTGGGAAAAGTTTGACACGGACGGGTGTCAGAAGCGAAAGTGTATAAGTTATGAACTTATGAGTGTAAAAGGTATTCTGGCGACCTGTGGGGATAGGATGACACGGGCGGGTGTCAATGAGAGTGTATTATAAACAAGTGTTTGGTTTGCAACAAGTGTTTAGGAGACTATGCTGGGGAGTGGTGACACAGACGGGTGTCAAGAGAATGTATAGGTATCTGTAATCACAGAGGATGTTTGTGGTTTATATCTTCAGGGGAATAAAATGACACGGACGAGTGTCGGAAATGTATATATGAACATGTATTTGTTGGAGAGTTCAAAGGGGGTGCTTTGGCTTTTCTTACTTGCAAGGGGAGCAAGTTTTTATATACATTGCTGGTAGAATACTAGTGATATTTGCAGGCGACTGGCTCGAACCTGACTAGTGATCATGCAAATGTTTGATTTTTTCCGTAATGCTCCATATTAGACGGAATGCTATGCTTTGTGGGGAAAGATGATGTGAATGCTATGATTATGCAAAAGAAACTGATCCGGGATTCGGATCTCACTGTTGTGGAGATCTCTGGCTGATCTGCTCGAAGGAGAATCCCAGCTGGGGATGAGATCATTGGTAGATATGATAAGATATATGGCTTTGCTTGGGGAAATAGATCACTAGTAGATCTATCCGGTAAGGAGAAACCCAGCTGGGGGAAGGAGGCTTCCGTCACTTTGTTGTGTAAGAGCTTCAGGCATTGCTCTTCTGGGGAGAGGCTGGAACTCTGCGGGGAGATGATTCTTTTGTTTTTTAGAGACCTGGTACTCTATTTGGGGAAGGAAAGATCACTGAACTATCTTCCTAAAGAAATCTGTGGGGATCCCGACTGGGGATGAGGAGGCTTTGACAACTCCGCTGGGAAAAGCATTCCAGTTGCTGCTTGGAGGAGGTATGCTGGGGAAATGATGATTGGCATGCCCCATGCTGCGTATTTGAATACCTGCAATCATGTTAAGACAAAGAAACGCACAAGTATCCCGAGGCATCCTTTACTGGATTCCCTTATAGGAGTTAGATATTCCTGGAAGTAAGATTATTTCCTGCAAGCATTTATTTAAGAATGGCCCATTTATTTTATGCAAATATTATATCATGGGTATTGGACATTTTGCAAACGAAACAAAAATGTACGAAACGAGGTGTGACTGAAATCTGATTTTATTAATCTGGGTGCCCTGAACTGGCAGATACAGTCAAAGAAACAAATCCCCTGGAATGAGGAGATCGTTACAAATTAGAAAAGTAAAAGTACTGGCAATGTTGGTGACGCTTCGGTGAGCTTCCTTTGTTATGACTCGTATGACCTTGACGTTCTTCTTATCTTGCTTTTGGAAGAAGGTTGATTCTGATCGATGCTTTAACCTTTCGAAGCTTGCCATGTTGTAAGTGATACAGATGAATTCAGAATGTAGTTGTTCGCTTATTCCCTTATTTTGCGTGGATTGCCCTTTCGGGTTTTCAATCCATCGGGATACCCATTTTTGCCTGAGCTGTCTGATGTGGCTTTTCAACTCAGCGGGTGTACATTTTTTCAATTTTTCCCTTATTTTTGCCCGAGTCTTTTATTCTGTTTTTGACTCGCCGGGATGCCCTATTTTTTCCTGGACCTTCATTCTGTTTTTATGTCCAGCGGTTCATTTTATGCGAAGTATTTGTTAACTGCATCTGAATTCATGGGGGATAAGAAATCTTCACCATCCATAGTAGTGAGCATTAGTGCTCCACCAGAGAAAACCTTCTTTACTATCAATGGGGCTTCATAGTTTGGCGTCCATTTGCCCCTGCGGTCTGTATGAGGAGGAAGAAGTCTTTTCAGAACAAGTTCTCCCACTTGGTATTCCCGAAGCCTGACTTTCTGATCGAAGGCTTTCTTCATTCTTTTCTGATATAACTGCCCATGAGAAATTGCAGCTAATCTCTTCTCTTCGATCAGATTCAGTTGATTGTACCGAGAACGGACCCATTATGCTTCATTCAGCTTGACATCCATCAGTACCCGTAAGGAGGGTAGCTCAACTTCAACAGGTAGGACTGCCTCCATACCATACACAAGCTGGTAAGGTGTTGCCCCAGTGGACGTTCTGATTGAGGTTCGGTACCCATGCAAGCCAAATGGTAGCATTTCATGCCAGTCTTTGTAAGTAACCACCATCGTTTGCACAATCTTCTTGATATTTTTGTTAGCTGCTTCAACAACACCATTCATCTTTGGCCTATAAGGAGAAGAGTTGTGATGTTGAATTTTGAAATCCCGGCACAGTTCGGCCATCATTTTGTTGTTCAAGTTAGAACCATTATTAGTAATGATTCGCTCGGGTACTCCATATCGACAGATGATGTCTCTTTTCAAGAATCTGGATACCACTTGTCTGGTGACATTTGCATACGAAGCTGCTTTAACCCACTTGGTGAAGTAGTCAATGGCTACCAGGATGAATCTATGGCCATTTGAAGCAGTCGGTTCAATCTTTCCAATCATGTCAATGCCCCACATGGCAAAGGGCCAAGGTGAAGACATCACGTTCAAAGGATTTGGAGGCACATGCACTTTATCTGCGTAAACCTGGCATTTGTGACACCTTCTAGCATAGGCACAATAGTCTGCATCCATTGTGATCCAGTAGTAGCCTGACCTTAATAATTTCTTAGCCATTGCATGTCCTCCCGCATGGGTACCAAAAGATCCTTCATGCACCTCGTGCATCAGCAAGTCTGCTTCTTTCTTATCAACACATCTGAGCAGAACCATGTCAAAGTTTCTCTTGTATAATGAACCATCGACATTAAGGAAGAAACTACCAGCCAGCCTTCTTAATGTCTTCTTATCATTGGATGATACCCCAGGTGGGTATGTCTGATCTTCTAAGAAGTATTTGATGTCATGGAACCAAGGTTTGTCATCTTTAGCAATGTCCACGGAGAATACATATGTTGGTCGGTCAAGTCTGGATACCGAAATCCGAGGCACATAATTGGCAATTTGAACCTTGATCATGGAGGAAATGGTAGCTAAAGCATCTGCGAACTGATTTTCATCTCAAGGGATGTACTCAAGTTTGACTATTGTGAAGAAAGTCAACAATCTCCTCATGTAGTCACAGTATAGAATTAGATGCTCTTGGTGAGTGTACCATTTTCCATTTGTCTGATTGATTACCAGGGCTGAATCTCCGAATACGGTTAATATCTTGATCCTGAGGTCAATGGCTTCCTCAAGACCCATGATACAAGCTTCGTATTCAGCTTCGTTGTTAGTGCATGCAAAGGTGAGTTTTGCCGAGAAAGGCATATGAACTCCTTTAGGTGTAATGAGCACTGCACCAACTCCACGACCATTCATATTGACAGCCCCATCAAACATCATTGTCCATTCCTCTTCTGGGTCAGGCCCCTTAGTGTGAACAGGCTCTTCGTGATCTTTTGCTTTTAGGAACATGATGTCTTCATCAGGGAAGTCAAATCAATGGGCTGATAATCATCAATGGGTTGCTCAGCCAAATAGTCAGACAGTACACTGCCTTTGATGGCTTTTTGAGATGTGTACTGAATGTTATACTCTGTTAGAATCATTTTCCATCTTGCAACCCTTCCGGTAAGTGCTGGCTTCTCAAATATGTACTTGACGGGTTCCATCTTTGAGATTAACAAGGTAGTGTGAGTCAACATATATTGTCTTAGTCGGCGAGCAGCCCACGCTAAAGCACAACAAGTTTTCTCGAGCAGCAAATAACATTGTTCACAGTCGGTAAACTTTTTGCTTAGGTAGTATATTGCATACTCTTTTCGACTAGAATCGTCATGCTGGCCCAACACACACCCCATTGATCCTTCTAATACTCTCAGGTACATTATTAGAGGTCTTCCTTCAACTGGAGGCATAAGAATTGGAGGTTCTTGTAAGTACTCCTTGATTTTGTCAAAAGCCTTCTGACGATCTTCATTCCACCTGACCGTTTGTTCCTTTCTTAATAATTTGAACAGGGGCTCACAGGTTGCAGTGAGGTGAGATATGAACCTTGAAATGTAGTTCAATCTACCTAAGAAACCCCGAACTTCCTTTTCAGTCCTAGGTGCAGGAATCTCCTGAATGGCTTTGACTTTGTCAGGATTAACTTCAATTCCTTTTTCACTTACGATGAATCCCAGCAGTTTACCAGAACGTACCCCAAATGTGCATTTGTTGGGGTTTAGCTTCAACTGATACTTTCTCAGACGCTTGAACAACTTTAGCAGATTCACCAGATGGTCTTCTTCAGTAAGGGACTTGGCAATCATGTCATCCACGTAGCACTCAATTTCTTTGTGGATCATGTCGTGGAATAACGTTACCATAGCCCGTTGATACGTTGCACCGGCATTCTTTAGTCCAAAAGGCATTACCTTGTAACAAAATGTTCCCCAAGGTGTAATAAAGGTTGTCTTCTCCATGTCTTCGGGTGACATTCTGATCTGATTATACCCTGAAAAACCATCCATGAAGGAAAACACCGAGAACTGAGCTGTGTTGTCGACCAATACATCAATGTGAGGTAATGGGAAATCATCCTTCGGGCTAGCTCTGTTCAGATCCCGGTAATCCACACACATTCGTACTTTGCCATCCTTCTTAGGAACTGGTACAATATTAGCAACTCAGGGCGGGTAACTAGTCACAGCAAGGAAACCAGCGTCCCACTGTTTTTGTACTTCCTCCTTAATCTTCATAGCCATGTCTGGACGAGTACGACGTAGCTTTTTCTTCACTGGAGGGCAATCTTACTTTAATGGCAGCTTGAGCATAACAATATCAGTATCCAGACCCGGCATGTCTTGATAGGACCAAGCAAAGACGTCGACGTATTCTCGAAGCATGTCAATGAGTTGTTCTTTTACTGAAGCTTGCAGACCGGCCCCAATCTTCACTTCTTTCAAATCCTCTTCGGTACCAAGATTTACTATTTCAACCTCCTCCTGATGAGGAGTGATCACTTTCTCTTCTTGCCTCAACAACCTGGCTAACTCATCAGGTAACTCATAGTCTTTTTCACCCCCTTCATCAGCTTGATTAATATGATTGTCGAAGTCATACAAGGTCATATCAGTGTTGTTGTCGGTGCAATCTGGAGGATAATCTCTGCAAGGGTTGAGATTGGTTCGTTTTAGTGATCAATTTTAATCTTGTTTAGAAAAAGTGAAAATGAAGTTATTTATTTTGAAAACATTGTCATTTTATTGTTTTGTACAAAAGCGAAAAAAATGAAGAGACAGTGAGCGAAAAAGAGACTCGTTTGCAAAAGATGTCTGATATTCATTGATTAATCATTTGCACAAAATTACAATATGGCCCTATTACAAAATGAGTCCTGACACCTTGGGCAAGATGCAGGACTTGATGCATGCTAAAAGACAAGAAATAATAATTACTCTGCAGGAGTAACCCTTATAATTTCCTGGGAAGACCAGTTAAGGTCTTGGCTCCCCGGGATCCTTGGACGTATCCAACTCTCTAGGTTGCTGTCGCTTTCCGCCTCATCTTCCAGATTATTAACAGCATCTGGGGTGAGCAACCCCCACTGACAAATTTGGGCTCTTTTGCAGCCTCTGATTGATCTTGTCGGAATGATCTATAACCTAAACTGAATCTATCTTCCTTTTTCTCCACCGGCAACAGCTTGCCCCAGCCTTGGGCATTACCGTCTTCAACAACCTTCTGGGCTTGCTGATAGGAGACAATTGAAGTACCCATCCTGTCTTCCTGGGATGCAGCAAATACTTCAGTCGCCTCATTGGCATTCAGGGCCTCGAACCCTTGGCTCATTGTCTCATGGATTTCACCATCCATCTCAATATATTTATAGGTAGCCAGATGGCTAACAAATATGTCCTCCTCACCACAGATGGTGATAATTTGTCATTCCCATTCATACTTCAGTTTCTGGTGAAGGGTCGATGTTACTGTGCCTGCGGAATGAATCCAAGGTCGACCTAACAAATAGTTGTAAGCAGGCTGTATGTCCATCACATAGAAAATATTCTTAAAGACTTGGGGACTGATTATCACTGGCAGCTCCACCTCTCCGAGAACAGATCTTTTGGAACCATCAAAAGCTCTGACCACAAGATTACTTTGCCGGAGAGCTATCTAATCATACTCGAGCTTGACAAGGGCTTTCTTGGGTAAGACATTGAGTGAGGACCCAGTGTCTACAAGAACATGAGATAGTACAACTCCTTTGCACTCCAGAGTTATGTGCAAGGCTTTGTTGTGGTGACGTCCTTCTGTGTTCAAGTCAGCATCAGTGAAACCTAGCCCGTGGCTAGTATTGACATTTGACACCACTGTTTCCAGCTGATTTACTGTGATCTCTTCTGACACGTAGGCAGCATGCAGAACTTTGAGTAGTGCATCCCGATGGGCTTCGGAATACAACAGTAGAGATAAGATTGAGATCTTTGAAGGAGTCTGGTGGAGCTGGTCCACAACTTTATAGTCTCTTCTTTTAATAATTCTCATAAACTCATCCACATCTTGATCGAAGGATGATTTATGAGTTTCTTTTGGTGCAGATTCTTCCGGTATCACACTCTTTCCTTTGCCTTTGGCAACAGCCTCTGCCTCAGTGTTGGTTCTAGGGACTTGTGATGCAAAGAGACGTCCGCTTCGGGTGAAACCTCCGCCTCCCCCAACATTATCCACTTTGGGAGTGAGAACTGGAGAATCAAGAAGGACTTTCTCTCCATTGCAGTACAGATCAGCACCATAATGCCATGGTATAGCACTGTCTTTATCATATGGGATTGGCCCGGGCACCGTGATGGTGACTGGGCTCACTGCAGATGATGTTGGGACTGTAATAGTCTTTAGATCATAGAAAATAGTAACAGGACCTCTGGTGGATGGTGGTGGAGGTGAATTGAAGCTTTGTTGAGACTGTTGTTGAGATTGTTGAAAGTTGTTGGAATTCGGGACCGTTGTCGGGTCATAATAAATTGTGACAATGGAAACATCATTGTTGGTGGTTGTTGAAGTTGTAGTAGCCGGTGCAAATGAATTGTTGTGTGTTGAAGTGACAGATGGAATGATTGCTGAAGTTGTAGCTGAATCAGTTGGAACAATGGTTGTTGCAGTTGTAGAAGAACTAGTAGGAAAGATGATTGTTACATTTGTAGAAGAATCACTTGTTGTTGACAAAAGGGTTGTTGGTGTTGTAGAAGCTGTGGTTGTAATTTGCAGAATGCCTTCTTTGATCAAGCCATTAATTCCACTCCTCAAGCTTTCACACCCATTCTCAGAGAGTTTGCATAATTCACAACAGGCCTCACAACCTGGGAACACTTGGCACTTTAAAAGCTGGGCTTTAACCTCTTCTAGAGGTGTCTGAATACCTGCAATGTCTTCTTTTAAAATCGTGGGTGAACCATCCTCTATAGCATTAATCATTGGCCCACTGTGGCTTAGCATAGGATTTTTCATTACATTGGGAGGAGGTGCAAAGTTCAGGGCTTTTGAATCTACCAAATCCTGAACCTTCATATGCAGACTCTGCATTTTTTCGTAGAATGACCAGGTGTGTTAGAGTGAAAAACAAACCTAGCATTGAACTCATAGTTTCTTGGAAGGTTTTGAGGATCACGTGGAGCCAATGTCCTTAACTCAACAAGATTGAGCTTTAGGAGTTGTGGCAGCAGTGTAGCATATGGCATTGGAATGGGGTCAATTACCCGGTTGACCTGAGATGGCCGCTGTTGAAACGGGAGTTGTTGTTGATTGTTGTTATTGTTGTTATAAGATCTTTGTTGAGGAAATTGTTGTTGTTGCGGAAAGTGTTGTGGTTGTTGAGTGTATTGAGGAGGTGGAGCAGGGATAGTAACAGCAGCGACCGTTCTGGGCATGTATTGGGGTCTCCCTCTTCCCATGTGCACAAAATTTGTCTCACCAGATCTACGGGCCCCAGCAAATGACTTCCTTGCACTGCTTGAACTGGCACCGTTATCGGAGATCTTTCCCATCTTCAATAGGCTCTCTATTCTTTCCCCAGGTATCACCACATCTGCGAAGCTGGTAGAAGAAAATGCAGCATATCTGTCAATGTAGGTTCCTTGGAGAGTATTCATGAACATGTCTGCCATTTCCCTTTTAGACATGGGGGGTTGAACTGCAGCAGCAAGTTGCCTCCACCTTTGGGCATATTCCCTGAAGCTTTCACGGGAAGATTGAGACATTCCCATTAGAAGGGTCCTGTTTGGGGCCATGTCCAAGTTATACTGATACTGACGGATAAAAGCTTCAGCTAAGCCTTTCCAGCTCCTTACTGTGGCTCTGGTCAAATGGGAATACCATTCTCGGGATGCCCCTGTTAGACTATCCTCAAAGTAAAACATCCACAGCTTTTCGTCCATGGTGTATACTTTTAATCTTCCCAAGAATGATTGAAGGTGGGTGCATGGGCAGGATGTGCCATTATATCTTTCAAAATACGGGGGTTTGAACTTGTGAGGAATTCTCACCCCTTCCACCAATACCATGTCCATTACATCAAAACCCAGGGAATTTTGGGATTCAAGAGACCTCAGCTTCTCTGCAATTTCATCCAACCGACGATCGTAAATTCGTCACCATCCCCAACCACTGTGAACTGCTCTTCTTGAGGATCTTCTTGCAAGACCCTTCCTCCAGCAGTGTTACCCTGAGTATTCCTTATGGCATTGATATCTGGGTTTAGATGAGGCCCAAACTCTGGTGGATAAGTGCGAGGCTGCACATGATCGTTGTTACTGGTACCTCCTGAACCTGGATGGTGTTCTTCAGGAGTTTGTCTCTCCACCAACTCCCTCAGTCTTTCCTGGCTCTGAGCTAAACTCGTCATTACAGTCATGAATTGGGTCATCTGATTCCTCATCTCAACCCTCTCATTGGCCATCTGGGTCCTTACTTCATTCAAGTCTTGTTGAACTTGATCCATCTGGAGTCCCGGAAGGTTGTTTCTTGTCGGGTACCGGTGTGTTCTGTTGACAGGGAACCCTCTTCTGCGAGCAATGTTTCCTGAAACCACAACAAAGTGAGAAACAACAATAAATCAAAAAACCTACAAAATAAATAAAATGTTAGTATGCAATGCAATATGCCTATTTGTCTTCCGAGGGTATCTGGTTTGGTTCTTTGGTTTTGACCTTTCCAAACCTTGAGGAAATGCTGATGATGTTGTAGAGATAGATAATGCCCACCAAAAATGATAGAAACTGATATATTACAAAAGGTGAAAATACATATTTTGATTACAATAACATCCCCATGGTGGGTCAAAATACAACAACAAAAAGAAAAGTACAACAAAAGAAAAAGTACAAGCAAAAGAATCAAACATCCAATCCAAAGTCATCCTCCCTGACTTCCTTCAGGAGGGCCTCAGTCAGTGGACCCACTGGGTGCTCTGTAATAGTCCTTATGAGGAGGTTCCTGGTAGCAATGGCACTGGTTAACTTCTTATGCTTGTCCTGATCCTTTGACCTCTTCAACCCCGCCCGAAGTTTCAATTCAGATATCTCCTTCTGAGCTGCCAGCTGTAAACACCCCAAATTTTCCCTCACTCATTTCACACCATGGCTTGTGATCTTTTCATTTGCATAAGTTCCATCATACCATCTCATATTGCATTTTTGCCTCATTGTATTGATTCAAAGTCATTTGCATCTAGGGTTTGTGATCTGAGCAATCCCTGAGCTATCTGAGCCACTCCAAAGGTCTTCAATCATCTCAAGAGGGTCCATGTATGTTCAAGCATCATATTATATCCTCCAAAGATCAAGGAAGTCAGAAAATCACAAGAACTGAGAAAGGCATGGAAGCAGAGCCAAGTTTAACTTCACAGATGACCTGAAATTAGGGTTTTGGTTTCAGAGGCCATAACTCCATATTTTTTGGTCATTATTGTTTCTATTGGCCTCTATATGATATGAGGATCATGCATACCAATTTTCATGAAGAAATTCAATGGGGAAGGCATCTGATCAATAGATGACTTCTTGAGCAAGTCAGTGCAAAATTAGGGCATCTGAGGCCCCCAATCACCCAACCAAAGGGTCTTCTCCATTATTTTGAATGTGTATGATCTTTATTTGATCTTAGAAGATGTTAGAAGTTCACAAAATTGAAGAATTTCAAGCCATTTGCAAAGTTGCCATTTTGGGAAAGTGACTTGTAATGTAAACTTGCCATTTTGGGAAAGTTTTTCAACCTCCTCTTTTTGATTCAAAAATGCTTCAAATGAAAAATATTTGGTCATGAGAGTTGTAGATTGGATCCTCCCATTTTCAAAAAGTATAAGAACTCATTCTAATTCATTTTAGAACAAAAGTTATGGCCTTGCAAAATTGGACAAAATCACTAAATTTTCACTTTTACACCAAAGAGGGAAACTTGCAAATTCACATGCCAAGCATTTCCATGACTTCAAAATGACTTCTAAGCATTACATAAACATAACACATGACCTAAAACTCAGAATGGCCCAAAGAATCACTCATTTCCATGCCTTGATCATTAAGAAATCCAAAAGGGGGCCAAAAATCCATGAATTTATAAAATGACCCAAAGCTTCTCATCCACTTGCTTCAGCTCACAAAATCTGATTTCATGACACTCCTTGAATCCAGCTGCAGTAGACATGCCTTCGTCCTAGGCCTGAAACAGCCCATACCTCAAAGGACACATAGCCATGACTTTTTGCAAAACAAGCCATACCAATCAGCATAGCCCACAACAACTCTCTGACCTATCACAACTTGATATGTGGACCAAATGGAACTCAAAACACACAAGAAGCAAGCCTGAAACCACAGCATCACCATAGTTCACAAAAATCACTCTTTTGCATTTTCTATCGAATCTCATAGCTCAGTCACCCATTCTCAAAACTTTTTCCACCATTCATCCCCAAATGCATCACTGATCACAAACCACCCTTTACTTTGCTTTAAAAGTCACCACACACCAAATACGATTTTTCTCCCTTTTGAACTGAACTGAATCAATCTCACAAATCAGCCATTAAAAACTCCAAACAAGCTTTGCAAACTCTTGAGGGAAGTCAGTAGAGGTGATTGGAAGCAAGGAACTGGCCAGAAAGTTCCAAAAGTGAAAGCTCCAGTTCAGGTATCCCCAAGAACAATTTTTCCAGAACTTGTATTTTTAGTTATAGAGTTGTTCTCCTTGCTTCACTGATCATGCTGCTCTTTTTATTTTTGAAAATGGTGGAGAAATGAACATGTTACGACTCTCTGAAACTTTGTCCAGTTTTCCTTTTTTTCCTTCGATTCTCCATGTATGCTTGTTATAAATCATGTTTGGATTATGGTTTGAGTTTGTTTTGAGTAGGGGATCACTTATGGATGATTAATTTGGGGTGGGGTGGCTTGTAGAGAGAGTTAGGGATTTTGCCTCGCTGGAGAAGACGACCAGAACCACTGTTCCGGTCGTCTGAAAGTAATTAGGGCTAAGGATTAGGGTTTAATCATAATTAGTGAGATTTGAATTTCAGCCGTCCATTAGCGCGCGTAGTCAACTCCCGCCCCCCTAGGTTTGAATCTTGGCCCTCAGATCAGCATACCTCCTATTTAATTCAATTTTATTTTCCTTTTTTTTTCATTTGTTTTGCTTATTTTATTTAAAATAGTAAATCATTTCTAAAAAATCTCATTTTTTGCATCCAGCCTTAAAATATTTTTCTCTTTCTGAAAATAATTTTATTTTTATTTTTTGCATAATTTTCGTATTTTAAAAATATTTAAATGTTTATTTTAATTAGTTAATGAGAATTAATTAATTAAAATAGCATTTGAGTTTCTAAAAATCACAAAAAAATTCACATTGCATTTTAATACATTTAGAAACATTATCAAACTCTTCAAACAAATTTCTTTTTGGTTCTTGACCTATTTTGACATTTTTCTTTGGAATTAAAGTTCTTAAAAGGCAATATTTTTGTTCTAACTAAGAAAAATTCATTCTGCCTAACCATGAAGAGTTGGATGATGGTTCTTCTTGCATTGCATTCTTCATATCACGTAGTTTCTAGGGTAAAAGTGGTTTCAATTTATCTTTCATTTTCAATTTGATGTGCATTTTTCCTTTTGAAGTGCCTTAAAACCCTAGCCAACTTGAGAAAATCATAATTCCCATTAGGTTAAGAGTTGGGTCCCCTCCTTTGGGCAGTGAACTTGTGTAGGGTTAAGGTACATTTGATCCTATTTTAAATTTTTTATCTTGTCATTTGCTTCTGATTTTGAATTTTTTCTTTGTGTCTTGTGCATAAACCCTAATTTTGGCTTTCATTTGCATTCATCTCTCATTTGCTTGCATACATGAACTTGTCATTAGATTTTGTGCATCCACATAACATATGAGACATCTTAGGACACATTAGAATCATGTTTGATCATTGCATCATTCATTTTCCATGTTATGCATTCATACCATTTCATAACTTTCATGAATTTTTATGGTTCAAAGCATGCTTCATTTGCATCCACATCCTTGTATGATCATCCATAACTCTTGAAATGTGTTTGCGTCATTGCTTAGCATCATTAACATCATGTTTATGCTTCTGACTTTGGTTTGCATCATTGCATTTCATCTCATTTTTCATGTCATTTCATTTTTCTTGTTGATAACTTTTCAGGTGGTAAGTACTTGAGAAGTGAATTTGCCTTCACTTCTCATAATCTTTCCTCATCTCTCTTATGCATTCATTTCTGCATTTTTACTTGTGTATTAGAGTGAGCTTGCTAATTCATGTCTCCTCCTCACTCTCTTCCTTCAAGAAACTTGTCTTCTTAAGTGAAGTAAGTTGTCTTGCTTCTCCTGCTTCTTCCTCCTTTCATCTGCTCCTTCCTTGGTGGTTTTTCTCTTGAAGATCTCTTGCAAACCTCATAAACCCTAGGAACAACCAAGTATTATAACAATTAGGGTTTGATTAGTCCCCCATTTAGTTTTACCTTTGTGTCATCTTTGAGTCTTCCATTCTCATCTCATAATTAAGGACTAAACCTTAAAGGCTTAAAGGCTTTGTGATTAAGCTTATGACTGCATCCTTCTATTAGGATGGAGTGTATAACTTTAATCCTAAGTGTTAAACCCTTAATGTGTTTAAATCCTTTAATCAATCCACCTAATAATCATCAAGACATCAAGCTTGTAACTTGGGCCTTGCATTAGGGTTCTAATTCTTCCTTAATTGGTTAAGAAGGACTAACCCTAGTGTTAATGGACAAGTCTTCCTCAAGTTGTCTTACAAACCATAAAATTCACTTCTTAATCTTACCATTAACTAAAATCCATTTTAATAAAGGCTTTGTTTTGTCATGAGGTTAATCCCTAATCATGGATTAAGTTGAAGAGCCTTCCTCAGCTTAAATGTTCTCATCTATTATCCTTCTATTAGGATGGTGTAATGAGTCCATTAAATCCTTTATTATGGCTTAAACTCATTACCTAACACTAAACAAAATATCAAAAACATCTGAATAAATACAAGTAGGTTAATGATCTTAATCTTACATCATGGTGATTAAGTGTGAGGTGCTTACTTCATACTTAAGGTATTCTCATTACCCCTAATCAGAGGGAAGATGTGATGAGTTTACTAACCCTTGGTTTAGGCTTAAGCTCATTTTCTTATGACAAAAACTCAAAAAGCAATAAAAGATTGAAAACACAAAAAACAGACAATAATCGTCTCCTCCGGGATTCTTTTCTCACCTTATTCACTCACAAACGAGAACTTGCTTCTTCTGTCTGATGCAAGACAGTTAGCACCTGAGTCAGACAGGTCATACACTTGAGCATAGACAAGCAAGCAGTTCACAAGTCAATTTATCTTTCAGTCTCTTTGAGTCGAACTACGGTGTTCTGACTTCCTCATTGCACGAGAGGATACGTAGGCACAACTTAACAGTTATCGAACAAAAGTCTCTGTATATCCCCCCTCCTTCCAACATTATACTTTGAGCCTCATAGTCTTGAGCATTTCACTCTTGTCCTTGCACTGACACTTCTCTTATACACTTCACATTTCTTTTACATTGACACTTGCATTCTTTTCCAGTTTTGGTACACAAAACAGCACTGACACTACCCCTTTTAAACACAAATCTTTCAAGCTTGGATCCCGTCGAGTACGACGGACAATCTGGGTGCTAATACCTTCCCAGGTTGTAACCAACCCCCTTTCTCAGTTTCTCTGGTTCGCAACCGTCTTATCCATCTTTCCTTAAGTTTATGCAGCATTACCTTTCCTTCGGGATAAAAATTCCTAGCTGGCGACTCTGCTGGGGACCCTTACACTGTAACCAGGGCTTCTGGTTCTTTTTGTGGGTTCCTCCTAGCGCTTGTTTGATTTGTGTTTACTAGGGTGTTATGTGCTAATCGTGTTTATGTATTTATTTTATTGCTTTATGTACATTCTTGTTTGTTGCTTTCTTTACAGTTTTATATATCATACTGTCATACTGTCATTGCTGGATCTGGTTCCTGTTTTGGTCGGTGGGGTTTCATTGAGAGTTTAAGGTCCTATACCTGGGACCTGAGTGACACCTAGGCTAGAGTGGTTCATGTTCTTTCCCATTCCATTTCGGTCTGGTTCGGGAATATGAAACACGGTTCAGATGTGGGTTTCTTCTTGAGAACTTTGTGCTACAGATTTCCTGTAGTTCTAGGGCTATCTGGGAAGCCTGCTAAGTCTGGATGACCTTTATTATGACCTTCAGAAGCTGAGGTGAATTAGAGGAGGATCTTTTATGGTTATTGTAAACACTGTACCTCCGGATTAGAAGTGTTTACACTTCTCATAACTGGTCCAAGTCTGAGGATCCTTGTTTTAGAACACTACCTATAAGGGAGTTGGGCTATTTACAGGTTTGCAGGTACCCTTGGCTACATCATACCCTGTTACTATACTGTTTAAGAGTACCTCATTTTGGAAAGTTCTTGTGATTAACCCTGGACATGTGACTCTTTATTTGAGTCCCCCACCTTGGTTACTGGATTTCTGAGCCCTCATCTGGACTTCTTGAGCATACACGGGCTTTATATCAAGACAGATAATCAGATCCAGCTTGATCACAAACCCTTGCATATCATTTGCATACTCATCATTTGCATCATTTAAAATTTGCTTATTTGTTTTTCAGGGTATCCATATCATATCTGGTTTGGTTTTGACCTCTTCTTCTGCATAGACCTCTGTTTCATCAGTTATCTACTTCAGCTATTCTCATCATCACCAGCATCAGCCTGTCAGTGGCTCACTTCCAGCATCAGTATGTGGTCTTCATCAGTATCAATCTTCAGTTTCTTCAGCAGCATTCATGGCTACTCCCAGGAAAAGCAACATATCCTACCATTTCTTTGAGCCTGTGTTGACTGGTATCAGGCAAGTCCAGTCACTTATCACACCTGACCATATCCCATTGTTTAGAGAGCATTATGGAGGAATCCTAGACATGGTTATGGACCTTGACCCTTCTCAGAGGAGCATGATTCACACTTGCTTACAGTTTTATGACCCTCCTTTGAGATGCTTCACCTTTCCAGACTTTCAGCTAGGGCCTCTGCTGGAAGAGTTTTCTTCATTGATTGGGGTACCTATCAGGGGTGGCATCCCCTTCAATCCAGAAATGCCAGCTCCCAGCAATGGAGAAATAGCAAAAGCACTGTACTTAGAGCCTGCCTTGATTGAGAAAATTATGACAACAAAAGCTGGGATCCGTGGTTTGCTCTTGGATTTCTTGATTTCTCAGGCCATCCTGAAGGCCTCATTGGGAGAATGGAGGGCAGTCTGTGCACTATTAGCCCTCAGCATAAATGGGACTATACTGTTTGCAGATGAGCCCAAATTTATCAGCAAGAATGCCATCCATTTGTTCCTTCTGAAGAACCCAGTACCCACTCTGCTGGGAGACTTTTATTACTCCATTCATCAGAGGAATGAGAAACAAAGGGGAAAGTTGGTAAGATTTTATGCTCCTTTGTTTCACACCTGGATGCTCAAACACCTGCCTAAGTCAGATGCCTTCCTGAATCCTCACCAACAGAAGAATTGGGCCAAGAGGCTCATTGCTTTGACTTCAGATGATATCAGATGGTGCACCCAGAGCACCAAGGGCAAGGACATTATCACCAACTGTGGACAATACCCAAATGTGCCTCTAATAGGAGTGAAGGGTTGCATCAACTACAATCCTTTACTGTTTAAAAGACAACTGGGCTATGCTTTGGTTCACCCTCCTAGAGTGCAAGATTTAGCTGAGACCCTGTATTGTGAAGTGAAACCTAATTCAACTGTTGTCAGACAGGCATCCTGGGCTTGGGACAACATCCAAACAAAAGGGATGGCAATTCTAGGAAGGTGTAATAATGTTGCTTCAGCTCAGTACTATGACTGGTCCCGTGCTAGAGCTCAGATTACTGGAATGCCTTTCACCTTAGAGGACATGCCTGGACCCTCAACAGTACAACCTGCAGCGATTGTCAGCCTAGAAGAATTTAAGAAGCTGAAGGAAAGGAATGAGAACTTATCTCAAGCTTTGAAGAAGACTCTGTGGGAAAGAAGTGATGGTCGCTTAGACATTGAGAGGTTGGAGAAGCTTAGGGTAGAGCATCTTGCCAAAATTGAGAAGACAGAGGACTACATCAGGAAAGCAAGAGCTGAGGAGCAAATATTGAAGAATGGCCTGTAAAGAGGCCAAAATTCAGAAGGCTAGAACTGAGCTTTATCTGCAAGAGAGTCAGGCTAGGTGGGTCAGGATCACTGAAGCCCGTACTCAAGAAGACCAGAAGATTCGAGCCAAGATTGAGCAGTTAGAGGCCAATGAAAAGAAGCAGTAGGAAGCTTTGGTGGCAACCCAGAAGGAGATTTCAGAGTTGAAGCTTAGAGCTGGATTGAAGAGATCAAAGGACCAGGACAGGCATAAGAAGCTGACCACTGCCATTGCTACCAGGAACCTCCTCATTAGGACCATCACAGAGCACCCAGCTGGTCCAGTGACTGAGGCACTCCTGAAGGAGGTCAGGGAGGATGAGTTTGGACTGGATGTCTGATTGATTGTTTGTTGATATTTCCATTTGATGTACTTTTCTTTTTGTTGTATTTTGATCCTCCAGGGGCATGTATTGTAAAACAAACTATGTATTGTTCACCTTTTGTAATATATTTTAGTTTGTTTCCATTTGGGCTTTTCTCTCAATAACATCAAAGCATCTTCCTCGAGGTCTGGAAAGGTCAAAACCAAGAACCAAACCGGATACCTTGGAAAACAAATAGGCATACTGCATTGCATACTAACTTTTGTTTGTTTTGTAGGATTTGTTATTTTTTTTGTTTCTAACTTTGTTATGATCTCAGGAAACATTGCTCGTCGCCGAGTGTTCCCTGTCAATCGCACGCACCGGTACCCTACTCGCAACAACCTTCCAGGTATTCAAATGGAACAAGTATAGCAGGATCTGACTGAGGTCAGAAATCAGATGGCTAATGAAAGAGTGGAGATGAGAAATCAAATGACTCAATTCATGGCAGTAATGACTTGCTTGGCCCAGAGTCAAGAAAGATTAAGGGAACTGGTGGAAAGACAAACTCCCGAGGAACCTCATCTTGGAACTGGAGGGACTAGTAACAATGAACAAGGCCAGCCTCGTATTAATCCACCAGTATTTGGACGTCATCTGGATCCGGAAGTCAACATCTCGAGAAATGTGCAAGGAAATACTGCTGGGGGGAGAATCTTGCAAGAGGATCCCCAAGAAGAGCAGTTTACTGTTATGGGAGCTGGAGATAAAGTCTATGATAGGAGATTGGATGAAATTGCTGAGAAGTTGAGATCTTTGGAGTCTCAGAATTCCTTGGGCTTCGATGTAATGGATATGGGACTAGTGGATGGGGTGAGAATTCCCCACAAATTCAAACCCCCGTGCTTTGAGAGATACAATGGAACCTCTTGTCCACGAACTCACCTGCAGTCTTTCCTGGGAAGACTTAAAGCGTATACCATGGACGAAAAGCTGTGGATGTTCTACTTTGAAGACAGTCTGACTGGGGCTTCAAGGGAGTGGTATTCACATTTGACTAGAGCTACCATCAGATGCTGGAAGGACTTAGCTGAAGCTTTCATCAGACAATACCAATACAACCTGGACATGGCTCCCAACAGGACCCTCCTAATGGGGATGTCTCAGTCTTCTTGAAAAAGCTTTAGGGAATATGCCCAAAGGTGGAGACAACTTGCTGCTGCTGTCCAACCACCCATGTCAGAAAGGGAAATGGCTGACATGTTCATGAATACACTACAAGGAACCTATATTGATAGATTGGCTGCCTTCTCCTCTACCAGCTTTGCAGATGTGGTTATAGTTGGTGAAAGGATTGAGAGCCTATTAAAAATGGGTAAAATTTCCGACAATGGTGCAAGTTCATCCAACAATCCCAGAAAGCCTTTTGTGGGACCCCGAAGAGCCGGTGAAACTAATTCCATTCATACAAGTAGGGGCAGACCTCAGTATGTACACCGGTCAGTAGCAGCAGTTACCATTCCAGCTCCGATTCCTCAACAATCAGCATATCCGCAACAATAACAACCACAGTATCAACAACAAGTTCAGTATCTGCAACAGAGAACCTACAACAACAACAATAGCAACCAACAGCAGCGTCCCTTCCAACAGAGACCATCTCAGGAAAATAAGGTGATTGACCCTATCCCTATGCCTTATGCTGCCTTATTGCCACAACTCCTGAAGCTTAACTTGGTTGAGTTAAGGACGTTGGCACCACCAGATCCTCTCAATCTCCCAAAGAACTATGATGTCAACGCCAGGTGTGCCTTTCACTCCAACGCGCCTGGTCACAATACTGAGAAGTGCAGAGAATTACAGATGAAAGTCCAAGATCTGGTGGATTCTAAAGCCCTCAACTTTGCACCTCCTCCGAATGTCAACAGACATCCTATGCCTAATCATGGCGGGCCTAGGATTAATGCCATCGAGGAAGACAAACCATCCACCTTAATCACTAGTGTTGCACAAATTCGAACACCTTTGGTTGAAATTAAAACTCAACTTTTAGAATGCCAAGTGTTCCCCGGGTGTGAGCTCGGCTGTGGGTATTGCAACATTGCAGTCAATGGGTGTGAAAAGTTGAGAAGCGGCATAGATGGTCTTATTAAGGATGGTATCCTTCAGATTTCAACAACGGCGCCTACAAATCCAGCAATTCCTTTAACAAAAATCCCAGATTCTTCTACAACATCAATAATCATTCCTTTAGCAACAAATTCTCCTGCAACAGCAACAACAATTATTCCTACCGATTCATCAACATCACCAGCAATTACCCCGTCCATCACTTCAACAAGTCAAAATTCAACAACTGTTTCTTCTACAATTTCAACTTCCATCCAGTCAATAGAATCTACTACAACACCAGCAAAAAATAATGAAGATGTTTCAACAGTTACAATCAACTATGACCCATCAAATGTTCCTCCCAGCGGCAATTTCCAACAACAAACCGTGGCACCTCCTGCCAGAAAACCAGTCACAATTTACTATGATCCGCACACCATTACAGTACCCTCCTCTGCAGCAATCATTCCGGTCACTATTACGGTGCCTGGACCAGTTCCTTATGAAAGCAGTAATGCCATACCTTGGCATTATGGCTCTGATCTCTACTGCAATGGGGAGAAAATCACTCTGGATTCATCGACCTCTTCTCCACAAATTGATAATGTTGGGGGAGGCAGAGGCTTCACCAGAAGCGGACGCCTTTTTGCCTCACAAACACAAAGACCTAGTGTTTAAGCAGAAGCTGCTACCAAAGCAAAAGGAAAGAGTGTGGTATCTGAAGAGCCAACTGCCAAAGAAACTCAGAAGACATCTTTTGAACAAGATGTAGAAGAGTTCATGAGAATCATAAAAAGGAGTGATTACAAGGTGGTGGACCAGCTTCACCAAACACCCTCTAAAATCTCCATATTATCACTGTTGATGTGTTCCGAAGCTCACAAGAATGCATTGTTGAAAGTCCTGCACGCAGCATACGTGCCGGAGGAGATTACTGTTAATCAGCTAGAAACTGTGGTTGCGAATGTCAACACCAGTCATGGACTGGGCTTTACCAATGCTGACTTAACAACTGAGGGACGTCCAAGGACCCCAGGGATCCATGTCTCAAACTGGTCTTCCCAGGAAATTATAAGGGTTACTCCTGCAGAGTAATTATTATTTCCTGTATTTTAGAGCATGCATCAAGTCTTGCATCTTGCCCAAGATGTCAAGACTCATTTTGTAATTGGGCCATCTTGTATTTTGTGCAAAGATCAATTAATGAATATCAGGACATCTTTTGCAAATGAGTCTTTTCTTTTTCGCTCACTGTTTTTCATTTTTCACTTTTTGTACAAAAATAAAATGGCAATGTTTTTCAGAATAAATAACTTCATTTTCACTTTTTCTAAATAAGGTAAAACTGATCACTAAAATAAACCAATCTAAACCCTTGCAGAAAGTGCCTTTCAGACTGCACCGACAACAACACTGCTACGACTTCGTATGACTTTGATAATCCAATCAATCAAGCTGATGAAGGGGTTGAAGAAGATTATGAGTTGCCTGAAGAGTTAGCCAGGTTGTTGAGGCAAGAGGAAAAGGTTATCACTCCTCATTAGGAGGAGATTGAAACGGTTAATCTTGGTACGGAAGAAGACGTGAAAAAAGTCAAGATCGGGGCCTGCTTACAAGATTCAGTGAAAGAGCAACTGATTGACATGCTTCGGGAATATGTAGATGTTTTTGCTTGGTCTTATCAGGATATGCCAGGGTTGGACACTGACATTGTCATGCACAAGCTGCCATTAAAAGAAGACTGCCCACCGGTAAAACAGAAGTTGCGCCGTACTCGCCCAGATATGGCAATGAAGATAAAAGAAGAGGTACAAAAACAGTGGGACGCCGGTTTCCTTGCTGTGACTAGTTATCCGCAGTGGGTTGCTAATATTGTACCTGTGCCTAAGAAAGATGGCAAGGTGAGAATGTGTGTGGATTACCGGGACCTGAACAGAGCCAACCCAAAAGATGACTTCCCTCTACCTCACATTGATGTATTGGTGGATAATACAGCTCAGTTTTCGGTGTTCTCCTTCATGGATGGATTTTCAGGATACAATCAGATTAAAATGTCACCTGAAGACATGGAGAAGACAACATTCATCATACCCTGGGGCACATTCTGTTACAAGGTAATGCCATTCAGACTGAAGAATGATGGTGCTACTTATCAACAGGCTATGGTAACATTATTCCATGACATGATCCACAAAGAAATTGAATGTTATGTGGATGACATGATTGCCAAGTCCCTTACAGAAGAAGACCACCTGGTGAACCTACTGAAGCTATTCAAGCGTCTGAGGAAGTACCAACTGAAGTTAAACCCCAACAAATGCACATTCGGGGTGCGATCCGGTAAGCTGCTGGGATTTATCGTAAGTGAGAAAGGGATTGAAGTTGACCCTGATAAAGTCAAAGCCATTCAAGAAATGCCTGCACCGAAGACTGAAAAAGAAGTTCGGGGGTTTCTAGGTAGATTGAACTACATTTCACGGTTCATATCTCACCTTACAACAACTTGCGAGCCTTTGTTCATGCTGTTAAGAAAAGAACAAACAGTCAGGTGGAATGAAGACTGCCAAAGGGCTTTTGATAAAATCAAGGAATACTTACAAGAGCCTCCAATCCTTATGCCTCCAGTTGAAGGAAGACCTCTAATCATGTACCTGACAGTATTAGAAGAGTCAATGGGGTGTGTGTTGGGCCAGCATGATGAGTCTGGTCGAAAAGAGTATGCAATATACTACCTAAGCAAAAAGTTTACCGACTGTGAACAACGTTATTCACTGCTCGAGAAAACTTGTTGTGCTTTAGCGTGGGCTGCTCGCCGACTAAGGCAGTACATGTTGACCCACACTACTTTGTTGATTTCAAAGATGGACCCAGTCAAGTACATTTTTTAGAAGCCAGCACTTACCGGACGGGTTGCAAGATGGCAAATGATACTCGCAGAATATGACATTCAATACACATCTCAGAAAGCCATCAAAGGCAGTGTATTGTCTGATTATCTCGTTGAGAAACCCATTGATGATTACCAGCCAATGAGATTTGACTTTCCCGATGAAGACATCATGTTCATAAAAGCAAAAGATCATGAAGAGCCTGTTCACACTGAAGGGCCTGACCCAGAAGAAGAATGGACAATGATGTTTGATGGGGCTGTTAATATGAATGACCGTGGTGTTGGTGCAGTACTCATTACACCTAAGGGAGTTCACATACCTTTCTCGGCAAAACTCACCTTTAACTGCACTAACAACGAAGCTGAATACGAAGCTTGTATTATGGGTCTTGAGGAAGCCATTGACCTCAGGATCAAGACTTTAACTGTATTCAGAGATTCAGCTCTGGTAATTAATCAAACCAATGGCAAATGGTACACCCACCAAGATCATCTGATACCTTATCGGGATTATACAAGGAGGTTATTGACTTTCTTCACAACAGTCAAGCTTGAGTATATCCCTCGAGATGAAAATCAGTTTGCAGATGCTCTGGCTACCATTTCATCCATGATCAAAGTTCAAGCTGCCAACTTTGTGCCTCGGATTTCAGTATCCAGCCTTGACAGACCAGCATACGTATTCTCAGCAGATGTGGTTAAAGATGATAAACCTTGGTTCCACGACATTAAGCGCTTCTTGGAAGACCAAACATACCCATCTGGGGCATCTTCCAATGACAAGAAGACACTAAGAAGACTAGCTGGTAGTTTCTTCCTGAATACTGATGGCTCCCTGTATAAAAGGAACTTTGACATGGTACTTCTCAGATGTGTTGATAGGGCAGAAGCAGACTTATTGGTGCACGAAGTGCACGAAGGATCTTTTGGTACCCATGCTGGAGGGCATGCTATGGCTAAAAAGTTGCTAAGATCAGGGTATTACTGGATCACAATGGATGCAGACTGTTGTGCCTATGCCATAAAATGCCATAAATGCCAGATTTATGCGGATAAAGTGCATGTGCCTCCAAATCCTCTGAATGTGATGTCTTCACCTTGGCCCTTCGCCATGTGGGGCATTGATATGATTGGCAAGATTGAACCTACTACTTCGAACGGCCACAGATTCATCCTAGTAGCCATTGATTATTTCACCAAGTGGGTTGAAGCAGCTTCTTATGCAAATGTTACCAGACAAGTGGTAGCCCGGTTTCTGAAAAGAGACATCATCTGTCGGTATGGAGTTCCCGAACGAATCATTACTGATAATGGTTCCAACTTGAACAACAAAATGATGGCAGAACTATGTCGGGACTTCAAAATCTAACACCACAATTCTTCTCCCTACAGGCCAAAGATGAATGGTGCTGTAGAGGCAGCTAACAAGAATATCAACAAGATTGTGCAGAAGATGGTGGTCACCTACAAAGACTGGCATGAAATGCTACCGTTTTCCTTGCATGGATACCGAACGTCAATCAGAACATCCACTGGGGCAACACCGTATCAGCTTGTGTATGGTATGGAAGCAGTCCTACCTGTTGAAGTTGAATTACCCTCCTTACGGGTACTAATGGATGTCAAATTGAACGAAGCGGAATGGGTCCGATCCCGATACGAACAACTAAGTCTGATTGAATAAAAGAGATTGACTGCAATTTGTCATGGGCAGCTGTATCAGAAGAGAATGAAGAAAGCCTTCGATTAGAAAGTCAGGCTTCGAGAGTACCAAGTAGGAGATCTCGTGCTGAAAAGACTCCTCCCTCCTCATGCAGACCACAGGGGCATGTGGACTCCGAATTATGATGGTCCATTCATAGTAAAGAAAGTTTTCTCTGGTGGAGCACTGATGCTCAATACTATGGATGGTGAAGACTTCTTGTCCCCTGTGAATTCAGATGCAGTTAAAAAATACTTCGCATAAAATGACCCGCTGGACATAAAAACAGAATGTAAGTCCAGGCAAAAATAGGGCATCCCGGCGAGTCAAAAAAACAGAATAAAAGACTCGGGCAAAAATAAGGGACAAAAATAAAAATGTACACCCGCTGAGTTGAAAAGCCGCATTGGACAACTCAAGCAAAAATGGGTATCCCGGTGGATTAAAAACCCGAAAGGGCGATCCACGCAAAATAAGGGAATGAGCGAACAACTGCATTTTGAATTCGTCTGTATCGCTTACAACATGGAAAGCTTCGAAAGGTTAAAGCATCGGTCAGAATCAGCCTTCTTCAGAAAGCAAGATAAGAAGAACGTCAATGTCATACGAGTCATAGCAAAAGGGAAGCTCCTTGAAGCGTCATCAACATTGCCAGCACCTTTTTGTTTCTCAATTTGTAACGATCTCCTCATTTCAGGGGATCCGTTTCTTTGACTGTATCTTGCCAATTCAGGGCACACAATTTAATAAAATCAGATTTTCAGTCATATTTCGTCCCGTACATTTTATTTTCATTTGCAAAATGTCCGATGTCCTTAAGATGCTGATTGCATAAGTACATATGCACTTTTCCAAATTTACATGCTTACAGGAAATATGTTCGCTCCCGGGAGTGTTTAAACTCTTATGACGGAATCCAGTAAGGGATACCTCGGGGTACTTGTGCGTTTCTTTGTCATACAGGATTGCAGGTGTTCAAAGCGCAACATGGGGCATGAAAAGCAACTCCCCAGCAAGCTGCCACATCATTACTTACTCGGCACGTCTTCCAAATAGCACCAAAGATGCTTTATCCCCAGCTGAGTTGCTAGTCATCTTTCCTCCTCAGCCAAGTGTTAGACAGGGAACCATCTCCCCGCAGAGTTTCAGCCTCTATCCAGAAGAGCAATGCCTGAAGATCTCATAACAGAGTGACGAAAGCTCCCGCAGACCCCAGCTGGGTCCCCCATTGCCAAGATAGGTCTATCAGTGATCTATTTCCTCAAGCAGAGTCATATATGTCAGATCTACCAAGGATCTCATCCCCAGCTGGGATATCCACTTCAAGCAGATCAGCCGAAGATCTCCACAGCAACGGGATCCGAATCCCGGATCGGTATCTTTGCATAATCATAGCATTCACATCATATTTCCCCCCAGAGAGTAGCATTCCGTCTAATACGGAGCATTACGGCAAAAATCAAACATATTGCATAAATCATAAGCCATGTGTCGAACTGAACACTTGTAAATACTGACGCTCCATCAACAATATACAAAAAAAAAACCTCTCAAACTCCCCGGCAGAAAGCCAAAGCGTCCACTTTACACTCACAAATACAGATACATGCTCCTTTTGGCACTCGTCCGTGTCATCACTCCCCAGTAAAGTCTCCCGAAGCGTTCTCTACAAGCAGATGCTTATACATTACAGATGTTTCTTGACACCCGTTTGTGTCATATCCCCAGCAGAAAGCCAAAGCGTCCCCTTTGCACTCACAAGCACATGTTTACATATATCTACACACTCTTTGGACACCTGTCTGTGTCACCTTCCCCGACATAGTTGCCTAAACACTTTGGGAACCAAATACTTGTTTATAATACACTTTTTCCGACACCCGTCCGTATCGTGCTCTCCCTAGCAAGTTGAACACTCGTTTGTGTCTCACTCATGTTTACTTATTTCAGATACCCGTCTGTATCTCGTATATACCACTTAAATCCCCTCAGAGTCAACACTCGTCCACGATCTTTGTTAACCAGTTGATACTCGTACGTATCATCATCTCTGAACATACGTCGGCGTTTGTTTTTACTGATACTCGTCTGTATCATAATCTTAAGGATGCTTGTCCGCATCTTTAATCTATACACCGTGTCAGACACTTATGTCTTTGCCTCCTTGAAATTAGACACTCGTCTGTGTCTACCATTCCCCAAAAGAATTCCCGGAAAATCTCGATAAACTATCTCCTTTCTATCTGACATTCGTCCTATGTCATGATATTTCCGGCAGCCGTCCCCTGCTAGGTGATCGTCCTTCACCTCTTGATGATCGTCCTTCATCATTTTATCCGATGGCTGTCCCCATCGTCGACCTTTTTATCCGACATTCGTCCTATGTCGTGATATTTTTAGCAGCCGTCCCCTGCTAGGTGATCGTCCTTCACCTCTTGATGATCGTCCTTCATCATTTTATCCGATGGCCGTCCCCATCATCGACCTTTTTATCCGACATTCGTCCTATGTCGTGATATTTTTAGCAGCCGTCCCCTGCTAGGTGATCGTCCTTCACCTCCTGATGATCGTCCTTCATCATTTTATCCGATGGCCATCCCCATCGTTGACCTTTTTATCCGACATTCGTCCTATGTCGTGATATTTTTAGCAGCCGTCCCCTGCTAGGTGATCGTCCTTCACCTCTTGATGATCATCCTTCATCATTTTATCCGATGGCCGTCCCCATCGTCGACCTTTTTATCCGACATTCGTCCTATGTCGTGATATTTTTAGCAGCCGTCCCCTACTAGGTGATCGTCATTCACCTCTTGATGATCGTCCTTCATCATTTTATCTGATGGCCGTCCCCATCGCCGACCTTTTCATCCGACATTCGTCCTATGTCGTGATATTTTTAGCAGCCGTTTCCTGCCAGGTGATCGTCCTTCACCTTTGATGACCGTTCCTCATTATTTATTTCCTCAACCCGATGGTCGTCCCCATCGTTTACCTTTAACCCCCAGAGAGTCTTATAACTTTATGTGATGGTCGTCCCCATCATGATCCCTCTATTTCCCCAGCATGTCGGTCGTCCCCATCATTACTTCATCCCCAGCAGTCGTCCTCTGCTCGACGATCGTCCTCCGTCGCCCACACTTTATAAATCATACTTTACTTCCTTTTACAATCTTTATCCCTTTTCTTCTTCATTCAGTGAGTGCAAATTTTGGACTGTCTTTGGTATTCAACCACAAGTTATCTCGTTTGTCTGTTAAGTCACTGCTTACATCCTGCACAGCTAACTCATGTTTGAATAGGGGCAGCTGTAAACACCCCTAATTTGCCCTCACTCATTTCACACTATGGCTTGTGATCTTTTCATTTGCATAAGTTCCATCATACCATCTCATATTGCATTTTTGCCTCATTGCATTGATTCAAAGTCATTTGCATCTAGGGTTTGTGATCTGAGCAATCCCTGAGCTATCTGAGCCACTCCAAAGGTCTTAAATCATCTCAAGAGGGTCCATGTATGTTCAAGCATCATATTATATCCTCCAAAGATCAAGGAAGTCAGAAAATCACAGGAACTGAGAAAGGCATGGAAGCAGAGCCAAGTTTAACTGCACAGATGACCTGAAATTAGGGTTTTGGTTTCAGAGGCCATAACTCCAAATTTTTTGGTCATTCTTGTTTCTATTGGTCTCTATATGATATGAGGATCATGCATACCAATTTTCATGAAGAAATTCAATGGGGTAGGCATCTGATCAATAGATGGCTTCTTGAGCAAGTCAGTGCAAAATCAGGGCATCTGAGGCCCCCAATCACCCAACCAAAGGGTCCTCTCCATTATTTTGAATGTGTATGATCTTTATTTGATCTTATAAGATGTTAGAAGTTCACAAAATTGAAGAATCTCAAGCCATTTGCAAAGTTGCCATTTTGGGAAAGTGACTTGTAATGTAAACTTGCCATTTTGGGAAAGTTTTTCAACCTCCTCTTTTTGATTCAAAAATGCTTCAAATGAAAAATATTTGGTCATGAGAGTTGTATATTGGATCCTCCCATTTTCAAAAAGTACAAGAACTCATTCTAATTCATTTTAGAACAAAAGTTATGGCCTTGCAAAATTGGACAAAATCACTAAATTTTCACTTTTACACCAAAGAGGGAAACTTGCAAATTCACATGCCAAGCATTTCCATGACTTCAAAATGAATTCTAAGCATTACATAAACATAACACATGACCTAAAACTCAGAATGGCCCAAAGAATCACTCATTTCCATGCCTTGATCATTAAGAAATCCAAAAGGGGGCCAAAATCCATGAATTTGCAAAATGACCCAAAGCTTCTCATCCACTTGCTTCAGCTCACAAAATCTGATTTCATGACACTCCTTGAATCCAGCTGCAGTAGATATGCCTTTGTCCTAGGCCTGAAACAGCCCATACCTCAAAGGACACATAGCCATGACTTTTTGCAAAACAAGCCATACCAATCAGCATAGCCCACAACAACTCTCTGACCTATCACAACTTGATATGTGGACCAAATGGAAGTCAAAACACACAAGAAGCAAGCCTGAAACCACAACATCACCATAGTTCACAAAAATCCCTCTTTTGCATTTTATATCGAATCTCATAGCTCAGTCACCCATTCTCAAAACTTCTTCCACCATTCATCCCCAAATGCATCACTGATCACAAACCACCCTTTACTTTGCTTTAAAAGTCACCACACACCAAATACGATTTTTCTCCCTTTTGAACTGAACTGAATCAATCTCACAAATCAGCCATAAAAAACTCCAAACAAGCTTTACAAACTCTTGAGGGATGTCAGTAGAGGTGATTGGAAGCAAGGAGCTGGCCAGAAAGTTCCAAAAGTGAAAGCTCCAGTTCAGGTATCCCCAAGAACAATTTTTCCAGAACTTGTATTTTTTGTTATAGAGTTGTTCTCCTTGCTTCACTGATCATGCTGCTCTTTTTATTTTTGAAAATGGTGGAGAAATGAACATGTTACGACTCTCTGAAACTTTGTCCAGTTTTCCTTTTTTTCCTTCGATTCTCCATGTATGCTTGTTATAAATCATGTTTGGATGATGGTTTGAGTTCGTTTTGAGTAGGGGATCACTTCTGGATGATTAATTTGGGGTGGGGTGGCTTGTAGAGAGAGTTAGGGATTTTGCCTCGCCGGAGAAGACGACCGGAACCACTGTTCCGGTCGTCTGAAAGTAATTAGGGCACATGATTAGGGTTTAATCATAATTAGTGAGATTTGAATTTCAGCCGTCCATTAGCGCGCGTAGTCAACTCCCGCCCACCTAGGTTTGAATCTTGGCCCTCAGATCAGCATACCTCCCATTTAATTCAATTTTATTTTCCTTTTTTTTCATTTGTTTAAAATAGTAAATCATTTCTAAAAAATCTCATTTTTTGCAGACAGCCTTAAAATATATTTCTATTTCTGAAAATATTTTTATTTTTATTTTTTGCATAATTTTCGTATTTTAAAAATATTTAAATGTTTATTTTAATTAGTTAATGAGAATTAATTAAATAAAATAGCATTTAAGTTTCTAAAAATCACAAAAAAATTCACATTGCATTTTAATACATTTAGAAACATAATCAAACTCTTCAAACAAATTTCTTTTTGGTTCTTGACCTATTTTGACATTTTTCTTTGGAATTAAAGTTCTTAAAAGGCAATATTTTTGTTCTAACTTAGAAAAATTCATTCTGCCTAACCATGAATAGTTGGATGCTGGTTCTTCTTGCATTGCATTCTTCATATCATGTAGTTTCTAGGGTAAAAGTGGTTTCAATTTATCTTTCATTTTCAATTTGATGTGCATTTTTCCTTTTGAAGTGCCTTAAAACCCTAGCCAACTTGAGAAAATCATAATTCCCATTAGGTTAAGAGTTGGGTCCCCTCCTTTGGGAAGTGAACTTGTGTAGGGTTAAGGTACCTTTGATCCAATTTTCAATTTTTTATCTTGTCATTTGCTTCTGATTTTGAATTTTTGCTTTGTGTCTTGTGCATAAACCCTAATTTTGGCTTTCATTTGCATTCATCTCTCATTTGCTTGCATACATGAACTTGTCATGAGATTTTGTGCATCCACATGACATATGAGACATATTAGGACACATTAGAATCATGTTTGATCATTGCATCATTCATTTTCCATGTTATGCATTCATACCATTTCATAACTTTCATGAATTTTTATGGTTCAAAGCATGCTTCATTTGCATCCACATCCTTGTATGATCATCCACAACTCTTGACATGTGTTTGCATCATTGCTTAGCATCATTAACATCATGTTTATGCTTCTGACTTGGGTTTGTATCATTGCATTTCATCTCATTTTTCATGTCATTTCATTTTTCTTGTTGATAACTTTTCAGGTGGTAAGTACTTGAGAAGTGAATTTGCCTTCACTTCTCATAATCTTTCCTCATCTCTCTTATGCTTTCATTTCTGCATTTTTACTTGTGTATTAGAGTGAGCTTGCTCATTCATGTCTCCTCCTCACTCTCTTCCTTCAAGAAACTTGTCTTCTTAAGTGAAGCAAGTTGTCTTGCTTCTCCTGCTTCTTCCTCCTTTCATCTGCTCCTTCCTTGGTGGTTTTTCTCTTGTAGATCTCTTGCAAACCTCATAAAACCTAGGATCAACCAAGTATGATAAAAATTAGGGTTTGATTAGTCCCCCATTTAGATTTACCTTTGTGTCATCTTTGAGTCTTCCATTCTCATCTCATAATCAAGGACTAAACCTTAAAGGCTTCAAGGCTTTGTGATTAAGCTTATGCCTGCATCCTTCTATTAGGATGGAGTGTATAACTTTAATCCTAAGTGTTAAACCCTTAATGTGTTTAAATCCTTTAATCAATCCACCTAATAATCATCAAGACATCAAGCTTGTAACTTGGGCCTTGCATTAGGGTTCTAATTCTTCCTTAATTGGTTAAGAAGGACTAACCCTAGTGTTAATGGACAAGTCTTCCTCAAGTTGTCTTACAAACCATAAAATTCACTTATTAATCTTACCATTAACTAAAATCCATTTTAATAAAGGCTTTGTTTTGTCATGAGGTTAATCCCTAATCAAGGATTAAGTTGAGGAGCCTTCCTCAGCTTAAATGTTCTCATCTATTATCCTTCTATTAGGATGGTGTAATGAGTCCATTAAATCCTTGATTATGGCTTAAACTCATTACTTAACACTAAACAAAATATCAAAAACATCTGAATAAATACAAGTAGGTTAATGATCTTAATCTTACATCATGGTGATTAAGTGTGAGGTGCTTACTTCATACTTAAGGTATTCTCATTACCCCTAATCAGAGGGAAGATGTGATGAGTTTACTAACCCTTGGTTTAGGCTTAAGCTCATTTTCTTATGACAAAAACTCAAAAAGCAATAAAAGATTGAAAACACAAAAAAAAAAAAATAATCGTCTCCTCTGGGATTCTTTTCTCACCTTATTCACTCACAAATGAGAACTTGCTTCTTCCGTCTGATGCAAGACAATTAGCACCTGAGTCAGACAGGTCATACACTTGAGCATAGACAAGCAAGCAGTTCACAAGTCAATTTATCTTTCAGTCTCTTTGAGTCGAACTACGGTGTTCTGACTTCCTCATTGCACGAGAGGATACGTAGGCACAACTTAACAGTTATCGAACAAAAGTCTCTGTATATCCCCCCTCCTTCCAGCATTATTCTTTGAGCCTCATAGTCTTGAGCATTTCACTCTTGTCCTTGCATTGACACTTCTCTTATACACTTCACATTTCTTTTATATTGACACTTGCATTCTTTTCCAATTTTGGTACACAAAACAACACTGACACTACCCCTTTTAAACACAAATCTTTCAAGCGTGGATCCCGTCGAGTACGACGGACAATCTGGGTGCTAATACCTTCCCAGGTTGTAACCAACCCCCTTTCTCAGTTTCTCTGGTTCGCAACCGTCTTATCCATCTTTCCTTAGGTTTATGCAGCATTACCTTTCCTTTGGGATAAAAATGCCTAGCTGGCGACTCTATTCATTCATTCTTCTCTTTCGTCGACCGTTCGCGTCTGTACCCCTTCTGACCTGGGTGTCATTTGGTGGGAGCGACAGCTTGGCGACTCTGCTGGGGACCCTTACACTGTAACCAGGGCTTCTGGTTCTTTTTGTGGGTTCCTCCTAGCGCTTGTTTGATTTGTGTTTACTAGGGTGTTATGTGCTAATTGTGTTTATGTATTTATTTTATTGCTTTATGTACATTCTTGTTTGTTGCTTTCTTTACAGTTTTATATATCTTACTGTCATACTGTTATTGCTGGATCTGGTTCCTGTTTTGGTGGGTGGGGTTTCATTGAGAGTTTAAGGTCCTATACCTGGGACCTGAGTGACACCTAGGCTAGAGTGGTTCATGTTCTTTCCCATTCCATTTCGGTCTGGTGCGGGAATTTGAAACACAGTTCAGATGTGGGTTTCTTCTTGAGAACTCTGTGCTACAGATTTCCTGTAGTGCTAGGGCTATCTGGGAAGCCTGCTAAGTCTGGATGACCTTTATTATGACCTTCAGAAGCTGAGGTGAATTAGAGGAGGATCTTTTATGGTTATTGTAAACATTGTACCTCCGGGTTAGAAGTGTTTGCAGTTCTCATAACTGGTCCAAGTCTGAGGATCCTTGTTTTAGAACACTACCTGTGAGGGGGTTGGGCTATTTACAGGTTTGCAGGTACCCTTGGCCACATCATACCCTGTTACTATACTGTTTAAGAGTACCTCATTTTAGACAGTTCTTATGATTAACCCTGGACATGTGACTCTTTATTTGAGTCCCCCACCTTGGTTACTAGATTTCTAAGCCCTCATCTGGACTTCTTGAGCATACATGGGCTTTATATCAAGACAGATAATCAGATCCAGCTTGATCATAAACCCTTGCATATCATTTGCATACACATCATTTGCATCATTTAACATTTGCTTATTTGTTTTTCAGGGTATCCATATCATATCTGGTTTGGTTTTGACCTCTTCTTTTGCATAGACCTCTGTTTCATCAGTTATCTACTTCAGCTATTCTCATCATCACCAGCATCAGCCTGTCAGTGGCTCACTTCCAGCATCAGTTTGTGATCTTCATCAGTATCAATCTTCAGTTTCTTCAGCAGCATTCATGGCTACTCCCAGGAAAAGCAACATATCCTACCATTTCTTTGAGCCTGTGTTGACTGGTATCAGGCAGGTCCAGTCACTTATCACACCTGACCACATCCCATTGTTTAGAGAGCATTATGGAGGAATCCTAGACATGGTTATGGACCTTGACCCTTCTCAGAGGAGCATGATCCACACATGCTTACAGTTTTATGACCCTCCTTTGAGATGCTTCACCTTTCCAAACTTTCAGTTAGGGCCTCTGCTGGAAGAGTTTTCTTCATTGATTGGGGTACCTATCAGGGGTGGCATCCCCTTCAATCCAGAAATGCCAGCTCCCAGCAATGGAGAAATAGCAAAAGCACTGTACTTAGAGCCTGCCTTGATTGAGCAAATTATGACAACAAAAGCTGGGATCCCTGGTTTGCACTTGGATTTCTTGATTTCTCAGACCATCCTGAAGGCCTCATTGGGAGAATGGAGGGCAGTCTGTGCACTATTAGCCCTCAGTATATATGGGACTATACTGTTTGCAGATGAGCCCAGATTTATCAACAAGAATGCCATCCATTTGTTCCTTCTGAAGAACCCAATACCCACTCTGCTGGGAGACTTTTATTACTCCATTCATCAGAGGAATGAGAAACAAAGGAGAAAGTTGGTAAGATGTTGTGCTCCTTTGTTTCACACCTGGCTGCTCAACACCTGCCTAAGTCAGATGCCTTCCTGAATCCTCACCAACAGAAGAATTGGGCCAAGAGGCTCATTGCTTTGACTTCAGATGATATCAGATGGTGCACCCAGAGCACCAAGGGCAAGGACATTATCACCAGCTGTGGACAATACCCAAATGTGCCTCTAATAGGAGTGAAGGGTTGCATCAACTACAATCCTTTACTGTTTAAAAGACAACTGGGTTATGCTTTGGTTCACCCTCCTAGAGTGCAAGATTTAGCTGAGACCCTGTATTGTGAATTGAAACCTAATTCAATAGTTGTCAGACAGGCATCCTGGGCTTGGGACAACATCCAGACAAAAGGGATGGCTATTCTAGGAAGGTGTAATAATGTTGCTTCAGCTCAGTACTATGACTGGTCCCGTGCTAGAGCTCAGATTACTGGAATGCCTTTCACCTTAGAGTACATGCCTGGACCCTCAACAGTACAACCTGCAGCGACTGTCAGCCTAGAAGAATTTGAGAAGCTGAAGGAAAGGAATGAGAACTTATCTCAAGCTTTGAAGAAGACTCTGTGGGAAAGAAGTGATGGTCGCTTAGACATTGAGAGGTTGGAGAAGCTTAGGGTAGAGAATCTTGCCAAAATTGAGAAGACAGAGGACTACATCAGGAAAGCAAGAGCTGGGGAGCAAATATTGAAGAATGCCTGTAAAGAGGCCAAAATTCAGAAGGCTAGAACTGAGCTTTATCTGCAAGAGAGTCAGGCTAGGTGGGTCAGGATCACTGAAGCCCGTACTCAAGAAGACCAGAAGACTCGAGCCAAGATTGAGTAGTTAGAGGCCAATGAAAAGAAGCAGCAGGAAGCTTTGGTGGCAGCCCAGAAGGAGATTTCAGAGTTGAAGCTTAGAGCTGGATTGAAGAGATCAACGGACCAGGACAGGCATAAGAAGCTGACCACTGCCATTGCTACTAGGAACCTCCTCATTAGGACCATCACAGAGCACCCAGCTGGTCCAGTGACTGAGGCACTCCTGAAGGAGGTCAGGGAGGATGAGTTTGGACTGGATGTCTGATTGATTGTTTGTTGATATTTCCATTTGATGTACTTTTCTTTTTGTTGTATTTTGACCCTCCAGGGGCATGTATTGTAAAACAAACTATGTATTGTTCACCTTTTGTAATATATTTTAGTTTGTTTCCATTTGGGCTTTTCTCTCAACAACATCAAAGCATCTTCCTCGAGGTCTGGAAAGGTCAAAACCAAGAACCAAACCGGATACCTTGGAAAACAAATAGGCATACTGCATTGCATACTAACTTTTGTTTGTTTTGTAGGATTTGTTATTATTTTTGTTTCTAACTTTGTTATGATCTCAGGAAACATTGCTCGTCGCTGAGTGTTCCCTGTCAATCGCACGCACCGGTACCCTACTCGCAACAACCTTCCAGGTATTCAAATGGAACAAGTACAGCAGGATCTGACTGAGGTCAGAAATCAGATGGCTAATGAAAGAGTGGAGATGAGAAATCAAATGACTCAATTCATGGCAGTAATGACTGGCTTGGCCCAGAGTCAAGAAAGGTTAAGGGAACTGGTGGAAAGACAAACTCCCGAGGAACCTCATCTTGGAACTGGAGGGACTAGTAACAATGAACAAGGCCAACCTCGTATTAATCCACCAGTATTTGGACCTCATCTGGATCCGGAAGTCAACATCCCGAGAAATGTGCAAGGAAATACTGCTGGGGGAGAATCTTGCAAGAGGATCCCCAAGAAGAGCATTTTACTGTTATGGGAGCTGGAGATGAAGTCTCTGATTGGAGATTGGATGAAATTGCTGAGAAGTTGAGATCTTTGGAGTCTCAGAATTCCTTGGGCTTCGATGTAATGGATATGGGACTAGTGGATGGGGTGAGAATTCCCCACAAATTCAAACCCCCGTGCTTTGAGAGATACAATGGAACCTCTTATCCACGAACTCACCTGTAGTCTTTCCTGGGAAGACTTAAAGCGTATACCATGGACGAAAAGCTGGGGATGTTCTACTTTGAAGACAGTCTGACTGGGGCTTCAAGGGAGTGGTATTCACACTTGACCAGAGCTACCATCAGATGCTGGAAGGACTTAGCTGAAGCTTTCATCAGACAATACCAATACAACCTGGACATGGCTCCCAACAGGACCCTCCTAATGGGGATGTCTCAGTCTTCCAGAGAAAGCTTTAGGGAATATGCCCAAAGGTGGAGACAGCTTGATGCTGCTGTCCAACCACCCATGTCAGAAAGGGAAATGGCTGACATGTTCATGAATACACTACAAGGAACCTATAATGATAGATTGGCTGCCTTCTCCTCTACCAGCTTTGCAGATGTGGTTATAGCTGGTGAAAGGATTCAGAGCCTATTAAAAATGGGTAAAATTTCCGACAATGGTGCAAGTTCATCCAGCAATCCCAGAAAGCCTTTTGTGGGACCCCGAAGAGCCGGTGAAACTAATTCCATTCATACAAGCAGGGGCAGACCTCAGTATGTACACCGGTCAGTAGCACAGTTACCATTCCAGCTCCGATTCCTCAACAATCAGCATATCCTCAACAACAACAACCACAGTATCAACAACAAGTTCAGTATCCGCAACAAAGAACCTACAACAACAACAATAGCAACCAACAGCAGCGTCCCTTCCAACAGAGACCATCTCAGGCAAATAAGGTGATTGACCCTATCCCTATGCCTTATGATGCCTTATTGCCACAACTCCTGAAGCTTAACTTGGTTGATTTAAGGACGTTGGCACCACCAGATCCTCTCAATCTCCCAAAGAACTATGATGTCAACGCCAGGTGTGCCTTTCACTCCAACGCGCCTGGTCACAATACTGAGAAGTGCAGAGCATTACAGATGAAAGTCCAAGATCTGGTGGATTCTAAAGCCCTCAACTTTGCACCTCCTCCGAATGTCAACAGAAATCCTATGCCTAATCATGGCGGGCCTAGGATTAATGCCATCGAGGAAGACAAACCATCCACCTTAATCACCAGTGTTGCACAAATTCGACCACCTTTGGTTGAAATTAAAACTCAACTTTTAGAATGCCAAGTGTTCCCCGGGTGTGAGCTCGGTTGTGGGTATTGCAACATTGCAGTCAATGGGTGTGAAAAGTTGAGAAGCGGCATAGATGGTCTTATTAAGGATGGTATCCTTCAGATTTCAACAACGGCGCCTACAAATCCAGCAATTCCTTTAACAACAATCCCATATTCTCCTACAACATCAACAATCATTCCTTCAACAACAAATTCTCCTGCAACAGCAACAACAATCATTCCTACCGATTCATCAACATCACCAGCAATTACCCCGTCCATCACTTCAACAAGTCAAAATTCAACAACTGTTTCTTCTACAATTTCAACTTCCATCCAGTCAATAGAATCTACTACAACGCCAGCAAAAAATAATGAAGATGTTTCAACAGTTACAATCTACTATGACCCATCAAATGTTCCTCCCAGCGGCAATTTCCAACAACAAATCGTGGCACCTCCTGCCAGAACACCAGTCACAATTTATTATGATCCGCACACCATTACAATACCCTCCTCTGCAACAATCAGTCCGGTCACTATTACGGTGCCTGGACCAGTTCCTTATGAAAGCAGTAATGCCATACCTTGGCATTATGGCTCTGGTCTCTACTGCAATGGGGAGAAAATCACTCTGGATTCATCGACCTCTTCTCCACAAATTGATAATGTTGGGGGAGGCGGAGGCTTCACCAGAAGTGGACGCCTTTTTGCCTCACAAACACAAAGACCTAGTGTTGAAGTAGAAGCTGCTGCCAAAGCAAAAGGAAAGAGTGTGGTATCTGAAGAGCCAACTGCCAAAGAAACTCAGAAGACATATTTTGAACAAGATGTAGACGAGTTCATGAGAATCATAAAAAGGAGTGATTACAAGGTGGTGGACCAGCTTCACCAAACACCCTCTAAAATCTCCATATTATCACTGTTGATGTGTTCCGAAGCTCACAAGAACGCATTGTTGAAAGTCCTTCACGCAGCATACGTGCCGGAGGAGATTACTGTTAATCAGCTAGAAACCGTGGTTGCGAATGTCAACACCAGTCATGGACTGGGCTTTACCAATGCTGACTTAACAACTGAGGGACGCAACCATAACAAGGCTTTGCATATCACCTTGGAATGCAAGGGTGCTGTTCTGTCTCATGTACTGGTGGACACTGGGTCATCACTCAATGTTCTACCAAAGAAAGCCTTAGTGAAGCTGGAGTATGATGGCTTGGCTTTGCGTCCGAGTAATTTGGTGGTGAGAGCATTTGATGGCTCTAAAAGATCAGTGCTTGGGGAGATTAATCTGCCTGTGTTGATTGGCCCGCAGACCTTCAAAACTACCTTCTTTGTGATGGACATACAGCCGGCCTACAGCTGTCTGTTGGGTAGACCCTGGATCCACGCCGCTGGCGCTGTTACGTCTACCCTTCACCAGAAGTTAAAATTTGAGTGGGAAGGCCAAATCATCACCATCTGTGGGGAGGAGGACATCTTTGTTAGCCAGCTGGCTATGTATAAGTACATAGAAATGGATGGGGAGATCCATGAAACCATGAGTCAGGGGTTTGAGGCCCTCAACATTAATGAAGCATCTGCTGTACTGGGAACTTCCATCACATCATACCAGCAAGCCCGGAAGGTTGTTGAGGAAGGTACCGCCCAAGGCTGGGGCAAGTTGCTGCCCGTGGAAAAGAAAGAAGACCGATTTGGGTTGGGTTACAGACCAACTCAACAAGATCAATCAGAGGCTGCAAAGGAGCCCAAGTTTGTCAGCGGGGGAATGCTCACCCCGGATGCTGTAAATAGCTTGGAAGATGAGTCAGAAGACAAGCGCAACCTAGAAAGCTGGATACGTCCAAGGACCCTGGGGAGCCATGTCTCAAACTGGTCTTCCCAGGAAATTATAAGGGTTACTCATGCAGAGTAATTATTATTTCCTGTATTTTAGAGCATGCATCAAGTCTTGCATCTTGCCCAAGATGTCAAGACTCATTTTGTAATCGGGCCATCTTGTATTTTGTGCAAAGATCAATTAATGAATATCAGGACATCTTTTGCAAATGAGTCTTTTCTTTTTCGCTCACTGTTTTTCATTTTTCACTTTTTGTACAAAAATAAAATGACAATGTTTTTTAGAATAAATAACTTCATTTTCACTTTTTCTAAATAAGATAAAACTGATCACTAAAATAAACCAATCTAAACCCTTGCAGAAAGTGCCTTTCAGACTGCACCGACAACAACACTGCTACGACTTCGTATGACTTTGACAATCCAATCAATCAAGCTGATGAAGGGGTTGAAGAAGATTATGAGCTGCCTGAAGAGTTAGCCAGGTTGTTGAGGCAAGAGGAAAAGGTTATCACTCCTCATCAGGAGGAGATTGAAACGGTTAATCTTGCTACGGAAGAAGACGTGAAAGATGTCAAGATCGGGGCCTGCTTACAAGATTCAGTGAAAGAGCAACTGATTGACATGCTTCGGGAATATGTAGATGTTTTTGCTTGGTCTTATCAGGATATGCCAGGGTTGGACATTAACATTGTCATGCACAAGCTGCCATTAAAAGAAGACTGCCCACCGGTAAAACAGAAGTTGCGCCGTGCTCGCTCAGATATGGCAATGAAGATAAAAGAAGAGGTACAAAAACAGTGGGACGCCGGTTTCCTTGCTGTGACTAGTTATCCGCCGTGGGTTGCTAATATTGTACCTGTGCCTAAGAAAGATGGCAAGGTGAGAATGTGTGTGGATTACCGGGACCTAAACAGAGCCAGCCCAAAGATGACTTCCCTCTACCTCACATTGATGTATTGGTGGATAATACAACTCAGTTTTCGGTGTTCTCCTTCATGGATGGATTTTCAGGATACAATCAGATCAAAATGTCATCTGAAGACATGGAGAAGACAACTTTCATCACACCCTGGGGCACATTCTGTTACAAGGTAATGCCATTCGGACTGAAGAATGCTGATGCTACTTATCAACGGGATATGGTAACATTATTCCATGACATGATCCACAAAGAAATTGAATGTGATGTGGATGACATGATTGCCAAGTCCTTTACAAAAGAAGACCACCTGGTGAACCTACTGAAGCTATTCAAGCGTCTGAGGAAGTACCAACTGAAGTTAAACCCCAACAAATGCACATTCGGGGTGCGATCCGGTAAGCTGCTGGGATTTATCGTAAGTGAGAAAGGGATTGAAGTTGACCCTGATAAAGTCAAAGCCATTCAAGAAATGCCTTCACCGAAGACTGAAAAAGAAGTTCGGGGGTTTCTAGGTAGATTGAACTACATTTCACAGTTCATATCTCACCTTACAGCAACTTGCGAGCCTTTGTTCAAGCTGTTAAGAAAAGAACAAACAGTCAGGTGGAATGAAGACTGTCAAAGGGCTTTTGAAAAAATCAAGGAATACTTACAAGAGCCTCCAATCCTTATGCCTCCAGTTGAAGGAAGACCTCTAATCATGTACTTGACAGTATTAGAAGAGTCAATAGGGTGTGTGCTGGGCCAGCATGACGAGTCTGGTCGAAAAGAGTATGCAATATACTACCTAAGCAAAAAGTTTACCGACTGTGAACAACGTTATTCACTGCTCGAGAAAACTTGTTGTGCTTTAGCGTGGGCTGCTCGCCGACTAAGGCAGTACATGTTGACCCACACCACTTTGTTGATTTCAAAGATGGACCCAGTCAAGTACATTTTTGAGAAGCCAGCACTTACCGGATGGGTTGCAAGATGGCAAATGATCCTCACAAAATATGACATTCAATACACATCTCGCTGAGCAACCCATCAAAGGCAGTGTATTGTCTGATTATCTCGCTGAGCAACCCATTGACGATTACAAGCAAATGAGATTTGACTTTCCCGATGAAGACATCATGTTCATAAAAGAAAAAGATCATGAAGAGCCTATTCACACTAAAGGGCCTGACCCAGAAGAAGAATGGACAATGATGTTTGATGGGGCTGTTAATATGAATGGTCGTGGTGTTGGTGCAGTACTCATTACACCTAAGGGAGTTCACATGCCTTTCTCGGCAAAAATCACCTTTAACTGCACTAACAACGAAGCTGAATACAAAGCTTGTATTATGGGTCTTGAGGAAGCCATTGACCTCAGGATCAAGACTTTAAATGTATTCGGAGATTCAGCTCTGGTAATTAATCAAACCAATGGCAAATGGTACACCCACCAAGATCATCTGATACCTTATCGGGATTATACAAGGAGGTTATTGACTTTCTTCACAACAGTCAAGCTTGAGTATATCCCTCGAGATGAAAATCAGTTTGCAGATGCTCTGGCTACCATTTCATCCATGATCAAAGTTCAAGCTGCCAACTTTGTGCCTCGGATTTCAGTATCCAGACTTGACAGACCAGCATACGTATTCTCAGCAGATGTGGTTAAAAATGATAAACCTTGGTTCCACGACATTAAGCGCTTCTTGGAAGACCAAACATACCCATATGGGGCATCTTCCAATGACAAGAAGACACTAAGAAGACTAGCTAGTAATTTCTTCCTGAATACTGATGGCTCCCTGTATAAAAGGAACTTTGACATGGTACTTCTCAGATGTGTTGATAGGGCAGAAGCAGACTTATTGGTGCACGAGGTGCACGAAGGATCTTTTGGTACCCATGCTGGAGGGTATGCTATGGCTAAAAAGTTGCTAAGATCAGGGTATTACTGGATCACAATGGATGCAGACTGTTGTGCCTATGCTAGGAAATGCCATAAATGCCAGATTTATGCGGATAAAGTGCATGTGCCTCCAAATCCTCTGAATGTGATGTCTTCACCTTGGCTCTTCGCCATGTGGGGCATTGATATGATTGGCAAGATTGAACCGATTGAACCGACTGCTTCGAACGGCCACAGATTCATCCTAGTAGCCATTGATTATTTCACCAAGTGGGTTGAAGCAGCTTCTTATGCAAATGTTACCAGGCAAGTGGTAGCCTGGTTTCTGAAAAGAGACATCATCTGTCGGTATGGAGTTCCCGAACGAATCATTACTGATAATGGTTCCAACTTGAACAACAAAATGATGGCAGAACTGTGTCGGGACTTCAAAATCCAACACCATAATTCTTCTCCCTACAGGCCAAAGATGAATGGTGCTGTAGAGGCAGCTAACAAGAATATCAAGAAGATTATGCAGAAGATGGTGGTCACCTACAAAGACTGGCATGAAATGCTACCGTTTGCCTTGCATGGATACCGAACGTCAATCAGAACATCCACTGGGGCAACACCGTATCAGCTTGTGTATGGTATGGAAGCAGTCCTACCTGTTGAAGTTGAATTACCCTCCCTACGGGTACTAATGGATGTCAAATTGAACGAAGCGGAATGGGTCCGATCCCGATACGAACAACTAAGTCTGATTGAATAAAAGAGATTGGCTGCAATTTGTCATGGGCAGCTGTATCAGAAGAGAATGAAGAAATCCTTCAATCAGAAAGTCAGTCTTCGAGAGTACCAAGTAGGAGATCTCGTGCTGAAAAGACTCCTCCCTCCTCATGCAGACCACAGGGGCAAGTGGACTCCGAATTATGATGGTCCATTCATAGTAAAGAAAGTTTTCTCCGGTGGAGCACTGATGCTCAATACTATGGATGGTGAAGACTTCCTGTCCCCTGTGAATTCAGATGCAGTTAAAAAATACTTCGCATAAAATGACCCGCTGGACATAAAAACAGAATGTAAGTCCATGCAAAAATAGGGCATACCGGCGAGTAAAAAAAACAGAATAAAAGACTCGGGCAAAAATAAGGGACAAAAATAAAAATGTACACCCGCTGAGTTGAAAAGCCGCATTGGACAACTCAGGCAAAAATGGGTATCCCGGTGGATTGAAAACCCGAAAGGGCGATCCACGCAAAATAAGGGAATGAGCGAACAACTGCATTTTGAATTCGTCTGTATCGCTTACAACATGGCAAGCTTCGAAAGGTTAAAGCATCGGTCAGAATCAGCCTTCTTCAGAAAGCAAGATGAGAAGAACGTCAATGTCATACGAGTCATAGCAAAAGGGAAGCTCCTTGAAGCGTCATCAACATTGCCAGCACCTTTTTGTTTCTCAATTTGTAACGATCTCCTCATTTCAGGGGATCCGTTTCTTTGACTGTATCTTGCCAATTCAGGGCACACAAATTAATAAAATCAGATTTTTAGTCATATTTCGTCCCGTACATTTTATTTTCATTTGCAAAATGTCTGATGTCCTTAAGATGCTGATTGCATAAGTACAGATGCGCTTTTCCAAATTTACATGCTTACAGGAAATATGTTCGCTCCCGGGAGTGTTTAAACTCTTATGACGAAATCCAGTAAGGGATACCTCGGGGTACTTGTGTGTTTCTTTGTCATACAGGATTGCAGGTGTTCAAAGCGCAACATGGGGCATGAAAAGCAACTCCCCAACAAGCTGCCAAATCATTACTTACTCGACACGTCTTCCAAATAGCACCAGAGATGCTTTATCCCCAGCTGAGTTGCTAGTCATCTTTCCTCCTCAGCCAAGTGTTAGACAGGGAACCATCTCCCCGCAGAGTTTCAGCCTCTATCCAGAAGAGCAATGCCTGAAGATCTCATAACAGAGTGACGAAAGCTCCCGCAGACCCCAGCTGGGTCCCCCATTGCCAAGATAGGTCTATCAGTGATCTATTTCCTCAAGCAGAGTCATATATGTCAGATCTACCAAGGATCTCATCCCCAGCTGGGATATCCACTTCAAGCAGATCAGCCGAAGATCTCCACAGCAACGGGATCCGAATCCCGGATAGGTATCTTTGTATAATCATAGCATTCGCATCATATTTTCCCCCAGAGCGTAGCATTCCGTCTAATACGGAGCATTACGGAAAAAATCAAACATATTGCATAAATCATAAGCCATGTGTCGAACTGAACACTTGTAAATACTGACGCTCCATCAACAATATACAAAAAAAAAAAACCTCTCAAACTCCCCGACAGAAAGCCAAAGCGTCCACTTTACACTCACAAATACAGATACATGCTCCTTTTGGCACTCGTCCGTGTCATCACTCCTCAGTAAAGTCGCCCGAAGCGTTCTCTACAAGCAGATGCTTATACATTACAGATGTTTCTTGACACTCGTCTGTGTCATATCCCCAGCAGAAAACCAAAGCGTCCCCTTTGCACTCACAAGCACATGTTTACATATATCTACACACTCTTTGGACACCCGTCCGTGTCACCTTCCCCGACATAGTTGCCTAAACACTTTGGGAACCAAATACTTGTTTATAATACACTTTTTCCGACACCCGTCTGTGTCGTGCTCTCCCTAGCAAGTTGAACACTCGTTTGTGTCTCACTCATGTTTACTTATTTCAGATACCCGTCTGTATCTCGTATATATCACTTAAATCCCCTCAGAGTCAACACTCGTCCACGATCTTTGTTAACCAGTTGATACTCGTCTGTATCATCATCTCTGAACATACGTCGGCGTTTGCTTCTACTGATACTCGTCCGTATCATAATCTTAAGGATGCTCGTCCGTATATTTAATCTATACACCGTGTCAGACACTTATGTCTTTGCCTCCTTGAAATTAGACACTCGTCTGTGTCTACCATTCCCCAGAAGAATTCCCGGCAAATATCGATAAACTATCTCCTTTCTATCTTACATTCGTCCTATGTCATGATATTTCCGGCAGCCTTCCCCTGCTAGGTGATCGTCCTTCACCTCTTGATGATCGTCCTTCATCATTTTATCCGATGGCCGTCCCCATCGTCGACCTTTTTATCCGACATTCGTCCCCATCGTCGAACTTTTTATCCGACATTCGTCCTATGTCGTGATATTTTTAGCAGCCTTCCCCTGCTAGGTGATCGTCCTTCACCTCTTGATGATCGTCCTTCATCATTTTATCCGATGGCCGTCCCCATCGTCGACCTTTTTATCCGACATTCGTCCTATGTCGTGATATTTTTAGCAGCCGTCCCCTACTAGGTGATCGTCCTTCACCTCTTGATGATCGTCCTTCATCATTTTATCCGATGGTCGTCCCCATCGTCGACCTTTTTATCCGACATTCGTCCTATGTCGTGATATTTTTAGCAGCCGTCCCCTGCTAGGTGATCGTCCTTCACCTCTTGATGATCGTCCTTCATCATTTTATCCGCTGCTTACATCCTGCACAGCTAACTCGTGTTTGAATAGGGGCAGCTGTAAACACCCCAAATTTTCCCTCACTCATTTCACACCATGGCTTGTGATCTTTTCATTTGCATAAGTTCCATCATACCATCTCATATTGCATTTTTGCCTCATTGCATTGATTCAAAGTCATTTGCATCTAGGGTTTGTGATCTGAGCAATCCCTGAGCTATCTGAGCCACTCCAAAGGTCTTAAATCATCTCAAGAGGGTCCATGTATGTTCAAGCATCATATTATATCCTCCAAAGATCAAGGAAGTCAGAAAATCACAAGAACTGAGAAAGGCATGGAAGCAGAGCCAAGTTTAACTGCACAGATGACCTGAAATTAGGGTTTTGGTTTCAGAGGCCATAACTCCAAAAATTTTGGTCATTCTTGTTTCTATTGGTCTCTATATGATATGAGGATCATGCATACCAATTTTCATGAAGAAATTCAATGGGGAAGGCATCTGATCAATAGATGGCTTCTTGAGCAAGTCAGTGCAAAATCAGGGCATCTGAGGCCCCCAATCACCCAACCAAAGGGTCTTCTCCATTATTTTGAATGTGTATGATTTATTTGATCTTATAAGATGTTAGAAGTTCACAAAATTGAAGAATTTCAAGCCATTTGCAAAGTTGCCATTTTGGGAAAGTGACTTGTAATGTAAACTTGCCATTTTGGGAAAGTTTTTCAACCTCCTCTTTTTGATTCAAAAATGCTTCAAATGAAAAATATTTGGTCATGAGAGTTGTAGATTGGATCCTCCCATTTTCAAAAAGTACAAGAACTCATTCTAATTCATTTTAGAACAAAAGTTATGGCCTTGCAAAATTGGACAAAATCACTAAAGTTTCACTTTTACACCAAAGAGGGAAACTTGCAAATTCACATGCCAAGCATTTCCATGACTTCAAAATGACTTCTAAGCATTACATAAACATAACACATTACCTAAAACTCGGAATGGCCCAAAGAATCACTCATTTCCATGCCTTGATCATTAAGAAATCCAAAAGGGGGCCAAAAATCCATGAATTTGCAAAATGACCCAAAGCTTCTCATCCACTTGCTTCAGCTCACAAAATCTGATTTCATGACACTCCATGAATCCAGCTGCAGTAGACATGCCTTTGTCCTAGGCCTGAAACAGCTCATACCTCAAAGGACACATAGCCATGACTTTTTGCAAAACAAGCCATACCAATCAGCATAGCCCACAACAACTCTCTGACCTATCACAACTTGATATGTGGACCAAATGGAACTCAAAACACACAAGAAGCAAGCCTGAAACCACAGCATCACCATAGTTCACAAAAATCCCTCTTTTGCATTTTCTATCGAATCTCATAGCTCAGTCACCCATTCTCAAAACTTCTTCCACCATTCATCCCCAAATGCATCACTGATCACAAACCACCCTTTACTTTGCTTTAAAAGTCACCATACACCAAATACGATTTTTCTCCCTTTTGAACTGAACTGAATCAATCTCACAAATCAGCCATAAAAAACTCCAAACAAGCTTTGCAAACTCTTGAGGGAAGTCAGTAGAGGTGATTGGAAGCTAGGAACTGGCCAGAAAGTTCCAAAAGTGAAAGCTCCAGTTCAGGTATCCCCAAGAACAATTTTTCCAGAACTTGTATTTTTTGTTATAGAGTTGTTCTCCTTGCTTCACTGATCATGCTGCTCTTTTTATTTTTGAAAATGGTGGAGAAATGAACATGTTACGACTCTCTGAAACTTTGTCCAGTTTTCCTTTTTTCCCTTCGATTCTCCATGTATGCTTGTTATAAATCATGTTTGGATGATGGTTTGAGTTCGTTTTGAGTAGGGGATCACTTCTGGATGATTAATTTGGGGTGGGGTGGCTTGTAGAGAGAGTTAGGGATTTTGCCTCGCCGGAGAAGACGACCGGAACCACTGTTCCGGTCGTTTGAAAGTAATTAGGGCACATGATTAGGGTTTAATCATAATTAGTGAGATTTGAATTTCAGCCGTCCATTAGCGCGCGTAGTCAACTCCCTCCCCCCTAGGTTTGAATCTTGGCCCTTAGATCAGCATACCTCCCATTTAATTCAATTTTATTTTCCTTTTTTTCATTTGTTTTGCTTATTTTATTTAAAATAGTAAATCATTTCTAAAAAATCTCATTTTTTGCATCCAGCCTTAAAATATTTTTCTCTTTCTGAAAATAATTTTATTTTTATTTTTTGCATAATTTTCGTATTTTAAAAATATTTAAATGTTTATTTTAATTAGTTAATGAGAATTAATTAATTAAAATAGCATTTAAGTTTCTAAAAATCACAAAAAAATTCACATTGCATTTTAATACATTTAGAAACATTATCAAACTCTTCAAACAAATTTCTTTTTGGTTCTTGACCTATTTTGACATTTTTCTTTGGAATTAAAGTTCTTAAAAGGCAATATTTTTGTTCTAACTTAGAAAAATTCATTCTGCCTAACCATGAAGAGTTGGATGATGGTTCTTCTTGCATTGCATTCTTCATATCATGTAGTTTCTAGGGTAAAAGTGGTTTGAATTTATCTTTCATTTTCAATTTGATGTGCATTTTTCCTTTTGAAGTGCCTTAAAACCCTAGCCAACTTGAGAAAATCATAATTCCCATTAGGTTAAGAGTTGGGTCCCCTCCTTTGGGAAGTGAACTTGTGTAGGGTTAAGGTACCTTTGATCCCATTTTCAATTTTTTATCTTGTCATTTGCTTCTGATTTTGAATTTTTGCTTTGTGTCTTGTGCATAAACCCTAATTTTGGCTTTCATTTGCATTCATCTCTCATTTGCTTGCATACATGAACTTGTCATGAGATTTTGTGCATCCACATGACATATGAGACATCTTAGGACACATTAGAATCATGTTTGATCATTGCATCATTCATTTTCCATGTTATGCATTCATACCATTTCATAACTTTCATGAATTTTTATGGTTCAAAGCATGCTTCATTTGCATCCACATCCTTGTATGATCATCCACAACTCTTGACATGTGTTTGCATCATTGCTTAGCATCATTAACATCATGTTTATGCTTCTGACTTTGGTTTGCATCATTGCATTTCATCTCATTTTTCATGTCATTTCATTTTTCTTGTTGATAACTTTTCAGGTGGTAAGTACTTGAGAAGTGAATTTGCCTTCACTTCTCATAATCTTTCCTCATCTCTCTTATGCATTCATTTCTGCATTTTTACTTGTGTATTAGAGTGAGCTTGCTAATTCATGTCTCCTCCTCACTCTCTTCCTTCAAGAAACTTGTCTTCTTAAGTGAAGTAAGTTGTCTTGCTTCTCCTGCTTCTTCCTCCTTTCATCTGCTCCTTCCTTGGTGGTTTTTCTCTTGAAGATCTCTTGCAAACCTCATAAACCCTAGGAACAACCAAGTATGATAACAATTAGGGTTTGATTAGTCCCCCATTTAGTTTTACCTTTGTGTCATCTTTGAGTCTTCCATTCTCATCTCATAATTAAGGACTAAACCTTAAAGGCTTCAAGGCTTTGTGATTAAGCTTATGCCTGCATCCTTCTATTAGGATGGAGTGTATAACTTTAATCCTAAGTGTTAAACCCTTAATGTGTTTAAATCCTTTAATCAATCCACCTAATAATCATCAAGACATCAAGCTTGTAACTTGGGCCTTGCATTAGGGTTCTAATTCTTCCTTAATTGGTTAAGAAGGACTAACCCTAGTGTTAATCGACAAGTCTTCCTCAAGTTGTCTTACAAACCATAAAATTCACTTCTTAATCTTACCATTAACTAAAATCCATTTTAATAAAGGCTTTGTTTTGTCATGAGGTTAATCCCTAATCATGGATTAAGTTGAGGAGCCTTCCTCAGCTTAAATGTTCTCATTTATTATCCTTCTATTAGGATGGTGTAATGATGGTCTAAAGACGTGTCTAATTATGTGTATAGCGGTATCTTAACTGCAAGTGCACAGCCTATCGAAGTAATATTTAAGATTATCGATCCACAGGGACTCTATGGTTACTTAGTGCTAGATGAACTTCTAGTTTAGCTAAGGCGAATGGTTGTCACGATTTTTTGTTGATTTTAAAATATTAAAGGCGGAATTAAATTTAAGTTTTAATAAAATAATACTAAGGCGGTCGGTATGTAATTATACTAACTTAGGTGGGTCAATCTAACCTAGGCTTATAAAGGTGTTTACTTAATCTATTCGGTAGAGGTTACCAGTTTAAATACCCTCAACTCACACTCTCGTGGTCTTATCTCAGATCTTACCCCTAAAGCCCTATGCCTGCTCTCGCTAGCCCATAAGTGTTTAGAGATAATTTTTGGAAACTTAGTAATTCTAATTTATTTTAAAGCGCTCTCGCTGTGTTTAATTTAAATGCCTATCTTTAGCTATCTGGTTAAAATCTCACACTCTCGTGGTCTTGACCTAACCTAATACTCTTTTCTTACTCTCGTAACGAAAAGGTCGATTTTAATTAAAAAGTATCAGCCAGAATGTTAAGTTATTAATTATTTTAAGCCTATGATTAAATTTTACCGATTAAGTTTGTTTTAACTACATACCGCCCTAAGGTAATTAGTTACTCATTGATGTTGAACCAGACAGAGACAGAAAAACAAATAATAGAATACTCATGGCAGAAAAATAAATAAACATTATAAATATTAAATTTGCAATATAATAAAAAACCTGGTTAACAAATATTATAGCAGACTCCTTCTTCCACAGACCGGAAAGCTTGGAGTTGGCGGAAATCGAAAATAAATCAAACTCTGAAGGTTTAGAAACAAGTAAATGTATAACAATTCCCTGATGTTGGAAATTGTTATATGGCGGGTTTGGATACAATAAGAATGAAAAACTGAAAATAATGCTGAAATAAAGACAGGGTCGTAAAACAATTCGGCAGAGCTTCCGCAGGAAATTAATAGAAAAAATGCTCTGTAGTTTCTTCATAAAACTTGTGCTATTTATAGAACCATTAATGGGCTTGAAAATTGGACTTTGTTGCATTGGGCCTTGCTGAAGTGGTGGAGGAGATGTAGGAACATGGCAAAAAAGTAGGAGAAAAGTTCTTCACGTAATGCTTTGACGTGGTCTCAGTCAATAACCTATTTTTACCCTTGTCACGGTCGTGACAAGGTCATCACGCTCGTGTCCTGTGGTTTTTAAGTGTCACGGTCGTGACAATGTTCTCACGGTCGTGATGGCTTCTTTTGGGGTGTCACGGTCGTGACACCTTGGTGACGACCGTGACTGCAACAAATTATGCAGTTCTGCAGGCTTCTTCATTTCTTCATCTTTTTATGGTTGCTTTTGTTCCTTTTGCTCTTACTTTATGATTTAGCTCCATATATGATGTACCTGCAAAATGGTAAGAAAAAATCGAGAAATCGAGTGTTAAAACGATGATTATGCGATAAAATGTTAATGAAACCTAGCAATATAATCGATACGTTTTCTCGTTATCATGTAATGAGTCCATTAAATCCTTGATTATGGCTTAAACTCATTACTTAACACTAAACAAAATATCAAAAACATCTGAATAAATACAAGTAGGTTAATGATCTTAATCTTACATCATGGTGATTAAGTGTGAGGTGCTTACTTCATACTTAAGGTATTCTCATTACCCCTAATCAGAGGGAAGATGTGATGAGTTTACTAACCCTTGGTTTAGGCTTAAGCTCATTTTCTTATGACAAAAACTCAAAAAGCAATAAAAGATTGAAAACACAAAAAACAAACAATAATCGTCTCCTCTGGGATTCTTTTCTCACCTTATTCACTCACAAACGAGAACTTGCTTCTTCCATCTGATGCAAGACAGTTAGCACCTGAGTCAGACAGGTCATACACTTGAGCATAGACAAGTAAGCAGTTCACAAGTCAATTTATCTTTCAGTCTCTTTGAGTCGAACTACGGTGTTCTGACTTCCTCATTGCACGAGAGGATACGTAGGCACAACTTAACAGTTATCGAACAAAAGTCTATGTATATCCCCCCTCCTTCCAGCATTATTCTTTGAGCCTCATAGTTTTGAGCATTTCACTCTTTTCCTTGCACTGACACTTCTCTTATACACTTCACATTTCCTTTACATTGACATTTGCATTCTTTTCCAGTTTTGGTACACAAAACAGCACTGACACTACCCCTTTTAAACACAAATCTTTCAAGCGTGGATCCCGTCGAGTACGACGGACAATCTGGGTGCTAATACCTTCCCAGGTTGTAACCAACCCCCTTTCTCAGTTTCTCTGGTTCGCAACCGTCTTATCCATCTTTCCTTAGGTTTATGCAGCATTACCTTTCCTTCGGGATAAAAATGCCTAGCTGGCGACTCTATTCATTCATTATTCTCTTTCACCGACCGTTCGCGTCTGTACCCCTTCTGACCTGGGTGTCATTTGGTGGAAGCGACACTAACAAAGCCTCATGTTGCTTCTTCTCACTAGCCTCCAACTGCTCTATCTTAATCTGATTCCTTTGATCTTCTTGTGCACGGGCTTCAGTAATCTTGATCCACCTAGCCTGGCTCTCCTCCAGATAATGCTCTGCCCTAGCCTTCTGAGTCTTTGCTTCCTTGCAAGCATTTTTCAATACTAACTCCCCTGCTCTTGCCTTCCTGATGTAGTCATCCGTCTTCTTAATCTTGGTCAGATGCTCAACCCTAAGCCTTTCCAATCTCTCATTATCTAGACGGCTGTCATTTCTCTCCCATAGAGTCTTCTTTAAGGCTTCAGATAGCTGAATGTTTCTTTCCTTCAGCTTTTCAAATTCTTCCAAACTGACAGTAGCTGCAGGTTGTACTGTAGAAGGTCCAGGTATATCTTCTAAGGTGAACGGTATCCGGGTGATCTGAGCCCTGGTACGAGACCAATCAGAATACTGTGCTGAAGCCATGTTGTTGCACTTTCCAAGGACGGCTATTCCCTTAGTCTGGATGTTATCCCAAGCCCAGGCAGCTAGCCTGACAACAGCAGAGTTGGGTTGGATTTCACAGTAGAGGGTCTCAGCCAAATCTTGCCCTCTCGGAGGATGAACCAAAGCATATCCTAATTGTCTCTTAAAAAGTAAAGGGTTGTAGTTGATGCAACCTTTTACTCCAATCAAAGGCACATTAGGATACTGCCCACAACTAGTAATGATGTCATTGCCTTTGGTGCTCTGAGTGCACCATCTAATGTCTTCTGATGTCAAGGCAATAAATCTCTTAGCCCAGTTCTTTTGCTGATGGGGGTTCAGGAAGGTGTCTGACTTTGGCAAATGTCTTAGCAGCCAAGAGTAATAGAGAGGAGCACAACATCTGACTGGTCTTCCTCTTTGCTTCTTATTCCTCTGATGTATTGAGTGGTAGAAGTCTCCAAGCAAGGTAGGAACTGGGTTCCTCAATAAGAACAGGTGAATGGCATTCTTGCTCACAAACTTTGGCTCATCTGCAAACAAGATAACCCCATATATGCTAAGGGCTAGAAGTGCACAGACAGCCTTCCATTCCCCTACTGCAGCATGCAGGGTGGCCTGGGAGATCAAGAAGTCTAGGTGAAGGCCTGGAACCCCAACCTTTGTTGTCATGTTCTGATCAATAAGGGTAGGCTCCAAATGCAATGCCCTGGCTATGTTTTCATTTCTGGGAGCAACCATCTCAGGGTTGAAAGGAATCCCTCTCCTAACTGGAACTCCTAACAGCATGGAAAATTCCTCTAACAGAGGTCCCAACTGGAAATCAGGAAATGTGAAACATCTGAGAGGGGGATCATAAAACTGCAAGCAAGTATGGATCATGCTCCTCTGAGATGCATCTAGATCCATGACCGTGTCCAATATGCCTCCATAAGGTTCTCTGAATAGTGGGACATGATCAGGGGTAATGAGGGACTGGATCTGCCTGATGCCAGTCAGGGTGGGCTCAAAGAAGTGGTATGTGATGTTGCTCTTTCTTGAAGTGTCCATGGATGCTGGTGAAGAAGCTGAGAGCAACTGCTGATGAAGGTCACTAAATGAGATGCTGGAGATGAGTCTCTGATGAAGATAGCTGGAGGAGAAATCACAGACAAACTGGTGAAGGTGTTGGAGAAGATAATTGAAGCAGTCTGAGCAGCAGAAGAGGTCAAAACCAAACCAAAGATGAAATGATGGATACCCTGTAAAACAAATAAGCAAATGTTAAATGATGCAAAAATGATGTATGCAAAATGATATGCAAAGGGTTTGTGATCAAGTGCTGGATCTGTTTATCTGTCTTGGTAAAAGTCCATGTATGTCCATAAGTCCAGATGGAGGCTTAGAAATCCAGTAACCATGTGGGGGACTCAAATAAAGAGTCACAAGTCCAGGGTAATCACAAGAACTGTCCAAAGTGATGCATTCTTAAAAAAAAACTAGTAACAGGGTATAATGTGGCCAAGGGTTCCTGCAAACCTGTAAACATCCCAACCCCCTCACATGTAATGTTCTAGAACAAGGATCCTCAGACTTGGATCAGTTATGAGAAGTGTAAACACTTCTAACCCGGAGGTACAGTGTTTACAATAACCATAAAAGATCCTCCTCTAATTCACCTCAGATGCTTAAGGTCATAAGAGGTCATCCAGACTTAGCAGGCTTCCCAGATAGCCCTAGTACTACAGGAAATCCGTAGCACAGAGTTCTCAAGAAGAAACCCATGTCTGAACTGTGTTTCATATTCCCGCACCAGACCGAAATGGAATGGGAAAGAATATGAAGCCACTCTAGCCTATGTGTCACTCAAGTCCCAGGTATAGGACCTTAATCACTCAATGATCCCCACCCACCAAAGAAACAGCAGATCCAGCACATGATAATGACAGTATGAAATGCATAAAACTGTAAATGAAAAGCAATAAATAAAGTTGTACAGAAAGCAATAAATAAAGCAAATAAATAAGCACAAGTAGCACATGTCGCTCCCACCAAATGACACCAAGTCAAGAAGGGTACAGATGCGAACGGTCGGTGAAAGGAAAGAGGACACACAAGGGTGAACTCAAAAAGACAAGAGTCGCCAGCTAGGCATTTTTATCCCGGAGGAAAGGTAATGCTACATGAACCTGAGAAAAGATATGGATAAGACGGTTGCGAACCAGAGAGACTGAGAAAGGGGGTTGGTTACAACCTGGGAAGGTATTAGCACCCAGATTGTCCGCCGTACTCGACGGGATCCACGCTTAAAAGATTTGTGTTTAAAGGGGTAGTGTCAGTGCAATCCGTGTATCAAAGCTGGAAAGAATGCAAGTGTCAGTGTAAAAGAAATGTGAAGTGTATAAGAAAAGTGTCAGTGTGAGAATGAGAATGAGATGCTCAAGATTATGAGGCTTAAAGAATAATGCTGGAAGGAGGGGGGATATACAGAGACTTTTGTTCGATAACTGTTAAGTTATGCCTACGTATCCTCTCGTGCAATGAGGAAGTCAGAACACCGTAGTTCGACCCAAAGAGACTGAAAGATAAATTGACTTGTGAACTGCTTACTTGTCTATGCTCAAGTGTATGACCTGTCTGGCTCAGGTGCAAACTGTCTTGCATTAGACGGAAGAAGCAAGTTCTCGTTTGTGAGTGAAGATGATGAGAAAAGAATCCCGGAGGAGACGATTATTGTTTGTTTTTTGTTGTTTTCAATCTTTTATTGCTTTTTGGAATTTGTCATTACAAAATTAGCTTAAGCCTAAACCATGGGTTAGTAGACTCATCACATCCTCCCTCTGATTAGGGGTAATGAGAATACCTTAAGTATGAAGTAAACACCTCACACTTAATCACCATGATGTAGGATTAAGATCATTAACCTACTTGTGATTATTTAGATGTTTTTGTTGTTTTTGTTTAGTGTTGAGTAATGAGTTTAAGCCATAATCAGGGATTTAATGGACTCATTACACCATCCTAATAGAAGGATAATAGATGAGAACATTTAAGTTGAGGAAGGCTCCTCAACTTAATCCATGATTAGGGATTAACCTCATGACAAAATAAAGCCTTTATTAAAGTGGATTTTAGTTAATGGTAAGATTAAGAAGTGAGTTTTATGGTTGGTAAGACAACTTGAGGGGGACTTGTCCATTAACACTAGGGTTAGTCCTTCTTAACCAATTAAGGAAGAATTAGAACCCTAATGCAAGGCCCAAGTTACAAGCTTGATGTCTTAATGATTATTTAGATGGATTGATTAAAGGATTTAAACACATTAAGGGTTTAACTCTTAGGATTAAAGTTATACACTCCATCCTAATAGAAGGATGCATGCATAAGCTTAATCTCAAAGCCTTAAAGCCTTTAGGGTTTAGTCCTTGATTATGAGGTGAGAAGAGAAGACTCAAAGAAAACTCAAAGGAAAGAGTATAAGAGGGACTAAACAATCCTAAAATGTTATCATGCTTGGAAGCCCTAGGGTTTGTGAGGCTTAAGAGGAGAAATCTTCAAGGAAGCCACCAAGGAGAAGCAAGATAGAAAAGGGATGAGATGAGAAGAGAAGAGAGGGAAGAGAGGCACAAGTGAGAAAGCTCACTCAAATACAAGTAAGAATGCAGCAAAGATCCAAAATGATAAGGTGAGAAGAGGTAGGAGGTGGAGGCAAATCCACCTCCCAAACAAACTTACCATTAACCTGAAAAGTTAGTACAAGATGCACAAAGGAAGAAATGAGATGAAACAATGCATATGGATGGGCAAAGGCCAAAGTCAGAAACATACACATGATGCAAATGATGTCAAAAGATGGTGCAAAGTCATACAAGATGCATATATGTGAGCATACAAGAGAATGGATGCATATGGAGCATGCCTTGAACCATGAAAGTTCATGAAAACTTATGAAATGCAATGAAGGTATGACATGTCAAATGAATGATGCAATTATCAAACATGATTCTAATATGTCCTAAAATGTCTTATGAACCATGTGGATGCACAAAATGTCATGGCAAGTTCTTGAATGCAAGCAAATGAAAGATGGATGCAAAGGAAAGCAAGAATTAGGGTTTACATACAATATGCAATGCAAAATTCAAAATCAGAAGCATAGGGCATGAAAAAAAAATTGAAAATTGGATCAAAGAAACCCTAACCCTACACAAGTTTACTGCCCAAAGGAGGAGACCTAAATCTAAACCTAGTGGAAGTTATGGTTTTCTCAAGTTAACTAGGGTTTCAAGGTACCTCAAAAAGAAAAATGCACATTAAATTGAAAATGGAAGATAAATTCAAACCAATTTTACCCTAGAAACTACATGCTATGAAGGATGCAATGCAAGAAGAACCATTATCAAACTCTTCATGGTTAGGCAGAATGAAATTTTTCAAGTTAGGATCAAAATATTGCCTTTAAACAAATTTAATTCCAATGAAAATTGTCAAAATAGGTCAAGAACCAAAAAGAAATTTGTTTTGAGAGTTTGATAATGTTTCTAAATGTTTTAAAATGCAATGTGAATTTTTTCGTGATTTTTAAATACTTAGATGCATTTTTAATTAATTAATTTCCATTAACTAATTAAAAATAAACATTTAAATGATTTAAAAATGATTTTTAATGCAAAAAAATTAAAATTAAAATATTTTTGGGTTCTGAAAATTAATGAAATGCTTGACAAAAAATTTCAGAATTTTTAAATATGTTTTACTATTTTTAATAATTCGTGAAAGTTAAATATAAATAAAATGAAATAAAACTAATAAAAATGGAAAAGTAAGCTGAATGGAAGGACCAGATTGAATCTGGGCTTGGGATTGTTGACTTGGTGCCACATCCAAGGGCCTAAGTTCAAACTTCATTAATCCAGATTAATTAAATAAATAAACCTAAATTAAGACTAATCATGAGATCCAGGCCACACAAACACGCGCGGGAAGGAGCAATCGCACGACCCACATTCAAACCTGGCCTAAACCCTAATTAGGGTTAATGACTTTCAGACGGCCGAAACAGTGGTTCCGGTCGTCTTCTCCGGCGAAACAAAAACCCTAGTTTCTTCTATAGGTTACCAAACATCAAATTTCTTCCACCAAAATGATCCTTTCATCAATCTAAACCTAAACCCTCGCTCAAAATCCATTTATTTCAACTCACAAGCACGAATCGAAACAAAATATAAAACACGGGCAAATGTTCAAAGTCATCATACATGTTGGTTTCTTCACCATTTTCAAAAGTAAATACATATTCATGATCAGGGGAACATGCAAAACCATAAAAGAACTTAAAACTTAGCTTCTGGGAAAAATGTTCTTCATGTTACCTGAGATGAAGACTCCCTGTTTCTGAGCTTTCTGGACTCAAACTTGGTGTAATCCCTCTCCTTTGAACACCCTGATGATGAAATGAAGCTTGGAGAACTTTGAGAATGGCTGGTTATGGCTGTTTTGTTCTAGTGTAGCAGAAATGGAGGTCTTTGTGTGTGATGTTTCAAGCTGTTTCAGGGGGTGATTCTTGTTCTATGGATGATTTGTGGTTTGTTGGTGAAGAAATTTTTGATGTTTGAAGGTTGTGTGAAGAAATTCAAAGAGAAGAAGTTTAGGACAAATTTTGTGCAAGCTGGATTGTGTGTGCTTTCTGGCTTGTGTGTGGCTTGCTTTATGATCCATAGCACTTCCCTAAACTATTGGAAGAGGTCTGAGGAAGTGATTTGCACTGTGGGAATGGCATGGGGCAATTGGCCAAAAATTCAATGTTAGGTGTACTTGAGGCATGGGCTGTGGCAGAGGCTATTTTAGGGTTGCTTTGGGCTCAGCTGCCTTCAAGGATGGCCATGGGATGAACTGATGTGAGCTGGAATGGATGAAGGGTGAGATCTCACATGTTTTGCAATTTTGCAACTTGTTACACTTTGTGATTTTTGGTCATGGACATGTGACATCTCTTGGGCAATATGCAGCAAAATGCACCATACAATGTTGCTAAGATACTTTGATAATGATTAGAGACCAAACAAAACCAAAGGAACCCTTCTTGCAAGATTTCCCTCTTTGTGATTTTCATGAAAAATAGTTTATGATACTTGGACATCAAGGCATGAAAATGAGAAATTTCTTAGGCCAATCTGAATTTTAGGAATTGCATTGTGTTTGTATGAAGATTAGAAGTCACTTTGAAGTCATCTTTGGCCTTGGCATGAGGTTTTGCAACTTTCCCTCTTTGGTGTAAAAGGAAAATTTCATGATTTTTCCCAACTTTGCAAAGCCATAACTTTTGATCCAAAATGAATTAGAAAGAGTTCTTGTACTTTTTGAAAAGGGAATGATCCAATATACAACTTTCATGACCAAAGTTTTCTCATTTGAAGCATTTTTGAATCAATAAGAGGAGGTTGAAAAACTTTCCCAAAATAGCAAGTTTACATTATAAGTCACTTTCCAAAAAAGGCAACTTTGCAAATGGCTTGAAATTATTCAATTTTGTGAACTTCTAACATCTTCTATGACCAAATAAAGATCATACACATTCAAAATGATGGAGAACACCCTTTGGTTGGGTCATTGGGGGCCTCAGATGCCCTGATTTTGCACTGACTTGCTCAAGAAGTCATCTTGATCAGATGCCTTCCCCATTGAATTTCTTCATGAAAATTGATATGCATGATCCTCATAACATATAGAGACCAATAGAAACAAGAATGACCAAAAAATTTGGAGTTATGGCCTCTGAAACCAAAACCCTAATTTTAGGTCATTTGTGCAGTTACACTTGGCTCTGCTTCCATGCCTTTCTCAGTTCTTGTGATTCTTTGACTTCCTTGACCTTGTGAGGATATAATATGATGCTAGGACATACATGGACCCCTTTGAAGTGATTGATGACCTTTGGAGTGGCTCAACTGGCTCTGGGATGGCTCAGATTACAAACCCTAGATGCAGATGACCTAGAACCAATGCAGTGAAGCAAAAATGCAGTATGAGGTGATATGATTGAACTTATGCACATGAAAAGATCACAAGCCATGGTATGAATGGGTGATGGAAAATTTGGGGTGTTTACAGCTGCCCCTATTCAAACACGAGTTAGCTGTGCAGGATGTAAGCGATAGCTTAACAGGCAAACAAGATAACTTGTGGTTGAATACCAAAGACAGTCCGAAATTTGCACTCACGAAATGAAGAAGAAAATGGATATAGATTGTAAGAGGAAGTAAGGTATGATTATAAAGTGCGGGCGACGGAGGACGACCGTCGAGCAGAGGATGACTGCTGGGGATAAAGCACTGACGGGGGCGACCGACATGCTGGGAAAATGCGGGAAATAAAGCAATGACGGGGACGGCCGACAAGGTGGGGGTATAAGAGATTATGATGGGGACGGCCATCAGGTAAAGCTATAAGACTCTCTGGGGATTATAGGTAAATGATGGGGACGACCATCAAGTTCAAGGTATGAATGAAATAAATGATGAGGTACGGTCATCAAAGGTGAAGGACGATCACCTAGCAGGGGACGGCTGCTTTGTTGGGGATAAGATGAGGGACGGTCATCTAAGGTGAAGGACAATCACCTGACAAGGTATGATTGCCAAAAGTATCGCGACATAGGACGAATGTCGGATGAAAAGGTCGATGATGGGGATGAAGCAATGATGGGGACGACCGACATGCTTGGGGAAAAATGCGGGAAATATAGCAATGACGGGGACGACCGACAAGCTGGGGATATAAGAGATTATGATGGGGACGACCATCAAGTAAAGCTATAAGACTCTCTGGGGATTATAGGTAAATGATGGGGACGACCATCAAACTCAAGGCATAAATGAAATAAATGATGAGGTACGGTCATCAGAGGTGAAGGACGATCACCTAGCAGGGGACGGCTGCTCTGTTGGGGATAAGATGAGGGACGGTCATCTAAGGTGAAGGACGATCACCTGGCAGGGTACGGCTGCTCTCGGGGTTTATCATGACATAGGACGAATGTCAGATAACAAGATCAACGATGGGGACGGCCATCAGATAGAATGATGAAGGACGATCATCAAGAGGTGAAGGACGATCACCTAGCAGGGGACGGTTGCTGAAAATATCACGACATAGGATGAATGTCGGATAGGAAGGGGTTCTAATGAATAGAGACTCCACTGGGGGTGATGAAGGAAGATCTTCAAAAAGGTGAAGGACGATCACCTGACAGGGTACGGCTGCCGAAAAGGCATCATGACATAGGACGAATGTCAGATAGAAAGAAAATAGTTCAACAAGAATTGTTGGGGACTCTCCTGGGGAAGGGTAGACACAGACGAGTGTCTAAATTCAAGAAAATATAAGTGTTTTGACACGGTGTATAGATTAAGAATGCGGACGAGCATCCTTAAGATTATGATACGGACGAGTATTAGTAGAAACAAACGCTTGACGTATGTTCAGAGATGATGATACGGACGAGTACCAACTGGTTAACAAAGAACACGGACGAGTGTTGATTCTGAGGGGATTTAAGTAGTATATACAAGATACGGACGAGTATCTGTATGAGTAAAAGTAAGAGTGAGACACAGACGAGTGCTTAACTTGCTAGGGAGAACACGACACGGAAGAGCGTCGGAAAAAGTGTATTATAAACAAATATTTGATTTACAAAGTGTTCAGGTAACTATGTTGGGGAAGGTGACACGGACGGGTGTCAAGGATTTGTATATATATGTGTTTGTGAGTGCAAAGGGGACGCTTTGGCTTTCTACTGGGGATATGACACGGACGGGTGTCAAGAAGTATCTGTACTGTATAAGCATCTGTTTGCTCGGGCAATTTACTGGGGAATGATGACACGGACGAGTGCCAAAAGGAGCGTGTATCTGTATTTGTGAGTGTGCAAGTAAATGCTTTGGCTCTCTGGTGGGGAACTGGGAAATATTTTGTATTTTGTTGATGGATTGTCAATTTTTACAAGTGTTCAATTCGACACATGGCTTATGATTATGCAATATGTTTGATTTTTGCCGTAATGCTCCGTATTAGACGGAATGCTACGCTCTGTGGGGAAAATATGATGCGAATGCTATGATTATGCAAAGATACCGATCCGGAACTCGGATCCCGTTGCTGCAGAGATCTCTGGCTGATCTGCTTGAAGTGGACATCCTAGCTGGGGATGAGATCATTGGTAGATCTGACATATATGACTCTGCATGGGGAAGTAGGTCATTGATAAACCTATCTTGGTAATGAGAGACCCAGCTGGGGTTTATGTGAGCTTTCGTCGCTTTGTTGTGAGATCCTCAGGCGTTGCTCCTCTGGATAGAGGCTGAAATTCTTTGGGGAGATGATTCCCTGTCTAACACTCGGCTGGGGAAGAAGAAAGATCATTGAAAGATCTTCCTAGAGATTTATGTGGGGGATCCTGCCGAGGATGATACTTGACAACTCAACTGGGGATGTGAACACCTTCAGGTGCTGCTCTTTGAAGGAAATGTTGGAGAAGTGATGCCTAGCCACTCTGATGGGGAGAAAGCATCTCTGGTGTTGTTTGGAAGGTGTGCTGAGGAAATAATGATTTGGCAGCCTACTGGGGAGAAGCTTTCATGCCCCATGTTGCACTTCGGATACCTGCAATCCTGTAAAGACAAAGAAACGCACAAGTACCCCGAGGTATCCCTTACTGGATTCCATCATAGGAGTTTAGACACTCCCGGGAGTAAGTATATTTCCTGTAAGCACGTATTTTTAGAAAGGAAGCATCTGTATTTATGCAATCAATATCTTAAAGACATCGGACATTTTTGCAAACGAAAATAAAATGTACGAGACGAAACATGACTGAAAATCTGATTTTATTAATTCGCGCCCTGAATTGGCAAGATACAGTCAAAGAAACGGATCCCCTGAAATGAGGAAATCGTTACAAATTGAGAAACAAAAAGATGCTGGCAATGCTGATGACGCTTCAAGGAGCTTCCCTTTTGCTATGACTCGTATGACTTTTGTTGTTCTTCTCATCTTGCTTTTGAAGGAGGCTGATTCTGACCGGTGCTCGAACCTTTCGGAGCTTACCATGTTGCAAGTGATATAGATGAATTCAGAATGCAGTTGTTCGCTTATTCCCTTATTTTGCGTGGATCGCCCTTTCGGGTTTTCAATCCACCGGGATACCCATTTTTGCCTGAGCTGTCCAATGCGGCTTTTCAACTCAGCGGGTGTACATTTATTTATTTATTTTCCCTTATTTTTGCCCGAGTCTTTTATTCTGTTTTTGACTCGCCGGGATGCCCTATTTTTGCCTTGACTCACATTCTGTTTTTATGCCCAGCGGGTCATTTTATGCGAAGTATTTTTTAACTGCATCTGAATTCACAGGGGACAGGAAGTCTTCACCATCCATAGTACTGAGCATCAATGCTCCACCAGAGAAAACCTTCTTTACTATGAACAGACCATCATAATTCGGAGTCCACTTGCCCCTGTGGTCTGTATGAGGAGGGAGGAGCCTTTTCAGCACAAGATCTCCTACTTGGTACTCTCGGAGCCTGACTTTCTGATCGAAGGCTTTCTTCATTCTTTTCTGATACAGCTGCCCATGACAGATTGCAGCTAACCTCTTCTCTTCAATCAGATTCAGTTGTTCGTATTGGGATCGGACCCACTCTGCTTCATTCAACTTAACATCCATCAGTACCCGCAGGGAGGGTAATTCAACTTCAACAGGTAGAACTGCCTCCATACCATACACAAGCTGATACGGTGTTGCCCCGGTGGATGATCTAATTGACATTCGGTACCCATGCAAGGAAAACGGTAGCATTTCATGCCAGTATTTGTAGGTGACCACCATATTTTGTACAATCTTCTTGATATTCTTGTTAGCTGCCTCAACAGCGCCATTCATCTTTGGCCTGTAAGGAAAAGAATTGTGGTGTTGGATCTTGAAGTCCCGACATAGTTCTGCCATCATTTTATTGTTTAAGTTGGAACCATTATCAGTAATGATTCGCTCGGGCACTCCATACCGACAGATGATATCTCTCTTCAGAAATCGGGCTACCACTTGCCTGGTGACATTTGCATAAGAAGCTGCTTCGACCCATTTGGTAAAATAGTCAATGGCAACCAGGATGAATCTGTGGCCATTTGAAGCAGTCGGTTCAATCTTGCCAATCATGTCAATGCCCCACATAGCAAAGGGCCAGGGTGAAGACATCACATTCAGAGGATTCGGAGGCACATGCACTTTATCCGCATAAATCTGGAATTTATGACACTTTCTGGCATATGCACAACAGTCGGCATCCATTGTGATCCAGTAATAGCCTGATCTTAACAACTTTTTAGCCATTGCATGCCCTCCTGCATGGGTACCAAAGGATCCTTCGTGCACTTCTTGCATCAACAAGTCTGCTTCTGTCTTATCAACGCATCTGAGAAGTAACATATCAAAGTTTCTCTTGTACAGGGAACCGTCAGTATTCAGGAAGAAACTACCAGCTAGCCTTCTTAATGTCTTCTTGTCATTGGAAGATGCCCCAGGTGGGTATGTTTGATCCTCCAAGAAGTACTTAATGTCGTGGAACCAAGGCTTATCATCTTTAACAACATCTGCTGAGAATACATATGTTGGTCTGTCAAGTCTGGATACTGAAATCCGAGGCACAAAGTTGGCAGCTTGAACTTTGATCATGGATGAAATGGTAGCCAGAGCATCTGCAAATTGATTTTCGTCTCGAGGGATATACTCAAGCTTGACCGTTGTGAAGAAAGTCAATAACCTCCTTGTATAATCCCGGTAAGGTATCAGATGATCTTGGTGGGTGTACCATTTGCCATTGGTTTGATTAATTACCAGAGCTGAATCTGCGAACACAGTCAAAGTCTTGATCCTGAGGTCAATGGCTTCCTCAAGACCCATAATGCAAGCTTCGTATTCAGCTTCTTGTTAGTTCAGTTAAAGGTGAGCTTTGCCGAGAAAGGCATGTGAACTCCCTTAGGTGTAATGAGTACTGCACCAACACCACGACCATTCATATTAACAGCCCCGTCAAACATCATAGTCCATTCTTCTTCTGGGTCAGGCCCTTCAGTGTGAATAGGCTTTTCATGGTCTTTTGCTTTTATGAACATGATGTCTTCATCGGGGAAGTCAAATCTCATAGGCTGGTAATCATCAATGGGTTGCTCAGCAAGATAATCAGACAATACACTGCCTTTGATGGCTTTTTGAGATGTGTACTGAATGTCATATTCTGTGAGGATCATTTGCCATCTTGCAACCCTTCCGGTAAGTGCTGGCTTCTCAAAAATGTACTTAACTGGATCCATCCTGGAGATCAATAAGGTAGTGTGGGTCAACATATACTGCCTTAGTCGGCAAGTAGCCCACGCTAAAGCACATCAAGTTTTCTCGAGCAGTGAATAACGTTGTTCACAGTCGGTAAACTTTTTGCTTAGGTAGTATATTGCGTACTCTTTTCGACCTGACTCGTCATGCTGGCCCATCACACACCCCATTGACTCTTCTAATACTGTCAAGTACATTATCAGAGGTCTTCCTTCAACTGGAGGCATAAGGATTGGAGGCTCTTGCAAGTATTCCTTGATTTTGTCAAAAGCCCTCTGGCAGTCTTCGTTCCTCCTGACCGTTTGTTCTTTTCTTAACAGCTTGAACAAAGGCTCACAGGTTGCGGTAAGATGAGATATGAACCTTGAAATGTAGTTCAATCTACCTAGAAACCCCCGAACTTCTTTTTCTGACTTCGGTGCAGGCATTTCTTGAATGGCTTTGACTTTGTCGGGGTCAATTTCAATCCCTTTCTCACTTACAATAAACCCCAACAGCTTACCGGATCGTACCCCGAATGTGAATTTGTTGGGGTTTAGCTTCAATTGGTACTTCCTCAGACGCTTGAATAACTTCAACAAATTTACCAGGTGGTCTTCTTCTGTGAGGGACTTGGCAATCATGTCATCCACATAAAATTCAATTTCTTTATGGATCATGTCATGGAATAATGTTACCATAGCCCGTTGATAAGTTGCACCAGCATTCTTCAGTCCGAATGGCATTACCTTATAACAGAATGTGCCCCAAGGTGTGATGAAAGTTGTCTTCTCCATGTCTTCAAGTGACATCTTGATCTGATTATATCTTGAAAATCCATCCATGAAGGAGAACACCGAGAACTGAGCCGTATTATCAACCAATACATTAATGTGAGGTAAAGGGAAGTCATCTTTCGGGCTGGCTCTGTTCAGGTCCCGGTAATCCACACATATTCTCACCTTGCTGTCTTTCTTAGGCACAGGTACAATATTAGCGACCCACGGCGGGTAACTAGTCACAGCAAGGAAACCGGCGTCCTACTGTTTTTGTACCTCTTCCTTTATCTTCATTGCCATATCTTGGCGAGTACGGCGCAACTTCTGTTTTACCGGCGGGCAGTCTTCTTTTAAAGGCAGCTTGTGCATGACAATATCGGTGTCCAACCCCGGCATATCCTGATAAGACCAAGCGAAGACATCCACATACTCCTGAAGCATGTCAATCAGTTGTTCCTTTACTGAATCTTGCAGGCAGGCCCCGATCTTAACTTCTTTCACGTCTTCTTCCGTACTAAGATTAACCGTTTCAATCTCCTCCCGATGAGGAGTTGTCGCTCCCACCAAAAATGACACCTGGTCAGAAGGGGTACAGACGCGAACGGTCGGCGAAAGGAGAAATGAGAACACACAGGAGTGAGCTCAAGAGAAAGAAAAGAGTCGCCAGCTAGGCATTTTTATCCCGGAGGAAAGGTAATGCTGCATAGACCTAAGAAAGATATGGATAAGACGGTTGCGAACCAGAGGAACTGAGAAAGGGGGTTGGTTACAATCTGGGAAGGTATTAGCACCCAGATTGTCCGTCGTACTCGACGGGATCCACGCTTAAAAGATTTTTGTTTTAAAGGGGTAGTGTCAGTGCAATTTGTGTATAAAAGAGCTGGAAAAGGATGTACAGGTGTCTGTGTAAAAGAAGTGTAAAGTGAAGTATGTGAAGTGTCAGTGTAAGAACAAGAGTTAAATGCTCATGATAATGAGGCTAAGAAAATAATGTTGGAAAGAGGGGGAATATACAGAAACTTTTGTTCGATAACTGTTAAGTTATGCCTACGTATCCTCTCGTGCAATGAGGTAGTCAGAACACCGTAGTTCGACCCAAGGAGACTGAAAGGTAAATTGACTATTGAACTGCTTACTTGTCTATGCTCAAGTGTATGACCTGTCTGGCTCAGGTGCAAACTATCTTGCATTAGACGGAAGAAGCAAGTTCTCGTTTATGAGTGAAATGAGATAAGAAAAGAATCCCATAGGAGACGATTATTGTTTGTTTTTGTATTTTCAATCTTTTATTGCTTTTGGAAGTTTGTCATAGATTAATGAGCTTAAGCCTAAACCAATGGGTTAGTAAACTCATCACATCTTCCCTCTGATTAGGGGTAATGAGAATACCTTAAGTGTGAAGTCAGCTTCTCACACTTAATCACCATGATGTAGGATTAAGATCATTAACCTACTTGTGATTATTTAGATGTTTTTGGTGTTTTTGTTTGGTGTTAAGTAATGAGATTAAGCCATAATCAAAGATTAAACAGACTCATTACACCATCCTAAAAGAAGGATAATAGATGAGAGTGTTTAAGCTGAGGAAAGCTCCTCAACTTAATCCATGATTAGGGATTAACTTCATGACAAAACAAAGCCTTTATTAGGTGGATTTTAGTTAATGATAAGATGATGAAGTGATTTTTAAGGGTTTGTAAGACAACTTGAGGGGGACTTGTCTATTAACACTAGGGTTAGTCCTTCTTAACCAGTTAAGGAAGAATTAGAACCCTAATGCAAGGCCCAAGTTACAAGCTTGATGTCTTGATGGTTATTAGATGGATTGATTAAAGGAGTTAAACACATTAAGGGTTTAACACTTAGGATTAAAGTTATACACTCCATCCTAATAGAAGGATGCAGGCATAAGCTTAATCACAAAGCCTTTAGGGTTTAGTCCTTGATTATGAGATGAGAAGAGAGGACTCAATGAGACACAAAGGTAAAATCTAAATGGGGGACTAATCAAAACCCTAATTATTGTCATGCTTGGTTGTTCCTAAGGTTTGTGAGGTTTACAAGAAAGATCTTCAGAGGAACCTCCAGGAAGCAGATGAAAGGAGCAAAGAGAAGCAAAGTAACTTGCTTCATTTAAGAAGACAAGTCACTTGAAGAAAGAAAGTAAGAGGGACAAGAATGAGCAAGCTCATTCCAAAGCACAAGACAAAATGCAGCAATGATGCATGAGAGGGATGAGAAGAGATTGTGAGAAGTGAAGGCAAGTTCACTTCTCAAAGTAACTTACCACCTGAAAAGTTAGTGAAAGGAATGAAATGCAATGCAAATGGGATGGAATGGCATGATGCAAACCAAAACCAGAAGAAAATGTATGATTATAATGATGCTAAGAGATGATGCAAACATGAGGCAAGACATGAGAATGATCATACAAACATATAGATGCAAATGAAGCATTCTTAGAACCATGAACATACATGAAAAGTTATGGAATGCAAATGACATACAACATGGAAAATGAGAGATGCAATGATCAAACATGATTCTAATATGTCCTAAGATGTATTATGAATCAAATGGATGCACAAAATGTCATGGCAAGTCATGGTATGCAAGCAAATGGAAGATGGATGCAAATGAAAGCCCAAATTAGGGTTTATGATCCATACACAAAACAAAAATCAAAACCAGAAGCAAACATCATGATAAAAATTTGAAAATGCATTCAAAGGAACCCTAAACCTATACAAACTCACTGCCCAAAGGAGGGGATCCAACTCTTAACCTAATGAGGGTTATGAATTTCTTAAGATTGTTAGGGTTTTAAGGTACCTTGTCAAGAAAAATGTCAAACAAATAGGAAATGCAAGATCAATTCATGCCAATTTAATCCTATAAACTACATGCTATACAAGATGCAATGCAAGAAGAATCAAGGTCCAACTCTTAAAGGCTAGGCATAAATGAATTTTTGAAGATTGGATCAAAATAATGCCTTGAAATGAAATTAATTCCATGGAAAATTGTCAAAAGACATCAAGATCAAAAAAGAAATTTGGTTTGAGAGTTGGACAATGTTTCAAAATGATTTTAAATGTCTCATGAATTTTTTTGTGATTTTTAAATACTTAAAGTTATTTTTAATTAATTAATTCTCATTAATCAATTAAAAATAAACTTTTAAATGATTTAAAAATATTTTAAAATGCAAAAAATAAAAATAAAAATGTTTTTGGTTTCTGAAAATTGATAAAAGGTTTGATAAATTTTTTCAGAAAACAAATGAAATAAAAATGAATTTAAACTGAAAAATGAGAAAGTCAACAGAATCAAGGGCTGAGGTTCAAACTGGCAGGGGCGGGAATTGACTACGCGCGCGTTTGGACGGCTCACATTCAAATTCTCCTAATTATGATTAAACCCTAATTAAATGCCCTAATCACTTTCAGATGACCGGAACAGTGTTCCGGTCATCTTCTCCGGCAGGCCAAAACCTCTATCTCTCTGAATACGCATCAAATCCTCACCAAACTCTCCAGAATCAATCTATGAACATCACTAAGCATAAACCCTGACTCAAACAACATTTATTTTCACTGAATCAAAGGAAACAAGCAAGAACATTTTTACGGGCAAACTTTCAGATCAAGCATACAACCTCAAAACTCAATCATTTTCAAAAATAAAAGGTTCAATGGACTCAGGGAAACATGTAGATCATTTTAGAAACAAGAAATGAGAGTTCTGGAAAAATGAATTTCCATGGCTACCTGAATCGAAGCTTTGATTTCTGGAACTTTCTGGCTGGCCCTTTGATCCAAAACACCTCTAATGGACCTCCTGAGAAGCTTGCAACACTTGGTTGGAGTTTAAAATGGCTGGTTTGAAAGATTGCTGAAGTTCTGTTCAAGGAGGGGCAGAAATCGTGTTTTGGTTTCGGTGAGTTTCAGGCTATGGTGATGGGTGGTTCGTGATCAGTGAGGCATGTTGAGATTGTTTGTGAAGTTTGTTTGTGTGTTTGAGGCTTGTGTGATGAGTTTCGAAGAGTTTTGCAAATGAAGCATAAACTTGGAGCTAGGGCTTGGGGTGTGTTTCAGCATGAAGTGTTATGTGCTTTGGCTTGCCTTTGATTTGTATAAACAAGTGTGATAGGTCAGAGAGTGGGTGCTGGCCTATTGTGAATGGTATGGGCAAGTTGCCAAAATGTCAACTTGACTTGTACTTGAGGTATGGGCAATGGTACAACTTGTTTTTTGGCTTGTCTTGGTTCAGCTGAGTTTAGGGAGAGCCATGGAAATGTTTATGAGAGAAATCAGCAAGTTGATCAAGGTTTGTGTAGTGTTTTGCAATTTTCACAAAGCTTGGCCCCTTTGGAAATTCTTGAGATTCAAGGCATCAAAATGCAAAGAACTTTGGCCCATTCTGAATTTTAGAGGTCATGTGATCATGTTGTGAAGAAATTGTACACATTTGAGGCCTTTAGAACACTTGATCATACCATTTTGCAAAATGCCTCTTTGGTAGAAAACTTCAAATTATGTGATTTTGGCCAACTTTGACAAGCCATAACTTTTGATCCAAAATGAATTAGGTCAAGTTCTTGTAATTTTTGAAAAGGGAATGATCCATTCTAAAACTTTCATGACCAAATTTTTTTCATTTGAAGCATTTTTGAATCAAAAAGCAAGGGTTGAAAAAGTTTCCCAAAATGGCAATTTTCATTATAAGTCAACTTTCCCAAAAAGTCAACTTTGCAAATGGCTTGAAATTATTCAATTTTATGAACTTATAACATCTTCCATGATCAAATAAAGATCATACATAATCAAAATGATGATGAACACCCTTTGGTTGGGTCACTGGGGGCCTCAGATGCCCTGATTTTACACTGACTTGCTCAAGAAGTCAACTCTTGATCAGATGACTTCCCCATTGAATTTCTTCATGAAAATTGATATGCATGATCCCTATGCCATATAGAGACCAATAGAAACAAGAATGACCAAAAAATTTGGAGTTATGGCCTCTGAAACCAAAACCCTAATTTTAGGTCATCTATGTAGTCAAACTTGGCTCTGCTTCCATGTCATTCTCAGTTCTTATGATTTTTTGACATTCTTGACTTTGAGGGGATATAATATGATGCTTGAACATACATGGACCCCTTTGAAGTGATTGATGACCTTTGGAGTGGCTCAAGAAGCTCTTGGATTGCTCAGATCACAAACCCTAGATGCAGATGACTTAGAAACAATGCAGAGAATCAAAAAAAATGTGGTATGAGATGCTATGATTGAATTCATGCATATGAAAAGATCACAAGCCATGGTGAAATGGGTGAGGGCAAATTTGGGGTGTTTACAGGAGTGATAACCTTCTCCTCTTGCCTTAACAACCTGGCTAGCTCTTCAGGTAGCTGATCATCTTCTTCAACCCCTTCATCAGCTTGATGGATTGGATTGTCAAAGTCATACAAAGTCATAGTAGTGTTGTTGTCGGTGCAGTCTGGAAGGCACTTTATGCAAGGTCTTAGATTGGTTTATTTTAGTGATCAATTTTAATCTTGTTTAGAAAAAAGTGAAAATGAAGTTATTTATTTTGAAAACATTGCCATTTTATTTTTTGTACAAAAAGAAAAATGAAAAGACAGCGAGCGAAAAAGAGACTCGTTTGCAAAAGATGTTCGATATTCATTGATTGATCTATTTGCACAAAATTACAAGATGGCCCGATTACAAAATGAGTCTTGTCATCTTGGGTAAGATGCAAGACTTGATGCATGCTTTGAAATACAGGAAATAATAATTACTCTGCAGGAGTAACCCTTATAATTTCCTAGGAAGACCAGTTAAGGACTTGGCTCCCCGGGATCCTTGGACGTATCCAGCTCTCTAGGTTGCGGTCGCTTTCCTCCTCGTCTTCCAAATTGTTCACAGCATCTGGGGTGAGCATTCCCCCGCTGACAAAATTGGGCTCTTTTGCAGCCTCTGATTGATCTTGTTGAGTTGGTCTGTAACCCAACCCAAATCTGTCTTCTTTCTTCTCCACGGGCAGCAACTTGCCCCAGCCTTGGGCAGTACCCTCCTCAATAACCTTCCGGGCTTGCTGATATGACGTTTTGGAGGTTCCCAGTACAGCAGATGCTTCATTAATGTTCAGGGCCTCAAACCCCTGGCTCATGGTTTCATGGATTTCTCCATCCATTTCTATGTACTTATACGTAGCCAGATGGCTAACAAAGATGTCTTCTTCCCCACAGATGGTGATGATCTGGCCTTCCCACTCGAATTTCAGCTTCTGGTGATAGGTAGACGTAACTGCGCCAGCGGCGTGGATCCAGGGTCTACCCAACAGACAGCTGTAGGCCGGCTGAATGTCCATCACATAGAAGGTAGTTTTGAAGGTCTGCGGGCCAATCATCACAGGTAGATCAATCTCTCCAAGCACTGATCTTTTAGAGCCATCAAATGCTCTCACCACCAAATTACTCGGACGCAGTGCTAAGCCATCATACTCCAGCTTCACTAAGGCTTTCTTTGGTAGAACATTGAGTGACGACCCACAGTCCACCAGTACATGAGATAAAACAGCACCCTTGCATTCCAAGGTGATATGTAAAGCCTTGTTGTGGTTACGTCCCTCTGTTGTTAAGTCAACATTGGTAAAGCCCAGTCCATGACTTGTGTTGACATTTGCCACCACAGTTTCTAGCTGATTAACGGTAATCTCCTCTGGCACGTATGCTGCGTGCAGGACTTTCAATAATGCATTCCTGTGAGCTTCAGAACACATCAACAGGGATAATATGGAGATTTTTGAGGGAGTTTGGTGAAGCTGATCCACCACCTTGTAATCACTCCTTTTTATGATTCTCATAAACTCGTCTACATCTTGTTCAAAAGATGTCTTCTGAGTTTCTTTGACAATTGGCTCTTCAGGTACCACACTCTTTCCTTTTGCTTTGGCAGCAGCTTCTACTTCAACATTAGGTCTTTGTACTTGTGAGGCAAAAAGGCGTCCGCTTCTGGTGAAGCCTCCACCTCCCCCAACATTATCAACTTTTGATGAATCCAGAGTGATTTTCTCCCCGTTGCAATAGAGATCAGAGCCGTAATGCCAAGGTATTGCATTACTGCTTTCATAAGGAACGGGTCCAGGCACCGTGATGGTAACTGGACTGACTGCTGCAGAGGAGGGTACTGTAATGGTGTGCGGATCGTAGTAAATTGTGACTGGTGACCTGGAAGGAGGTGCCACTGTTTGTTGCTGAAAGTTGTTGTTTGGAGGAACATTTGATGGATCATAGTAGATGGTGACTGCTGAGACACCTTCATTAATTTCTGTTGGCGTTGTAGAAGATTTTGTTGATAAAATGGATGCTGATGTTGTAGAGGAAATGGTTGTTGAAATCTGATTTGTTGAAGTGATGGACGGAGCCATTGCTGATGTTATTGATGAATCGGTAGGAATGATTGTTGCTACTGTTGTAGAAGAATCAGGAATTGTTGTCAAAGGAATTGCTAGATTTGTAGGTGCCGTTGTTGAGATCTGAAGGATACCATCCTTAATAAGACCATCTATGCCGCTTCTCAAATTTTCACACCCGTTGACAGCAATGTTGCAATACCCACAACCGAGTTCACACCCGGGGAACACTTGGCACTCTAGAAGCTGAGCTTTAATTTCGACCAAAGGTGTTCGAATTTGTGCAACACTGGTGATCAAAGTAGATGGTTCGTCTTCCTCAATGGAATTAATCCTTGGCCCACCATGATTAGGCATAGGATTTCTGTTGACATTCGGAGGAGGTGCGAAGTTGAGGGCTTTAGAATCCACCAGATCTTGGACTTTCATTTGCAATGCCCTGCATTTTTCCGTATTGTGGCCTGGCGCATTGGAATGGAAAGCACACCTGGCGTTGACATCATAATTCTTCGGGAGATTGGAGGGATATGGGGGTGCCAATGTCCTTAACTCAACCAAGTTAAGCTTCAAGAGTTGTGGCAATAAGGCAGCATAAGGCATAGGGATAGGGTCAATCACCCTGTTTGCCTGTGATGGTCTTTGTTGAAAGGGTCGTTGTTGTTGATTGCTATTGTTGTTGTTGTAGGTTCTCAGTTGCGGATACTGAACTTGCTGTTGATAATGTGGTTGTTGTGGTTGTTGATATGCTGATTGCTGAGGAATCGGAGCTGGAATAGTGACAGCTGCTACTGATCTGTGAACATACTGAGGTCTGCCCCTGCTGGTATGAATGGCATTTGTCTCACCGGTCCTTCGAGGTCCCACAAAAGGCTTCCTGGGATTACTGGACGAACTTGCACCATTATCAGAAATTTTGCCCATTTTTAGCAGACTTTCAATTCTTTCACCGGCTATAACCACATCTGCGAAGCTGGTAGAAAAAAAGGCAGCCAATCTATCAATATACGTTCCTTGCAGAGTATTCATGAACATGTCGGCCATTTCTCTTTCCGACATGGGTGGTTGGACAGCAGCAGCAAGCTGTCTCCACCTTTAGGCATATTCCCTAAAGCTTTCTGTGGAAGATTGAGACATTCCCATCAGGAGGGTCCTGTTAGGAGCCATGTCCAGGTTATATTGGTATTGTCTGATGAAAGCTTCAGCTAGGTCCTTCCAGCATCTGATGGTAGCTCTGGTCAGGTGTGAATACCACTCCCTTGAAGCCCCAGTCAAGCTGTCTTCAAAGTAGAACATCCACAGCTTTTCATCCATGGTATATGCTTTAAGTCTTCCCAGAAAAGACTGCAGGTGAGTTCGTGGACAAGAGGTTCCATTGTATTTCTCAAAGCACGGGGATTTGAATTTGTGGGGAATTCTCACCCCATCTACTAACCCCATATCCATTACATCGAAGCCTAAGGAATTTTGAGACTCCAAAGACCTCAACTTCTCAGCAATCTCATCAAACCTCCTATCATAGACTTCGTCTCTAGCTCCCATGACAGTAAACTGCTCTTCCTGGGGATCCTCTTGTAAGATTCTCCCTCCAGCAGTATTTCCTTGCACATTTCCCGGGATGTTGACTTCCGGATCTAGATGAGGTCCAAATACTGGTGGATTAACATGAGGTTGACCCCTCTCATTGTTGCTAGTTCCTCCAGTTCCAGGATGAGGTTCCTCGGGAGTTTGTCTTTCTACCAATGCCCTTAACCTTTCCTGACTCTGGGCCAAGCCAGTCATCACAGTCATGAATTGGGCCATTTGGTTTCTCATCTCCACTCTTTCATTAGCCATCTGGGTTCTGACCTCAGTCAGGTCTTGCTATACTTGCTCCATTAGAATACCCGGAAGGTTGTTGCGAGTAGGATACCGGTGTGCACGGTTGAAATGGAACACTCTTCTGCGAGCAATATTTCCTGAGATTGTAGCAAAGTTAGAAACAAATAATAACAAAACCTACAAAACAAAATAAAAGTTAGTATGCAATGCAGTATGCTTATTTATTTTCCAAGGTATCCGGCTTGGTTCTTGGTTTTGACCTTTCCAGACCTCGAGGAAGATGCTTTGATGTTGTTGAGAAAAGAAAACCCAAATGGAAACAAACTAAAAATATATTACAAATGATGAATAATACATAGTCTTTTTTTTACAACACATGCCCCTGAAGGGTCAAAATACAATACAAAAGAAAAGTACATCAAATGAAAACAACAACAATCAAAAAGTCAGACATCTAGTCCAAACTCATCCTCCTTAACCTCCTTCAGAAGTGCCTCAGTCACTGGAGCAGCTGGATGCTCTGTAATGGTCCTGATGAGGAGGTTCCTGGTGGCAATGGCAGTGGTCAGCTTCTTGTGCCTGTCCTGATCCTTTGATCTTTTCAAACCAGCCCTAAGCTTCAACTCTGAAATCTCCTTCTGGGTTGCCAGCAAAGCTTCCTGCTGCTTCTTTTCATTGGCCTCTAACTGCTCAATCTTGGCTTGAGTTCTCTTATCTTCTTGTGTCCGGGCTTCAGTGATCCTGACCCACCTAGCCTGACTCTCTTGCAGATAGAGCTCAGTCCTAGCCTTCTGAAGCTTGGCCTCTTTACAGGCATTCTTCAATATTTGTTCCCCAGCTCTTGCTTTTCTGATGTAGTCTTCTGTTTTCTCAATCTTGGCCAGATTCTCCACCCTAAGCTTCTCCAACCTCTCAATTTCCAGTCGACCATCACTCCTTTCCCAAAGAGTCTTCTTCAGAGCTTGAGACAGATTCTCATTCCTTTCCTAAAGTTTCTCAAATTCTTCCAGGCTGACAGTGGCTGCTGGCTGTAATGTAGATGGTCCAGGTGTGTCCTCCAAGGTGAAGGGCATTCCAGTAATATGAGCTCTAGCATGGGACCAGTCATAGTACTGAGCTGAAGCAACATTATTACACCTTCCAAGAAGGGCCATCCCTTTTGTCTGGATGTTGTCCCAAGCCCAGGACGCTTGTCTGACAACAGCTGAATCAGGTTTTACTTCACAATACAGGGTCTCAGCTAAATCTTGCACTCTAGGAGGGTGAACCAAAGCATAGCCCAGTTGTCTCTTAAACAGCAAAGGGTTGTAGTTGATGCAACCCTTTACTCCTATCAGAGGTACATTTGGGTATTGCCCACAGCTGGTGATGATGTCCTTGCCTTTGGTGCTCTGGGTACACCATCTGATGTCATCTGAAGTCAAAGCAATGAGCCTCTTAGCCCAATTCTTCTGTTGGTGGGGATTCAGGAAGGCATCTGATTTAGGCAGGTGTTTAAGCAGCCAAGTGTGAAACAAAGGAGCACAACATCTTACTAACTTCCCCCTTTGTTTCTCATTCCTCTGATGAATGGAATAATAGAAATCTCCCAGCAATGTGGGTACTGGGTTCCTCAGAAGGAAAAGATGAATGGCATTCTTGCTGATAAATTTGGGCTCATCTGCAAACAGTATAACCCCATATATGCTGAGGGCTAACAATGCACAAACTGCCCTCCATTCTCCCAAAGAGGCCTTCAGGATGGCCTGAGAAATCAAGAAATCCAAGTGCAAACCAGGGATCCCAGCTTTTGTTGTCATATTTTGCTCAATCAAAGTAGGCTCCAGATACAATGCTTTTGCTACTTCTCCATTGCTGGGAGAAGTCATTTCTGGGTTGAAGGGGACTCCACCCCTGACAGGTACTCCAATCAATGATGAAAACTCCTCTAGCAAAGGACCTAGCTGAAAGTCTGGAAAGGTAAAACATCTCAAAGGAGGGTCATAAAACTGTAGGCAAGTGTGGATCATGCTCCTCTGAGAAGGGTCTAGGTCCATAACCATATCAAGGATACCTCCATAATGCTCTCTGAATAATGGGATGTGGTCAGGGGTGATAAGTGACTGGACCTGCCTGATACCAGTCAACACAGGCTCAAAGAAATGGTATGATATGTTGCTTTTCTTAGGAGTAGTCATGAGTGCTGATGAAGAAATGAAGACAAGTGCTGATGAGAATCAAGACTGATACTGGAGATGAGCCACTGGTAGGCTGGTGTTGGTGATGATGAAGATAGCTGAAGCAGACAACTGATGAAGACAACTGAAGCAGAGGTCTATGCAGAAGAAGGGGTCAAAACCAAGTCAGATATAATGTGGATACCCTGAAAAACAAATAAACAAATGTTAAATGATGCAATGATGATGTATGCAAATGATATGCAAGGGTTTGTGATCAAGATCTGGATCTGATTATCTGTCTTGATATAAGTCCATGTATGTTCAAGAAGTCCAGATGGAGGTTTAGAAAACCAGTAACCAGGGTGGGGGACTCAAATAAAGAGTCACATGTCCAGGGTTAAATCACAAGAACTGTCCAAAATGAGGTACTCTCAAACCAAATAATAACAGGGTATGATGTGGCCAATGGTACCTGCAAACCTGTAAACAGCCCAACCCCCTCACAGGTAATGTTCTAAAACAAGGATCCTCAGACTTGGATTAGTTATGAGAAGTGTAAAACACTTCTAACCCGGAGGTACAGTGTTTACAATAACCATAAAATACCCTCCTCTAATTCACCTCAGTTTCTGAAGGTCATAATAAAGGTCATCCAGACTTAGCAGGCTTCCTAGATAGCCCTAGCACTATAGGAAATCTGTAGCACAGAGTTCTCAAAAAGAAACCCATATCTAAACCGTGTTTCATATTCCCGCACCAGACCGAAATGGAATGGGAAAGAACATGAACCACTCTAGCCTAGGTGTCACTCAGGTTCCAGGTATAGGACCTTAAACTCTCAATGAAGCCCCACCCACCAAAACAGAAAACCAGATCCAGCAATGACAATGACAGTATGAAATATGAAAAGCTGTAAAGAAAAGCAATAAATAAAGTTGTATGTAAAGCAATAAATAAAGAAAATATATAAGCACAATTAGCACATAACACCCCAGTAAACACAAATAACACAAGCGCTAGGAGGAACCCACAAAAAGAACCAAAAGCCATGGTTACAGTATAAGGGTCCCCAGCAGAGTCGCCAAGCTGTCGCTCCCACCAAATGACACCAAGTCAAGAGGGGTATAGATGAGAACGGTCGGCGAAAGGAGAGAGGACACACAAGGGTGAACTCAAAAAGACAAGAGTCGCCAGCTAGGCATTTTTATCCCGGAGGAAAGGTAATGCTGTATGAACCTGAGAAAAGATATGGATAAGGCGGTTGCGAACCAGAGAGACTGAGAAAGGGGGTTGGTTACAACCTGGGAAGGTATTAGCACCCAGATTGTCCGCCGTACTCGACGGGATCCACGCTTAAAAGATTTGTGTTTAAAGGGGTAGTGTCAGTGCAATCTGTGTATCAAAGCTGGAAAGAATGCAAATGTCAGTGTAAAAGAAATGTGAAGTGTATAAGAAAAGTGTCAGTGTGAGAATGAGAATGAGATGCTCAAGATTATGAGGCTTAAAGAATAATGCTTGAAGGAGGGGGGATAAAAAGAGACTTTTGTTCGATAACTGTTAAGTTATGCCTACGTATACTCTCGTGCAATGAGGAAGTCAGAACACCGTAGTTCGACCCAAAGAGACTGAAATATAAATTGACTTGTGAACTGCTTACTTGTCTATGCTCAAGTGTATGACCCGTCTGGCTCAGGTGCAAACTGTCTTGCATTAGACGGAAGAAGCAAGTTCTCGTTTGTGAGTGAAGATGATGAGAAAAGAATCCCGGAGGAGACAATTATTGTTTGTTTTTTGTTGTTTTCAATCTTTTATTGCTTTTTGGAATTTGTCATAAGAAAATGAGCTTAAGCCTAAACCATGGGTTAGTAGACTCATCACATCCTCCCTCTGATTAGGGGTAATGAGAATACCTTAAGTATGAAGTAAACACCTCACACTTAATCACCATGATGTAGGATTAAGATCATTAACCTACTTGTGATTATTTAGATGTTTTTGTTGTTTTTGTTTAGTGTTGAGTAATGAGTTTAAGCCATAATCAGGGATTTAATGGACTCATTACACCATCCTAATAGAAGGATAATAGATGAGAACATTTAAGCTGAGGAAGGCTCCTCAACTTAATCCATGATTAGGGATTAACCTCATGATAAAACAAAGCCTTTATTAAAGTGGATTTTAGTTAATGGTAAGATTAAGAAGTGAGTTTTATGGTTGGTAAGACAACTTGAGGGGGACTTGTCCATTAACACTAGGGTTAGTCCTTCTTAACCAATTAAGGAAGAATTAGAACCCTAATGCAAGGCCCAAGTTACAAGCTTGATGTCTTAATGATTATTTAGATGGATTGATTAAAGGATTTAAACACATTAAGGGTTTAACTCTTAGGATTAAAGTTATACACTCCATCCTAATAGAAGGATGCAGGCATAAGCTTAATCTCAAAGCCTTAAATCCTTTAGGGTTTAGTCCTTGATTATGAGGTGAGAAGAGAAGACTCAAAGAAAACTCAAAGGAAAGAGTCTAAGGGGGACTAAACAATCCTAAAATGTTATCATGCTTGGAAGCCCTAGGGTTTGTGAGGCTTAAGAGGAGAAATCTTCAAGGAAGCCACCAAGGAGAAGCAAGATAGAAAAAGGATGAGATGAGAAGAGAAGAGAGGGAAGAGAGGCACAAGTGAGCAAGCTCACTCAAAGACAAGTAAGAATCCAGAAAAGATCCAAAATGATAAGGTGAGAAGAGGTAGGAGGTGGAGGCAAATCCACCTCCCAAACAAACTTACCATTAACCTGAAAAGTTAGTACAAGATGCACAAAGGAAGAAATGAGATGAAACAATGCATATGGATGGGAAAAGGCCAAAGTCAGAAACATACACATGATTCAAATGATGTCAAAAGATGGTGCAAAGTCATACAAGATGCATATATGTGAGCATACAAGAGAATGGATGCATATGGAGCATGCCTTGAACCATGAAAGTTCATGAAAGCTTATGAAATGCAATGAAGGTATGACATGTCGAATGAATGATGCAATGATCAAACATGATTCTAATATGTCCTAAGATGTCTTATGAACCATTTGGATGCACAAAATGTCATGGCAAGTTATTGAATGCAAGCAAATGAAAGATGGATGCAAAGGAAAGCAAGAATTAGGGTTTATATACAATATGCAATGCAAAATTCAAAATCAGAAGCATAGGGCATGACAAAAAAATTGAAAATGGGATCAAAGAAACCCTAACCCTACACAAGTTTACTGCCCAAAGGAGGAGACCTAAACCTAAACCTAGTGGAAGTTATGGTTTTCTCAAGTTAACTAGGGTTTCAAGGTACCTCAAAAAGAAAAATGCACATTAAATTGAAAATGGAAGATAAATTCAAACCAATTTTACCCTAGAAACTACATGCTATGAAGGATGAAATGCAAGAAGAACCATTATCAAACACTTCATGGTTAGGCAGAATGAAATTTTTCAAGTTAGGATCAACATATTGCCTTTAAACAAATTTAATTCCAATGAAAATTGTCAAAATAGGTCAAGAACCAAAAAGAAATTTGTTTTGAGAGTTTGATAATGTTTCTAAATGTTTTAAAATGCAATGTGCATTTTTTCGTGATTTTTAAATACTTAGATGCATTTTTAATTAATTAATTTCCATTAACTAATTAAAAATAAACATTTAAATGATTTAAAAATGATTTTTAATGCAAAAAAATAAAAATAAAAATTTTTTTGGGTTCTGAAAATTAATGAAATGCTTGACAAAAAATTTCAGAATTCTTAAATATGTTTTACTATTTTTAATAATTCGTGAAAGTTAAATATAAATAAAATGAAATAAAACTAATAAAAATGGAAAAGTAAGCTGAATGGAAGGACCAGATTGAATCTGGGCTTGGGACTGTTGACTTGGCGCCACATCCAAGGGCCCAAGTTCAAACTTCATTAATCCAGATTAATTAAATAAATAAACCTAAATTAAGACTAATCATGAGATCCAGGCCACACAAACACGCGCGGGAAGGAGCAATCGCACGACCCACATTCAAACCTGGCCTAAACCCTAATTAGGGTTAATGACTTTCAGACGGCCGAAACAGTGGTTCCGGTCGTCTTCTCCGGCGAAACAAAAACCCTAGTTTCTTCTATAGGTTACCAAACATCAAATTTCTTCCACCAAAATGATCCTTTCATCAATCTAAACCTAAACCCTCACTCAAAATCCATTTATTTCAACTCATAAGCACGAATCGAAACAAAATATAAAACACGGGCAAATGTTCAGAGTCATCATACATGCTGGTTTCTTCACCATTTTCAAAAGTAAATACATATTCATGATCAGGGGAACATGCAACATAAAAGAACTTAAAACTTAGCTTCTGGGGAAAATGTTCTTCATGTTACCTGAGATGAAGACTCCCTGTTTCTGAGCTTTCTGGACTCAAACTTGGTGCAATCCCTCTCCTTTGAACACCATGATGATGAAATGAAGCTTGGAGAACTTTGAGAATGGCTGGTTATGGCTGTTTTGTTCTGGTGTAGCAGAAATGGAGGTCTTTGTGTGTGATGTTTCAAGCTGTTTTAGGGGGTGATTCTTGTTCTATGGATGATTTGTGGTTTGTTGTTGAAGAAATTTTTGATGTTTGAAGGCTGTGTGAAGAAATTCGAAGAGAATAAGTTTGGGACAGATTTTGTGCAAGCTGGATTGTGTGTGCTTTCTGGCTTGTGTGTGGCTTGCTTTATGATCCATAGCACTTCCCTAAACTATTGGAAGAGGTCTGAGGAAGTGATTTGCACTGTGGGAATGGAAAGGGGCAATTGGCCAAAAAGTCAATGTTAGGTGTACTTGAGGCATGGGCTGTGGCAGATGCTATTTTAGGGTTGTTTTGGGCTCAGCTGCCTTCAAGGATGGCCATGGGATGAACTGATGTGAGCTGGAATGGATGAAGGGTGAGATCTCACATGTTTTGCAATTTTGCAACTTGTTACACTTTGTGATTTTTGGTCATGGACATGTGACATCTCTTGGGCCATATTCAGCAAAATGCACCATACAATGTTGCTAAGATACTTTGATAATGATTAGAGACCAAACAAAACCAAAGGAACCCTTCTTGCAAGATTTCCCTCTTTGTGATTTTCATGAAAAATAGTTTATGATACTTGGACATCAAGGCATGAAAATGAGAAATTTCTTGGGCCAATCTGAATTTTAGGCATTGCATTATGTTTGTATGAAGATTAGAAGTCACTTTGAAGTCATCTTTGGCCTTGGCATGAGGTTGTGCAACTTTCCCTCTTTGGTGTAAAAGTGAAAATTTCATGATTTTTCCCAAGAACCAATGCAGTTAAGCAAAAATGCAGTATGAGGTGATATGATTGAACTTATGCACATGAAAAGATCACAAGCCATGGTATGAATGGGTGAGGGCAAATTTGGGGTGTAAACACAAATCAATCAAGCGCTAGGAGGAACCCACAAAAAGAACCAGAAGCCCTGGTTGCAGTATAAGGGTCCCCAGCAGAGTCGCCAAGCTTTCGCTCCCAAAGATTTGCATCCCGGTACAAGCGCGAATGGTCGGAGAAGGGAGAAATGAAGGTGAACTGAATAGAGTCGCCAGCTAGGCATTTTTATCCCGAAGGAAAGGTAATGCTGCATAAACCTAGAAAAAGATGGATAAGACAGTTGCGAACCAGAGAAACTGAGAAAGGGGGTTGTTTTTGATGTTTTCAGTCTTTTATTTGTTTTTGGTGTTTTTCATAAGTTAATGAACTTAAGCCTAAACCAAGGGTTAGCAAACTCCTCATATCCTCCCTTTGATTAGGGATAATGAGAATACCTTAAGTATGAGATAAACATCTCAACTTAATTACCATGAGGATGTGGGATTAAGATCATTAACCTACTTGTGATTATTTACATGTTTTTTGAGTTTTTGTTTAGTGTTAAGTAATGAGTTTAAGCCATAATCAAGGATTAGTGAACCCATTACACCATCCTAATAGAAGGATAATAGATGGGTACACTTAAGCTGAGGAAGATACCTCAACTTAATCCATGATTAGGGATTAACCTCATGACAAAACAAATCTTTATTACATGGATTTTAATTAGAGATGAGATTAAGAAGTGAGTTTTAAGTTTGTAAGACAACTTGAGGGGGACTTGTCCATTAAACACTAGGGTTAGTCCTTCTTAACCAACAAAGGAAGAATTAGAACCCTAATGCAAGGCCCAAGTTACAAGTTAATGTCTTAGTGATTATTAGATGGATTAATTAAGAGATTTAAACAAATTAAGGGTTTAACACTTAGGATTAAAGTTATACACTCCATCCTAAGAGAAGGATGCATGCATAACCCTAATCACAAAGTCTTAAAACCTTAAAGGTTTAGTCTCTAATGATGAGGTGGGAAGAGAGACACAAAGAAGACACAAAGGTAAAATCTAAAGGGGAACTAATCACAACCCTAATTATTGTCATGCTTGGATGTTCCCATGGTTTGTAAGGCTTGAGAAAAAGCTTCAGAGAAGCCACCAATGGAAGAAGCAGATGAGAGGAGGAGAAGCAGAAGAAACAAGTTACTTACTTCACTGAAGAAGATAAATAACTTGGAGAAAGAAAGTGAATGATGAACATGAATGAGCAAGCTCACTCTAAGGCAAAGAAAAATGCAGCCATGATGCATATGAAGAATGAGAAGAGAAATGAGAAGTGAAGGCAAATTCACTTCTCAAATTACTTACCACCTGAAAATGTTAGCATAAGGAAAAAAATGAAGTGAAAAGGAAATATATACAAAGGTAAAAAAACAAAACCAGAAGCAAACACATGATGAAAATGATGCTATGAGATGATGCAAAGGCATACCAAGTGTTATGAATGTTCATACAAGAGATTGGATGCAAATGAGGCATGCTTTGAAGTATGAAAACACATGGATGTTTATGAAATGAAATGAATGCAAAGCATAGCAAATGTATGAATAAATGACCAAGCAATGTTCAAGAAATGTCTTAAGATGTCTAAGATGGCATACAAGTGCTTATAATGTCATGGCAAGTTCACATGTTCATGCAATGCAATGTAAGATGCAAGTATGGATGCAAGATTAGGGTTACATGAAAGAATGAGATGCAAATGACAAAAACAGAAGCAAGATAAATTCATGACAAAAATACCCTAGAAACTATATGCTATATAGAAAACAATGCAAAAGGAATCATTGTCAAACCCTTCATGGTTAGGAAGAAAAGAATTTTCAAAGTTAGGGTTCTAAAAAGGGAATTTTATGAACCCTAAATTCAAGAAAAATGTCAAAGTTGAATCAAAACCAAAAAAGAAATTTGTATGAATGGTTTGACAATGTTTCTAAATGTCCTAAGAAATTTGGAATTTGTAGAAACCTAAATGGTATTTTAATTAATTAATTTCCATTAATTAATTAAAATAAACATTTAAATATTTTTAAAATGGTTTTAAAATGCAAAAAATAAAAATAAAAATGTTTTTGGGTGAAGAAAAATATTTGAAATTAAAATGCAGAAGGAAATATTTTTGTGATTTTTCTAAGTATTTTAAATAAAATGGTAAAGAAAATAGGATTTAAATGAAAATCAAATTAAAATAAATGAAAGTAATCCAATCCAATGGATCAGATTCAAACTGGGGGAGGATGCCTTGACCAGCGCGCAATCTATAGGTCCAGATTCAATCTGGCCTAATTCTAATTAATTAAATAAATTAAAATGATTAGGGTTAAGTGAAATGATCCTGGCTCTCCACACACGCGCGAAACCTTAATCCTACGCTCCAGATTCAAACTCATCTAATCACCTGAGATTAGCCCTAATTAATCTCAGGTGGCCGGAGAAGACTTCTGGTCGTCTTCTCCGGCGAGCTCCTCCCCTGAGCTTCCCCAAAACACTACCCTAGGCCCTCAAACTCTCCAGAAACAATCCTTACATCACCCTAAACAAGAATCTGGCCCTAAAAACCATTTCTCATTCCTCAAAAACAAGATTCGAATCAAAACCTAAAAATGTCAAAACTTTCAGACAACCATGAAATCCTTAATACGCAACCATTTTCAAAAATAAAAACACCAACATGATCAGCACATCACGTAGATTCATTCAGGAACTAAAAATTTCATTTCTGGAAAAAAAACGTTCTTGAGGTTACTTGAGCTTGAGCTTTCTCAGTTTGGAGCTTTTGGACCTCTTCTCTTGTGCAAATTCACTCCTCTTGACCCCCTGATGATGTTGCAATGCTTTGATGGAGTTTAGAATGGCTGGAATGAGAGGTTATACACCAACTGGTCTGAAATCGTGTTTGTGTTTGGCTGGCTTTCAAGCTTTTTTGATGGTTGGGAAATGTTCTAATGATGATGGTGAGTTGAATGATTAAGTTTGTTTTGAGTTTTATTGGCTGGACAGAAAGTTTTGAAGGTTTTTAAGCTTGAGGATGATTTTGAGAAACTTTTTTTATGAACTGATTCAGGCTTGTGTGTGTTATGCATTGGCTTTCTTGTGGTCCACATAACATAACCCTATTGGCCAGAGAGTGGTTGTGGCTGCAGCTGATTGGTATGGGTCATCTTGCAAAAAGTCAACAAATTGTGTACTTGAGGTATGGGCTCATGTTGCAGCTGTTCTTTGGCATGTCCTGGCTCAGCATGGATCAGGGAGAGCCATGGAAAATGATTTGGGGTGTTGCAGCAAGTGTATGAGAAGATTCATGCCCTTTTGCAAATTGGAAGAACTTTGGCCCCTTTTGAATTTCTTGAAGTTCAAAGCATGAAATAGAATGATTCTTTGGGAAATTTTGGTCATAATGCATTGTATTATGTTTGTATAATTCTTAGAGAGTGATTAGAGGTCACAAAATGGCTTGGTATGTGAAATTGCAAAAAATCCTCTTTGGTGTGAAAGTGAAAATTATAGGATTTTTGCCAACTTTGTAAGGCCATATCTTGAGTTCCATAATGAATTAGGACTTGTTCTTGTACTTTTTGAAAAGGGAATGATCCAATCTACAACTTTTATGACCAACAATTTTTCATTTGAAGCATTTTTGGTTGAGAAAGAGGAGGTTGAAAAACTTTCCCAAAATGGAAAGTTTCCATTACAAGTAATTTCCATTTTTGGCAACTTTTGGTTTAGCTCAAATTTCTTCAATTTTGTGAACTTCCAAGAACTTCAATGATCAAATAAAGATCATAGAACTTCAATTTGATGAAAATATCACTTTGGTTCCATTGTTGGGGGCCTCAGATGCTCTGATTTTGCTCTGACTTGCTCAAGAAGTTAGCTAGTGAACATATGACTTCCACAATGAATTTATTCATCAAACTTGGTACACATGATCCTTATAACATATTGAAACTATTAGAAACAAGAATGACCAAAAAATTTGGAGTTATGGCCTCTGAAACCAAAACCCTAATTTCAGGTCATTTGTGTAGTGAAACCCTAGCTCTGCTTCCATGCTTTCCAAGTTCTTGTGATTTTTTAACTTCCTTGATCTTTGAGGGATGTAATATGATCATGGAACATACATGGACCCTATTGGAAAGATTGGAGACCTTTGGAGTGGCTCAGATGGATCCTTGGATTGCTCAGATCACAAACCCTAGATGCAGATGAACTTGAACTTATGCAGTGGAACAAAATGCAATATGAGATGGTATGCTTATGCTTATGCAAAGATGAAAGATCACAAGCAATGGTGTGAAATTAGTGAGGGAAAATTGGGGTGTGTACACCACCAAAGCAAACCAAGAATCCAGCACAATGATATGATAATAATAAATGAAATGCAGAAAGCAATAAATGAAAGCGATAAAGTAAATTTAATAAATAGAGTTGTACAGGAAGCAGCAAATAAAGCAAAAACATAAACACAAATAGCACATAACACCCCCAATAAACATAAACAAACAAGCGCTAGGAGAAACCCATAAGAGAACCAGGAGCCCTAGTTGCAAAGGTCCCCAACAGAGTCACCAAGCTATCGCTCCCCGGATTTTCATCCCGGTACAAACGCGAACCGTCGGTGATGTTGGAGGTTGTGGTTGAATAGAGTTGCCAGCTAGGTATTTTTATCCCGAAGGAAAGGTAATGCTGCATAAACCTAGAAAGATATGGATAAGATGGTTGCGAACCAAAGAGACTGAGTAAGGGGGTAGGTTATGACCTGGGAAGGTATTAGCACCCAGACCGTCCGTCGTACTCGACGAGATCCACGCATACCTGATTGTATTTTAAAAGGGGATGGTGTATGTGCTAAACTGTGTATAAAAGAGATGGAGGAATGAATATACAAAGTGTCAGTATAAAATGAAAGTGAGTGCTCAAAACTGAGGCTAAGGAAAGAGAAACTAGAAAGAGGAGAGGGGGAAGACAAAGAGACTTTTGTTCGATAACTGTTAAGTTATACCTACGTATCATCTCGTGCAATGAGGAAGTCAGAACACCGTAGTTCGACTCAAAGAGACTGGGATGATTTTGTTGTGAACTGCTTGCTTGTCCATGCTCAAGTGTATGACTCGTCTGGCTCAAGTGCTAATTGTAACACCCCAAATTTGCCCTCTTTCTTTTTAAACATCATATCACATCATAGTCATTATAAACATATCATATTCTTGGCATCTTAGCATGGAAAGATGAGGCATAACATTCTCATGACCCAGCATTAGGCATATGATCATCTGTGGAGGTTTTTGAAGCATCACAAGCTATGACAAGGGGCCCATTGGATTTTTTCAAGTCCTATGAAAGGTCTACATTGCATTCACAAGCTCAAGATCATTCACAATAGCCCAGGAGGTTGGAAGATCATCAGGGAATTCAAGCTAGGGCAAAGCTCCTACACAATGATCCCAAATTAGGGTTTGAGTTTCAAGCATGAAAACCTTATGACTTTGGCTATTTCATTTGGGCAAAGTCTCTCATATGTTAGGGGATCCTAGGTATGAAATTTGGTGAGAAAATTCCTTGTGGAAGTCAAGCATTTCTTCAGTTGCTTGTAAATGAAGAAATTGGTCAACTGTGCATTCTAAAAGTCAATTGTGAGATTTCTAACCCTAGTTTTCAAGACAAGGGATGTTCTTATAACCTTAGAAGAGGTTTAGCAAAGTCAAAAATCAAGAATCATGAGGTTTTGAGGTGTTTTGCAAAATTGGCATAAGTTTGGTAATGAGAATTTCCATTTTTAGTAACATTTTGCCCTAATTTTCAAGTAAGCATAACTTGGTGAAAAAAGCTTCAAATGGATCACAACCAAACATGAAAGTTGATGATTAAAGCCTCCCATTTTCAAAAAGTTCAAGATCATTTTCATAGCCCTTATGGTTTGAGAGGAATGCCCTTCGAAAGTTAATGGATTTTTAGGGCATGGCATGGATTTCAAGCATCCTCCAAGTGCAAAATTCCATGAAACTTATTTTTGAGTGATGTTATGAACCAAATGAGGTCACAAACTTACAAATCAATACCAAGAGTTCATTTTGCTCCAAAATATTTGCCAAATTCGTGCATGGGATGTATTGTATTCCATAAGGTGCAAAAATGCATGAACATGGGAAATGCATGATCTTCACATCCAAGGGCCAAAATGATTTCTGTTTTGAATCAAGGGTGGGATATTGATCACACATGTGCAAGGAATGAGAGGGATGCACGAGCCAAGCATGACTTCACACCAATCTTGCCAAATTTGCAATTTCACTCTCACTCTCTCCTCTCACGTGCATTTCCCTCATTCTTTCAGCATTGCATTTTGGATTCATATATAAGAAAGCTAGGGTTTTATTTTGGCTCAGATCATCACATTTTCATCACTTCAAAGTTTTTTCACCATGAGCATTTTCCTTCGAATCTCATCACTCTCTCACTCTCTTCACAAAAAAATTACATATTTTGAATCCTTGAAGCATAAGGATCATTAATCTACAATTGGTTTAAGCTGAAGCTCAAGATTGCAAGAGGTGCCATTCAAGTGCAGTTGCTCTCAAAACTCAAGATCTAGGAGAATTCAAGGCTTCTTTTGCATTTATTTTGCAATAAGAAGTTAAAGGGAGTAGATCTGCAGCATCTAAAGCTTTATTCAGGTGATTTGAAGGATCTGCAAGCTCAGGTATACTCTGAAATTTATGGATCTGGAAATGAAATTAGATGTATGCATTGTGTTGTGCTTGTTATGCTGAGTATTCTGCACCTTTTAGATTTGAAATTGCTTGAGAATTGAGTGTTTTATGAGGATCTGAAGTTTCATAGTTAGATCTGTTTGTCTTCGATCCAGGCTGTTCATTGATCTATTGTGAATTTCATTATCATTTTTGGATTCAACATAGTTTAATTGTTTAATCTGGAGCTTTTGATTAATTTTAATGGAGATTTGTTCATAGTTTGTGTTTGCCGGTGCTGGAGCCCTAGCTCCGGTCACAGGATTCTGGAAATATGTTGGCCTGAGTTTCATGAAGAAGATGACCCCTTAGCCCTTATATCATTTCATCTGGACGGCCCTCAGCGTGACAACGCATTAATGAACCACCTCCCCTGTACGTGTTTTATAATTTTCTGAAATAATCAATGTGTCTCTCACCTCACCATAAATAGCATGTTCCCTCACCCCTGGCCAATTAATGTGCATACTAGGTTTAATGAGTTGACCAATCTCACGCGTCCAATTGATCCTTTGGCCCTTATTTTTTCCTGATTTATTGAATTTCCATTATAATTGTGGTATCTTGCGCTGACATTTCATGGGCTTGACTTTCTAATCCCACCCCCTGACTTTGAGGCCCAATAATTTTGAACTGAGATTGTTACTGAACGCACCCCAGCCTCATCCATTTATTTTTAATTTCTTTTTATTTCTCTTTTATTTTCAGTTTGGTTTTTAATTTTTAAAATTAGTTTTAGGTCTCCAAAAATTATAAAAAAATTCACGAATGCTTCTTTTAGTTTTCTCTAATTTTTGATATTTTTATTTTCCATTTATTTTTAATTGTCACGTGGAAATTAATTGTTCCTTTTAATTAATTCATTTTATTTCATTTTGAACCATGCTGACTTATCCATTTTCTATTTTGGTTTTTGTTTTGAATTTTTGGATGATTCTTTTTGCTCTGGGTTCATGATAGGATGTAGTTTATTGGTGATTTTTGTTCTGATTTTTAGAATCTTGATAAATTAATTTTGACCTCTAACTTGTGATGGAAGCTTCTTAACCCTAGTTGATATTTGAACCCTCATTTGACTTGCTTAACTTCTGATTCTTTCTCTCTCCTTTTGGCATGATGTTATAGTATGATTGAAGGTCATTTTTGCAAGGTTGTGGAATTTTTGAATACTCATTTGATTTGTTTTGAAATTTTGTTCTTGACTTGTCCCATTTTGCTTCTTTTGGATCATTTGCTCTCTCCTTAGCCTAGAAGGGCACTTGTGCCAACTTCTTCAACTTTTTTCGAGCCTTATTAGGATGTGGATGCCTCTCTGGTCTTAGGTTATGGTTTGTGCCTTGATATTTTTGTGTGTGGTTGCCTTTGAAGTCTTTTCATTCTTATGCATTTTCTTTGCTTCTTTCTTCTCATGATGTTACCACTTGACTTTGTGCACCTCTTCTCTTCATCTCACATGCTTCTTAGGCACTTTTCTAACATGATTAGGGTTCTGGTCTTGCACCTTGAGTTTGTAATTTGCTTATTTTGCTTTGTATCTTCTCAAGTTTATTTTGTTTTGCCATGGTAATTCATGTTGCTTCATGTTTGGTTGTGTGTTTCTCTTCTCATTCTTATGACTTGTATTTGAATTGGATGTTTATGTGTATGACTTCACTTCTGGTTGTATGGTTTGGTATGGAATTATGTTCATTTTGTATTGCTTGTGTCACTAACCATTTCAGGGGCCTTGGTAAGTTAGAGGTGTGGATGTGTTTCCCACATCTCCAATTCTTATCTCTCCTTCTTTTCTCATTATTATTTTTCTAACTTTGTGATTGTTGGGCTTAGGCCTTACCTCTCCTCCTCCTCTTCTTCTTCTTTTTTTCTTTCCTTCTTCTTCATTAGGATAGAATTCAAACCTCACTAACCTAGGTTCATCCATGCATGACAACATTTAGGATTCTTAGTCCCCCATTAGACTTTTACCTTTGAGATCCTTTTGGTGCTCTCTCTTCTCATCTTCAAACTTAATTTTAATTCACTCAAATAAAGGTTGAGTCTTCTCATGTGACACGAGACTTTGCTATGAGATACTTGCACACGTTCCGTTTCGGGGCGAGGTGTAGGTTATCCCTCGTGGTGGATAGGTCTTAGCATGAGATTACTTCACAAAGAAAAGCATAAAAACAGTTCTTAACCAAAAATCACAAAAACACTTAATAAATGCCAGTAGGTCAGTGTGTCTGAGCCTTCACTTGTGGGACTAGATTTGGGGATTTCCTCCATAGATAGGTGTGCCTCTTGCATATTCCATTTCGGAATGATGTGAGACGTACATATCCCAGTGAGTAAGACTTAGGTACACTTACCTACGCAAACTTCAAAACAAAAAAACTCCTAGAAAAACACAAACCAACAATAAGCGTCTTTCCATCGGGAATTCTTTTCTCATCTCCTTCGCTCTGTACGCGAACTTGCTCCTACTTGTCACTTTGCAAGACGGTTATGCACTCGTCTTCCGAGCCTGCAACACCTGAGCATTGACATAGGCAGTTCAGGCCTTAAGACACAAGAAATCCTTTCCACCCCTAGTTAGGGGAACTACAGCGACTCTGATCCTCATTGTCCAGATGAGGTACATAGGCAGCGGGGTAGGGCCCGTTCGAGCACAATCTTTATTTTCCCTACATTTTTTGCTTTTCACTTCTTTTTTTTCATTTCCCTTTTCTTTTCTTTTATCCAGTTCAGTTCCTTTTCGTCGCAGCAGCTTTCATTTCTTCACCTTTTGAAACAGTTTCTTTGCAAGCGTGGATCCTGTCGGGTACGGCGGACGATCTGGGTGCTAATACCTTCCCAGGTCATAACCGACTCCCGAACTCAGTCTCTTTGGTTCGCAGGACCCGTGTCCTTCCTTTTCTTTTCTTCTGGTTTGTGCAGCATTACCATTCCCGTTTCTTCGGGATAAAAATGCCTGGCTGGCGACTCTATTCTTTTCCGTTCCACTTTCGCGTTTGTACCAGGATGGAAATCCGGGGAGCGACAGCTGGCGACTCTTCTGGGAAACGAACCCAGAATCTCTGATTCCCCTGTGAGTCAATCCTAGCGCTTGCGTGTTTCTGTTTCTCTGGGTGTTAACTGTTTGTTGTTGTGTGTTGTATTTTTACTATTATTTTATTTACAGTTTTATTTACAACTTTATTTACAATTTTCAGTATTTATTTTCCGCATCATATATCATACTGGACCGTCTGGACTGGTTTGTTGTTTGGTGGGCTCGGGTGATACTGTTTCTGAGAGATAAGCCAAGTACCCGGCTTGAGTGCACTATAGGATTAGAGTGGACATATTGTACTCACATGTGACATGATGAGTGGCGATGTGTTTCACGCCCAGATTGCGACCGACTTGGAAATATCTTGTGTGGAGATTTCCTCCACTTCGGGATAGGACCTTGATAGTTATGTGCATCTGGGACCGATCATTGAGAACCTTTGTGGAAACAACCCTCTCTAGTGGTGGCAGTGGCAGACCACATTTTATGGCAAACCCATTCTTACTCGAGGGTCCACTGGGGACTCGCATAGGATGGCTTGGTTCTCTTATAGGAACTCAGTCAAAGCATCTGGTCGTATGACAATAGTACTGTATCCTACGGGCTGAATGTACTATTGTTTCTCGATTTCGGCACTCGAAGCTGGGAACTTATAAGGGATGCTTGTTTTTCCCGGACTCAACTGAGGCCTCCCTACGTAGTACATAATGCCTAACCGATTCCCTGATTTGGTCATGAGTCATTTCTCAGAAATGGTAAAAGTATTATTGCTATTCGGCTTTGAGAGTCCGTGATGTTTGACCCGGAGCACACCCGTGAGATTGGGAAGGGTTTACAGGTTTGCAGGAACCCTTGACCTCATCATATCCTTCTTACTAGTGCAGTCTTATTATCTGATATGGTTATTTTGATTCCGGAGTTCTTGAGTTTATCTGGTTCTTGATTGGGTGTATTTGAGATTATCTGAGTGCTTATGGGTTGTTATCCAGAGGATTTGGGTTTCTGATCACTTGGCTTTGGCATCCAGATTCCAGACAGTCCCAGATTGATCATATGTCTTTGCATTTGCATTGCATCATTTCATCATTAATCATGTTTTGTTTTCATTCACAGGTTCATATCCTTGCTTCCGGTTCCGGTATCCTGTTCAGAGATGGAAGATCCTCGCAAGCAGAACATTCATTTCAAGTTTTTCGACACTAAGGTTGGCCTGTTAAAGAAGATGGTGAAGCTGATCACACCCAATCATGTGGAGAGGTTCAGGAAGGCTTATGGGAGTATTCTAGATGTGGTGGTAGAGTTAGATCCTTCTGAGAGAAGTGCCATTCACACCCTGCTTCAGTACTATGATCCTCAGCTTCGTTGTTTCACTTTTCTTGATTTTCAGTTAGGTCCTTTGCTGGAGGAGTATGCTTTGATCTTGGGGGTTCCTGTTCGAGACCAGATTCCGTTCAATGCTGAGATGGTTAGACCTGCACCTGAGGCAATTGCCAAGGCTCTTTATTTGAGCATTTCTGCTGTGAATTCTATGACTATCATTAAAGGAGGTGTATCTGGGTTTTCTTTAGAGGCTTTAGTAAAGAAGGTAGAAGAGTTGGCTATTGAGGAGGAGTGGGATTTTGTCTGTGCTATCCTGGCTCTTTCTATCTATGGCATCATTTTGTTTGCAGATATGGAGAAGTTCATAGACATGAATGCCATTCATCTTTTCTTGCTGAAGAATCCTGTGCCTACCTTGCTTGGAGATTTGTATTACTCGGTGCACTACAAGACCGAGAGGAAAAGGGGAGGTTTAGTTCGTTGCTGGGCTCCTTTATTTCATATGTGGTTCATGAGGCATCTGCCTAGTACTGGTGTGTTTAGTGACCATACCTTTGTATGGGCTCAGAAGCTGGAAAAGTTGCTTGCTAAGGATGTCAGATGGATTACTCAGAGACTTCAGGGTGCACGTTTCATCACCAGCTGTGGGAGTTATCTCAGTGTACCCTTGCTGGGAGTGACTGGGGGGATCAATTACAACCCGGTCTTGTTGAGAAGACAGTTGGGTTATGCCTTGAGAGAGGTACCAGAAGAGCTTAAATTAACCCTTATTTTCTACTTCCCGGTGAAGGACAATATGCCTTTAGTGAGGAAAGCTGTTGGAGCTTGGAAGTGCATCAAGGGAGAAGGAATAGCTAGCTTTGGAAAGTGCAACAATCAGACCTTCCCGGAGTATGAGGCTTGGCTGAAGGATAGAGCCAGAAGGGTATTGCTGCCATTTTCACCTCCAGTTCCTCCACCCACTGAGTCTAATGCCACTGCGTCTTTAGAAGAATTCAAGAAGCTGGAAGCCCAGCTGCATGAAGTCAAGGTGGAGAACACTGAAATGGTTAATTTGTACCATCTTGCCAACCGGGCCAAAAATGAAGCTGAAGAGAAATTGCAGAAGATGCAGATCACCTTGGAGGCTAAAGAGAAAGAGTTTGCTGGAAAGGAAGTTCACTTTCAAAGACTAGGTCTGATGGAATCCAAAAGAGAAGCAGAATGAAAGAAGAATTTGAAGACTCTCAAGGAAGCTCGTCAGTCTATTGTCTGGTTGCAGGGCCAGAGAGAACAGGAGTTGAAGAAATATAAAGAAAAATAAGAGTTTTTCGAAGTGCAAATGACTTTCAAGAAAGAGGAAGTGGAACAAGCCCACCAGATTCGAAGGGAGAAGACTCAGCAGTTAGCAGAGAGTCAGCAAGCTTTAGAAGAAGCACTTAAAGAGATTGAAGACCTCAAGTTGATGGATGGAGTCAAGAAGGCTAGGTCTGAGATGGGATTTAGTGAAGGAGGTTCAGTGTCCTCATGCAGTGGTCTTGCTTCTTAGTTTGTTTTCCTTGTATTTGGGTTACCTACAGACATGTTGTAGGAATCCTGGTTGTTTGTTTTTCTTCTTAGAAACTTGTACCCTACGGGGAATTCTGTTATTTTTGCCTAATAGGTTGATTTATGTTATGCGGTCTTATTCAATTCTTCATTTTGTGTGCCTGCTGTTATGGTCTGAATTGGATTTCTATGCAAAGGTTTCTGAAAGTCGAGGATCAGCATCCATCTGGTTTTCTTTGCTAAATACTAGAACCGGGACATGAATGACCTGAATGTGAAAGCATAAACAATTGCATTGCATAATATCACCTTTCTTCTTGTTTTGCAAGTATGGCTACAGGTTCCTAATGTCTTTTCTGTTTCAGGCACTATAGCTCCCAGGAAAGTTCGAGAACAGCCGATCATACAAAGATATCCCACAAGAGTCAACAGAGAAAGAGTCATGGATCAAATGCAGGCTGATTTAGCTGACTTGAGGCTGAGGATGGACAATTTTATGACCCTTATGGCAGGAATAGGTCAGAATCAGGAACGTCTGCGTGTGTTGGTTGAAAATAGTCAAGCCAAAAACAACAGTACTGCTGATGGAGGTAATCGTAATGGTGCGGGCGCCCGTCAAGTTGAAATCCCTGTAGCACAGCCAGGGGTCACTATTATCAATGATGGACTGAACAATGTACAGATGGACGGTCAAGACGAACAGTTTACTCTGCTGGACGAAACTGAAGGCCAGGGGGCTGAAATGAACAGAAAATTTGAAGAGATGGCTGAACAGATCAAGGCCATTCAATCTCAGAACTCTCTGGGGTTCGACATTACTGACTTGGGTTTGGTTCTAGGGGTTAGAATCCCTTACAAGATCAAGGTCCCGACTTTCGAGAAGTACAACGGCACAGTGTGTCCAAAGACTCACCTCCAGTCCTTTGTAGGAAGGATCGCTGCCCACACTGACGATGAGAAGCTATGGATGTACTATTTCCAGGACAACCTGGTTGGGGCTTCCTTGGGAATAGTATATGAAGCTAAGTAGAGTCAACATTAAGAGCTGGAAGGACTTGGCAGAGGCGTTTGTGAGGCAATACCAGTACAATTTGGATATGGCTCCAAATCGCACTCAACTGCAAAACATGTCTCAAACTGCTAAGGATGGGTTTAAAGAATATGCTCAAAGGTGGCGTCAGCTCGCTGCCAGAGTGCAACCACCATTGCTGGAGAACGAGATGGCTGATATGTTCACGGGAACGTTGCAAGGGGTGTTTATCGAAAGATTGGCGTCTTGTTCAGCTACCAAGTTCAATGATATAGTAATAGCTGGAGAGAGGGTCGAGACTCTGTTAAAGATGGGAAAGATTCAGGATACCAGTGCGAGCAGCTCGAGTGGAGTAAGAAAATCTTTCAACGGACCCCCAAGAAGGAGAGAAGGTGAAACCAATGCTGTGTATGGCCGGGGACGGGGCCGAGGATATAGAAGAGCATATGAACAAGTGGCAGCTATCACTATCCCTTCTAGTCCTATGCAGTAGGTACAGACTCAACCGCAACAACAACAACAACAGCAGCCACAACGTAACAACTATCAACAAAGACCTTATCAGCCAAGACAAACTCGTCCAGCTAATAGGGTACTTGAGGAAATTCCCATGACTTACACTGCATTGCTGCAGAGATTGCTAGACCTAAACTTGATACAACTGAGGACATTAGCACCACCGCCACCTGGAGAGTTTCCAGTGGGGTACGATGCAAATGCTAGATGCGCTTTCCATTCAGGGGCACCCGGGCACTCAACTGAGAAGTGCAGGGCTCTACAGCACAAAGTTCAAGATTTGATCGACTCCAAGGTGATTAACTTTGCACCACCGCCGAATGTTACTTCAAACCCTATTGATAACGCGAAATTATATCGTGTTTTTGGCTTGATTTACATGAATAAATATTATGTTTTATTAAATTTTCCGAATTTATTCTTGTTATTTACTATATTTATTTATTATTGCAGAAAATTGAGTCGGTTGGAAAAAAGTCGAAAAAGTGAAGAAAATTAAAGTGAAGAAAAAAATAAGAGAAGAAAATTGAAGAAGAAAATGAGAAGAAAGAAAGTAGGAAGAAGGAAAAGAAAAAGAAAAGAAAAAAAATAAAGGTGGTGGGGCCCACCACACACACACACGGCGCAAGCCATGGGGTGTGGCACCCACTACCCCCTTTTTTCTCTTGGAAAGTGGCGCAGGCCACACTACAAAGAAGGAGGAGTGACGCAGGCCACTCCCTCCTGTTTCTTCGTCCGGTCTTTCCGGCACCCTATTCTCAAGCAGAATCCGTCTCTCCCAAGGCCCAATCAGTCCTATTTTTTCTCAACAAATATTATTCCAATGCTATGCCTATAAATAGCTCCAATAGAAATTGTTTCAGTACGATTTTTTTACTCCAAGAATTCAAGCATTATTTTCCAACTTTCATTATTTTTTAGTTAGTTATTTTTCTACATTCTGTACGCATTATTGGAGCTTGGATCAAAAATCTCACAAACAAATATTATCATTCAGGTTATTATTTTTATTGTTTATTTAATTTCTTATGCTTGATTTAATTATTATGAGTAGTTTAATTAAAGTATGTTTTTCCTGCATTATTATTTTATTTATTATGTTTAGCTAAATTTTATATATATCCGTATGTAGACAAATTAATCGGGAGGAATTGAATTACAATCAGTATAAATTATTTCACTAAATTTACAATTAGGCGAGATCTCTTAAATTAATTTAATACTTTTTGTTATGAAAATAAGGAAAGTAATTAAGGTAAATTCAACAGAACGAAAGTTTGCGAATTTACCGGATAGCTGAGGTTTAGCATTTATTCTGAATTCAATAGAACGAGAGTTTGAGGATTTAAAATTAATTGGGATTTATTTATTTTCAAAAAGGATTTCTAAACACTTATGGGCTAGCGAGAGCAGGCATAGGACTTTAGGAATTTAATCTGAATCAAAAGAGCGAGAGTTTGAGACAAGGATTTTTAAATGAGTATTTTCCACTAAGAAGTATTTTTAGCATACTAGCCTTAACTGATATTTAATTTAATTCCCGACAATTAACGAGTTACATACGGATATATTATTATTATCCATTAATTAAACTTTAGATCTAATTATATCTGCCATAAACCAACCAAAAGAAACAATTAGCCTTAACTTTACACCGTGAGACTAGATAACGTTAGATCGATTTTTAAGTCTCTGAGGGATCGATAATCTTTAAAACTACACGTACGACTGTGCACTTGCAGAAACATTTCTTTAGATATATAGTCAAGCGATCAAGTTTTTGGCGCCGTTGTCGGGGACTTAATTAAGTCGATATCGTAACTCCAGTGTTACCCCGTATAGACTAAGGTAAACCATTTATTTTTCTAAATTCCTATTTCATAGATTGTATGCCAAGTACTCGCTCTCAAGGTGAAGAGTTGCAACCACCAGTCGCTGAATTAAAACGTTTCTTACATTTGAGGCGCCGTATAGCAGAATGCCAATAGAAGTATAACATCCCAGATCTTCTAGCTCATTCATCCGAACCAGTTGGAACCTCAAAGGAAGCTGAAATGGCCGGGGAGGAACCAACTCATCCACTCAAGTATTATGTTATTCCGTCACAAAGTGAACCTCACAGTAGCATTATCGCACCCGCTATCAACCAGAACGATTTCGAGTTGAAACCATCACTGATATCAGCCGTACAACAGAACAAATTCGCCGGAAATCCTAACAAGGACCCGAATTTATATTTATCGATTTTCGTACAATATGCAGACACAGTAAAAGCTAATGGTGTCACCCAAGAAGCAATTAGACTACGTCTTTTACCTTTCTCATTGCGAGATAGAGCAAGGGCATGGCTTCAATCTCTACCCTCGAACTCAGTTACTACGTGGGAGGAGTTAAAGAAAGTCTTCTTGACAAGATATTTCCCACCTAGCAAGACAACTATGCTGAGAGCTCAAATCAACGGATTTAAGTAGAAGGAAAACGAATCTCTTTTCAAAGCTTGGGAACGCTACAAAGATATGATGAGACTTTGTCCACATCACGGATTAGTAGAATGGATGGTCATCCATACCTTCTACAATGGACTATTGTACAACACAAGAATGACAATTGACGCTGCCGCAGGCGGCGCACTAATGGACAAAGAATATAATGATGCTTATACGCTTATCGAGAGTATGGCTCAGAATCACTATCAGTGGGGAATCAAAAGAGTCGTGACAGAGAAACCAACAAAGGGAGGTATGTACGAAGTAAGTAATATTGATCAAGTGAATGCTAAATTCGAAGCCCCCGCCCAAAATATCGATAACTTGGCAATAACACCAACAACCACAGTGGCTACCGTTACACCAAACTGTGAGATATGCGGAGTCCCAGGTCATGCTACCCCTGATTGTCAACTATTGGCGATGACTCCCCCGGACCAAGTGAATTATGCTCAAGGAAATCCCTACTCCAACACATACAACCCAGGTTGGAAGAATCATCTAATTGTTTCCTACAAGAATAACAACGCTCTATATGCTCCTGGTCAAGCACCAGCTACACCACCAGGGTATCAGAAGACCGCCATGAATGCTCCTAATGTCCCAAGAAAGTCGAATCTTGAACTAATGACGGAAAGTTTCATAGCTAGCCAAGCTCAAACGAACAAGGAGTTCCTAAATCAAAATGTACACACCAATGAACAAATAAAGCAATTGGCAAACAAGGTTGATGCTTTGGCTACCCATAACAAAATGCTTGAAACTCAGATTTCACAAGTAGCGCAACAACAAGCACCAACTGCTGCCCCAGCTGGTGTATTTCCTGGTCAACCTCAACCAAACCCAAAAGGACATGCAAATGCGGTGATATTGAGAAGCAGAAAGAAATTAGACGAACCTGCCGATCCTAGATTCCAAAACCCAGCCATGTACCAAAAGCAAGATACACCAACTGAGAAAGAGAGTGATACTGAGATAAAGGAGAACAATAATCAAGAAGCCGTGGAGAAAGAAGTACCATATGTACCTCCACCACCTTATAAACCTCCTATCCCTTATCCTCAAAGACTTGTCAACTCTAAAACTGCAGGGCAATTTAGGAAATTTGTTGAACTTCTGAAACAATTAAACATAATGATACCTTTCACAGAAGCAATCACTCAGATGCCCCCATATGCCAAATTCCTTAAAGAAATCTTGACCGATAAGAAAAAGATCGAGGATAATGAAACAGTTACGCTAACTGCTGAGTGTAGTGTAATAATTCAAAACAATATGCCTCCTAAGCTAAAAGACCCAGGTAGTTTCTCCATACCCTGTGTAATTGGAAAAATCGTCATTGACAAAGCTCTATGCGACTTAGGAGCCAGTATCAGTGTTATTCCCTTAACAATATGCAAAAGGCTAGATATGGGAGAGTTAAGACCTACTAAAATGTCTGTTCAATTAGTCGACCGCTCTATTAAATATCCTGTAGGCATACTAGAGAATGTCCCAGTACGGATAGGTCAATTCTACATTCCTACTGATTTTATAATCATGGACATCACTGAAGACTCCACTACACCTATCATACTAGGAAGACCATTCTTAGCTACCGCTGGAGCTATTATAGATGTAAAGAAAGGAAAGCTAACCTTTGAAGTAGGTGAAGAGAAAGTTGAATTTATTTTAACACAATTCTTACAATCACCAGCTATAGAGGACACATGTTATTTATTAGATGTCATTGACGAGTGTGTAAGAGAGATGGGAATGAAAGAAACTACTTATTCTGAAATTATGAAAATTCAAATCCCTCCGATTCTCGAAGATGGCGACTGGAAAAAACCATATCAAGATGATAGTCTAAGAGAAAGCTTAGCATTTACACCAGACCATATGCCAGGACCTAAAGAAACTTATTCAGAGTTAAACACCTTACCTAGGAACTTAAGATACGAGTTCCTAGACATCAAATGTAAGCGACCAGTGATAGTAAATTCCAGTTTAGGAACACTCGAAACTCAGAAGCTTTTAGACGTTCTAAAGAAATACCCAACTGCTTTAGGGTACAACATTGCTGACTTGAAAGGGATAAGCCCTTCCATCTGTATGCATAGAATCATGCTAGAGGAAGATTGTAAGTCTTCTAGAGAGCACCAGAGGAGGATCAACCCAAACTTAAGTACTGTGGTAAAAGACGAAGTGCAAAAGTTACTTGAAGCCGGAATCATATATCCTATCTCAGACAACCAATGGGTCAGGCCATTACATGTAGTGCCAAAGAAAGGAGGTGTTATAGTGATTAAAAACGCAAAAGGTGAATCCATAACACAAAGAGTTGTTACGGGGAGTAGAATGTGTATTGACTATAGAAAACTAAATAAAGCCACTCGAAAAGACCATTTCCCACTACCGTTTATTGATCAAATGTTAGAACGATTGGCTAAACATTCTTATTTCTGTTAATTAGACGGTTATTCAGGATTTTTTCAGATCCCTATTCATCCCGATGACCAAGAAAAGACCACTTTCACTTGCCCTTATGGTACGTTTGCTTACCGACGAATGCCATTCGGACTATGCAACACCCCTGCAACATTTCAAAGGTGCATGATGTCAATTTTCGCTGATTTTATAGATGACATTATGGAAGTATTTATGGACGATTTTTCCGTCTGTGGGCAAAGCTTTGAAGAATGTCTATCAAACCTAGAAATGGTACTCGAAAGATGCGTAAAAGTAAACCTCGTTTTAAATTGGGAGAAGTGCCATTTTATGGTCCAACAGGGAATTGTACTAGGACACGTTGTTTCGGAAAAAGGAATTGAGGTTGATAAAGCCAAGATAGAAATCATAGAAAATCTTCAACCTCCAAAAACGGTACGAGAAATAAGAAGTTTCTTAGGACACGCCGGTTTCTACCGACGATTTATTAAGGATTTCTCAAAAATTACAAAACCTCTTACTGGTTTATTAATGAAAGACGCTAACTTTATCTTCGATGAAAAATGTCAACAAGCATTCGAACAGCTGAAAACGACTCTCATTTTCGCACCTATCATGCAACCTCCGGATTGGGAATTACCATTTGAAATCATGTGTGATGCAAGCGATTATGCCGTAGGGGCAGTTTTGGGACAAAGAAGGGATAAGAAGCTTCACACAATATATTACGCAAGTAGAACCTTAGACCCTGCCCAAATGAATTACGCCACCACAGAAAAGGAACTTTTAGCTGTTGTGTTCGCTCTTGACAAATTTCATTCTTACTTAGTAGGAGAAAAAATAATTGTTTACATAGACCACGCAGCTATTAGGTACTTACTGACTAAAAAGGATGTCAAGCCTAGACTTTTAAGATGGATTCTACTTCTGCAAGAATTCGATTTAGAAATCAAAGATAAAAAAGGTTCCGAGAACGTAGTAGCAGACCATTTATCTAGATTAGAAGGTATTAAACCAGAAGAACTTCCCATTAATGATGAGTTTCCTTATGAACAACTCGTAGCACAGATAAGAAGCGATCTGGCCCGACTAGATCCAAGCAAACAAAAACCCAAAGAAGTTGTAACTACAGGAATACCATGGTATGCTGACTTTGTCAACTACCTCGCAGTCGGAGTACTTCCACCCGATCTAACATACCAACAAAAGAAAAAATTCTTTCACGGCCTTAAACATTACTATTGGGATGAACCACTTCTTTTCAAAAGAGGTACCGATGGTATTTTCCATCGATGTGTTCCAAAAGATGAAATAGAAAGCATAATAGCTCATTGTCACTCCGCCCCTTATGGTGGACATGCGAGCACTTCAAAAACTTGTGCTAAAATTCTGCAAGTTGGCCTCTTCTGGTCTAATCTATGTAAGGACGTCCATATTGCAGTTATTAATTGTGACCGATGTCAACGCACTGGAAACATTTCTAGACGTGATGAGATGCCGCTGAAAGGAATCCTAGAAGTAGAAGTCTTCGACGTATGGGGAATAGATTTCATGGGACCTTTCCCATCTTCTTTTGGTAATAAATACATACTCGTCGCCGTTGATTATGTTTCAAAATGGATCGAGGCTATAGCTTCTCCGACAAATGATACACGAGTAGTAATTAAACTATTTAAGAACGTAATATTTCCGAGATTCGGTGTACCAAGACTGGTCATAAGTGAAGGTGGATCACATTTTATATCCAAAATCTTTGAGAGATTATTATTGAAGTATGGAGTTAGACACCGAGTTGCAACACCCTATCATCCACAAACAAGTGGACAAGTAGAAGTTTCCAACAGAGAAATAAAACAAATATTAGAGAAAACTGTTGCTATATCTTGAAAAGATTGGTCGTCTAAATTACAAGAAGCTTTATGGGCATATAGAACCACTTTTAAAACCCCGATAGGAGCCACCCCCTTTAAATTAGTTTACGGAAAGTCATGTCACCTTCCAGTTGAATTAGAACACAAAACTTATTGGGCTATTAAAACCCTAAATTTAGACTCATCAGCTGCAGGAGAAAAACAAATTCTAGATCTCCATGAATTAGAAGAGCTCAGACTAGATGCTTACGAGAACGCCAAAATCTATAAAGAACGCACAAAAAGATGGCATGATCGGCGTATCTCCAAAAAGGAGTTTAACGAAGGCAATGTTGTGCTTTTATTTAATTCAAGATTGAAGCTTTTCCGGGTAAACTACGTTCCAGATTGGCTGGGCCATATTTAATTACTAAAGTTTTTCCTAGCGGAGCCATTGAAATCAAAGGAAAATCGGGCGACCCATTCATAGTAAACGGTCAACGCCTTAAGCACTATCACATGGTCGAAAACCGCGATTACGTAACTAGTCTCTTACTAGATGAGCTGCCCACTCAATCAAATGATTAACCCCTAAAAATGTGTGGTCGAGCCATTGACCTTAAACGAAGCGCTTTGTGGAAGGCAACCCACATTTCTTTAGACTTATTATCTTTATTTAAATCTTTGTTGATTCTATTATTCATATTTTTTGTTTTTATTAAAATTATTTATGTTTATTATTTGTTTTAATCTTATCTAACTAAACTACGATATAATTACTTTCATCTCTTCCTACTAACCTTTTTCGCGTTGACTACTTACTTACAGGCTAACTATTTAGCTAAGCTCTAACATTAGTAATGGAACTAGTAGACAACACGAACATTGTTTTCAAGGGAAGAGCACATCGACGAAGATATGAGGCATTATTAAAAGATCTATGACACTGACCATTTATCATGATGAGCCCATTTTAACTAAGTTAGGCATCAAAGATAGTGTCTATTTTCTTTACAGTCAGATAGGGTGGGATGCTGCACTTATTCGACGAAGGTTTAACACCTATCGTCAACTTACACTAGAGTTTTTAAGCTCACTAGTCCACTTACCAAACCATGGTCTAGGAATTAACAAAGGATTAATTACCTTTAGGATGTTCAACATTGATTTTTCCTTCAACCATAGAGAGTTTGCAGAACTTCTAGGGTTTCCAAATGGCCCTGATGTTTTCACTGCTACTCGAGAGGAGTTACTAATGAACCATGCACTGAACAATTTATGGGGTACCATCACAGGGAATGATGAGGCTGAACCCTATGATATGTTTTCTGAGAATATTCATAACCCTGCTTTGCGTTACTTTCATAAATTCCTAGCCCATACCCTTTTTGGTAAAGAGGAGAATAATACCTCTGTATCATGAGACGAGCTATTTATCCTTTACTGTACTTCCCTAGGCAGACCTGTTAATGGAGCTATCTTCATGATAGTTAGTTTTGTCCGCCTCATTCATAACACTCGTATAGCTATACCCATAGGTGGCCTAGTAACTATGATAGCAAATAAAATTGGCCTAAGATGGCAACTAAACCAAATACACCCCTTAGGTATGATCCGCCCTATGAATATTGATTTTTGCTTCGACCATAGAATTATAGGAAACCTCGGACCTGACACCTTTGACCTACTGATTAATAATGAGATTGTCCATCTTTTCACCTTACCTAACCATGAAAGGACCAGCCTGCACAATAGAAATAATTGGTTATATGACTTAAGCATTCCCATTGCCCCTCCTTCGCCTCCTGGATCACCTATGATATCTGAAGTCTATGACCATTATATGTCCGATGCCGATTTAGTACCACCTGAGATACCTGTTGACCCACCGGCTGACTACTCCGCCGCCATCGCCAATCTACAAAATCAACTTGATAACATTAATACAAATATTAATGCTATGCGAATGGATTTTTTCGGTTTCATGGATATTGTCACTGAGCAGCTGGATAATTTTCATCAGCTTTTATTTTTTGTCGGTCTGACTAACAATAACGATAACCGTAGTTAGAATTTTATTCTTCTTTCTATTCCAACTCGCATGCTTGGCCACTGAGGACATTGTCTGGTTTAAGTATAGGGGAAGGAAATTAATTAGGATTTTCAGTTTTCCATAAGAATTTATTTTATTTTGTTTTTGTTTCAGTTTTTTTTCATGAGAATTTATTTCATATTTTCTTCTTACATTAAATTTTAATTAATTACAGTTTTTTTTTATTATTTATGTTTCAGTATTTATGTTTCCGTATTTTAATTCGTTACAATATTTATTATTATTTCTGTTTCAATATTTATTTATCTATTTATATGACTTTATTTCTATCCGTCAGTATTATAAAAAAATTATTATTTTTTCACAGAAAATAATATTTAAAATACTATGCAGAAATAAAGTTCACCAAATAAAAAAAAAATTTCTATTAAACTTACATTATTAAAGTTATTAAATATTCATAACAAATAACAAAAAAACAAAAAAAAACAAAAAAAAAACAAAAAAAATCATTTAACCCCCCCCCCCCCACAAGGCATGGCCCGCGCCATGCCCCTCAAACAAACCTGCATTGCCTGCGCCATGCCCCCATGCAAAAAAGCATGGCCTGCGCCATGCATATAAGGTGGTGGGGGCCACCATTAATTTTTAATGCCTTTTTTTTATTATTATTTGTTATGTTTTGCTGTGTTTCTCATTCTCTTTTATTACAAACATTATCATTTAAAACCTATATTATTCTTACAACTTTTTCCTCTATCACATTTTCCTCTTAAATTTTTTACATGCACTAGTCTCATCAACACCTACAAGTGTACCTCATGCACAATAAATGATCATGCATTATGACATTTGTCATAAACAAATTCAAATTCAAATTTCAAAATTCAAAATTCAAAATTTACCTCCAAAAATAATTACCAACTACCCCCATTTAATTCTCCACTCCTATAAATACCCCTCTAACTCTACATTTTTCTTACACTCAAAAATATATTTTCTACTATAAATTTTTTTATTAAACATAAGTGTTAGAAAGCAAGAGAGGAAATTATGGAGCAAAATCAAGGATCTCATATCCTTTTCAGAAATCAGGCCCAAGCTGATTTATTCAGAAGTCTTCTCGACCGGGGTATTGAGCCCACAAGGTATGCCGATATCACCTGCTTAGAAACTTTAGGATTAAAAGAAAGTGTTGATTTATTGCTCGAAAGAATTCATTTAAAAAACTTTCTATCTTACCATGATCCTGTTTATATTCGGCTAACCGCAGAATTTCTGAGCTCATTAATTATTGATGATGAAAATAAAACAACCTGTTTTGTTGAAATTTCCAGTAGGGGAGGGTGTGCGATATGAAATGCCCACCGGGGAACAATGGGTAAGTTCGTATAAAATGTTTTGGAAGGGAATAACGGGAACGTTCTTACAAAATATAGAAGGTGTTAGAGCCACCCTTATTCACAACCCGACCATCCGCTATTTTCGTCAGATTTTAGCCACAACTGTTTTTGGTCGGTCGAATACGAGTAATGTAAATGAACGCGAACTGATGTATCTCATGGCTGCTTTTGCATCAATTAAAATAAATCATGTCCCGTTTATTCTACATCATATGAAAACTGTAACCGCATGCAAAGGACCTATATCCTTTGGCGGTCTTATTACAACAATTGCTAGAGCCTTAGGACTCGAAGCAAATTTCTCTACAATGGAAACAAGCCCCGTCAAAACTATCGATTTAAATACGGCGAGGAATATGAAATTAGTAAAACCACATAGAGATAGAAAATACGAGATTTTAATAGGTAATAAAGTGTTAACGGGTTTTATTTTACCAAACCCGAGTCGCACTGATGTGACTAACGAGAGGAATTTTCTATATTTTGACACACGCCCCGCGCACATTCCGATGAATGATACCGCTGGCGGGGCTAATGATGCAACTAACCCACCCGCACAAGATGCGCAATTTTCTTCTGATTATGTTGCAGGTACTTCTACACGGAGAGTCCCTATGAGACCAGAGGACGAGCCACACGAAGGTCTTGAAGGGGTTCTCCATGAGTTGATGCTACAAGGCGAAGCAAATGCCTTAAGAGACCAGAGAATCCAAAATCTAACAACTCAGCAAACATTACTGCTGCAACAACAAAACCATATGTATGCTCAACAAACCGAGATGTACGCTCAGCAGAACAACATGCTGCAAATCCTGAACCAAATGCAACAAGGACAAAACTGTATGGCAGAGCTAATCCACGGAATGGCCGGCATGTCCTTTCAGATGGAAGAAGAGAATCCAGACGTGGGCACTTCAAGAAATGTCAGACGAACACGAGGCAAAGGCAGTCGTGGGTAGCTGACATCACAGGTCCCACTTTCCTTTTTCCACCTTATTTTGACGCATTGGGGACAATGCTCGATTTAAGTGTGGGGGAGGAAATTTATTGCTTTTAATTTTTTGCTTTCTAGGTATAATTTTAATGAATTTTAATTTCGCATTTCTTAAAAAAAAAATCATGTTAAATCGAGCCAATTCACGTAATTTCTGCTTCAAATCAGATTTACCCAATTTTCTTGAACCATAAAAATAATAAAAATAAAAATAAAAAAATAAATAAAAAATAATAATATTTTAGAAATGACACGATGCTAGAAATAGGCTAGTCTAGAAAGACTTAGGAACAGTATTGATAGTATCGGTACCGTCCTTACACCTTGAACCCCTTGATTATGCAGATGAATTTGAATACTCGTTATGCTAAAACCACCCTCTTTATTAGTTTATATTATCAGTCAGCACCATCCTAAGCACACACTAAGTAGGAAGCCGATGCAAATAAGTGTATGATCTCAAAGTTTAAAAAAAAATCAAGAGAAAAAAATGAATGAATGAAAAGAAATTCTCCTTCTAAGTTAGGTGTTCCTTACCCAATCATTTAGCCTAACTGTATAAAATTCTTTATTTTATTGATATATGCAAAAAGAAAAAAAAATTTGATGAAAATGAGATCATAGTCACTAACAGGCTATCCTACCATGAGTGTGAGGGGATAACGGGCTTAATGTGATTGCTCTAGAATGAAAGAGAGGCGTGTGGGTCGAGGTATAATAACATGATTCGGATTTGTCTGTATAGGATAGGAGTCCTCGATTATCTTTCGAGATAAAAGTGTCATTACGGTATCATTAGTATTAATACACAGTATTTATCTTTTTAACTAATGCCTATGATACTCGTGTCTAATATAAACTAGTGCTTAGATTGTTTCATTATTATTTTTGCTTGAGGAAAAAAATTAAAGTGAAGAAAAAAATAAGAGAAGAAAATTGAAGAAGAAAATGAGAAGAAAGAAAGTAGGAAGAAGGAAAAGAAAAAGAAAAAAAAATAAAGGTGGTGGGGCCCACCACACACACATGGCGCAAGCCATGGGGTGTGGCGCCCACCACCCCCTTTTTTCTCTTGGAAAGTGGCGCAGGCCACACTACAAAGAAGGAGGAGTGGCGCAGGCCACTCCCTCCTGTTTCTCCGTCCGGTCTTTCCAGCACCCTATTCTCAAGCAGAATCCGTCTCTCCCAAGGCCCAATCAGTCCTATTTTTTCTCAACAAAAATTATTCCAATGCTATGCCTATAAATAGCTCCAATAGAAATTATTTCAGTACGATTTTTTTACTCCAAGAATTCAAGCATTATTTTCCAACTTTCATTATTTTTTAGTTAGTTATTTTTCTACATTCTGTACGCATTATTGGAGCTTGGATCAAAAATCTCACAACCAAATATTATCATTCAGGTTATTATTTTTATTGTTTATTTAATTTCTTATGCTTTATTTAATTATTATGAGTAGTTTAATTAAATTATGCTTTTCCTGCATTATTATTTTATTTATTATGTTTAGCTAAATTTTATATATATCCGTATGTAGACAAATTAATCGGGAGGAATTGAATTAAAATCAGTATAAATTATTTCACTAAATTTACAAATTAGGCGAGATCTCTTAAATTAATTTAATACTTTTTGTTATGAAAATAAGGAAAGTAATTAAGGTAAATTCAACAGAACGAAAGTTTGCGAATTTAACCGGATAGCTGAGGTTTAGCATTTATTCTGAATTCAATAGAACGAGAGTTTGAGGATTTAAAATTAATTGGGATTTATTTATTTTCAAAAAGGATTTCTAAACACTTATGGGCTAGCGAGAGCAGGCGTAGGACTTTAGGAATTTAATCTGAATCAAAAGAGTGAGAGTTTGAGACAATGATTTTTAAATGAGTATTTTCCACTAAGAAGTATTTTTAGCATACTAGCCTTAACTGATATTTAATTTAATTCCCGACAATTAACGAGTTACATACAGATATATTATTATTATCCATTAATTAAACTTTAGATCTAATTATATCTGCCATAAACCAACCAAAAGAAACAATTAGCCTTAGCTTTACACTGTGATACTAGATAACGTTAGATCGATTTTTAAGTCTCTGAGGGATCGATAATCTTTAAAACTACACGTACGACTGTGCACTTGCAGAAACATTTCTTTAGATATATAGTCAAGCGATCACCTATTCCGAACCATGGAGGGGCTAAAATAAATGTTGTTGATAGTGGTGAAATGTTAAGTTTGATTCTGAGTATAGAAGAAGTGAAGACTCCATTGTTGGTAGTGAAGGAAAGGCTGTTAAAGGGACAAGTGTTTCCGGGATGCAGTTCTGATTGTGAAGAGTGTTTGAATTTAGTGAATGGCTGTGAAGACCTGAAGGTGGGGTTGCAGAATCTGATTGATGAAGGGTCATTGTAGTTTGACAAAGTTGATAATAAAGGTGATTGTGTGTGCACTATAACCATCTACTATGATCCAGCTGAGGTACCTGCTAGGAGAGAACCTGTGACTATTTATGCTCCTGAAGTCAGTCCTGTTACTATCACTGTTCCTGGGCCTGTTCCTTATACTGATGATAAAGCCATCCCATGGCATTACGGCTCAGATGTGTACGTGGAAGGGCAGAAGGTCGAGAGTAAGTCAGCAGTAATTGACCCGACTGTAGTGAACGTCGGAGGGGTTGGAGGTTTTACTAGAAGTGGTCGTCTTTTTGCTCCCCCCGTTCTGAGAGGAGATCCTGAGGCTGAGGCTGTGACAAAGGCTAAAGGAAAGCAAACAGCGACTGAAGAAACTACAACTTCTGCTGCTGGACAGGGTACCTTTGAGAAAGAAGTGGAGGAATTTATGCGAATAATAAAGAAGAGTGATTATAAGGTGGTTGACCAGTTGAACCAGACGCCTTCCAAAATATCAATTATGTCTTTGCTGATGTGTTCTCCAGCACATAGAGAAGCCTTGTTGAAAGTGTTGCAGATGGCATACGTGCCTCAAGAGATAACTGTTAATCAACTGGAAGTTGTAGTGGGCAGTGTGAATGCAAGCCACGGATTGGGCTTCACAGATAGAGACCTTACTTCAGAGGGCCGTAACCACAACAAAGCACTACATATTACTATGGAGTGTAAGGGGGTTGTTTTATCGCATGTCCTGGTTGACACGGGCTCTTCTCTTAATGTACTCCCGAAGAAAGCCTTAATGAAGCTGAATGTCGATGGTATCGTCTTAAGACCCAGTGATTTGATAGTTAAAGCTTTTGATGGGAAAAGAAGGTCAGTGTTCGGAGAATTTGAGTTACCTGTGAAAATAGGGTCTCAAGTATTCAAGAGCACCTTCTATGTTATGGATATTCAGCCCGCGTACAGCTGCTTACTGGGACGTCCTTGGATTCACGCTGCCGGAGCAGTAACTTCCACTCTGCATCAAAAGCTCAAATATGTGGTTGATGGCCAAGTGATCACTGTGTGCGGAGAGGAAGATATCTTTGTGAGCCACTTATCAACTTTCAAATATGTGGAGATGGACGGAGAGATCCATGAGACGTTGTGTCAAGCCTTCGAAGCGGTTAATGTCAGCAGTTTGGCTCCGGTGGAGAGGAACAATGAGAAAGAAGGTACCTCCATTCACTCCTACAAGCGGGCGAAGGAAGTGGTTCAGTCGGGAAGTGCCCAAGGCTGGGGCAAATTGCTGGAATTAGAGAAGAAAGATGATAAGTTTGGTCTGGGTTATCAGCCTGGTTGGTCTAACTAGCCCCAAAATGGTAAAGCTATTACTTTCACAAGTGTTGGGATGCTCGACCGCAACCATATCTGTGTGACAGGCAATGAAGAGGGAGACAGTGATGGTGACTGGGACAACTGGATTCATCCGTGTGCGCCCGGAGAGGAGCTGAAGAACTGGTCTGCTGAAGACATCGTCCAAGTTACCTGGCAATCAGAGTAATTTATTTCTTTCTTTTTCTTATCATGCTGCATTGTCAATCCTGTACTCTCCCCAAGGTGCACGGATCCATTGTATGGGCCACCATGTTTGTTATGCATTTATTTTACCATGAAATAAAGGAAATTTTCAAGCAAATTGTGTTCTCTTTCTTTCGTTTTAAATTCTTACAAAAAATAAATAAAATGGCAATGTGTTTTTCCTTTTTGTTTTTGTGTTTGCGTCTCTTTTGAAAAAGAAACAACAAAACAGATTCTGAAATAAGCACATCGTCTGTGCAGTGTTGATCATCCAGATTCTAGTGATAACGTTCCTGCTATGACCACGCATGACTTTGACAATCCTATCTACCAAGCTGATGAAGGGGTTGAGGAAGACTGTGAACACCCTGAAGAATTGGTCAGATTGTTGAAACAAGAGGAACGAGTTATTCAGTCTCATCAGGAAGAAATTGAGATCATCAACATCGGCACTGAAGATGTCAAGAAAGAAATCAAGATTGGGGCCAGCCTATAGGCCGAAGTAAAGAAAGAGTTAATTGGTATGCTGCATGAATATGTGGATATCTTTGCCTGGTCGTACCAAGATATGCCAGGGTTGGATACTGACATCGTTGTGCATAAGCTACCATTGAGAGAAGACTGTCCTCCTACGAAACAAAAGTTGAGAAGGACTCGTCCTGACATGGCGATGAAGATCAAGGAGGAAGTTCAGAAACAGTGGGATGTCGGATTCCTTGCCGTAACTAGTTACCCACCTTGGGTAGCTAACATTGTGCCTGTACCAAAGAAGGACGGAAAAGTCCAGATGTGCATTGATTACCGGGATCTAAACAGAGCGAGCCCAAAAGATGACTTTCCATTACCTCACATTGATGTACTGGTAGACAACACCGCTCAATTCTCGGTATTTTCCTTCATGGATGGCTTCTCCGGATATAATCATATTAAGATGGCGCCGGAAGACATGGAGAAAACAACGTTCATTACCCCGTGGGGTACATTTTGCTACAAGGTCATGCCCTTTGGTTTGAAGAACGTCGGGGCAACGTATCAGCGGGCTATGGTCACATTGTTCCACGACATGATACATAAGGATATAGAGTGCTATGTGGACGATATGATTGCTAAGTCCCAAGACGAAGAAGAGCATCTGGTCAATCTCAAGAAGCTGTTTGATAGACTGATAAAGTATAAGCTGAGATTGAACCCAAACAAGTGCACTTTCAGAGTGCGTTCCGGGAAACTGCTGGGTTTCATTGTTAGTCAGAAAGGAATCGAGGTGGATCCTGCAAAAGTAAAAGCCATACAAGATATGCCTGCACCGAAGACAGAAAAAGAAGTGTGCGGGTTTTTAGGGAGGTTCAACTACATTTCACGGTTCATATCTCATCTAACTGCCACGTGCGAACCAATTTTCAAATTGCTAAGAAAAGAGCAAACGGTCAGGTGGAATGAGGACTGCCAAAAAGCCTTTGAAAAGATAAAAGAGTATTTGCAGACGCCTCCGATTCTAATGCCTCCAGTTCCAGGACGGCCGCTTATCATGTACTTGATTGTGCTAGAAGGGTCGATGGGGTGTGTTCTAGGCTAACATGATGAGTCTGGTCGAAAAGAGTACGCTATTTATTACCTCAGCAAAAAGTTTACCGACTATGAATCTCGTTACTCACTGCTCGAGAAAACTTGCTGCGCTTTGGTATGGGCTGCTCGCCGACTGAGACAGTACATGTTGACCAATACCACACTGCTAATCTCCAAAATGGATCCTGGCAAGTATATCTTTGAGAAACCAGCGTTAACCGGAAGGGTTGTTAGGTGGCAAATGATCTTATCAGAATATGACATACAGTGTACTTCTCAGAAAGCCATCAAGGGAAGTGTATTGTCAGATTACCTTGCACAGAAACCTCTCGAAGATGACTATCAGCCAATGAAGTTTGATTTCCCTGATGAGGACATCGTGTACCTCAAAGCAAACGATTGCGAGGAACCACTTCCGGAGGAGGGGCCAGACCCTGAATCCAAATGGAAGTTGATGTTTGATGGGGCAGTCAATATCAACGGACGTGGAGTTGGTGATGTTCTTATCACTCCTGAAGGTGTTCACTTTCCCTTCGCTACCAGAATAACTTTTGGCTGCACCAACAATGAAGCGGAATACGAGGCGTGCATAATGGGAATAGAGGAGGCTATTAATCTTCGGATTAAGACCCTCGATATATTCGGAGATTCAGCCCTCGTCATTAACCAGATTACCGGCAAGTGGTATACGCATCAAGAGCACCTAATTCCTTATAGGGATTATGCCAGAAAACTGTTGACGTTCTTCACAACAGTTAAGCTTCAGTATATACTGCGAGATGAGAACCAATTTGCTGATGCATTGGCTACTCTTTCTTCGTCTATCAAAGTCTTGTGTTGGAATTATGTGCCCAGGATTGATATTTCCAGGCTTGACGCACCAGCTCATGCTTTCTCGGTAAGCGCAGTGTCTGACAAGAAACCTTGGTACTTCGATATCAAGCTCTTCCTGGAAAAACAAGAATACCCAGCTGGGGCATCATCCAATGACAAGAAGACCTTAAGGCGACTTGCTTCTAGTTTCTTCTTGAATATAGATGGGGTGTTGTATAAGAGGAACTTTGACATGGTCTTGCTCAGATGCGTGGATAGACACGTAGCAAGCCTGTTGATGCAGGAAGTCCACGAGGGATCTTTCGGTACCCATGCAGGAGGGCATGCTATGGCAAAGAAGTTGTTGAGGACGGGGTACTATTGGATGACAATGGATGCAGATTGTTGTTCATATGCCCGTAAGTGCCACAAATGCCAGATTTATGCAAACAAGGTGCATGTTCCTCCAAGCCCGCTCAACATCATGTCATCTCCTTGGCCCTTTTCTATGTGGGGAATTGACATGATCGGAAAAATAGAACCTACTGCTTTAAATGGTCATCGTTTCATCTTGGTTGCGATCGATTACTTCACTATGTGGGTTGAGGCAGCATCTTATGCCAATGTCACTCGTCAAGTGGTAGCCAGGTTTTTGAAAAGAGACATCATTTGCAGATACGGAGTGCCCGAAAGAATCATTACTGAAAATGGTTCTAACTTGAACAACAAGATGATGGAAGAGTTGTGTCGGGACTTTCAGATTCAGCATCACAATTCTTCTCCTTACCGACCAAAGATGAATGGTGCGGTAGAGGCGGCAAATAAGAATATTAAGAAGATTGTGCAAAAGATGGTTGTCACTTACAAAGATTGGCATGAGATGTTACCATTTGCGCTGCATGGATACCGAACGTCAGTCAGGACGTCAACTGGGGAAACTCCTTTCTCATTGGTATATGGTATGGAGGCAGTCTTGCCTATTGAAGTAGAGATTCCTTCATTGTGTGTGATGATGGATGTGAAGCTTGATGAGGCTGAGTGGGTACGTGCTCGATATAATCAGCTATGTCTAATTGAGGAAAAAAGATTAGCGGCTATATGTCATGGTCAGCTTTATCAGAGGAGAATGAAGCGAGCATTCGACCAACGAGTACGTACTCGGGAGTATCAAGTGGGAGAGCTTGTGCTCAAAAGGATTGTTCCTCCAGGTTCAGATCACAGGGGCAAGTGGACCCCAAACTACGAAGGACCATTCATAGTGAAGAAAGTTTTCTCAGGCGGAACACTGATGCTCACTACTATGGATGCAGAAGATTTCCAATCCCCTGTTAACTCGGACGTAGTTAAAAACTACTTCGTATAAAAAGACCCGATGGACACAAAAACAGAATTAATGTCCAGGCAAGAAAAGGGCATCCCGGCGGGCTAAAAACAGAATAAAAAGCTCGGGCAAAAGTTAGGGAAATTAAAATAAAAAATAAGTACACCCGCTGAGTTGAAAAGCCACATCGGACAGCTCAGGCAAAAAAGGGTATCCCGGTGGATTGAAAACCCAAAAGGGAGATCCACGCAAAACAAGGGAATAAGCGAACAACTGCGATCCGAGTAATCTGAACCAAATCATCGTTTCGTACAGCCTGACAATATCAGAAGGATAGGAATCAATCCCCTCATCCTCTCAGAAAGCGAAGGCAAGAATGGAGAGTTTTGAAGACATGCTGGTCATAGCAGAAAGAGAACTCATTGGGATGCCGTGCCCATTGCCATTAGGACAATTTATTTTCTCAATTTTATGGTAGCTACCTCTTTCCAGGTGGTTGCTTCCTGATGTAAAAACTTTGCCTATTCATAGGCCTTTCAATAAAAAGAATATTCAGTCAAAAAGTTGTGTTGTGTTTATCTTTTGCTTGCGAAAATGTCCTGAATTTTTGGCAAAAAAATAGCATTGCATCTAAAACATGGTGATTTGTTTTATGAAAGAAAAATGACATTGCAGGGAAACATTTGAAATCCACTTTGAGTGTCGGGTGACGGTGGATGAACAGATCATACTATGCAAGTCCCCGGGGCACATATGTGTTTTCTGTTGTTGCAGGTTGCAGGATGGCGTCACATTCTCCCAAGCAGAATCTTCCCCAGCTAAGCCAAGGCAGGTGGGGATCCCCATCAGTTTATTTCCCCCACCAGTGGAGCATGCCCAGCAAGAAGCTGAATGCCTGATTTCCCCACAAGGGTTGTAATTATTGTTGCTCGTCCGCACCTCCCAACACTCGTCTGTGTTTGATATTTGTTGTTGCTCGTCTGTGTTTGATATTTGTTGCTGCTCTTCTGTGTTTGATGGTGGCTTATTGCTTATCCGCATTTCTCAACACTCGTCTATGTTGTCGCTTTGATGTTGCTCGTTTGCTTTCCCCAGCAGTTGCTCAGGGTTGTAATTATTGTTGCTCGTCTGCATTTCTAACCACTCGTCTGTGTTTAATATTTGTGGTTGTTCGTCTGCCTTCTCCATCACTTGTCTGTATTTATTATACATTTGAAGCTCGTCTGCATTTGTTTGGATACTCGTTTGTATCATCCCTCACACTCGTCTGTGTTAGCTTATATCCGTATTTGCTGATTTGATATTTACTATGGTACTCGTCTACATTGCTACTCTAAATGCTCGTCTGTGTTTGAATTTCTGGTAGTCGTTTGTACCAGTGGCTGATATTCGTTTGTATCATCGCCTGAATCGCTCATCTGGGTTTCTCAGATTGTCGTCTGATATTCGTCTGTATCATAGATTTATGGCACTCGTCTGTGTTCTCTTGATGATCATAGATTTATTTTCCCTCTTTCTTTTTAAGCATCATATCACATCATAGTCATCATAAACATATCATATTCTTGGCATCTTAGCATGGAAAGATGAGGCATAACATTCTCATGACCCAGCATTAGGCATATGATCATCTGTGGAGGTTTTTGAAGCATCACAAGCTATGACAAGGGGCCCATTGGATTTGTTCAAGTCCTATGAAAGGTCTACATTGCATTCACAAGCTCAAGATCATTCACAAAAGCCCAGGAGGTTGGAAGATCATCAGGGAATTCAAGCTAGGCAAAGCTCCTACACAATGATCCCAAATTAGGGTTTGAGTTTCAAGCATGAAAACCTTATGACTTTGGCCATTTCATTTGGGCAAAGTCTCTCTTATGTTAAGGGGATCCTAGGGATGAAATTTGGTGAGAAAATTCCTTGTGGAAGTCAAGTATTTCTTCAGTTGCTTGTAAATGAAGAAATTGGTCAACTGTGCATTCTAAAAGTCAACTGTGAGATTTCAAAGGGTCTAACCCTAGTTTTCAAGCCAAGGGATGTTCATATAACCTTAGAAGAGGTTTAGCAAAGTCAAAAATCAAGAATCATGAGGTTTTGAGGTGTTTTGCAAAATTGGCATAAGTTTGGTAATGAGAATTTCCATTTTTAGTCACATTTTGCCTTAATTTTCAAGTAAGCATAACTTGGTGAAAAAAGCTTCAAATGGATCACAACCAAACATTAAAGTTGATGATTAAAGCCTCCTATTTTCAAAAAGTACAAGAGCATTTTCATAGCCCTTATGGTTTGAGAGGAATGCCCTTCGAAAGTTGATGGATTTTTAGGGCATGGCATGGATTTCAAGCATCCTCCAAGTGCAAAATTCCATGAAACTTATTTTTGAGTGATGTTATGAACCAAATGAGGTCACAAACTTACAAAGCAATGCCAAGAGTTTGTGTTTTCCGGTACCAGAGCCCTAGCTCCGGTCACCGGATTCTGGAAATATGTTGGCCTGAGTTTCATGAAGAAGATGACCCCTTAGCCCTTAGATCATTTCATCTGGACGACCCTCAGCGTGACAACGCATTAATGAACCACCTCCCATGTACGTGTTTTATAATTTTCTGAAATAATCAATGTGTCTCTCACCTCACCATAAATAGCATGTTCCCTCACCCCTGACCAATTAATGTGCATACTAGGTTTAATGAGTTGACCAATCTCACGCGTCCAATTGATCCTCTGGCCCTTGTTTTTTCCTGATTTATTAAATTTCCCTTATAATTTTGGTGTCTTGCGCTGACTTTTCATGGGCTTGACTTTCTAATCCCACCCCCTGACTTTGAGGCCCAATAATTTTGAACTGAGATTGTTACTGAATGCACCCCCAGCCTCATCCATTTATTTTTTATTTCTTTTTATTTCCCTTTTATTTTCAGTTTGGTTTTTAATTTTTAAAATTAGTTTTAGGTCTCCATAAATTATGAAAAAATTCATGAATGCTTCTTTTAGTTTTCTCTAATTTTTGATATTTTTATTTTCCATTTATTTTTAATTGTCACGTGGAAATTAATTGTTCCTTTTAATTAATTCATTTTATTTCATTTTGAACCATGCTGACTTGTCCATTTTCTATTTTGGTTTTTGTTTTGAATTTTTGGATGATTCTTTTTGCTCTGGGTTCATGATAGGATGTAGTTTATTGGTGATTTTTGTTCTTATTTTTAGAATCTTGATTAATTAATTTTGACCTCTAACTTGTAATGGAAGCTTCTTAACCCTAGTTGATATTTGAACCCTCATTTGACTTGCTTAACTTCTGATTCTTTCTCTCTCCTTTTGGCATGATGTTATAGTATGATTGAAGGTCATTTGTGCAAGGTTGTGGTTTTTTTGAATACTCATTTGATTTTTTTTAATTTTTGTTCTTGACTTATCCCATTTTGCTTCTTTTGGATCATTTGCTCTCTCCTTAGCCTAGAAGGGCACTTGTGCCAACTTCTTCAACTTGTTTAGAGCCTTATTAGGATGTGGATTCCTCTCTGGTCTTAGGTTATGGTTTGTGCCTTGATATTTTTGTGTGTGGTTGCCTTTGAAGTCTTTTCATTCTTATGCATTTTCTTTGCTTCTTTCTTCTCATGATGTTACCACTTGACTTTGTGCACCTCTTCTCTTCATCTCACATGCTTCTTAGGCACTTTTCTAACATTATTAGGGTTATGGTCTTGCAACTTGAGTTTGTAATTTGCTTATTTTGCTTTGCATCTTCTCAAGTTTATTTTGTTTTGCCATGGTAATTCATGTTGCTTCATGTTTGGTTGTGTGTTTCTCTTCTCATTCTTGTGACTTGTATTTGAATTGGATGTTTATGTGTATGACTTCACTTCTGGTTGTATGGTTATGGTATGGAATTATGTTCATTTTGTATTGCTTGTGTCACTAACCATTTCAAGGGCCTTGGTAAGTGAGAGGTGTGGATGTGTTTCCCACATCTCCAATTCTTATCTCTCCTTCTTTTCTCATTATTATTTTTCTAACTTTGTGATTGTTGGGCTTAGGCCTTACCTCTCCTCCTCCTCTTCTTCTTCTTTTTTTCTTTCCTTCTTCTTCATTAGGATAGAATTCAAACCTCACTAACCTAGGTTCATCCATGCATGACAACATTTAGGATTCTTAGTCCCCCATTAGACTTTTACCTTTGAGATCCTTTTGGTGCTCTCTCTTCTCATCTTCAAACTTAATTTTAATTCACTCTGATAAAGGTTGAGTCTTCTCATGTGACACGAGACTTTGCTATGAGATACTTGCACACGTTCCATTTTGGGGCGAGGTGTAGGTTATCCCTCGTGGTGGATAGGTCTTAGCATGAGATTACTTCACAAAGAAAAGCATAAAAAACAGTTCTTAACCAAAAATCACAAAAACACTTAATAAATGCCAATAGGGCAGTGTGTCTGAGCCTTCACTTGTGGGACTAGATTTGGGGATTTCCTCCATAGATAGGTGTGCCTCTTGCGCATTCCATTTCGGGATGATGTGAGACGTACATATCCCAGTGAGTAAGACTGAGGTACGCTTACCTACGCAAACTTCAAAACAGAAAACTCCTAAAAAAACACAAACCAACAATAAGCGTCTTTCCTTCGGGAATTCTTTTCTCATCTCCTCCGCTCCGTACGCGAACTTGCTCCTACTTGTCACTTTTCAAGACGGTTACGCACTCGTCGTCCGAGCCTGCAACACCTGAGCATTGACATAGGCAGTTCAGGCCTTAAGACACAAGCAATCCTTTCCACCCCTAGATAGGGGAACTACGGCGACTCTGATCCTCATTGTCCAGATGAGGTACGTAGGCAGTGGGGTAGGGCCCGTTCAAGCACAATCTTTATTTTCCCTACATTTTTTCCTTTTCACTTCTTTCTTTTCAGTTCCCTTTTCTTTTCTTTTATCCAGTTCAGTTCCTTTTCGTCGCAGCAGCTTTCATTTCTTCACCTTTTGAAACAGTTTCTTTGCAAGCGTGGATCCCGTCGGGTACGGCAGACGATCTGGATGCTAATACCTTCCCAGGTCGTAACCGACTCCCAAACTCAGTCTCTTTGGTTCGCAGGACCCGTGTCCTTCCTTTTCTTTTCTTCTGGTTTATGCAGCATTACCATTCCCGTTTCTCCGGGATAAAAATGCCTGGCTGGCGACTCTATTCTTTTCCGTGCCACTTTCGCGTTTGTACCAGGATGGAAATCCGGGGAGCGACACTAATTGTCTTGCATTAGACGGAAGAAGCGAGTTCTCGTTTTAGAGTGAATGTGATGAGAAAAGAATCTCAGAGGAGACCTTTATTGTTTGTTTTTATGTTTTCAGTTTTTTATTGTTTTTTTTTGGTGTTTTGCATAGGATAATGAGCTTAAGCCTTAATCAAGGGTCATAAACTCATTATATCACCCCTAATTAGGGATAATGAGTCTACTTAAGTATGAGATGAAAATCTCAACTTGATTACCCTAATGATGCAGGATTAAGATCATTAACCTACTTGTGTTTATTAAGTGCTTTTGGATTTTGTTTTGTGTTAAGGAATAAGTTTAATCTCTAATCAGGGATTAGTGAACTTATTACACCATCCTAAGAGAAGGATGATAGATGAGGACACTTAAGATAAGGAAGATACCTCAGCTTAATCCATGGTTAGGGATTAAAATCATTATATAACTAGCCTTTATTAAAGTAAATTTTAGTTAAAGGTGGGATTAAGAAGTGAATTTTATGTTTGTAAGACTAAACCTGAGGGGGACTTGTCCATTAAACACTAGGGTTAGTCCCTCTGAACCATCAGGAAGAGATGTAACCCTAATATAAGGCCCAAGTTACAAGATTAAGTCTTAATGATTATTAGGCGTTTTGATTAGAAGGTGTAAACAACTTAAAGGTTTAACACTAAGTATTAAAGTTATACACTCCATCCTAAGATAAGGATATAGTCATAACCCTAATATAGAGCCCCAAAACTTTAACTGTTTAGCCTTGATCATGAGATGAGAAGCAGAGACTCAAGGAGACTCAAAGGTAAAAAAAAAACTAGGGGAGACTATATACAACCCTAAAGTTATCATGCTTGGACATTCCTATGGTTTGTGAGGCTTAGAGAAAGATCTTCAGAAAGTCTTCAGATGGCCACCAAGGAAGAAGAAGCAGATGAAAAGATAAGAGGAAGAAGAATAGGTTACTTACTTCCTGAAGAAGTTAAGTAACCTAAGAGAAAGAAAAGGAGCAATAGAGAGCACAAGTGAGTCAAACTCACTTCAAATACAAATAAAAATGTAAATGAATGTATAAGAAAAGCTTGTATGTGGAGGCAAATCCACATCCTGTTCAACTTACTAGAAGCCCCTGCAATGGTTAGTATGAATGCATAAGGTGAAACAAGATGCAATGAAGAAAATATGAAGATGTAATGATGCCAACCAGAAGTGAGTACATGATTCAAATGTTTCGTGGAGAGATGCAAAGTCATATACAATGCATTTGAATGATCATACAAGTGATAGATGCAAAAACAAGCATGTTAGAAGCTTAAGAACACATGAACATACATAAGATGTAACGGATGTAAAACATGTCATATGGATGAAACAATGATCAACCAACATTCACATATGTCCTAAGGTGTCTAATATGATATACAAATGCATGAGATGTCATTACAAGTTTATATGATGATGGTATGCAAAGATGAATGCAAATGAACATGACAAATTAGGGTTTTAAAAAAGTATGAGATGCATATGATCAAAACAGAAGCAAAACACATGATAAAAAATTGAAATTTCAACCAAGTGAACCCTAAACCCACATAAGATCACACCCCAAAGATGGAAGTCAGAAGCTATACCAAAGTCAAGTTATGGTTTTTCTAAGTTAGGTTAGGGTTTTGGATACCTCTTCATGAAAAATGTCAAACAAATGGAAAATGCAATGAAAAAATATGAGGTAAATACCCTAGATACTACATGCCAAGTATGAAATAATGCAAAAAGAACCATTCACAAACTCATCTTGGTTGATCATAAATGAATTTTTGAAGTTAGGGTTAGAAAATTAAGAAATTTATAAACCCTAATTCATGGTTAATTGTCAAAATGTAATCAAACCCTAAAAGAAATTTGTAATATGAGTTTGTAAATTGTTCTAAATGTGTAAGAATGCTTCATGATTTTTTTGGTGATTTTTAAATACTTAAAAGTATTTTTAATTAATTAAAATGAATTAATTAATTAAATAATACAATTAAATGATTTAAAAATATTTTTTAATGCAAAAATTAAAAATAAAAATGTTTTTGGGTTCTAAAAATTATTTAAAGTGAGAATGCAAAAAATGGATTTTTAGAAAAGGTTTTATTATTTTAAATAAATAAAGAAAATAAAATGAAATAAAAATGAATTAAAATGCAAAGTAATTAAAAGGGGTGGTTCAGATTGCGTGAGAGAGAGATCAGTGGCCAAGATTGAAAGTCTACTTGACCAAGGGTATGAAGATCTAAGGGTTGTGGTTTAAAAATGATATATGTGCGTTATCCAATGGTCTAGATTCAATCTGACTAATTAATTATAATTTAACTTAATTAATTGGAATTAGGGTTTAATGAATTTTTTGAGTCGTCCATACGCTAATCTAATCAACATCCAAGGGCTGAGATTCAAACTGGCAAACAAAACCCTAATGACTTTCAGGTGACCGGAGATAAGCTTCGGTCATCTTCTCCGACCATCCCCTCAACCTATCTTCTTCCCCAGGCCACCCCAAACCAAAATAACTGCCCAGAAACACTCCTCATGCATCATACAATCAAAATCAATCATCAAACATCATTTATATCACAAGAATCATGCAAATCGAATCAAAAACACTTTCACGGGCAAAGTTTATGAACAACCATACATGCTCATTTCTCAACCATTTTCAATTCTAAACATATCAGAGTGATCAGCTAAGCATATAGAATCATTTGATAACAAGAAAAAAAAGTTCTGGAAAAAATGTTCTTGATGAATACCTGAGCTGAGCTTCTTCAAAATGGAGCTTTCAGAACCTCCCTCTTGTGCAAAATGACTCCTCTGGTCCACCTTATGCTAATGGAATGCTTGGATGAAGTTTATTTGGGCTATTTTGAAGGGTTCAGTTCTAGTTCAACATAAATCGTGTTTTTGTTTCAGGGTGTTTCAGGCCATGGGATGGGTGGGAAATGATCCTTGTGTTATGTGTGATTGAATGGTGAAAGAATTTTGGATGTTTGATGGCTGAGTAGTGAGAATCTAAGAAGGGAAGTTTTTTGACAAATTTTGTGCAATCTGAGTGTTGGCTTGTTTCAAGGCTTCAAGTGTTATGTGTTATGATCCTTAGGCAATGCATAAGAGATTGAGATAGGTCAAAGGAGTGGTTGTGCATTGTGGGAATGGTATGGCTCCATTGGCCAAACAGTCAAATATGGTGTACTTGAAGCATGGGCCATGGCAGAAGTGATTTGAGGTCTTGGACTACCTCAGCTGAGTTCAAGGAGCACCCTTGGATCGAAATTGATGAGTTGTATGGCTTGATTCAAGAGTTTGAATGGTTTTTGCAATTTCACAACTTTGTGATTTCTTGAGAAGCAAGGCATGAAACCCCTAGGTTCTTGGCCCAATTATGATCTTTAGAAGTTGTTTGATCATGGCATGATGTGTTTGAGTGGATTAGAGGTCACATAAAGGCCTGAAATACCATTTTGCAAATTTCCCTCTTTGGCATGAACTTGAAATTACAAGATTTTTCCCAACTTTGACTTGCCATAACTTGAGTTCCAGGATGAATCAAGAGGAGTTCTTGTATTTTTTGAAAATGGGAAGATCAAATCTACAACTTTCATGTTTGAGGATAATTCATTTGAAGCCTTTTTGATCAAGAAAGAGGAGGTTGAAGATCTTTCCCAAAATGGAAAATTTTCATTACAAGTCATGCCCAAAATAGAAACTTTTCAAATGGCTCAAAATTCTTCAATCTTGTGAACTTATAAGAATTCCTAAGATCAAATAAAGATCATAGGACCTAAAATTGATGAAGATGACCCTTTGGAACCCCTATTGGTGGCCTCATATGTCCTCATTCTGACTTTTCTTGCACAACAAGTTACCATTTGATCATATGACTTCCACAAGGAATTTTTGCTTCAAATTTGATACACATGCTTCTTATAACATATATAGACCAATAGAATCAAGAATGACAAAAAAATTGAGTGTAAGGGCCTCAAACCCAAAACCCTAATTTCTGGTCATCTGTGCAGGAGCCCTGAGCCTGCATGGACTACTCATGGACCCTCTTGGCATGCTTCATGGCCTCTGAGATAGCTCAAACCACTTCTAAGATTCACCTGATCACAAACCCTAGCTATGCAGCTATGCAATGAGTTTATAAAGAAAAAAATATGCAATGTGAGATATGATGATATGCTATGCAGTATGAAGGATCATAAGTCAAGGTGTGAGAAAAAAGAGAGGGCAAATTTGGGGTGTTTACACCACACTAAGGGGGCTACTACTCGCTATGGGAGACTTTTGCTCACTACGGGGGACTTTTGATTTCTGCCACACTATGGGGGCACTTACTCGCTACGGGAGACTTTTCTGCTCACTATGGGAGACTTTCGCTCGCTAAGGGAGACATTAATATTTTGCCACACTACAGGGGCTACTGCTCGCTATGAGAGACTTTTGCTCACTACAGGAGACTTTTGATTTCAGCCACACTACGGGGGCGCTCTGCTCACTACGAGAGACTTATGCTCACTACGAGAGACTTCAATTTCTACCAGACTACGGGGGCGTTCTGCTCACTATGGGAGACTTCTGATACTTCGCTATACTACGGGGGCGCATTGCTCACCACGGGAGCTCTGAAAATTCGCCACCCTGAGGATGGACTTTCGCCAATCTACGGTTGGACTTTAAGAATTTTCCACCCTGCGGGTGGACTTTCGCCAATCTACGGTTGGAGTTTGGATATGTTTCCACGCTACGGGTGGACTTTGGATATCAACCTTGGATTGAGCATGCATATGTTGAACTGCATGACATGATGCCCTATGACACTGGGGGATAGGTACAAAGGGAATTCCTGACGCGAAAATAACAAATCCTTGTTGACTCTGTGGGGAATATAGATGATTGCCGATACTTTTGATGGAAAAGAGTTTGACTAGTTTGTCTCGACTTATCACTTTTGCCAAAAATAAATTGGACTTTAGATTTTAAGGACCTGCTAGGAGATGCCTCCACTACTGGGGATTGAATCTCACCCCTAAGACTCTGCTGGGTGATCTTCAACTTTTTGACTTAGCTGGGGAAAGGCCTCGCCAAGGCTCTACTGAGGAGAACTCTTTGTCTACTTGAATTTTCCAAACCTCTGCGGGGAAGGAAACCGTTCAGCTGACTGTCGGGGACTCCTGGATTCTTGTAAGAAGTGCTTCACTACGGGAAGACGACTCTTTCTAGGGATACTATCCTTATTACTCTGCTGGGGGAGAGAAGGATTTGGTTTGAGATCTGTTGGGGAATAAGAGTTACCTTAGATCGGCTAGGAAATAGGATCAAGGAAACCTGCTGAAGAAACGTTTGGCGACTTTACTGGAGATAACTTCCATGTGTCTGTTGGGGGTAACAAAACCGCCACGTCCTGCTGAGGAGGAGAGACTTCTCGTTGTTTCGCGCAAGGGATCATTTTATCTTGCCTAGGCTTTAACTTAAGAGGATTTTACAAAAGACTTGGTGTCTTTAAACTCTTAAGGAGTATAATGGCCCTGGTATTCTTAACTTCCGATTATTTGACATCGGGAAAGAATGAATCCTCGTGTGGTTGGGGTGGCTTGCCCCAGTACGAGTCTTTGACTAATTGCTCTGGGAGATATTTGAATCTCGAAGTGATTGCCCCAGTTTGGCTGAATTTTGAAGAGATTGCTCGACGTAATTGCCCCGGATTGGCCGGCCCTTACCATGACTGGTTGAGAGTGCACCTTGACGTGAGGATCTTTCAGAAGTTTCAGGCTTCTAAACTTGGCAAGCTTAAGCTTCTGGACTGAATTTCCGCATGTGAACTTTTTATGATGTCAAACAAATGTATGCAAGTAGAAAATGTTTATTCTTAGAATGAAAATTCTAATGCAAAACACATGTTAATCTTGAAGTTTTACTGAAAATTTGTCGTAACCTTTGTGAGCAAATCACTAGTTGAGATATGACATTATTTTTTATTGAAATAAAGCATGCACATGCAATACCAACAAACGTCTTTTAGCACAACTGATAGGAGTCAGGAACGCAGTCTCGTGGTAGTATACTCTCAAATTAACCCTGTTTCAGTTATGACTTTTGAGGATTATAACGTGGCCTGGTTCACAGTTATAGAAACAAAGGATACAGGCTCAAAGTTTATTTGTGCCCACCCACTCTTCGTGATGTTCTCCATTCCTATGTTCAACTAATTTTCTCAAGTGCTCACCTTTCATAAGGGTTTTGTGTTAGTTGAGGAACCATTGCTGTTATCGGTTCAAGCATCAATCAGGTTGTCGTTTGGAGTCAGTCACCCATTTTCCTTTCGTGCATGTGTCACACGACTTTGTTCTTGCTTAAGGATCTTTCTTGTGTAATCCTTTTTGTCATTCGCTTTTGCGTTATTTTGCTTATCCCTAACTTTTGCATGGACTGATTCTTGTGAATCTATGTTTGTGAAGTCCAGCGGGATGCCCTAACTTTTACCTAAGTCGCTTCTTTTCAAGTTTCGACTTAGTGGGCTTTTTCATTACTTTTTTTTGAACAAATCGTGTGCCACTGTTTATCTTGATTTCTTTGTGAGGGTTGTGACTGCCTCATTCTTTGGTCGATGAAGGATAACCATTGTGGTTTTCAGTCTTTGGACCTATTGATTTGGATAACCATTGTGGTTTCTGGTCTTTGGACCCCTTGATTGGTAAGATGGAATGTAATAGATCCTCGAATACACTCCTTTATGAAAGTTTGAACGCTTTGTCCATCTAGCTGATACCTACCCTGCCCCTAGGTTACATCTGAGGTTTTTTTCGTGTGAAAAGAAACTCCTACTTCAAGGCTCAAAAGGGTTTGGCGAGGGTCTATCTCCCTTAAATCTCCAGTGTTTAGGGATTCGAAACAAATCATGTACATTGTCAACAAGGTCTTATTCGAGAGCACACAATTATAGATTCTTGCATTTTTATTTCGTCATTCTCCCTCATAGAGTTTAAGCACTCATGCAAAATTTAAATTGACAAATGAATTACTTCAAGAAAAGCATGTGAGTTTTATTATTGCTAACATTCAAAAGCGAACAAATTTCATACATGTATACAACTGTTTTGCAAATAAAGAAACTACAAATGGAAATGCAGTAAAGAAGATGAAAATTGTCGTAGTTGAGGAGGCTTGACTCCATCTGGACCTATCAATCTTCACTTGATTATTCTGACCTGGAGGTTTGGAGGAAAGAGTAAAGCTAGCGAGTAAAGTTTCCCCATAAGGTTGCTCAGAAAGACCTGACGATCTTCTGCATACGTATCTCCATGGACCCATGACCAATGAAGAATCAGAGTGACGTAGTTCCCCTCAATAGGGAAGACAATGCCTTGAAGAAAAACAAACAAACAGTTGCCATTGCTGAGAGTATCTGAATACTGATGGCTTTATTTGCTTCTTGAAGATTCCAACTTAATGTGGACCATCTGGTAAAACAATTGTGACACCGGCTCCGTTGTGATTAGGCATTGGGTTTTGGAGTACATTTGGGCTAGAAGCAAAATTGATCGCCTTGGAGTCAATTAGGTCATGTACCTTGTTCTGAAAAGCCCAACATTTCTCAATACTGTGCCCCTGGGCACCCAAATGGAATTCGCATCTGGCATTTGCATCAAAGTTTGGAGGTAGATTGTCAGGAGAAGGAGCTTTCATGGTACGAAGCTCAACCATGTTCAACTTTAGAAGCTCTGGAAGCAATACATCATATGGACATGGGATAGGATCAAGTTTGCGGTTCCTCACTCTTGTTCTTTCCTAAAATGGTCTCTGTGCCTGTTGTTGCTGACCTTGAGGTTGTTGTTGAACTTGTGACGTAATAGTCACCGCGGCTGTTTGGTAGTAACCTTGAGAATGACCTTTGTCTCGGCCCCTATACACAACATTGGTCTCTCCTTTTCTTTGTGTCTGGCCATTGCCAAAAGGCTTTTTCACACCAGAAGAACCAGCACCACTTGCATCCTGGATCTTTCCTAATTTCAGAAAGTTTTCTATCCTTTCTCCAGCAATGACAATATCAGCAAAACCAATGGATGGGCAAGCGGCCAGAAGATCCAAGTATGCGCCTTGCAAGGTGCCCATAAACATGTCGGACATTTCTCGATCGAGTAAGGGAGTTTGAACCTGTGCATCCAGTTCACGCCACCTCTGGGCGTATTCTTTAAAGCTTTCCTTAGGTCCTTGAGACAAGTTCTGCAACTGGGTGCGGTTTGGAGCCATATCAATGTTGTATTGATACTGCTTGCGAAAAGCTTCAGCTAAATCAATATTGTATTAATACTGCTTGAGAAAAGCTTGAGCTAAATCGTTCCTTCTTCGGATAGAGACCCTGTTCAGCTTCATGTACTAGCTCAAGGAAGCTCCAGATAGACTATCTTGGAAGAAAGGCATCCAAAGTTTCTCGTCATCAGTGTGAGCCGATATCCTTCCAAAATAAGCCTGGATGTGAGTTCTAGGTCACATGTTGTCGTTGTACATATCAAATTATGGAACCTTTAACTTAGGAGGGATTCTGACTCCTGGCACTAACCCAAGACTGGTTACATCGATGCCCATGGAACTCGGACATTCCATGGCCTTAATCTTCTCCGCCAGCTCTTCATACCTTTGATTGTTGACCTAATTCATATTACCCATATCAACATCCAGTAGAGTGAACTGGTCTTCTTGTGTGTCTTCTAGAACCACATTACGAGCCGTAGTCCTGTTTGGACTCGATCCTCCGTTACGGGCAACGCCCGGATCCACATTCTCAGTTGGTGTTCCAGTATTAGCATTTTCCTGGGGTTTCTCAACCATCAACCTGAGACGTTCTTGATTCTGAGCAATGTTGGTCATCATTTCCATGAACTGACCTATTCTCTGTCGGAGCTCATTGAGATCGTTCTGTGTTTGTTCAACCATTCTTACTCGGTTTCTTTTTATTGGATACCGATGGACGCGTTGACCAGCTGTAAACACCCCAAATTTTCCCTCACTCATTTCACCATGGCTTGTGATCTCTTCATATGCATAAGTTCAATCATAGCATCTCATATTGCATTTTTAATTCACTACATTGCTTCTAAGTCATTTGCATCTAGGGTTTGTGATCTGAGCCATCCCTGGGCCATTTGAGCCACTCCAAAGGTCATCAATCACTTCAAAGGGGTCCATGTATGTTCAAGCATCATATTATATCCTCTCAAGATCAAAGGAGTCAAAGAATCACAAGAACTGAGAAAGGCATGGAAGCAGAGCCAGGTTTGACTGCACAGATGACCTAGAATTAGGGTTTTGGTTTCAAAGGCCATAACTCCAATTTTTTTTGTCATTCTTGTTTCTATTGGTCTCTATATGGTATAGGGATCATGCATATAAATTTTCATGAAGAAATTCAATGGGGAAGGCATCCAATCAAGAGTTGGCTTCTTGAGCAAGTTAGTGCAAAATCAGGGCATCTGAGGCCCCCAATGACCCAACCAAAGGGTGTTCTTCATCATTTTGATTGTGTATGATCTTTATTTGGTCATATAAGATGTTGGAAGTTCACAAAATTGAAGAATTTCAAGCCATTTGCAAAGTTGCCTTTTTGGGAAAGTGACTTGTAATGAAAACTTTCCATTTTGGGAAAGTTTTTCAACCCTTTCTTTTTGATTCAAAAATGCTTCAAATGAGAAAACTTTGGTCATGAAAGTTGTAGAATGGATCATTCCCTTTTCAAAAAGTACAAGAACTCATTCTAATTCATTTTGGATCAAAAGTTATGGCTTGTCAAAGTTAGGAAAAATCACATAATTTCATGTTTTACACCAAAGAGGCATTTTGCAAAATGGTATGATAAAGCATTCTAAAGACTTCAAATATGCACAAACTCTTCACAACATGTTCATGTGACTTCTAAAAATCAGAATTGGCCCAAGAATTATGCATTTTGATGCCTTGAACTTCATGAATTTCCAAAGGGGCCAAACTTTGGGAAAATTGCAAAACACTACATAAACTTCACTCAACTTGCTGATTTGTCTCAAAACCAATTCCATGGACATCCTTAATCTCAGCTGAGCCAGGACAAGCCACTAAGCCAGCTACATCATTGCCCATACCTCAAGTACAACACTTTTGACTTTTTGGCAAAAACCCCCATACCAATCAGCCTGTGCCACCACCAACTCTCTGCCCTATCACAGTTTGATAAGTGGACAAAATGAAACTAAAACCACACAAGAGGCAAGCCTGAGCACACACACAAGTCAGCATACACAAAAACCCCTCCCCTTGCATTTTCTATCGAATCTCTCAACTCAGCAACTCAAACTTAAAAATTCTTTCACCATTCAACTCACCATGACCCACTGATCATTTCCCACCCCTCACTTGTCCCTGAAACCACCATAATCAAAAACACGATTTCAACACTCCCTTGACCTGAGCTTCTGCAAACTTCCTCTGGAGGCCATATAAACTCCAGCTAAGTGTCAAAAGCTTCTGAGGAGGATCATTGGAGCTTGATTGAAGCAAAGAGCTGACCAGAAAGTCCCTGTTTCGAAAGCTCAAGCTCAGGTAGCCATGGCATTTATTTTTTCAGAACTCCCATTTTTAGTTTCTAAATGCTTCCTTATGCTTCACTGATTATCATAATGTGATTTATTTTGAAAATGAGTGAAAAATGACCATGTATGCTTGTTCTGAAACTTTGCCCGTGAAATGCGTTTTGGGTTGATTCTTGATCTTGAGTGAAAATAAATGATTTTGATTGCTGGATTCTTGTTTAGAGTTGTCTAATGATTGATTCTGGAGAGTTTAGTGGGGTTTCATGGCGTATTGAGGGAGATTGAGTGAGGAGCTTGCCGGAGAAGAAGACCGGAACACTGTTCCGGTCATCTGAAAGTCATTAGGGCTTCTGATTAGGGCTTAATCATAATTACGTAGGTTTGAATGTGAGCCGTTCGTTTGCGCGCCAGGTCAACTCCCGCCTCTGTGAATTTGAATCTCAGCCTTCATATTGTTTGACTTTCACTTTTTCCATTTAAATTCATTTTAATTTTATTTGTTTCATATTTATTTTGCACGAATTATTAAAAATAGCTAAAATCATTTAAAAATTATGAAAATTTTTGTCAAAGATTTCATTAATTTTTAAAACCCAAAAATATTTTTATTTTTATTTTTTTCTTTAAAAATTATTTTTAAATCATTTAAATGTTTATTTTTAATTAGTTAATGAAAATTAATTAATTAAAAATACATTTAGGTATTTAAAAATCCCAAAAAAAATTCACATTGCATCTAGAAATATTTAGAAACATTATCCAACTCTCAAACCAAATTTCTTTTTTGTTCTTAATGCCTTTTGATCATTTTCATTGGAATTAAATTCATTTTAAGGCAATATTTTGGTTCAAACTTTAAAAATTTCATTCTGCCTAACCCTTGAGAGTTGGGTGATGATTCTTCTTGCATTGCATCCTTCAAGGCATGTAGTTTATAGGATAAAATTGGCTTGATTTGATCTTGCATTTTCAATTTTTTTGGCATTTTTCTTGATGAGGTACCCCAAAACCCTAGCAATCTTAGGAAATTCATAACTTACACTAGGTTAAGAGTTGGATCCCCTCCTTTGGGCAGTGAGCTTGTATAGGTTTAGGATATCTTTGATTGCATTTTCAATTTTTTATCATGCCATATGCTTCTGATTTTGAATTTTTTGTTTTGTGTGTTGATCATAAACCCTAATTTGTGCTTTCTTTTGCATCCATCTTTCATTTGCTTACATCCAATGACTTGCCATGACATTTTGTGCATCCACATGATTTAGGATACATCTTAGGACATTTTAGAATCATGTTTGATCATTGCATCTTGCATTTGCCATGTTGTATGTCCATTGCATTTTATAACTTTTCATGTACATTCATGGTTCAAAGCATGCTTCATCTGCATCCATGTCCTTGTATGATCATTCCCATGTCTTGCCTCATGTTTGTATTATCTCTTAGCATCATTAAAATCATGTAAATGCTTCTGACTTTGGTTTTTTCATCATGACATTTCATCTCATTTGCATTGCATTTCATTTCTTTGGCTAACTTTTCAGGTGGTAAGTTATTTGAGAAGTGAATTTGCCTTCACTTCTCACAATCTCTTTTCATCTCTTTCATACTTTTTTTGCTGCCTTTTGTATGTGTATTAGAGTGAGCTTTCTCATTCATGTTCATCTCTTACTTTCTTCCTTCAAGCAACTTGTCTTCTTAAGTGAAGCAAGTTGTTTTGCTTCTCTTTGCTCCTTTCATCTGCTTCCTTCCTGGTGGTTTCTCTGAAGATCTTCTTGCAAACCTCATTAACCCTAGGACTTCCAAGCATGATAACATTTTAGGATTGTTTAGTCCCCCCCCATTTAGTTTTACCTTTGTGTCATCTTTGAGTCTTCTCTTCTCATCTCATAATCAAGGACTAAACCCTAAAGGCTTTAAGGCTTTGTGATTAAGCTTATGCCTGCATCCTTCTATTAGGATGGAGTGTATAACTTTAATCCTAAGTGTTAAACCCTTAATGTGTTTAAATACTTTAATCAACTCACTTAATAATCATCAAGACATCAAGCTTGTAACTTGGGCCTTGCATTAGGGTTCTAATTCTTCCTTAATTGGCTAAGAAGGACTAACCCTAGTGTTAATGGACAAGTCCCTCTCAAGTTGTCTTACAAACCCTAAAACTCACTTCTTAATCTTATCATTAACTAAAATCCACCCTAATAAAGGCTTTGTTTTGTCATGAGGTTAATCCCTAATCATGGATTAAGTTGAGGAGTCTTTCTCAGCTTAAATGTTCTCATCTATTATCCTTCTATTAGGATGGTGTAATGAGTCCATTAAATCCTTGATTATGGCTTAAACTCATTACTTAACACTAAGCAAAAACAACCAAAACATCTAAATAATTACAAGTAGGTTAATGATCTTAATCCTACATCATGGTGATTAAGTGTGAGGTGCTTACTTCACACTTAAGGTATTATCATTACCCCTAATCAGAGGGAGGATGTGATGAGTTTACTAACCCATTGGTTTAGGCTTAAGCTCATTAACCTATGACAAACTTCAGAAAGCAATAAAAGATTAAAAGCACAAAAACAAACAATAATCGTCTCCTTCGGGATTCTTTTCTCATTTCATTCACTCACAAACGAGAACTCGCTTCTTCCGTCTAATGCAAGACAGTTTGCACCTGAGCCAGACAGGTCATACACTTGAGCATAGGCAAGTAAGCAGTTCACAAGTCAATTTATCTTTCAGTCTCTTTGAGTCGAACTACGGTGTTCTGACTTCCTCATTGCACGAGAGGATACGTAGGCATAACTTAACAGTTATCGAACAAAAGTCTCTGTATATTCCTCCCTCCTCCAGTATTATTCTTTTAGCCTCATTATTTTGGGCAGTTCATTCTTGTTCTTACACTGACACTTCACATATCTCACTTCACATTTCTTTTACACTGACACTTGCATTCTTTTCCAGCTTTGATACACAAATTGCACTGACACTACCCCTTTAAAACACAAATCTTTTAAGCGTGGATCCCGTCGAGTACGACGGACAATTTGGGTGCTAATACCTTCCCAGGTTGTAACCAACCCCCTTTCTCAGTCTCTCTGGTTCGCAACCGCCTTATCCATATCTTTTCTAGGTCTATGCAGCATTACCTTTCCTTCGGGATAAAAATGCCTAGCTGGCGACTCTTGTCTTTCTGAGTTCACCCTTGTGTGTCCTCTCTCCTTTCGCCGACCGTTCGCGTCTGTACCCCATTTGACTTAGCCTCATTTGGTGGGAGCGACAGCTTGGCGACTCTGCTGGGGACCCTTATACTGTAACCAGGGCTTTTGGTTCTTTTTGTGGGTTCCTCCTAGCGCTTGTTTGATTTGTGTTTACTGGGGTGTTATGTGCTAATTGTGTTTATATATTTGCTTTATTTACTGCTTTATGTATAGTTATTTATTGCTTTCTTTACAGCTTTATACATCATACTGTCATATTGTCATCTTGCTGGATCTGGTTTTTGTTTTGATGGGTGGGGGTTCTACTGAGAGTTTAAGGTCCTATACCTGGGACCTGAGTGACACATAGGCTAGAGTGGTTCATGTTCTTTCCCATTCCATTTCGGTCTGGTGCGGGAATATGAAACACGGTTCAGATATGGGTTTCTTCTTGAGAACTCTGTGCTACATATCTCCTGTAGTGCTAGGGCTATCTGGGAAGCCTGCTAAGTCTGGATGACCTTTATTATGACCTTCAGAAACTGAGGTGAATTAGAGGAGGATCTTTTATGGTTATTGTAAACACTGTACCTCCGGGTTAGAAGTGTTTACACTTCTCATAACTGATCCAAGTCTGAGGATCCTTGTTTTAGAACATCACCTGTGAGGGGGTTGGGCTGTTTGCAGGTTTGCAGGTACCATTGACCACATCATACCCTGTTACTTTGTTTTGGTTAAGAGTACCTCATTTTGGGACAGTTCTTGTGATTTAACCCTGGACATGTGACTCTTTATTTGAGTCCCCCACGTTGGTTACTGGACTTCTGAACCTCCATTTGGACTTCTTGAACATACTTGGACTTATATATCAAGACAGTAATCAGATCCAGCTTGATCACAAACCCTTGCATATCATTTGCATACATCATCATTGCATCATTTAACATTTGTTTATTTGTTTTTCAGGGTATCCACATCATATTTGGCTTGGTTTTGACCCATTCATCTGCATAGACCTCTGTTTCATCAGGTATCTGCTTCAGCTATCTTCATCAGTTGTCTGCTTCAGCTGCCTTCATCACCAACACCAGCCTATCAGTGGCCCATCTCCAGTATAGATTTTTGATCTTCATCAACTTGTCTTTAGCTCTTCATCAGCACTCATGTCTGCACCCAGGAAGAGCAACATTTCATATCACTTCTTTGAGCTTGTGCTGACTGGTATCAGGCAGGTCCAGGCACTTATCACTCCGGATCACATCCCATTATTCAGAGAGCATTATGGAGGCATCCTTGATATGGTTATGGACCTGGACCCTTCTCAGAGGAGTATGATCCATACCTACCTACAGTTTTATGACCCTCCTTTGAGATGCTTCACTTTCCAGAAATTTCAGTTAGGACCTCTGCTGGAGGAGTTCTCATCATTGATTGGAGTACCTGTCAGGGGTGGTGTCCCCTTCAACCCAGAAATGACTTCTCCCAGCAATGGAGAGGTGGCAAAAGCACTGTACCTGGAGCCTATTTTGATTGAGCAGAACATGACAACAAAGGCTGGGATCCCTGGCTTACACTTAGACTTCTTGATTTCTCAGGCCATCCTGAAGGCCTCCTTGGGAGAATGGAGGGAAGTTTGTGCATTGTTAGCCCTCAGCATATATGGGGTTATACTATTTGCAGACGAGCCCAAATTTATCAGCAAGAATGCCATTCATCTTTTCCTTCTGAGGAACCCAGTGCCCACATTGCTGGGAGATTTCTATTATTCCATTCATCAGAGGAATGAGAAACAGAGAGGGAAGTTGGTGAGATGCTGTGCTCCTCTGTTTCATACTTGGCTGCTCAAACACTTACCTAAGACTGATGCCTTCCTGAATCCTCGCCAACAGAAGAATTGGGCTAAGAGACTTATTGCTATGACTTCAGATGACATCAGATGGTGCACCCAGAGTACCAAGGGCAAGGACATCATCACTAGTTGTGGGCAGTACCCCAATGTACCTCTAGTAGGAGTGAAGGGTTGCATCAACTACAATCCTTTGATGTTTAGGAGACAACTGGGCTATGCTTTAGTACACCCTCCTAGAGTGCAAGATCTAGTTGAGACCCTGTATTGTGAGATAAAGCCTAATCTAGCTGTTGTCAGGCAAGCGTCCTGGGCTTGGGACAACATCCAGACCAAAGGGATGGCCATTCTTGGGAGGTGCAATAATGTGGCTTCAGCTCAGTACTATGAATGGTCTCATGCTAGAGCTCAAATTTCTGGGATGCCCTTCACCATTGAGGATACACCTGGACCATCTACAATACAGCCAGCAGCCACTGTCAGCCTGGAAGAATTTGAGAAGCTGAAGGAAAGGAATGAGAATCTGTCTCAAGCTCTGAAGAAGACCCTCTGGGAGAGGAGTGATGGTCGTCTAGACATTGAGAGGTTGGAGAAGCTTAAAGTGGAGCATCTGGCCATGATTGAGAAAGCAGAGGACTACATCAAGAAGTCAAGAGCTGGGGAGAAAATATTGAAGAATGCCTGTAAGGAGGCCAAGCTTCAGAAGGCTAGGACTGATCTCTATCTTCAAGAAAGTCAGGCTAGGTGGGTCAGGATCACTGAAGCCTGGGCACAAGAAGATAAGAGAACTCAAGCCAGGATTGAGCAGTTAGAGGCCAATGAAAAGAAACAACAGGAAGCTTTGCTGGCAGCCCAGAAGGAGATTTCAGAATTGAAACTTGGGGCTGGTTTGAAGAGGTCAAAGGACCAAGACAGGCACAAGAAGCTGACCACTGCTATTGCCACTAGGAACCTTCTTATCAGGACTATTACAGAGCATCCGGCTGGTCCTGTAACTGAAGCACTTTTGAAGGAGGTTAAGGAGGATGAGTTTGGACTTGATGTCTGACTTTTTATTTGTTGTTGCTTTCATTTGATGTACTTTTCTTTTATGTTGTATTTTGACCCCTCGGGGGCATGTGTTGTAAAAAACAAACTATGTGTTATGCACCATTTGTAATATATTTGTTAGTTTGTTTCCATTTGGGTTTTCTTTTCTCAAGCAACATCAAAGCATCTTCCTCGGGGTCTGGAAAGGTCAAAACCAAGAGCCAAGCCGGATACCTTGGAAAATAAATAAGCATACTGCATTGCATACTAATTTTTGTTTTGTTTTGTAGGTTTTGTTATTACTTTATCTGTTTCTAACTCTGTTGTGTCTCAGGAAATATTGCTCGCAGAAGAGTGTTCCCTGTCAATCGTGCACACCGGTATCCTACACGCAACAACCTTCCGGGTATCATAATGGAGCAAGTACAGCAAGACCTGACAGAGGTCAGAACCCAGATGGCTAATGAAAGAGTGGAGATGAGGAACCAAATGGCCCAATTCATGACTGTAATGACTGGTCTGGCTCAGACCCAAGAAAGGCTAAGGGCACTGGTAGAGAGACAAACCCCCGAGGAGCCTCATCCTGGGACTGGAGGCACCAGCAATAATGAGAGGGGACAGCCTCATGTTAATCCACCTGTATTTGGACCTCATCTAGGTCCTGAAGTCAACATCCCGGCTAATGTGCAAGGAAATACTACTGGGGGGAGGATCTTACAAGAAGACCCCCAAGAGGAGCAATTCACTGTCATGGGAGCTGGTGATGAAGTCTATGATAGGAGGTTTGATGAAATTGCTGAGAAACTGAGATCTCTGGAGTCTCAAAATTCCCTGGGTTTTGATGTAATGGATATGGGGTTAGTAGACGGGGTAAGAATTCCCCACAAGTTCAAACCTCCGTGCTTCGAGAAATACCATGGAACCTCCTGTCCACGAACTCACCTGCAGTCCTTTCTGGGAAGACTTAAAGCATACACCATGGATGAAAAGCTGTGGATGTTCTATTTTGAAGACAGTTTGACTGGGGCTTCAAGGGAGTGGTATTCACACTTGACCAGAGCTACTATCAGATGCTGGAAGGACTTAGCTGAAGCCTTCATCAGGCAGTACCAATACAATCTGGACATGGCTCCTAACAGGACCCTCTTGATGGGAATGTCTCAATCCTCCAGGGAAAGCTTCAGGGAATATGCCCAAAGGTGGAGACAGCTTGCCGCTGCTGTTCAGCCACCCATGTCGGAAAGAGAAATGGCTGACATGTTCATGAATACCCTGCAAGGAACATATATTGATAGGCTGGCCGCCTTTTCTTCCACCAGCTTCGCAGACGTAGTTATAACCGGTGAAAGAATTGAAAGTCTGCTAAAGATGGGCAAAATTTCTGATAATGGTGCAAGTTCGTCTAGTAATCCCAGGAAGCCTTTTGTGGGACCTCGAAGGACCGGTGAGACAAATGCCATTCATGCCAACAGGGGAAGACCTCAGTATGTCCACAGATCAGTAACAGCTGTCACTATTCCAGCTCTGATTCCTCAGCAACCAGCATATCAACAACAACAACAACCTCATTACCAACAACAAGTTCAGTACCCGCCACAGAGAGCATACAACAACAATAATAACAATCAACAGCAAAGACCTTTTCAACAAAGACCATCACAGGCAAATAGGGTGATTGATCCAATCCCTATGCCTTATGCCGCTTTATTGCCACAACTCCTGAAACTTAACTTGGTTGAGCTAAGGACATTGGCACCTCCAGATCCCTCCAATATCCCAAAGAATTACGATGTCAACGCCAGGTGTGCTTTCCATTCCAATGCACCTGGTCACAATACGGAAAAGTGCAGGGCTTTGCAAATGAAAGTGCAAGATTTGGTGGATTCTAAGGCCCTCAACTTCGCACCACCTCCAAATGTCAACAGAAATCCTATGCCTAACCATGGTGGGCCAAGGATTAATGCCATCGAGGAAGACAGACCGTCTATTTTGATCACCAGTGTTGCACAAATTCGAACACCTCTGGTCGAAATTAAAGCTCAGCTTCTAGAGTGCCAGGTGTTTCCCGGGTGTGAGCTCGGTTGTGGGTATTGCAACATCGCAGTCAATGGGTGTGATAATTTGAGAAGCGGCATAGATGGTCTTATCAAGGATGGTATACTTCAGATCTCAACAACGGCGCCTACAAATCCAGCAATTCCTTTGACAACAATTCCTGAGTCTCCTACAACAGCAGCAACAATCATTCCTACCGATTCATCAATATCATCAGCAATGGCTTCATCCATCACTTCAACAAATCAAATGTCAACAACCTTTTCTTCTACAACATCAGCATCCATTTATTCAGCAGAGTTTTCTACAATGCCAACAGAAATTAACGAAGATGTCTCAGCAGTCACCATTTACTACGACCCATCAAGTGTTCCTCCAAACAACAATTTCCAACAACAAGCAATGGCACCCCCTGCCAGATCACCAGTTATAATTTACTACGATCCGCACACCATTTCAGTACCCTCCTCTGCAGCAGTCAGTCCAGTTACCATCACGGTACCTGGACCAGTTCCCTATGAAAGCAGCAATGCCATACCTTGGCATTATGGCTCTGACCTCTACTGCAATGGGGAGAAGATCACTTTGGATTCTTCAACCTCTTCTCCACAAATTGATAATGTTGGGGGAGGCGGAGGCTTCACCAGAAGCGGACGCCTTTTTGCCTCACAAGTGCAAAGACCTAATGCTGAAGCAGAAGCTACTGCTAAAGCAAAAGGAAAGAGTGTGGTATTTGAAGAGCCAACGGCCAAAGAAACTCAGAAGACATCTTTTGAACAAGATGTAGACGAGTTTATGAGAATCATAAAGAGAAGTGATTACAAGGTGGTGGATCAGCTTCACCAAACTCCCTCAAAAATCTCCATATTATCCCTGTTGATGTGTTCTGAACCTCACAGGAATGCATTATTGAAAGTCCTGCACGCAGCATATGTGCCAGAGGAGATTACTGTTAATCAGCTAGAAACTGTGGTAGCAAATGTCAACACCAGTCATGGACTGGGCTTTACCAATGCTGACTTAATAACTGAGGGACGTAACCACAACAAGGCTTTACATATCACCTTGGAATGCAAAGGTGTTGTTCTATCTCATGTACTGGTGGACACTGGGTCCTCACTCAATGTTTTGCCAATTAAAGCCTTAGTGAAGCTGGAGTATGATGGCTTGGCATTGCGTCCGAGTAATTTGGTGGTGAGAGCATTTGATGGCTCTAAAAGATCAGTGCTTGGGGAGATCAATCTGCCTGTGATGATTGGCCCGCAGACCTTTAAAATTACCTTCTATGTGATGGACATTCAGCCGGCCTACAGCTGTTTGTTGGATAGACCCTGGATCCATGCCGCTGGCGCTGTTACGTCTACCCTTCACCAGAAGCTGAAATTCGAGTGGGAAGGCCAGATCATCACCATCTGTGGTGAAGAAGACATTTTTTTTAGCCATCTGGCTACGTACAAATACATTGAGATGGATGGAGAAATCCATGAAACCATGAGCCAGGGGTTCGAGGCCCTGAACATTAATGAAGCATCTGCTGTACTGGGAACCTCCATGACGTCTTATCAGCAAGCCCGGAAGGTTGTTGAAGAGGGGACTGCCCAAGGCTGGGGCAAGCTGTTGCCCGTGGAGAAGAAGGAAGACAGATTTGGGTTGGGTTACAGACCAACTCAACAAGATCAATCAGAGGTTGCCAAGAAGCCCAATTTTGTCAGCGGGGGAATGCTCACCCCGGATGCAGTGAACAACTTGGAAGACGAGGAGGAAAGCGACCGCAACCTGGAGAGCTGGATACGTCCAAGGATCCCAGGGAGCCAAGTCCTTAACTGGTCTTCCCAGGAAATTATAAGGGTTACTCCTGCAGAGTAATTATTATTTCCTGTATTTTTAAGCATGCATCAAGTCTTGCATCTTGCCCAAGATGACAAGACTCATTTTGTAATCGGGCCATCTTGTAGTTTTGTGCAAATGGATTAATCAATGAATATCGGACATCTTTTGCAAATGAGTCTTTTCCTTTTTTCGCTCAATGTTTTTCATTTTTCTTTTTGTACAAAAATAAAATGGCAATGTTTTCCAAAATGAAAACTTCATTTCACTTTTTTCTAAACAAGATTAAAATTGATCACTAAAATGAACAATCTAAACCCTTGCAGAGAGTGCCTTTCAGACTGCACCGACAACAACACTGCTATGGCTTCGTATGACTTCGACAATCCAATAAATCACGCTGACGAAGGGGTTGAAGAAGATTATGAGCTTCCTGAAGAGCTAGCCAGGTTGTTAAGGCAAGAGGAGAAGGTTATCACTCCTCATCAGGAGGAGGTCGAAACGGTTAATCTTGGTACGGAAGAAGACGTGAAAGAGGTTAAAATCGGGGCCTGCCTACAAGATTCAGTGAAAGAGAAACTGATTGATATGCTTCGGGAGTATGTGGATGTCTTTGCTTGGTCTTATCAGGATATGCCAGGGTTGGATACCGATATTGTCATGCACAAGCTGCCTTTAAAAGAAGACTGTCCGCCGGTTAAACAGAAGTTGCGACGTACTCGCCCAGATATGGCAATGAAGATAAAGGAAGAGGTACAAAAACAGTGGGACGCTGGTTTCCTTGCTGTAACTAGCTATCCTCCGTGGGTTGCTAATATTGTACCTGTGCCTAAGAAAGACGGCAAGGTGAGAATGTGTGTAGACTACCGGGATCTGAACAGAGCCAGCCCGAAAGATGACTTCCCATTACCTCACATTGATGTATTGGTTGATAATACGGCTCAGTTCTCGGTGTTCTCCTTCATGGACGGATTTTCAGGATATAATCAGATCAAAATGTCACCTGAAGACATGGAGAAGACAACTTTCATCACACCTTGGGGCACGTTCTGTTATAAGGTGATGCCATTCGGACTGAAGAATGCTGGTGCAACTTATCAACGGGCTATGGTAACATTATTCCACGACATGATCCATAAAGAAATTGAATGTTATGTGGATGACATGATTGCCAAGTCCCTTACAAAAGAAGACCACCTGGTGAACCTATTGAAGTTATTCAAGCGTCTGAGGAAGTACCAACTGAAGTTAAACCCCAACAAATGCACATTCAGGGTACGATTCGGTAAGCTACTTGGATTTATTGTAAGTGAAAAAGGGATTGAAGTTGACCCTGACAAAGTCAAAGCCATTCAAGAAATGCCTGCACCGAAGACAGAAAAAGAAGTTCGGGGGTTCCTAGGTAGATTGAACTACATTTCAAGGTTCATATCTCACCTCACAGCAACCTGCGAACCCTTGTTCAAACTGTTAAGAAAAGAACAAACAGTCAGGTGGACCGAAGACTGCCATAGGGCTTTTGACAAGATCAAGGAATATTTACAAGAGCCTCCAATCCTTATGCCTCCAGTCGAAGGAAGACCTCTAATAATGTACTTGACAATATTAGAAGAGTCAATGGGGTGTGTGCTGGGCCAGCATGACGAGTCTGGTCGAAAAGAGTATGCAATATACTACCTAAGCAAAAAGTTTACCGACTGTGAACAACGTTATTCACTGCTCGAGAAAACTTGCTGTGCTTTAGCGTGGGCTGCTCGCCGACTGAGACAGTATATGTTGACCCACACTACTTTATTGATCTCAAAGATGGATCCAGTTAAGTATATTTTTGAGAAGCCAGCACTTACCGGACGGGTTGCAAGATGGCAAATGATCCTCACAGAATATGACATTCAGTACACATCTCAAAAAGCCATCAAAGGCAGTGTACTGTCTGATTATCTTGCTGAGCAACCTATTGATGATTACCAGCCTATGAGATTTGACTTCCCTGATGAAGACATCATGTTCATAAAAGCAAAAGATCATGAAGAGCCCGTTCACACTGAAGGGCCTGACCCGGAAGAAGAATGGACTATGATGTTTGATGGGGTTGTTAACATGAATGGTCGTGGTGTTGGTGCAGTACTCATTACACCTAAGGGAGTTCACATGCCTTTCTCGGCAAAACTCGCCTTTAACTGCACTAAAAACGAAGCTGAATACGAAGCCTGTATTATGAGTCTTGAGGAAGCCATTGACCTCAGGATCAAGACTTTGACTGTGTTCGGAGATTCAGCTCTGGTGATTAATCAAACCAACGACAAATGGTACACCCACCAGGATCATCTGATACCTTACAGGGATTATACAAGTAGGTTATTGACTTTCTTTACAACGGTCAAGCTTGAATATATCCCTCGGGACGAGAATCAGTTTGCAGATGCTCTGGCTACCATTTCATCCATGATCAAAGTTCAAGCTGCCAACTTTGTGCCTCGGATTTCAGTATCCATACTTGACAGACCAGCATATGTATTTGCAGCAGATGTTGCCAAAGATGATAAGCCTTGGTTCCATGATATCAAATGCTTCTTGGAGGATCAAACATACCCACCTGGGGCATCTTCCAATGACAAGAAGACATTAAGAAGGCTAGCTGGTAGTTTCTTCCTGAATACTGATGGTTCCCTGTATAAGAGAAACTTTGATATGGTACTCCTCAGATGCGTTGATCGGACAGAAGCAGACTTGTTGATGCACGAAGTGCACGAAGGATCCTTTGGTACCCATGCAGGAGGGCATGCCATGGCCAAGAAGTTGCTAAGATCAGGTTATTATTGGATCACAATGGATGCCGACTGTTGTGCCTATGCCAGGAAATGTCATAAATGACAGATCTATGCGGATAAAGTGCATGTGCCTCCCAATCCTCTGAATGTGATGTCTTCACCCTGGCATTTTGCAATGTGGGGCATTGATATGATTGGCAAGATTGAGCCGACTGCTTCAAATGGCCACAGATTCATCCTGGTTGCCATCGACTATTTTACCAAGTGGGTTGAAGCATCTTCATATGCAAATGTTACAAGACAAGTGGTAGCCCGATTTCTAAAGAGAGACATCATCTGTCGGTATGGAGTTCCCGAGCGAATCATTACTGATAATGGTTCCAACTTAAACAACAAAATGATGGCAGAGCTGTGCCGGGACTTCAAGATCCAACACCACAATTCTTCTCCTTACAGGCCAAAGATGAATGGCGCTGTCGAGGCAGCTAACAAGAATATCAAGAAGATTGTGCAAAAGATGGTGGTTACCTACAAAGACTGGCATGAAATGCTACCATTTGCCTTGCACGCGTACCGTACGTCAATCAGAACATCCATTGGGGCAACACCGTATCAGCTTGTGTATGGTATGGAGGCAATCCTACCTGTTGAAGTTGAATTACCCTCCTTGCGGGTACTGATGGATGTCAAGTTGAATGAAGCAGAGTGGGTCCGATCCCGATACGAACAACTGAATCTGATTGAAGAGAAGAGACTGGATGCAATTTGTCATGGGCAGCTATATCAGAAAAGGATGAAGAAAGCCTTCGATCAGAAAGTCAGGCTCCGAGAATACCAAGTAGGAGATCTTGCTCTGAAAAGACTCCTCCCTCCTCATACAGACCACAGGGGCAAGTGGACTCCGAACTATGAAGGGCCATTCGTAGTAAAGAAAGTTTTCTCCGGCGGAGAACTGATGCTCAGCACTATGGATGGTGAAGACTTCCTGTCCCCTGTGAATTCAGATGCAGTTAAAAAATACTTCGCATAAAATGACCCGCTGGACATAAAAACAGAATGTAAGTCCAGGCAAAAATAGGGCATCCCGGCGAGTCAAAAACAGGATAAAAGACTCGGGAAAAAATAAGGGAAAACAAATGAAGAATGTACACCCACTGAGTTGAAAAGCCGCATTGGACAACTCAGGCAAAAATGGGTATCCCGGTGGATCGAAAACCTGAAAAGGCGATCCACGCAAAATAAGGGAATAAGCGAACAACTGCATTCTGAATTCATCTGTATCACTTACAACTTGGTAAGCTTCGAAAGGTTCGAGCGTCGGTCAAAATCAGCCTTCTTCAGAAAGCAAGACGAGAAGAACGTCAATGTCATACGAGTCGTAGCAAAAAGGGAAGCTCCTTGAAGCGTCATCAACATTGCCAACATCTTTTGTTTCTCAATTTGTAACGATCTCCTCATTTCAGGAGATCCGTTTCTCTGACTGTATCTTGCCAATTCAGGGCACACAAATTAATAAAATCAGATTTTCAGTCATGTTTCATCTTATACATTCTATTTTCGTTTGCAAAAATGTCCGATGTCTTTAAGATATTGATTGCATAAATACAGATGCTTCTCTTCTAAAAAATGCGTGCCTGCAGGAAATATACTTACTCCCGGGAGTGTCTAAACTCTTATGATGGAATATGGTAAGGGATACCTCGGGATTACTTGTGCGTTTCTCTGTCTTTTCAGGATTGCAGGTATTCAGAGCACAACATGGGGCATGAAAGCTTCACCCCAGCAAGCTGGAAAATCATTATCTACTTAGTCTATCTCCCAATTAGCGCCGGAGGTGCTTTCTCCCCAGCTGAGTTGTCACTTATTATTCCTCCTCAACCAAGTACAAAAGCCAAGGAACCATCTCCCCACAGAGTGTCAACCTCTACCCGGAAGAGCAACGCACGAAGAAACCACAATAGAGTGAAGAAAGCTTCTACAAACCCCAGCTGGGTCCCTCATTACCAAGACGGGTCTATCAGTAACTTACTCCCCCATGCAGAGTCACATCTTATCAGATCTACCAATGATCTTATCCCCAGCTGGGATGTCCACTTCAAGCAGATCAGTCAGAGATCTTCACAGCAACGGGATCCGAATTCCGGACCGATCTTTGCATAATCATGGCATTCGCATCATATTTTCCCCATAAAGCGTAGCATTCCGTCTAATACGGAGCATTACGGCAAAAATCAAACATATTGCATAATCATAAGCCAAGTGTCGAACTGAACACTTGTGAATACTGACAATCCATCAACAATATACAGAATGCTCCCCAAAATTCCCCGGCAGAGAACCAAGGCATTTTCCCTAAAGATACAGATACTCCTTGACACCCGTCCGTGTCATACCCCCAGCAGAAAGCCAAAGCGCCCCCTTTGCACTCACCATACGAATACATATACATACAATCCCTTGACACCCGTCCGTGTCACCTTCCCCAACATAGTTACCCAAACACTTTGTAAATCACATGTATTTGTTTATAATACACTTTTTCAGACACCCGTTCGTGTCATGCTCTCCACAGCAAGATAGACACTCGTCTGTGTCTTACTCATACCTTTTACTCATACAGATACTCGTCCGTATCTTGTATACACCACTTATCTTTCTTAGATTCGAAACTCGTCCGTGTTCTTTTTTAACCAGTTGATACTCGTCTGTATCATCATCTCTGAACATGTGTCAGCGTTTGTTTCTACTGATACTCGTCCGTATCATAGTCTTAGGGATGCTCGTTCGCGTCTTTAATCCATACGCAATGTCGGTTACTTTTACCTCTTTTTTTTAGAATTTAGACACTCGTCTGTGTCTATTATTCCCCAGAAGAGTCCCCTCAGATCCGACACTCGTCCGTATTCTTTGTTAACTAGTTGGTACTCGTCCGTATCATCATCTCTGAACATGCGTCAAGCGTTTGTTTCTACTGATACTCGTCCGTATCATAGTCTTAAGGATGCTCGTCCGCATCTTTAATCTACACACAGTGCCCAAACACTTATACCTTTCATTTCTTGGATGTAGACACTCGTCCGTGTTTAATTTTCCCCAGCGAAGTCCCCAACAAAACTTGTTGAACTATTTCCTTTCTATCCGACATTCGTCCTATGTCAGGATACCTTTTCGGCAACCGTACCCTGCCAGGTGATCGTCCTTCACCTTTTTGATAATCGTCCTTCATCATTCCCAGTGGAGTCTCTATTCATTGGAACCCCTCCTTATCTGACATTCGTCCTATGTCGTGATATTTTTAGCAGCCGTCCCCTGCTAGGTGATCGTCCTTCACCTCCTGATGATCGTCCTTCATCACTTTATCCGATGGCCGTCCCCATCGTTGATCTGGTTATCTGACATTCGACCTATGTCATGATAAACCCTGAGAGCAGCCGTACCCTGCTAGGCGATCGTCCTTCACCTCTTGATGATCGTCCTTCATCATGCTTATCCGATGGCTGTCCCCATCGTCGACCTTTTTATCCGACATTCGTCCTATGTCGTGATACTTTTGGCAACCGTACCTTGCCAGGTGATCGTCCTTCACCTTAGATGACCGTCCCTCACCTTATCCCCAACAGAGCAGCCGTCCCCTGCTAGGTGATCGCCCTTCACCTTTGATGACCGTACCTCATCATTTATTTCATTTACCTATAATCCCCAGAGAGTCTTTACTTGATGGCCATCTCCATCATAATCTCTTATATCCCCAGCATGTCGGCCGTCCCCGTCATTGCTTCATCCCCAGCAGTCGTCCCCTGCTCGACGGTCGTCCTCCGTCACCCGCACCTTATAATCATACTTTATTTTCCTTTACAATCTATATCCCTTTTCTTCTTCAGTCTGTGAGTGCAAATTTTGGACTGTCTTTGGTATTCAACCACAAGTTATCTTGTTTGCCTGTTAAGTCGTTGCTTACATCCTACACAGCTAACTCATGTTTGAATAGGGGCAGCTGTAAACACCCCAAATTTTCCCTCACTCATTTCACCATGGCTTGTGATCTCTTCATATGCATAAGTTCAATCATAGCATCTCATATTGCATTTTTAATTCACTGCATTGCTTCTAAGTCATCTGCATCTAGGGTTTGTGATCTGAGCCATCCCTGGGCCATTTGAGCCACTCCAAAGGTCATCAATCACTTAAAAGGGGTCCATGTATGTTCAAGCATCATATTATATCCTCTCAAGATCAAAGGAGTCAAAGAATCACAAGAACTGAGAAAGGCATGGAAGCAGAGCCAAGTTTGACTACACAGGTGACCTAGAATTAGGGTTTTGGTTTCAAAGGCCATAACTCCAATTTTTTTGGTCATTATTGTTTCTATTGGTCTCTATATGGTATAGGGATCATGCATATCAATTTTCATGAAGAAATTCAATGGGGAAGGCATCCAATCAAGAGTTGGCTTCTTGAGCAAGTTAGTGCAAAATCAGGGCATCTGAGGCCCCCAATGACCCAACGAAAGGGTGTTCTTCATCATTTAGATTGTGTATGATCTTTATTTGGTCATAGAAGATGTTGGAAGTTCACAAAATTGAAGAATTTCAAGCCATTTGCAAAGTTGCCTTTTTGGGAAAGTGACTTGTAATGAAAACTTTCCATTTTGGGAATGTTTTTCAACCCTTTCTTTTTGATTCAAAAATGCTTCAAATGAGAAAAATTTGGTCATGAAAGTTGTAGAATGGATCATTCCCTTTTCAAAAAGTACAAGAACTCATTCTAATTCATTTTGGATCAAAAGTTATGGCTTGTCAAAGTTAGGAAAAATCACATAATTTTATGTTTTACACCAAAGAGGCATTTTGCAAAATGGTATGATAAAGCATTCTAAAGACTTCAAATATGCACAAACTCTTCACAACATGTTCATGTGACTTCTAAAAATCAGAATTGGCCCAAGAATTATGCATTTTGATGCCTTGAACTTCATGAATTTCCAAAGGGGCCAAACTTTGGGAAAATTGCAAAACACTACATAAACTTCACTCAACTTGCTGATTTGTCTCAAAACCAATTCCATGGACATCATTAATCTCAGCTGAGCCAGGACAAGCCAATAAGCCAGCTACATCATTGCCCATACCTCAAGTACAACACTTTTGACGTTTTGGCAAAAACCCCCATACTAATCAGCCTGTGCCACCACCAACTCTCTGCCCTATCACAGTTTGATAAGTGGACAAAATGAAACTAAAACCACACAAGAGGCAAGCCTGAGCACACACACAAGTCAGCATACACAAAAACCCCTCCCCTTGCATTTTCTATCGAATCTCTCAACTCAGCAACTCAAACTTAAAAATTCTTTCACCATTCAACTCACCATGACCCACTGATCATTTCCCACCCCTCACTTGTCCCTGAAACCACCACAATCAAAAACACGATTTCAACACTCCCTTGACCTGAGCTTCTGCAAACTTCCTCTGGAGGCCATATAAACTCCAGCTAAGTGTCAAAAGCTTCTGAGGAGGATCATTGGAGCTTGTTTGAAGCAAAGAGCTGTCCAGAAAGTCCCTGTTTCGAAAGCTCAAGCTCAGGTAGCCATGGCATTTATTTTTCCAGAACTCCCATTTTTAGTTTCTAAATGCTTCCTTATGCTTCACTGATTATCATGATGTGATTTATTTTGAAAATGAGTGAAAAATGACCATGTATGCTTGTTCTGAAACTTTGCCCGTGAAATGCGTTTTGGGTTGATTCTTGATCTTGAGTGAAAATAAATGATTTTGATTACTGGATTCTTGTTTAGAGTTGTCTAATGATTGATTCTGGAGAGTTTAGTGGGGTTTCATGGCGTATTGAGGGAGATTGAGTGAGGAGCTTGCCGGAGAAGATGACTGGAACACTGTTCTGGTCATCTGAAAGTCATTAGGGCTTCTGATTAGGGCTTAATCATAATTACGTAGGTTTGAATGTGAGCCGTTCGTTTGCGCGCCAGGTCAACTCCCGCCTCTGTGAATTTGAATCTCAGCCTTCATATTGTTTGACTTTCCCTTTTTCCATTTAAATTCATTTTAATTTTATTTGTTTCATATTTATTTTGCACGAATTATTAAAAATAGCTAAAATCATTTAAAAATTATGAACATTTTTGTCAAAGATTTCATTAATTTTTAAAACCCAAAAATATTTTTATTTTTATTTTTTGCTTTAAAAATTATTTTTAAATCATTTAAATGTTTATTTTTAATTAGTTAATGAAAATTAATTAATTAAAAATACATTTAGGTATTTAAAAATCCCAAAAAAAATTCACATTGCATCTAGAAACATTTAGAAACATTATCCAACTCTCAAACCAAATTTATTTTTTGTTCTTAATGCCTTTTGATCATTTTCATTGGAATTAAATTCATTTTAAGGCAATATTTTGGTTCAAACTTTAAAAATTTCATTCTGCCTAACCCTTGAGAGTTGGGTGATGATTCTTCTTGCATTGCATCCTTCAAGGCATGTAGTTTATAGGATAAAATTGGCTTGATTTGATCTTGCATTTTCAATTTGTTTGACATTTTTCTTGATGAGGTACCCCAAAACCCTAGCAATCTTAGGAAATTCATAACTTACACTAGGTTAAGAGTTGGATCCCCTCCTTTGGGCAGTGAGCTTGTATAGGTTTAGGGTATCTTTGATTGCATTTTCAATTTTTTATCATGCCATATGCTTCTGATTTTGAATTTTGTTTTGTGTGTTGATCATAAACCCTAATTTGTGCTTTCTTTTGCATCCATCTTTCATTTGCTTACATCCAATGACTTGCCATGACATTTTGTGCATCCACATGATTCAGGATACGTCTTAGGACATTTTAGAATCATGTTTGATCATTGCATCTTGCATTTGCCATGTTGTATGTCCATTGCATTTCATAACTTTTCATGTGCATTCATGGTTCAAAGCATGCTTCATCTGCATCCATGTCCTTGTATGATCATTCCCATGTCTTGCCTAATGTTTGTATCATCTCTTAGCATCATTAACATCATGTAAATGCTTCTGACTTTGGTTTTTCATCATGACATTTCATCTCATTTGCATTGCATTTCATTTCTTTGGCTAACTTTTCAGGTGGTAAGTTGTTTGAGAAGTGAATTTGCATTCACTTCTCACAATCTCTTTTCATCTCTTTCATACTTTCTTTGCTGCCTTTTGTATGTGTATTAGAGTGAGCTTGCTCATTCATGTTCATCTCTTACTTTCTTCCTTCAAGCAACTTGTCTTCTTAAGTGAAGCAAGTTGTTTTGCTTCTCTTTGCTCCTTTCATCTGCTTCCTTCCTGGTGGTTTCTCTGAAGATCTTCTTGCAAACCTCATTAACCCTAGGACTTCCAAGCATGATAAAATTTTAGGATTGTTTAGTCCCCCACATTTAGTTTTACCTTTGTGTCATCTTTGAGTCTTCTCTTCTCATCTCATAATCAAGGACTAAACCCTAAAGGCTTTAAGGCTTTGTGATTAAGCTTATGCCTGCATCCTTCTATTAGGATGGAGTGTATAACTTTAATCCTAAGTGTTAAACCCTTAATGTGTTTAAATCCTTTAATCAACTCACTTAATAATCATCAAGACATCAAGCTTGTAACTTGGGCCTTGCATTAGGGTTCTAATTCTTCCTTAATTGGCTAAGAAGGACTAACACTAGTGTTAATGGACAAGTCCCTCTCAAGTTGTCTTACAAACCCTAAAACTCACTTCTTAATCTTATCATTAACTAAAATCCACCCTAATAAAGGCTTTGTTTTGTCATGAGGTTAATCCCTAATCATGGATTAAGTTGAGGAGTCTTTCTCAGCTTAAATGTTCTCATCTATTATCCTTCTATTAGGATGGTGTAATGAGTCCATTAAATCCTTGATTATGGCTTAAACTCATTACTTAACACTAAGCAAAAACAACCAAAACATCTAAATAATTACAAGTAGGTTAATGATCTTAATCCTACATCATGGTGATTAAGTGTGAGGTGCTTACTTCACACTTAAGGTATTCTCATTACCCCTAATCAGAGGGAGGATGTGATGAGTTTACTAACCCATTGGTTTAGGCTTAAGCTCATTAACCTATGACAAACTTCAGAAAGCAATAAAAGATTAAAAGCACAAAAACAAACAATAACCGTCTCCTTCGGGATTCTTTTCTCATTTCATTCACTCACAAACGAGAACTCGCTTCTTCCGTCTAATGCAAGACAGTTTGCACCTGAGCCAGACAGGTCATACACTTGAGCATAGGCAAGTAAGCAGTTCACAGGTCAATTTATCTTTCAGTCTCTTTGAGTCGAACTACGGTGTTCTGACTTCCTCATTGCACGAGAGGATACGTAGGCATAACTTAACAGTTATCGAACAAAAGTCTCTGTATATTCCCCCCTCCTCCAGTATTATTCTTTTAGCCTCATTATTTTGGGCAGTTCATTCTTGTTCTTACACTGACACTTCACATATCTCACTTCACATTTCTTTTACACTGACACTTGCATTCTTTTCCAGCTTTGATACACAAATTGCACTGACACTACCCCTTTAAAACACAAATCTTTTAAGCGTGGATCCCGTCGAGTACGACGGATAATCTGGGTGCTAATACCTTCCTAGGTTGTAACCAACCCCCTTTCTCAGTCTCTCTGGTTCGCAACCGCCTTATCCATATCTTTTCTAGGTCTATGCAGCATTACCTTTCCTTCGGGATACAAATGTCTAGCTGGCGACTCTTGTCTTTCTGAGTTCACCCTTGTGTGTCCTCTCTCCTTTCGCCGACCGTTCGCGTCTGTACCCCATTTGACTTAGCCTCATTTGGTGGGAGCGACACCAGCTATATTTCCCGAAGTTGAATAAGTTAGGAAGTCCAGATAACCTGTTGAAATGCAAAATATGCGAATCATGCAATAAATGCGTATGATATGAGGATGTGATATGCAACCCTTCAAATGAGTAAACATGTGTTAGGAATGCAAGCATGCAGAGGATGTTATGCGATGCACTGGCATGTGATCAAAGGTCTGGTGATCACTGGTCTAATGTCGGTGCTGAGAAGGCAGTCATGTGCTATTAAAGAATCATAATAACAGTACCACCAAAATCCCGGATCTCAAAACCAAAGGACCATGTAGAACCTGATCATAATACTGAACAATGCTGGCAAAGCGGGTATGTTGGAAGTTTCAGGGTTCCTGCAAACCTGTAAACCCCTCCCATCTCACGGGTGTGCTACTCCGGGTCAACATCACAGACTCTCAAAGCCGAATAGCAATAATACGTTCACCATTTCCGAGAAATGGCTCATGACCAAATCAGGGAATCGATTATGTACTATCCATGGAGGTCTCAGCTGAGTCCGGGGAAAACAAGCATCCCTCATAGGTCCCCATCTTCAAGCATTGAATCGAGAAACAATAGCATATTCAGCCCTTGGGATATGTAACACCCCAAATTTTCCCTCTTGTTTCTAGCATCATCCTCATGTCATAAACATCATAAGCATGGCATATCCTTAGCATCTTTGCATAGAAAAATGAAGCATGACATTCTCATGTCCTAGCATTGGGCATATGATCAATCATTGGTGCATTTTGAAGCCTTACAAGTCAAAGAAAGAGGTTAAGTGACCTTGGCCAAGTCTCACAAGGTGTTCTTATGTCCTATACAAGCTCAAGATCCTTTACAAGAGCCCAAGAGGTTGGGAGATTACCAAATGATCCAAGGAAGGGCAAGCTCCTACACAGATGGTCCTCAAATTAAGGTTTCATGTTCAAGCAGGGATTCTTTGAGTCTTTGGCCATTTCATGTGGGCAAAGTCCTTCATATGATATGATAATTCTATGGATAAAATTTGGTGAGAAAATTCATTGAGGAAGGCAGTTATTTCATCAGTTGCTTGCATAAGAAGAAATTGGTCAAACTGATTATTTGAAAAGTCAATTGTGGCAATTCAAGGGTTCCAACCCCATTTCTCAAGGCAAGGGAGGTCCTTAAATTCAAATGAGAGGTTTGGCAAAGTCAAAGATCAAGAATCAAGGGGTTTTAAGAGACTTTCCATTTTTGGCATGTGACTTGTAATGAAAGTTACTATTTTTTGCAAGTTTTGCCCTAATCTTCCAAGCCCTCTTTCACAACCAAAAAGGCCTCAAATGAATTTTCCTTGAACATGAAAGTTGTAGGGTATGATATCCCATTTTTAAAAAGTACAAGAACATGTTCATAGCCCTCATGGTTTGAAAGTTATGGCCAATCGAAAGTCACATATTTTTAGGGTTTACCATGAATTCAAGTCTCTCCAATTTTGCAAATTGCCTTGTATTACATTTTTAAGCTATCCTATGGATTGATTCTGGTCATAAGCATCAAGGGAAAAGCATGAAGAGTATTTGGCTCAAGAGAAGCAACCAAAATCGTGCATGGGGATGCATGATATTACACTTAGTGTATGTTTGCAAAATCTTGAGGAAACCATAATCCACTTAAATCCAATGGCCAAAAATGACTCAGGGGTAAATATGGAATGAAATGAAGTCAGGTTATGCACTTGTACACAAGGTAGCACGAGAAAATCACCTGATCACAATTCTTTTGCAAAATTGCAATTTGATATCAATCACACTTCCCATGCGTGCATTGTTGCAAAAACCCTAGTCAAGTGTGAACACTAGTGATATATAAAGAATTCATGCACTGAATTTGACCTAGCTCCCTTCCATTCTCTCACTCTCCATTTTCTTGCACAACTGCATTTTGCTTCGATTTGCTTTACACAGTCACACATTTTCAAAACTAACCATAGATCCTTGATCCTTGAGCTCTACTGATCCTGAATCCACCATTACTTTGAGTTTTAAGCAAGTTTCATATCAGTGCAAGTTCAGAGCAAATACATTCGAATTGCTAGATCTAAGGAGTTTCAAAACTTCTTTCACATTTATTTTGTGATTAGAAGTTGCAAGAGGTTGATCTGGAGCTGGTGGCTGGCTTTCTTGGTGAAATTTGAAGTTTTGCATATCTCAGGTATCATCCAAATTCATAGATCTAGAAATGGAATTAAGTGCTTACAATGTGATCTATATGCTTCACTGATCATTCTGATATGTTTGGTTTTGAAAATGCTTGAGAAATGAGTGTGTATGCTTTATCTGAATTTTGAATGTTAAAACTGATTTGCTTCGATCTGTGAATGTTTGTGTTTGTTTGCGAATTTTGATTGCATATTCTTGTTCACCATGAGAAGCTTATTGGATCTGGAGATTTTAAGATGTTTCTGTGTACTTTTTTTCATGCGTTTGAATTTTCCGGTGCCGGAGCTAGGGCTCCGGTCACCGGATTCTGGAATTTGCTCAGATGAAGAAGATGATGTTAGAAGCGTAGGATCATTTGATCTTGACGGATCTTGAGTTGCCAACACATTAAAAGGACACCCTCTCCCTCACATGTTTCTGTTTTGCCCAATAATGCTTGGTGTTTGCCACCTTACCATAGTTCCCATGCACTCACACACTGACTTATCATTTGGTAGACCTAGGGTTTTAGTTGACTCAATCTGATGTGTTGCTCTGATCATTGGTTTATTATTTTTCCATTTTTATTTGAATTTCCATTGTAACATTCATGAGCCTGTGCAGGATCCATGGGCCTCAGTTCCTATTTGCACCCCTCCCATTGCTAAGCCCATTTGTTTTGAACTAAATCCTTTGTTGATTGCACCCCTGGTTCTTGTGATTCTATTTTATTTTAATTTTTATTTCATTTTGGTTTTTTCTTTTTAAAAATAGTAAAATGTATCCAAAAATTCCAAAATAATTCATGATCATTCCTTTTAATTTTGATTTTTTTATTTTTCATTTATTTTCATTTTCCACGCAGGAATTAATTTCCACTTTTATTAATTGTTTTTTAATTCATATTAAATACATGCTGACTTGTGAATTTTGTATCTTGATCATCAATTTGAATTTTGATTTGATTATTTTGCATTGGATTCATGATAAAGTGTAGTTTATGGATGATTTTTCTTCTGATTTTTAGAAGTTTGTGTGATTATTTTTGATAGTTAACTTGAGCTTGAGGTTTCAAAACCCTAATTGGTGTTCTTGAGGTCCTTTGACCTAGCTTTCTTATGGTTCTGACTTTACCCTTTTGGTATGATGTTATCACCTGATTAATGAACTTTTGTGCTTGATTGCATAATTTTTGCATGAGTTTGTGATTTAATTTGAATTTTCATGTGAGATTGCCTTAATTTTGCTTTTTCTTGCTAGCATGCTTAGAGTTTAGGCTATGAGGGCACTTGTGCCAACTCTTATAGGAATTTTAGAGGTCTTTTTATATGAGGTTTGATCCCTGGTCCTTGCTTAGTGTTTGTGCTTTGAGGATTTTCTTTGTGACTTGCCTTTAAAGTTTCTCACAAATGTATGCATGTTCACCTCACCTTCTTTGTTCATTTACTCTCCATGATGCATATGCTTGAGTTTGTATGCTTCTTCCCCATGCTTGGTCTTGCTTCTTAGGCACATTTTAACATGTTTAGGCTCCTGGTTTTCAAGTGATGTTGTTGCTTTGATTGGATGATCATTTGTTTGTTCTTGCACTTATGCATGTGTCCATTTCACGTCTCCTTCTTGTGATGTCCATGATTGAACTTGTATGATATTTCCCTTGGGCTCTTGTGTTGTGTGTGCTCATTCTTATGATGATAAGGTTCTGATCTTGTGTTGCTTATTGTTTGTCTAACTTGTGGGGTCCTTTGTGTTTCATTTGTGTTTTGCTTTCTTCATAAGAGTTTGCGAAGCTTGGTATTAGTTTGTATGATTTACCTCTTGCTTGGTTTGCCTTAGTGATTTGTCTTAGTGCATTAAATGGTTGCTTTCACTTCTGGTTGTGATGATTTAGTATGATCTTTTGTTCATTTGTATCTCATTTGATTTCACTTGTTTTTGTCTTACCATTTGTTTATGCTACTAACCATTTCAGGGGCTCATGGTAAGTGAAGTGTGGATGTCATTCACATTCCATTTCTTCATCTCTTCTTTATCTTTGCTTTCTATTTTGTAATTGTTGATGTGCCTTGTGCCATCTTGTGTTCTCTTTTCTCTTCTTCCTTTAGAAGCAACTTATCTCCTTTAGAGGAGTAAGTTGTTCTCTAACTCTTTCTTCATCTCTTCTTCTTCTCCTTTCTTAGGATAGTTTCAATCCTCACTAACCATTGGATTCCCATGCATTATAACTTTAGGATTAGACTTTCCCCTTTAGTTTTACCTTTGAGATCCTTTTGGTGCTCTCTCTTTCTCATCTTCAAACAAAAAAATCTAAAACATTAATAATAGTTGAGATGACTTCTCCCTTTGGTCACTCTCTCAAATAAAAGCATAAAAAAACACTTCTTCACTCTAATTCAAAAAACACTTAATAATACCAACAAGTTAGTGAATTTAAATCCTAATCTTAGGAAACAAGTTTGAGGATCTTCCTCATTCTTGATGGACTTGTTACTCATTCTATTTTGGGATGTGGTAATAAAGACATGTCCTTAGCAAAGACTTTACCTTCACTTCCTTGTGCCACACTCCTAAAAGACTTTTAAAAAACACAAACAAACAATAAGCGTCTCTCCTTCGGGAATTCTCTTCTCACCTCATTCACTCTTTACGTGCGAACTTTCTCTTACTTGTCATTTTGCAAGACGGTTACACACTCGTCGTCCGAGCCTGCAACACCTGAGCATTGACATAGACAGTTCAAGCTTTTAAAACACAAGCAATATGTTCCACCCCTAGTTAGGGGAACTACAGAGACTTTGATCCTCATGTCCAGTGAGGTACGTAGGCAGCGGGGTAGGGCCCGTTCGAGCACACTCTTTTGTTTTCCCTACATTTTCCCCCTTTCTTTTCTTTTCTCCAGTTCAGTTCCTTTTCTTTGCAGCAGATTTCATTCCTTCACCCTTTGAAACAGTTTCCTTGCAACCGTGGATCCCGTCGGGTACGGCGGACGATCTGGGGTGCTAATACCTTCCCAGGTCGTAACCGACTCCTGAACCCAGTCTCTTTGGTTCGCAGGACATGTGTCCTTTCTTTTCTTTTCTCTGGTTTGTGCAGCATTACCATTCCATTCCTTCGGGATAAAAATTCCTGGTTGGCGACTCTACCTTCTTCCGCGCCACTTTCGCGTTTGTACCAGGATGGAAATCCAGGGAGCGACAATGATCAAGGGTATCCCTGGCACTAGAGGCATGAAAATTAGAGGTTCTAATAGGAACTCCTTTATTCGGTCAAAGGCTTGCTGGAAGTCGTCATTCCACCTGATAGCCTGATTCTTCCTCAGAAGCTTAAAAATAGGCTCACACGTGGCTGTCAGGTGTGAGATAAACCGTGCAATGTAGTTTAGTCTCCCTAAGAAACCACGCACTTGCTTTTCAGTCTTTGGCTCAGGCATCTTCTGGATGGCTTTTACTTTGGTCGGGTCAACCTCAATTCCTCGTTCACTAACAGTGAAACCCAGTACCTTGCCGAAACGTACCCCAAAAGTGCATTTGTTCGGATTCAACCTCAATCTGAACTTCTGGAGTCTGTCAAACAACTTTGCTAGATTGACCAAGTGCTCTTCTTCTGTTTGTGATTTTGCTATCATATCATCAACATAGACCTCAATCTCATGATGGATCATGTCGTGAAATAGCGTCACCATTGCCCGTTGGTAAGTGGCTCCAGTGTTCTTCAGACCAAACGGCATGACTTTATAACAGAAGGTGCCCTAAGGCGTGATGAAGATAGTATTTTCCATATCATCGGGAGACATCTTAATCTGATTATAACCTGAAAACTCGTCCATGAAAGAGAACACATGAAATTGAGCAGTATTGTCAACAAGCACATCTATATGAGGCAGAGGGAAGTCATCTTTAGGGCTGGCCCGGTTCAAATCCCTGTAATCTACACACATCCTGACTTTACCGTCTTTTTTAGGGACCGGTACAATATTGGCAACCCACAGAGGGTAACTAGTCACAGCCAAGAAACCAGCATCAAATTGCTTATGTACTTCCTCTTTGATTTTGATTTCCATATCAGGGCGTGTGCGCCTCAACTTTTACTTCACAGGCGGGCATTCTCCTCTCAAAGGCAGCTTGTGCATGACAATATCAGTGTCTAAACCAGGCATGTCTTGGTAAGACCAGGCGGACACATCAACATATTCCTGAAGCATGGCAATTAGACGAGTCTAAATAGATTCTTCTAACGTGGCCCTGATCTTTACCTCTTTCTTGTCCTCTTCGGTACCCAGGTTTATCACTTCAATGACCTCTTCATGCGGCTGAATCATCCATTCCTCCTATTTAAGCAGTCTGGCTAACTCCTCAAGTAGTTCGCAATCTTCTTCACCTTCCTCATCAGCTTGGTAAATCGGATTATCAAAGTCATACTTAGCCATAACAGGGTCGTCATTGATAAGATCCGGTGAAGAGCACCTGCATGAATGATGATTCATGCAAGGATTTAGAAAGAGTTTGGAAAAAATGAAAACATTGCCACTTTAAAACTTTTCTTTCTTTTCTTTTTAATACAAAGGCAAAAAAATGAAAGACAACGAACAATATGGATGAATGCAAAACGTCAGCTTTATTTATGATTATGGTATTGTGTTAGGAACAAAGGAACCCTTACAATGAGCTACTATGCCCCGGGCAAGGCATAGTGCTTGAATACAAGAAAAGCAAACACAAAAACCATTAATCTTCAAAGGAAGTGACTGAAATGAGCCTTTCGAATGACCAATTGTTGAGCTGAGTCTCTGGAACACAAGGTCTGATCCACTCGTCCAAGTCACAATCACTATCAAATGTGTCGTCTTGCACTACACCGATACACCCATAGTCAACCCATCCTACACTTTTGAAGGTAATCGGGCCTTGACGACCTCTGGCACTCTGTTCAGATGATGACTGCACAAGATGGTAGCCAACACCAAACATATCCTTCTTTTATGATACTTCCACTGGACTGCCCCAGCCTTCTCGTATTCCCGATTCCACTACCTTCAAAGCCTGCTTATAAGAGGTTATGGAAACCTCTTTCTTTGATTCTTCAGAAGAAGCTGCTGATGAAGATGCCAATTCAGTCTTTAAGGCCACGAAAGCTTGACACGGAGTCTCAACTATCTCACCGTCCATCTCTACATATTTAAATGAAGCCAGATGACTAATGAAGATATCCTCCTCTCCACATACCGTTATGATTTGCCCTTCCCAGACGAATTTCAATTTCTGATGAAGTGTAGACGATACTGCCCCAGTCGAATGTATCCAAGGCCTCCCCGGTAAACAACTATATGCAGGTTGTATGTCCATTACATAGAATGTGGCATTGAAGACTTGCAGGCCTACCTTGATTGGCAAGTCCACTTCCCCAAACACTGATATTCTCGAGCCGTCAAAAGCTCGAACCACCAAGTCACTGGACTTCAAAATAACTCCGTCGTAATCCATCTTCATTAATTTCTTCTAGGGAAGAACATTCATAGATGACCCTGTATCCACCAATACATGGGATAACACTGCACCCTTACACTCCAAAAAAATATGCAGTGCCCGATTGTGAGCACGACCCTCAGATGTTAGATCCATGTCAATAAAACTCAATCCATGACTGGCATTGACACTGGATACCACAGTTTCTAATTGGCTCACCGGGATATCCTGAGGTACATAGGCTTTGTTCAAGATGTTCAAGAGAGCTTTTCTGTGAGAGTCAGAACACATTAACAAAGACAAGATGGATATCTTTGAAGGAGTCTGTTGCAAATGGTCCATGATTTTATAATCACTTTTCTTGATGATCCTCAAAAACTCCTCAGCTTCTTTGTCAAATGTAATGTCTGGATCAACCACTGGTGTGGGCTCATTAGCAGTTACTGGTTGCTTCCCTCTGGCTTTGGCTTGGGCTTCCGCAGTATCTCTGGGTGGTATTACACTATTTCTTAGTATCTCCGGCGTGAACAATCTTCTACTCCTAGTAAAACCTCCTACTCCAACATTCTCTACTTGAGCTGGAGAGATACTAGGTGTGGCCAAATCTTGCTTTTGGTCGTTACAATATACTTCACCTCCGTAATTCCATGGGATGGCCTTATCACTTTGGTACATCACTGGCCCTGCAGTAGTCATGGTTATTGGTGCCACTCTGGCTTGAGGAGGAACTTGGGATGGATCATAGAAAATGGTCACCGTAGAAACTTCTCTTTCTTTTGCCATTTTATCAAACTGCAAGACCCCTTCATCAATCATGCTATGTATCCCCTTTTTCAATTGTTCACATCTATCAGGAGCTTTAACACACTCTGGACAATCATGCTTACAGCCTGGAAAGATACCCTTCTGTGCCAAGCAAGCTTTGACAGTACTCAACGGAGTTTGCAGGTCATTGACATCACATACCAAATTCAGATTCTCTCCGTCATCAATTGCCCCAACTGTAACTCCATGAGGAGGCATGGGGTTTTGTATCACATTCGGAGTGGGAGAGAAATTAATCGCTTTGGAATCTGACAAGTCTTGGACCACATACTTCAGGGCTTTGCAGTTTTCTATGGTATGACCGGGGGCTCCGGAATGGAATTTGCATCGGGGGTTTGCATCATAACCCTCGGGGAGTTGCCCCGGCTTCGGAGGTTGTAAAGTTCTGAGCTGAACCATTTGGAGCTGGAAATGTTTCTTCAAAAGTTGTGAGTAAGACATAGGTGGAGTTTCAAAATGCCTTTCTCTGGTCTTCTGAGGATAATAGGGACGGGGAGCCCTCTGTTGATGATAACCATGTTGGCGTTGTTGTTGCGGTTGTTGGACTTGCTGTTGATTAGGCTGAGCTGAGATAGTGACAGGAGCCACTTGTTGATAAACACCTTTATTACCCCCGCTTCTTTGTGCATACATTGCCCCAGTCTCTCCTTCTCTCCTCTTTATGAAAGGTTTCTTGACATCGGAAACTGAGGCGCCACCATTCTGGATCTTTCTCTGCTTAATCCAGCTCTATATCCTCTCGCCAGTCAAGATAATATCTGAAAAACCGCTTGAAGAACACCCGGCCAACCTTTCCATGAAATTCCCGGGAAGGGTATCCATGAAAAGGTCTACCATTTCTCTTTCTAGCAATGGTGGTTACACCCTGGCGGCCACTTCACACCATCTCTGTGCGTAATCTTTGAAGCTCTCTGAATTTTTCTGCGTCATACTTTGGAGCTGAGTGCGACTAGGCGCCATATCGATGTTATACTGATATTGTTTAAGAAAAGCTTCTCCCAACTCTTTCCAGCTTCTTACGGAGCTTCTCTCCAACTTCATATACCATTCCAAGGATCCTCCAGAGAGACTATCCTGGAAATAGTACATCCAGAGTTTCTCGTCCCTAGTATGAGCAGCAATCTTTCGGTAGAAGGCCTGCAAATGAGTTTTAGGGCAGGAGCTACCATTGTACTTATCAAAAGCAGGTGGCCTGAACTTGTGAGGAATAACCACCCCTGGGACTAAGCCCATGTCAGAAACATCTATCCCAAGAGTGTCTTTACACTCGAGGGCTTTGACCTTCTCAGCTAGCAGCAAAAAGTCTTGAACATTTCCTTCCACACCAAATCCCATATATTTGTTAAAGGAAGGAAACTGATCCTCTTGTCGGTCTTGCACAAGGATGAAGGTTGTTGTGCCAGGATCTGGAACTGGAGGTCCACCTGTTCCATTGTTGGTGTTGGGAGGATTCACTTGAACTTCTGGAGTAACTACAAGAGGATCAGTCTGAGGAGGGTTGAGTCCCTGAATAGCATTCCTCAAATCTTGTTTTCCTTAGGCCATCCCTTACATCATAACCATAAATTCCCCCATCCTGGTGCGGAATTCATTGATCTCAATTTGCATAGCGTCCATGATAGTCCTCTGATTGTTGCGTGTTGCGTAACGATGAGGAATATTTTGTCTGAAGTGCTAGGTCTTTGAAGCTCGCGCAATCTTTGCCTGTAATGCAGATAAGTTAAGTAACCTGGAGAAACCTGCAAAAACAAAGAAAAATGTAAATGATATGTATGCAATGCAATGTGTTCCTTTTATCCTCAAGGTTTTGCTTACTTTCCCATTCCGGTGTTGAGAAAAGAAGACTTTGTGTGACATTCAGATGTGAAGTGGTAGTATTTAATATCTTGTGTTCGTGCAACAGATAATCAACCAGAGACTTCAGGTGAATCAAAAGAAAACTGGAATAGCAAAACCCTCATGGGGTACAAGTTCATACATCAGAGAGAAAAAGTACATCAAGAGAGAGGATTCCCACAACAAGCCTGTGGGTAATCCAAATCACATGAACACAAGACTAAAGCCTAGGAAAAATCCACATCCTACAATCTCCAACTAAGACGCTTGACACCCTGCAGCAGCTGAGCTATATCTGGATGTGATGGTTCTTGTATGAGATTTTGAATCAGGATATCCCTAAGGTCAAATGAGGCGTGTAATTCCTTAATTTGTTGTAGGAACACCTTTTCACTTTCTTGGCTTGTGATGGAATTAGTCTTGGTCTTCTTGACATTAGCTCTCAGTTTCAACTCTTTTATCTCTTTCTGAGCTTCCTTCACTGCTTTCTGACTCTTGGCTATATCTTGAAGGTGACCCTCCTCCAGGTGATAGGCCTTTTGAAGGAGCTTTCCCTGCTTAGCTAAAGAGTCTTTAAGGCCTTTGATCTCTAACTTGTACTTGACTTCCAGTTCCTTCTACCTCTTCAAGTTGTCTTCCCATTTATCTTGCCATAAGGTGATAGCTTCATTAGCTTCATTCAACTCTTTCTTATCTTTCCGGCGCTGGACCGCCTTGTGAGTTTCAGCTAATCCCCTTTTCTTGAAATATAGCTCCCTCTCTTAAAAGTCTTGCTGCTTGAGCCTGACCATTCTTCAGCTTTGTGAGCCCTTTCTTCCAATTTCTGGTTTTTCATTTTCAACTTCTGGCATGAGTTGTTGGCTTCCTAATTCTCCAACCTGAGTTACCTAACCAAGGCCTCCAATTTCTGATACTCCTAAAGAGGAACTAAAGTTGTGGGTGCTACCTCCTTAGGGTAGAGAGGTTGTTCCTTAGATAATGGGAGCAATAAAGTCTCTACACGATCTTCCAACCAGGTGGCAAAAGGATCATAAGTCTTGGGATCTACTCTCCCAAAGTCTTTCTTCCCCTTCATCACTCTATCCTCCCAAGCTTGGGAAGCTAGCAAGCTCATCTTTAGGTTACCTTCTGCTGGAAAGTATAATGACTCATTCATCTCTTCAATCAAAGGTACGACTCTTAAAGGATAGCCAAATTGTTTCCTGGATATGATAGGATTGTATCTGATCCCACCTTTCCTTCCTATCAAGGGCACATTTGGGAAACTCCCACAACTGACCAAGATCTCTTTGCCTACAAGATCCCTATTGCATCCCCAAGCAATGTCAACTGAGGTTAAGCCCATCAATCTTTTGGACCACTTCCAAGATTGTTTCAAATCCTGAAAAGGCCCTGATTTAGGGAGTTGCCTTACAAACTAGTAAGCAAACAAGGGGGCAAAAAAATTCACATGTCCCTTCCTCTTTTCATTCATGTGGTGAACCCTATAGTAAAAGTCACCCAACAAGGTAGGCATTGGGTTTCTTCTGACAAAGATGGTGATAACCTCCATGCTGATTAATCTTTTCTCACCTGGAAACAAACCAATTCCATACACTATCAAAGAAAGCAAAGTGCTGAACTTATCCCATTTGTATTCAGAGGCTAGATCCTGAGCTTCTAGTATAAGAAAGTCTGAAAGAAGTCCTTTACCTTTGCTGGCATCCAACCCTCTACTGACCTTGGATAAATCCAAATGAAAAGAATCAGTTATGTCTTTACATGAAGGCACCTTCTCTAAGCCATAGTAAGGAATACCATCCTTGATGGGAATCATGAGGATGCTGGATATCTCTTCTAATGTAGGAGCCAAGATGTAATCAGGGAAAACAAAGACCCTTAGTTGTGGATCATAGAACTGCAACAAAGAATGCAAGTTATCCCTCTGGTCAATTGTTGTCTTGCTCACATAATCCAGGATCTTTCCAAACTCCCTTCTGAAATCATCAAGAACTTTGTCACCCATCAAGCAAATCAACTTCTGAATACCCTTTGTCTGGTTGTGGGAAAGTATAATGGACATTTCTTTTCCTTGGAATCTCCATCTTGAAGTAGCAGTATGACCGGGAATAGGAAGTAATATGGACCCTGAGAATAAAAAGAACACAAATGATTAATGATGTTATGATATTTATGCAAGGCAAGGCATGTGATCAGTGATGTGTCTGTGTAGTGAATCAGGTAATCAAGTGTCTGTGCAGGGTCACAATATCATCACAAGTATCTCTCTGATCAGAGGTTCAGATCTCAGAATCCATGTGTAACAGAACAAGATCATATCACTGAAGTATATTGGTACAGTGGGTATGTTGAAGTTTGGGGTTCCTGCAAACCTGTAAACCCCTCCCAATCTCACGGGTGTGCTACTCGGGTCAAACATCACGGACTCTCAAAACCGAATAGAAATAATACATTCACCATATCCGAGAAATGGCTCATGACCAAATCAGGGAATCGGTTTGGCATTATGTACTACTCAGGGAGGTATCAGCTAATTCCAAGGAAATAAGCATCCCTCATAAGTCCCCAGTTTCAAGAATTGAATCGAGAAACAATAGTACATTCATCCCGAAGGGTACAATACTATCGTCATACAAACAATTTTCTTTAACTGGATTCCTATGAGAGAACCGGGCCATCCTATGCGAGTTCCCAGTGGGCCCTCGGATGCGAGTGGGTTTTCCAACAAATGTGGTCTGCCACTGTCATCACTGGAGAGGGATGTTTCCACAAAGGTTCTTAATGATCGGTCCCTTGACTGCACATAACTATCAAGGTAGTGTATTGACCTAGAAAGATTCCGACATCAATACATTTCCGAGAAGTTCGCAAGTCAAGGCGTGGAAGACACTAATACCAACATAGCAAAATGCCATGAAGCCAAAGTGGAACCACTCTAAGTCCTAGGTGCACTCAAGGCGGGTATTTGGCTTATCTCATAGTAACAAGCCCATCCCACAGAAAAAATGAAACCAACACAACTAGATAGTAATAATGATGCATGATATATACTGAAAGCAATAAATAAAGCTGTAAAGTAAAGATGTAAATAAAAGCAGTAAATAAACACACAACAACACACACACATATAAACACCCAAAGAAAACAAAAACAAACAGACGTTAGGATTGATTCTACAAGGGAAACTAGAGATTCTGGGTTCGATCCCCAGCAGAGTCGCCAGCTGTCGCTCCCAGGATTTTCATCCTAGTACAAACACGAAAGTGGCGCGGAAAAGGTAGAGTTGCCAACCAGACATTTTTATCGCCAATGAATGGGAAAGGTAATGTTGCACAAACCTAAGGAAGAAGGAAAGGACGAGGCCTTGCGAACCAAATATCTAGGTTCGGGAGTCGGTTACAACCTGGGAAGGTATTAGCACCCCAAATCGTCTATCGTACCCGACGGGATCCATGCTTGCTTGTTTGTTTCATTGGGTGAGAAATGAGATGCTGCTGAACAAAAACTGCTTGTGGAACTGCAACTGAAATGAGAAAGGAATTGGAAAAGAAAATGGAAAAAAAAGGGAAATGTATGGAAAATAAAGAATGTGCTCGAACGGGCCCTACCCCGCTGCCTACGTACCTCATCGGGAAAATGAGGATTAGAGTCGACGTAGTTCGCCTAACTAAGGCGGGAACTATTTGTCTGTGTTTTTTATAGCTGGAACTGCGCATGTCTATGCTCAGGTGTTGCAGGCTCGTCTAGTACGAGTGAGTTTACCATCTTGCATGTGATACAAGTCGTCGCAAGTTCGCGTTCAGAATGAATGAGATGAGAAAAGAAGTTCCCGCAAGAAAGTCGCTTATTGTTTGTTGTTTATTTTTTAAGAGTTTTCTATGAATTTGGCACAAGGAAGTGAATTCAAACTCTTTTCCATGGAATGTGTACTTGCTACTACATTCCAAGATGGAATAATAGAACAAGCACACCAAGCAAGGAGAATTTATCCAAGACTTGTTTCCAAGGATTAAGGTCTAAGTTCACTAGCTTGTTGAACTTATTACATGTTTTTGTAGCTTTTGTGAAGAAATGTCTTTTAGATTTTTATTTGTGAAACAACCCCTTGATAAGACTTGTACGTCATGCTAGATAAGCCTACATCCATTCCAAGATGGAATGAATGTAAGTTCCCCATGGAATAAGGCTATACACAAAGGATCCTTTCATACATTTATTAAGTCTTTTTGGATTTGTTTGAAGATGAGAAAAGAAGACTCAAAAGGCAAAAGGTCAAAGCTAATGGGGGACTAAGACACAACCCTAAGTTATCTTATTATGTACAAAAGTGATCATATGGTTTATGAGGTATTCTAAGCCTAAGGAGAAGAAAAAGCAAGTTAGAATTCAACTTACTTCCTAAGGAAGTTAAGTTGAATCAAAGGAACAAAAGGGAAACCTATGAACAAAGCACCAAGGTGCTAAGGCAAAAACAAATAAATGCATAAGAGATGAGGAATGAAGAGATTACCTCATTTTCCCCCCTAAAAAACAAATGTTAGCATGATGAAGAAAAATGAACAATTAAGATATGTCAAACTTCTTATACAACTCTTAATAACTAAGGAAATATATTAATGAACTCCTAATGTTAGTACATATGTCTAAGGCATCCTATAAGATAGCAAACTTGAAAAGTCAGTAGCTAAATCAATCCAAAAGCAACTAAACAGATTAATTGAATTAATGTCCAACTATACCCTAAAATACTACTAAACCCTAAAGATGAGGTTAGTAAGATAACCTAAGTGTTTACTAAACCAAAGCCTCCTAAACTCAAGGGTGAATGGTAAATCCAGAACTTGAAACTATATGAAAGTGAAGATAATGAATGGACCAAAGTGGAAAGAAGAGATTCAAGTTAAAGATATGCAAATGTGAAATTGAGAGGTGGGAGAAAGCATATAGAAGCATGGTTCTAAAGATGGGACAAAAGGACTTAGAAAAAAATTCAAGAAAAGACCAAAATGATTTGACTTCCCCATACAAAATCTAGGGACTTGGCAACAAAATAAGATGGGAATTAGCTTTGGAAAATATTCACAAATTGAGGGTTAAGAAGCTTCCTAAGGCTAAGTATGCACATTAGGGTTTCTAAAGTCCTTTAGAAGGCAAATGGAATTCAAAAGGAAGAAAAATGATCCTAAAATGAGATGAACAAGTATGAGTAACCTGAAAATCCTTTATAAGATGCAAAACAAAGATAAAATGAATCTAAATCAAGTGCCAGCTATCTCTCCCTGGATTTCCATCCTGGTACAAACGCGAAAGTGACGCGGAAAAGGGTAGAGTCGCCAGCCAGGCATTTTTATTCCAAAGAAACGGGAATGGTAATGTTGCACAAACCGAAGAAAAGAAAAGGAAGGACACAGGTCCTTCGAACTAGAGAAACTGGGTTCGGGAGTCGGTTACGACCTGGGAAGGTATTAGATCCCCAGATCGTCTGTCGTACCCGACGGGATCCACGCTTGCAAAGAAATTGTTTCAAAGGGTGAAGAAAAGGAAGTTGCTGAAAAGAAAAGGAACTGAACTGGATCTGGATAAGAAAAGAAAAGAAATGGGGAAAATGTAGGGAAAATAAAAGAGTGTGCTCGAACGGGCCCTACCCCGCTGCCTACGTACCTCATTGGACATGAGGATCAGAGTCGTCGTAGTTCCCCTAACTAGGGGTGGAAAAGATTGATTGTGTCTTAAGGCTTGAACTGCCTATGTCAATGCTCAGGTGTTGCAAGCTCGGACGACGAGTGCGTTACCGTCTTGCAAAATGACAAGTAGGAGCAAGTTCGTACGATGAGAGTGAAGGTGATTAGAAAAGAAGTCCCGAAGGAGAGACGTTTATTGTTTGTCCAGTGTTTTTTATGAGTTTTCTATGAGTGTGGCACAAGGAAGTGAACTCAAGCTCTTTTCCATGGAATTTGTACTTGCTACTACATTCCAAGATGGAATAATAGAACAAGCACACTCAAGTAAGGAGAAGATCCCCAAAACTTGGTTCCAGAGATTAGGGCCTAAGCTCACTAACTCGTTGAATTTATTAAGTGTTTTTGTAATTTTTGTGAAGAAGTCTTTTTTATGATTTTCTTTGTGAAAATAGTCTCATGATCAGACTTGTGCATCATGCTAGATAAGCTTGTACTATCCCAAGATGGGAAGACTACATGTGTCTCATGGAATAAGTCCATACACACAAGGCTACCTCAACCATTATTAAGTGTATTTTAGGTTTTGGTTTTGAGATGAGAAGAGAAAGAAACAAAAGAGAAAAGGTAAACAACTAAGGGAATCTAACAAATCCTAATGTTATCATGCAAAGGGTTGGTCCTAGGTTAATGAGGCTTGAAGCTATCCTAAGAGAGAATGAGAAGATAACAGAAGAAGAAGAGAGGAAGAAAGGAAGAAAATAGAAAAGAAGAAAGGGGAAGAAGCTAGATGAAAGATGGCCTAAGCACATCTCAAACTAGATAAGAAAGCATAAAAAGAAATGAAGGAAGAAGTTGAGATGAAAAATAAATAAGTGAGGATAGGAGAATGCAACATGAAGTAATCGAACAATGCACAAATAGAGCCTACACCAGTAGGACTTCCAGATGCAGCAACATGCTCCTAACATAGCATTAGGAATAGAATGAGGTGCGAAAAATAATTGTCTCAGTGGTACCTAACGGAGAAGGTCCATTGCCTCTTCAATACGCATATAAAAACTCAAGAAAACCGTCAGGTGCTCAAAGCGTGTCACAGTATCATCACGATTAAACCCAATCAACCAAAATGGTCATCAAGACCCGTCATCAAGCCCCCGAAATAATCCTCTAAGTGTCACAACTTGCATAAAAAATTTCATGAACATTAACAAGTCACCAAGCCATGGATAAACAATCAGTTACAAGACTATCACCAGGTTGAATTTTCCATCATCGAAATCAAGCATAAAACCTACAAAACAAAACCAAGCAAAGCAAAGCTAAAACCAAGAATAATGAAAATTCTATTTAATTAAATCAAATTAATCAAAATTAAAATTAAAGCTATAAAAATTTAAGTTAAAGTTGGAAAAATTAACATAGAATTAAATTAAAATTCTTATAACAAGTATTAATAAAGTCTAAGCAACAATTAACAACATATTAACCAAAAAAACTAATAACATAAAAACAAGAAATGAGAGGGTAAGTCGCTGGATCCAGGGGTATAATCAGTGAAACTGGCACATGGGCCTCTTTGAATTCTAAGCCCAATATCTTTCTTCACAGTCTGAGGGTGCCATCAGTGAACGGAAGGGTGTGTATATCGGATTCCAATGGCCCTAGGATTTGGCCCAACAGCAACAAACAAATATGTCTCTAAAAAAAAGAAAATAAAAAGGTTAATAATAATAAAAAATAAAATAAAAATTAACACAAAGAGGTTAACAATGAAACACGATTCAGAAAAACAACAGAAATCCCAATTCCTTCTCAAACAAAAAGAACGACACCATGTTTCTCCTTCGTAATAAATGAATCGCGTCGTTTCAACGTCACCAGCACCTCACCGTTGGAAAACTGCTCCACCATTCTCCTCTCTTGATTTTTTTGTTTCTCTTATTTAACACCGTCGGTTTCTCCTCCCTATTTCTTCTGCAATTTCAGATCGCAGTTCAAATCTCGCCGTGGATTCTCGCTTCTTCTTTGATCGCGATCGTCAACACATCATGTCGTCGGAAAAAGAAGAAGTCTCGCCGCGAGCATCTCAAACCTCCGTTGTTTCCTCGTTGGCGTTGTGATCTGATGAGGATGTTGATCGCATCATGAGCTCCATCTCACCGTGAAGCTTTCTTTGCTCTCAAAGTATCGCTCGGTTGCGATCTTGCTCATGCTTCGAATCCTTCCTCAAATATCTTTGTACGATTCTGTTTTGGACGAATGAGAAGTTGTTGTGATAGTGGTTGTAGGTATTTGGTTTGCTGAGCTTGGCGATGGTGATGAGAGTGAATGTTATAGTGTGAGGTTTGAAGAGATTGTTGTGTGGATGGAGTATTATAAGTGTTGTTATGAATATTAGTTAAGGTTTGTGTAGAATGTTTCTGTTATGAAAGTTGAAGCAGAGTGGTTCAAATTGTTAGCCAGAGGAGAGTAATGGTTGTGGAATGGTTTTTGTGCATTGTGTATTGTTGACATTTTTGTTTTTGTGTGCAGGATGCATTCGGTGTAGTGGAGGCATTGTGAGCAAGTTCAGAAACGCATAAGGAATTTTTGGTAAAAGAGTGTGATGTGCGCTGAGTTTTTGAAGAGTTGATATTGGATGGTTGTATGGAGTTGGTGGTGATTTGAGTGAGGATATGCGTGTAGTTTTTGGTGTGTGCTTTCAGAAAATGAGAAATCCGTTGGAAAAACGCGTGTTTTGGAGTAGCCAAAATTATCATATTGAGTGGGACCACATGAAATACTGATGGAATGATCATGGAATTATGTGGGATGAGGATGGCTTGTGCTCGTGATAAATTGTAATAGCCCGTCAGAAAAAAATAAATCCCTTTTCTTGACCATTTTTGGTAATTAAATGTGACTCATGGGCTTAAAATATGTATTATGGACATAAATTGTAATGGTGATAAGAAAAGAAATGGATCTTATTCTTGAAACATGATTTTGGTTTGGATATAATAGTAACAATTGGATAACTAAAAAAATGGTAAAATGGATATAGAAAATGGATTTTGAATCTTTGAATAAAAATGGATAAAGAAAAGTGGATAGATGGATGAAAATGGTTATTGTTAAAAAAATAAGTTTATTTGGTTGTGGTTAGAAACATGAAATGGATATTGAAATTGGTTAAGAAAAATGTTTATGAATTCAAAAGAATTTATTTGGATAAAATGGAAATTGGATACGGGAATTAAATCAGATATTGGTCAATGGAATTAATAAATGGATTAACTGATGTGAACTAAAAGAAATGGATAACAAATATTTAAATGGATATGGATATGAAAGAGAGGTTATTTAGACAATGAAATGGTTTGGGAAACAAGTATGAATGATGGTGAACAGAGGAATAGACAATATGACCTACAACTTCTAATGAAACACAATTTGATAATCTGAGTCTCACCACACAATTTGACCTTTAATACACATTGCTTGGGAAATCAACCACTGAGCTGAAATCAAAACCTTTGAGATACGGAGAAAGAAGAAAAGTCTGAGGCGCTGGAAAAAAACATAATAACCTCGTAACTTGATGAAGAAGAAAATAGCCTGATGATGGTCCAAATGCATAGTGAATAATCCTTGCAGACATAAAATCCTTGAATATCACTTAATCATGGAAATAAACCCTAATTCTTGTGACAAGAGCATAAGCGGATAATGTTACTGATGACTGCATAGCTGAAACCTTGAATTCTTCTGATAACCACAAATAGGACGCAAAACCCTAATTCCTCAAATGATGTCAATCCCGTGCCTTATGCACATGATATGAATTATAAAAGTTAATTATCTAATGGAAATGCAGATGATAAAAGCAAACAAAAATCTAGACAAAGATAGAAAACCAGAGGGCAAATTTGAGGTGTTACACAAGATGATTTTGAAGTGGCTAAAATGGAAAGAGGAAGGAAATTGGGTTAAAAATGGGACAAGTGTGACTTATGGCTCAAGCAAAACATAAAAATCAAAGGTAAAGACCCAAAGATGACATCTAACACTTGAGGAAATCTAATATAACACAAAAAACTCAAAATCAAGACTTTAGAGCAATTGCCTTGTAGATGTTTAGAATTGGCAGAATTTTTGACCAACAAGAAGTGTTGAACTTAGTTCAGGATGTCACATCAGATGTTGTAACATTATCAAACAGAGTATAAGTTAATGAACTTAATTCAGGATGTCACACCAGATGTTGTGACATTGTATAAGTTAATGAAGTAAGTTCAGATTTCAGGATGTCACACCAGATGTTGTGACATCTCAAACCTGCTACCAGAATTAAATAATGCTTAACAGAACTGAGTAAATTCAGGGAATTTATCTGGAATTAATTGTGAATGGATAAAATAGTAGAAGGCGCGTCTGTAGGGAGATTGGTTATATGATTTCAGTATGACAGAAGAACTGACTCACCTAGAATCAAGGAAGTAACAAACCCTAATTCAAGGTGATGACATCATGCGTATCAGGATTGGATAACCTACAGAAAGCCCAAAATCCAAGCATCTATTTAAGCAACAAAAACTCTCAGAATAGAGTACGAAATTAAGAAGACTAAATAGGGTGTTTGTGTTTTAATAGCAGGTTTTATTTGTGTATCACTTTATGAGCTTTTAAGCAAAAAGTGTATTGTGTCTTGATTGAAACTGTGAAGTAAAATCAAGCTGTTGTGTTTGAAGTGTGACTTCAATTTTATTAAACTTGTAACATATCACTGTGTGATTAAGGGGGAGTGAGTTGATACTCATATCTAAGTTGTGTTTTAGGTAGAAATTGCTTTGGGTAGATATTAAGTGAAAGATTAAACTGAGTGGTTTAAGTCTAGAATTAATATTACTTATATTGGATTTCCTTCCTGGCTTGGTAGCCCCCAGATGTAAGTGTGGAGATACACTGAACTGGGTTAACAATTTCTTGTGTTGTTTAATTTACCTACACTTTAAGTTTTGTTTAATTCTTCAAGTGTTTAAATATCTCATTCGACATCACGTACCTGATCCCAGAATTTCAATTGGCATCAGAGCAGGCACCCTGCCTATTTTACTGGGTGAGATCTAGGGACTGCAAGTTTTGGGAACAGGGACAGAGATGTAGGATCTGTGAATAGACCACCTATATTGGATGGATCAAACTATGACTACTGGAAGCCTAGAATGGTAGCATTCTTAAAATCACTTGATAATAGGGCTTGGAAAGCAGTCAACAAAGGATGGGAGCACCCTGTCCAAGACAACAAGGATGGGGCAAAAGTGTTGAAACCTGAAGAAGAATGGAGCAAGGAGGAAGAAGATTCAGCACTTGGTAATTCCAAGGCCTTAAATTCCTTATTCAATGGCATTGATAGGAACATATTCAGACTTGTGCATCACTGTGAGCTGGCCAAAGATGTTTGGGACACTCTCAAAACCACTCATGAAGGAACATCAAAGGTGAAGATGTCAAGACTTCAACTTCTCACCACCAAGTTTGAAAACTTGAGAATGAAGGAAGATGAGACAATTCATGAGTTCTACATGAACATCTTGGAAATAGCTAATACTTCTGGTGCTTTGGGAGAAAAGATGACTGATGAAAAGCTGGTAAGAAAGATTCTCAGATCTTTACCAAAAAGATTTGACATGAAGGTTACAGCAATAGAAGAAGCTCAAGACATATGCACAATGAAGGTTGAAGAGCTCATTGGTTCCCTTCAAACATTTGAGATGGGAATGAATGACACAATTGTAAAGAAGAACAAAAGCATAGCCTTGGTGTCAAATACTGATAAAGAAGAAGAAAATAATGAAGCATACCCTGAAGAAAATTTATCAGAAACAATTGCTATGCTTGGAAGACAATTCAACAAGATTCTCAGAAGAATGGATGGCAGGTCCAGACCAAATGGAAGAAACTCAAACTCTTATGAGAATAAAAGACCTTATGATGCTAATAGAAGGTCAAATTATGATGAAAAGACAAATCAAGAAAAAGGGATTAAATGTCATGGATGTGAAGGATATGGACACATCAGAAATGAATGCCCTACCTATCTAAAGAAGCAGAAGAAAGGTCTCTCTGTGACCTGGTCTGATGAAGACTCAGGATGTGATTCAGAAGAAGAATCAGCAAAGCACATCACTGCTCTAGCTGGAGTATGTGAATCTGAAAGTGGATCCAGTGATGAGGAGCTGACTTTTGAAGAGCTAGAAGAATCATACAAAGAGCTGTGTAAAAGGAGCAATGAAGTATGCATGGAGAATATAAAATAGAAGAAGCAGATTGAGGCATTAAAGGTTGAAAAGACAAGTAATCTAGAAATCATTGACACTTTGAAAAGTGAAGTAAGTCTTCTCAACTCCAAATTGGAACATATGTCCAAATCAGTTAGAATGCTGAACAGTAGCTCAAACACACTAGATGTCATTCTCAACAACAATAAGCATTCAGGGGATAGAACTGGACTAGGATTTAACAAAGCTCAAAAGGTTGAGGCTAGCACCAGCAAAACTACTTCAAATCCCATAAAGTCAAACAAGATGTCCCAACAGATGTCCCAACATCATGAAAAGAACATAATGAAAAAGAAGTATCAAAGATGGAGATGCCATCATTGTGCAAGGTTTGGTCACATCAAACCTCATTGCTACAAGTTGCATGGATATCCAAATCAGATGTATCAGCAACCCCCTAAGCAGAAGATATAGGTTACCAAGAAAGTGCTGCATGGACATCAAAATCAAAGATATCAGCAATCCCCTAAGCAGAAGACAGAGGTCATCAAGAAAGTATGGGTACCTAAAGCTAGTCTTCATGCTGATAAAAGCTACATGCCCAAGAACAAGTTCAACAAACAACCTTGGAGCTCTAAAAATGGACACTACACAGGGCAGAGGCATCAAAGGAAACCTCACTACAAGCAAAAATGGTCAAAGAAGAGTGTTGCATATATAGCTCATACATCTCTCAGAGTATCAGCTAAAGAAGACTGATACTTTGACAGTGGATGCTCAAGGCACATGACTGGATTGAAAAATCTGCTGGTAAACTTAAAGTCATATTCATCCAGATATGTAACCTTTGGAGATGGAGCTAAAGGAGAAATCAAGGGAGTTGGGACCTTGGACTGTCCAGATATACCAAGACTAGATGATGTGCTGCTGGTAAAAGGATTGACTGCTAACTTGATCAGCATAAGTCAATTATGTGATCAAGGTTACAGTGTAAACTTTACCAAAACTGAATGCCTAGTGTCTGATAAAGAACAGAAGATTGTCATGAGAGGAGCCATATCTAAAGACAACTGTTATATGTGGGAACCTCAAGACTTCAGTCTCACTTCAACTTGCTCCTTAGCCAAAGAAGAAGAAGTGAAGCTATGGCACCAAAGACTGGGTCATCTTCATCTCAGAGGAATAAAGAAGATCATATCTATGGAGGCTGTAAGAGGTATTCCAAGACTGAAGATTGATGAAGGCAAAGTATGTGGTGAATGTCAAATAGGCAAGCAAACCAAGATGTCCCATCCAAAGCTCCAACATCTGAAAACTTCCAAAGTTTTGGAGTTATTGCATATGGATCTTATGGGACTAATGCAGGTTGAGAGCCTTGGGGGAAAAAGGTATGCCTATGTAGTTGTTGATGACTTTTCAAGATATACACGGATAAATTTTATCAAAGAAAAGTCTGATGTGTTTGATGTATTCAAAGATTTGTGCCAAAGAATACAGAGAGAAAAAGCAAGATGTGTGGTCAGAATAAGAAGTGACCATGGAAAGGAGTTTGAGAATCAAAAATTCTCAGATTTCTGTTCTTCAGAAGGAATCAATCATGAGTATTCTTCTCCTATCACCCCTCAACAGAATGGGATTGTTGAGAGGAAGAACAGAACTATCCAAGAGTCAGCAAGAGCTATGATCCATGCTAAAAAGTTACCATTGTACTTCTGGGCTGAAGCTATGAACACAGCTTGTTACATTCACAACAGAGTAACTCTAAGGAAAGGAACCTTGTCCACCATCTATGAAGTCTAGAAGGGCAGAAAACCTACAGTTAAGTACTTCCATGTGTTTGGAAGTAATTGTTACATTTTGGCTGATAGGGAGCAAAGAAGAAAGATGGATCCTAAAAGTGATGAAGGGATTTTCCTTGGATACTCCATAAATAGCAGAGCCTATAGAGTATTTAACTCCAGAACCAAGGTTATAATGGAGTCCATAAATGTGATAATTGATGATGCCCCTGCAGATGTTGCAGATGATGTTGGAACATCTGCTGACAGTCAGACTGAAGCTGAAATAAAGAGTGATCATCCTGACTTCACTCAAACTGAGGCAAGGACAGAACAATCCAACAAACCTCCCTCCATCAAAATCCAGAAGGATCATCCCAAAGATTTGATAATTGGTGATCCCAACAGTGGTGTAAGCACTAGATCAAGAGAGGTGATTTCAGGTTCTTGTTTTGTTTCAAAAATAGAACCTAAAAACATCAAGGAAGCTCTTAATGATGAGTATTGGATTTGTGCTATGCAAGAAGAATTAGGTCAGTTCACAAGGAATAAAGTGTGGGATCTTGTTCCTAGACCTGATGACATAAATGTGATTGGCACTAAATGGGTGTATAAGAACAAGTCAAATGAGCAGGGAGTTGTTACAAAGAATAAGGCTAGACTTGTAGCTCAAGGAAACACACAAATTGAGGGAGTAGACTTTGATGAAACCTTTGCACCAGTAGCAAGGCTTGAATCAATCAGACTACTTTTAGGAATTGCTTGTATCCTGAAGTTCAAGCTATTTCAAATGGATGTGAAAAGTGCCTTTCTAAATGGATATCTTAATGAAGAGGTATATGTGGAGCAGCCTAAGGGATTTGTTGATCCAAACTGTCCAGATCATGTATACAAACTAAGGAAGGCTCTTTATGGTCTGAAACAAGCTCCAAGAGCATGGTATGAAAGGCTGACTACTTTTCTCACAAAACAAGGATACAGGAAAGGTGGAATAGACAAAACCTTGTTTGTGAAGGATGAAGAAGGAAATGTCATGATTGCTCAAATATATGTAGATGACATAGTCTTTGGTGGGATGTCAGACAGGATGGTTAAACATTTTGTCACTCAAATGGAATCTGAATTTGAGATGAGCCTAGTAGGAGAACTAACCTACTTTCTTGGACTGCAAATCAAGCAGATGGAGGACTCCATGTTCATATCTCAAAGCAAGTATGCAAAGAACACTGTCAAGAAGTTTGGGATGGACAGTGCAAGTCATAAAAGAACACCTGCCCCCACTCATTTAAAGCTGACAAAGGATGACAAGGGTGAGAAGGTGGACCAAAGTCTATACAGAAGCATGATTGGAAGCTTATTATATCTGACTGCTAGCAGACCAGATATAGCCTTTGCAGTAGGTGTATGTGCAAGATATCAAGTTGATCCAAAAGTTAGCCATCTAAACCAGGTTAAGAGGATTTTGAAATATGTCAATGGTACTTGTGACTATGGCATAATGTACTCCCATGGATGTGAACCAATTCTCACTGGCTTTTGTGATGTTGATTGGGCTGGAAGTGCTGATGATAGAAAGAGCACATCAGGAGGATGCTTCTTTCTAGGACAATGTCCCACAAGATGTCATGACATTGTACTGTGACAATTTAAGTGCTATTAACATATCAAAGAATCCTATCCAACACAGCAGGACCAAACACATTGATATCAGGCATCATTTCATCAGAGATCTTGTGGAAGAGAAGGTGATCTCATTGGAACATGTAGCCACAGATCTGCAATTGGCTGATATATTTACTAAAGCTTTGGATGCTACCCAATTTGAAAACCTAAGGGGTAAATTGGGAATCTGCTTATGTGAAATATAGCAGTTATGGAGAAGTGCCAACATGTCCTATAACATCGTGTGGCATGATCACTAGATGGCAACACCAGTCTGGTCAAAAACTCTGTGTATTCCACTCTTTAAAATTCTCCAAGTAACGGCTCTTATAAAAGCTCAAGCTAGTGATCAGCTCTTCATCTCCTCACTATCTTCTCAAAACAAATTGCATGCTATAGCTGATTTTCAGAGCCCATCAAAATCAATCAAACCTAAACACTTCTTCTACCACATTCGAAAATGTCTCAACATCAAAACCCTAACCTCACTGATGAAAACCTCAACCAAGAAGATGTGGTACATGCAACCCCAATCTCCATGGTTCCAATGGATACTACTCCCATGGATGAAATCAGAGGAAGTGTTCCTCTTGCTCAAAAGCCTAGAACTCCAAATGTGAGAAGAGCAAAGGAACCTGTATTCAGCAAGAGCAAAGGGATTCCCTCATCCTCAAACACCACCCCCAAAGCTTCTGAATATGTGGATGCTTCTATTAAGAATCTTGTAAATAGGATTCTGTCTGAGCAAAGAGTTGTGAGTGGTATATCTGTTCCCCTGAACACCATGCCAGCTCCACAAGAAGAACAGAGCAATAAGGCTGAAGAGGACACTCCTGCTCAACAGGATGTCCCAATAGATGTTGAAACATCTGAGGACCAGCACAAGGCCTCAACTGATGATGATGATGATGAAGCCACTGATGACCAAGCTTCTGTTGATCCACCTGCTGAAGAGTAGACTACTCAACCTCCTCCTGTTGTAGACATAGATCATGACTCTGACACAGAGATCATTGCCTCTGTGGACCCTAGCATAGCCAAAAGGCTTAGGACTAGGAAGGAAAAGAAGACTGCAGGACATGCAACTCCTGAAAATAAACAACCTACACCAAAGAAAGACAAGGCCAAAGTGGTATTTGGACCAACTAAACAATGGAGCAAGGTGAATACACAAAAGATGAAAGTTGTAACTCCACCAGATTCAGATGTTGAAGAGGATGTCCCAACATCCCATCCAAAGAAGAAACCAGCACCTTCAAGATCTACCTCTGCTGTTCCAGAAGCTCCTCTGGACAATGTGTCATTCCATCATGTGTCAAGTGTGAATAGATGGAAATATGTATACCAAAGAAGGGTGGCACTTGAAAGAGAGCCGGGCAGCAATGCACTTGAGTTCACTGAGGTAATAGACCTAATTTCTTCTGCTGGTTTATTCAAAACAGTTTCAAATTTTTCACCTTGCTATGAGCTGCTAGTCAAGGAGTTCATTGTCAATCTTCAAGAGGACTGTGCTGATGGTAAGTCAGAAGAATTCAGAAAGGTGTATGTAAGAGGGAGATGTGTGGAATTCTCTCCTAGGGTTATCAATCAATACCTAGGGAGATAATCTGATGGACCTAATGAGTTGGGGAAGACTGACAACCAGATTTGCAAGGTCATCACTACCAATCAGGTCAAGACTTGGCCAGTCAAGGGCAAACTTTCTGTTAGCTTGCTAACAAGGAAGTATGCAATGCTGCATAGGATTGGTACTGTAAACTGGGTCCCTACCAACCATACCTCTTCAATAGCAATTGGATTGGGCAGATTCATTTATGCTGTGGGCACCCAAACAAAGCTGGACTTTGGGGCTTACATATTTGATCAAACATTGAAGCATGCAGGCACATCAGCAACAAAGCTTCCCATTGCTTTTCCATCTCTGCTATGTGGTATAATCCTCAGCCAGTATCCAGGTATCCTCACTGAGAAGGATTCAATCTGCAAAAGAGAAAGTCCTCTGGCCTTCCACTACAAGCTGTTCTTAAGCCATCATGCTGCTGATGTTGAAGCTCCCACTGGGACATCTGCTGGACCTTCAAAAGCAAAGACTCCCATATCCAAAGCTGCCTTGATTGCTGAACTGAAGAACACCTGCAAAGAGCTGGATGCCAGGAAGCAAAAGCTTGAGGAAAGTGGAAGAGAGTGCTCAGAAGGCTGGAAGTGGAAGAGAGTGCTCAGAAGGCTGCTGAACCTGATGATGAATCTGAAGAGGAAGAAGATACTGAATATGAAGACTCTGAGTGAAAATGTGTGTGAGGAATGTGTATTGTCTGCTTCAGCATTGTATTTTGGTTTTGTAATTTTGTATTTCTGTCTGCTTATGTAATTTGGCCCCAATTTATGTCTAACAAGGGGGAGAAGAGAACAGAACAACAACAATGTCTGTTGCAGCTTACTGATTAATGAAAAATTCCTTTTGTCTGTTTAATGTCTGCTTCTGAACTAAGTTGTTTTTAATGAAAAATTTATGTTGAACAAGTCAGAACACATACAAGTTTGAGGGGGAGTAAACTCACACATGACTCAACAGAAAAGAACTGCTGCACTCTGATAAATGAAACTCTGTTGCACTCTGATAAAACCAGAAGATTGTGTTAGCCAAAAATTAGCCAAAGGGGGAGTTTGTAGATGTTTAGAATTGGCAGAATTTTTGACCAACAAGAAGTGTTGAACTTAGTTCAGGATGTCACATCAGATGTTGTGACATTATCAAACAGAGTATAAGTTAATGAACTTAATTCAGGATGTCACACCAGATATTGTGACATTGTATAAGTTAATGAAGTAAGTTCAGATTTCAGGATGTCACACCAGATGTTGTGACATCTCAAACCTGCTACCAGAATTAAATAATGCTTAATAGAACTGAGTAAATTCAGGGAATTTATCTGGAATTAATTGTGAATGGATAAAACAGTAGAAGGCGCATCTGTAGGGAGATTGGTTATATGATTTCAGTATGACAGAAGAACTGACTCACCTAGAATCAAGGAAGTAACAAACCCTAATTCAAGGTGATGACAGCATGCGTATCAGGATTGGATAACCTACAGAAAGCCCAAAATCCAAGCATCTATTTAAGCAACAGAAACTCTCAGAATAGAGTACGAAATTAAGAAGACTAAATAGGGTGTTTGTGTTTTAATAGCAGGTTTTATTTGTGTATCACTTTATGAGCTTTTAAGCAAAAAGTGTATTGTGTCTTGATTGAAACTGTGAAGTAAAATCAAGTTGTTGTGTTTGAAGTGTGACTTCGATTTTATTAAACTTGTAACATATCACTGTGTGATTGAGGGGGAGTGAGTTGATACTCATATCTAAGTTGTGTCTTAGGTAGAAATTGCCTTGGGTAGATATTAAGTGAAAGATTAAACTGAGTGGTTTAAGTCTAGAATTAATATTACTTATATTGGATTTCCTTCCTGGCTTGGTAGCCCCCAGATGTAAGTGTGGAGATACACTGAACTGGGTTAACAATTTCCTGTGTTGTTTAATTTACCTGCACTTTAAGTTTTGTTTAAGTCTTCAAGTGTTTAAACATCTCATTCGACATCACGTACCTGATCCCAGAATTTCAGGCCTAAATGCCTTATTCAATTGGATCAAAAGGAAGCAAAAGAAAAGATCAAAAATGGCTTAAGACCCAAGCAACTTGGAAAACAAACATCAAATGACTTAGAAAAATTATGAAAATTAACATTGAGGATCACAATCCAGAGAATGACTTATGTACAAAAAATCTCACAAAAGTTCTTATTTGTAGATGGTCAAATGAAGTGTGGAATGCAATTAGGGTTTATGGGCATACATGTGAAAGAATGAACTCAAAAGAGACCTAAACATGACCTAAAAATCCAGAGAAAAAATATTTTGAAGGATTACCATGAGTTATTTGGACAATGAAAAAAGAATGGGACATTTATCACTTATCGTTTATGAGAACAAAAATGGACAAATTGATTGGTCAAAGATGAGGAAAATATAGGAACAATTAAATGGAAAATTAATTCTGGTTTCAAAAATGAACAACAATAAAATCCAAAAATATGGAAAATTAGAGAAAAATGTGAAGATCATGTATGAATTTAATTGGAATTTTTGGATATGATTTGGTATTTTTAATAATACAAAACGAAATTGGAATAAAATGTAAAAAGAAATAAAAGAAACCAAAATGCATTGGGCCTGGGGGGGTTCAGAAAGCAACAAAAACAACATGTTTGGGCTGAGTCACACATGCGTGAGGGGTGTGGATATGAGTCTGAACATTTACACACAAAATGAAGCACATGAGAATCATGTGGATTTTTATTTGTTGGCAACATCATGAGCGTTGGATGAATTTGATCTGAAGGTTGTGACTTAAAGTTACAAACATATCTAGGGCACTGTTCAGATGACCAAAGATGAACTCCGATCATCTTCTCTAGCCAGGTTCCGGTAGGGCAAACACAAATCATCACCAAACTAAAATCTAAGACCACAATTCAAATCGCCTCTCTTCATTGATCACAAATATGGCCTCACAATCCATTTAGGGTTCCTATATCTCACGAATTGAAGGAAAACATTTTGACCTATGAAACTGCATCTACACATCTAATATGTCTATCAACTAGCTAGGTATCCAATATCTTCTATCAAGCTTCAATCAACATGAAACCAATGGAAAAGGGTGGAAACGATCAAGTTGAAGTGCAGAGCATACCTGAGTTGCAGATCTTCGCACAATTAAAGAATACCAGAGATGAGATACTTTAGCCTTGCTTTAGCTAGTTCTTGAGCTCTAAGAGTGAAATAAACACTCTGTGAGTTGAGGATCTTGAGTTGTTGATGAAAATACAGTGAAGATCAAGATTGTGCAGTGGTTAATCCTTGATGCTTCAAGTTACAAAAGCCATAGATCTTGAGCTTAAGATGATGTTGATGATGGATTGAAGATGAATGAGGTTAGTATGCTGAAGTTTGAGGAGCTTCGATCCAAAATGCAGTATAATCTCAAGAATGTGCAGAGCTTTATCCTTGGAGCTTCAAGCTGTGTGATCTATAGAGATTGTGTGTGAAGTGATGAAGATGATGAATTGACTGTAATTGGATCAAAGTAGCTGAAGATGAAATCTACTGGAGCTTGATTTGCAGAGAGAATGCAAAGAGAAATTTGAGAGGATTTTGGAGCTTTCAAGTTGTAATGGTGCTGACCCTGCAAACTGAAGTGGTGATTTCCTTTTATAGAGCCCTTAACCATGGTTAACAGGCCCTGAGTTAACTGAGTGAGTGAAGTTAAGTGAGTGAGGTTGTTATGGCAGTTATGCCAGCTGGAATCTCTCTGGAAACTTCCACATCCGAGTTGGATCTTCTATGCAAACTTCATGAAGCTTATGGTGCACTTGAGCAAGGGCTTGTGTATTAAGTCAATGCAGCCTTGAGGTGTGATCTTGTGCAGTGATGATCATGGTAATTGAGGTATGCTTGAAATGAGGAATTGCATGATGAACTTGCTTGCCTAGAGCTGGATCAGATGTGGAGTAGAACATGGCACTTATGATGAGTTGTAGTGAAGCAAAGTGAAGCTCTTTTGATCATGTTTGCAGCATACTTAATGTTCTCCATTTGACTTGGATTTTCAAAAGGGATGCATGATAGCTGAGGTGATCATGCACACATATGATAGCTTGAGCTTCTTAAACATGAGGTTTGTGACCATAGCATGCCAACTGAGGTATACAAGCTAGACTGAAATGAAATTCTCCCATGATTCAATAACTTGGCCTACAAGACATCAGATTTCAAACTGTAGTTTTATACAAGATGAAGCTTCCACCATAAGTCATAAATTCATGTGTTTCTTGGTCTCAATTTGAAGTAGAAAGATCATAGAACAAGTTTGAGGTTTGGATCATGATATGATATGGCTTCTAAGTTCCTCAAATATTCCTTTGAAAATAAGGCAATGTGACTGCAAAAATGCCTGGCACGGCTTTGGCATGCCTTGTGTCCATTGGCCTATGTGTGACCAGTTGCCACATCCCTACTTTGACCCCTCATAGCTCTCAATCCATTGATTAAATAAAAAAACTTTGAACATCAACATTGTAGGGATCATATCAAGGAACAACTTTATAGTTCACAAAAAATTCATTTGAAGTCTTTTAGATGGAGAAAAATGGCTTGAGATCTTGAACACCACCTGCTTGATGAAATTCCAGGCAGGGCACGCGCGCTGGCCTGCAAGTTGCCTCGCCCATGACTTGCATTTTTCCCTACTTTGCTCAAACTTTGCAAGATCATATCTCTCTCAATTTTAATGTTATGAGTGAGTTACACCTATGGATTTGAAGCTCAAGATGCCCTATTTAATTGGCTCAAGGTAGAGTTTTGATAGCCCTCATATTTTGGGAGAAGGCCTCTCTTGAAGTGGCTGCAAAAATGGCCAAAACTTGCCATTTTTGGAAACCCTAATTTTCCAAAAATGGTAAGTTTTGGTTTTCTTGATTTCTCTTGATTCCTCCATCATTTCTTGATCAAGTTTGAACCATAGGATCCTTGTAACCCTAATTTCATGATTTTGATCTCAAAAAGTCAGGAGTTGACTTTTTCTTCAGCATGGTTGACTTTTCCCCAAATCCCTGATTTTCAATCCTCTGGCCAATTGAACCTCTTCCAAAATGTTTCTATGGATGAAATTTGAACCCTAGGCACTTGACATAATATATAAGATAATGGAATCCACTTTGAATCAAAATTTCATGGAGAAGACCAGTAGAAGTGAAACCCTAATTTGGCCTTTTTCATCAGGAGATGTTACACTACCCGCCTCCTTTGATCAATTCACTTCTTTTCAAGACTTGAGGCCTAAAATGAAGACTTGTGGGATGTTGTGAACCCTTTGCACATGGTTGAGAAGCTTTGTGGCTCCTTGGTTGTCCTTGTATATCCTTCAACTGCTCCAATCAATGATCACATACCTATGCCTCAGCTATGATGAACATGATGCAAATGTTTTTTATTGTTACATGGATTTGTTTATGCAATATGCAATGAAAAATATTGAGGGAATGAGAGGGAAAGTTTTGAGGTATTACAATAGGGTAGGATGATGCTTCGAACAACCCGGTTGTGTACGACTAAGTTTTACCTGTTACCCCTCCTTGGCCTGATGAGGTGGTTGTTCTTGCAGTAATCCAAATCAAGGTACAAGGCGGGAGTGACTCGCAATTGACCAAGATGGTCACCTAGACCGAGCTTTAACACGATGTAGGTGATCATCCCGCCAAAACAGAAGGGAGCCTTCCCTCTTGTACAAGTACTCTGGATGTTGGATAGTATGAATGCAACTGGGTTCACATGGATGGAGAAGAAAGCGCATCTGATCAGGAACAACTCCCTCTGATTCACCTTGTGATTGTTGTATCTTCCAAAAACGATGTTGCTCAAAACCCTCTGAAATTAGAGAACGACGGGGGTTATGGATATAAGTGGCGTACAACTCATCCCACACCGAAAGTTGTTCTCTTGACAATTCCTCCCAAACCTGAAAAGCATTTGCCTGCCAGTTTGCGTCTCTAGGAAGGCAGAGGTGCACATCGTCACCTTGTTGGAACCCGAACCACTCACTGAATTATTCCCAAGTAACAGTATACTCCATTCCGAATAGGCGAAACTTAGCGTTACCGACCAGGTATTTTGTTGCGTCGGTTGGAGTGTTGTACGCGTAGGAACTCAAAAACTCCAGAGTCAGAGTGGCGTACGTCGGACTGTTGCACGACCTGACATTCCCTCTCAAAACTCAAAATTTTGCCCAAGACAGAAGGCTGACACGGCCCGTTTCAGGCCCTCTGTAGCCAACCTCTCCAAAATTCCCACAAAAATCATTTTCCAGAAACCTGACACGGCTTGTGTCAGGAGCCCTGCGACCAAAAATTCAGTTTTTCCAAAAAATCACTTTTTCTTCCCCCTTCTATACCAGTCTGAATCCAGTTCGTTTTACTTCATTTTTAGCATCCAAAATAGTTCAATTCTTGTTCTTATTACCATTCTATGCCTCTAACATTACCCAAATTCTTAGCCTAACATTTACTAATCAAATTAGGAAATTCTTAGGTTTTCTTCATCTTCCCTATTGGTTTTATCATCCACGACATTCATAGACATATTTCCTATAATCCCCATATAACATACAATTCAACATCAAAACTTCAAAATTATACAATCACAATCACAATATACATATTCATATCACAATTATATCACAATCAACCAAATTCACATAATCCCTAAGAGAGTAAGGAACTCTCAATTACCCTTTTCATGTTAAGTCACCAATATAAAATCCCTTTCTCCCCCTTACCTCAAATTCAAACGATCCCTTGCAAATTTTTGATCTTGGAACTCTACGATTCTTGATCTCCTTTCTCTTTTCCCTTTTCTCCAGAGCCAACTGCTTATTCGTAATAAAACACGATATGAGGAAAAAGAATCGTTCAACCCTTTTCATAACATAACACAATTACCACCTTGCCCCTTAGACCTCCAATTTGTTATTTTATTTATTTAATAATAATATTATAATAATACCACCTCATTATCATATTATTATTTAAATAAAATAGTTCCCTTACTTATTATTCCAAATTTACCTCCGTATTCACAATAATTATTTTATTAATTAATTTATGAAATCGGGGTGTTACAACGAGCGTCATGCATAATTAGCGTGTGACGACCGTCACACACACCTTACGATCGTCACGCATCCAGAATAGAGGAAACGCTCGTCATAGACCCATGATGCTCGTGGTTGAGTTTTAATTGGTTTTATGCAGAACGTGGATAGTGTAACAGAAGCTTAGTCGTCCCATTTCCCCCTCAAATTTCTCAGTCTACTTTTCAACCGCCCACTACTCGCATTTTCTCCACCACTCATTATGCTACATGGAACCGCCCATTACTCCCACTTTCTCCACCACTCATTATGCTACATGGAAGTTACAGAGGGAATTTCACTCTATAAATAGGAGTCTTCATAGTTTTTAGGATTATCCAAGTTTTTGGGCGCGAAAGCGCTGCTCACTTTGTTCTTAGTTTTTAGGCAGAAATTACCATTGTAAAAGGGGTAGTTTCTTACACTGAGGAACTACTCCACCATTATTGTTTAGCCATAAATCTATGTAAATGCTTGGATCAATTTATTGAAGTTATTTCCAGTTTCGTCTAATTCAAGTCTCGTTTATTTTTTCGTATTACAGGTTCTTTATTTTATCACTTTATTACTATTAGTGTTACTAGATCTCTTAATTGTTAAAGTATGTTGTTCTTAATCGCAATATTTATGTTTATGTCATTTCCATTTAATTATATGTCTTGCTAAATAGTTTAGAGTCCGGCGTATGAGGACCGTCGTTACCGATGGGACTCGGTAGAAAATAATAGGTGCGAATTAATAACTACAATTTTGTTTTGGTTATAATTTTTATGCGTAATTTAATTAGCATTGTCATGAGAGTGAGATGTTAGTTAACATTGATTTGTCATGAGAGTGAAAGGCATATAAAGCTTTGAGCCAAGATCCGCGAGAGCGTGAGGAGAGAACCAAATAGTAGAAATTAGACAACTTATCCAAAAACAGCGAGAGCGCTTTGGAGACGTTTAGGATATTATTAGCTTTCAAAGAGTGTTTCCTAGTTACCGTGCGAGCGAGAGAAAAATCTTTGGATTATGAAGTATGATTTTAGTTAAGACCGCGAGAGCGTGAGACAAAGTCTTTAAGTTGGTATATTCTACGAAATAGGAGTATAGTCGTAATTAGCACCTCATTCTACGAGTCCCTTAGTAGCGCGGAAACCATATCCTGGCCTCGTTCTATTATTATATTTTCTTAGTTTTATTCTAGTTTTAGTTCTAGTTTCCCTTTAATCAATTATGATTAGCCTTAGATTTACAAAGTAATGATAGATAACGATAGGTTGATATTGATTTATGTGGTTCAACAATCTTTTATATTACTTCGATAAATCCTTGCGCTTGAGGACGCATCAAGTTTTTAGCGCCGTTGCCGGGGACCAACAATCAATATTGTTATTCCGATGTTGCACCGTATAGACTAAGGCATTTCCTTTCTTATTTCTTTAACTATGTTTCACACAAACTTATTCTACAATCCCCACTCCCAATATTTCGAGGAATCACAAGGATCCCATAATCCCGACTTCGAAATACAAATGGAGAATTTCAATGCTTCATTAAATCATTCTCACCCAAATTACCTCTGCACCTATCAACCCCAAAATTTTGAGGAGCCGCACCCTAATTCTTTCTACAATTACCAACAACAGGACTCCCAGTACTTTGAGGAATCACACCCAAATCTTCTCGATGATTACCATTCCCAATATTTCGAGGAACCCTAAGAATCATACAATTCCAATCTCGAAATACTAATGGAATATTTCCACGCGAAGCTATCTCATTTCCGCCCAAATTACCACTCTCAATATTTTGAAGAACCGTAAGAATCTGTTCAGTCCAACCTCGAAACATTAATGGAGGATTTCATTGAAACATCGACCAATTCTAGATTAGAATCTATGATGGAGCACTTTGTGGATGCACAAACTATCCAGAATGAAGAGCTTAAAAGACAAGATCTCGACAATCATGAAACCCTTAGGAGGCTGAATACGATGGTCGAGTCCCTTATGACTCACACTGAGGCATTGGAGACCCAAACCTTATTGTTGGCACTGACACCTATAGGTCCCTCCCTTGAGGATAATCCGTATGTTATAACGACCAGTAGTGAAAACCAAATCGAAAGAGTTGAGATTGAGAAAAATTCACCAACACCATCCACAAACGAGGTTGTCGAAGAGGTAGAGAATGAAGCACAAATTGTTGATCACATTCCATATACCCCACCATATCATTTCCCGTATAAGTTTGCAGATTCCAAAATGTATGTGCATGTATGGAACATTATCCACACACCCTTGTCTGAGGTTTTGCATAAAAAGAGAAAATTTGAAGACCAGACTAAGGAAATCATTAATGTTAAGAGGGTAAGGTTTGACTTTAAGGTGATGGATGAAATGACAAAGCCAAAACAAGAAACGTTGATACTTACCATAGATCCCGAACCACCATCACAAGTTCAAAAGAATGAACCACCCCATAGAAGGAAGAAAAGGAAAGGTGAGGGATATGTGAGATGGCTTGATAAATGTCCATAGAAACCGAAGATCGACACTCTTAACCGTCGAGCTATCGACGTTAAACAAAACTCTGCGTGGGTGGTAACCCACGAGTTTTAATTTAATGTTTTTTCGTTTTGTTTGCAGAAAATAAAGAATGTATAGCTTGTCATGTTTCAGCTACATTTAGGCGAAAGATCTCTAGATGACAATCCCTTATGATGAGTTGGTGCCCACTCACATTACCACGAATGTCGCTGCTGGTGGTGACACCGATGATGAGTATGGTAGGAGATGGCATGTCTCTCCTGTCGGTTACTCACCTTATTCTTGTTCTTTGCATGGTCTGGCTCCACCTGCACACACCGCACAGTATTTTACTAACATGTTTTGCAGGTACTTTCTTCGAAAATAGGCAATATGATGAGCGACTTTAGGAAAGTGAAGTTTCAGCAGATTCAGATATCTCGTAGTACAAGACGCTGAAGAAGAAGTAATCAGCAAAGACAGGGACAACAAGGGAAGAATCAGAGCGAATTTGGCCGTAGTAGCAAACAAAGGCATTCATACAGGTTATATCATCCCTTTACCACCTTTATCAAAACATTGAGGACAATGTTTGGTTTAAGTGTGGGAGAGGAACTCTATCGCTTCCATTTTACCGTTTTTCTAGTTATATTTAATGTTTTCCAGCATGATTTTAAATTTTTTCAATGTTGTCGAGTCTTTACACATGATTTTATGTTTATCAATCTCCCCGTATTTTTGAGCCGTACCAAATAATTTGAAAAATTATGAATTATAAAAATAGTGTTTCTTTTGAAAATCTTAGGCTACATACAAAATTAAGGTTAAATTGTGAGACTTGAGAAAATCCCACAAGATCAGTATCGTTTTAACACCATTAGGCTCCCAATTATGGAAATCAATTTGAATACTTGTTATGCCATATCCTTAAGTTTTCACCCCTTTAGTAGTCCCTAATTAGTTTATTTAGCAGTCAGCACCATCCTAAGCACACACTAAGTAGGAAGTCGATGCAAATAAGTGTATGATCTCAGGCTTGAAAAGTAAATTAAGAAAATAAAAGTGAATGAATGAAAATAAATTCTCCTTCTAAGTTAGGTGATCCTCACCCGATCATTTAGCCTAACGGTGTAAACTTCTTTATTTTATTATGTGCAAAAGAGAAAAAATTGATGATAATGAGATCATAGTCACTAACAGACTATCCTATCATGAGTGTGAGAGGATAACGGGCTTAATGTGATTGCACCCGAATGAAAAGGGACGAAAGGAGGATGAGTGAGTTAGACTAAGGTATAATGACATGATTCCGATTGGTTTGTATAGGAAGGAGGCCGATGACCGCAAAAAGCGGAATTGTGTTGTTACGATATCCTTAATGTGTGAGCAAGTACCTATCGACACAAACCTAACAGAAGTAGATTTGGTAGCCTAGGATGAGTATCCGTATGCATTATTTTTCTTACGAGTCATGGTTTTGCTTAAGGACAAGCAAAGGTTTAAGTGTAGGGGAGTTTGATAACATGAAATCGTAACATATATTTGCTACATTTTGTCTCCGTTTCATTATGAGTTTTATAGACTTAACTCCCAATTTTCCCCGAGTTTTCATGTTTTCCGCATGTATTACATTTCTTAAGTCAACAACATGCAAAAAGAAGAAATAAAGAAAACCAACATGAAAAACCAGAAGAAACAAGCAAACTGAAGTTCTGCATAATTTGCAGTTGGGACGGTCGTCACAGCCTTATGAAGAGCGTCATGCCTAATTAACGTGTGACGACCGTCACACACACCTTAAGATCTTCACGCATCCAGAATAGAGGAAACGCTTGTCATAGCCCCATGACGCTCGTGGTTGTGTTTTAATTGGTTTTATGCAGAACATGGATAGTGTAACAGAAGCTGAGTCGTCCCACTTCCCCCTCAAATTTCTCAGTCTACTTTTCAACCGCCCACTACTCCCACTTTCTCCACCACTCATTATGCTACATGGAACCACCCACTACTCCCACTTTCTCCATCACTCATTATTGAAGGGGTAGTTTCTTACACTGAGGAACTACTCCACCATCAGTGTTTAGGCCATAAATCTATGTAACTGCTTGGATCAATTTATTGAAGCTATTTCCAGTTTCCTCTATTCAAGTCTTGTTTATTTTCTCGTATTACAGGTTCTTTATTTTATCGCTTTATTACTATTATTGTTACTACATCTCTTAATTGTTAAACTATGTTGTTCTTAATTGAAATCTTGATGTTTATGTCGTTTCCATTTAATTATATGTCTTGCTAAATAGTTTAGATTCCGATGTATGAGGACCGTCGTTACCGACGGGACTCGGTAGAAAATAATAGGTGCGAATTAATAACTATAATTCTGTTTTGGTTATAATTTATATGCGTAATTTAATTAGCATTGTCATGAGAGTGAGATGTTAGTTAACATTGATTTGTCATGAGAGTGAGATGTTAGTTAACATTGCTTTGTCATGAGAGTGAGAGGCATATAAAGGTTTGAGCCGAGATCCACGAGAGCGTGGGGAGCGAACCAGATAGTAGAAATTAGGCAACTTATCTAAAAACAGCGAGAGCGCTTTGGAGACGTTTAGGATATTATTAGCTTTCAAAGAGTGTTTGCTATTTATCGGGCGAGTGAGAGAAAAATCTTTGGATTATGAAGTATGATTTTAGTTAAGACTGCAAGAGCGTGAGACATAGTCTTTAAGTTGGTATATTCTACGGAATAGGAGTATAGTTGTAATTAGCACCTCATTCTACGAGTCCCTTAGGAGTGCGGAAACCATATCCTGGCCCCGTTCTATTATTATATTTTCTTAGTTTTATTCTAGTTTTAGTTCTAGTTTCACTTTAATCAATTATCATTAGCCTTAGATTTACAAAGTAACGATAGATAACGATAGGTTGATATTGGTCTATGTGGTTCGTCAATCTTTTATATTACTTCGATAAATCTGTATGCTTGCGGATGCATCAATAGCTTCAAGGGTAGCTTCTATTTTTGGGTGGAATGAGATACCGTGAAGTGCCTCGTGAATGCCAATCTCATGCTTCTCCAGGACGTGATAGATTCAGGGGCCAGGCTTTTGTACCATGCCATGGCTCCCTTCCTTAGAGTCGTGGAGAATAGCCTACAATTGACGTTTCCCCCAACGTTGTTGCAGTAGTTGTAAACACCCCAAACTTTCCCTCACTCATTCACACGATGGCTTGTAATTCTTTTCATTTGCATAAGTTCAATCATATCATCTCATATTTCATTTTTGCTTCACTGCATTGTTTCAAAGTCATTTGCATCTAGGGTTTGTGATCTAAGCAATCCCTGTGCCATTTGAGCCACTCCAAGGGTTATCAATCATCTCAAGAGGGTCCATATATGTTCAAGCATCATATTATATCTTCCCAAGGTAAATGAAGTCAAATAATCACAAGAACTGAGAAAGGCATGGAAGCAGAGCCAGGTTTAACTGCACAGATGACCTAAAATTAGGGTTTTGGTTTCAAAGGCCATAACTCCAAATTTTTTGGTCATTCTTGATTCTATGGGTCTCTATATGATATGAGGATCATGCATATCAATTTTCATGAAGAAGTTCAATGGGGAAGGCATCTGATCACAAGATAACTTCTTGAGCAAGTTAGTGCAAAATCAGGGCATTTGAGGCCCCCAGTGACCCAACCAAAGGGGTTTCTCCATCATTTTGAATGTGTATGATCTTTATTTGATCATAGAAGATGTTATAAGTTCACAATATTGAAGAATTTCAAGCCATTTGCAAAGTTGCCTTTTTGGGAAAGTGACTTATAATGTAAACTTGCCATTTTGGGAAAGTTTTTCAACCTCCTCTTTTTAATCCAAAAATGCTTCAAATGAAAAATCTTTGGTCATGAAAGTTGTAGATTGGATCCTCCCATTTTCAAAAAGTACAAGAACTCATTCTAATTCATTTTGGATCAAAAGTTATGGCCTTGCAAAGTTGGACAAAATCATTCATTTTTCACTTTTGTGCCAAAGGAGGAAAGTTGCAAAACCTCATGCCAAAGCCTAATGTGACTTCAAACCAGCTTCTAATCATCACACAAACATAATTCATGGCTCATGATTCAGATTTGCCCAAGAATTTCTCACTTTCATGCCTTGGATTACAAGTTACATAAGGCATTTTCTCATAAAAGCTTCAAAATTGAATCTTTGCAAAAGAAACTCTTCATGCTTGAATTGAACACTAATTGATCTCAAATCATTCTAGCAACTTCATATGGCTCATGTTGCTGCATTTTTCCCAAGAAATCACAAGATTCTTTGCCTTGGTTCATAAGAAAACTCAAAGAGGGAAATATGCAAGAACCTTGGAAACTCTTGATCAAGACCATCCAGCTCACAAAATCAGATCCAAAGGCCTTCTTTGACTCAAGCTGAGGCAGGACAAGCCCTAAGATCTCCTCTGACCCGAGCCATACCCATAGTACACAAGATCTTGACTTTTTTCATTTTTGCCCATGCCAATCACACTTTGCCACCACCAACTCTCTGCCCAATCAGAGCCTCATATGTGGACCTCAAGCCTTCCAAAACACAACACACACAGGCCTGCAACCTCCAACAATCCAGCATTCTCAAAAACTATCAAAAACTTCTCCTCTTCGAAACTTCTTCCTCAGCCATCTAAACTCCAAAATTTCTTCACCAACAAATCACATATCACTCACTGAACAAGAACCAACCCTCAAAGCAGCCAAAAACATCACATACTCAACCCTCCATTTCTGCTATACCAGAACTGAGGCACTCAAACCAGCCATTACCAAAGCCTTCTAAGCTTCATTTCACCATCAGGGTGTTCAAAGAAGTGGGTTTGCACAAAGGGAGAGTCCAGAAAGCTCAGAATCAGAGAGTCCTCATCTCAGGTAACATGAAGAACATTTTTTCCAGAAGCTAGTTTTTAAGTTCTTTTATGATTTTGTATGCCCCCCTGATCATGGGGATGTGTTTACTTTTGAAAATGGTGAAGAAACCACCATGTATGAAGTCTCTGAACTTTTGCCCGTGTTTCATTTTTTTTTTTCGATTCATGCTTATGAAGTGAAATAAATGAATTTTAGTTGGGGGTTTAGGTTTAGAAGGGTTAGAGGATCATTTTTGTGAAAGAAATTTGGAGTTTGGTGGCCTGAGAGAGAAGCTAGGGTTTTGGGTTCGTCGGAGAAGACGATCGGAACCACTGTTCCGGCCGTCTGAAAGTCATTAACCCTAATTAGGGTTTAAGCCAGTTTTGAATGTGAGCCATCAAATGGGCCTTCCCGCGCGTGTTTGTGTGGACCAGATCTTCTCATTAGCAATTAATCAGGATTAATTAAATAATTAATTAAGTTTAGGCAGGTTTGAACCTGGGCCGTCCAGATGCGCGCCAGGTCAAGCTTTTCAAGCCCAGAATCAATCTGGACCCTCCAACCAGCATACTTTCATTATTTTTAATTTTATTTCATTTTATTTGTATTTAATTTCCACGAATTTTTAAAAATAGTAAAACACATTAAAAAATTCTGAAAATTTTTATCAAATCTTTTATTAATTTTCAGAACCCAAAAATATTTTTATTTTTATTTTTTGCATTAAAAATTATTTTTAAATCATTTAAATGTTTGTTTTTAATTAGTTAATGAAAATTAATTAATTAAAAATGCATTTAGGTATTTAAAAATCACCAAAAAATTCACATTGCATTTGAAAACATTTAGAAACATTATCAAACTCTCAAAACAAATTTCTTTTTGGTCCTTGATGTATTTTGACATTTTTCATTGGAATAAAAGTTGTTTAAAGGCAATATTTTGTTCCTTACTTAGAAAAATTCATGTTGCCTAACCATGAAGAGTTTGATGATGGTTCTTCTTGCATTGCATCCTTCATATCATATAGTTTCTAGGGTAAAATTGGTTTGAATTTATCTTTCATTTTCAATTTAATGAGCATTTTTCCTTTTGAAGTGCCTTGAAACCCTAGTTGACTTGAGAAAATCATAACTTCCATTAGGTTAAGACTTAGGTCCCCTCCTTTGGGCAGTGAACTTGTGTAGGGTTAGGGTTCCTTTGATACCATTTTCAATTTTTTATCTTGTCATTTGTTTCTGATTTTGAATTTTGCATTGCATATTGTATATAAACCCTAATTCTTGCCTTCCTTTGCATCCATCTCTCATTTGCTTGCATACATGAACTTGCCATGACATTTTGTGCATCAACATGACATATAAGACATCTTAGGACATATTAGTATCATGTTTGATCATTGCATCTTTCATTTGCCATGTTGTGCATTCATTTCATTACATAAACTTTCATGAACTTTCATGCTTCAAAGCATGCTTCATTTGCATTCACATCCTTGTATGATCATCCACAACTCTTGACATGTGTTTGCATCCTCTCTTAGCATCATTAACATCATGTTTATGCTTCTGACTTTGGTTTGCATCATTGCATCTCATCTCATTTTCACTTCATTTCATTTCCTTGTTACTAACTTTTCAGGTGGTAAGTATTTGAGAAGTGAATTTGCCTTCACTTCTCATAATCTCTTCTCATCTCTTATGCATTCATTTCTGCATTTCACTTGTGTATTAGAGTGAGCTTGCTCATTCATGTTCATCCCTTAATTTCTTTCTTCAAGCAACTTGTCTTCTTAAGAGAAGCAAGTTGTCTTGCTTCTTCTTGCTTCTTTCTCCTTTCATCTGCTTCTTCCTTGGTGCCTTTTCTCCTGAAGATCTTTTGCAACCCTCATAAACCCTAGGGATAACCAAGCATGACCACAATTAGGGTTTGATTAGTTTCCCCATTTAGTTTTACCTTTGTGTCATCTTTGAGTCTTCTCTTCTCATCTCATAATCAAGGACTAAACCTTAAAGGTTTTAAGGCTTTGTGATTAAGCTTATGCCTGCATCCTTCTATTAGGGTGGAGTGTATAACTTTAATCCTAAGTGTTAAACCCTTAATGTGTTTAAATCCTTTAATCAATCCACTTAATAATCATTAAGACATCAAGCTTGTAACTTGGGCCTTGCATTAGGGTTCTAATTCTTCCTTAATTGGTTAAGAAGGACTAACCCTAGTGTTAATGGACAAGTCCCCCTCAAGTTGTCTTACAAACCATAAAATTCATTCCTTAATCTCACCACTAATTAAAATCCACTTTAATAAAGGCCTTGTTTTGTCATGAGGTTAATCCCTAATCATGGATTAAGTTGAGGAGCTTTTCTCAGCTTAAATGTTCTCATCTATTATCCTTCTATTAGGATGGTGTAATGGGTCCATTAAATCCTTGATTATGGCTTAAACTCATTACTTAACACTAAACAAAAACTCCAAAAACATCTAAATAAATGCAAGTAGGTTAATGATCTTAATCCTGCATCATGGTGATTAAGTGTGAGGTGTTTACTTCATACTTAAGGTATTCTCATCACCTCTAATCAGAGGGAGGATGTGACGAGTTTACTAACCCCTGGTTTAGGCTTAAGCTCATTTTCTTATGACAAAGTTCGAAATCAATAAAAGATTGAAAACACCAAAAACAAACAATAATTGTCTCCTCCGGGATTCTTTTCTCATCATCTTCACTCACAAACGAGAACTCGCTTCTTCCGTCTAATGCAAGACAGTTTGCACCTGAGCCAGACAGGTCATACACTTGAGCATAGACAAGTAAGCAGTTCACCAGTCAATTTATCTTTCAGTCTCTTTGGGTCGAACTACGGTGTTCTGACTTCCTCATTGCACGAGAGGATACGTAGGCATGACTTAACAGTTATCGAACAAAAGTCTTTGTATATTCCCCCCCTTTCAGCTTTACTCTTTAAACCTCATAGTCTTGAGCATTTCATTCTTGTTCTTACACTAACACTCATATATTTCACCTCACCTTTCTTTTGCACTGACACTTGCATTCTTTCCAGCTTTGATACACAAATTGCACTGACAATACCCCTTTAAAACACAAATCTTTTAAGCGTGGATCCCGTCGAGTACGGTGGACAATCTGGGTGCTAACACCTTCCCAGGTTGTAACCAACCCCCTTTCTCAGTTTCTCTGGTTCGCAACCGTCTTATCCATCTTTTCTTAGGTTTATGCAGCATTACCTTTCCTTCGGGATAAAAATGCCTAGCTGGCGACTCTATTCATTTCTTTCTCTTTCGCCGACCGTTCGCGTCTGTACCCCTCTTGGCCCTGTGTCATCAGGTGGGAGCGACAGCTTGGCGACTCTACTGGGGACCCTTATACTGTAACCAGGGCTTCTGGTTCTTTTTGTGGGTTCCTCCTAGCGCTTGTTTGATTTGTGTTTACTGGGGTGTTATGTGCTAATTGTGTTTATTTGCTTTGTTTATTGCTTTATGTACAGCTTTATTTATTGCTTTCCTTTACAGTTTTTCATATTTCATATTGTCATACTATCATTGCTGGATCTGGTTTCTGTTTTGGTGGGTGGGGTTTCATTGAGAGTTTAAGGTCCTATACCTGGGACCTGAGTGACACCTAGGCTAGAGTGGTTCATGTTCTTTCCCATTCCATTTCGGACTGGTGCGGGAATATGAAACACAGTTCAGATGTGGGTTTCTTCTTGAGAACTCTGTGCTACAGATTTCCTGTAGTGATAGGGCTATCTGGGAAGCCTGCTAAGTCTGGATGACCTTTATTATGACCTTCAGAAACTGAGGTGAATTAGAGGATGATTTTTTATGGTTATTGTAAACACTGTACCTCCGGGTTAGAAGTGTTTACACTTCTCATAACTGATCCAAGTCTGAGGATCCTTGTTTTAGAACATTACCTGTGAGGGGGTTGGGCTGTTTACATGTATGCAGGTACCATTGGCCACATCATACCCTGTTACTTGTTTTGTTTAAAAATACCTCATTTTGGACAGTTCTTGTGATTTAACCCTGGACATGTGACTCTTTATTTGAGCCCCCCACCTTGGTTACTGGACTTCTGAACCTCCATCTGGACTTCTTGAACATACATGGGTTTTATATCAAGACAAATAATCAGATCCAGCTTGATCACAAACCCTTGCATATCATTTGCATACTCATCATTGCATCATTTAACATTTGTTTATTTTTTTTCCAGGGTATCCACATTGTATCTGGTTTGGTTTTGACCCCTTCTTCTGCATAGACCTCTACTTCATCAGTTATCTACTTCAGCTATCTTCATCATCACCAGTATCAGCCTATCAGTGGCTCATCTCCAGTATCAGTCTTGATCTTCATCAGCAGCTACCTTCATCATCTTCAGCAACATTCATGACTACTCCCAGGAAGAGCAATATATCCTACCATTTCTTTGAGCCTGTGTTGACTGGCATCAGGCAAGTCCAGTCACTTATCACTCCTGACCATATCCCATTGTTTAGAGAGCATTATGGAGGTATCCTGGATATGGTTATGGACCTTGATCCTTCTCAAAGGAGCATGATCCACACATGCTTGCAGTTTTATGATCCTCCCTTGAGATGTTTCACCTTTTCAGACTTCTAGCTAGGGCCTCTGCTGGAAGAGTTTTCTTCATTGATTGGAGTGCCTATCTGAGGTGGGATCCTCTTTAACCCAGAGATGCCAGCTCCCAGCAATGGAGAAGTAGCAAGAGCACTGTACTTGGAGCCTACTTTGATTGAGCAGAATATGACAACAAAAGCTGGGATCCCTGGTTTGCACTTAGACTTCTTGATTTCTCAGGCCATCCTGAAGGCCTCATTGGGAGAATGGAGGGCAGTCTGTGCACTGTTAGCCCTCACTATATATGGGGTTATACTATTTGCAGATGAGCCCAAATTTGTCAGCAAAAATGTCATTCATCTTTTCCTTCTGAGGAACCCAGTACCCACATTGCTGGGAGATTTCTATTACTCCATCCATCAGAGGAATGAGAAGCAAAGGGGGAAGTTGGTGAGATGCTGTGCTCCTTTGTTTCACACCTGGCTGCTCAGACACCTACCTAAATCAGATGCCTTCTTGAACCTTCACCAACAGAAGAATTGGGCCAAGAGGCTCATTGCTTTGACTTCAGATGATATTAGATGGTGCACCCAGAGCACCAAAGGCAAAGACATTATCACCAGCTGTGGACAATACCCAAATGTACCTCTGATAGGAGTAAAGGGCTGCATCAACTACAATCCTTTGCTGTTTAAAAGACAACTGGGCTATGCTTTGGTTCACCCTCCTAGAGTGCAAGATTTAGCTGAGACCCTGTATTGTGAAGTAAAACCTAATTCAGTTGTTGTCAGACAAGCATCCTGGGCTTGGGACAACCTCCAGACAAAAGGGATGGCTATTCTTGGAAGGTGTAATAATGTTGCTTCAGCTCAGTACTATGACTGGTCCCGTACAAGAGCTCAGATTACGGGAATGCCTTTCACCATTGAGGATATACCTGGACCCTCTACAGTACAGCCAGCAGCAACTATCAGCCTGGAAGAATTTGAGAAGCTGAAGGAAAGGAATGAGAATCTGTCTCAAGCTCTGAAGAAGACCCTTTGGGAAAGGAGTGATGGTCGTTTGGACATTGAGAGGCTGGAAAAGCTTAGGGTGGAGCATCTTGCCAAAATTGAGAAAACAGAGGACTACATCAGGAAAGCAAGGGCTGGGGAACAAATATTGAAGAATGCCTGTAAGGAAGCCAAGATTCAGAAGGCTAGGACTGGGCTCTATCTGCAAGAAAGTCAGGCTAGGTGGGTCAGGATCACTGAAGCCCGGACACAAGAAGATCAGAGAACTCAAGCCAAGATTGAACATTTAGAGGCCAAGGAAAAGAAGCAGCAGGAAGCCTTGTTGGCAGCCCAGAAGGAGATTTCAGAGTTGAAGCTCAGAGCTGGATTGAAGAGATCAAAGGACTAGGACAGGCACAAGAAGCTGACCACTGCCATTGCCACCAGGAACCTCCTCATTAGGACCATTACAGAGCACCCAGCTGGTCCAGTGACTGAGGCACTTCTGAAGGAGGTCAAGGAGGATGAGTTTGGATTGGATGTTTGACTTCTTTGCTTGTTATTCATTTCCATTTTATGTACTTTTCTCTTTTTGTATTTTGACCCTCCAGGGGCATATGTTGTAAAACAAACTATGTATTGTTCATCATTTGTAATATATTAGTTTGCTTTCATTGGGTTCCTTTTCTCAGCAACATCAAGCATCTTCCTCGAGGTCTGGAAAGGTCAAAACCAAGAACCAAGTCGGATACCTTGGAAAACAAATAAGCATACTGCATTGCATACTAACTTTTTGTTTTGTTTTGTAGGTTTTGTTATTATCTTTGTTTCTAACCTTGTTGTGATCTCAGGAAATATTGCTCGTCGCCGAGTGTTCCCTGTCAACCGCACGCACCGGTACCCTACTCGCAACAACCTTCCTGGTATTCATATGGAGCAAGTACAGCAGGACCTGACTGAGGTCAGAACTCAGATGGCTAATGAAAGAGTGGAAATGAGAAACCAAATGACTCAATTCATGGCTGTGATGATTGGCTTGGCCCAGAGTCAAGAAAGGTTAAGGGAATTGGTGGAAAGACAAACTCCCGAGGAACCTCATCTTGGAACTGGAGGGACTAGTAATAATGAGCGGGGCCAGCCTCATGTCAATCCACCAGTATTTGGACCTCATCTGGATCCGGAAGTCAACATCCCGAGAAATGTACAAGGAAATACTGCTGGGGGGAGAATCTTGCAAGAGGATCCCCAAGAAGAGAAGTTTACTGTCATGGGAGCAGGAGACGAAGTCTATGATAGGAGGTTAGATGAAATTGCTGAGAAGTTGAGATCTTTGGAGTCTCATAATTCCTTAGGCTTCGATGTAATGGACATGGGGCTAGTGGATGGGGTGAGAATTCCCCACAAATTCAAACCCCCGTGCTTTGAGAAATACAATGGAACCTCTTGTCCACGAACTCACCTGCAGTCTTTCCTGGGAAGACTTAAAGCTTATACTATGGATGAGAAGCTGTGGATGTTCTACTTCGAAGACAGTCTGACTGGAGCTTCAAGGGAGTGGTATTCACACTTGACCAGAGCTACCATTAGATGCTGGAAGGACTTAGCTGAAGCCTTCATCAGGAAATATCAATACAATCTGGACAAGGCTCCTAACAGGACCCTTCTGATGGGAATGTCCCAGTCTTCCAGAGAAAGCTTCAGGGAATATGCCCAAAGGTGGAGACAGCTTGCTACTGCTGTCCAACCACCCATGTCGGAAAGAGAAATGGCCGACATGTTCATGAATATGTTGCAAGGAACATATATTGATAGACTGGCTGCCTTTTCTTCTACCAGCTTTGCTGACGTAGTTATAGCTGGGGAAAGGATTGAAAGCCTTTTAAAAATGGGCAAAATTTCTGATAGTGGTGCAAGTTCATCCGGTAATCCCAGGAAGCCTTTTGTGGGACCCCGAAGAGCCGGTGAGACCAATTCAATTCATGCAAGCAGGGGCAGACCTCAGTATGTTCACAGATCAGTAGCAGCTGTTACCATTCCAGCTCCGATCCCTCAACAATCAGCATATCAACAACAACAACAACCACAATATCAACAACAAGTTCAGTATCCGCAACAGAGAACCTACAACAACAACAACAACAACAACAGCAATCAACAACAACGACCCTTCCAACAAAGACCATCATAGGAAAACAGGGTGATTGACCCTATCCCTATGCCTTATGCTGCCTTATTGCCACAACTCCTGAAGCTTAACTTGGTTGAGTTAAGGACGTTGGCGCCACCAGATCCTCTCAACCTCCCAAAGAATTATGATGTCAACGCCAAGTGTGCTTTCCACTCCAATGCACCTGGTCACAATACTGAAAAATGCCGGGCCTTACAAATGAAAGTCCAAGATCTGGTGGATTCTAAAGCCCTCAACTTTGCACCTCCTCCGAATGTCAACAGAAATCCTATGCCTAATCATGGCGGGCCAAGGATTAATGCCATTGAGGAAGACAAACCAGCTACCTTGATCACCAGCGTTGCACAAATTCGAACACCTTTGGTCGAAATTAAAGCTCAGCTTCTAGAGTGCCAAGTGTTCCCCGGGTGTGAGCTCGGCTGTGGGTATTGCAACATTGCAGTCAATGGGTGTGAAAGGCTGCGAAGCGGCATAGATGGTCTTATTAAGGAGGGTATCCTTCAGATCTCGACAACGGCGCCTACAAATCCAGCAATTTCTTAAACAACAATTCCCGATTCTTCTACAATAGCAGCAACAATCATTCCTACCGATTCATCAATATCATCAGCAGTTACTCCGTCCATCACTTCAAAAAGTCAAATTTCAACAACCATTTCTTCTACAACATCAACATCCCTTTTATTAGCAGAATCTTCTACAACGCCAGCAAAGATTAATGAAGATGTCTCGACAGTTACAATCTACTATGACCCATCAAATGTTCCTCCCAACAGCAATTTCCAACAACGAACCATGGCACCTCCTGCCAGATCACCAGTCACAATTTACTATGATCCGCACACCGTTACAGCACCCTCCTCTGCAACAATCAGTCCGGTCACCATTACGGTGCCTGGACCCGTTCCTTATGAAAGCAGTAATGCCATACCTTGGCATTATGGCTCTGATATCTACTGCAACGAGGAGAAAATCACTCTGGATTCATCAACCTCTTCTCCACAAATTGATAATGTTGGGGGAGGCGGAGGCCTCACCAGAAGCGGATGCCTTTTTGCCTCACAGACACAAAAACCTAATGTTGAAGCAGAAGCTGTTGCCAAAGCAAAAGGAAAGAGTGTGGTATCTGAAGAGTCAACTGCCAAGGAAACTCAGAAGACATCTTTTGAACAAGATGTAGACGAGTTCATGAGAATCATAAAAAGGAGTGATTACAAGGTGGTGGACCAGCTTCACCAAACGCCCTCCAAAATCTCTATATTATCATTGTTGATGTGTTCCGAAGCTCACAGGAACGCATTGTTAAAGGTCCTGCACGCAGCATACGTGCCGGAGGAGATTACCGTTAATCAGCTAGAAATTGTGGTTGCAAATGTCAACACCAGTCATGGACTGGGATTTACTAATGTTGACTTAACAACAGAGGGACGCAACCATAATAAGGCTTTGCATATCACCTTGGAATGCAAGGGTGCTGTTCTATCTCATGTACTGGTGGACACTGGGTCATCACTCAATGTTCTGCCAAAGAAAGCCTTAGTGAAGCTGGAGTATGATGGCTTAGCATTGCGTCCGAGTAATTTGGTGGTGAGAGCATTTGATGGCTCTAAAAGATCAGTGCTTGGGGAGATTGATCTGCCTGTGATGATTGGCCCGCAGACTTTCAAAACTACCTTCTTTGTGATGGACATACAGTCGGCCTACAGTTGTCTGTTGGGTAGACCCTGGATCCACGCCGCTGGCGCTGTTACGTCTACCCTTCACCAGAAGTTAAAATTTGAGTGGGAAGTCCAGATCATCACCATTTGTGGGGAGGAGGACATCTTTGTTAGCCAGCTGGATACGTATAAGTACATAGAAATGGACGGGGAGATCCATGAAACCATGAGCCAAGGGTTTGAGGCCTTGAACATTAATGAAGCATCTGTTGTACTGGGAACTTCCATAACATCGTACCAGCAAGCCCAAAAGGTTGTTGAGGAAGGTATCGTCCAAGGCTGGGGCAAGCTGTTGCCCGTGGAAAAGAAAGAAGACCGATTTGGGTTGGGTTACAGACCAACTCAACAAGATCAATCAGAGGCTACAAAGGAGCCCAAGTTTGTCAGCAGGGGAATGCTCACCCCGGATGCTGTGAACAATTTGGAAGACGAGGAGGAAAGCGATCGCAACCTGGAGAGGTGGATACGTCCAAGGATCCCGGGGAGCCAAGTCCTTAACTGGTCTTCCCAGGAAATTATAAGAGTTACTCCTGCAGAGTAATTATTATTTCCTGTATTTTAAAGCATGCATCAAGTCTTGCATCTTGCCCAAGATGTCAAGACTCATTTTGTAATCGGGCCATCTTGTATTTTGTGCAAAGATCAATTAATGAATATCAGGACATCTTTTGCAAATGAGTTTTTTTCTTTTCCGCTCACTGTTTTTCATTTTTCTTTTTGTACAAAAATAAAATGGCAATGTTTTTCAGAAATAAATAACTTAATTTTCAATTTTTCTAAATAAAATAAAACTGGTCACTAAAATAAACCAATTTAAACCCTTGCAGAAAGTGCCCTTCAGACTGCACCGACAACAACACTGCTATGACTTTGTATGACTTTGATAGTCCAATCAATCAAGCCGATGAAGGGATTGAAGAAGATTATGAGCTACCTGAGGAGCTAGCTAGGTTGTTGAGACAAGAGGAGAAGGTTATCACTCCTCATCAGGAGGAGGTCGAAACGGTTAATCTTGGTACAGAAGAAGACTTGAAGGAAGTCAAGATCGGGGCCTGTCTGCAAGATTCAGTAAAAGAGCAACTGATTGACATGCTTCGGGAGTATGTGGATGTTTTTGCTTGGTCTTATCAGGATATGCCAGGGTTGGACACCGATATTGTCATGCACAAGCTACCACTGAAAGAAGACTGCCCACCAGTAAAACAGAAGTTGCACCGTACTCGCCCAGATATGGCAATGAAGATAAAAGAAGAGGTACAAAAGCAGTGGGACACCAGTTTCCTTGCTGTGACTAGCTATCCGCCGTGGGTTGCTAACATTGTACCTGTGCCTAAGAAAGATGGCAAGGTGAGGATGTGTGTGGATTACCGGGATCTGAACAGAGCCAGCCCGAAAGATGACTTCCCTTTACCTCACATTGATGTATTGGTTGATAATACGGCTCAGTTCTCGGTGTTCTCCTTCATGGACGGATTTTCAGGATATAATCTGATCAAGATGTCACCTGAAGACATGGAGAAGACAACTTTCATCACACCCTGGGGCACATTCTGTTATAAGGTGATGCCATTCGGACTGAAGAATGCTGGTGCCACTTATCAACGGGCTATGGTAACATTATTCCATGACATGATCCATAAAGAAATTGAATGTTATGTGGATGACATGATTGCCAAGTCCCTCACAGAAGAAGACCACCTGGTAAATCTGTTGAAGTTATTCAAGCATCTGAGGAAGTACCAATTGAAGCTAAACCCCAACAAGTGCACATTCGGGGTGCGATCCGGTAAGCTGCTGGGATTTATTGTAAGTGAGAAAGGGATTGAAGTTGACCCTGATAAAGTCAAAGCCATTCAAGAAACGCCTGCACCGAAGTCGGAAAAGGAAGTTCGGGGGTTCCTAGGTAGGTTGAACTACATTTCAAGGTTCATATCTCACCTTAAAGCAACCTGTGAGCCTTTGTTCAAGCTGTTAAGAAAAGAACAAACGGTCAGGTGGAATGAAGACTGCCAGAGGGCTTTTGATAAAATCAAAGAATACTTACAAGAGCCTACGATCCTTATGCCTCCAGTTGAAGGAAGACCTCTAATCATGTACTTGACAGTATTAGAAGAGTCAATGGGGTGTGTGCTGGGCCAGCATGACGAGTCTGGTCGAAAAGAGTATGCAATATACTACCTAAGCAAAACGTTTACCGACTGTGAACAACGTTATTCACTGCTCGAGAAAACTTGTTGTGCTTTAGCGTGGGCTGCTCGCCGACTAAGGCAGTACATGTTGACCCACACTACTTTATTGATCTCAAAGATGGATCCAGTTAAGTACATTTTTGAGAAGCCAACACTTACTGGACGGGTTGCAAGATGGAAAATGATCCTCACAGAATATGACATTCAGTACACATCCCAAAAGGACATCAAAGGCAGTGTATTGTCTGATTATCTTGCTGAGCAACCCATTGATGATTACTAGCCTATGAGATTTGACTTCCCTGATGAAGACATCATGTTCATAAAAGCAAAAGATCATGAAGAGCCTGTTCACACTGAAGGGCCTGACCCAGAAGAAAAATGGACTATGATGTTTGACGGGGCTGTTAATATGAATGGTCGTGGTGTTGGTGCAGTACTCATTACACCTAAGGGAGTTCACATGCCTTTCTCGGCAAAACTCACCTTTAACTGCACTAACAACGAAGCTGAATACGAAGCTTGTATCATGGGTCTTGAGAAAGCCATTGACCTCAGGATCAAGACTTTGACTGTATTCGGAGATTCAGCTCTGGTAATCAATCAAACCAACGGCAAATGGTACACCCACCAAGATCATCTGATACCTTATCGGGACTATACAAGGAGGTTGTTGACTTTCTTCACAACAATCAAGCTTGAGTATATCCCTCGAGACGAGAATCAGTTTGCAGACACTCTGGCTACCATTTCATCCATGATCAAAGTTCAAGCTGCCAACTTTGTGCCTCAAATTGCAGTGTCCAGACTTGACAGACCAGCATATGTGTTCTCAGCAGATGTTGTTAAAAATGATAAGCCTTGGTTCCATGATATCAAATGCTTCTTGGAGGACCAAACAATCCCACCTGGGGCATCTTCCAATGATAAGAAGACATTAAGAAGGCTAGCTGGTAGTTTCTTCCTGAATGCTGATGGTTCCCTGTACAAGAGGAACTTTGATATGGTACTCCTCAGATGTGTTGATAGGGCAGAGGCATACTTGTTGATGCACGAAGTGCGCGAAGGATCCTTTGGTACCCATGCTGGAGGGCATGCTATGGCTAAAAAGTTGTTAAGATCAGGCTATTATTGGATCACAATGGATGCAGACCGTTGTGCTTATGCCAGGAAATGCCATAAATGCTAGATTTATGCAGATAAAGTGCATGTGCCTCCAAATCCACTAAATGTAATGTCTTCACCTTGGCCCTTTGCCATGTGGGGCATTGACATGATAGGCAAGATTGAGCCGACTGCTTCAAATGGCCACAGATTCATCCTGGTAGCCATTGACTATTTTACCAAGTGGGTCGAAGAAGCTTCTTATGCAAATGTCACCAGACAAGTGGTAGCCCGATTCCTGAAGAGAGACATCATCTGTCGGTATGGAGTGCCCGAGCGAATCATTACTGATAATGGTTCCAACTTGAACAATAAAATGATGGCAGAATTATGTCGGGACTTCAAGATCCAACACCACAATTCTTCCCCTTACAGGCCAAAGATGAATGGTGCTGTAGAGGCAGCTAACAAGAATATCAAGAAGATTTTGCAGAAGATGGTAGTCACCTATAAAGACTGGCATGAAATGCTACCGTTTGCCTTACATGGGTACCGTACGTCAATCAGAACATCCACTGGGGCAACACCGTATCAGCTTGTGTATGGTATGGAAGCAGTCCTACCTGTTGAAGTTGAATTACCCTCTCTACGGGTACTGATGGATGTCAAATTGAGCGAAGCAGAATGGGCCTGATCCCGATACGAACAACTGAATCTGATTGAAGAAAAAAGATTAGCTGCAATCTGTCATAGGCAGTTATATCAGAAGAGAATGAAGAAAGCCTTCGATCAGAAAGTCAGGCTTCGAGAGTACCAAGTAGGAGAACTTGTGCTGAAAAGACTCCTCCTTCCTCATACAGATCACAGGGGCAAGTGGACTCCGAATTATGATGGTCCGTTCATAGTAAAGAAAGTTTTCTCTGGTGGAGCACTGATGCTCAGTACTATGGATGGTGAATACTTCCTGTCCCCTATAAATTCAGATGCAGTTAAAAAATACTTCGCATAAAAATGACCCGCTGGACATAAAAACAGAATGTAAGTCCAGGCAAAAATAGGGCATCCCGGCGAGTCAAAAACAGAATAAAAGACTCGGGAAAAAATAAGGGAAAATGAATAAAAAATGTGTACACCCACTAAGTTGAAAAGCCACATTGGACAACTCAGGCAAAAATGGGTATCCCGGTGGATTGAAAACCCGAAAGGGCGATCCACGCAAAATAAGGGAATAAGCGAACAACTGCATTCTGAATTCATCTGTATCGCTTACAACATGGCAAGCTTCGAAAGGTTAAAGCATCGGTCAGAATCAGCCTTCTTCAGAAAGCAAGATGAGAAGAACGTCAATGTCATACGAGTCATAGTAAAAGGGAAGCTCCTCGAAGCGTCATCAACATTGCCAACATCTTTTTGTTTCTCAATTTGTAACGATCCCCTCATTTCAGGGGATCCGTTTCTTTGACTGTATTTTGCCAATTCGGGGCACACAAATTAATAAAATCAGATTTTCAGTCATATTCCATCTCGTACATTTTATTTTCATTTGCAAAATGTCCGATGTCCTTGAGATATTGATTGCATAAATACAGATGCTTCCCTTCTAAAAATACGTGCTTACAAGAAATATACTTACTCCCAGGAGTGTCTAAATTCCTATGACGAAATCCAGTGAGGGATACCTCGGGGTACTTGTACATTTCTTTGTCTTTACATGGTTGCAGGTATCCAAGGTGCGACATGGAGCATGAAGGTCCCTCCTCAGCAAGCTGTCAAATCACCATTTCCGCAGCACGTATCCCAAACAAAACCAGGGCTGCTTTCTCCCCAGCTGAGTTGCCAGTCATCATTCCTCCTCAGCCAAGTGCAAAGACAGGGAACTATCTCCCCACAAAGTTTCAGCCTCTATCCAGAAGAGCAATGTCCGAAGATCTCACAACGAAGCGATGAAAACTTCCACAGACCCCAGCTGGGTCCCCTATTACTAAAATAGGTCCATCAGTGACCTACTTCCCCAAGCAGGGCCATATATGTCAGATCTACCAATGATCTCATCCCCAGCTGGGATATCCACTTCAAGTAGATCAGCCAGAGATCTCCACTGCAACGGGATCCGAATCCCGGATCGGTATCTTTGCATAATCATAGCATTCACATCATATTTTTCCCCACAGAGCGTAGCATTCCGTCCAATACGGAGCATTACAGAAAAAATCAAACATATTGCATAATCATAAGCCATGTGTCGAACTGAACACTTGTAAATACTGACATACCATCAGCAATATACAAAATACCCCCCAAACTCCCCAGCAGAAAGCCAAAGCGTCCCCTTTGCACTCACAAACACATGTTCACATATATCTACACACTTCCCTGACACCCGTCCGTGTCATCTCCCCCAGCATAACTACCTAAACACTGATTGTGAATCAAATACTTGTTTATAATACCCTTCTTCCGACACCCGTCCGTGTCGTGCTCTCCCCAGCAAGTCGAACACTCGTCTATGTCTCACTCATCACTTTTCACTCATACCGATACTCGTCCGTATCTTGTATATACCACTTAAATCCCCTCAGAATCAACACTCGTCTGTGTTCTTTGTTAACTAGTTGATACTCGTCTGTAGCATCATCTCTGAACATGCGTCAAGCGTTTGTTTCTACTGATACTCGTCTGTATCATAGTCTTAAGGATGCTCGTCCGCATCTTTAATTTATACACCGTGTCAAACACTTATGTCTTCATGAAATTAGACACACGTCTGTGTCTACCGTTCCCCAGAAGAATTCCCGGCAAATCTTGATAAACTATTGCCTTTCTATTTGACATTCGGCAGTCGTACCCTTCCAGGTGATCGTCCTTCACCTTTTTGATGATCGTCCTTCATCATTCCCCAGTGGAGTCTCTATTTCATTAGAACCCATTCCTATCCGACATTCGTCCTATGTCGTGATATTTTTCTTAGCAGCCGTCCCCTGCTAGGTGATCGTCATTCACCTCTTGATGATCGTCCTTCATCAGTTTATCCGATGGCCGTCCCCATCGTTGATCTTGTTATCTGACATTCGTCCTATGTCATGATAAACCCTCAGAGCAGCCGTACCCTGCTAGGTGATCGTCTTTCACCTCTTGATGATCGTCCTTCATCATGTTTATCCGATGGTCGTCCCCATCGTCGACCTTTTCTATCCGGCATTCGTCCTATGTCGTGATATTGTTGGCAACCATACCTTGCCAGGTGATCGTCCTTCACCTTAGATGACCGTCCCTCATCCATATCCCCAACAAAGCAGTCGTCCCCTGCTAGGTGATCGTCCTTCACCTTTGATGACCGTTCCTCATCATTTATTTCTTCAACCTGGTGGTCGTCCCCATCATTTACCTTTAATTCCCAGAGAGTCTTATAACTTTATTTGATGGTCGTCCCCATCATGATCCCCCTATTTCCCCAGCATGTCGGTCGTACCTGTCATTACTTTATCCCCAGCAGTCGTCCCCTGCTCGACGGCCGTCCTCCGTCGCCCGCACTTTATAATCATACTTTTTTTCCTTTTTACAATCTATATCCCTTTTCTTCTTCATTCAGCGAGTGCAAATTTTGGAGTGTCTTTGATATTCAACCACGAGTTATCTTGTCTGCCTGTTAAGCCGTTGCTTACATCCTACACAGCTAACTCATGTTTGAATAGGGGCAACTGTAAACACCCCAAATTTTCCCTCACTCATTTACACCATGGCTTGTAATTCTTTTCATTTTCATAAGTTCAATCATATCATCTCATATTGCATTTTTGCTTCACTGCATTGTTTCAAAGTCATCTGCATCTAGGGTTTGTGATCTAAGCAATCCCTGTGCCATTTGAGCCACTCCAAGGGTTATCAATCATCTCAAGAGGTTCCATATATGTTAAAGCATCATATTATATCTTCCCAAGGTCAATGAAGTCAAATAATCACAAGAACTGAGAAAGGCATGGAAGCAGAGCCAGGTTTAACTACACAGATGACCTAAAATTAGGGTTTTGGTTTCAAAGGCCATAACTCCAAATTTTTTTGTCATTCTTGATTCTATGGGTCTCTATATGATATGAGGATCATGCATATCAATTTTCATGAAGAAGTTCAATGGGGAAGGCATCTGATCACAAGATAACTTCTTGAGCAAGTTAGTGCAAAATCAGGGCATCTGAGGCCCCCAGTGACCCAACCAAAGGGGTTTCTCCATCAATTTGAATGTTTATGATCTTTATTTGATCATAGAAGATGTTATAAGTTCACAATATTGAAGAATTTCAAGCCATTTGCAAAGTTGCCTTTTTGGGAAAGTGACTTATAATGTAAACTTGCCATTTTGGGAAAGTTTTTCAACATCCTCTTTTTAATCCAAAAATGCTTCACATGAAAAATCTTTGGTCATGAAAGTTGTAGATTGGATCCTCCCATTTTCAAAAAGTACAAGAACTCATTCTAATTCATTTTGGATCAAAAGTTATGGCCTTGCAAAGTTGGACAAAATCATTCATTTTTCACTTTTGTGCGAAAGGAGGAAAGTTGCAAAACCTCATGCCAAAGCCAAATGTGACTTCAAACCAGCTTCTAATCATCACACAAACATAATCCATGGCTCATTTTCGCTCCCGATAAAATGAAGCCGGGTCAAATAGGGTACAGACGCGAACGGTCGGCGAAAGGAGGATGTGAGAACACACAAGAGTGAACTCACGGGAAATGAATAGAGTCGCCAGCTAGGCATTTTTATCCCGGAGGAAAGGTAATGCTGCATAGACCTAGAAAGAACATGGATAAGACGGTTGCGAACCAGAGAGATTGAGAAAGGGGGTTGGTTACAACCTGGGAAGGTATTAGCACCCAGATTGTCCGTCGTACTCGACGGGATCCACGCTTAAAAGATTTGTGTTTTAAAGGGGTAGTGTCAGTGCAATTTGTGTATAAAAGAGCTGAAAAAAGGATGTACAGGTGTCAGTGCAAAAGAAATGTGAAGTGTATAAATGTACAGTGTCAGTGTAAGAAAAGGAATAAGATGCCCAAGATCATGAGGCTAAAAGAATGATACTGGAAGGAGGGGGAATATACAGAGACTTTTGTTCGATAACCGTTAAGGTTATGCCTACGTATCCTCTCGTGCAATGAGGAAGTCAGAACACCGTAGTTCGACCCAAAGAGACTGAAAGATGAATTGACTTGTGAACTGCTTACTTGTCAATGCTCAAGTGTATGACCTGTCTGGCTCAGGTGCAAACTGTCTTGCATTAGACGGAAGAAGCGAGTTCTCGTTTGTGAGTGAAGGTGATGAGAAAAGAATCCCGAAGGAGACGATTATTGTTTGTTTTTGTATTTTCAGTCTTTTAGTGTTTTTGGAAGTTTGTCATAAGTTAATGAGCTTAAGCCTAAACCAATGGGTTAGTAAACTCATCACATCTTCCCTCTGATTAGGGGTAATGAGAATACCTTAAGTGTGAAGTCAGCTTCTCACACTTAATCACCTTTGATGCAGGATTAAGATCATTAACCTACTTGTGATTATTTAGATGTTTTTTGGGGTTTTTGTTTAGTGTTGAGTAATGAGATTAAGCTATAAACAGGGATTAAACAGACTCATTACACCATCCTAATAGAAGGATAATAGATGAGAGTGTTTAAGCTGAGGAAAGCTCCTCAACTTAATCCATGATTAGGGATTAAACTCATGACAAAACAAAGCCTTTATTAGATGGATTTTAGTTAATGATATGATGAAGAAGTGTTTTTTAGGGTTTGTAAGACAACTTGAGGGGGACTTGTCCATTAACACTAGGGTTAGTCCTTCTTAACCAATTAAGGAAGAATTAGAACCCTAATGCAAGGCCCAAGTTACAAGCTTGATATCTTGATGATTATTAAGTGAATTGATTAAAGGATTTAAACACATTAAGGGTTTAACACTTAGGATTAAAGTTATACACTCCATCCTAATAGAAGGATGCAGGCATAAGCTTAATCACAAAGCCTTAAAGCCTTTAGGGTTTAGTCCCTGATTCTGAGATGAGAAGAGAAGACTCAATGAGACACAAAGGTAAAATCTAAATGGGGACTAATCAAAACCCTAATTATTGTCATGCTTGGTTGTTCCTAAGGTTTGTGAGGTTTACAAGAGACAACTTCAGAGGAGCCACCAGGTGGCAGATGAAAGGAGCAAAGAGAAAGCAAAGTAACTTGCTTCATTCAAGAAGTCAAGTCACTTGAGGAAAGAAAGTAAGAAGAAGAAGAAAGAGCAAGCTCAATCTCAAACACAAGGTAAAATTCAGCAATGATGCATAAGAGAGATGAAAAGAAGTTGTGAGAGGTGAAGGCAAATTCACTTCTCAAGGTTACTTACCACCTGAAAAGTTAATGAAAGGAATGCAATGCAATGCAAGATGAGATGAAATGACATGACATGATGCACATCAAAACCAGAAGCATACACATGATGTTAATGATGCTATGAGATGATGCAAACATGAAACAAAGCATGGGGATGATCATACAAACTTATGGATGCAAATGAAGCAAGTTTAGAACCATGATCATACATGAAAAGTTATGAAATGCAAATGACATACAAAATGGCAAATGAAAGATGCAATGATCAAACATACTTTTAACATGTCTTAAGATGTCAAATGAATCAAATGGATGCACAAAATGCTATGGCAAGTCATGGTATGCAAGCAAATGCAAGATGGATGCATATGGAAGCTCAAATTAGGGTTTATGAACAATGTATGAAACAAAATCAAAATCAGAAGCAAACATCAAGATAAAAAATTGAAAATGCATTCAAGGGAACCCTAACCCTACACAAACTCACTGCCCAAAGGAGGGGTTCTAAATCTTAACCTAATTAGGGTTATGAATTTCCTAAGATTTCTAGGGTTTTAGGGTACCTTAACAAGAAAAATGCCAAACAAATTGAAAATGAAAGATCAAATCAAGCCAATTTAATCTCACAAACTACATGATATGCAAGACACAATGCAAAAAGAATCAAAGTCCAACTCTCAATGGTTAGGCAGAAATGATTTTTTGAAGTTTGGATCAAAATAATGCTTTGAAAATGAATTAATTCCATGGAAAATTGTCAAAATGCATCAAGATCAAAAAAGAAATTTGGTTTGAGGGTTGGACAATGTTTCTAAATGATTTTAGAGGTTTCATGAATGTTTTGGTGATTTTTAAATACCTAAAAGTATTTTTAATTAATTAATTCTCATTAATTAATTAAAAATAAACTTTTAAATGATTTAAAAATATTTTTGAATGAAAAAAATAAAAATAAAAATGTTTTTGGTTTCTGAAAATTAATAAAAGTTTGTATAAAAAATTTCAGAATTTTTAAAATTGTTTTACTATTTTAAATAAATTGGAGAAAAGAAATGAAATAAAATGCAAAATAAAATGAAATAATGGGAAAGTCAAACAGATCAATGGCCAGCATTCAAATGATACGCGCGGGAGTTGACTGGCGCGTGTTTGGATGGCTGAGATTCACTCTAAAATTTGAATTTAATTAATCCTGATTAATTACACAAATGACTGGATTAGGGTTTAATGGAAGATCTGGAACCTCCAAACACGCGCCAGTCAAGCAAGGTCAACCAATCTTACGCTCAGAATTCAAACTCTCATTAATTACAGGGATTAGCCCTAATCATTTTCAGGTGGCCGGAGAAGACTTCCGGTCGTCTTCTCCGGTGGGACTCCCACCTGAAAATCTCTAAAATCCTCAAAACTTCACAAAAATGAAAACTAACAGCCCAGAAATCATCCCCACACATCACTGAATCAAAACCCCCATTCAAACATCATTTTTCATTCATCAATCGGCCTAATCGAAGCAAAACGTTTCTAGGGCAAAAAATTTCAGACAGTTCATACATGCTAGTTTCTCAATCATTTTCAAAAGTAAACACATATTCATGATCAGGGGAGTGCATAGAAGCTTTTAAGAACTTAAAAACATGTTTCTGGAAAAAGTTTTGAGATGACTACCTGAACTGAAGCTTTTGATTCAGGAGCTTTATGGCTGTTTCCTTGGCTCAAATCCACTCCAATGATCCTCCTAAGAAGCTTGCAATGCTTGTTTGAAGTTTAGAATGGATGGTTTGAAAGATGGCAGAAGTTCTGTTCAATGGCAAGTGGTGATCGTGTTTTTGATTCAATGGCTTTCAGGCTGTTTTAAGGGTTGGTTTGTGTTCAGGGAAGTGTGTTGAGTTGGTTTGTGAAGCTAGTTTTTGTGTTTGTGGCTTGTGCTGAGAGTTTTGAATGCTCTTGCAAGTTGGTGTGAAAATGAGAATGCTCTGTTAGAGAGTGCTTCAGGCCTGTGTTTTGTATGCTTTGGCTTGCTTTTGATTTGCATAAACTATAGTGATTGGTCAGAAGAAGTGATGTGTGCTTTATTGATTGGTATGGCTCAAGTTGCCAAAATGTCAAAGTTGTGTAAGAGAGGTATGGGCTACTTGCTAGCCAAGGACAAAAGGTGTGTCCTGCGCAGCATGATGTGGGGAGAACCTTAGGATGGTTCAGCAGGTCAGCAAGCAAGTGGATCTTCACTTGAGTGAGTTTTTGCAAGTTGGTTCACTTTTGCTTCTTATGAAAAATCTTGTTCCACAAACCATAAAAATCAGAGATTTCTTGGCCCATTCTGAATTTTAGGTCTTGTACGATCATGTTGTGAAGTTTAGAAGTCCATTTGATGCCTTAATTTGCCTTGAGAAGTGAATTTGCAACTTTGCCTCTTTGGTGGAAACTTTGAAATTTTGTGATTTTTGCCAACTTTGACAAACCATAACTTTTGATCCATAATGAATTAGGTCATGTTCTTGTACTTTTTGAAAAGGGAATGATCCATTCTACAACTTTCATGACCAAAGTTTTTCCATTTGAAGCATTTTTGAATCAAAAAGCAAGGGTTGAAAAAGTTTCCTAAAATGGCAATTTCATTAAAAGTCAAACTTTCCCAAAACGTCAACTTTGCAAAAGACTTGAAATTCTTCAATTTTGTGAACTTCCCACTTCTTCTATGATCAAATAAAGATCATATACAATCAAAATGATGAAGAACCCCCTTTGGTTGGGTCATTGGGGGCCTCAGATGCCCTGATTTTGCACTGACTTGCTTGAAAAGTCAACTCTTGATCAGATGACTTCCCCATTGAATTTCTTCATGAAAATTGATGTGCATACTCCCTATACCATATAGAGACCAATAGAAACAAGAATGACCAAAAAATTTGGAGTTATGGCCTCTGAAACCAAAACCCTAATTTTAGGTCATCTGGGCAGTCAAGCCTGGCTCTGCTTCCATGCCATTCTCAGTTCTTGTGATTTTTGACATTCTTGACTTTGAGAGGATATAACATGATGTTTAAACACACATGGACCCCTTTGAAGTGATTGATGGCCTTTGGAGTGGCTCAAAAAGCTCTTGGATTGCTCAGATCACAAACCCTAGATGCAGATGACTTTGAATCTATGCAGTGAATCAAAAATGTGGTATGAGATGCTATGATGGTGTTTATGCATATGAAATGATCACAAGCCATGGTGTGAATGGGTGGGGGAAAATTTGGGGTGTTTACAGCTGCCCCTATTCAAACATGAGTTAGCTGTGCAGGATGTAAGCGACGGCTTATCAGGCAAACAAGATAACTTGTGGTTGAATACCAAAGACAGTCCAAAATTTGCACTCACAGAATGAAGAAGAAAAGGGATATAGATTGCAAAAGGAAATAAAGTATATTGTAAAGTGTGGGCGACGGAGGACGACCGTCGAGCAGAGGACGACTGCTGGGGAAAGAGCAATGACGGGGACGGCCGACATGCTGGGGAGAGTGCGGGAAATAAAGCGATGACGGGGACGGCCGACATGCTGGGGATAAAAAGAATTATGATGGGGACGGCCATCGAGTAAAGCTGTAAGATTCTCTGGGGATTAATGAAAAATGATGGGGACGGCCATCAAGTTCATAAAGCAAAGCAACCAACGATGGGGACGGTCATCGGGCTAAAAAGAAAAGGGACCACGACGGGGACGGCCATCGGGTTAAAGAATAAATGAAATAAATAGATGATGAGGTACGGTCATCAAAGGTGAAGGACGATCACCTAGCAGGGGACGGCTGCTCTGTAAGGGTTAAGATGAGGGACGGTCATCTAAGGTGGAGGACGACCACCTGGCAGGGTACGGCTGCCGAAAATATCGCGACATAGGATGAATGTCGTATAAAAGGTCAACGATGGGGACGACCATCGGATGAGCATGATGGAGGACGACCATCAAGAGGTGAAGGACGATCACCTAGCAGGGGACGGCTGCTCTCAAGGTTTATCATGACATAGGACGAATGTCAGATAACCAAAATCAACAATGGGGACGGCCATTGGATAAAATGATGAAGGACGATCATCAAAAAGGTGAAGGACGATCACCTAGCAGGGGACGGCTGCTAAATATCACGACATAGGACGGATGTCGGATAAAAGGTCGACAATGGGGACGGCCATCGGATGAGCATGATGAAGGATGATCATCAAGAGGTGAAGGACGATCACCTAGCAGGGTACGCCTGCTCTCAGGGTTTATCATGACATAGGACGAATGCCAGATAAAAGGGAAATTTGCTTTGCGGGCGATCTACTGGGGAATAGTAAACACGGACGAGTGTTTATATCCAAGAAATAAAAGGTATAAGTGTTTGGTATTGTGTATAGATTAAAGACGCGGACGAGCATCTTTAAGACTATGATACGGACGAGTATCAGGTAGAAACAAATACTGACACGTGTTCAGAGATGATGATACGGACGAGTATCAACTGGTTAACAGAGAACACGGACGGGTGTTGAATCTGAAGGGACTCTTCTGGGGAATAGTAGACACAGACGAGTGTCCAAATTCGAGAAGGAATGAGTGTTTGACACGTGTATGGATTAAAGATGCGGATGAGCATCCTTATAACTATGATACGGACGAGTATCAAGTAGAAACAAACGCTAGACACATGTTCATAGATGATGATACGGACGAGTACCAACGGGTTAACAAAGAACACGGACAAGTGTCGAATCTGCGGGGATATAAACGGAGTATACGAGATACGGACGAGCATCTGTATAAAGTAAGTATGAGTAATGTATATTTGAGTGTTCAATCTGCTGGAGATAGTGACACGGGCGAGTGTCAAGAGGTATATTATAAACAAGTATATGATTTAGGTAAATATGCTGGGGGTGATGACACGGACGGATGTCAAGAAAATTATATATACTAGTATCTGTGAGTGCAAAGGGGACGCTTTGGCTTTCTGCTGGGGATATGACGCGAACGGGCGTCACAAAGAGTATATACAGGTTTTTGCAAAGCAACTATTTTAGCTTTAGTTCTCCGTTGGGGATTCTGGGGGGAGCATCCTGTATATTGATGGATTGTTATTACTCACAAGTGTTTGATTCAGAACATGGCTTATGATTATGCAACATGTTTGATTTTTGCCGTAATGCTCCGTGTTAGACGGAATGCTACGCTTTGTGGGGTGAACATGATGTGAATGCTATGACTATGCAAAAGATACCGATCCGGAATCCGGATCTTGCTGCTGCGAAGATCTCTGGTCAATCTGTTTGAAGTGGACATCCCAGCTGGGGATGAGATCATTGGTAGATCTGATGCGATGTATCTGCTTGGGAAAATGGGTCAATGATAGACCTATTCCTGAAAATGAAGGACCCAGCTGGGGTTTGTAGAAGTCTTCGTCACTCTGTTGTGATTCCTTCGTGGGCTGCTCTTCTGGATAGAGGCTTGAGACTCTGTGGGGAGATAGTTCCCCGGCTTTCATATTTGGCTGAGGAGGAAGAATGATTGGCACCTCGGTTGGGCGAAGCGACAAGTGGTAACTCAGATGGGGAGAAAACACTTTGAGTGAGTGCTGATTTGTTAGCTTGCTGGGGTGAAGCTTTCACGCCCCATGTTGTGCTTTGGATATCTGCAATCCTGCAAAGACAGAAAAACGTACAAGTAATCCCGAGGTATCCCTTACCGGATTCCATCATAGGAGTTCAGACACTCCCGGGAGTAAGTATATTTCCTGCAAGCACGTGTTTTAAAAGAAGCATCTGTATTTATGCAATCAGTATCTTAAGGACATCGGACATTTTTGCAAATGAAAATAAAATGTACGAGACAAAACATGACTGAAAATCTGATTTTATTGATTTACATGCCCTGAATTGGCAAGATACAGTCAGAGAAACAGATCCCCTAAAATGAGGAGATTGTTACAAATTGAGAAGCAAAATGTTGGCAATGTTGACGACGCTTCAAGGAGCTTCCCTTGGCTATGACTCGTATGACTTTTGACGTTCTTCTCGTCTTGCTTTCTGAAGAAGGCTGATTCTGAAAGAGGCTTGATCCTTTCGAAGCCTACCAAGTTGTAAGTGATACAGACGAATTCAGAATGCAGTTGTTCGCTTATTCCCTTATTTTGCATGGATCGCCCTTTCGGGTTTTCAATCCATCGGGATACCCATTTTTTCCTGAGCTGTCCAATGCGGCTTTTCAACTCAGCGGGTGTACAATTTTTTTTATTTATTTCCCTTATTTTTGCCCAAGCCTTTTATTCTGTTTTTGACTTACCGGGATGCCCTGTTTTTGCTTGGACTTACATTCTGTTCTTTATGTCCAGCGGGTCATTTTTTATGCGAAGTATTTTTTAACTGCATCTGAATTCACAGGGGATGGGAAATCTTCACCATCCATGGTGCTGAGCATCAGTGCTCCACCAGAGAAAACTTTCTTTACTACGAATGGTCCTTCATAGTTTGGAGTCCACTTGCCCCTGTGGTCTGTATGAGGAGGGAGGATTCTTTTTAGCACAAGATCCCCTACTTGGTACTCTCGGTGCCTGACTTTCTGATCAAAGGTTTTCTTCATTCTTCTTTGATATAACTGCCCATGACAGATTGCAGCCAATCTTTTCTCTTCAATCAGACTCAGTTGTTCGTACCGGGATCGGACCCATTCTGCTTCGTTCAGCTTAACATCCATCAGTACCCGTAGGGAGGGTAATTCAACTTCAACAGGTAGGACTGCTTCCATACCATACACAAGCTGATACGGTGTTGCCCCAGTGGATGTTCTGATTAACGTGCGGTACCCATGTAAGGCAAATGGTAGCATTTCATGCCAGTCTTTGTAGGTGACTACCATCTTCTGCACAATCTTCTTGATATTTTTATTAGCTGCCTCAACAGCGCCGTTCATCTTTGGCCTGTAAGGGGAAGAATTGTGGTGTTGGATCTTGAAGTCCCGGCATAGTTCTGCCACCATTTTGTTGTTTAAGTTGGAACCATTATCGGTAATGATTCGCTCGGGAACTCCATACCGACAGATGATGTCTTTCTTCAGAAATCGGGCTACCACTTGCCTGGTAACATTTGCATATGAAGCTGCTTCAACCCACTTGGTAAAATAGTCAATGGCAACCAAGATGAATCTATGGCCGTTTGAAGCAGTCGGTTCAATCTTGCCAATCATGTCAATGCCCCACATGGCAAAGGGCCAGGGTGAAGACATCACATTCAAAGGATTGGGAGGCACATGCACCTTATCCGCATAAATCTGGCATTTATGGCATTCTCTGGTGTAGGCACAACAGTCTGCATCCATTGTGATCCAGTAATAACCTGATCTTAGCAATTTCTTAGCCATGGCATGCCCTCCCGCGTGGGTACCAAAGGATCCTTCGTGCACCTCGTGCATCAACAAGCCTGCTTCTGTTCTATCAACGCATCTGAGGAGTACCAAATCAAAGTTTCTCTTGTACAGGGAACCATCAGTGTTCAGAAAGAAACTACCAGCTAGCCTTCTTAATGTCTTCTTATCATTGGAAGATGCCCCAGGTGGGTATGTTTGATCCTCCAAGAAGCATTTAATGTCATGGAACCAAGGCTGATCATCTTCGACAACATCTGCTGCGAATACATATGCTGGTCTGTCAAGTCTGGACACTGAAATCCGAGGCACAAAGTTGGCAGCCTGAACTTTGATCATTGACGAAATGGTAGCCAGAGCATCTGCAAACTGATTCTCATCTCGAGGGATATACTCAAGCTTGACCGTTGTGAAGAAAGTCAATAACCTCCTTGTATAATCCCTGTAAGGTATCAGATGATCCTGGTGGGTGTACCATTTGCCGTTGGTTTGATTGATTACCAGAGCTGAATCTCCGAACACAGTCAATGTCTTGATCCTGAGGTCAATGGCTTCCTCAAGACCCATAATGAAAGCTTCGTATTCAGCTTCATTGTTGGTGCAGTTAAAGGTGAGTTTTGCCGAGAAAGGCATGTGAACTCCCTTAGGCGTAATGAGTACTGCACCAACACCACGACCATTCATATTAACAGCCCCATCAAACATCATAGTCCATTCTTCTTCCGGGTCAGGCCCTTCAGTGTGAACAGGCTCTTCATGATCTTTCGCTTTTATGAACATGATGTCTTCATCAGGGAAGTCAAATCTCATAGGCTGGTAATCATCAATAGGTTTCTCAGCAAGATATTCAGACAATACACTGCCCTTGATGGCTTTCTGAGATGCGTACTGGATGTCATATTCTGTGAGGATCATTTTCCATCTTGCAACCCGTCCGGTAAGAGCTGGCTTCTCGAAAATGTACTTGACTGGGTCCATTTTTGAGATCAACAAGGTAGTGTGGGTCAACATATACTGTCTCAGTCGGCGAGCAGCCCACGCTAAAGCACAGCAAGTTTTCTCGAGCAGTGAATAACGTTGTTCACAGTCGGTAAACTTTTTGCTCAGGTAGTAAATTGCATACTCTTTTCGACCAGACTCGTCATGCTGGCCCAGCACACACCCCATCGACTCTTCTAATACTGTCAAGTACATTATCAAAGGTCTTCCTTCAACTGGAGGCATAAGGATTGGTGGTTCTTGCAGGTATTCTTTGATCTTGTCAAAAGCCCTCTGGCAGTCTTCATTCCACCTGACCGTCTGTTCTTTTCTTAACAGCTTGAACAAGGGTTCACAGGTTGCTGTAAGGTGAGATATGAACCTTGAGATGTAGTTCAATCTTCCTAGAAACCCTCGAACTTCTTTTTCAGACTTCGGTGCAGGCATTTCTTGAATGGCTTTGACTTTATCAGGGTCAACCTCAATCCCTTTCTCGCTTACAATAAAACCCAACAGCTTACCAGATCGCACCCCAAATGTGCACTTGTTGGGGTTCAGCTTCAGTTGGTATTTCCTCAGACGCTTGAATAACTTCAGCAGATTTACCAGGTGGTCTTCTTCTGTAAGGGACTTGGCAATCATGTCATCCACATAACACTCGATTTCCTTATGGATCATATCGTGGAATAATGTTACCATAGCCCGTTGATATGTTGCACCAGCATTCTTCAATCCAAATGGCATCACCTTGTAACAGAACGTGCCCCAGGGGGTGATGAAGGTTGTCTTCTCCATGTCTTCAGGTGACATCTTGATCTGATTGTATCCTGAAAATCCGTCCATGAAGGAGAATACCGAGAACTGAGCCGTATTATCAACCAATACATCAATGTGAGGTAATGGGAAGTCATCTTTTGGGCTGGCTCTGTTCAGGTCCCGGTAGTCAACACACATCCTCACTTTGCCATCTTTCTTAGGCACAGGTACTATATTAGCAACCCACGGTGGATAGCTAGTTACAGCAAGGAACCCGGCGTCCCACTGCTTTTGTACCTCTTCTTTGATCTTCATTGCCATGTCCGGGCGAGTACGGCGCAACTTCTGTTTAACCGATGGGCAATCTTCTCTTAAAGGCAGCTTGTGCATAACAATGTCGGTATCCAACCCTGGCATATCTTGATAAGACCAAGCAAACACATCCACATATTCCTGAAGCAGGTCAATCAGTTGCTTCTTCACTGAGTCTTGTAAACAGGCCCCGATCTTAACCTCTTTCACGTCTTCATCTGTACCAAGATTAATCGTTTCGACCTCCTCTTGATGAGGAGTGATAACCTTCTCCTCTTGCCTTAACAACCTGGCTAGCTCTTCAGGAAGCTCATAATCTTCTTCAACCCCTTCATCGGCTTGATTGATTGGATTGTCAAAGTCATACGAAGCCATAGCTGTGCTGTTGTCGGTGCAGTCTGGAAGGCATTCTCTGCAAGGGTTTAGATTGTTCATTTTAGTGATTGATTTTAATCTTGTTCAGAAAAAGTGAAATGAAGTTATCATTTTGAAAACATTGCCATTTTATTTTTGTACAAAAAGAAAAATGGAAAAACAGTGAGCGGAAAAGAAAAAGACTCATTTGCAAAAGATGTCTGATTATCATTAATTGATCTGTTTTGCACAAAATTACAGATGGCCCGATTACAAAATGAGTCTTGTCATCTTGGGCAAGATGCAAGACTTGATGCATGCTTAAAATATACAGGAAATAATAATTACTCTGCAGGAGTAACCCTTATAATTTCCTGGGAAGACCAGTTTGAGATACGGCTTCCCGGGATCCTTGGACGTATCCAGCTCTCCAGGTTGCGCTCATCTTCCGACTCATCTTCCAAGTTGTTTACTGCATCAGGGGTGAGCATCCCCCCACTAACAAAACTGGGCTTCTTAGCAGCCTCTGGTTGATCTTGCTGAGTTGGTTTGTAACCCAACCCAAATCTATCCTCTTTCTTCTCCACAGGCAACAGTTTGCCCCAGCCTTGAGCATTCCCCTCCTCAACAACCCTCCTGGCTTGCTGGTAGGATGTCATGGAAGTCCCAAGTACAGCAGATGCTTTGTTAATATTCAGGGCCTCAAATCCCTGACTCATGGTCTCGTGGATCTTCCCATCCATCTCAATATATTTGTATGTAGCCAGATGGCTAACAAAAATATCTTCCTCCCCACAAATAGTAACGACTTGGCCCTCCCACTCGAATTTTAACTTCTGGTGAAGGGTTGAGGTCACGGCGCCAGCGGCGTGTATCCATGGCCTACCCAATAGACAGTTGTAGGCAGGCTGTATATCCATCACGAAGAAGGTCGTTTTGAAAGTTTGCGGGCCAATCGTTATAGGCAACTCAATTTCCCCCATAACTGATCTCTTAGAACCGTCAAAGGCTCTCACTACCAAGTTACTGGGGCGTAATGCCAATCCTTCATATTCCAACTTCACAAGGGCCTTCTTAGGCAGGACATTGAGGGATGACCATGTGTCCACTAATACATGAGAAAGAACTGCACCCTTACATTCCAAGGTAATGTGCAAAGCCTTGTTATGATTGCGACCTTCCGTAGTCAAATCAGTGTTGGTAAATCCTAGCTCGTGACTAGCATTAACGTTTCCAACTACAGCTTCCAACTGATTGACGGTAATCTCCTCCGGCACATAAGCTGCGTGCAAGACTTTTAGTAGTGCGTTCCGATGAGCCTCGGAGCACATTAACAATGATAAAATGGAGATCTTGGAAGGTGTCTGGTGAAGCTGGTCCACTATCTTGTAATCACTTTTCTTGATGATTCTCATGAATTCATCAACCTCTTGATCAAAAGGGGTCCTTAAAACTTCTTTAGCAACTTGTTCTTCTTGCACCATGCTCTTCCCTTTTGCTTTGGCAGCAGCTTCTGCTTCAGCAATGGGTCTTGGAATTTGTGGGGCGAAAAGACGTCCGCTTCGAGTGAAGCCTCCGCCTCCCCCCACATTGTCTATTTGTGGTGAAGAAGTTGATGATTCAAGAGTGATTTTCTGTCCTTCGCAGTATAGATCGGAGCCGTAATGCCAAGGGATGGCATTACTGCTTTCATAAGGTACTGGCCCAGGCACCGTGATAGTGACTGGACTGATAGCAGCTGCAGAAGGGACCATGATAGTATGTGGATCATAGTATATTGTGACTGGTGCTCTGATAGGAGTGACATTTTGTGAGTTGTAGGCAGAATCATTTGTAGGATCATAATAAATTGTAACCGTTGAGACACTTTCATTGTTCGCTGTTGGTATTGCAGGAGACACTGTTGACTGGATGGATGTTGCTGTTGTAGGAGATTCTGAATGAAGGGGTGCTGAAGTTGTAGAAGGAATGTTTGTTGATATCTGGTCCGTTGAAGTAACAGATGAAGCATTTGCTGATGAGATTGAAGAGTTGTTTGGAACAATGGTTGTTGCAGTTGTAGAAGACTCGGGAATGGTTGTTAAGGAGATTGCTAGATTGGTAGGTATTGATGTTGTGATTTGAAGCAGGCCACTCTGGATGAGACCATCTATGCCCTCTCTCAAGTTATCACACCCATTCACTAAAATGTTGCAATAAGCACATCCTAGCTCACATCCAGGGAACATTTGACATTCAAGGAGTTGAGCTTTAATCTCTACCAAGGGTGTCCGAATCTGACCCACACTGGTTATCAAGTAAGACGGCTTACCTTCCTCAATAGCGTTGACTCTGGGTCCTCCGTGGTGTGGCATAGGGTTCTTGTTAACATTTGGTGGTGGTGCAAAGTTTAGAGCTTTGGAGTCTACCAGGTCTTGTACCTTCATGTGCAAAGCTCTGCACTTCTCTGTACTGTGGCCAGGTGCATTTGAGTGAAAAGCACATTTGGCGCTGGCGTCATAATTTCTGGGCAGACTGGTAGGATCTGGAGGTGCCAATGTCCTTAGCTCAACCAGGTTGAGTTTTAGGAGTTGTGGCAATAATGTGGCATAGGGCATAGGGATCGGATCAATCACCCTATTGGCCTGAGAAGGTCTCTGTTGAAATGGTCTTTGCTGATTGTTGTCGTTGTTGTTGTTGTAGTTTCTCTGAGGAGGATACTGAGTTTGTTGTTGGTAATTTTGTTGCTGCGGTTGATAAGTTGGTTGTGGATGAATTGGAGCGGGAATGGTGACTGCTGCCACGAACCTATGAACAAATTGTGGTCTGCCCCTGCTGGCCTGAATAGCATTGGTCTCACCGGTTCTTCTTGGACCTACAAAAGGTTTTTTGGGGTTGCCGGACGAGCTCGCACCGTTGTCAGAAATCTTACCCATCTTTAATAGGCTCTCAATTATTTCCCCGGCTATGACCACGTCAGCAAAGCTAGTGGAAGAAAAGGCAGTTAGCCTGTCAATGTATGTCCCTTGGAGGGTGTTCATAAACATATCAGCCATTTCCCTCTCTGACATGGGTGGCTGGACAGCAGCAGCAAGCTGTCTCCACCTCTGAGCGTACTCCCGGAAGCTTTCCCTGGATGATTGAGACATCCCCATCAGGAGGGTCCTGTTGGGAGCCATATCCAAGTTGTACTGGTATTGTCTGATAAAGGCCTCAGCCAGGTCTTTCCAGCACCTGATGGTTGCTCTAGTCAAATGAGAGTACCATACCCTTGAAGCTCCTGTTAAGCTATCTTCAAAATAAAACATCCATAGCTTTTCGTCCATGGTATATGCCTTCAGCCTCCCCAGAAAGGATTGTAAATGGGTTCGGGGACAGGAAGTTCCGTTGTACTTCTCAAAGCACGGAGGTTTAAATTTGTGGGGAATCCTGACCCCGTCCACTAGACCCATGTCCATAACATCAAAGCCCAAGGAATTCTGGGACTCCAGGGATCTCCGTTTCTCAGCAATCTCATCTAGCCTTCTGTCATAGGCTTCATCCCCAGCTCCCATCACCGTAAATTGATCTTCTTGGGGGTCTTCTTGTAATACTCTGCCTGCAGTGGCAGTCCCTTGCACATTAACAGGGATGTTGATCTCTGGATGAAGGTGGGGTCCATAGACTGGAGGATTAACATGAGGTTGAACCCTCTCATTATTGCTTGTCCCAGCAGTCCCTAGATGGGGGTCTTCCTGATTCTGCCTCTCTACCTGTGCTTTTAATCTCTCTTGACTTTGAGCCATATTATTCATCACCTCCATAAACTGAGTCATCTGATTCCTCATTTCTAGTCTCTCATTGGCCATTTGAGTCCTGACCTCTGTAAGGTCCTGTTGTACTTGGTCCATTTGTATGCCCGGAAGGTTGTTGCGGGTGGGATATCTGTGTGGACGGTTGAGTGGAAACACCCGACGTCGAGCAATAGTTCCTGAGATCACAACAGAGTTAGTAACAATAAAACAAAAACCTACAAAACAAAACAAAAGGTTAGTATGCAATGCAGTATGCTTATTTGTTTCCAAGGTAACCGGCTTGGCACTTGGTTTTGACCTTTCCAGACCCCTGAGGAAGATGCTTTTGATGTTGCTCGGAAGAACTCAGATAAAAACAAACTAGTAAATATATTACAAAAGGAAAAACATACATAGTTTGTTTTTTACAATACATGCCCTCTGAGGGGTCAAAAATACAAAAAGAAAAAGTACAAAGAAATGAAAGCAACAACAAGCAAAAAGTCAGACACCAAGACCAAACTCATCCTCCTGGACTTCCTTCAGAAGTGCTTCAGTCATAGGGTCAGCTGGATGCTCTGTGAGATTCCTGATGAGGAGATTCCTGGTGGCAATAGCTGCAGTTAGCTTCTTGTGTCTACCCTGGTCTTTTGACCTCTTTACTCCAGCTCTGAGTTTCAATTCTGAGATCTCCCTCTGGGCTGCTACCAGGGCTTCCTGTTGCTCCTTTGCATTAGCCTCCAACTGCTCAATCTTGTCCTGAGTTCTCTTATCCTCCTGAGTGTGAGCTTCAGTGATTCTGACCCACCTAGCTTGGCTCTCCTTCAGATAAAGATCAGTCCTAGCTCTCTGGAACTGGGCCTCTTTGCAGGCATTCTTCAAAATCTGTTCTCCAGCCCTTGACTTCTTGATATAGTCTTCTGACTTTTCAATCTTGGCTAGATGCTCCACCTTTAGCTTTTCTAACCTTTCAATGTCCAGCCGACCATCACTCCTCTCCCAGAGGGTTCTCTTCAAGGCTTCAGACAAATTGTCATTCCTCTCTTTGAGCTTCTCAAACTCTTCCAGGCTGACAGTTGCTGGAGGTGGTGTTGTGGAAGGTCCAGGCACATCTTCAATGGTGAAGGGCATCCCAGAAATTTGAGCCCTGGCATGAGACCACTCATAATACTGAGCTGAGGCCACATTGCTGCATTTCCCAAGAATGGTTACCCCTTTAGTCTGTACATTGTCCCAAGCCCAGGATGCTTGCCTGACAATAGCCAGATTAGGCTTAATCTCACAATAAAGGGTCTCAGTCAAGTCTTGTGCTTTAGGAGTGTGGACCAATGCATAGCCCAGCTGTCTTTTGAATAGCAGAGGGTTGTAGTTGATGCAACCCTTCACTCCTATCAGAGGTACATTGGGAAATTGCCCACAACTAGTAATGATGTCCCTGCCCTTAGTGCTCTGAGTGCACCACCTGATATCATCTGAGGTCAGAGCAACAAGCCTCCTAGCCCAGTTCTTCTGCTGGTGAGGGTTCAAGAATGCATCAGTCTTTGGCAAATTCCTGAGCAGCCATGTATGGAACAAAGGAGCACAGCATCTCACTAATCTTCCCCTTTGCTTTTCATTCCTTTGGTGAACAGAGTAGTAGAGATCTCCCAGTAAGGTGGGCACTGGGTTCCTCAGAATGAAAAGATGGATTGCATTCTTGCTAATAAACTTAGGCTCGTCTGCAAATAATATAACCCCATATATGCTAAGGGCTAATAATGCACAGACTGCCTTCCACTCCCCCATGGAGGCCTTCAGAATAGCCTGAGAGGTCAAGAAATCCAAGTGAAGACCAGAGATTCCAGCCTTTGCTATCATGTTCTGCCCAATCAGCACTGGTTCTAGATACAATGCCTTTGCCACCTCTTCATTACTAGGGAAAGCCATCTCAGGGTTGAAGGGGACTCCACCCCTGATAGGTATACCAATCAGTGATGAATACTCTTCCAATAAGGGTCCCAACTGAAAATTCTGGTAGGTGCAGCACCTCAGAGGGGGATCATAGAACTGCAAGCAAGTATGAATCAAGCTCCTCTGTGAAGGGTCCAAATCCATAACCACATCAAGGATTCCTCCATAATGTTCTCTGAATAGTGGTATATGGTCTGGAGTAATCAGGGTCTGGACCTTCCTGATGCTAGCTAGCTCAGGCCCAAAGAAATGATAGGAGATGTTGCTCTTCTTAGGTGCCATGTTGCTGAAGAACAGATGCTGGTGATGATGACTGATGCTAGAAGATGGGCCACAGACAGGCTGAGACTGGTGATGCAGGTGACTGAAGCAGGTAGCAGATACTGGTGAAGATAAGTCTATGCAGATGAAGGGGTCAAAACCAAGCCAAAATATAGTATGGATACCCTGAAAATCAAATAAGCAAATGTCAAATGATGCAATGATGATGTATGCAAATGATATGCAAGGGTTTGTGATCAAGCTGGATCTGATTAACTGCCTTGATATAGGTCCATGTATGTTCAAGAAATCCAGATGGAGGTTCATAAGTCCAGTAACCAAGGTGGGGGACTCAAATAAAGAGTCACATGTCCAGGGTTAAAAATTACAAGAACTGTTCCAAAATGGAGTACTCTTAATCAAAGCAAAGTAACAGGGTATGTTGAGGTCAAGGGTACCTGCAAACCTGTAAACAGCCCAACCCCCTCACAGGTGGTGTTCTAAAACAAGGATCCTCAGACTTGGATCAGTTATGAGAAGTGTAAACACTTCTAACCCGGAGGTACAGTGTTTACAATAACCATAAAAGATCCTCCTCTAATTCACCTCAGTTTCTGAAGGTCATAATAAAGGTCATCCAGACTTATCAGGCTTCCCAGATAGCCCTAGCACTACAGGAAATCTGTAGCACAGAGTTCTCAAGAAGAAACCCATATCTGAACCGTGTTTCATATTCCCGCACCAGACCGAAATGGAATGGGAAAGAACATGAACCACTCTAGCCTAAGTGTCACTCAGGTCCCAGGTATAGGACCTTAAACTCTCAATAGAACACCCACCCACCAAAGCAAATAAACCAGATCCAGCCAGAACAGTATGACAGTATGATGTATATAAAGCCGTAAAGAAAGCAGTAAACAAACTGTACATAAAGCAATAAATAACAAATATACAAACACCAATAGCACATAACACCCCAGTAAACACAAATCAATCAAGCTCTAGGAGGAACCCACAAAAAGAACCAGCAGCCCTGGTTACAGTATAAGGGTCCCCAGCAGAGTCGCCAAGCTGTCGCTCCCGATAAAATGAAGCCGGGTCAAATAGGGTACAGACGCGAACGGTCGGCGAAAGGAGGATGTGAGAACACACAGGAGTAAACTCACGGGAAATGAATAGAGTCGCCAGCTAGGCATTTTTATCCCGGAGGAAAGGTAATGCTGCATAGACCTAGAAAGAACATGGATAAGACGGTTGCGAACCAGAGAGACTGAGAAAGGGGGTTGGTTACAACCTGGGAAGGTATTAGCACCCAGATTGTCCGTCGTACTCGACGGGATCCACGCTTAAAAGATTTGTGTTTTAAAGGGGTAGTGTCAGTGCAATTTGTGTATAAAAGAGCTGAAAAAAGGATGTACAGGTGTCAGTGCAAAAGAAATGTGAAGTGTATAAATGTATAGTGTCAGTGTAAGAAAAGGAATAAGATGCCCAAGATCATGAGGCTAAAAGAATGATACTGGAAGGAGGGGGAATATACAGAGACTTTTGTTCGATAACCGTTAAGGTTATGCCTACGTATCCTCTCGTGCAATGAGGAAGTCAGAACACCGTAGTTCGACCCAAAGAGACTGAAAGATGAATTGACTTGTGAACTGCTTACTTGTCAATGCTCAAGTGTATGACCTGTCTGGCTCAGGTGCAAACTGTCTTGCATTAGACGGAAGAAGCGAGTTCTCGTTTGTGAGTGAAGGTGATGAGAAAAGAATCCCGAAGGAGACGATTATTGTTTGTTTTTGTATTTTCAGTCTTTTAGTGTTTTTGGAAGTTTGTCATAAGTTAATGAGCTTAAGCCTAAACCAATGGGTTAGTAAACTCATCACATCTTCCCTCTGATTAGGGGTAATGAGAATACCTTAAGTGTGAAGTCAGCTTCTCACACTTAATCACCTTTGATGCAGGATTAAGATCATTAACCTACTTGTGATTATTTAGATGTTTTTTGGGGTTTTTGTTTAGTGTTGAGTAATGAGATTAAGCCATAATCAGGGATTAAACAGACTCATTACACCATCCTAATAGAAGGATAATAGATGAGAGTGTTTAAGCTGAGGAAAGCTCCTCAACTTAATCCATGATTAGGGATTAAACTCATGACAAAACAAAGCCTTTATTAGATGGATTTTAGTTAATGATATGATGAAGAAGTGTTTTTTAGGGTTTGTAAGACAACTTGAGGGGGACTTGTCCATTAACACTAGGGTTAGTCCTTCTTAACCAATTAAGGAAGAATTAGAACCCTAATGCAAGGCCCAAGTTACAAGCTTGATATCTTGATGATTATTAAGTGAATTGATTAAAGGATTTAAACACATTAAGGGTTTAACACTTAGGATTAAAGTTATACACTCCATCATAATAGAAGGATGCAGGCATAAGCTTAATCACAAAACCTTAAAGCCTTTAGGGTTTAGTCCCTGATTCTGAGATGAGAAGAGAAGACTCAATGAGACACAAAGGTAAAATCTAAATGGGGACTAATCAAAACCCTAATTATTGTCATGCTTGGTTGTTCCTAAGGTTTGTGAGGTTTACAAGAGACAACTTCAGAGGAGCCACCAGGAGGCAGATGAAAGGAGCAAAGAGAAAGCAAAGTAACTTGCTTCATTCAAGAAGTCAAGTCGCTTGAGGAAAGAAAGTAAGAAGAAGAAGAAAGAGCAAGCTCAATCTCAAACACAAGGTAAAATGCAGCAATGATGCATAAGAGAGATGAAAAGAAGTTGTGAGAGGTGAAGGCAAATTCACTTCTCAAGGTTACTTACCACCTGAAAAGTTAATGAAAGGAATGCAATGCAATGCAAGATGAGATGAAATGACATGATGCACATCAAAACCAGAAGCATACACATGATGTTAATGATGCTATGAGATGATGCAAACATGAAACAAAGCATGGGGATGATCATACAAACTTATGGATGCAAATGAAGCAAGTTTAGAACCATGATCATACATGAAAAGTTATGAAATGCAAATGACATACAAAATGGCAAATGAAAGATGCAATGATCAAACATACTTTTAACATGTCTTAAGATGTCAAATGAATCAAATGGATGCACAAAATGCTATGGCAAGTCATGGTATGCAAGCAAATGCAAGATGGATGCATATGGAAGCTCAAATTAGGGTTTATGAACAATGTATGAAACAAAATCAAAATCAGAAGCAAACATCAAGATAAAAAATTGAAAATGCATTCAAGGGAACCCTAACCCTACACAAACTCACTGCCCAAAGGAGGGGTTCTAAATCTTAACCTAATTAGGGTTATGAATTTCCTAAGATTTCTAGGGTTTTAGGGTACCTTAACAAGAAAAATGCCAAACAAATTGAAAATGAAAGATCAAATCAAGCCAATTTAATCTCACAAACTACATGATATGCAAGACACAATGCAAAAAGAATCAAAGTCCAACTCTCAATGGTTAGGCAGAAATGATTTTTTGAAGTTTGGATCAAAATAATGCTTTGAAAATGAATTAATTCCATGGAAAATTGTCAAAATGCATCAAGATCAAAAAAGAAATTTGGTTTGAAGGTTGGACAATGTTTCTAAATGATTTTAGAGGTTTCATGAATGTTTTGGTGATTTTTAAATACCTAAAAGTATTTTTAATTAATTAATTCTCATTAATTAATTAAAAATAAACTTTTAAATGATTTAAAAATATTTTTGAATGAAAAAAATAAAAATAAAAATGTTTTTGGTTTCTGAAAATTAATAAAAGTTTGTATAAAAAATTTCAGAATTTTTAAAATTGTTTTACTATTTTAAATAAATTGGAGAAAAGAAATGAAATAAAATGCAAAATAAAATGAAATAATGGGAAAGTCAAACAGATCAATGGCCAGCATTCAAATGATACGCGCGGGAGTTGACTGGCGCGTGTTTGGATGGCTGAGATTCACTCTAAAATTTGAATTTAATTAATCCTGATTAATTACACAAATGACTGGATTAGGGTTTAATGGAAGATCTGGACCCTCCAAACACGCGCCAGTCAAGCAAGGTCAACCAATCTTACGCTCAGAATTCAAACTCTCATTAATTACAGGGATTAGCCCTAATCATTTTCAGGTGGCCGGAGAAGACTTTCGGTCGTCTTCTCCGGTGGGACTCCCACCTGAAAATCTCTAAAATCCTCAAAACTTCACAAAAATGAAAACTAACAGCCCAGAAATCATCCCCACACATCACTGAATCAAAACCCCCATTCAAACATCATTTTTCATTCATCAATCGGCCTAATCGAAGCAAAACGTTTCTAGGGCAAAAAATTTCAGACAGTTCATACATGCTAGTTTCTCAATCATTTTCAAAAGTAAACACATATTCATGATCAGGGGAGTGCATAGAAGCTTTTAAGAACTTAAAAACATGTTTCTGGAAAAAGTTTTGAGATGACTACCTGAACTGAAGCTTTTGATTCAGGAGCTTTCTGGCTGTTTCCTTGGCTCAAATCCACTCCAATGATCCTCCTAAGAAGCTTGCAATGCTTGTTTGAAGTTTAGAATGGATGGTTTGAAAGATGGCAGAAGTTCTGTTCAATGGCAAGTGGTGATCGTGTTTTTGATTCAATGGCTTTCAGGCTGTTTTAAGGGTTGGTTTGTGTTCAGGGAAGTGTGTTGAGTTGATTTGTGAAGCTAGTTTTTGTGTTTGTGGCTTGTGCTGAGAGTTTCGAATGCTCTTGCAAGTTGGTGTGAAAATGAGAATGCTCTGTTAGAGAGTGCTTCAGGCCTGTGTTTTGTATGCTTTGGCTTGCTTTTGATTTGCATAAACTATAGTGATTGGTCAGAAGAAGTGATGTGTGCTTTATTGATTGGTATGGCTCAAGTTGCCAAAATGTCAAAGTTGTGTAAGAGAGGTATGGGCTACTTGCTAGCCAAGGACAAAAGGTGTGTCCTGCGCAGCATGATGTGGGGAGAACCTTAGGATGGTTCAGCAGGTCAGCAAGCAAGTGGATCTTCACTTGAGTGAGTTTTTGCAAGTTGGTTCACTTTTGCTTCTTATGAAAAATCTTGTTCCACAAACCATAAAAATGAGAGATTTCTTGGCCCATTCTGAATTTTAGGTCTTGTATGATCATGTTGTGAAGTTTAGAAGTCCATTTGATGCCTTAATTTTCCTTGAGAAGTGAATTTGCAACTTTGCCTCTTTGGTGGAAACTTTGAAATTTTGTGATTTTTGCCAACTTTGACAAACCATAACTTTTGATCCATAATGAATTAGGTCATGTTCTTGTACTTTTTGAAAAGGGAATGATCCATTCTACAACTTTCATGACCAAAGTTTTTCCATTTGAAGCATTTTTGAATCAAAAAGCAAGGGTTGAAAAAGTTTCCTAAAATGGCAATTTCATTAAAAGTCAAACTTTCCCAAAAAGTCAACTTTGCAAAAGACTTGAAATTCTTCAATTTTGTGAACTTCCCACTTCTTCTATGATCAAATAAAGATCATATACAATCAAAATGATGAAGAACCCCCTTTGGTTGGGTCATTGGGGGCCTCAGATGCCCTGATTTTGCACTGACTTGCTTGAAAAGTTAACTCTTGATCAGATGACTTCCCCATTGAATTTCTTCATGAAAATTGATGTGCATACTCCCTATACCATATAGAGACCAATAGAAACAAGAATGACCAAAAAATTTGGAGTTATGGCCTCTGAAACCAAAACCCTAATTTTAGGTCATCTGGGCAGTCAAGCCTGGCTCTGCTTCCATGCCATTCTCAGTTCTTGTGATTTTTGACATTCTTGACTTTGAGAGGATATAACATGATGTTTGAACACACATGGACCCCTTTTAAGTGATTGATGGCCTTTGGAGTGGCTCAAAAAGCTCTTGGATTGCTCAGATCACAAACCCTAGATGCAGATGACTTTGAATCTATGCAGTGAATAAAAAATGTGGTATGAGATGCTATGATGGTGTTTATGCATATGAAATGATCACAAGCCATGGTGTGAATGGGTGGGGGCAAATTTGGGGTGTTTACACTCATGATTCAGATTTGCCCAAGAATTTCTCACTTTCATGCCTTGGATTACAAGTTACATAAGGCATTTTCTCATAAAAGCTTCAAAATTGAATCTTTGCAAAAGGAACTCTTCATGCTTGAATTGAACACTAATTGATCTCAAATCATTCTAGCAACTTCATATGGCTCATGTTGCTGCATTTTGCCCAAGAAATCACAAGATTCTTTGCCTTGGTTCATAAGAAAACTCAAAGAGGGAAATATGCAAGAACCTTGAAAACTCTTGATCAAGACCATCCAGCTCACAAAATCAGATCCAAAGGCCTTCCTTGACTCAAGCTGAGGCAGGACAAGCCCTAAGATCTCCTCTGACCTGAGCCATACCCATAGTACACAAGATCTTGACTTTTTGCATTTTTGCCCATGCCAATCACACTGTGCCACGACCAACTCTCTGCCCAATCAGAGCCTCATATGTGGACCTCAAGCCTTCCAAAACACAACACACACAGACCTGCAACCTCCAACAATCCAGCATTCTCAAAAACTGTCAAAAACTTCTCCTCTTCGAAAATTCTTCCTCAGCCATCTAAACTCCAAAATTTCTTCACCAACAAATCACATATCACTCACTGAACAAGAACCAACCCTCAAAGCAGCCAAAAACATCACATACTCAACCCTCCATTTCTGCTATACCAGAACTGAGGCACTCAAACCAGCCATTACCAAAGCCTTCTAAGCTTCATTTCACCATCAGGGTGTTCAAAGAAGTGGGTTTGCACAAAGGGAGAGTCCAGAAAGCTCAGAATCAGAGAGTCCTCATCTCAGGTAACATGAAGAACTTTTTTTCCAGAAGCTAGTTTTTAAGTTCTTTTATGATTTTGTATGCTCCCCTGATCATGGGGATGTGTTTACTTTTGAAAATGGTAAAGAAACCACCATGTATGAAGTCTTTGAACTTTTGCCCGTGTTTCATTTTTTTTCTTCGATTCATGCTTATGAAGTGAAATAAATGAATTTTAGTTGGGGGTTTAGGTTTAGAAGGGTTAGAGGATCATTTTTGTGAAAGAAATTTGGAGTTTGGTGGCCTGAGAGAGAAGCTAGGGTTTTGGGTTCGTCGGAGAAGACGACCGGAACCACTGTTCCGGCCATCTGAAAGTCATTAACCCTAATTAGGGTTTAAGCCAGTTTTGAATGTGAGCCATCAGATGGGCCTTCCCGCGCGTGTTTGTGTGGACCAGATCTTCTCATTAGCAATTAATCAGGATTAATTAAATAATTAATTAAGTTTAGGCAGATTTGAACCTGGGCCGTCCAGATGCGCTCCAGGTCAAGCATTTCAAGCCCAGAATCAATCTGGACCCTCCAACCAGCATACTTTCATTATTTTTAATTTTATTTCATTTTATTTGTATTTAATTTCCACGAATTTTTAAAAATAGTAAAACACATTAACAAATTCTGAAAATTTTTATCAAATCTTTTATTAATTTTCAGAACCCAAAAATATTTTTATTTTTATTTTTTGCATTAAAAATTATTTTTAAATCATTTAAGTGTTTGTTTTTAATTAGTTAATGAAAATTAATTAATTAAAAATGCATTTAGGTATTTAAAAATCACCAAAAAATTCACATTGCATTTGAAAACATTTAGAAACATTATCAATCTCTCAAAACAAATTTCTTTTTGGTCCTTGATGTATTTTGACATTTTTCATTGGAATAAAAGTTGTTTAAAGGCAATATTTTGTTCCTTACTTAGAAAAATTCATGCTGCCTAACCATGAAGAGTTTGATGATGGTTCTTCTTGCATTGCATCCTTCATATCATATAGTTTCTATGGTAAAATTGGTTTGAATTTATCTTTCATTTTCAATTTAATGAGCATTTTTCCTTTTGAAGTACCTTGAAACCCTAGTTGACTTGAGAAAATCATAACTTCCATTAGGTTAAGACTTAGGTCCCCTCCTTTGGGCAGTGAACTTGTGTAGGGTTAGGGTTCCTTTGATACCATTTTCAATTTTTTTATCTTGTCATTTGTTTCTGATTTTGAATTTTGCATTGCATATTGTATATAAACCCTAATTCTTGCCTTCCTTTGCATCCATCTCTCATTTGCTTGCATACATGAACTTGCCATGACATTTTGTGCATCAACATGACATATAAGACATCTTAGGACATATTAGAATCATGTTTGATCATTTCATCTTTCATTTGCCATGTTGTGCATTCATTTCATTACATAAACTTTCATGAACTTTCATGGTTCAAAGCATGCTTCATTTGCATCCACATCCTTGTATGATCATCCACAACTTTTGACATGTGTTAGCATCCTCTCTTAGCATCATTAACATCATGTTTATGCTTCTGACTTTGGTTTGCATCATTGCATCTCTTCTCATTTTCACTTCATTTCATTTCCTTGTTACTAACTTTTCAGGTGGTAAGTATTTGAGAAGTGAATTTGCCTTCACTTCTCATAATCTCTTCTCATCTCTTATGCATTCATTTCTGCATTTCACTTGTGTAATAGAGTGAGCTTGCTCATTCATGTTCATCCCTTACTTTCTTTCTTCAAGCAACTTGTCTTCTTAAGAGAAGCAAGTTGTCTTACTTCTTCTTGCTTCTTTCTCCTTTCATCTGCTTCTTCCTTGGTGCCTTTTCTCCTGAAGATCTTTTGCAAGCCTCATAAACCCTAGGGATAACCAAGCATGATCACAATTAGGGTTTGATTAGTTTCCCCATTTAGTTTTACCTTTGTGTCATCTTTGAGTCTTCTCTTCTCATCTCATAATCAAGGACTAAACCTTAAAGGTTTTAAGGCTTTGTGATTAAGCTTATGCCTGCATCCTTCTATTAGGGTGGAGTGTATAACTTTAATCCTAAGTGTTAAACCCTTAATGTGTTTAAATCCTTTAATCAATCCACTTAATAATCATTAAGACATCAAGCTTGTAACTTGGGCCTTGCATTAGGGTTCTAATTCTTCCTTAATTGGTTAAGAAGGACTAACCCTAGTGTTAATGGACAAGTCCCCCTCAAGTTGTCTTACAAACCATAAAATTCATTCCTTAATCTCACCACTAATTAAAATCCACTTTAATAAAGGCCTTGTTTTGTCATGAGGTTAATCCCTAATCATGGATTAAGTTGAGGAGCTTTTCTCAGCTTAAATGTTCTCATCTATTATCCTTCTATTAGGATGGTGTAATGGGTCCATTAAATCCTTGATTATGGCTTAAACTCATTACTTAACACTAAACAAAAACTCTAAAAACATCTAAATAAATGCAAGTAGGTTAATGATCTTAATCCTGCATCATGGTGATTAAGTGTGAGGTGTTTACTTCATACTTAAGGTATTCTCATCACCTCTAATCAGAGGGAGGATGTGACGAGTTTACTAACCCCTGGTTTAGGCTTAAGCTCATTTTCTTATGACAAACTTCGAAATCAATAAAAGATTGAAAACACCAAAAACAAACAATAATCGTCTCCTCCGGGATTCTTTTCTCATCATCTTCACTCACAAACGAGAACTCGCTTCTTCCGTCTAATGCAAGACAGTTTGCACCTGAGCCAGACAGGTCATACACTTAAGCATAGACAAGTAAGCAGTTCACCAGTCAATTTATCATTCAGTCTCTTTGGGTCGAACTACGGTGTTCTGACTTCCTCATTGCACGAGAGGATACGTAGGCATGACTTAACAGTTATCGAACAAAAGTCTTTGTATATTCCCCCCCTTTCAGCTTTACTCTTTAAACCTCATAGTCTTGAGCATTTCATTCTTGTTCTTACTCTAACACTCATATATTTCACCTCACCTTTCTTTTGCACTGACACTTGCATTCTTTCTAGCTTTGATACACAAATTGCACTGACACTACCCCTTTAAAACACAAATCTTTTAAGCGTGGATCCCGTCGAGTACAGCGGACAATCTGGGTGCTAACACCTTCCCAGGTTGTAACCAACCCCCTTTCTCAGTTTCTCTGGTTCGCAACCGTCTTATCCATCTTTTCTTAGGTTTATGCAGCATTACCTTTCCTTCGGGATAAAAAAGCCTAGCTGGCGACTCTATTCATTTCTTTCTCTTTCGCCGACCGTTCGCGTCTGTACCCCTCTTGGCCATGTGTCATCAGGTGGGAGCGACAGTAGTCTAGCATGGCGTTGATGTTGTCGACGTGGTCATCAGGGTTGGTTGTCCCATCATACATCGCGAGGTGAGGGGGTTTCTCCATGCTTGCCGGGAGTGGGGACTCCACGATGGCCCGAGAAAGTGGGCAGCGAGGGTCGTCCTCGTCACTCCTCAGGGGTGAGTAATCCTCACTCCTAGAACTCTGGTCGCGTCGAAGAGATGTCCTTGGCTGGTTGTTCGGCCGTTCTAGGCACCCCCGGGCCTTGTTCTTCTTCGGCTCAAGGGAGAGTCGTCCATGATAAGGAGGGGAGCGTCCTCGTTTCTTGGTGGCCTTTGGTTGACGTCTCTCGGGCTGAAGTCCACGTCCATGTCGAGGAGAATTGGCTCGTCACTCTGTCTCCAGTGCCATGATCCTATCCTGCTGTTCAAATAACATGAGGTTCGTCTGGCTGAGTGTGTTCACCATAGCTATGAGCATGGCATCCCCCTCGACTGGTACTAGGATGGGCTGAAATGGAGCTGCGAGTTGATATTGGGGAACGTCGTTGTCCTCGGGGTCAGGTGAGGTGTAACAACCTACTAAACCCCGCGTAAAATAAATATATAATCAAAGTAATTTATCATGCATCTTAAGTAAGGGTGTCACACATATTTCAAAATATCATACAACACCTGTCATGCTCAATAACACTTGAAATGAATTCATGATTTTCATATACTTTTACATTAACATGTAGCAGCAGATCTCTTTCATTAATAATCTCATAATATTCATGTCTCAGATAATTTCATTCATTAAATTAACTTGGGCATAAAAATCCACTTCACTATAATTTCAATTGCGATCAGAAAAATAAATAGAGTATACAATTGTAACTCTCAAAACATGAATTGAAACGATTCCCAGTGTTACATGATCAGAGCACGACTCGACCCAAAATAAATAAAGAAACTAAGACAAGATACTCCAACAGCTACCTCATGCTGAAAGCAACTCTACTCCTCGGTACCTGAGCGATGTTGTATAAAACATCATTCCAGCAGAAGGGTGAGAATTCATATGATTATCGAAATCATAAGATAATATATAATAGGAATCATACAAGCATACATATTTAAGCTCATACTTCAAAACTTCATCAACAAGTTATCAATCAAATAACCATATTATTTACAAGTATATACACACAGTTCACAATTTCACTAATCCAACAATTCACATAATATACATAATCTAATATTGTAACCATAGACACCATGAGACTCAATGCAAGACTCAAATGCAACTCATGCATGTGGTACCAATCACTTTTGATCATTTTTCGGTTTTACATTCAAACCGGGTCCGTCCTCTAGACCGATAACACATCAAAAGCCCGTCCTCTAGGTTTGGGACAAGTCACTAGCTTCCACGGAACTAGAAAGCATTGCCTCTTGACAAAATGATGCATGTGCAATTACAACAATCATATGCAATTAAGACAATTCTCTAATCTTAATATTCATGCATATCTCAATAATTCACCACTCTTGAATTACTACACAATTGCACACACAATCCTATTTTCAACTCATAATATCCATTACTCCAAGTATCACCACCACACTTAGTAATTAGTACATATTATCACACAATACAAATCAAACTCACAAATCACAATACCGATTAAATATATAGTATTTAATCCAACACCAATAATTGAACCCAAAATCCAATAAATATTCAATATTAAACGAATATTCAAAATTTAATGATTATACTAAACATTTAAATATAATTCTTAATTTAATATAAAATAACACATTAAATCACTTGGATCTTAAATATATGGTGTGAACTAAGTACTAGTACATAATAGATCATTACTTATTTTCCTCTTCATCAATCTTAATGCCAAGTCTCGAACTATGTTTAACATGTTTGTAGAGTTAACATCTAACCAAGTGACTTCACAGGAATCATGAAGTACATTCATAAATATACAAACTTTCAGATTCACATTGGCAGGTGCTACCAAATTATTATTATTCTAGTTATCACTTTTGTTATTCCTAACAAGACCACCTTTCAAATAAGTGACTAAGAGATTCATAAGCATTCACCTTTCCAAAGGCCATGTGTTACCTTATATATAATTCACTTTTCGTTACAGGGACTAGAGTCATAAGGCTCACATGTTTCATTTTGGATACTAGACAATGTTCTACAAGACATGCTACTTCTAAAATTAATATCTTTTCAAATCTTTCATGAATCTCATTGGCTATACAAGTAGGTGAAGTACTACTATCTATTTAATTCAAAGGTTACACATATATAAAGAATCTTAATATAGGATACCAATTATTTTATTCATTGATAAATAAAATGGTGGTAATACTATACAAAAGGTTCCAATAAACGCCACTAGTTATATATATTTCCAAAGTCATATCATGTTTTATTCTTTAAATTATTCACCAAGGTCACAACCAAGTGGGTATTCCATATATGAAATGCATTAATTATCGTTTGTCCTACTCTACAAGCCATTCCTTATCACAAAATCACACTTAGTATCATTGGAATGCAATCCATCAATTTATTTTTCCTTGTGACAAGTAATTTGTTTGGAATATAATATATGTATCCAAGTTGAAATATAATTAGTCATGTCAAGTGCAGCCAATTATTTGCCATTGCATATAGATAGAATAAATTAGGTGAGGTATGTGTTCTACTATAACACGCCGTTCAACAATCATGTTCGTTTCTCGCGCAGTACAATATTTATTTCTAAGAAACTATGATCTTGTGTTGCACTACGGTTCATATATTTACAAGTATCATATTTTGTTATTCAATTACTAATGGATCTCTATAGTTACTAATATATCAATTCCAAATACAATGATTCATCACAAAACAAAGATTATTAGTAAAACCTAAAAAGTATTGAATCATGGAAAATTGGGGATTTCAACCTAAACATATTTCTATCCATCCATACACTATCATACATTCCAATAATTATATAAAACCTCACCCTTACCTTGGATTTCTTGGATTTCTAGAGCTTCTTCTTCTCTTTTAGTTTTCCTCTCTTCTTCTTCACTTCTCTCTACTAGCCTCCTTTCTCTCTATTCTATCTCTTCTAACCCTAACAATTAACTCATAATCAATCTAATTTCTATTGGGCTTACTAACTCACTCTCACACTTACTAATCACACACCTACTATTGGCCCAATTATTTATTCTTATCAATTATATTTCATTCCACTAAATCAAATAAATTAAATAATTCAATTAAATCAAATAATTAAATTATTTCCAATAAACCAAATAAATCAATTAATCAAAATTAAATCACATAATTCAATTAAATTAATTCATATTAATCCAAATAATCAATTAAATCAATTAGGTACGAAATCATACAATTAATTAATAATAAATAAATAATTACTAAAATCGGGATGTTACATGAGGGAGTGACAGGTTTTCCGTCTCTTACGTCGGACTCATGAATGACATGTTGATCTTCGTCCCCAACTGTGGTGTAGTCGACGAGACCAAGGGCATGGGTGTCGCCGTGTTCGCTGGTCATGCTGGACTGTCGAAGATATGAGATGAAGTTTTGGTCTTGTGTTCCAAAAGACGGGAAAAATTTTAGTTTTCACAAACGGCGCCACTGATCTGACCTGATCATGAGGGACCTTCCAGTGATGAGCAACTTTGGTGGAGAACTAAGGGGTGTACCTGCAAGGCACTCCGATGCCAAAGTAAGAAAGTTCAAGTACAAAAAGGTATAAAAGAGAATAAAATTCAAAATACATGACCCTCTAGTGAAAGATGGTATTTATAATGTGCCCCCAGCGTTGGGCCATGGTTCTCCCTTGGGATGGATTATCTATGCCCAAGGAAGTACTGTCAAGGACTGCGTAGGAGCAGATGAGACCTAGCAAGTGATTTTGCCCTTGGACCAACTGCTCCTACATATTAGGAGATAAGAATGGGTAGTTGGGTGACGTGGATCATGTGGGGGAGACGCTCTCCCCACATCCCAGTGTATTAGGCCATGGGTTGTGCCCGACGACTGGGCATCTGCCCGACGCAGACTGCGTTGGCCCAGTCCAGAACAGTACTGAAGTATTGAAATTGTGTGAAAGTGAACACTTGTTGCCAGATGCCGCATGATGTTTAACCTTTAATCGATGTTTAAAATTACAACAACTTAAATTTTCTTCTTACTGAATCCGCATTGGCTTGTTTTGTATTGTAGTCATGATGAAGGTTTTTACTGATGAAGGTTGTTTTGATTTTTTCTTACAAGACATTAATGCCTAAAAATTTGCTGTTGATGAAGAAGAGTTGTGGAATTGATGCAATTTAAGTGGTAAGTTGAGTCCTACATTACTTAAGTTGTAATTTGCTTAAGAACTTATATATGTTACATTAACATCAACTTGTAATTGGTGTGTTGGGCTGACAGATTATGAAATGGGCTAAAGCCCAACATTTTTTTTTCACAATTTAATTATTTATTATTTAATTATTTTATTAAAAATGATAGAATGATTGATTATTAATTAATTCTTTACAAAATTATAAAAAATGATAAATTATCCTGCTCATTCACGCCACATCATTAAAATTTTATTTTTAGTCCTAATCATCACATTTGTAAAATTAGAAGGGGATTATGGAAATCTCAAGAGTAGTAAAATTGAGATTCCATTAATCTCCTTTAATAAATTTGCTCGTAAAAAAAAATAGTAAAGTTGAGGAAACAAAAAATTGATTTAAAAATGGAGAGATGGTAAATTAAAAAATATCAAATTATAGGGATCAAAATATATTTAAATCTAAAAGATAAAAAATAAAATAAAAATAAATAATTTTAAAATATAAAAAAATTATTATAATATTTAATTATTCACTGATTGACAAACAATATAGACAGAATTGGGTGTAAGAAAATCGATTTTTTTTTTATAAAATAACTTAGTTTAATAAAAAAAATTCCAAAATAACCTAATTTTCCAAAATATTACAAAGTAACGTAGTTTATGTATTCATTCGCCATATGGATTGGCGAATGAGAACAAAATGCTACAAGCATTCGTCAAATCATTTGGCTAATATGCATTGATAAGTTTTTTTTTTAATTTTATAAAAAGATTCGCCATATGGATTGGCGAAAGTGTGTAATTTTTTTTTTTTATTTTTGTAAAGCCTTCGCCAATTCAATTGGCTAAAGCTTTAAAAAAATTTACACACTTTCGTCAATCTATATGGCAAATCCTTTTATAAAAAAAAAAAAATCTGATCAAAGCATATTAGTAAAATAATTTGGCAAATGCTTATACCATTTTGTTCTCATTCCTCAATCCATATAGCAAATGAATACATAAACTACTTTGGTAATATTTTGTATTTTGGAATTTTTTTTTTATAAAACTAAGTTATTTTATAAAAAAAAATTCAAGAAAATCACTCCACTTGAAAGTATTTGTGAATGGTACTTAAGAATTGGAAAATCGCTTTGGTTCCATACTAGAATTTAATTTTTTACTCTACTTGTATTATACATATCCGGTAGTTCACTTGTTCGCCTCATATTCACTCAAGAAACAAAAATCCCTTGGCAACACTCTTTTCTCTCAACTAACTCTCACCCAAGGTTTTAAAAAACGGGCGCGGTCGCGTAAAGGCTTTCGCGATTTCGGTCAGTACAGGTGTTGTGTTGCAAATAACGGTCGTCGTGGTGTGAATTATTCACAACATTGCACAAATCAACTATTTTTATGTTATATAATTTATAATAATTTAAATTGATATTATTTTTATTATTATAAAATATTTAAAATAAATACAGTGACAAAAATATTAATATAATTTAGTAACTACTACTAATAATATTTTTAATAAAGATTTTATTTTGACCAAAGTTCATGATATACTAATTATATTAAGTTCACATCATAAAAAACTATTGATACATTTTAAAAAGTTCATGATATATTAATCACCACATGGTAGAACAACGAGCAGGATCATAACTTTCACTATCACCTTCATCATTGTTACTTGCACTTCCTCCAAAGACATAATAAAACAATCCAGAGCTTCTTGGTGGCTCAATTTGTTGGTAATCATATGAAGAATTTGTTGACGATTCATGATAATTCATAGGAGGTTGAATATAAAATGGTGTGTTTGAATTTGACATGTAAGGATAATTTCCATGTGGCATGTAAGAAGGAATTTGATAGTATGATGGATAACTACCTTGATTACCTTCAAATGGTGCAACATAGCCAAAATCCCCAAATGATTGTGATACACTTGATGAGGAAGAGTCATCCAATGTAATTGCTTCATGCCTTCTACTTTAACCTCGTTTACCTCGACCTCTACTACTACCACCACCACTCATAATATCAGATAAATCTTTTTCCTTTCTACGAGGAAATAGATTTTGATCACGCCTATTATATTCTTCTTCTTGAAAACAATTAAATGACCCTTGACTCATTCCTTGACTTTCTCCCCCACTAGGTGGACTTAAACCAGCATCACCACCATTGTCGTTGCTACCACCACTATTTCCCCCACTGGGTGGACTTAAACCAGCATCACCACTTTGACTAGGTGTTTGGGCTAAATTTGAATCATCCCCAGGTATTTCTTCAATTTCATCATCTGAATCAATTGGGAGCCATTGTAAGTTTTGAGTTCCATCCAACAATGGCCCCTCTATCTCTCTCTCTCTCTCTCTCTCTCTCTCTCTCTCTCTCTCTCTCTTCAATCCATGGAGATAAATAGTCTTCTTGAAATATATGATCAAGGTTGATAGGATCAAAGCTTTTTTCAATGTCTTCCTGACTTCTTCTCATGGTGGTCCTCATTTTTAGCTTCATGTTGTAAAAGGCAAATACAAGTTTTTGTAGTTTTTGATACTTGAGCCTGTTTCTTGTCTTTGTATATATGTAGCTAAAAGTACTCCAATTTCGCTCACAAATTGAAGCTGAAGTTGTTTGGCTAAGAACTTTTACAGCTATTCTTTGAAGTTCAGGAGAACAAGTCTCATATATCAACCACCACTCAACTAAAACAATAATAGAAAAAATTAGCATTACTTCATAATTTCATATTAATTATCACAAATTATAAACCATACCTGGTTTCATATGAAGCCAAGCTCTTTGAGTTTGTAAAGTTCCAAATGTCTCTTGTTTATCACGAAAAAGTAATAACTACAATGACATATCATAGAAGTTTCCAATGAATATTTTGTTTCTAAAATTTAGTACTAAATTATAAATAAATAACAAATAAATTTTCCACCTGATTGATAGCTCTTATTTGATTATCAATATCCAACTCTAATTTGCTTATCACTTTTGTGGTCCCATCCATGGTTTCCTTAGCTACATGACTCCCATGGACCAATCCAAATTGAAATTGTGGATTTAGAAAGTAACCTTAAGAGTAAATTAATAATCAATATGTATTCAAACATTAGAATATTAAAAAAAATTGAAAAGAAAAGTTTCCGAGCTTACCTGCTGAATGCAAATCAGAATGCATGAAAATCCATCTTTTGTCAATGATTGCATTATAATAGGTGTGGTAACGACAATTTTTCTCAATAGCTTGTTTGGCTCTATCAACTGCTTCATAGAGAAAACCCATGGTTGGTTTATCGTCACTATCCACCAACTTCAACACCTTAACAATTGGTTCAAATACCTTTAGGATTTCAATGGCCTTATTCCAAAATTCTTTACTCATCACAATTTTTTTTCTTCATATGCAGCTTCTTCTGCTTTGTCTTTTCCATATTTAGAGTTCTTGTATTCGTCATAACCAAACATATTTTTCAAAGCTTGTTTCTCTTTAACAATTGATTTAAGCTGTAAAAAATGTGTAGCAAAACGAGTGATCGCTAGACGAATAATTTCTTTACCACTAGTATATTTCTTCATCAAGTTTACTGTCCAAATATGGTTGTAAATAAACAAAGTTACCTTTTTAGCATCATCAAGTACCTTTTAGACATTTGATTTTTCCCCAATGTCTTCTAAACACAAATCCAAACAATGAGCTGCACATGGAGACCAATAAAGATGAGGTTTTTTTTCCATCAATTTTAAACCAGCTGTTTTCAATGCTGCCTCATTATCAGTGACAAGTTGGACAACATACTCTTCCCCCGCCTCTTCCACTATTTGGTCAAGCAAGTTAAAGTAATAATTAGTGTTTCTACTGGCAACATCAGAGGCATCAATAGACTTTAAGAACATTGTTCCATGGCTACAATAGACTAAAAAGTTCATGATATACATGCGATTTATTCCATTTGTCCAGCCATCACACATTATAGTCACCCCTCTCTCTTTCCAAATTGGATTTAACCCAACTATATAATCTTGCATTTCCTTACATTCTTCATTCAAGTATATCTCTGAAATCTCATAAGAAGACGGACATTTAACACCTGGTCCCAACTTTGCAGCTTCAGCTAACAAACTATGTAGCCAAGGAGAAGTGTTCAAGTTCATAGGTAGACGTTCATGAATTATCAACCTTGACAATGCCTTAGCCAACTTTTTTCGAGCAGTTTTCATTATTCCTACGCTAAGTTTTGTTTGCTTCGTACTCTTACTTCTTTCTAGATCAACATCTACAGCTCTCATTCTTTGTTGAAGATCACCTTGTGGATATTCAGATGAAGCTCCACCACTACTACTACCAATGCCACTTGCACGAAATCATTGTTGATCTCGCCATTGTCGATGCGACATCACACTTTCTTGTGTAGCTTGTCTCAGTGCATCTTCATCATCATCATCATCATCATCATCATCATCATCATCATCATCATCATCATTGTAGTCCCCTCTTAATCGTGAAATAAATTCCTCCTTTCTTTTTCTTTGATCACTTTTCTTTGCCTTTCCATCTAATATAAGTTTCATCATACCTTCTCTAACAATAGTTGTGA